>JACCHX010000003.1:0-2400000 GCA_018907135.1 Kradibia gibbosae | reverse complement strand
GACGCCGACGACACCTACGAGGCTCCCTCGCGCGTCACGAGCCAGCTGAGATCTCCCGGCGAGGGCGGGGAGCGACTCGCGGGAGGGGCCGAGGCGGACGGATAGACGACGACGCCGCGAGGGGTTGCGCGCGCTCGCCGAGAGCAGCCCTCCTCCCCGGCCCGAGGCTCCTCCACCGCCGGGCGGCTCCGACGCTCCGCGGAGCTCGGGCTGCTCGGCGTCGGGCCGCGGCTCTCAGTCGACTCGAACCCCCGCAGGAGGCGCGCGTCACCGGAGCTCGGCCACGGGAAGGCACGTCGAAGCCGCGCGCGACAGTCGCTTACGCTCGCTCAGCAGCAGCAGCATCAGCATCAGCAGCAGCAGCAGCAGCACGTGCCAGGCGCAGACGAAGCTCCGGGGGCGCCGACGCCGCCCGCTCGACCCCCGATCCATCCCGAGCCCCCCGTCCCCGGACTCTCGCAAACCACGCTGCCGAGCGGCGGAGGCCGTCCCTCGTGCGCCCGCGGAGTGCGCGTCCCTGTGCGCCGCAGCTGCCCCCCGACCCAGGAGGAGGCCCCCTTACCAGCAGCCGACCCGACCGGTGAGTGACTCTCCTCCGTCCGCCGGGCTGCTCTATTGGGCCTGGCCCGGAGGCGGGAAGCGGCCCATCGATCGCCCCTATTGATCGGGAGTCCTCCTCCTCCTCCTCCTCCGAGAGGCGGAGAGAGCAAACTCAGCGGTGGCTGGACGGGGCGTAGCGGAGCGGGAGGAGGAGGAACTGGTTGGGGGCGAGCATCTGGCTCCGAAATCAAGGGCTCGCCGAGGCTGCCGACGATAAAGGGAGTCGCTTGTTCGGGGCTATTTTAGCGACGAGGTCGCGCCTCGGGAAGACTCCCGAGACGGAACAATTGCAGCCCCGGCTCCTCGTGCAGGCCTTCCATTATAATTACAAATGAAGATACGCTCCAGTATCTCTGCGCCCCGTCACCCTCGTTCTTTTTACGGATGCGCTGCGTCCTCGTTTCGACGCCTACTTCGGCCTCTTCGCGAGCATATTTTATCCTCTCATTGGTTTCGACCTAAGCGTCGAAATTCTAAGCTTAATCGCCAATTGCCCCCGTTAGCGAGACCAACTCTAAGGACAGTGCGATCTTTTTTCATTTCATAACTACTCCTATAAAGACATTTTACGAGTAAATTATTCTCCGAGGGTCTTACAACTACGTAAAAATCGTCTGATACCAGACGCAAATGCATTTCGTTAAATTACATTTATTCTATGAATCTTTGAATTATCATTTTCCAAAATTATTTTGATACGCATATTTTTGTTTGCGCGTAATTAAATAAATACAAAAAATAACAATTTTTAAATGTTTTTAAATATTTCAATTTTTCAGATTCAATTCACAACTGAGGTATTTATTTTACATTCAGTCAAATATTTATTATGTAATGTTAACAAGAACTATTAATTTTTCAATGCACGTGTGCAAAAAAAACCTTTTTTTATTTAATATTATATTAACTATATAGAATATTTAAACATTGAGTATTCTTATGAATTAAACACTTCAGCAAGGTTATGGAAATAACCTTGAAAAACTGTAATTATTATTCTGGTTCATACTTTAAAAAATGATTGTTTTAATATTATAAAAAGGAATAAAAATGAAATAGTTTCTTATATGTATATACATATATTTTATAGTATATTAATCAGTGGCAATAACTGTTAAGTTATAACTACAAACTTTTAATTTCCCTCCAATTCTAAATTACTTAATTAAGTTCGTTTTAATAATTTCCTGTTTAAAAGTAATGAATATATATATATATATATATATAAACAAACTACTTCTACATAAATTAAATTAAAGTACAACGAATTAATGGAAAACTTGAAAGCAATGTAATATTTACTAAAATTTATTTAGAATGAAATTTCTATGTAATTGTCTAATTTTAACATTTAACTGCTCATTATAATACTAAGAAGTTATAAACTGAAATGACTTTTCAAATAGAAATCTTGAATTCTCATATAAGCCAAGTATAGAGATCATTTCTTAGAAAATTAATGGAAAAATAATATTTTACAATATTAAAAATGCGGCTTGTTAATCTACTATTTATTTTTGCACATATTATAAATTAATAAGCAATTGCTTTATGATATGCATATTACAAAGTATAACCAAGTAATTAATGTTTATGGTATCCTTTATAGTTTTTTATAAAGCAACTAAATAATTTAATATACACAAGTAATCACGTTATTAAAATATAACGACATTTATATTACATATGATTATTATTAACATACATAAATTATTAATGTATAAAAATAAATGCCAACACACTTTAATAATGTGATTACTTGGTATATATTAGATTGTATACTTGCTTTATAAAAACTATAAATGATAGCATGTTGAAGACTGTTTACGTCAATTGATGCCATTATAAATCAATAAAAAAAAAAATAGAAATAGATTTATAAAAATATTAACGAATAGATCAAAAGTATGTAATAACCATGAAGATCATTTCTAATTTATTCTTGATTTAATTGTAAAAGATATTTTACGTTCAAAGATTAGGATCTACATTAATATACGAAAGCATAGGAATCTTCACTTGTATTCGTTAAGATTACTTTAAAATCTACGTAAAAGTCGAATTCAAACTTCATAATAACTGCACCACTAGTATAGTAATGCGAACTTTTTGCAAATATGTTTTAGATCGATAATATACGATAGCATAGCACAAATGCCCTGATATATACGCAAGATCTATATAACTATTTTTCATCCGAAAGATCTTAAAAAGATATATTTTAAAGATGAAGAATCATCTTCAAGGATTTTCCGCATCTTTTTTAAATTAACGGGGCCGCAAAATTCAACCCATTAATTGACTTCGTCACTCGATTCATAGATTATGCACCTTAAGCCACATTCGCAGCCTTTCACTATTCTTTGCCCGTCGCGCTTCTCACTTCCTGTGATTTACATTTCCCATACAACTCGATGAAGATCGAGTTACCGCGTCAAGAATCGGCTGCAAATTCAATTACCGACAGTCCATTGTTACCCTTCTTTTGTTTCCACCCCCCCCCTTACTCCCCCTCTCCCGCTCATTTACAATCGCTTCATCTATCATTTATGGTTGCTT
The DNA here is from genome assembly GCA_018907135.1 of Kradibia gibbosae. Taxonomy (NCBI): domain Eukaryota; kingdom Metazoa; phylum Arthropoda; class Insecta; order Hymenoptera; family Agaonidae; genus Kradibia; species Kradibia gibbosae. The sequence goes on along the minus strand of JACCHX010000003.1, from coordinate 2,396,841 downwards.
TTTTTAGTTGATTATATTTTCCATTTCGCTACTAATCTCCATCTCTAATCCTCTCTTTATCTGTAATTTTCCTGTTTTCAATCTTGGTGGCAAATCGATTTCAATTATTTTCGCGTCTATGTAACACACGAAATTTTACCTTTTGACTTGACATCTGTCTGTCCGTCGGAAGAAAAACAAGCAAATGTAGTACTGGAGGTAAAAGTAAACGCGGTCGCATCAACTCATTTATTTTTTTTTTTGTTTTTTTTCAAGTTATCATTGTGCATAACGAATACAACATTCAAGGCTAGAAAATAAATGCTTGTACGTGATCGTATACAATTGTTTGCTCAACACTCTGTTACTGTATTATAAATGAACTTATTGTGTATATATATATATATATATATATATATATATATATATATATACATTTGTATATATATTTATTTATTTTTATATAATGAAACACGTAAAACTACTACTTTTTTCCAGGGTATCACGACTACAATTTAAACTTCAATATTAGAAATCAAAATCAAAGAATGCAACTGAACTGAATTTCCTTATTATTTATATTTATTAACCAAAAATTATGATCAAATTTTCATTACAATAGAGAAAGTGTGTATGTGCAATATTTATATAAGCTATCATTTTTTAACTCTGTATCATTAAAATAAATGTTTTAAATCATGAAGAATTTAATGCAAGTTCGATTATCAAATTTGATATGAGCAATATATATATATACGCATTCAGAGTCATATTTCATAATTCTGAATAGAATACATAAAACTTATTTTTCTTTAAATGAAATGTTAGAAAATTAATATCCCTGCTATTATTTATTAAATTTCTTCCGAATAAATTAAATAATTTTATATCAATTGAATGTACGGCTTTCATGTGATATAAATTAATAATTATAGTTCAAATTTCCTTGTATTTCTATTTAGAAAAAAGCTTGATTATTTTCTCTAGCAAGGTCGAGCAGGTATTTGTAAAAAACTTGTCAAAACTTTTTTTCCATTGAAATTTTTGACTATTTTATTTAAATGAATCTACATTCTTGAGTTGCAACTTAATTTTGAGAACACACGCAGTATTTTCTTATTGAGAGTACAGAAATGCAATTCAACTTATTATTTTATCATTGCATTAAACATATCAAAATACCAGAGAAAATTTTACGAAGGTCGGATTAAATTCAGAAATTAAATTTTCCATATAACTTATAAGCTTTTACGTAGAATTCCGCATTTCAATTTAATGAATGAAAAATTCTCAGATTAATGAATACTAATAAACGCAAGATTCAATTAGTCAAAAAATATAAAACTTTTAAGGAACATACATTAAAAGGAATTAAAATTATCTTTCAATGTAAGGAGTAATCGTTAAAGTATATCAAGTGTTATGTATAATAAAATGCGTTATAATCAAGTATTGAATCTACTTACAGCATGTAAGTAAAGAAAAGCATAAAAGTAAAAACAAAAATAAAAATTCCTAAATTCCTCCTGCGATTTTAACAGTTTATTAGGGTATTTTTTTTAATAGTTATTCAATAGGATTATAGTTTTACATTTTATCGTATTATGCGATGTCGACGGTAGAATAATGTTTATAAAAATTACAAAAAAAAAGACAACTGTTTTCACGAATCAGGCCTAACATCATTTTGCATATAAGTATAAATATATTTATTCTAATCCATATTTACAATGCAATGGATAAAGGAGGCGTTTAAAAGTAATTTACTGCTTGCGAAACGTACCCCGTACTCTTCTTATTCGTATAAAGTATAAGGCAGAGTCGCATCGAGGAAACAAATCAAGGAACGCAGAATAGAGGGCCGCGATTCGCAACACTGCTTTCACAAATTGCGAAGTATCCGACGCGGAATCGCAGAAGCTTCCTTTATCCGTGCATCATTGTACCTTGGGACGCCGATTGAGCTCCAATCGACGAGAAGCAATTCAAATGAGACGCGAGCTGTTGCCGATGTCGGCGTGCAAGTAAAAATGGAAAAGCAGCCGTCCATTCGCATACAAGTGGTTGACTCGTTTCACTGGTAATGTGCACCTCGGTAGCGCGACCCCGAGGATGGAATTCCAGTGCATTAAACTGGCACTGGGGGGGGGGGCACTGAAAATAAGAGACCGCGAATAAGAAATTGTCGAAGGCTGTCGGGTGGGCCTATCGGGAGGGCGAGGCAGACTTAGGATTGGGCCATTGATTCGGCGCCGCGTTTGGTTTGAAATCGAGACGCGCGGCCTCTCGCCCGTAAAGGCCCTCCTCGGCTCCTCTGCTCGCGAGGGGCGAACAGTACTACGTCCCTTCGAATTACATCCAATGCCGTCATTCGCCTGTGCCAATTTTCTCCGGGTATTCATCGTCGATGCCCGTGTCGTTGTTAAATAGGAAGTTGGAGTGCGGGCCGGAGGAAGGAGGGGCGCCGCCGCCCTCTACGTTGGAATGGATTTTTATTCTTGGCGTAATGAGGGTATGAAAATTGAATTTAACAAACCTCGTGGACGGGGACAGCTCGTTATCGCGGATAATGATTTTTTTTTCTTTTTTTTATGACTTGTAACGTCCAATTATATCGCTGTTTGATAATTGTATCGGCGAATCGTTTGCCAATAAATGTATCGATATGTCGGTGATCCGAGGTATTTTACTTAGATCCTTTTTTAATACATAAACATATATTCTGGACCTTGATATGCGCATAATACGATATTGTGTGCTTTTCGATCTCATCCTTCTTTCTCCTCGTTCTAATCCTCAATTTATTACGAAAATTGAATTTACAACTGTAAACATTTAATTTTAATACTTCGCACCGAAGTAGGATATAATTTATTCCTGTTATAAAAGTAAATGTATTTATGTCATTAATGAAAATTCTGCCTTTACAACGCGCAGACAGATCATTTACATTTTGGTATTCCGACACAAAATAATTGTTCAAAATTATGTTACAGTAGTTTTATTAAAATTCTTAAATCTAAACTGTCTACAAATAATTCATACTTCGGAAGTATATAAATATTTATGCGAATTACAAGTCAATTTCTATGCAACAAATAATAATAAATTAAAAAAAAAACTTCTTTGATCAATCATTCTTATCTTAAATACAAATTTTACAATTATCTAATTGTACATTTGAAATTATAAAATATTTATTCGAATTCATCTGTATTTTTAAATTATTATAAAACCATACTGTTAACATATTTATATAAAACTTTGTATGAAACTTATCGTTGGAAGTTCAATAATCATACTTTCATTTTCTTGATTTATATTTCTTATTTATTCATGAATTCAACTATTCCGTAATAATATATTAATAAGTAATATATTTCCAAAATAATTATATACTCTACTTTATTTATTTATATATTAGCTTGAAAATGTATTATAAAGTATGAGTTACTTTTACGATATAAAAAATGTTTTCATAATAAAGGTACAACCATTTCATTATTTAAATGTAGATGCTCTATTAAAAAAAAAAAAGAAAAAAAAGGAATCATTTTTATATCACATTTATAGTTGAAATATAATCAATTTTATTAAACATAAGAATGAAAATATTTCGAAAGACAAGTAAAGTACAAAAAAAAATACACAAAATAAAATAATATTACTTTCAGTAAAAAACTAATTAAAACGTCTTAATCTGAAAATGTATCTCTCAAAATGAGTACATTGTTGCTTTAAATTACCACATTTTAATTTTTAAAAAATCACTATAAAAAGTCTATCATCAACAAGAGAATTAGTAAATAATTTTTACAGAGGCAAATGGGTTTTTTAAATTAAGTAAATATAATTATTTCATAATCTACATTACATGAAAATTACTGTTCGAATAAGAAGGAGTTAATTTAACATACAATAATAAAAAATCTAAAAAAAACAGAGAAAAATAAATGTCTTTATATCGAGTACTATGGATTATTAAATGATAAATTAAATAATACAATTTTTTTATTATTAAGATTGTTTTGAATATGTATATGGTACTTTTCAAATGTGCCAATAGAATTCAATATTACTGTGATTATTTTTAAAAGCAAATACTTTTATATTAAATTTAAATAGAAGTATAAAATTTCTTCCTCAATTTTTTAATGTTAATTTACTTAAATCTGTTTTAAAACTGTTTTTTTAGAAAATATCTTTTATAATTAAAAAAAAAAAAAAAAAACAAGCACGTCACTGCCGAAACGAGTCTGTAACTTCATTTCGTGAGCTTAATTGAATATGTAGCGTAAAATGAAATTAACAAGATTTAATTGAAACATGAAGAAAGTATATTGTATTACTTGCATCTTAAAAAAATCTTAGTTAACAAGCTTTAATGTTAACATGTGTATAACATTTATCAAGCTTATAATATTTTATATTTTTCTTTAAGTACATTATTTTTTCTGTACTTTACGTTAAATTCTTCTTAAAGAGATTTTAATTTTAAATTAGAAAATATTTTTCAAAAATATCATAGTAACTTTATAAATTAGATTTAAAACAAATAGGAATTTTTAAAGTAAATTTTTTTATGAATTTAAAACATATTGAAGAAAATTTTTATTCCAATATATATTATTACATTTCACAACGAAATCTATTAATTAAATAAGTAAGAAAAAGAAGATATATTCTGTGAAAAATTAAAAAAAAAATTTTTTAAATGTTTTAAAAAAAAAAACTATCTTTTCAAATTTATCGTTGGCACTGGCAATTAATCGCAATAATAATTTTAAAAAACAATCGCAAAAATTAACTTAGTTTTTTTTTTTTTGATTAAAATTACGTCTATTATTGATTGCAAAAATAATCTAAGTAATGAAAATTTTTAACGTAGTCTTGAATTAATAAAGACAAATGAAATAAATGGATAATTCTGATTGGAAAAACTCTATTACTAGTCAAATGCCTTTGCTTTTAAATTCACATGGTATTCATTCGCACGCAATACAATCAGCATTAGATGGCAATATAATGTAGGAAGTACTGGACAATCCGGAATCCGCAAAATCCAATTGGAGGAATTAAAAAGTTATATCATGTATCACCCCGTTGGGAAGAGTGACAGGTAATGGTCTCGAGTATTCCTTGCAGAATAAAGGCAACGAGCCTCATTTAAGCAAGGGAGCAATACCAATGAAACGAAGCTTTAATTATGAAATTAACCCATGTGAACGATGGGCTCGGAATAACCGAAAGTAAGTTTCCGAAGGCCTTAACTGCGTCAGTGGCCGATGGCTGCGTCGTTTGGAAAACTGATCAAGTACGTTTACTTTCAGCATGCGGTAATTTAATTCGCGCATGCCATTTTCAAGGAAAAGACACAACAAGCAAAAAAGGACTAGAGAGGCGGATAAATTAAGCGTCAAACTGCACCGAGCTACATTCTAATTATAAGTCTGCCCTGTCAATTATGATATAAAATTAAACGATTATGTTTTTCGCAACGCTCGAAGCAAATCGCAAATTATGGCACGTCGAATTTAAATTAATTGAACTAACAAATACCGCCGTCTGGTAGGAATAGGAATTAATGTCGCATTTAAAGTATGCAAATAATGTAATAATGCGACTTCATATTCGGAGATCTTGATTCTAAGGAGGTCTTCAATTCAATTTGCGTATAATAAGTGGCTTAAAATTTCACTTTAAGTATTTGTGTATATGTGGAGTGTTTCGTCGCGATTCGTTGGTGTGCATTATTTTAAAGTATCATTAAAATAAAGTCATATTTGAGGAAAATTTGCCTCCCATTACAAATGCGGTATTATTGAAATTCTCTTTCAAAAGCTATTCACCGAATGAATATTTCATTTTAAGCACTAGCGAAACACTCGAAGCCAAAATATCGTATCTTGCCGCCAAGGTGCTTAGGAAATAAGAAATTGATCAAAAGCAAATGCAAAACCAGCTACTCTGGCAACTTATAATTCATCCAAAATGTGACACACTTTTCCCTTCACACTATTATACGGCTCACGAAATAAGAGGAGAAAATGGAAACAGGGCGAGGGAGAATCTTTAGCGTCAAAAGCGTGCTACAACTCGTTATCTTGCTAGTGTAAACTTACTCGTAATGACAAATTTTGCACTAAAAATGTACAGTTTGTCGCAATAACTTCTACGGTAGCTATGACGAAGTTACCGGAGTCGAAGTTGCGCTCTTATGCATATCCACCCTAAAAAAGAAAGTTTTGTGCATATTTTGTGTTTATTTTACAGGCATTCGGCTCATTTAATACAAAATAATAATAATTTATTTCTAAGCTTCTGTATAAATATTATTACGCATTTTATGATGATGATACTAAAAGAACTGTTTCAATAATATATATATATGTATACGTTTGCAATTAAGCCAGAAATATTTGGAAAACTCACGTTAAATCTCTGTAAACAACGATATATTTATTTGATCGTTATTTTACCACTTCATTTCTTACTTTGCGCTTTCATAATAATACTGATTAAATAGATTCAATCTTTTGTAAGAGAATCTCGACGCGAGTATAAACAGCGCTTCCTAATAAAGGTACTATAGTGGAATCCGTGTCAATAATGAAAGCATACGCCGACTTTCTCGGCAATAATGGTGTCCACCAGCCGAAAAGTAAATACAACTGATGCCTATTCTTTTTCAGAACAAAACTGTCGAAGAAGTCTCGAAAGTTCTCTTCTTCCAGAATCGTCGTCCCTCCCCGTTATTTATCTCCTACGTAAAAGCTCTCACAACGTTAAATGTAATATACGATAGTTCCTAACAGTTTGAAACATTCCCGTAAGTTTAACTAATGCCGCGGCCTAGCAGCATCTCTTTTTTAAGCATTACAGATCTGCGTGTTCATGTTTCACCTCGGCCTTTTTAACGACATTAAATTCTTATACTCCTTTATATTTCTTCTCGCTTATTTTGCCTTTAAGGTGCCTTTAAGTCTATGCGGCTAAGCCAGTGAGCTCGGGTATATTTTTAAGAAGCATCAAATATTTGTGTCAAGTTTTCAATTAGCTTCACAAATTTATAAGGTTTTTATCGCCGTACTACCATTTACAAATAAACTGTGTACATTTTATTTAGTGCATTACCGCTATCGTATAACATAAAGTTGAGATAGGGATGATTTTATTAGCTAATCATTTAACAACTAAAGCACGCGTTCAAGCTATCGTAAAGGACAGTAAAAAATAACAATGATTTTAAACGTGTCGGAAAAACTGATAAAACCTCGTTTTTTTAAAGACTTATCATTCAATATCGTAAACGTTAAATTATATTATTCAGGATTTAATGGTTGATTGGTGACATTGCAAATAAGATGAGATTCGGAATCCAGGAATCCAAGGAATGTTATTGAAGCTACAACGTAAAAACAGAGAAATGAAAATGAAACTTAAGCGAACGGAAAATTATTGGACTATACAAATTTTATTTATAAAGTACAGACACCGCAATGATAATAATACAATCAGAAGAAATAAATTCTCGATACTACAAATTGTCTATACATAGTAAAAAAATTCACCGAATTTAATTTCATACGCTTGCCGTTTATGCCGTTATGCCGATATGCGTACAGTCCATAATAATGAATTATTAACGGAGATTAAATATAACTTTAATAGCTGATAATGGGCAATTTGAACTTCAATTTGTAATATTTTAGCACACAGTACAAATTTAAATATGTTTCCTGAGTTATTTATTTTCTAAATATCATATCAGGACTTCCTTGATATACTTTTATACAATTATAATATTAATGAAACTAAAATCAAAATTACGCGGCTTTTTTCGATTCCAATTGTTTTAAAAATAAAAAATACAAAAAATATTATAACTATTTTACTATACCCGGAAAATTAATTATTTCCATTAGTTTTGGTATTTAATACAAATTTATTTATTAAATTTAATCAGGGGTTTGGCTTATCTAAATACTTAAACCAAAAAATTAAGGGTATCAAAGGTTATAATATATTTCTAAGATTACGTTTTAATTAACATTTTCTTTTATAAATGGTTTTCTTATAAGCTTAATGAATGAAAAAAAATTATACAAATATATCATTGCCATTACATTTAGAATTATAAATTTTTTAATTATTTTATTACAAATTAAATCGAGCCTTAAAATGTATTACTTAAAAAGCCTGTTCTTTTATTTTAAAAAACTCCAAACACAAAATTATTTTGAAAATAAATAGCTTTAAAATTTATGTAAATTAAATTTATATTATTCATAGCCAACTACGAATATTTTAAAAAGCATATTTTTATTGGATTTATATTAAAATCATAAATTGGATTAATGAGTTTTTATCATTTTAACCCAATTAAACTACATTACAGTAAAATTTCGTTAATGTTACGAATGCAGTTGAATTTTATAAATTATAGTTATTAGCCTTTCAATTAATTCATTATTATATAATTAAGTATAGTCAAAAGCGGAGTTTTGATGATGTCACATAATATATAAAAATAGTCGCAGTTGTGTAAAGTTTTAAATTTTAGATAAGTTTTTAAATATTTTTTATCAACTATAAAAAGTTTTAACTATATTCCTGAATAGATAAATTAATGATTTTCATCCCGGAAACCTTTAAATTAAATGATATAATTATATATTTAATTAATATTTTAAACATAACAAATTATGTTTATTAAATTATAAAATATATCTTAAACGTAGCCTACCTCAGTATTCCAATTTACTCAGCTTAAAGTACAGTGTAAATATAGAATTAACATTTTTACGAATTCTCACTACTGAATACAAACCTTTATTGGCTTTTTTTGCAAAGGGGATAATGAAAACAATGCCTACCACGTAAGAAACTATAATAAAAAATATGCTGCTTTATACATTTTACCGATGAACAACTTAATATTTGACTGGCAATATTTTCACCGGTGAAGCGACGATATTCTCAAACCGTCACAGCAAACGCCTTAAAATGAAAATCTTTAAAACAGTACGTATTATTTCGTTCGGATACGTTATAATAAATATTTCACTGTCAAGTGAATCGCTGAAGTTTCGCTTCCAGTATTGTAGATAATAAATTACCGTAAGTAAGAGAATAATGTAACAATAATATAATAATTATTATTCGTTGACTTGTCATTTTATATTCACGAAAGCACATGTCATGTCAAAAAGTTGTTATAATGATTACAGGACCCGATACGAAGCCATTAGCCTTCAATACAATGATTAATGAATGATACAATTCAGAATTAACCGGTAAAGCACATATTCTGCTTTGAAACTCGTCGACTTAGTATTCCGAACTTCGACCATTATAATCATAAACTTTAAGTTTAAGAAGTTCTCGCTCCTTGGATCTTTTGCCTTTAATTTCTACCCCCCACGGCTCTTGGCTCGTAATATAGAATATAGTTCCGAGGTAGCTACCTCATGAGCAAGCCTTTCTGCATTTAAATCGAACAATGGCACTCCTATAATTTGGCATTGTTCTAAATCAATTGTTACACCTAAGATCTTCGTAAGTACCGGTACCCAGAGCCTTCGAGATAATGCAACGGAAGCCTTAGCCTCCGTGCTCGAATTTCCTTCATTGGAGGATAGACCGAAAGCCGCCAACCGAAAATTGCCATTGACCACGAGGATATTTGTCGGCAAACAATGATGATCAGGAGACGCGGCTCGTCGGCCAACCTATCGCGATTATTAAACTCGGTATAAAGCTATGGAGACTTTAGCAACGAAGCCGGGATGCTTTTTTTCATCGATTTGGGCACTCGGCAGGAATCCTCGGTAACCTTGGGCCTGCGGAGCCGAGCTCGGTGCTCTTAACGCGCTCGAGGACGAAGGGCCGAAGAGTTACAATTGCGAGGGAGGAATTAACCGGAGTCTTGGCCGCGGGCCGATCGATATCCGGTAAAAAAATATCGCAACCGCTGGAAGCCGCGAACAGGGCCGAGTCGGGCCGAGATCCCTCGTCGGCTGCTGATGTCGGTGCCGCGTACGAAGGGTCGCGCGTTCCTCGCTCGGTGCCTCGGTCACGTTGGCTCGAGCTCGTTTTATCGATGCGATTTGCGGGAGCGCGGCAATGATTTCCCGCGACAGCCGAAGTCTGGGACTCGGGGACCCGCGCGTGATAAGCCGTCGATTCGGGCAGCCGCTCGCCATTTTCTTTCTTTTCTTTTTTTCTCTTTTGCGGTACGGATTCCGGAGGCCTCGCGCTGCTCTGTCCGCTCCCCTCGAGTGGCCGACACGTGCCGCACTCGATACCCTTTAGGTACTCGCGTGCGGCTGATCGGCGGGATTTGCCCTTAGTCGATGGGGGAGGATGACCGCGGATCTACTTTTGATCGACGTGGACGGGCGAGTCGGCAGCTAATGCCGAAGAAATAAATAAAACGGTTTTTATCCTAAGTTTGCTTTTGCCCTTAAGTGCTTCGGCGCGTAATTGCCCTCGTGTAATGACCGAGCATGACAATGTAACCTGCTAAATTTATTATTACGTATACAATATTTGTAACGTATAATTTATCCCAGCTTCAACTTTTGTTCGAATAATACAACATATATATACATTATTTCAGCTAAAAGCTATTCTAATTTATCCTTGATGCTCCGTTTCGAACAGTTAATTACGACAGTTTACACAAATATTACCATTAATGTAGTTATACACGACAATTGAAATAATTATAATACAACTTTAACCAAAAGATTCGGCTGGAAGCATTAAAAATAAAAAAAAATTAATTGATCAAACGTCGATTGAACAAATCATAATTATGGGAAAAATATTGTTTTCTAATTTTTCAAATATTTCATAGTTCATATATATATATAAATAAAAAAACGAATCCCTTTTACTTTAATGATTAATGTTTTATTAATACACAAAGTATAAAAGTTTTTAATTCTAATTTATGACTCCTAACAAATATAAAAAATACAAAACTTAATTTTCAGATTGTTTATGTTATGCTATAACATTAATAAATGAACACCAAATCAATTAAATCTTCATAGAAATATAAAAACTATTTTAACCTCGGTACTACTTAACTTTATGAAAAAAAAAACATTATTATTATGCATGTATAATATTTTAATTTATTTTGTTCTTTTGTTTCAATTTCTCCTGATAAAACTTGTAAATAAAGTAAGTAAAGAATGTTTTTAATTTTAAAAAGTAAACGATGATTAAAAAAAAATATTTTTATTCTCAAATAAAAATAAAATATAAAATGAAAATTTAATGTTAAAAAAATATTATTTCTAATGTTCTAAAAAATATTATAATTTACACTTTAGTAAATTTGTGAAGGAATGCCTTTCAGCTTAATTGGGTTTAAAAAATATCTTTATCTTGATATAACAGGTAAATTAAATTCAAGTTCAACACAGCCCTTATTGAAACATATCATTCTATTATCGATTGATCAAAAATTTTATATAATCAATTCGTAATTATAAAAACATACTGTAAGTGAAAGCTCTATTAAAAATACTGATGGTGCTATAATGTAATTTTCTTCTTTAAAAATATTTAATTTTATTATTAAAATCAAAAAACGTATTAATTTCTATTTAAACTTATATTTATTATATATTTTTTATTATTTATATATTAATTATCTTTTTTTTATTGCAGAAAAAAGAGATACTCAATCATGAAAATAGAATAATATATTTTTAAATAACCTGAATTTTCTATTTTTATGTGTATATTATACCAATTAAAAAAAAATTTTGTATTTCTTCATGATTTAAATGTTGCTTTCAAAGTCTTCTACAGCATAAGACTTATAATAAAAATATCGAAGAAAATTGATGAATATTAGACTTTTAATTCGTTTCTAATTACCTAATGAGACAAGATTTTATCTTTAATTTAAGAATCAAATAAATATCAAATTGTTTTTGAAACATTTTTTTACTCTATGCATTAGAACATTTTTGAATAAATATTAGGAAAAATTTATGAATTTTATTAAATATAAGGTATAAATAAATTAACGTTTTATATTTGTTTAATAAGGATAAAAATTGGAAGTAACATATTTTATTAATTATCAGAAAAAATCAAAATCATAGTTGTACAATTTATCAAATTGTTCAAATGAAAATGAGGAAGGACAAAATTTTAATGATAATTGTCGCCATTAATAAGCGTATAATGACATAATTAATGGATCAGTCGTTAAAAAATTTTCATTTTATAAAATTTCCCGATTATCATTGCTTGATAAATATTCTGCCAGGACGAGTCATAAATGGTACAAAATTGCACTTTACTTTATGGAACAGGTCTATGCATATTTAAAATTTAGTACATCTAGCTTCGATAAAAAGGAAAATGACCGCTAATTCATGCAACGATCATTAATTATCTTGATTTGAAATTTAAATGCAGCTCTTGAGGAGAGCTTTTAACCATAATATAAAAATCTATCGACAACTGCATAATTGCATCGAAACACTGAGATAAATAACCAGCAATGAATTGGATATCGCGGGCATCTTTGGTACTTTAAGCCCGCGAGGAGAGAATCGGTCCGAATAAAATAAGAGGCCTGAATTGTCAATTATCAAAAGGCTATCAAAATTTCAGCACCGGAGGGGGGAACAAATCACCCCGCGACGGAATTCCTCGCGGCTCGCCGCGGAACAAAGCCGAGCCGAGGGGAAAAGAGTAGAGCGACGCGCCCCCATCGGAAATGAGAATCCCGAGGCTTTGGGGGGGGGGGGCGTCACGGGAAGGCAGGACTTTGGCCCGGTCTCCGGCGAAAGAGCGTGGACGGCAACTTTTTTTGGGGTGGGCCGGGTAAGGGAAGCCGAAACAGCCCCGGACGGAAGCTCGACGCTCCCGAAAGCCCGGCAGAATTCCGGGACAAGTTTTACGGGGAGGGCTCCGCTGGCTCGCCGCGATAATGGAAGAGCCCCCGAGTCGCGATTGGCCGCGATCGTCGCTCGCTCGTTGCGTATCTGCCGCGGACCGAGACTCGGGGGACGAGTTACGGGACCGATGATGCGCTCGCCGCCAATTTCAACTTCAAGCTGACGATATCCAGGGAGCCCCGAAGGACTTCTGGTCCTCGCTATCCAACGCGGGACTCTTGCTCTTGGGGCGGGCGCGCGGGCATGAATTTACACGGAATGATTCATAAGCATCGGGATCCGGGTACAAGAGAAGAATCCCCGTTAACATTGACCGATGGTATTCTCCTGTGAGGGCGAGTCCCTTATTACAATGCAAAATACTTAGATCACTCGAGGCAGGAAAGATAATTTATCTTTCGTTATGGATTTATTTCTTTGTTTCTCGATGCCGGGAAGGTATTTCTATTTTTTTTTTTTTTTATATTAATGAAAAATAATTCGCTAAATAAAACGTTAGGTATTCCGTACAGGTTTCGATTCGACTTATTTATTATACTTATTTATTATACTATTTTGAGTTATTTCTCTCCTATTCCGACTACTGCCGATGAAAGTGGCCATATTTATTTAATAAATCTTTATTCGGAAAATAAATGAACTTTTTTTTTTTGTTTTTTTTTTGGTTTAATTCGTACAAAGCACGTAATTTTGCATTAACATGATTTATCGTGGAATCCGGAATGACGGATGAACTTAGCGTCCTCATTGCATGAGCTATTATTTCCATTCTTCGCCTCATCGCTAGATGCAAACAACCGACGCCAAAGAACATAAGTGAACAGGGGATAAGACAACTGCATTATTTCTCTAATGTACTTAGGGAAATGTTAATTTATTCAGAGGAGAGCTGCATTAAGCCTGAATGCCAAGTTGAAGCTCTTTCGGGGCAAAGTAATTGCACGTCGGAGTCGGAAGTTTTCTTAAGAAAGCAGCTGGCTCTCGATCGAAAGGTAAATAAAAAGCAAAATCGAGTATTTTTCCTAGGTGAGAGAAAAAGAAGGATTTCCTTGGAAAAGAAGAAGGACTCGAGCAGAGAGGCCACCGCTGTTTAGGATAACGCCCACGTTACTCGAGGCTCGTGTCTCCGAATGTCGCGCGACCACTTATTCCCCTTAAAAAGTCGTCGGATTCCATTGCAGCTTGAAAAAGTCCGCTAGGGCGCAAATGTAGGAAACAACGCAAGCTCTCTAATCAAAGACTAATCTAATCCGATGAATTACAGAGTGCTGTCTATTCGATTTATACGTTGGGGAAATGAAAAGCTCCATTCTCCCTGATCGTTTCAAAGAATATTACTCTTTGTAAAAGATAGTTTCAAACAGTTTGCCAGTGCTCCTTCTTATAACGAACCTATTATATATATTCAAATAACTGTATGCGTATGGACGTGTATTGTGTAATATTTATACAAAATTTATCATCCGCCTATTGTAACGTTGATAATTGCACAATGTTATCATTACTTGGCAATAAATTGTTAATCGTACGACAAGAAGTGCGCTAAATATAAAATGAAAGATTTTCGCACGGATTATCTGAATTTTATTATTACAAAATATGATTCTAGATAATGTAGACAACTGTCTTTGTTATTATGAAAATTATGTTATGAAACATAGTAACTCCATTTACAGATCTACAATTAACGGTTGCTGCTTAGTTTTACACCGAACGTTAAATATTAATAAAAAATAATTACGCTTTGCAGAAAATTTAGATTCTTGAAAAATTGCATTCGTTTGTTAGCAATATCTCAAATTGATGTTAACTTATTATGTGTTTCGAACAAAAAAAAATTTTAACTCTCTGAAGTGCTTTGATCTATACATTATATTACAGATTGGTTTTTAAACGCATAACATAACGTATGTGTGTTTTCATGCAAAAGTTAAGCTATCGAACAATTATTTAATAAGATATAATGTGATACTATATATTGACTACTTTTTTCCATTTTCAATAGTTTTTTAGTTTAAAAAAAGAGAAATGTAAGAAAAATTGAGAATTCTAACTTTTTTTTAGTCTTAAAATTGTCTTAAAATGAAAAAATAAAAGTATTATCAAATATCTAAAAAGTAAAACAAAAACTGCTTTTCTTAAAAGAACTTTAGAAGCTGTTTGTGTAAATCCTTGCATCAAATGCTTCAATACACTAAAATTTGGAAGAACGCAACAACAATTTTTTCATTTATTTCGCTCTAATACTTACTCTTTAACTGATACAATAACAGGGCGAGTTTTCATTTTCCGAAAAAGAAAATTCTCATAATATACTTTTATCCAGTTACAATAGTTGAGATAAAAACTAATGTAATTTCAAACTAACGTCCTGCCCCCCCCCCAATTTTAATAATTTTTGTTGTTCTTGATTTTATTTTTGGTTAACTTTTTTTTTATTAATTTTGAAAAATTGCTTTTTTCAATAAGTTGCATGAAAATTTTTTTATTATTATTAATAATATTATAAATAAAGAACATTTTACTCCTAATCATAAACGTATTTCAAATTAAAACTAAATCCAAAATATTCTTATTTAAAATATCTAAAGATAAGTTATTCAAACTTTTTATGAAACTAAATATTTACAATAAAATGTTAATTTTAATACTCAGTATTATCATTTTATAATTAATTTTGAATTTGATAGTTAATTTTGATACTCAGTGGTTAAAAAAATATATATATATGTATAAACATGAAAATTATTATTTTTTTTATATAATAATTCGATATTATAAATATTGAGCAGTCAAATTCTTATGAAAGCATTCAGTTTAATTGATAAAGAATTCTTTGAAAACAATATTTAAAAAAATACAATATTGATCACTTACACGCAATCTACATATATCCCTTTTAATATCACGTACAGAAATATTTTATTTTTGTTTATTTACATTTAATATTGTTTTCAATTTTAAACATATTTGAAAACATTGTATTCAATTTTTTAAGATGCAAATTAAATTTACTTTATAATTAATAAATTATAAATGTGAACCAAGTATATACTTGACGCACGAATATATGGAATACTTTTCTGCTTACAAAGTGTCTGTTATGATAATACTAGAAACTAAAGATAAATAACACTCCCTATTTCGCTTATTTTGACATTTAAAATAAGCAGATAATAATTTAATATGCAGTCAAATAAAGTCCGTAGACATTTAATTCTTTTCGTAATCTGCATTTGAAATGAAAATTTTAACTCTGACATGATTCACTGATGCAGAAGCAGATACACAATTCAGCATTATGACATGAAAAAAAGAAGTAAAAAAAAAAATAAATAGTATCGGTCAAAACGTATGAATAAAGAAAACTTTTACTTCACACTTCTGAAAAAAAAAACATAATCGTAATACCTATAAAATAACTCAAAAAAGTGAATTTTATTTGCAATTTATTTGTAATATTTAGCAAAGTAAAATTTTTTTCTAATATTTTACGGAATGTTAAAAAATTTTATGCTAGAGTGAGTCTTATGTTTAAAGAATTATTTATTTATTTTTATAATTATTATAAAATATTGATAATATGCTATATTTTTTTCAGTACGTGAAAAATCTAGTATTCTATTTAAGCAAATATCCTTGTTCTCTCAATTTTTAACATTTTAAAAAATTAATCACAGAGTTTCGTTACTCTAACTTTCGGATATTTGCTTCGTAAATTTTTTGCATCAAATTTAGCTAATAAAATACAATAGCACGACAATTGTAAAAATAAAATGAAATTGTAAATAAATTTAGTTTCAAAATTATTCTATAATTAAATGCAATGAAAATAAAACAATTCTTCTAACAGGCAAATGAGCAATAATCAGTGCAGAAAATAAAAAATAGTTTAACAATCCCAGGTAGGTAAATTTCATCCTTAAGATATTCCTTTATGAATCCTTTATAAATTATTCAAGAGCCCTAAAAAATTCATTTATGCAATACGGAAATCCTATTGGGTGACCTTCAACGAGTGAGAATATTTAAAAATGTCTCGTGATCAATAGTACTATTTTATGTTTTCGAAAGAAATTATACGAGAGCCCAAGCACATCAGATACTGCGATTACTGAATTCTCTTCCCGAGTCTGTTTTTATTTCTCTCGTGCTCCCTGTCGATATATATATCGTTTATCTTTCCTTTCGTGTTCGCCCCCGCCGGACCCCCGCTCACCGACCGTTATTAGAATTCCAAGCGAAATTACGGTAGAACTAGCTTTTGAATAATCCAATGTGATGCGTACAGAATGTACAAGTGATAAAGCTGCCACTTTAGCGAGCTTCGATAATAAAATAAGCACAGGCATTGTTTTAAGAGAGTGTCGATGCCATCGAACAACAAGCGGCCGGCCGTAAAGGAATTAAGATCCTACGGGGAATTAAGGAGGTAGTAGGTACAAATCGCAAATTCGTCAAGGCAATGGAAGAGCCTCGACGAGACTGGACTCCAGTTATCATCCAGCTGCAACAATTTTTGCGAGCCCGCGCGTTAACCCTTTGCTCCGTAAGAATCCGCCCGCTCTAGGCTAATCGGACTAACAGGAGCACGGGCCCAACACACGCACGCACGCACACACACACACACACACACAGCTAACCGATCCATCTTCGACGAGCAGCCAAACGGAGTAAATTTCACCCGCAATGGCCCCTGCCGATCGACGGCTGAGGCCGCGTTTCCAGCAGGTGCGAAACAGTGCCAAGGCGCCATCCAGAGCTGCATCATCGATGCTAATTTCGCAGGGCGAAACTGGTGGGCGGGCAGGGGCTCGGCGAATGAATGGCTCCGGGGTGACGTTGTTTCCCCGGCCTTTGTTCCACGGGAGTGTAGGAGTTTCAGCGGCGGCAAAGGAGTCGATGGAAGGGGTTGGCGGGGCGGGGTTGGGGGGAGGGGGCTCTCTCTCTCTCTCTCTCTCAAGACAAAGCCAATGGACCGATCCGGTGCCCTATCATTTTTCCTCACGACCGATTGAACAATGCCAGGGTGCCCGTAGCCCTGGCGAAAATCACCTTGTTGCACTCTCCGATCGTCCGGGAGTATCTGCCTCCCGGGATGTTCGACTGCTGATAAGCGATGTGATTTCGCTTGCGAGCCGACGCTCGGCGCGAATTGTTTGGTTGCTGGGGGCCGCGGACGTGAATTGGAACAATGAAACCTTGACCAAATTCGATATGGAAGCCGATGACAAATTGCGGAGGGACGCTCCAGTGAAATCACCAAAACTCGCCACGGCTTGGCTTATTTATTAGGCAAACTGTATCTGAATATGCGATGGATTTGGCATTTTCATAGACAGCTTCGGCTGATTATTGAAGCCTTGATCAAAATTAATGCTCGGACAAAAGACTTAAATTTATCGAGTGGTGAGTTATATTGAAAAGAAATTTGCAACTCCAACTGAATTCACTTGGTCGAAATAGCTATATTTCATAATGAGAAGCTGCTTATTTCATACAAGTATAATTTATTCATCGATGAAATGACGTATTCTTTTTCAATAAACGATTAGCTGTTTTACCAAACAATATGTTTGTGCTTAGTTTTAAAAAGTAATAGTTTGTACAAACGACTTAAAAACCTTAATTATTCATCTGTAAAACTAAAATTTGATAAAAAGGACAATATTGTTTTCTTAGGCGGACAAACAATTTGCATCTCTAATACAATGATAAAAATGCCTAATTTTATCATTAAAAAAATTAAAATATTTCAATTTTGGTTGGTTTATCGAAAGCATTTAAATGTTATCGCCTCTTATTAAATTGAAATCTTATTTAAACGAGGCTGTTACGTTATTGTAAACTCAAAACAAGATTCAAATCACAAAAAGCTATTATTTGTCGAAACTGCAGCTAAATCTTTAATCTTAATATCTTAACTGGGTCAATTTAACTTCATACTATAGATATTAACCAATATCTCTAATGTTATCTCCTGACTATTATTTCTCTCTCTCTCTCTCTCTCTCTCGCACACTGTTTCTTGCACTCTCTCGTTTCCCTCCTACATGTATATATATATATGTATAGAGTAGGTGAGAGAAATATTTACATACAAGCGTACATGCAACCAGTCCATATAATTCCTAATATATTATCAAATTTAAAAAATAATTAATCTACAAAATTACATTTTACGCTTATTAAAATAGAACACGCACCACCCATGCGCTTTGATATATATTATTGTATCACTATTCCTCATTACAAAGTGAATGGAATTTAGTCGAGTAAAAAAAGCTCTTATCAATTAACACGTTTTCTAGCATTTCTTGATTTAATATAAGTTTTTTTTTTATTAGAATAAGTAGTAGAAAAGATCAATATTGTGTTTA
This sequence comes from Kradibia gibbosae, assembly GCA_018907135.1. Lineage (NCBI taxonomy): Eukaryota > Metazoa > Arthropoda > Insecta > Hymenoptera > Agaonidae > Kradibia > Kradibia gibbosae. Next base: position 2,377,550 of record JACCHX010000003.1, on the reverse strand, counting down.
TAGACACGTGTCCATGGTAAATAGGAGCCAAGCCGTGAACAAAAAGATTGATTTACTTTGATTACACTTATTTACTTGCAAAGGAAGCATTCATTTATTTCAATACTAATAATTTATATACTAGATGAGATTTTCTCAATACGATATCCTGATTTACGACAATTCTTCAATAATAATAAATCATTTATAAATCAATTCAACTGCTGTACGTAAGAAGCAGCAATATATTAGTTTCAATTGTGACATTATTAAGTATTTACATACGATACGGTGTTAGTTTTAAAACAAACATGCACAAGTTACACATTTTCAAGATAGAGATAAACTAAACGAGCTAATTTCAATGCAAATATTATGAATGAAAGCATTTAACTAGTCACATCACTCAAATTATGTGACAATTTCAAAGGAAAAAATAAAATCCAAATGAAGATACAATGAATTGATAACCAGCAAGCGTAATCCATAATTAATCCTTCTAAGGTGTAAGTTCACAACGATACAGAAGTATCCTTTCAATATATTAGCATTTCTTCTACCTATCAAAAATTAAAAGTACTCGAATTGTGTACAATATTTATTAAATGACTGATACTGAAATAAGTAAAATAATAAGTTTCAGAATTAGAACACATCGACGCTGAATTATGAATAGAAGCAGTTACAGAAAAGTATTTTACAAAGTGAGAGTTGGCAAAAATTTATAATACTAATTTATCATACGGTTCCATATTTAATCATATGAAACACATTTATTTAATCAGTAATGTTTGATAGTAAAATGCGAGACATCAATTTATAATAAATTGTTTTGATATCATAAAGTTAAAAAAATTTATCATAAATATCATAAAAATAAAATACTCAATGATATTGATGTTTTAACATTAGCTGTGTATATGTTAAGAATGATTTTTTCAAATTTAATATCTTTCGTATATACGATTCTATTTATACAATAAATAAAGTAGCAATCGAAATACCGTAATGGTCTTTTTTAGAATAGCAAGGTTGGTAAATTTATTATAATTATGATTCTTCTTCTTTTCAAAACTAAGGTTCTTACATTGTTGAGACTGGTATAATTAATTTTCTTAATAACGAAAAAATTAAGAGACTTTAAAATTAATATAATTACATTAGAAATCCTTAAAAAAAAAATATATATATATATATATATACAGAGAAGCATTTAATCAAAAACTATACTTTCAACCGATCAATATAAAACCATAAGCATGAATCTCGTAGATATGTTTTCACTTCGGTAAAAACGGTAGCTTAGTAATTATTTTGTTCTGGATCCTTATCTTAATTATTGCTGCAAAAAATTAACATAATATCTTTAAAGTGAGAAATAACGAGAGATAATTATATTTAATGCATTCGTCAAGCTTAATCGGTTTTTATAAAGGACTGGTTGTTATTTTTGTGGTTACTTTTACTTTTTACAAAAAATAACTCATCGAGCTATTGTAGCTAAAAAAGCATATCGCGTGATGACTTTATAATCGTCAACAAATAATTTTAAATATGCAACAAACTCCGAAGTATGTATGTAATATTTTTCGGTGTAATTATACCATAAAATATATATGCTATTCGATCGATTTTAATGCTCGATATGAAATACTGTTGAAGCATAAATGTCAAATTATTGCCAATTCTAGATAACCATTGTGTATTATATTCACAACATTATATTTATATATTTCTGTGACAGATTTATTTTTTCCACGTAAATATTCTCCACTCGATAAATAAATATAAAAGTACACCTTTGCGTTTAAAAGATACAAAAGATTACTTTCTATAAATTAACGAGAACACACAAATCAAGTCACATCGACATTATGAAAATAACTGCATAGTTAAATACCGCAGTCTTATCCGTGCAAGGCCAATTTTAATCTATTGCGATAACCGTTGCATCACGAACGTCTTAAACCGTGATAAAAAAAAAGCGCATCGACCCTAAAAGAGGCGTAAATATTTACCGGCTTGTCCTTTGCTAATGGGATGGCTTTTGCGATTCCATTACCCCGTACTGAAACCGCGACTGAAGTCGTTCGCTACGCAAAGATGCTTCTTTTAATCTTGCTTACCCTCTTATGGGCCATTGCCGAAATAAAGCTACAGGTACGCTCCTTTGATCTTTGAACGTCTATTGGCCTTCCAGGCGTATCAAATTCGTAATAGAAGTCGCTGCACAAAGGCTAGATAAATGTTGACTTAACGACAAATAATCCTCGTGCGTAACAAATCTTTCCACGATTAACATTGTTAGATTTAATTGAAAATGTAACGAAATAATCCAGTCCTACTTGAATCGTCATTATTTGCGTTTTTACAAAACATCGACCAACTTTTTCAACGGGCATTCTCGGCGCTTCCCGCTACTCTTCACCCGACGTTAAATCGATAACCGGAAAAGCAAGAAACTATTAATGATTCAGTATCGCTTACTTATTGCATGGTGATTAATTGTTTTATAATTTCTTGTTAAGTCGTTATCTTAAAGACCTAAACAAATAACGCTTTTTGGGCACTTCAAGAGGTTGACTGCGAATGTAATAAATGTGCGATGTCCCGGTGTTAATTAATTACATCGAGCGCGATTGATTTATATCGAAGAAGACTTGTAAGTATCAGATTAATTGACTACTTGAAAATCCCACGATTAATGCCTGCAAAAGCATTGAAGCTTATAAAATAATTATTAAAAGATGTAGTTAAAACTTTTGCATCCTATTAAGCTCAATCCGTGCAGGCGTTACGTCCAGTGAAATTCAATTCCTTGAATTAAGCATCACTCATTCAATTGAAGTAATCCAAATAAATATTATATAATCAATACGCGTGAATTAAATACACGGCTGTCCTACGTTTCAAAGCATACCATTCGCTTCTTTGCTCGCAGTTCCATACAGTTAGATCGCTCATTCAATTAATCAAAGCATGGTAAAACTTTGCAAGTAAAATTTTCCATGAATAATGAAAGCAGCTTCCCAACAATCGACGTGCCGAGCCACTGCCACTCAATACGATCTAGCGAAATTCTGGGCGATTAACGAAGATTAAGACAAGCGAGGGTAATGTCGCCTTTTGAAATTAAAGCAAGGCATCATCGAGCTCGAAATCTTATCCCCCGTGACAGACTGTTGTAGGGCACGGGATTCGTTGCTGACGAGCTCAAGACCGTTGCTCGCGCCCGTAAATATCCCATCACCGAGGAAAACGCCCGAGTCCGTTGGATTCTTTCATTCCGGCCAAGCAACTCTGGTCGACTCGTGCAAGTATTATATATATATATATATAATGTCAATAATTCAATGCCGCTGTTCGACAATAGGAAACTGCTTGCGTCGCCGCTTCTTTTAATAATTTCGCCGAGTAATTGCGAGAAGGCTGCAATAACAATTGGAACGCGTTTCTGGCTGTCCACTTTTTGCGTTTGTTTTGCTTGGATAAAAGGGACCTGACGCTAGCTCCTCATATTTATAGCCCGCATTTTAACTGAAGAAAAAAATCCACCATTAAATACGCTGCCCAAGACCTTGCCAAGAGCCGCAATCAGTTGTAAATTATTTGAGGCTTGCAGTATTGGTTGCCTTAAACTTCTATCCGAGAAAGCCCGATGTAAAAAATGACCAACTATAAGTGTCTAGTATCACGTCATACTAGAGTAATTGGTTAAAAAAAATTTTCTGTACAAAAAAGAAAAACTGAAATAAATTATAGGGACAGAACTTATAATCGCTGACAAGAATATTATCAAGCTGTATAATGTCGTGCCCAAGAATTTGGCGACTGGTTTAAAATAATCGATGCGCGCCAAAATATTGTTTGTACAACGTTATTCATCCTTTATTTTTTAGAGTGTTGTTGACAACCGCGTGGGCGTACACAAGTATACATTTAAATTTGCATTAAACAGAAAACTGAGTGAATTTGAGTGAACGTGTAATCGATTCATTTTTATTATTCGTAGTTTATTTGAGAGGCACTAATTTAAGCAAATCAGTAGCAGTAGCTGATAATATTATCAAAAATATTAATTAAATAAATTAGTATTTGAGCGAAAATATAATGAGGTCAAAGATTAATGCTAAAAAACAGTAAACAAGTTAAACAGTGGCGTAAGCAAGTATCTAAAAAGCTTTTAGGTCAAAATAAAAGTTCTTAAGAACTACGTATTATCATTTTAAGTATTAGTTATTAATAGTTTAAGTTAGCGTGTAAAATGGATCTTTACCAAAATTAAATTAAGTGTAACGCTAAAAAAATTTCAGATGACTAGGAACTTTTGTATGTTTGTAATTGTATTTCAATATTTTTAATGACATTTAATAATGTTGAATTAATTGAAACTTCATAACGCAATGGGTCCTTTTCAATTCCTTATTTATTTATATTTCAGTACTCTGAAATACAAAATAATATTCATAAATAAATGAAGGTTTAATAAGTATTTTCTGAATACAATTCTCTATTTTACTACACAATTTGTTAGGAACTAAAACGCAATCGTAAAAATTTCTAAAAATTACCCTTGCTTTACTAAACAAATTTTTTTTAATTTTCTTTTTATTATTCATGTTGATAATATGATTGACCTGTGGATTATTAAACATTGATAATAATCATCCTTTTTACATCTTACATCAAATTTTATAATGTTGAGATGCATTGCTTTTATCAACACACTGAAATTGGTTTTATTGCACAAGAAATTATTTAAAAATATTTTTTACAATTATTAAATACAAACATAGGTAGATTTGTATATTCAAAAGCTTGTAACTAAATTATTGTGTATTATTGTTACTGAAATTTAAACATAATTAAGCAAAATAAGGATGATAAGTTTTGATAATTAAACGCATGGCTTAAATTTTTTCGTAAACATAATCAAATCTCAGTTGAATTTAACATTTACTGTAAATAATATATATTAAATAATCAATAAATTAAAATAATAATACAACCAAATGTGTTCTAAGGTATTGTATTTTAAATAGAGCAATGCTTACTTAAATATCTTACCACGCTTGATAATGTCAATATGAACTATAGTAGTAAAAGAAATTAGGTTATAGCAAATACGTCCACCATTATCGATAATAATAATAATCATAAATGTGAAAATTAACTATAATTTCCACTATAAGCTAATTAATACTTTATAACAATGGATACATTAAACTTTGTTATTTTGTATGGTTCTAAGCTACTCTAAAAGCACGTATTATATTATTGTCATTGTAAATGAAGGAATAGTTTAATCTTATTTTAAATTAAAAAATGTCGAAACAGTGAGGCATTTCTAAAATAATAATATTTACACGGTATACTTTGGAATTAACTAAAATATTACATACGAATTAGAAGCTGTTCGTATTTCGCATTAATTTTATGACTTTTTGTATTTTATCGTAAGTTCAGTCTCCAATGATACAAACCATTATTTTAAATCGACAAAGAAATCATGCCTTTTTAATATTAAAGTTTCCATATAAATTTATAGTAAGGCAATTTCGTGTTTCAATAACTTACTTGCATTAAATTAAATTCTTATTTAATTTCATTATGCATCTCGAAGTTAACGTCAAATGTCGAACTGTACAGCATAAATATCGAACAATAACGATTGCAGTGAGCAGAAGACTCTTCAAATACCAGCGGCTTACGTACACTGGATTAAACAGAGGCTACGAATAAGACACGAAAAAAATAATATTCCATTTAGGCAGTGTAATTTAAGGCCACTGTTGAATTTCAGATAATACGAGCGAACGTTTGAATATAAAAAAAGGATCGGTAAAAGAAATTGCTTGAAATTGTCAAGGTGAGCTTATTTTCAAACTCGAATCATTCCATTCTTATCAAATATTTATTCAAAATATCAGCTCAATTTGTAATTATCTCATTAGATCGAAATAAAGTGATTATCAATTGATGATTTTCACGTCTAATTATATTAATATTGACCTTGCTTCAATTTTCAATTGTTCAAGGAAATCAATTTATCTGATAAATCATCGATTATCTTATCCGTCGCTCATAAAAACTTTCTTGACGTTCAATCACAAGTGAAGAAGCAGTCGATAAAGTAAATTAGACAAAAAAATAAGGAAAAGTCTTAAAAAAAAAAAAAAAAATTACAAACCTCAGTCGGCCAAGGCTCCAACTTACGGCTGCTCCTGAGTCTGCGATGGCTATCGCCATGATCATTACGAAATATGAATATGAAAGAACAGTAGGCAGCACGAGTACAAATTTTTAAGTACGAATTACGGATTTTAAAAACGAAGCAGCATCTAATCGGCCCTAGGTATCGGCTCTTCAAGACCCCCACGACATTCCCCAATCGACGTTAATTTTTCTAGCCGAACCGACCGCTCCATTATATAACGGACAGCGAACTGTTTTTTATACGCCCGGTGTATGTAAGTGTCCATAGATTTATACGGTGGCTCGGTGCCGTGAAACCCGCTGCGATATCACCGGGATAAATCACCTACGTAATCTCCCGCCTTCCATGCCGTATATTTGCGCGCGCGCGCAAACACACACACACACACACACACATAATTATCCTCTCTGTCTCTAACTATTTTCAAGGGTAATGTTCAGCTCGCGTGCGCTCGTTATACATACACACACACACACACATATATATATATATATACACGTATGCGTATACATATGTATATATGTATGTATATATATATACGAACGAAGCATCGACTTATCCACAGTTACAGTTTGCGCCTATCGCGAAGCACAAGTCTCTATGGTCAAATAGAGCCGGAGCGAGGGAGAGAGAAAAATTAGAGGGCTCGAGCGAGATGACCGGCGATAAGAGTGAAAGGGTCAGAACAGAAGAGAGATAATTTGCCTTTTTCTTGCCGCGCTTAGTAATTGATGGGCTTCGCGCTGAATGCAATGAAGCCGTCCGATACGAAAAGGTCTTTCAAGATAAGTGACTCCGCTTGCACTCGTTCTCCCCGTTTGCGGTTTCTTAAGCCTTTTTCCGTCCAATTTGTGTTTAGATATTCCTATTCTCCGAAGTTAAATTTGTATCGTTACAAAGATTTCCATTCCTTCTTTCCCTCCCCCTCCCCCCCTCACCTGGCTAGTCTACAATTTTCTATTACGAGCCACTGGAACATATCGCATTTTATTTCACAGCACCTCCGCGATTTTATTTACTATTTAGTGTGGGCGCATGCACAATAAATCCGAGCTGCAGCGGTGGCAATGTTTTGTGCCTCGCTTTAAAAAGTTCTCTGGTCAAAAGCTACAAGCGCTAATGATTTAGCTGGAATTTAATCATAGGAGAGCAACTGTTATGACATTTAAAATTGCCCACTGCCGCAAAAATTTGCCCTACTCTCGCTTGTAATTATCCAAAGTAGCTTTGTTGAAAAAGCGAAAATTTCGCAGCTTCGGATATTCGTATTTCAAACAAAATGATTTACATTTTAGAGAACGCTATACTGTACAACTCCGAGTAAGCTTTTGTAAAGCAAGATTCTTCATTGATAAGATAAGATAGACCTACCATCCCCTTCTACCATATTTTAATTAAGTTTTTAAAATAAGATGCTAACTTGAATTTTCAATAAGACTTATATTGTACATATCGCTCTCCTGTAAATTATTAAAGCAGACAATTGTGCAGTACTTTAGAAGTGAAATTTATTATTATTAATGCGAGTGTGAATTTTTTCATATAAATACTTTTACAACGGTTACATTATTTCATCAGTAGAGTTGGCCAAGCATTTAAATTAAAGCCAATATCATTTGTAGTTTTTAATAATGTATTAATATATTCTACGACCGCACAGTAAAAAGCTTATTCGTAAGAATATCACGTTTTAATAAATTAATTTCTTCAAAAGACCTTGGATGTCTCTCATAAATAATACAAGGCCACCTTTGACAGTATGAAAATATTTCTCAGCTAATTTTATTTATTCATCGACGACTTATTTGTTTAAGAATTGTGCATCCTTCGATATTCTGCCTTTGTCTTTTATCCTTTCAGATACGTAGTTCGATTCTTATTCAATCTTATAAAGTTATACATTTTGCAGCATCATAATTTATTCAAAAAAATTTTTAAATTCAAAACGTCTCTTCAAATTCATGTAAATTTGAAATATAAAGTATACAATGGATGGTAAAAAAAATCCTAGTGGATGCTCAGAATCTTTCGTATACTTTAAATACATATTGCAGCTTTGAAATATTTAATGGCTCTTTACATTTTTTTGTTAGTTTATTAAAAAAAAAAAAAAAAAAAAAAAAAAATTTGATCTACTACGGACTAGTGTTTTTTTTTCAATAGTCTTCATAAAATTGAACGATTCAAGTGACATGTATGTACCTCAAGTATATCCGACCGTTGTTCGCTATATACAATTTTAAAAGCTGCTAAAAGGTGTCAAATTTCAACGTGTTATTACGGAGGATTGACGTATCGAAAATAACTTCAATGGTAGATTTAGAGTGAAAATTATTTTGTACGTTTTTTGGCGAACAATGACAGATAAGAAGAAAATAAAACTTAAAAGAAATTTGCCGTTCACCTTATTAATTCTCAAGTATCGAGCTTAAATAAACTATCCAATTCGAAAAAAGTTCTCGGTTCGAGCCATACTCTTGCTTCCTCAATAGAGAGGAATAAAGCGAGCAACGATGCGAAATCAAAGTAAGTCTTGGACGTAGCGGGCGAGCGTCGGTGAGGGGCGAGGAGGGGGGGGAAAAAAAAAAAAATCTGGAATCTGGAATTTTTTTTTTTCTAAAATCGAGGCCACCGAAACGTCTGCACTCGGCTCGCAAGGCGTTCGTCAAATTGCGAGCTTTACATTTTCGTTCTTTGTCGCGCTAAGCCCGCCGCGCTGAAATCAATGCGCTCCCTGCGCCCCTTTACGAGCCGCCGCCGCCGCCGCCCCACGACGGTCCCTTTGCCGGCCGCTGAGCGAGGCCAACCTCGTTAGCGAGGCCAGTCCCCCGGGCGAAGAGGCGACTAAGGCCGAGGGCCAGTCGCCGGGGTCCCGCGGAAGCGGCCGATGGATCGAGCCCCTTGGCGGAGAGCCGAGCCAAACGATTCCGTCCTCCGGGCCGCCGTCCAGGAGCTCCCCTGGGGCTACGCGGCAGAGATGAGGGGGGTGGGCGAGGCTCCAGGTGCAGAGGCGGAGGGAAGCCCACGGGTAGAGCGACGACGGCGACTTCCCGTTTAAAGGCGCTCGCCGGGGGGGCGGCGGGCCGGGACTCGAGGGCGGATGGATCGTCGCTCCGATACACCAGTGCCACTGATTCCACGGTCCATCCTTCTCTCTCTCTCTCTCTCTATTTCTACCGCGCATCTGAGTTCCTCCGTCCGGATGTGCTGATCTCGGTGCTTTTTGCCGTTTTAACTGGCTTTTCCCAGCTCGATTGGCGCTTTTTACAAACTACGGCCACCGATGCTTGGTATTCCCGGTGCCCTTGCGCTGCATATTCAGCGATAACGAATGAGAACTCATGAATGGGATCGTCGCCGAAACACGATAATCGGCGTTTGCTTGCAACCGCCGTAGCGTCATTTGTCGTTAAAATAAATATCGCCTTGTGCCGAGGCTCGGTCACGATATTAATTTGCATTCCTTATTTGACGGAACTCGACGGAGACTCTCGCTCCTCCCGCCAATAATCGTTAGCTTGCTGCGAAAATTCTTCGGTCGAATATAAAATATAATGGGTTAAAAAATTGTTCGAAATTCTACGGGCAACTAAAGTGGCAAGCGCTCGAAGCAAATTCATGATAAGAGCTCAAATACAAATGGCTCGTGATCAAAGTTATTAAATTAAAAATAAAGCTTACTCGGCGTCTTTACACCATTGTTCAGCTGGATACTCCTAGAATTTTATACTCGAAATTTGAATGAAACTGTGGAAGATTTTTATGAAACACGGAATGAAATGCGGTTGTCATCAAACAAACGCGCCTGAAGTATTTTAAAACATTTTTTTTTTTTTTTTTTTTTTTAATAGCAAATTAGAAGTCCGAAGACTTTAAATTCTTTATGCTGCCGTACCAGTGCTGTATAACAAGCCTTCTCTAATAATATTTTCGTGCTCTCTTTTCCCTTGTCGACACTATTTAAAGGTCAAGCGCTGTAATTATAAGCGAACCCTCGGCCTCTTTTACACAAATCTCACCAAACTCAAAGTAATAATTGTAAATTATCAATCAAATATTATTATCCGTGCTCTTATTCTTTTTTTAATGTAACTTTAATTGACACTAATAAGGTATACTTCAATATCAATAGTAGCGTTTCGATATATAAGAACTAATAAACTTTGTATGCTAACTTCCTTATATTGTAGCATTAGTTTTTACTTCAATGGTATTGTTCGAAACCAATTTAATAAGTAAATTATTGATAATTCCTTATTTATAAAAAAAAAAAAAATTATCTTGATAATGGCTTTTTTGACACTTGCATCAGGATCCAACCGTATATTTCGTATAAAAATTTATTAGCATATATTGATAACATTTCAGTCAGGCTAATAGCTTGACGTCACAGATTTATAATAAATAGTCAATTTTTTAGCTCTACTTCTTGATGAGTGTTGACTCTCATTTGAATTTTATGTGAAACTATTTTTTTTTTCATTTTTACATGTCTGAATTACAATAGAAATCCAAAAAAATTTATTTATTTACACTGTTTGATTATCGACATTAAAAATAAGTTTTACGTAAGAAATTATGTATTTTTTAATTCAAACTTTGAAATATTTAATTTACGATGTCGATTTTTTTACTTATGGATTCATTATATTTTAATTATTGTATTGCTTATTGCGGCTGCAGACTTATTATATACTTTTGAATTTTGAATTTTTTAATTTAAGTTTTAAAAATTTTTTTTTATATAACTTCGACTTAACCTTATACATAAAATCGGAGGATTAAAAAATAGATATAAATTACAAAATCCAGCAATGTGTAATGTACACATCAAAATACGATGCTACGCAATTTCAGTTTACTATGTAAAATATAATTAATGTTTAAATTAATTTATGTAATAATGGGAAAAAAACTATTTTACACATTTTAACAAATTTTCAAACAAAATTTTTTTTGAACTGGATTAAAAAAATGCATAGAAATTATAATTTAGCACTGACTCCACAAATTAATTGACTTAATAAAATAATGAATTAAAAATATATAAATGATAGTTTTATTATGAAAATGTTCAATTTTTAAATAAAAAATAAAAACATTACAAAGTATTCTTTTTGTCATTAAAAAAAAAACTTTCGTACAATTCTAATTGTAAAATTACAATCATAAAATTTTACTTAAACTTTTTTTTTAAGACTTATCGTTATAAAATGTAAAACTTTTTATAAACGATCAACAAAATATATAAATTAATCTTTGAAAGCATCGAATGAACTCTTAAATTTGTAATTAATGACATTTTAATTGAAATGGTATTTGAAATGAGTTGCACTTTAAATTTGTAAAATAGATTTTATCCATGCAATATTGATATTTTTAATTAAATTGAAATTAATAAATAATTTGAAACTTTTAAATATGACCCATAATAGTTACTTCATTTCAATTGTAAATTTATATATACTTTTATTAATCACAAGCATAAATCAATATAAAATTTGTGAAAATGTAACGAAAAGACTGTAGTAAATAACTTTATACCAGTCAATATTTTCATATCGCTTATTTGAATTAGTTTCTCAGTTTCTTCCAGCAAAACAAATTAATAAAAAAACAAGCTCTTTTTAATAATGCGTATTTAACTGACTGAAATCATATTGTATATTTTTAAAGAACTTTACGTTGGGTTTAATAAAGCATGATTGACAATCTTTTTATTATAAACAAAAAGAAAAAATTTTTTTCAGTATTACATATTTTTTCAATGTGAATAATATCTGAATCAACTTATATAAAAAACTTGTCTCCAAAGAAAATTCTCTTCAAATAAAGCATTTTGAAATAAATATTTTTAAATCTAGCCATACAATTATAATTATAATACTTTTTATGACAAAAAAACATCTTTAGTTATTGCGGATGCCGTAAAAAACATTTTAATATTCGAATAAATATCATGTTACTTTGGGAGATTATTATTACGACAATACATCAAAAGTTGTGATGAATGGAACTGATCGATTGAAGAAGAAAAATATTCACGAATAAAATAGATTATAAAGGAAAAGTGAAAAAAAAAATTCGAGAAATATTCTCAAAACTCCAACACTCACAAAAAGCATTTATTTGTACAACAGTCATACTTTTAGACTCGATAAAATTTGGTAGGGCACAAAAAAAATATACGTATTTTTATGGTTTGAATTTACAAATACTCTGCAATATCCATATAACAAAATATTATATAAATATATTGTGTGTCCATATAATAGAATAATTTTTGTAGAAAATAAGAAAATATCCATATTTTACATAATTAGATTTTTAAAAATTAGTTATCAAGCTCTTTCGTTTTTATATTTCGTATTTATAAATAAAATTTATGCCAAATAAAACAAAAAGTTTATCTCTAATAAGTTTTATTATAAAATAATGGATGTTAAACAGTCCCTTGTTCTAATAATGTCTATAGCGACACTGAAATCATAAGGGTTTAAGTATATAATATTGATTATTTTTTACTTAAAATAGTTCAAAATATAATCAATATAAAAGATTTATAAGATAAGCCTATGCATTGTCAGCAGTCATTTAATTAAAATTGTTCGATCATCTAAAGCATTTTTTGTTTTTAGAAAAGTAATTTTTAGTTCTAAAATTTTGATAGAAATAAAGGTATAAGTTGTCTAAACATTTAATGCATTTGAATAAAAAAATTAATATTTACAATTATTTTTCGAAGAACGTAGGTTATTACATAAAGTTCTCTAATTGATTCATATTTTTTTAAAAGCTTTATTCAAAACTTAACTGAAATTTAATTGCTCGACGATCAAAATTATTTACAATGCGTGTCATAAGTACTTGTATTTAAAAAAAAAAAAATTTTTTTTTCTACGAAATAAACTTTTTCTATTTTATTTACAATGCTATCGTGCATATTCGATTTAATCGCATATCATCGAATAGAACTTTTCGTTTAAATTACAATTTCAAAGAAAAAGAGATGAGCTGCATTTACATCTCTAACTCGCTCTGCTCCAGCTCTTACTTCCTGTATCCAGTAAAAGTAGAAACTGGCTTCTATAGAAGCGATGGGATATCCTTAGGGGCGCCAAGAACAGTATTTCAGTCAATTCGACAACTCCAAGGAGAATTTCGAAAATCGTGTCCTGTTCTCTTGTCCACGCGCTTAGTTATTATTACAGCAGCGTCTCCTTCCTGCGTCCCTTGACGCAAAGAGCACCAAGAGGTTGAATTGGCGTTCTATGTTGAAAAAAGGATAGTAATAGCGAATGACTACAAAAAGTGAGGATGACATGGACAGAGAATCGATGTTTAATTGTATTCACTTAGTTACAGAATTGCAGGCAACTCGGTTCGAAAGATAATGTAACTTCACAATGTTGCGCTTCTGTACTAGTCAGCAGATGTTTGTTATTGCTTATACCCAAAGTCGTTTGCACGCCTGCATGTATTACATTTGGATAAGGTCGGAAAGTTCCGAACTAACGAGCTCAAAAAGTTTAAAATAAATGATACTCCCGAACTGCGAATACAACATTATTTACAGCACACGATGTCTCTCCATATACGTATAAATATATATATATATATATACACATATATGTGCGTGTGAGTGTGCGTGTGTGTGTGTGTACATACATTTCTTTTAAACAAATTGTATGCATAATATTAAAGAAAAAGTGATGAAACGCACAAAAACATTCTCAATTGGTTGTTCTATAAATGAAAGTACTGTACCATATTCGGTTTACGTATAAAATCAAAATGAATTCTCCCCACTTGTGCAGTTAATATCTATAATATAAATAACTTAAATTTAAGTTATAAAAATTAATTTTCATTTCAAAAAAATATAAAATATAAAACAAGTGTTGCCTTTTCCGATTAAAGCGTACTCGAGCAATATTCCTTTTTACTCGTATTTTTTAAAATACCATTTGTTTTCAAAGAAACTTTTTTTCTATTAATAGAGTCCATTAAACAAAATCTCAGAAGCTATTACTAGAGATTTCATGTGGCTGACTGACGTTCAATTACTTGCGTAACTAGCAAAATATTTACTATGTTATTTTCTATGTGAAATATTGGATCGGAATGTTTACCGTATCCTTTTATAATGAAAGCATAATAAAAATTTATTACCCCTATCACACAACAAATAAAACCGTGTACTCAAGCATCAAAATTTTGAAATATAAAATAATTAATGTTCAATTCCGTATTAACTGTAAATTATATCGGTCTTCTGTGCTTTGAGACTTTGTTGTAAAACATAAATTTAAATATTTTATTTTTATGCGGTATATATATTTTTTGCTACTCGTAACAAAAAAAACCTAATATTAATCATTAATGTATTTTTGACGCGCATAGGATTATACAACGAACAGCTGCTCTAACTATTAGTGGACTCCTGTGTCTGACGGTAACAACGTTTTTAACTCCAAGACCTCAAAGCCCTCTGATCATCATTAAATATAAATCTCTATGGAATTAATGAATTTTGTTAATTATCATTATTATGCAACGAAAATAGTAAACTATTTACGTTCTATGAATAACATATTTTATTCGTAACAGTTTCATTTTCACAATATTACTTATTTTCTCTATCGGCATACGCTCATTTTCATCTGCACAAAAAAAATTATCTTGTCACCGGATTCAAATTATTTGTATTTTTATAAATGATGAATAAGAAAATCTTGATATGATAATTCGTGAATGATTAATTGCTTAAAATTAAAAACGGAATTATCTTTATAGCTAAATTTTTTCATGAAATGCTAATCAACAATTTAAAATGATATGATAAAATTATTATTCTTTGAATTGTATACACGCAGTAAAGCAAATGCGATAACACGATTCTAAAATACAAATGATTTAATTTTTATTATACAAATAATAAATGTATACAAATAATAAATACAGACTCGCATACCTGTTTCATTAGAAATACGAATGCTCTCACTATAAATTGTTTTTTTTTTTTTTTTTAAAGCATCATTATAAATATTATCGCCAATGTGCATAAATTTGAATTCTATTGAATTCATTGATTAATTGATAAAATCCATTTTTGACCGGCAGAATGATTTATAAAATTATGGATTTCAGTTTTAGAGGTGCAGCTTTCGGCGAAGACTCGGCTCAAGATAAAGGGTAAAAAATGTCGGAGGAGCAACCGAGTTACAAACTCATTTACTTCAATGCTCGGGGCAGAGCCGAACACATCCGCTACATATTCGCCTACGCTGGGGTGGATTATATCGATGAGAGGATCTCTAAAGAACGTTGGCCTGAATTAAAAAAATGTAAGTTCCGAGGAACGAAGCCTCGTGCTTCATTTTCACCTCTCTTAAAACACTTTAACTCGTGCAATTATTATTAACAACCATTATTATCGGAGGAGAACTGCTAACATTTTGCTCTGCATTCATTAGCATTGCGTTAGGAAAAATCATTATTTACGCCGAGCAGTGAGGATAAGGATACCGCCGATGATTTATGAGAAATTGACGTTATTCGTTTTATTTTATTTAGAAAAAATAAGGATGTAGGTACAGCCGTTTTATTGGCTTGAAATTATCTAACGGATTATTAATATATATTGTTATGCACATAAATATTGTACACGTGATAAGCAATGTTATAAAGTGTTTCTTTTGTTAAAAAAACAATCGCAACGAAATGAAAGTACCAATGAACCAATTAACAAAAATATAACTTGAATATTCACGAATATTCATTCTAGCTTATGACCAAAGCTACCCTACTCAGCGAGAAAAATGTCAATAACTTTGAAGAAAGTATCACACTCTAGGCCAGCACTTTTTTCCCTGTCCTAATTTTACGTCGATACTTTAATTATCCGGTTAAATGGAAGGAACGCGTTAAAAAATCTCACATATACTTTAGTAAAATAATCATATTGTTTAGACCAGGAGACAAGGGCAAATTTGCGTCTCGCAATTCTGAGTAATTCTATAAAACTACAACTAGCCAATCAAACAAATTACAATTATAAAGCATATATTTGCAGATAATATATTGCTTTATTTTTTAATTAATAAGGGTAAATTATACCCTTTTGCTTTTTAAAATCCGAAAACTATTATCTTTTCGCCAATTCAATCTGCGCTGTTATAAATTAATGATTGTACCATAATTAATTTGCACGGTATTGAGAGGAACAAAAAAAAAATTGAATTTCGTTATGGTTTAGGTAATTATATTTTCTCTACTATTCTAGATTATTTGGTGATATAATTAGCCATTACTTTATTAGCTCGTACCTATTTGGTAATTTACAAGGGGCTGTGCGTTCTTTTAAATTAAATTAAAGTTAAGAGAAGTTCATAACGTACGAGCGTCAATCGTCTTTCTCAACAGTATCGATTATTTAAAATTCAATCCGCGTATTATGTAACAACCGCGCAAAAAACATCGCGAGCTTCCCAATTTCTTCGCGACCTGTTTTATGCGAAACGACGACAAATAGAATCCAATCAATAATAAATTCCCCTGTGGTCGTAAGGACATTTACCCCCCCCCCCCCGTGGAAACGGCCCCGTGAGCGCCACGAGCCATAGACTCGATCGCAAATCACTAATCTGAAAACGTAGCCGAATTGCACTCGCCGGAATAATAAAGATCGGCTTGGCTCGAGAATCCAGGCTGTCCTAGCTAATGGAATCAATTAGCACGACGTAATTTGCGCATCGGCACAGCGGAATTGCCCGAATAGACCGAGGGGTACAAATAATTTACTCGCGTCTGTGCTGAGTGATAATGCATTTTAAAGTACTCAGTTTTGGAAACAGCGGGGAGAAAATTAAGCGATCGATCGGCGTTACCAATGTCACGTATGTTTGTCGATTCTTTATGGCTGGTCTTTTCGAACTCTGTCGCGATGGAATAATAGCTTCACCGTGACCGCACAATGGGTTTTATGGTGCTTACGTGAAACGTTTCGTTTGACAATCGTCGGCACTCAATTTTCTCTCAATCTAGACGAGAGGATTTTAAGGATGGTAATCGTAGCTGTTCATTAGAACTTGGGCTGTATAAAGAAGATACGAGCGCATTACCGTCTCAGGTCGGATTCGCAAGATAATTTCTGATAAAAGCGTGATTTAGGTAAGGAAAGAGAGATGAAAAAAGTCCAGCCACTGTTGTCCCAACACTGCAAAGTCCAACACTGCTTCTACTCTCATTGCCAGTTTTATTACTCCATTCGTTCGCATGCATTATACAAATTAAACTTGACTCGAATTCACCAGTCTGTACCGAATACGACAATGATAAATTTAATACAAATTGTCTAGAACGTCCTGCTATAAAAACGAAATGTTCTTGAGAGTTTGGGTTTAGAAACGAATAAATAAAAATACTTTGAATTGATTTAAAACCAAAAAATTTCTTATAAAGCAGGATTTTATCTCCTACATGATAAAGTAGATCAGGGCGTTTATTAATTCATTTTTAATATAAAATACGATAAATGTTATATAATGGTTGATATTCGATTTCTTGCATTAATATTAAAATTCATCTGATAAGAAAAACTAAATATAGACTTATCGACCATCACAGAATTGTTTTGAAACTTGCAGACGCTATAAGATGAAAGAAATAAACTATTGTCTCTAATTTTTTCAAAATGACTCCGTTATAATATAATAATTCAATTTTTACCTAAGTAATTATATATTATAATTAATTATTATTATTATAAGTTATTGTTAGGGAACTCATTTTAGAAAAAATTTTCTTACAACTATAATTATATTATAAAGATTTTAATAAAATATTTTATTTTAAATACAAAAGACCAATTTAAACAGAATGAACTTGTGCTATTATTGTAAAATTAACAAAAAATTATAATTTTTTAGTGTAATTTAAAAATGAATAATTTATGATGGAAGATATTATTTATGATAAGTAAAAATCAAAATATTGCACTTACAACCCTTTTAATGTTAATAAAATTTCATGGAATTATTATATATATATATATATTTTTTTTTTAAATTTACAGAGGTAACTAAAATGAAAAATGTTTTTACGGAGACGTTTATTTTGATAATAAAGTTTATGATTGTTACTTAATCAATAAAAGCTCATTTTAAGCCCTTTTTTGAAAAATAAGCATTTTACTCGCAAAGTCTTAAAAGAAACTATAAAAATTACAACCTTTAGACTTTTTTTAGTACAAGTTTAAAACTAACTGTAAGCTCTATTATTCACAATTGTCCAAGATTCAATAGAATCTCGCGCGTCGCCTCTAACTCCAAATGGTTCGCTAATCAACCAGTAAATGGCGAAGGTGATTTCTTCCTTAATTCCCTGCCTCTCCTCGTACAGTCGACGCCGGAGATGATGATGTTGTCGGTGCTTATTTCTACCACTGGATGGTGACAGTCGGGACCGCTACTTCGGGACCGCTGATCCTAGGGTACAACTATAAGCGAGTTAGTTAACTCGGGGCGTTCCTTACATTGAAGCCACGCTCTTACTCTGCTTCGCACTATATAGACTCGTACTATCCTTTCTTAGCCTTGAGCTTTTACGTCGTTTTAAATGTAATTCTTTACGACAGCTCGTAAAATGAACAACCGCGGACGCATGCCCAAGTCTGTTAATTTTCTTGGAAATCCAGTAAAGAGCAGTCACAATAGACGCCTATATATATATATATGACACTACAACCAAGGGAAATCATCGAGCCCCGGTGAGTTGCTCGCTATTCCTTTATTTTGGTTTCTGGCTGGAAGTAACGAGGTACGGTTCTCAATTAGGATAAGGAAAATTGATTGGTAATTTACCAAAGTTTAATAATTTGAAAAAATTAGACAATTTCTGCAACCAAAGCGAAAGAATGTTTCCGTAGAAATTCCTCTGCAGTGGCTTCTTTATACAATTTAGAAAAAAATCAATGGATCCTTAACCATTATTTTGTAACATGTATATTATTCAGGTTTTTAAACGATGCGAAATTCGAATAAACGATTACCAATGATGAATTTGTTACTTGATTTTACAAATGTTTATGGCTGCTATATCAACAAATACAAATATAATTAATTGCTTAGTGGTGAAAGGAGTTTTAATGAAATTGTTTCTTACTTTGTATTTAGACCTTTATAAACTTATTATGAAATAGTATCTATAGGATTAAGCTATTATATTATTAAGAAGTTATATACGAGGGTATAATAGAAAATGAGAAGGGTGAATAATAAATCAATATAGTAAATGCTCAAACTCATGATTCATAAATATGAAACAAAGTTAAAGTCGTTTTTAACTATTTCCACTTTCTCCCTCGTGTAGGGTTTTCCATCGACGGACATCTCAATTTCGTACTGTAGCTGTCCAAGTTGTCCTTTTCGATACCTTAGATAGTTTATAAACGCAACTGGACGCTTTTAGCCGGCACTAAGATGTGTTCTAGATGTATTTAAGAAGTGACAAAAGATTACTTGGCGAGATTCCATCTTGGGTGCTACAATTGCAACAATGAGCAATAGGAATGATTGAACGGGGTATAAAGTAAGAGGTACCAACCGAGTGAGGTCTAAATCCATCATAAGATCATAATTGACCACTTGGGTGATACGCTACAACTATTGCGAACTAGTGGGGCTGGAAAGAATAGTTCCGTTGTCGCTTACAACTTTTTCCCAATAAGAACCGTCTATCTCTGCGTTCGATGCTACTGACCCTTTGAAAATGTCAACTAACGAGAAAAGCTCTACTGTACCCCTGAATTCTTCAATTTCTTCGCTTATTCGCGATTTCCATTACATGCACTAGGTTGCACTTGATGCGCCCAACAACTCTTAATACATCCCTATTTTAATTGTTCGTATTTTTTTCCTTAAGTGCATTTTCACTTTTTGCTAAATGCAATCTCACGTGTTCGACCCTTTTTTCCAGTTCTGTTATTCGTAACGCAGCTGCTCTGTATTTGACAAAATTTTCAATGGCGGCGTATGTAGTCAAGAAAAAATTGTACACTTTCTAAGGCATAATTTATTTATTTGAAATTAAGCATTTACTTTGTATCAAGTAAAGCATTTGTATTTAATCTATTCTATAGTGCCGCAAGTGTTGTCGCAGGAATTTTATAAATACAAGGATAAGAATGATATTTTAGAGCGCACTAAGCCGACGTTAAAATTAATACACGTAATATAAATTAGGCACTGAAAACTCGACAACTATTCGGGTAAGTTCTAAATGCCATCAAGCGCTTGTATATTCATACGAAGTGAAATGCACGACTCGTAATAACTGTCATCCATGATAATGAGGACGGAGAAGCTTTGTCCGTCGTGAAAAAGTAAATTGCACTCGAGCGAAGTACGAAATCCGCTTGGCAAAAGGAGAGGGGAGCCCTCGGCCTAGGCGATGCCACATTTAACACTCGACTCGCAATAAACCCTTGGGGAATTTGCAGCGATGCCGTTCGAGCAGCTCCCGGTCCTCGAGGTCGACGGCCAGTTGATATCCCAGAGCAACGCCATCTCCAGATACCTGGGCCGTAAGTACGGGCTCGCAGGCGTCGATGAATGGGAATCGATGCTCTGCGACGTCCTCGTCGACAGCCTCGGAGACCTCCGACAAGGTGAGAGAATATGGCAATCGTGCATTTACTCATGGGGCAATGATTCGTTAAACTCGGCACTTTAGAATGACAATAAGTACATCGGTTGATCTCACGCTGTGTACGGCGATTTTTTAAGATGACGCCTATAGCTAAAGGTACCATCGTGGGGGAGGAAGTTACAATAGTCTTATAAATTCGAAACGGTACATTGCGCTACACAATATGATACGTTTGTAGGAATTCATTGCTTTTGCCGTCGATAGTTTTTTTTTCCGAATTATATAATACAATTACAAACACTTTTTTCATATCAAAAATACTTTTTTAAATTTTAATTAAGTGCAATCGTAGCACATTAATAATGCAATAATGAGTTTGGAAAATAGAAATTAAATTTTGTTTACATCGAATATCACATTCTCTTTTTTAAGCTCAAATACAAACAACATCAAATTTTGCTTGCTTAGCTCAAATAACTTCAATATCTAGTACTTTAAAAACATCATTTTACCGAAATTAACATTTGTGCAGAACCTATTATATGAATGCATAATTTAAAAACTTTTCCTTATTTGTATTTACATTAATACATGCCGAATTTACTTTCTTTTATATAAATATTAATTTAGGTAATGTACTTGATCTTATTTCACATACATTTTATATGAATGAAACATAAATCTACATAGTATAATATTAAACGTCATCGTAAGATCTTAACATTAATTAAGTTCAATTTAAACTAAAAATTTTAAAAAACTAAATGACATTGTTATAAGCGTTTATTGCTCATACATTTGTGTACTCTTGCAAAGCGAAACCCTGAACTCTACAAAATGTGCAATTGAAAAATATTAAATATTAAATATAGAAAATGCAAAGGTCAGACTCGGAATTATCATTTTAGATCAATAACGAATTTGATCGAAGATTGGATTGGTTGATATTAATTTCATTTTATTATCCTATTTTTATAGAATTATTGCAGTTTCAAAAAGAGGAAGATCTTTTCAAAAAGGAAGAGAAGAAGGCAAAATTCGTCAAAGAAACGATACCCTTAT
Source organism: Kradibia gibbosae (assembly GCA_018907135.1). NCBI lineage: Eukaryota > Metazoa > Arthropoda > Insecta > Hymenoptera > Agaonidae > Kradibia > Kradibia gibbosae. The sequence goes on along the minus strand of JACCHX010000003.1, from coordinate 2,355,643 downwards.
TTCTGAATAAATTTGAACAGACTATAGGCAAAAACGATGGTTATGCTGTGGGCTCAACTGTAAGTTTAATTATATTTTATCAATCTAAATTCGTATTTAAATAATAAGTATTTGTAGTCGAAGCCTTTTTCGAAAAAATTTATCCTAAAATTACATCGTATTTGTCAATATTATGAATTACTGGTACTATTCACTAAATTTACGATACAATAGATTTTATTTCATCCAATTCATCATAATCCTTAAATATCGTTAAATTTAATTTTTTCAATAATCTTAAATAAGCCAAACGTCGCAACGTATTTTAACATGGTTCTAACTAATCTTATAAAAAAAATGACACATTTTTAATAAGATATTCAATGGAGAATACATAGATGCCAAAAATCCTTGAGCTTCGGTGCCTCATAAAAGCTTGGAGTAGAACACCTTCGCTATAATTGTCGAAGGCAAGGAAAACGCGACTGCCCTTGGTGATACGCGGGGCTCTTTACGCCCAGGGCGATCCTCCAAAATCAAAAGTGCCAATCAATCGATTCCAGTGCCCTTCGCTCCTGGTAAAGTCCCCTCTGGCCCTCCCACCCAAAGTCGGAAGCAGCTTCAGCTGCATGCAATTGCTCTCGATTCGTGGGCAAGGAGCGGCTCGGGCTGCGAATCGAGACTGGATACGCCGCTGCAGGGACAATATTATCGAAGCTCTCTGTTGCAGACGACGTGGGCCGATCTCGTGTTCGCCGTAGCCCTCGAGAACTTCGAGCAAATGTTTGGCTCGGCGGCCCTCGAGAACTATCCCGCCCTGAGGAGCCTCAAGCAGCGAGTCCACGGCATCCCGGCCATCAACGAGTGGATAGCGAAACGGCCCCACACGAACTCCTAAAAGGGCCGCGAGCCACGTGTAGGCAGCTTAGGAAAAATAAAATGCTAACTGTCGATACATATCCCGGGAGATGTGTGCTTTATGGATTATCATTAATTGTCGAGCCGCGAGCTAATATTTTAAACAAAGGCTGCCTGGATGCTCAAACCCGTTCGGTGCTTTGCATTATTCGCGCTTCTTTCCAATCGCCCGCTACGTTTACGTTACCCTTTCTTCCCCTCGTTTCGCTCAGCGGCGACGCGCTCGCCGATTTATACAATAGGCTACGTCGATACACGGGCTAGGCTCGGTGATGAAAATGAAATAAGAAGTTTACGAACGAGAGACAGAGACGGAGATAAGGTGTGGGAAACGGAAGATCGGCACTCGCATAGATTTGCTCTCCGCAGAGTACAAAATATTTTCGAAACAATAAGCGAAAAATGATATTTTTATAATGTTTCGCTCGACGCCGATATTATCCGCCTTTGGGTGCATGGTCGTTTTGTTTCTTTTTTTTTTTTTTTTTTTTCTTTCTTTTTTCGCTCTTACGTTGATTAAACATTCGCATTGCGGTGCTCTTGATGGAATAATGTGTAAAATTGTATCGACGTGATATTTTATTGACATTATTGTTTTGCATATGACATTACGGAAAAAGATGAATGCATCAATTATGTGTACAACAAAAGCGAGAGCCTGAGAGGTAGTTTCGAATTTACGATACAATAAGAATAAAACATTAAAGAGATAATATATAATATAATTCAGATTGGGTGTTTAAGTGTTATTATATGTTAAACAATGAATAAGCCTATAAATGTTGTCACCATATAAGCATATGTTAGACGATTAATCAACGTTAACGTCCCAATTGCCATCGATGAAAGTTATTTTTTCGATGATGCATTATTTCATCAAATAAAGATAATATTGTGTAACGAGTTATCCTATTTAAAATTTATGTCAGTTTGTGAAACAAATAAATGAAATTTGAAATACCTGTGGAAATTATCCAATGAATAATATAATTATGTTGAAAACAATTTATTGTATAATGCAAATAAATTATCGGCAAATATAAATTAAACATTATTTTAACGCATATTTGATTTTTATTTTCTCATTTTCACTCTTCCTTCCCGACTACTTTGTCTAAATGAAGAATATTTCCTTTCCTTGAGTCGAAAGTTATTGTCAAATTTTAACGTTATTATTGATTAAAAGTAATCTATTCGTTAAAATAATTTAAGCTTCTCAAAATATTCGTTAGATAATAATTGCCTGCATTCAACATTACGAAATCAATATTTTGTTATAAGTTTGATTTATTATTATTTATTTATATATTATTGTTGCTGTTGTCTTTATTATTATAGGTATAAAACCTAATAAGGTTCAGCGAATAAGTGCCTTGGGCACGTGGGTATTCCCTTGGCGGCCCCCTCCTGCCGAGCTGCACTACACCCCGAGCCCCCTCCAGAGCTTAAGCACGCCGGTGGACTCTCACGCGACGTTGGGAGAATAATCGTAAAATATAAAAAAGGTTTTAAAGTAAATCGTATTTTACGGAAAAACTGCTCCTTACGGGCAAGCATTCGTCGGATTACAAAACGCGGGCGGGACAATTAGTCGAGCTATTGCTTGTCATAGACACGTGCGTGACGATCCTACCAAATCCGTCCCGTGATAAAATTAAAAATGGGCCGAAAATTGTTCACGCGTACCAAATCGTGTCGGATTTTTCCATATTTAACATTTTCGAAGCGCTGTCTTGGGAAAAGCCTCTGATGCCCGTTCTGACGCGTTCTCCTCCTTTCGGATAGAACTGCACAGTTACAAAATAGGCGCACAGACGTGTCTCCCCATTCTTCGCTGGAGATACTTCGATATCCGCGGAGGGTATTCTAAACCGGACTCATCCTGTATCCGTGGCTCTTCGCGCTGCCGTAACCCGTAAAGGTCGGTACCGGCTCTTCGGCCTTGGCTCCGCCGAGCTCGAGCTCAGCCCTAGCCCGGTCCCTGGTATTTCTCCCAGTCTCGAAGATCTTACTGTCGTCAGGCGCGGCTGATCGCGGACTCCGCCCAGTGCCACCCTGACCCCCACTCTGGCAGGGACCCACAGCCGGCTCCTGTCCGACGGGGATACTCGCGGCGACTGGTCTAAAACCAGGTCGTCGGCTGCCATCTTTCTTCCCCCCCCTCCTGACGTCGTTTCATTCGAGGACTCAAATTAACCTAACCCTGGTCCGACTTGCTACGCGATTTAGGGCTACGCAACGCTTCCCGACCAGCCCAGATCTAGTCGGGAAGCTGTCGAGTGGCGTGAAGGTAGCGTTGCAGTAGTCCTCCGTCCATCGCCCAGCGTATAGCCTTTAGCCCTGCCCAATTACCTGTAGTCTATTCACCCGGAGGCAGGATATCTGCCTTGCCCTTCAGCGTGCAGTACAACCCCGTACCCGTACCACACCTCCATGTGCACCCATCCATGTGACAGACCTGTCCGCCGTCCGGAATGGGCCTTTCCTAGACTCCCACTCCGCTCTGCAAGGGACGCCTGTGCTTATACTTCGAAGAGACTGATTTCTAAACCTAATGTGATGGTAAGTTTCGAATACCCTTTTGACTTTAGATCTCATCTGGGGCTTGTGCGCGCCCTCCTCTGATTGTTTCCCCGAAGAGTGTGTTCGCTATGTGGAGTGCCGCGGCCACCCTCAGGGTCACCCCAAAGTGTTATACCCCCAGGAGAATCCGGAGAATAGCGGTTGGTTGTAAACCTAATTGCTCCGAAGATGCTCCTGATATATATAAACTTCTAAGTCTTTCTAATTTAACCTTCAAAATGTAGAGGGTTGTTGTACGACACCGCCGACTAATAGGTCAGTCTTCGTTTAGGAACCACCTCGTGCATCCAATTTACGATCTCTGGACCAAGACCCCCCAATGACTCAGTTGCCGCAGGTTGGCCGCGATCTTGCTGCTGACACACTGTAGATGCCCTCTTCGGGACAGTTCGCCATCCATGATTACACCTAGGTGTTCTTTGCGATCGCTGAGGGACGGTACATGCCCCGCCCGGGCTCTCCTTCTCCACTTGTACCTTCTGGTGCATGCAAGGATCTCAGTCTACGCCGAATTGGCTTAGAGCCCCCGCCTCTGAACCATCCGTTTACAAGCGTGTGGGCATTTTGCGCGATCCTCATAAGTGGATCTAGAAACTATCCTCTGGGTTTATGTACAGCATTACCGTCAGTATATCCAAAATTCGTACAGACTGCTTTATTTAATTTCCTAAGGGGGTCACCAACTACCAGACACCAAATGAGGAACCTTCACATGCCAGCTTCTCAGCCTGCAGTCTGCCCTCTCGATGATGCACGAACCTTTTTAACGACTTACCCATAGCCCTCCTTATCGCTTATATCGAGGTCTAATTAAAAGCTCTTTCTGTGTCAAGGAGTGCCACGACCCTTTACTGTTTTGCCCTTAGCTCCGTTTAGATCTTATCGGGGACCTAAAAAAGAGCCGTCTACGCTTATCTCTCCGCTCTGTAGGCATGTTGGTCCATACGGAGACCCTCGTATCTGACAACTGATTCGCTAATGTAGTTATCGACCAGCCTCTCTCCACTGCCTTCAGAGCAAGGAGGTCTAGACTTTCGGGGACGTATATATTCGCTCTCTGTAAGAGAATCAAAGCCAGAGGACGCCGTCGGGTTCCGGTGAATCGAAGGGTTTGGATATTCTGATCCACCATTCGGTATTGTCCCGCAAGATAATACCACTTGCAGGATGTCCATTCACCTCTATCTACGTAAATGACCGCCTGAGACCCTCCCTTCTTCTGAGGCCTTCTTCAACGGTGCTTACGTACCTATAGTTGGGAAGCTTAACGCTACCCAGAATTGCTTCAGGATTCTTTACCAGGATCCCGATCTGGCTGGCCGCCTTAACGCCCTTTTTGATGTCTTCATAGAAGACTTTTTTGATCACCCATAAGCTCAGCCTATTTTTAATGTCCCTGTATCGGGTTCACAATATATCAGTCCATTGCTTTGTAAGTTGCTTAAGGGCCCTTATAGTCTCCTCCCTCGATGAAATTTATCCCTACGTCCACAAACACATATCACACTTTGTGATTGCCCTTTTCGGTTGCTAACCTCGTAGGTTCTGACGATGCAGTCTGTAAGCTTCCTTACTGCCTTCTCCAATATTGCTTGATCCATTATGGCAGACGGGAATTCACTGATGGTTCTCGACACTTCCACCTAATAAATATATATTCAGGTCTCAGCGGTTTCCTCTTAGACACACCAATTGAAAACGTCGTCAAGAAGTTGTTCGATAGCAACTGTTTGTCCAGTCTTTGACATTATATACATTTTTCGCAGATGTCATAGGAATTTTATAAATACAAACAGGTGATGACCTCCCTATTTGCAATTTTAAATATTGGTGAACTTCCAACATTTTTTACATCCAGGTTCTGTCTCGTTAGGTACTCCAGCCCCTATTTCGAACCCCTATCATTGATATCCTTACGCCACCGAACCCTTTGGTTCGAGTTTGTGCCACAGCCAAGTACTAGTGGTAAAACGCTTTCCCTGGAAAATTTTACGAGTCTACATATCTCCACGGTGAAATTTTCCTTGCAGTCAAAGGTAGACTGAGGCTATCGCTAATCTGCAAAGTACTTTCACTATTGTAGTTACTTCAATCAGATCAGCTCTAAATTAGTCCAATAGCGACGCCGCATTTACCCCCTTGAGCGAATTGTGAAAGCGTCCTTTCTATGGTATTTATTTATTTTAGACAGACTATAGAACCCTTTTTAATTCTTCAACACCTCCTCACCTTCCCCCTCCCTCCAATTTGAGAAGGGAGCCTTCTCCCTCACCGGATGGACCCTTGGGCTTTTCAGTTTTGCGCGGTCAAGCTGCGTTGCGCCCCCACCCCCGCCACCGCCATCGTGCGACCTACGCCGCGCCAACAAACTCGTCGGAAGGCATAGAGGGCATAAAAATTGTGGCGTTTCCAAGCACGTCTTCCCTAGCCAGATCAGGCGTTGAGAGGCCAAGCCGCGGACACTGGCCGTGATTATCGTCCCAGTAAAATAGTTTAAGATTCCCTCCGAAGGCCATAGCGAGAAGCCACTCTGGCCCTCAAGAATGTGGGAGGCTGGCCATGGTGAAATCAGGCTCCTCGCCTTGGAAGCGTCGCCTTGGGCCGCGCGATGCGCTTGACCGGAGCACCCGATAGAACGAGGAAACGGCCCGGATTCCTGGGCAGTCGACGAGGGCCCACCGGGAAGGTGGAACAACAAAGCCATCCCGGGGTTCGTTAGCGAAGACGAAGCAGACCGGCGTGTGCAAGGATGCCCGTACACGGCTATCCCTTTGAGATTCTTTGATTGTGGGTCGGTGAGACTTGGGGGTTAGGAATAACAACTTCTACCTCCCGCTATTCCCGTCTACCCCTAACAGCCTCAACTCCTCCTTTCCCTTTCCAGTTAGGTAAGTTTGCGTTCGCTTCTGGTCCCGCGAAAAGTAAGCTAAAACAAAAGCCCCACCCCCAAAAGGCCCCGCAGGCTGGGTCAAGACCAGACACTCAAGGATTTAGCCCAGTCTCTTAGAGTACTGATGATCTACGATCACTGGTACTTCGAGGCAGATCAGTCCCATCGGCACGGTTGCACACTTCATTGGAATGAAGGGTTGGAGATAGATCACCATTTTGTCTACTCCGGGACTCAACGGCGAGCTGCTCATCGGTCATAGGAACAGGGCAGAGCTTTCGCCTCCCCAGCGGAAGTCACTCCCATGGGTCTTCCATCCATAAAGCACACGAACGGCCGTTCGCTTTAGTCCCCAACCTCGTTTGTACATAAGCCCCCTCACCACCCCACGACTGCAACTCGCAGAGAGGATATATATATATATATATACATACGCAAGATGATTATTGTATATACATACAAAAACGCATTATATATTTCTAAGCGAATATTCACATTTCAAATCTATTATTTTCTTTACGTGTAGCTTATGACTTATTAAAACATACGTACAACATATAACCTAACCGTGAACTCATAACTTCAATTCGAACATTATGTAATAAAAAACATCGAAATTATGCTAACACAATACAAAAACTACATAAATACTATTTATATTATTATTATAAGCTACACAAACAAAAAGTAAAAACAAAGTGCTATTAATATAAAGTCACACGTATTATAAATTTCCACCAAAGTAATAAATTTTATTTGAACAAACATCAATAATAATAAATTTCAATAAGTCATATGCACTTGACTATATCACATAAATTTCTTGTACATATTTTTAAAAATAAAACGCTCATATTATTTACATTAATAATATTCATCTTAATGTGGTTGATTAAAAACAAAATAATAATAGGAACCTTTATATATTAATTTAGTAGTATAAAAATTTACTATGTTTATAAAATGTTTAATAAAATATCAAAAATCAATAGGATTTAAAAAAATAATAATATAACTAATCATTAATAAATGAATTTTTTTTTTAAAAAAAAACATTCGATTGCAATTTTAAACTAGGACTCAAAGAACAAATTTAGTTTTATATTAGACATAACTCTGTCATATTAGACTATTACATTATTGTATCATTTACATTTTTACAAAAATTTTCACAATAAAATAATAATTAAATATTTATTAATCCAAATTCAATAAATTTCTTAATACAATACTTAATTATTAAAAGGTATGTTGTTCTATTTTATTATTAGAAATTAAATTGTTTACCCTTAGTACTTTGCCTGACACAAAATCAATAAAAATTCAACAGAAATAAGTATTAATATATATATAGAGAGAAATATAGAAATAAAAACACAAATAAATTAACTTGTACTTAAACTTCAATTCTATATATACTAAAATGCATGAAAAGCAATCTATTTAAAGGTACACTTATAACATAGTAAAAATAAAATACACGAGTCTTTTCGATAAAATATAATTATTTTTGCTTTTTTTTTGTTTAATATCGAAAATACTTTGCATGTATACGTGAATAATTACATGCGTTATTTCTTCGCTTATTTAAAATACAGATCGGTACTTTCTTAAGTATGTAAATAGTTAATTATTAGTAACTTTTTTCGTCCATACAATTGTATAATCAATTTTAAAATCTGTAGTATTACACTTAAATACGCTTTATTGCATGCCTAATCCTCAAAAAAATTTTTATCATAATCTAGTAATTTATTGGTATTTCAACACAAGTTAATCGGATAACTAAGTAACGTCATCTTAGACATGAATTGATCAATACCGATGGGAAACTCACAAGAAACTTACCGCTAATGCTTAATTTCTTGTACACGAATACATTATATGAAAGGCTCAAAAGCAATATCGACAACGCTACATTTTAACATCGTCCAGAGCCTAGATACCAATAGCAGTATGAGATAATTAAGTAAAATAGTGGCCTCTGTCTTTAGTTTTACAATAATTACGTTAGGCACTATAGTAAATCAATGTTAAAATCTAAACAATAACCCGTGCTTACAAATCTTTGATATTCAAGATAAATTTCAAAGCTAGCTGATAGGAAATATACGATGTAAATAAAACCAAGCACTTCATCGCTGAGCGTGTCATTGGACCAGCATTGATTGCCCGTAGGGGCTCACATATTGGCCCTTCCCCTACGCCGACCTCTTAACTTTTACGCATCTTAAACGTCTTTACGCGGAGACGGTCGGGGCTCGTAAGAGCATCAATTTTGCTTTTGGTCTCCAATATGGTCTCCTCGGTCAAAATATAAGCAGGACCCTCATCGCTCGGTTTCGGGGTTCCACGGCAAACACATTTTAGCCGGAACTCTCAAAGCTATCGGTGCTCACCTTCCTACTTACAAGCTGCAGGCGTTCGTACTAGCTTACTCGCTTCATAGAACTATTCGCTCCATTTCCACAGCTATTACAGGCAATTAATGTATATACCTCTTAGCCTTAAGATTTTTGCCCCTTCTTTCAACTCGAACCGATAATTAGATTGATTTACTTCCATACTGTTGGACTGTTGCGCTTAAACCCTTTGTCTTTCTTACGAACATAATGCAAGCTATCGATGTATAAGAAGAGTGCTTACGTTTTTTTTTTTTTTTTATGGTACCGTAGGCGAAAAATCTAAGCCGACGAAAATATGCTTTTCGAACACTATCATTTTTCATTAACAAGTCCTCATCAATTGAAAATACTAATATTCCAAAATCGATTATTTGTTTCACGGGGGTTTTTATTGACCTAACGAGAGATAAAATTGCAGTTATTTTTTTTTTTAATACTTTCCTTTCATACCAAAAATAAAATGCATATTTTCTTCATTGTCCTCCATAATATCAATCATCTATGAATTTGATATCACAAAAGAAAGTTGGCTTCTCTGAATTAAACGTATTTTTTATCTTTTTTAAAACAAAATTTAGTTGGACAAATTATGTAAAGTCACGTAAAAACTTAAAAGTAATATAAAATTAATATTGGATCTACTCGTTTAAATATTTGTTTAAATATTTTTAATGACAAAAATATAAAAGTTCCTCACAAAATTTTTTAAATATTGCTGCGAGAATTTTTTTCATTGTTTGGTATTAATAAATATCATTATCTTTATTAAAAAATAAAAATTTAAGTAAAAAAAAAAATATTCTCAGAATCACGTTCTACGTTGTAAGATATACACACAAGTAATAAGATAAATCTGTTTTAAAAGTTTTAAAAATCTGCTAATAATAAAGAAAGCAAAAGTAATTAAAACATGTTAATGCATAAATAAAAATATGAACTCAATATTTTTTAAATTGAAATTTCGCACAAGCATTAAACAATTTAGATTTTAGTATAATTTTATTTTTATACACGTATATTTATTGGGAATACAAAGTAAAGATTATACATATTTATATATGTAGTCTTACAATATGTATATGAATATATATATATATATATAAAACATTTGGAATTTACATTAATTATGCTTTTTCTTTCGAAACTCTTAATATATAAGCTTTAAATGTGATAGCTTTAAATTATAAACTATATACTGTAAAAATGCTCTTAGAAATAATTTACGACATACGTCACATTTGAAGATTATACTAATAATTTATAATATAGCGTAACATATAATACTTTACTATAAATTCAACCATTGGAAAAAAATTATAATCTCTGCCTTTTGACAAAAAATGATTTTTTGTAGTTTATTTTAGTTTTTTAAATTAGTTTTTGACAAATAATATCATAAATGTAATCAAATACAATTGTTTCATAATAATACTAAGTAAATACAAAGCATTCAATGTTTTAATTTAAATATTATATCACTGGATAAATAAATTAAAAAACAAATAATAATTACCACACTGATAATGACAAGGCATTCAGTTTCAGAAATTTATATACAGATTACGATTATATTATGTTTTTGAAACGATTTTCCTCTACAGAAAGTAGTAGTATTTTTCTGGATTCACCCAGAGTAGGAAGTGGATTGCCTTGAACTACAAATTTTCAACATGGCACAAAATTACTATATTAACCCTAAATGAAAAGCAGTTTTACACTGTCTAAGGCAGCTAATTTTAAGTTGGACTGTGATTATTCTAAAAACTTGATTACAAGGATTTTTCAGCAACAAATGTAAAAACATTGCAAAAAACAAAATTGTATCCAATTGATATTTTTTAATTTATTTGTTTTGTAGTTATCATACTATACTATCTCAAATTAATTATTTAAATAATAAACTCCACTAACCGTTTGAACATTATTATTATGCATTGCAAAATATTGATTATAAGTATTTTAAGAATTTTATAAATCTTTTTTTTTTCACTTTTATCGCGTTACCATAGTAGTATTTTTAAGCGATTTTAATTATTTATCACTTTCTTTTCATTATTCTAATTTATGTATCAAAGAAACTTTATTATTATTTAAGCATTAATTTCCTTGTATAAGTAACCTTAGTTTTAAATATGGGTGTATACGTATATGAATCTTTTATAAAATTAATAAGTTTTCTTCTTCTTTTATTTACTTTTTGTTCTATTAATAATATAGGTAAGCCGCTGAATTTGTAATTCAAATATATCTTGTTTCAGTTATTTTTTTACGCACTTCAAATAATTCTGACCTACATTATTAATCTTCTTTTCCCTTGCGGTTTTACAGAAAATCAGGAATTAATTTTTGAAATTTGTTATTGTAATTAAGTTCACAGGTATAACGAGGAATAAAGAAAATATTATAAAACTAGGAATCTACAACCTTGATGAATCGAGCAAGTGACTCAACCAACTTTCCTGCCTATTTCTGAAAAGGACAGTTTTGATAAATAGATCATACCCATTTCTTGGTTAATCGCCTTGATAAACAGGGAAAATAATGAAAAACTCCAGTTTTTGGCGCCTTAAAGGGTAGCTCCTCCCTCCTCTGTCAGGGGCAGACATTAAACACGAGATACTAATGGTCTCGGCTTAATAAATAATAAAGCGATATTGCAGAATTTGATATCTCCTGATACATCTAAAACTTTAAAACAATTGTGCGTACATTGACATTCCAAAGTAGGCAGTATCTTTTGAACGATAAATCAATCTAGGATCCAGGTAAATTTAATAATTCACTCCACGAGGATTCGAATACATTAGAGTATAATATTGCACAGAATCAAATACAGCTGTTCGTCTGAAGTTCAACGATTGAACATGTGTCCTAGTGTGGCACATTCAAGAACCAGTAAAAGTCAGGAGATCAACCTTTATGGCCGATTCTCCATCTTACCCGAATACCTCCTATTTTCTAATAGGGGTGCAGGGTGGTGAAGCCGAAGATAAACGCTACACGTTTTTTTTTTTTCCTATGCTACGAAATAACCGCCTTTTTGCACAGCTATCCTTTCTGCAATTGCAGGACTACACTTGGACATATTGCAGCTAAGAGATCAGGAGCGAAAAATCAATACAGAAAGCTTTGCATCGAGGGGATACCTTAAAAATTCTAAAGCTACACTCATAGAGACATTTGAAGATCAACTGTTAGAAAAACCGCGAGAGCCCTCAACTCGACCGTTAGCATATTTAGCAACAACATACTATGGAGAGTTATTCGCCGGAATTAAAATCATAGACATTTTTTGCGAAGGACGAAGCCAGTCGCAAGAGAGGTGCAAAATAATGAAGTCCGACGGGCGGCAGGAGGGCGAGATGAAAAGCTGCTCCCTTTATACCTTCTGGCTCCTACTTGTGGATCTTGCTCGCTTATATGCGTCTTATATGAAGGACCTACACGGCAATGACTCTATTCTCAATACGGATTACGTGTAGCCATCTGCTAGAGGGATCATAATGCCGAGAGGCGCGGAATTTAAATGCCGCCCGCCCTCTAGTGATCGAGAGGCGAATTGATCGCTCGATCGGGTAATGCGACAAATTAAAACAAAAAAAAGAATCTCAACAATTACGAATTCGTAATACAAGTTATATAGACAATAAAACTAGCGGCAAATATCTTGCAGGTTGTTGGTGAAATTAATGATTAAGTACGATGAAATTACAGAAATAATTCGACTAAGGACTTATTTTTATCTCCACGAATTGGTTTATTTGATACTGCGATCGGCTAATGTAGGATACTAAGCATAATGGTAACAATGCGGCTGACGAGCATTTGATATTGCAATTTGTAAGATCTACTTAGAGTGCCCGGAATAGAAACGACATCTTTGGCGAATATCGCTACGTAAGTGCAAATGTTGGTATAACATTGTACACGGCGGATAAGTAACGAAACAGTCGGTATGGTCGGTGACGCATATGATGTATACATAATTATTTAGCCAAACGCACGCATATATAATACGCATTTATATATGTGTGTGTGTGTGTGTGTGTGTGTGCGTGTGTATGCATAAATTATTTTGAAACTTCTATAAAAGGGGGCAATATTTTTTATTAATTATTTCTCTTACGGTAATTTTGAACTGCCCCCTCTACTAATGTTTTTCGTGCCACCGGCTAGTGAAGTCGCAAGTTGCAAACCGATACATACATTGCAACATACAAACGTTACATTATTATAGTATTATACTACGTATAGTACGTACTACGTATAACATTTTCACAGGCAAAGTATCAAGCTTTGGACTTGCAGCAGTGCTGCACAAAGTCCGTCGAGTCTATTGAGTAAATTGAGTCCGTTCCAGTACACTCGAGTGTCGAGTCAATAAGATCATACGTACATTCCACTGTCTTCCTTTTCATCGATAATCTATCGGCATTCGATCATCTTTGAAGGTATGGCGATTGCGATACTAGATTAAACCTTTCGCACATGATCATTTTTACATTTCCGTAAATTAAGCTGCTTTATTACATTATTCGCAGTTGTTGGCTGCTGCCAAGGACACTCAGCAATTACTTATAACCTCCAGACACTTGATTGATAAAAAAAAAGAAGAAAAAGAACAATGTCGGGACTTGTCATAAAAAATCTTCCACGCTTTAATTGCATTGGGCCCCAAGGTATCTTCATTTTTTTCGTTGAATATTTATTTTTACACTTCTTGCAGAGTAAAAACTAAAGTTCAGAGTGCAATTTGTTATAATGATAAATTATCATGAACTAGCAGTCGTCGATCGCACTTGCAAAGAAAAAATAGTTTCTAACTGTTGTTGACTACTTCTTAGATTAATATTGCGAAATAGGTCAAATTTAGATTTTTAATTATCTACTGTCTTTTTACATTTTCAAGCTTACTTTGAATAGATTCTTAGATGCTTGTAAATAAATGTACTTACAAGCAAAATAATTATTGTATAACAATTCGTGACTCTTAGCAATCTATAATTCGTTTTTTATAATGAATATTTTTAATTTTACTTAATTAACAGCTACTTATGTTTGGGAGCCATCAAGATTTAATCGAAAAAATTATGCCACCGTATCAAAGTCTAAGCCAGGATTGAAAAATATAGTATATATTGATGGAGTTAGAACTCCATTTTTGTTATCGAATACCGATTATGGCAAACTTATAGCACATGATCTTGCAAGAGAAACTCTTGTGTAAGTACAAAACCCAAAACATTATTTTGAATATAAATATGTTTACCTATGTAGCCAAAAAAAAATTTCTAATCTTAAAAATTTTTACTTACCTTTATTTTAATATCTTTTTTATTAAATTTTACTTATTACTGCAGTAATTTGCAAAAGAAGACTGGGATTCCTAAAGAAGAAATTGATTATGTAGTTTATGGTACTGTTATGCAAGAAGTGAGAACTTCAAACATTGCAAGAGAGGCTGCCTTGGCTGCTGGATTTAGCGAACATACGCCAGCTCACACCGTTACCATGGCCTGCATAAGTAGCAATGTTGCGCTAACTACAGGAATAGGCTTAATAAACTCTGGAATATATGATACTATTGTTGCTGGAGGTGTTGAATTCATGAGCGATATCCCAATTAGACATAGTCGTGCAATGAGATCATTGATGTTAAGGGCAAATAAGGCTAAGACACCAATGCAAAAACTGTCGTTGCTTGCAACGATAAGGCCAGGGCATTTTACTCCAGATGTAAGTTTAACATAACTATATCCCATTGTATTTTTAAAAAATAATTTAAGTGATTTTTTAATAGTTTCGAAGCAGGCATATTTTATTTCACATTTAATTAAAACTAATTTTTAAAATAACGAATAACTTTGTATAGGAATTTATTTGAATTTCTTTATACATTGTAGTTACCTGCTGTAGCTGAGTTTTCAACAAATGAAACAATGGGTCACAGTGGTGATCGACTTGCTGCAGCTTTTAATGTTTCTAGACAAGAACAAGATGAGTATGCCTTACGCTCGCATACATTTGCAGCCCAAGCACATAGTAATGGTCATTTAACTGATATGGTACCAATTGTAGGTAAATCTAAGCTTGACTTCTTAATTCATTATTAGTAGGTTGGTGTTTGAAGAGACATTCAATAAAACATTTTATGCAAAAAATTTATATACTAAAAATTAGACCAAATGGCAAAATTCAAATTAAAATGTATATAAATTAAACATTAATTGATTATGTTTTTTATTTTTTATGCACTAAATATTTATATTTTGTAATTATTATTGAATTCTTTAAAACGATTTGGTTTTGTTTTAGTCCCAGGTGCTAAGGGTTCCATCCAAAAAGATAACGGTATTAGAGTATCATCAAAGGAGCAATTAGCAAAATTGAAACCAGCTTTTGTGAAGCCTTATGGAACAGTTACAGCTGCTAATGCTTCATTCCTTACCGATGGTGCTTCTGCAGGCTTAATCATGACGGAAGAAAAGGCCAAACAGCTCGGACTTAAGCCAAAAGCATACATGAGGGAATTTACCTACGTTTCTCAGGATCCTAAAGATCAACTTTTACTAGGACCTGCGTATGCCATTCCTAAAGTAATTGAGCTAAGAACTAAGAGCAATTTATTTTAAAACTTAAAAATTATGTTAGTAAGAAATTAGCCAGCTTTTGCTTGCGATTATGTCTATAAAAGTTAATAGCTTGATTTCATTAATCGTTTATAACAGCACTATATCATAAATAGCACTTATTTCCAACGATCATTCACTTTATTATTATTTTTTGATTAAATTTAAAAATAATTTTGTAGGTTTTGGAAAAAGCAGGTCTCACATTAAAAGACGTCGGAGTCTGGGAAGTGCACGAAGCCTTCGCTGCTCAAATTTTAGCCAATCTTAAGGCTCTCGATTCAGAATTTTTCGCCAAAAAGTATTTAAAACGCTCAGAGAAGTTCGGTGTTCCTGATCTGGCAAAATGGAATGCATGGGGTGGCTCTCTATCAATCGGTCATCCGTTTGCTGCGACTGGTATTAGGTTAGCCACTCACACAGCCAACAGAATGATTAAAGAGGACCAGCAATTCGGTGTTATCGCAGCTTGTGCTGCTGGTGGACAGGTAACAAAGGCATACCAACGGTATTTAGACTTATGTCGTACAAAAGTAAACATAATTCGACAAATATTTTGCAGGGTGTTGGAATGCTAATGGAAAGATATCCAGGTGCTACGGTTTAAGCCTTGATCATATAGATAATATATTTACGAAACTTAAGTATGTAAGGATAGTGAAATAAATTTGCAATCTGGCGTTGCATTAAACCGACATTTTTATAACATCAGCATATATTTTTTTTACAGAACTATTTTATTTAAATTTTGTATATTACTTTATAGTTTGTAATAAAAAAAATATTAAATAACTATTGGAAAAGTTGTACAATAAAAGTCTTATATTAAATTATCATTAAAATTATTTATCTAGTGCAGTGGTAACAGAAAATATCTCCAAGTGGTCTTTAACGGCTTGGTCAAGAATACTTCGAATATCTTTGCAACCTTGAAGGGCCTTTAATCTCAAAGGCTCAAGTTTTGAAAGATGCAATCTTTGCCCTGATCCATGAGCCATAATTACAGAACTTTTAATCTCAGTTTCATCTACGACTTTAGGAAGCGCGACAATTGACAAACAAACACTTGGACAACATTCTTCTACCCAATTGGCATCTAAAATTCCTGTACCCTGGCCATCATCCTCATCTTCTCCAAATAGAGTATCCGATACTGTGATCGAACACGCAATTGCGTAGTCCTGAAAAAATAAATTTTATTCCACATTAATTAACGACGAATGTAACGATAACCTTAATATAAAAATCTTTGTTTAATGGAATACAATGTAAGCAAAATTGTATCAAAGAATACGTTACAAGGCTTATCTGTATATATAAATATCAAGTACCTTAATTGGTATTCCTGCATCGATTAGAGCAAGCGTTGCAGCATTAACAGCGACACAAAATTCACTGCCGTCAATTTGAAGGGCTTCCACAAATATATCGATTTGAGATTTTGCAAAAAGTTCTACATTAATAATAGCTTCCATGGCATGTCGCAATTGCTGCGATCGCTCTTGCGATTTCCTGTCGCCGCGTGGTTTTTTTTTCCTTTCAACAGCACCAGAACTAAATACTGCAGAACTGAATTGACAATTTATTATACCTTTAACAGCTCTTGTACTTGCGGCACTGGCCTTCCCTCGTGGCTGAAAAACAATTTGAATACCTCAGTACTAGGATTTATTTTATTATTTTGTAACGAAAGTATAAATAAATGGTACCGTAAAAGTTAAATGACAATGCAGCTGCTTTCAATAATAACAAAGAAGCTGCTGGCATAGGGGATGCATGACGTTTAAATTAGCAGAAGCGATAATTGTTGTCAATGTTCAACGAGGTTACAACTTTGCTTAAGAATTTCAGAGGGCAATTATTTAACGAAAAAACATCGGCAGATTAAAAAATAGTCGACAGAAAGAAGGATAGAAAATTCAAAGCGAAGCATCGAGAGACCGAGGCTCGCTAAATCAACGCGAAGTCTAACCTGATGGGGCCCATAAACAGTGGCCAATATTTTGGTCTTGCCTTGCTCCAAATAAGCACTGCCGTCGGCCTGAGTGAAGACTCCCAGTCGCATCCTTATTCTACGCAACTCCAGTGGCCGCCTGCCGTCGATCCTCAGGCCACCCTGAGTCGTATCGTAATCCGGATCCATTTTTGTAAACAATGTTTACACCGGCCTCATCCTGAATTCAACTCGAAATTACGCGTGGAGGCTTCTCCGCGCTCTCCTCCCTCTCCCATTGCCGAGCCGAAAGCCGGCGCGACTCCGGCCCTCGATTCCGCTCCTCTACTCTGCGCCCATTGGTTACCCGCACTTTAAAGCGGGCACTTCGAATCGCAGCTGCTCCTAGAGGCGAGGTCGATAATCAGGTGGTCGGAGCATAAGCTTTCATCGAAACTTATTGCGCGGTGCAAGAGCCACGGCCTCTGACTAAATCAGCTCGAAAGCGTGTTTTCGTTATCCTCGTCTTCTTCCCCACGGCCGATGTCGCAAGCCCACACCTTGTCGCAACCCCAACGAACGCGTGTGTCAGACGCAAAAGCTTTCCAATGCTTCCCTTACGCGTACGCATTAATCTGCACTCTAATCATAAAGGTCGAGGCTTTATCTCCAGATTAGGCTTCGTTTAAGCGCAACATTTGCTGTTCTACGCGTAGGCTTTAATCCCGTTTTTCACCATGGAGCCAAACACCTTTAGATGACGATTCGCAACATAGCGTAAAGCAAATCTCAAGCTTAGCGACACGAAAATCGAACCCATTGCCGACGTACTATTCTTTAAGCCCATTGCTCCAATTACTGCCTTCGTAAGGCTGATAATTTTAATTAAGATTAACGACTTGAAACGGATTTCAAAAAATGATTTTGACGACGTGTCACGGTGGATCAGTGAATTTCTATTCGCTCGCTCGAACAGTGGAATCTATTCTAAATGCCGACCGACCTCTAACCATTTTATGGCTGCTTTCAATCATCCTCGACGTGCTGGATACCCGAATTGCAAAATCAATCATCATTTTTCTAAAGAAAGGTTAAAAAAAAAAATTCCGGAAAATACTTTCGAAATAAGTTACTTTGCCCCCGAATGATAATCCAGCAAATTTAGCGTTGCTGTGTAATTCCTCCAAAACATTTATAATACCAATTAACTCGAATGCTCGCCTTGATATGTCTGACATTAATTGTAGACGAATTTAGACAAGTCGATGTTAGCTACCGGTATTTTCATTCTAATCTGATCACTTGAGCCGGGTTTTTGCGAAATTCTAATATTGAATTGGAAATAACTATATAATTAACCGCAATATCAGTAGCTCTCAATCAGTACACCTGAACTGACTGGTGCAGCTGCCTTTAATAAATTTAATATTCACTATGTTTGGATTGTCTATTTCAAATTATTTTCTATCGCTCTACAACGATTGGCACGTACGTACGTACAGACGATATAAATAATGTTACCTAGGCGCTTAAGATTTTATACCAAAAATAAAAAAATTAAAAAAAAAAAAAAAAGTTACAAAAAGCTAAGGTCTGTTGAAAAAATGAAATACAATAATTTAGCCAAGTGGGTAAAAAATATTCCGCATCGATAATCATTTGTACAAAACGGTAACAGAGAAAACTTGGTTTCGCTTACTATGCGCCGTTTGAAATTCTGTAGACTATTTGTGAAACATCGAGTATTCTTTGTCACATTACAAAGCTCCACGGAATTTCAGCTATTTCTCTAATACTATTTAGGCCTCTATTTAAAGAATCTAGCAACTAATATGCGAAATAGGCTTTACTTAAATAAGTATACCCTCGAGAAAAGCGCTATATTGTATATTTGAATATTGTGCGTACATAGTCACTCGTCGATTAAAAATATTATTCCTTAATGTTTATAAATTAAGCCGATGAATATCTACAACAGTACCGTGCCTTTTTAATGTCTTTTAAAACGACATAAACATTTTTTTAAGCTTTAGCACAATGGGCAAATAGATTCGAGTGATATTTAATTAAATACTCGATGCATCAACTAAAATATTATTGCAAGTATAAGTAGTAATTCAGCTAATGTTACAAGGTACTGTTACCCTTTCTACAATATAAATCAGAATATTAAATAAAGTGTAGGTAAAGTAAATGGAAAAAAAAAAATTAATGCTCGATTGTAGTCCATTGTTGCTTCTATAACACAAGCCACGGCTCTCACAATCTAAGATTCCAATGAGCGACAAGAACAGAGTGACATGTTATTCAATCGTGAAATAACAAACGTCAATAGCGTAAATGAAGAGATTGTACGAGATTGTCTGATGCAGCCGTGAATATTCAAACATAAATTTATCCTCAACAATAAAAAAGAAATACGTTCGTGCCCAGGTATTGGAAGAGTGTAGTTAAATTTTGTTTAATCGTTAAAAAATAAATTCCCTCCTACAGTGCATGAAATGATTACATTTTGAGGAACGATCAATGCATAGTAAATGCTGTATAAAAAAGTTACCACTCGATGAAAGAAGTGGTTTTCGTTGATTTAAAATGACGTTTAATCATATCTCTGACACATGCGTAAGATGTTTTATCCATTCGTTTATTGATACTTCTTTTAATATTACTACGCTGTAGGGGTTGAAGGCTACATTTACGTTTATTTCATTGATAATAAAATTTTAATTTCCCTTCGTTTCGTCGATAAAAAAAATTTTGAATCCTTAAAAGGAAAAGAAATTGTCAAAGAGGCTTTCAAATTAATTGAAATCGAGTGAAAAATATGCTCGTGCTGCATATATTTAAATACACAATGCGCATGAATAATATTTCATACAAATAAAAATATTTCACGGTTCGTTTTTTCTATGAAATAATTAAACGATATTAAAACTCTCCATTGTTCTCGATAAATGAAATGAAGCGATGAACTTTGGATTTTACAATTTTGATCTTTGCACAAGCAATTTCGTTTTAGACTTGCGTTTAGACTTATTTTCCATCGTTCCATTGTCTTGGCTATGGCCAGGGTGTGGGTGTGGGTGTGGGGGCGACGAGGGGAGTCACCCGATGCGCCCAAAATCACGAGTCCTCTTGACTCGATGATCGCGATCCCTCTCTCTCTCTCTCTCTCTGGGCATTATGTTTCGACGTAAAGAGCGAAAGGGCTCGCGAGGAGGAGGGGCGCGGGGGGCCTTATCAAAACCGGGGCATATAAATGCCGAACGAGCCGAGGACTGTTGGGCGAGGAAGGCGTCCACGAGGGTCCGGCTACAGGTAAGCACAGCCGGAGGATCGGCGCGGACGCGCAAGCGTGCCAACGCCCCCCGCGAGAGTCGCTAGATGGGGGAGAGAAAAATCATTAGCCGAAGAATGGGGGTGACATTGGCGATAAGCGAGAGGGAGCCTCGAGAGAAGCGCGAGTCCCATTGATAGCGGAGCTGAGGGCATTTCAACGGGTGCCGGGCCTCCCTGCCGCGGCCCCGACGCGGCGAGCGGTGACCGCGGGGCCCGGCGCGGGCGAGGAGGCCCCGAGAGCCGACGATGGAGGGCCCCGCGGGATGGAGGAGCCGGGGCAGAGCGGACCAATAGGTTTCCCCGGCTTTCGAGACTCCGCTCGCTCCCTTCGTATTATTTTCGCAAGCGCGCTACGGAGGGAGAGCCCGTGGGCCGATATGCATTCGCGAGACGCGAGCATTGGCTCGTGATTACGGCTCTCCTCCTCCTCCTCCTCCTGCTCCTCGCGTCTCTTGGCATCCTCCCCCCCCCGCGGGGGGCCGGGTGTCGCGAGCCTCGGCCCCGTCGCCCCGTGCGCGGCGCACCACCTCCGACTCCCTTCGCCCGCGGACGACTCGACGTAGGCGAGGGGCACGAGTACGAAACCCCTGGCCGCCCATACGTAGGCGCAAACGTGAGGAAGGACGGAGTCAAGCGCGTGACTAAAATACCCTACGTACGCGACCGCCGCCGCCGCCGCCGACGACGACGACGACGACGACGACGATGACGAGCGTAGCCTAGTTGCCGACCCGACGAACAGACGGCGCCCCGATCATCCTTAGGCCCTCATCCCCTGGACCAAGTTCAATACCCAGCGGGGCATTTGTTTTCTTTAAATAGTACCTTTAAATGGCCAAACACTATATTTAATGCGCCCTTTTCCTCGGCGGGCATTCCCTCGCGGCTCTCTCGTATCAACGCGGCTCGCGGCTCTCCGACCCCAGCTACCCGCGACTTTATTTAGTTTCCATCCTCCTCCTCCTCCTACTCTCACTTCTGCTCCGCCTCTTCCTACTCCACCCCCCCCCTTCTCCACCTCTTCCCCATCCACCAAGCCCGACTCGAACCCAATAACCCCAACCCCTACGGCCTCCGTCAATCACGCAACAAACTACGGCCTTCGCGACGAAATTCATTTTCCCCGCTCGTCGCCAATATTATTCACAGAAGAAACTCCATTACATTGCATTTCACCATTACATGGCTTTTCTAATAAAATCCATAGCTTCTAGCCAATGCAGTTTCCTTCGTGTTTTTCTTTTTTCTCTTTTAATTCCGTTCCATTAGTTCGTAATTGAATGTCTATTAATGACAGTTCCAACGTTCTCTCAAATATTTAAGAGCAGAATTAAAATCAATATCTTACGTATCTACGTGCTTAATATTTTACGACAGTGCAGTCAATAAATAAGCATCCCTTGATAAACATCGTCCTTGAAAAATGCTATGTGCCAAATTATTAAGTCGATTTAATTGAAAAGTTCGCGCTTAAATTATTTAGATTGCGGAATATGATGCTTTGAATAAATAAACAAATTCGGGAAAAATTAATAGAAGAGAGTTGCAAACTAAAAGCCTCGTAATAAGTACAGTGCTTAATATTGTACAGCCGAAAGTTTGAAATACCTTAGGGCGTAGTACCCTCATAAATAATAAATTGTTGTTAAAATGTGAACGCATAGTAAGCTTGGCATTGTACCGTTAGCGATAAACAAGATTTTCATTCATTGCGCAGCTTCGAAACTATTTCAATTCAAGTAAGATTCAAACGAGATTATGGCTCCTAAAAGAGCGAGTGCCACTTTACGGTAAAAAAAAGCGATTTCGATTAACGGACGGAATTGACGGAAGGGGAAGAAATAGGGGGCGAAAGATTACGTAGGATAGGACGCATCCGATACCGGGCCGTGAAGGCGAAAGCCAGATCACTGGCAATATTACAAAAAAGTCAATCGCTGACTCGATTGCGATGCAATACCAAAACGAGGCTCGAGTATCCAGGGGCGATGCGACTGCCTCGGGTCGATCTCCTCCTCGTCGGCCCTCGCAGACCGAGTCGGCGGCTGGTAGGAGGAGAAAGATCAGATGAGGATATTTTAGCGCGACGAGGCTTAGGGCCGACCGAGCCTCGAGGAGAAAATTATCAATAGGCATAGGGATGGGCTCGGGTGGCTCCGAGTGCCCGTGGTCCAGGACGCGAGGGCGGGCTTGATGGGCCCTACGATGCCGAGGAGGCAGAGTCAAAGCCTCCTCGGGCCCTTCGGCGAGCGGACGCTCACGGCTGAACGAGCCTCGAGAGCGCGCACGACGAGCCGAAGTCACCGCGAGGAGATCACGAGGAATCGCCAGCTCTGCTCGAAGATCGAAATCGCGGAGACGCGTCGCAGCGCCTCTCGGTGGTCTGCACGGCTTTGGCCAGGGGCGGGGAGCCGGGGCCGGGGGGGGGGGCAGTTAACGAAGGAGGCTCCTCCCCGCGGCCACCACGGGAATCGAGGCCCACTGGGGTCTGGGGGTGTCCGCCGCCGCCGCCGCCGCCGAGAATCTTTCTCCCCATCCTTTGTCCCATGCGTGACGCGTGTGCGTGCGGGCGTGCGCCTGTATGTCGATCGGAGGAGGGCCAGTGCATGTGTTATCGTCGTCGTAGCTCGTGCAGCAGCAGCAGCAGCAGCAGCAGCAGCCAACAACGATCGCTCGCGAGGAGGTAGTGTGCCAGCGAAATATTGACTGGAGAGGTGCGAAGCAAGCCAGGGAGCCTCGGCTGAGCCCTCGTCCACCGCCTTAGCCGTTGAGCCCCCAAAGGAGCTCCTCCACGGCTAAGAGGGCCTGAGACTGCCACCTCCTACTCCTCGACGGCTCGTAGTTCGAGGAAGAGCCCGAACACCTCGCCGCTTCCTCTCCGCACCGCGACTATATTTAATCTCCACGGTTTCTCTGGCTGTCTCCCTCTCTCTCTCCCTCCCCCGCCTCCCTCCCTCCCAGCCCTGTCCGCGCTCCTCCACGAAGCATAGGCGAATATTGCCTCGTTAATATTGTCCTCGTTCGACTCTAGGGTTCGGAGCTCGGAGTGCGCGCGATCGCGCCTATTGCGGGTTTTCGTTCCCTCGTCGTTGTGCATCGGAGGCAGAAGCCTCGTCCCCCACCCCCACCCCCTCTCTCTCTCTCTCTCTCTCTCTGTCCATCCCACCATCCCTCTTCCTCGGTTGAGTGCGCGACCGAGTAAGTGCGTGCGTGCGTGCGTGCATGCGTGCGTGCGTGACTGGCCTCGTCGGATCGTGGCAGCAGCGTCAGTGGTGTGCGTGTGCCCCCATGGCCCAGAGAAGGACATTAAAAATTTAATGCCAGCGGCGGTCGGCGCGAGAGGAGCGCGAGGGGCTCTCCGATTCTCAAAATCAAAACACGGATTCCGATCTTCTCGGCCGGCGGCTACGCCAATAGCGACGACGACGACGCAACCCGACGACAGCATCGGTGCAGCCTAAATAAGAACAATAACAATAGCAGTAGCTCTACGAGCATCGGTGGTACGTTTGGCCGTACGTGCACACGCGCGCATATATATTTATATACATATATATATATATATATATATATGTGTGTACACATGTGTACACAGTAGAGTGGATGCAACAACAAATAATAGGGGAAAGCCGCGCATCTCTCATCCTTCGTTTATATTTGGGGCGTCGCGCCTTATTTTGCCTCACCGAAAAGACGAAGCACAGCGGCGCTCAGTCGCTCCGCACCTCTTGGCCTTGCCCTGCTGACGGCCCGAAGAAGGAGGAGGAGCAGCAGGCGATGCGCGATAAAATGAGGAGGGAGCCGAGAACGAGCAGCGGAAGGAGACGCTGCGGGATCTAATGCTCGTCGTCAGCGTCCCTGCGATCGCTCCCGATACGTTGACCGAGCCCCGTTGTTATTTGCTTAATGGCGAGTAACGCTGCCGAACCTGCGTTGCCCTGATTTTCCGCACCAGGGACGACGAGATACCTTCGCCATGATCGCCCATGCTGCCATTCTCTCCTGCGTGACGCTTGGCCTCCTCTTGGGTAAGCAGTCTCTTCTGCTTGGTTCTGGGGGTTCCCCCCCCCACCCTGGCCCTATACACTACCCTGCCCACTCCGTACACCTGTCAATTTTTGGCCTTTTGCGACTTTGCCCAATCTCCCCCTGTGCCCACCCTCTTTCGAAGCTTACCTCCATCCCTGGCCCCATCCTCTCTTACTTTATCTATTTTCTCATCGCAGGCATCTTATGGTTTCGCATTGATTAAAATTAAATGAGCTGCTTTATCGACGCTGACAGTAAGAGCATCTGTTTTGGGGTCTTGAGACGCTACGTTAAACATCGGCTACTATCAGATATAAAAAACTTATTCAGCATTTTTTCATCGTATACTTTATTTATATTCTCCTATAATTTGCTGACTTTATTGTTTCGCACTGAGGAATTTAGCCAAATGCTAACAATTTCCCACTAGAACTTTATCATAATCTGAATTTTGCTTATTATTAATTATAAGAATTATACTTTCTCATATATCTTATACATTAGATTTTAACGATATTCTTAGCTATGTCACTTATTAAATTAGCTCTATCGCTTATCATTGACT
Source organism: Kradibia gibbosae (assembly GCA_018907135.1). Lineage (NCBI taxonomy): Eukaryota > Metazoa > Arthropoda > Insecta > Hymenoptera > Agaonidae > Kradibia > Kradibia gibbosae. The sequence goes on along the minus strand of JACCHX010000003.1, from coordinate 2,330,373 downwards.
GTTCAATGTTCAAAATTTGTTATTTACATATTTCAAATGTATAGGTTATTAATGGTACAACTAAATTAAAACCTTAAATTTTAGTTCTTATAACATGAATGATAAACTTACTTAATGCAGTTTGGTTTAAAAATCTTTGTTTACTTAATCTCATTTTTACAAGTACTACCTTTGAAAAAAATACCAGTTTTCATCCCATTCTAGCTTCAAATAAACTTGAGGAACTTTGAGGAACTAACTACAAAAATTGACACGTACACAAAATGTTTATATCATGACATAATTTGACTACCGTCTTTCAAATATAAACTTTAAACAAATTTTGACAATTGCATTGACTCATGACTAAACTTCAATAAACAATAAAATCGATGAAATCAATTCTATATAATATGCAATTATTACATTCGCGTATAAAATATGTACTATATTTGCAAATAACTTAAATTATTTAAAAATCAACTCTTACATGAGATGCAACGCTACAATAAGAAACCCTAACTTTCTTTGTAGGTCAAGCAAGTGCCCATGATGTCAAAGGATCGACGTATTGTGAATTTTACAATGAGACAATGTGTGCAGGAGAATTTAGAGAAGATTGCGTTGAGAAAGAACAATGTGGACCACACGATCCTGATAAACGCAATCACTGTTACGTACTGTGGCAGTATGACAGCGTCACCCAAAAATCAACCATAAAGTTAAAAGTGAGCAATGAATAAATAATATACATTTCTAGGCATATTTGTAAAAAAAGCTAATAAAGTAAAAAAGCTTGGGCTATTTTATAACTATTTTTTCCATCCTTTTAGGGCTGCTTTTTAGATAGCAAGGAGTGCTACGATAAGCAGCATTGCGTAGAGAAGAACGCTGACAGAAAGAAGCAGCATTTCTTCTGTTGCTGCGATGGGAATATGTGTAACAAAAATTTCTCGTGGGATCCACAGCCGACGCAACCGCCTCGAGTCGTACAAGGTGAATACTGAAATATTTTAAGCCAAGAATTGTAATTTTATCGATTAAATAATTTAACTCGCGTATTTTTTATTATTACAGAATTCGAGCCTGTTCCAAATACGGAGCAACAAGTGATAACACTTGTATTATCGATATCTATTCCCATGTTACTCATATTTGCCGTTCTCTCGGGAATAATCTACTATTACCGACACACAAAGTTAGGATACTTTAACGAGGTATTAAAAACTATTCTTAAAGCGAGCGCATAAATTGAAAATAATCCCTGCTGGTTATAATTGACCTTGGGTTAAAAAGAAATCCCTCGGAAATCGGTTAATTCGCAACTCACCTTTCCAGATACCGACGATCGAGCCTGGCCCGTTACCCCAGCCATCGCCGAATCTTGGGAATCGTCCTATTCAGCTACTGGAAATAAAAGCCCGCGGCCGCTTCGGCGCCGTGTGGAAGGCTCAATTGAGGTCGGAGGTGGTCGCCGTCAAGGTTTTCCCCATCCAAGACAAGCAGTCCTGGCAATCGGAGCAAGAGATCTTCAAGCTCGCTCACATGGACCACGAGGACATACTGCGCTTCATCGGGGTCGAGAAGCGGGGCGACAACCTCCAGGCCGAGTTCTGGCTCATCACTGCCTACCACGAGAAGGGCTCGCTTTGCGACTATCTCAAGGCCAACATCGTTTCCTGGCCGGAGATGTGCAGGATCGCCGAGTCGATGGCCAGGTATGGCGCCCTCGTGAATATTATCCCAATTCTTCGAGTAAATACGCGGCGCGGCGGCGGCGGTTATTTATTGGAGAGCTCGCGTCTCAAATCTTAAATAAGCTTCGGCATTTTAAAACCAACAACATCGTTGCGCTAGCGTAATAACGGTAAAATTGCCTTTTGAATACAATACTTTTGTGCGCACACGCGCGTGGCTGCCATCAATGCGTACGTCACCGAGAGACTCGGATCCTGTGCGACCAGTGACTCGGATCGACTCGTGATCGCGCTGAATTCTCAATGAGCGGAAGCTGCTCGAGGAATCACTAAGCTCGAGTGAAAGTAAAGAAAATTAATTCCCAAATGCGCCTCTATACCACATAGAACCATTTCATCCGAAGTAAACGAGTAACGACTCGAACCGTAGAGTTGACCCGAAATACTCCGGCGGTCTCTCGACGCGAGCTCAAGGGATACGCAAGATCGAGCACTTGGCGTATTATCCTTACGCGCACACGGACATTTGTCGAGAGAGGTCGAGAAGCCTTTCTCGAATACTCCTAATAAGCGCACCCGTTATATCCCGCCATGCCGTCCGCGTAATTATCTCGCTTTCGAGCCGAGAGCCCGGGCTCTTCCTTTAGGCCAACGCTAAGAGTCGTGCAATCGCTAAAACCTTTCAGGGGTCTGATGCACCTGCACGAGGAAATCCCGGCGAACAAGGCCGACGGCTACAAGCCCGCCGTCGCCCACCGGGACTTCAAGTCGAAGAACGTCCTACTGAAGAACGACATGAGCGCGTGCATAGCGGACTTTGGCCTAGCGCTCATTTTCCATCCAGGGAAGCCCTGCGGCGACACCCACGGCCAGGTCGGGACGCGCCGCTACATGGCCCCGGAGGTCCTCGAGGGGGCGATCAACTTCACCAGGGACTCGTTCTTGCGTATCGACATGTACGCCTGCGGTCTCGTCCTGTGGGAGTTGGCCTCCCGATGCACCGTTCAAGACGTGAGTTGTCGGGCCCTCTCGAACTTATCCAGGATTTTACGGGAACTCCGTCCCTCGCCAAGAGCGATTAGGCCCATTTTTTTTTTTTTTTTTTTTTTCTTACGCTCCCCGCGATACGAATTTGAGCTCGGGATCCGCGACCGTTTTCTCCGCGCGAGATTGCCAAAACTCGTTGCAAGAGACGATGCTTTTGTCAAATTTTAAAATCAATTGATCTTTCGTTGTTTTTAATGGATGCTTCCTTGGAATCGATCATTTTTTCAGATACTTAGCACTTCAACTACTATAAAAGACCACTTTAACGGTTACGATCTAGATGCAAAAAGCTCATCGTGCAAAAGTAAAACAACTTTTAACTTCGGGTCCTGCAAATAATAAACTTTGCTTAAATAAAAGTTACCTTACTTTCAAATTATCGCTAAAGCAGCTCACGTATTACTATTCACAGGGCCCAATAGGCGAATACAGGCTACCCTTTGAGGAGGAGGTTGGACTTCATCCGACCCTTGAAGATATGCAAGAAAGCGTCGTCCACAAAAAGGAAAGGCCGTTAATATTAGACACTTGGCGCAAGCACCCGGTAAGATCAGTCAGTCCTACCTTCTTTGTATTTTAATTTACAAAACTTATTCATTATCAAAATGAGCGAACGATCGTCATTTTTGTTAAAAATCAATTGGTCGCATGGCAGGAATTTATAGGAGTTAAGAATTAAGTGGTTCTATATTATTTTGATTTTGAAGATTATCGCTAAATTCAATTTCATTCATTAACGTATATTAATCGATAAATCTCTTTTTACAAAGACACAATAACAAATTAACATAAAAATTATTTTTTAACGATCGCTTACAATCGAATAAATACGCGATATTTTACTTTAAATTGGTATATATATATTTCCTTAGCACAGAATCTATTATATACAATATTATAACGATTATTATGTGCAGCCAAATATTTGCGTCATTTCCACGTAATAATTACATCTCGATAAAAAACTAATTTTGAAATATTAGACTTCAAATGCTGTAATATTTGGCTGCCCTTTGACGCGACAAAAAGGATTTAGCTAAGATTTCAATGTAGATAGTAAGTAATAATCTTTTGAACCAAGCGTTTGAAATACTAATAATAATTCTTATTATTGATATGAAAAATTATTAGCCAATTGATTTTTAAAATTGTCGAAATATTAAGACGCGTAATTATCCGAGCGTCCCAAATATAATCTAATATCATCGCGACTTCGTCATTTTACCGCTAAGGACGGCGTAAGGTCATTGAAAGACGAGAGCCAACCCATCGGCGCGTGTCCTTTGCTCTCGCTGTAATAAAGATTTCGACCACGCCATCGGGAAAGTTCCAATACGCGCCAAAGATCGCAAGGCCCGAGCCGCGCGCATCGCGTCGCCAAGCCTCCCGTCCCCGTCCCACCCGCGCTCTCGACATCCCCTGTCCGGGGGCATCCGGTATCGGTTGGGCGAAGCGCCCCCCTCGACGAGGGTTTCGCCCGGCCCCCAGCCGTCGGTACCGGAAGGAAATCGGTCGCAGGCCGGAGCTACAAGGTGATATCGCTTTCAGGGACTGTTGGCCATCTGCGACACGATGGAGGAATGCTGGGACCACGACGCGGAGGCCCGACTCTCGGCCTCGTGCGTGATGGAACGAGTGGCGTCCCTGAGCCGAAGCATGGTACTAAACTCCTCGACGCTCATCCGCGTTGACAACACGAGCGAATCCCTTACCACGAAGGAGTCTAGTATGTAGTTAATAAGCGTGTACAATAACGACTAAGTAGCTTGTAGTTTATATGACACTGCACAAACGATCATTATTTTCGTATTTGGGCAAAGCTCTTTAATGCATAGGTCCATGATGTGGAGTTAAGGTATGACTGGGTGGTCCCGAAACCCTTCACTCTCTCTCCCCGCCCCCCCCCTCTCTATTTCCACTGAGCCGTCTTCGCGAGCCTTTATCATAAGCACACCTTGCTGTCTACCCTGTCGCGCGCAGACCCTCGGTTGCTACGCATCCGACGGATTTTAATAGCCCGGCCGAGCTAAGGTAACCGCTTAAGAGTGATTGTGCACGCAACCTGTCCCGCGCTCGACGGTCGTTTACTTTGGCATGGAAGAAGAAAAAATAAATTGCCGATCGAGTCGAAGGGAGGATCTTCTTTACTTTTGCCGCCTACTTTTGTTCCTCGCGGTAGGACGAAAGCTCGTTACATTGCTTAAATTGAAACTCTATAAAATTTAAGCGATAACTTCTAGTCGCTCTAAATTAAAATGCTCAGTTTTGCTTCGAACGCATCATTTGTCGCGAATGCTTACACAAAACAAAAAACCTTTATTTAATTGTTGCATTTCAAGCACGTAAAGTTAACTTTTTCTTACTTGAACTTTATAAATAAAACGCCATAGTCATATCTTAAAAATAAAGCCTGTCAGTGGGAAACGAGGTGGGCTTCGTATACAGTAATATTGATATCATTAGACCATGACTAACCATTGCTGGCTTCCTGCTTTTTTTCTACTTTTCTATTATGTATTTTTTTTTTTTTTTTTTTTTTTTTTTTAGACGCTTTAGATATCGAATTTAGCAATGCTATCGTTTAATGTTAACTTCTTTAAAATGTCGAGGCATGTGTACGTGCTAGAGTCATAGTTATTAAAAGACTGTTTATTTCGTATTGCATCGAGGGAAGTTACCACCGCGTCTTTTTAAAAAAAGAATATTTTTAACTTTAAAATTAAATTCTTTCGTTCTCTTAATAAATTTGAGATAACATCTTGTTAAGCCCATGTCGATATTTTACAAACTATTTCACTGCCAATATATGTGTTAGATATTACAAGATAAAAAACTTCATCCTTTACACGAATTGTGAAGTATTCCAGCAAATATTACATATTATAATAAAATTAAAAGCATGATACGATGGAAATAATGTACATACATTTATACTTTAATACAATTGATAACAATCTATAAATGCAAAATTAAACAATTAATAAGCAATTCCTTTCAATGCATAAGTAGAGAAACGATGAAACTAAAGCCGCATTCCCATCTAATATCACTGCAATATTAATGGTATCGTCGGGTAAAATTATAAATTTATAACTGATTTAATATTAATGCAATGTACATACTTACAAAAATACAGAACATAATAGAAAATGCGCCTGCAACTGATAAAAAATTAATTTTTCAAGAGCCTAATTAATGTATGCAAGGCGTCGTTTTTGCCCCACTATTACTGTCACACTTGGAGGAAAACCTCGTTTCCCATTGACAAAACTTGCCGAACGTGCCCGTTTTTAAATCATCGGTACTACCTCTAAAGAGGTTACAACTATGTATGTGTAAATGAGTACGCAGGAATAAAATTAAAAATATTATTTTTTTCAAAGAATAAATTACTTGAACTATTCGTCTATACTTTGTGTATTATAGTCGGACTACCTATATATATATATATATAATGGTCTATATACATACTGTTTTTTTTTTTTAATTTAAAATATACACTGGTACATTATAAATTCTTTATTAAGAATTTTTCATGTAATTTTAATAATTAACAAAGTAAATAGCTTTTTATTTCTGTGCGTTTATAGAACATGCGTATGAATAATAATTTTCTTTAATAAATTATGAAACAGGAGAAAGACGAAGGAAAGAAAAAAAGTTTCAATGAGGTTTTAAGATTATAATTACGAATCTTGTTACGATGTACCTGGTAGACACAATCGCGCAGTCGATTGACAATGCCACGAGGAATTACGTACTCGCGCAATGTTCAATCTATAAAAAAACGTCTGTAACGTTCATCTCTCGTTAATTGAAAAATTTTCCCTCGTTGAATGTATAGTGAACTAATATATATATATATATATATATATATATATATATATGAGATTTAACCAAAACTCTGAATACGTAATAGTTTTCTCTTCGAATAGAAATGTGACAAGAAAAAAAAACGTATGCAAATTGTTACTGTAATGGGAGAAATGAACGAAAGACGTAAATATTTCTCACGCAAGCCTCGTCTCTACAGAATTTTTTGGCCTCTGATTAAAGTCAAATGTTTATAATCCTCGTGCAAAGAAGAAAACGTATAGAAGTTTTAATCTGTTAAAGTGAATAATTAACAGGTAACATTGTACAAATGCGAACGTAAAGAGCAATGTCCGACCCATTTTTACGTAAGCTTGAGAATAAAAGAAAAAATAAAATTATTGATCGACGATCCTTTGTTCGTCTTCCACGGTGCGCAATAATCATGTATAATTCTTAAGTTAAAAAACAATTAAATTTACCATTAGTCAGCGCTTTCCCCATTACTCATCCCTCAATTAAAGCGTATTCCATTGTTTTTCTATTAATTTTCAATATATTCTGCCTAATGTAATAAATAATATTTTTGATATCTTCTAAAGAAAAAGGTTAAATTAATTCTATATAATAAAGCAATTGATTTGTTAAATAATTTTTGCGCTTAAAATTTAATTAAAAAAAAAACTGAATACCAGTTTTTAAGTCTTAACATTTATTTGTAAGACAATGTTTTTATCTGATCGTTTTAATAATTAAGTACTTACGTACTGCAAAGAATACAACTGGATTCATGAATCACATTACCATAAAAAAAAAAAACATTGAATACTCAAATGTTTAAAACTAATGCTTTCGTTAATTAAAATCCAGCATTTTAGAATGTACTTGGTAAATTGATCCATGTTACCTGTTGGTCGATGAGTTATGTATACAATTGCAAAATAACAAGCAATTAACTCTCTGGATTCTGCTTTTCTTTCGAATGTTGGCTTTCGACGGTGCCAAAATAAAAGCAGAATCATAAAAGGTAAAGCAATTTACTGTTTGTATCGCCAAACTCATCTATTAATTTTAGATTTTCCCTAAAGATTATTGTAAACATGAAAGAAAATTTATAAAGATATAATATGTCAGATGGAAAATGCAAAAGCGGGTATACCTAATATAAATAATTATTCTACAATGGTATTCAATGTTATTGTAATATTACTAACACTTGTCTAAACAATGTTAACAATTACAAATTATGCAGATTTATGCATTGATTGTAAGCAAAAAATATTGGAGCACACGTACCAAGCTCCTCTTATTTCATATATAGGGCCCAGACATATCGGACTGCGACGACAAGTACGACAAACATATTTTTATCGGCTCGTATGTTTATAGGCTCGAATATAAAGTGTAAAGAAATGTCAGACAGTCAACGCTTGTGCACCAAAAGTTCATTAACTGTTCGGGAAATGAAATTTTTTTAATTAAACTGCTAATTGGAAAAGTGCTTTTAACAATGTTGTAGATTCATATTACTTGGATTTAAAAACCGAATTGTAAAGATAATGATGGTTAAATAATTTATTTATTACAGAAAAAAATTTTTCATTTATTTTCAATTGACAATGATTAAAATTACAATATTTATAATGAATTTAATGCTGCTACTTACAGTATTACAGTTATTTGATAATACCAGTTAAGTTTGCTTAGAATAGTTTTATACCTAATTTAAAATCAACGAAACAAATTTTTTTGTAACTATTATATTAAATTAAATATTTATACAAAATTTCGAAACCTTGAAACAACTTATTATTATTATTATTATTATTATTATTATTATTATTATTATTATTATTATCGTATCATGTACATATATATAACGTGAATATTCTATTCTGATTTTTTACATGGTAAAGTAAAAATTCAATCAAACTAATGAAACTTTTTAAATAAAGAAATATATTGTTTTAATCATCAGTATCATTTTATAATTAATATCAAAATTTATTTATTAATCATCCTACAATTGTTTTTATTAAAATTATTTGTTGATTCATACAGTATAATGATCAGTATAAACAAGTTTTTTTAACTGAACTAAATATTGCTAATGTATTATGAGTAATAACTGGAAAAAAGGGAGCGATGACTGTCTGAAACTATTTTTAAATATTCATTTTCTAGATTCTGACTATTTATCAATATTTAAAATTAGTTTATCGATGTTCAGCAAAAAAACTAATTTTATTCAATGGAAGTTAGACTTGAACTGAAACGTTAACAGCGGGAAAAATGAAAATTGGATAAAATTTTGTAAATATAGAAGAGATAAATTCGGTTATAAAGGGTAAAATAGTTATTAATTTTAATAAGTTGTAAATAGCTCTTAAATAATCATTTCAATAAACAATGTAGTGATCGCTTTATAATTTCATAAACATTGTGTAAACAGGATTTTATAAAAACTTTGATCTGTATCAAATGACTACTAAACATAAATTTTTATTTACAGTAGAACCTTCAATACTTTTACAAAAAATTCAGTTTTTGTATAAAAGAGGGGAAAAAGATGCTATTAATAAATTAAATTAAAAATTGAATAAAATAAAATACTTTTATATTATTAAGGAGGAATAATATATTTACAAACATTTAAATACTCCGTTCACTTCAAGGTAATAATGTAGAATAGTAGTAACGTAGAAGGATTTTGAAATTCATTAGCTGGTGAACTGCTTATATTTATACTATTTGCTAATTAATTTTTATCTTAATAAATGTAATATCGTTGAGGTATAATTGCAACTTATAATATCGATTTTAAGTCACGAAAGTCAGTAAAAGACTATACATTTTTCTCATCGTTATCAAATTTATTAAAATCAAATAAATCTCAAAAGAATGGAAGCTGAATAGAAAAACTGATTGTTTTGCCTTTTAAATGTTAAATAAATCATCAAAAATGCGAAAATCAAAATACGAAACTTATTGAAATCGAAATGATTTATGAACTGATATTTAGGGTTATCTATAAGTGGAAAACCTTTATTTGATTATAATTTAGGGTTTTTTAATGTAGATAAGCATTAATGTTTTTGTGACATATCAAGTGATTTCAATAACTTTAACCATTTTAATTTAATATCGAATTGATCATTTAAAATTATGATTACTGAGTCAATTATATTTTTAACAGTGTTTCCAAAAATGAAGGAATATGACTCTCAGTTTAATTTAATGATTTAATCGATTTGATATGTTGAAGCCAAACTATAATTCATTAGCATCTTTCATTACCTCTTATATTAGTAAATTAATCTGCTTTAAAATAAACAAGTGAATTATTAGTTTCATATTGATTCTAATCGTCTAAATTTATGGTAATAAAGAAAAGTCTGATCAATTTTATTGGTAGATATATTTAAAATACACTTTAAGAGTGTTTTTTTTTTTAATAATTTCATTATATTTAGATTAGTATTGTAGGTTCTATTGATAGATAAATTATCTATATAATAATTTGACCAATGAAATAACGAAGATCATTGGTCGTCAGAGAATTAGTCAGATCTATCACTGCTGTGAGTTTAATTTAAATGCGTGTGGCTCGCCATTCATATTTCTTTAACGAGTCATTGAACTGAAATTTTTTTTTTAAACCGAAGGAAATTATAACATTGACACTTTTGGTATTCAGTTATCATCCTCATCACCAATATGTATTAAATAGCGCAACAAATAAAGGCGCGTCGAAGCTTATTGTTAATCTAGATATAGAAAATGATTACTATTAAGTAATTGGTTTCATAGTTATTTTTTATGAAAAATACAAATCATTGTCTATATATATATATATATATATATATATAAATATATATATATGACATATTGAAGTGAGAAAATACAACAAATTTAATATATCCTACCACTGTGGTATAATACAAAGACTTTGATGACAGGATGATGCTTATCCATGCCTAGTCGATTGGAAGTTGATTGTAAATAAAATTTCAAATACAAACTAAATCGTATTTAATTTTTGAGACTAAAGACAACTGAAATTAAATCAGGGGTGAGCTACTGAAAAAAATCATAATTTTAATCATCCGTACATTGAAGTAAACATTTACTTAAAAAATTTTATTGTGATATGTTTTCAATCTTTTTTTTTTTTAGATTATCGACGATCGTATAAAAAATTGAAAACTTACAATAAATTAATAATTAATAAACTATTACCTTCTTGTGATACAGCAGAGCTATGAATGATAATGTCAGAATTGATGTATACTTTACTTTTAAGCCACTGTTCATGAATTTCACTACATATAAAACATTTGACCTCGAGGAGCGTCCAATGTTCGTTTGCTAACCGGAGCTCAGATTAATAATTGGAAATGACGTTCAAATTATTATTTTCATTTTATACATCGCCGATGTTTTCATTAAGAACCCATTGATTATTATTAAAAAATTATATTTTTATAAATTTTAGCAATCACTTATATACTTGCAAGCAATGCTAAATTATTGGTAACAATAAATTTCAATTAATAGCATAGACATCTGCACTCTCCAAACTTTATATCCCCAAGTTTAACAAAGAAGCAATACAACAGTCATGGTAAAGCTCAATGTTGTTCGCAATAGTAGGAAATAAAATGGTGCCTGTTTTTCTATGTAACATATATAAACGTAAATAGATATATGTATGATTAAAAATTTCTTTTATGTACGCGTTTATAGGATACTCTTGATAAGAAAATGTTCAATTGAAGTTTTTTCGATTTACTGTTGCAAGAACGACAATTATTTAATTTATCGCAGTAAAATATTTATTATAATCAACGACTTGTTGTTGTTTTTTTTTTTTTTTTTTTTTTTTTTTATAAATATGAGTAATAGTTTTTGAAGCAAACTCATATTTCAAATATCGAATTTAATAAGACCGTGGACCTTTGATATTCCAGATATTTAACGTAGATTAGCAAAACAAGTATAAATAAATAAAGGAAACAAAAAAAAACGAGAAAAAACTATGTTAAAGCTAATAATATTGAACGAGCGATTTAAAATATGAGAAGTTTGTGTGTGCAAAGATCTTGTATCGTGTAAGCACAATTTAATGTATTATTATACTGTAATATTTTTTGCATTAAATACTTTTTTTAAAACTAAAATTACGCCTAAAATTATACGTATTTCTTAATTTTAATTTATCTGTTTTTGAAGACAGATCGACAACAACTAATAGTGAGTAAAGTTCATATGTTAATACTCTTTAATAATAAACAGCATGTCATTCAGATACATTTATACGCTGTCTCTATTTATAGTAAATATTTTGTATATAGTATCTTTCAATAAACAAAAAAGTCAATCAATACTCACATATAAAAATAATTTGCACTTCAATTGTCATTTGGCAATGAAAAATTTATTTTGAAGGATTCAAGGATCTTAGTGAAATCATTGATAAAGATTTAATAATTACCATAATAATGCTACAAAATTTTCATGTTTGAGATAAATTTTATTAGCTTATTACTTTTTACTTCTTATGTCACATGCCAAGGAATACACAAGCGCGTAAAAAACACGAGACGCCTACTGATCGAGTTGCCATCTATCAGCGTCACGGTTGTTTTTATTCTATTACAACATCATCATAACTCATCTTCATTCGGAAAAAAAAAAAAAATACCAAAACGTAATGGTATATAGCATTGAATTGCTTGTGCGCCGGATAACAGGGGGCGTAACAAAAAAAAAGTTACATAAAATTAATGATAAAATACTCTGTCATAAATTCGTAACATACATTGCATGATACGATAAGGTGGTTTGAATGAGAGCGAGTAGGGAGATTTATACCCTTCTCTCAATATTTCTGCAAAAAACTTATTCGTCTACAAGCTATCATCACAGTTACATTTATACATAATATATAATATATATTATATAAGCTATTATTCGACATGACCCACCTTATTGATCGATAATAATTAACTCTATAATTTTTATGTACATGATGGCTATAAATAGCTGTTTATGCTCGTATTATTAAATACATTCTGGTTCGAAAGCCTATAAGTGACTAGCGACTATACTCATTTTAACTCTCCTACGTCATCGTCTTCATTACTCCAACTCTTTAATATCTTATTATGTACTCTTATCAGTAGTAATAACATCGAAATCTTGTAATATTATTAAACTTTTGGCTTTCTCCTTTCTTTTTTTATCAATTTTTTAAAATTTTGTTTTTTGTTCAATATATAAATGAAGCATTATCATCATCTCGTTGATCAAGACGTCAATCGATCGATTAATCTCACTCTCTCTCTCTCTCTCTATCTATCTATCTATCTATCTTTCACGCTCGCTCACCCGTTTTAATAATAATCTTTAGCATTCTATTTATTTGGACCTCTTTCACTTTCCACTTGCACGTTATGCCCTTAAGTTACACACTGTCCTCCCCGGCCGTCTTATCCATTACGACATATGTACACCTCTGGACCTAGTCGACGACGAGCGGCTGACCGCCGATCCCCTGCTGTTAGGTCTGCACCGTCCTCACGCAATTGCGCGGCACGAGTCCCTTGCGCTCGCCTCGTGCGCACAGCAGCCACTTGCTGTCCACTTCGAGGATGACCTTCAGCTTCTCGCCTTCCCCGAACGACAGATGTCCGTCCTCGGATTTTGGTTTACTCGTCAGCGTACGCACGACTCTGCCGAGTAAAAGAATCCAAGGTAAGGTGTGTGTGTCTCCCAAGAACTATTAATGCTCATTTTTCGTTTAGTTTCGAGGGGAAGGAACTTAGGGACACGTGTTTTCGGTACGATTTTGCGAGTATCTTTCAGAAGTTTCGTAAACTTTTTTTACAAGAATAACCATTGTCTTGATACGAGCAAAATAAAAAAAACATTTCCCGATCCTCAATTGCTAACCAATGATAAATGTCGTTCGTTGGGTAAATTAGTAAAACAAGCCGTTTAACGAGCGACCAGCAAACGTTGGGCTACCCCCCGATTGGGCAATCAACGAATCTCCCCGAGTATAGTTAGCAACGTACTTGGGGGCCTGCTTGATCGGCAAAGCCCGGGGGGGCCCGGCAATGGAATGGGGCCTCGGTAAGGAGGTCGAGGCCGCTCTTCTGTGGGGCGACACGGCACTGTTGTCCTTGGCGCCGGCCCCGTGGGTCTTGTAGGGGAGCGAGCTCGGCCTGGTGAAGTGCGTCCTCGGTAGACCGGCGCTCTCCTGGTCGAGCCGGCTGGTCCGCCTCGGCGAGTCCTTGGGGTTCCTCGGCTCGGGGAACTTCTTGGTCGGTTGGGCGGTGGGCTTGGCCACGCCGACGGCCGGCTTTTTCAGGGAGGGAATGCCCGAGGGCGACTTCAGCGTCCTGCCGACTGAGCTCTTCACCGGCGAGGCCAGCGGTCTCGGTATCTTCGACTTGCTGGCGCAGGCGGCCATCGTCCGGGTCGGCGACTGCGGCACCCCCGTAGCCTGGACGTCCTTCGCTCCGCTGCTCTCCTCCCGGCCGAGGTGCTCCCACTTCTCCTGGAGCTTACGGAACTTCGTCTCGCAGACGGCTACCGGCTCGGTACCTCCGTCCGCGTCCCTTCGAGACTTCGCATCTGTCGAGAAGTTTGGCGTCGAGTAATCGCCTCCTGAACGTCCCAGAGCTACAAAGCGATCGGTCGAGCTGAGCTCACCTCGGGACTCGGGTAGCTTCAATTGCTGCCTCGTGGAGACGGCTCTCTTCGGACTGGCCCTGTTCAAGGGCGAGTGCTCCAGGCTGTCGGTGTAGTCCTCCGAGTCCTCGAGCCTATCAAAGATGTGGAACTTGGCGCCGATCGGCGCGTGGCTCCACCTCTTCTGCGCCTCCTCCTCGATCCTCTTCTCGCCGCTCTCGTTCTGTCTCGTGTCGTAGGCGACGCACGACCTCGGCCTCGTCGCCAGGGACTTCTTCCCGCTCAAGTTGAGGGCGCTGCCCTGGCCGAAGCTGTTGTGCAGCTGCCTGTACTGGTAGAGCAGGTCCAGCTGGAAGGGGCAGCGCGACAGGGGGTGGAGAACGTTGAGTAGGCTGTTGACGATCACGCGGCTCTCCGGATTGGCCAAGGCGCCGATGAAGAGGCTGCTGCTGGTGTAGTGCTTGCGGAGGATCGACTCGCGCGTGCACAAGTACGCGAACCAGGCGTCGAGCGCGCGTAGGCTGAAAAAATATTACATATTTGTGTACCCGGTTACCATTACGAGCATTTCCGGGTAATATTTTACATTTCGTAAGGCAAGCTACGAGCCAACAATTTCTTAAGATTACTATTGAATTCGCATCTGCCAGATCGACTCGGTTAACGGTTAATAATACGCGTTCAAAGGCATGAAAATCCTTAAAGGATTCGCATTCGCGAGGACGTGGACTTAAGCTACGAATGGAAGCTCACTTAAGCAGACCAAAGACGAAGGCATGGAACTTGAGCATTCCCTCGGTCATGAAGTCCTCTCCGTTGATCTTCTGAACGAGGTCGTTGAGGGTCTTGGTCAATGGGCCCTGCTGGGAGGAGGCTTCGACGACTTGCCAGACGCTGTTGGCGATGGGCCCGAACGTCGAATTGAGCTCCGGCTTCAAGCCGTCGGACATAACGGCGTACAGCGCCGGGCAGAGCTGACCCAGGGAAAGCTGGGAGCACTCGTTGCTGTCGTTGTAGCCCTGCCGACTGCACACGGGCTCGCTGTGCCAGAATTTCAACAGAGCCTCCACTGCCTCCTCGACCGACCAGATCATCTCTAAATTGGGGCGAGTCAAAGGCGCGCTTCAATAGGTTGCACAATGTTTCGACACCGCTTCGATTTTAATGTCAATGTTACTCAACAAGTGGAGACATTGCTTACAAAGTCGGTGAACCAAATGTTGAAATAATAGATGATAACTAACTAAGCTCGATTATTTGCAATTGAAATTTAACAAATCTTTCGTTTTACGATACTTTGACAAATGTTTCGCGATACGAGCTTAGTCGAATTTTTAACGTTAAATTTACGTTTTTTGTCTTCTAATTCAATGAGTCTCGTTTCTCCGGTGACATCAGCAGTCTCGCTTCCACACAAGTGTTCCTGTTCAGCTGCTGTCGTTGTTGTCTGAAAAGTAAAACGAGCAACGCGTCAGCATACATAGAAAAAAATCAACGTAAATGCCCAGACCATTCGTACATTGAAAACGCTGCGTACCTTATTTTCGGGATACCTTTGCTTTCTATTAACAGCAAAGCTGACAGTCTTCTTCTGCGAATCGACTGTATCCATCATTTTCGACATATCTTGGTTCATTTTAAGAGATAGGAATCTTCTAACACATGATCGTAATTTTAAATCCGAATCGTACTCGCTACCCGTATCGCCTTCGCTACTGTGCGATGAAAAGCCACTGCGCTTTAGGAATTCTTCCAGCTGTTTCATTTCCTCGCCACTGCTCTCCAAGTCTATATTATCAACTCCTTTGAACCTGTCTGTAATTGAAGAAAATCTCGTTATTCGACTTCAATAAACGGGGACAAATTTAAATTGAAAAATTTTTAATTTTAAATTTCAAAAGCGGTGTCAAATTTTATAAATTATGCAGCTTATTTAGTTGCGCGATATAAAAATTAATTGGCACTTGTTATTTCCTGTCATTATCTATCGCTTAATGAAGTATATGTGTACCGAACTTAAATTGGAGAGTACGATGCGATACAAAAATTTCTATTGTTAAATTTCAATTACAGATTAAAAAAAAAAAACAATAAATTTAAAAGCTCAAACAAACAAATCTAACGCATGAAGCGTACAATTAGTTCCACATAAAGAATTCTGTGGCTTTTTATTAACGAGTAACGAATACTCGAACAAAGTGAGCAGCATTAAAATGGATGCGCGTAAATCCTTTGCCTATTCTAATAAATAGTTCCTATAGAAGCATTGGCGAAAGGTTAAAAAAAAAACAAAAATTGCCACAAGTCTAAGCATCGAAAGGAGCCTTTGAGAAGTCAGGAAAGAGCCTATACAATCCGTACCGAATCGCTGCCTCTCCTCGATCTCATCGATGTCCTTCTCGGAGTCAGCAGCCTCGACGTGCTTGAAGACATGGAGGTCGTTGTTCATGAAGTACGGCTCCTGCAGGGACATCCTCTTGTTCTCCTGGCCGTGAACGCGCTGCTTAACGCCGACCTCGACCTCGTTCAGCTGGCCCATCTCGAACATGCTGCAGCGCTTGCCGGCGGCGGCGGCTGTTGCGGCCGCTGTCCGATTCTTGCGGAGGATGCTGCGGGGCAGGGGGGGCCGCGGGGGCGCGGAGCTCAACTCCACGGCCTGGGGCAGGGAAATGGAGCGCCGGGGAAGACTGGGAGCGACGCCGTTGCGGTGCTGAACCGGCGGCACCTGACGATTCGTCGAGGTCTTCTCCTGGCCGAGCAGCGACGCCTCCGAGGACACGCTGTCGTAGCGGTACAAGTACAGTGGATTGTTGCCCTGCAAGTCGGCGAAACGATTATTATCTCGACGTTTATGGTTATTCCTTGGGTCGTTTGCTATTGACGAGCCACGTATTGGCCTTTTAAAAGCAGCGAGAAATCATTTGATTTAAAATGCTTATTTGTCGGTTAAATATTTAACATTATTTAAAAACAAGAAGAACGAGCTTATTTGTGAAAAGTTGACGCCGTGCATTGATATACACGAACATATCGAGTCAATGAATTTTTCTCTTTGTAGAAAGATAATTAAAACGATTCGATATTTTAGTCCTCCTTCGAAATACAATCAAAGTGAGACCAAATTCTGAGCGTGGACCACTACACTGCAGGCCGCCGCTGTCTTGAAATAAACATCGACGAAAAGGGTGAAGTGCGAAGGGCTCGTTTGGCGAGGGAAAGAAAGCGAACCCACCAGAGCAGCATTGCCAGAATTCTGCTGATTCGAGGACGAGTCGGATAAAATGGTGGACGAGCCCCTGTAGCCCGAGGACGGCTGAGTGGCGGTACTGCTACTCGAGGAGAGTATGGTGTTGGGTACGATGTCACTGAGGGTCCTCTTTCTGTGCCTGACGGGCGGGGAGAGGCAGAAGAGCGGCACCTTGGCCTCCTCGGCCAGTGTCTGCAGGTGCCTCGAGGCCTCGGGCACGTCGTGCAGTATCTTCCTGTATTGATTGGGCAGGAGGAAGGCGAGGGACTCCCAGTCCTTGACGTGGGAGAAGCCGCGCTGCTTGAGGGCGTCCACGTCGCCGCAGGAGAAGGGCCTGCCGGTCCTGCCGAAGCGCTTGTTGAACGTCTGGGGCTTGAGGGCGATGCTGTCGAAGCGGCTCAGCGAGGAGTTGAGGAACGACAGGTCCGGCAAGGTGTAGTTCGGATACACCACGTACACCTGCTTGTCCTCGAGGGCCGCTTCGCGGAAGGGGAAGTTGCCCGATTCCTTGCTGCCGTTCAGCGGCGAGGGATAAGCGATGGACGTCTGCACGCCGTTATCCTCCACCTCGGTCGTCGCCTACGGGCAAGAGACAACAGGGTTCTCCGTTAACGAGCAACGACTCATCGTTGACTGGCCGTTCGAGTATTTGGCCCCCCCCACCCCCGTCGATATCAACGGCGCTCGATAAGAAACCGACTGTGGCCCTACCTGAGTGCCCGTCGTCGTCTTTGTGCCGGTCTCTCTCGGCTTGCTTTGAGCGAAGCTAGCGTCCTTGGCGGTCAAGGGCGCGGACCTCGAGGTATTCGAGAGGTCCTCCATGGATGTCGAGCTGTTGGAGGAGCGCTTAGTGTTCTCGCCATTGAAATTGTCCTGCTTGACCCACTTGATGGCGAGGTCGCTGCCCGGCTGGTTGGCGCTCCTCTGCTGGGAGGGCCGATGTATCTGGGTGTTGTTGGCTTCGCTCTCGCTGTTGCTGCTCGTCGGCCAGGCCGTGTCAGTGCTCGTGTCCGTTTGGTCGAGGACGAGGCTCATTCCCTCGGTGCTCATGCTCTTCTGCTTCATGAACAGCCGGACGAGGCTCATGTTCTGGAGCTTCTTATGAGAGGACAATGTGTTGCCGACGCTGTCCGAGCTCTCCTCGTTTATCGAGCGGCTCATCGGGGATCCGGAGCTTTGTAGCCGGCCGCTGCGGCTGCTCGTTTCCCCGGAGTCGACCTGCGCTCGATAATTGCTTATCAAACCTTCCCTTTCGGCTTTTCTTTTTTTTTTTTAATGCGCGAACGTTTAAGGGGGATACGAGTGTGCATTATTGAGCACCTCCGGGAACAGAGATATTAATTATCGATAACCCAGCCTATCTATTTAAATACTCTGGGCACTAGATTTGCAATTGGATTGAATAAATTGCTTGTAAAAGCGAACGAATAACGGTAATGATCTTTTCTTCTTTTTTTTAATTTTTTTTTTTTTTTTATAATTGATCGAATATACACGCGACGAAAATAACAATTCTAATGTAATTTATTAATTTGTTAACTGTGATACCTCTGCTGCTTTGTGTCACTACTATGCTTATACTTCAAACAAGGAAGCCGATAGTTACTTCAGAGTAAATCAACAGCTTAATGGAATCTCGATTCTGGCAGGTGAAAATTATTATAAAACTTTAAATAGCCACCGATGATGCTCTCGTTAAAGCTTTCGCGTAAGATTTGATTGTAGAAGGGGTCCGTGAAACAAAAAACAAAGGCACTCCGGGGGTAGAATGCAGCGGGCTCGGTAAATGCCTCGATCGAATGGAAATACGGCAGGGAGGGCAGTGAATCCTCACTTGCCGTGAGAGCTTTAAAATCAGCGTTGGCCCTGTGTGTGTGGGGGGGGGGGAGCTTTTGCGAGGAAGGGGGCTTACTGAAAAATTGAGGGGCATCTCGGCGCGCTCGGCCTCCCTCGCCCTCCGGAGATCCGGTAAGCTCTGGCTTCTCAATTTGGCCCTGACGAGGAATCGATCCTCCGCCTCGCTGGTCGCGGGATTGATCTGAAGGAAATTGGGCGTCGTGTTATTGTTGCCAGAAGGATGCCGCGTTATTGTTTTACTGATAGACGAGTGCTTGAGATTGCTCCAGGTCGTGTAGATCTTTGAATCGGAGCAGGCCATCGACAGGCTCAGCATGTTCTTGAAGTTCAAAGCTTTGTCGTAGTACGTATCTGGCACCTCGTAAACCTTTTGTTTATCTGTGAGAAAAAAAGACGAAACGTCACGCTTTTTAAATTAGTTTAAATGATTGTTGCTCGATGCAAGGGTCGAGGATTGAATTACGGAGCGTGCATTTCAAACGATGTGTTCCATGCGTGTACTCCATTGTGCCGGGCAATGTTATAAATACGTACAGTGTGTACAAAATTTTACGATCGACCGGAATTCAGAGAAAAAAAAAAAAAAAAAAAAATGGAACAATCGTTTCGATCACCCTTCGCAAAAACTACTTGTAAAATGCTTCGATAAAAAGGTTTGTGTTTTGACGATGCAAAAAAGTCAATGAATTAGGAAGCCTTCCGTAAACACGCAGAAGTTAATATACCCTTTTACAAGACATCAATATTTTATCTAAGCCTCTAGACCTATCGAAAATCGTCGATTCAATGACCGGTCAAGCGGAGCGACTCCGGGTGCCGAATTTTGCCGTAATCGAATGATCGCATAGCGCGAAGAAATTCCAAGCCATCAACGATTACAAAGAAGCGATTACAAAGAACGCGAGCCACCACGAGCGCCGGACTATTTATATCGGGATACTTTTTCAAAATCTCGGTCAGACGTGCACCAAGCGGGGAGCTAATGGAGTGCCAAAAAGAGTCCAAAAGGCTCGGCCGATTCCTACCTTGATTGTCGAAGTCTTGCGAGCCATCGGAATACATAGCGATGCTACCTTCGAATGCGATTGTGTAGTTATTCTTGTTGTTGGTCTGGCACGTTATTAGCATGTCCTCGCAGTCGAGGGAGTCGACGCTGTAGCTGCCTCCGGGAGGCAGTACCGGCGTCTCCTTCACCGGGGAGAAGAGGAGCGAGGACTTGCAGATGGATATGGTGTCCGCGGTCGAACATGCCGAGTCTTCACCCTTGGTGAGCCAAACAGAAAATAGCCCCGGGCGTTAAACATCTCCGGCCTTTCTATGTGCTGCTTATCTTTTTAGTAGGCGTGGTTTTTTTTTTTTTTTTTTTTTTTTTTTTTTTTTTTTTTTTCTACAGACGATTATTGCAGCTTTGCCTGCACATAAATTCAGCCATGCTACTGCTTGCTCCTCAATAGCACACCTATCGAAGCTGTGTTTCACGCAAATGATTCAATTGTGATTTACAATTACACATGAATGCGATGATAGCAAGTCATTGGCGCTTTGTTATTAATGATTCGCTATTATTTTGCATCAAATTTTTTGGGCCCGCGCTAACAGCAGCATAACTCACAAATTATATTTCGTACAAAATGCTTAACTACTAAATTTAAATTTCACTTATATGAATTTCAGAAGTAATGAATTATTTTCATTCGGAGAATTGTTATTTATAATCATTTAAATATGCATTTATCTTACGTTTTTTACGAAAAAATTCTTTACAACTTATGCTTTATCAATTAAGATTTTTAATTATATTTTACATAATTAAAAAAGAAACAAAATTTTATTTTTATATCTGTTCGTAATTTTTAATAAAAATCTAATTACATCCAAACTTTAAAAATCTTGAAGAGATCTCTTCAAGATTTTTAATGTGAAACATTACTTCGCAAATAAGGCACATTTATTATTATACAGCCATGCGCATTAGATTTGTTTTAATAGATAATTTCTTAAATTATTAATGTAGTTTTTTTTTCAGTAAAAGATTTATATTTATTATAGTGATTATTAATATTGTTATCACTAATATCTCAATATCATTTTTTCTTAAAGGCGTGAAATAATAGTGAGCGGTTGTAATTTAGCGAAATAAAGATGATATTATTGATATTCTCGTAATAATCATTTTTAAACGATAGCTTTAATTGTATTTTTATTTTCAAAGATAATTATTTTTTTATCTTATTCGATAATACAAGATATCAAGCGTCAAATTGTAATGTATGAGTTACAATTTAAAACTTGCCATATTAAGACACATCTTGAAATAAAATTGTAATAATTGAAATAAATTAATAATATACTTTTAAGCCTCGTGTAAAGCTTCTGGGAATAAGCATGCGGTGATTCGGCATAAAGAATGGTGATTAAAAAATAGTGTCAACTAAACCAATGACTTGTCGATAATAGGTCAATACTGTTTATTCCTTTTTTTAACTTAGTATTTGTTAAATGAATGGATCCTAAAATGAATTAGGGCAGCATAATTGAAACACTTATAAAGCAGATACAATAAATTTTGCTTGAAATAGGGCCTTCATCGTACCTGACTGCTAGCTCGAGGACTAATGGAGGAACTGATGTCAAGCTTTTCCATGACTGAACCAGATATACTAGCATACTTTTCACGTTGATAGTTAAACTGCCATGGAAGTAATTTATGAATTTCATTTACAATACATTAAAAAAAAATGTTTACTTAAGCACAAATGTTTTGACATAATCTAAATTTATGTGTTTTTATTTTGCACGATAAAAAAAAAAAACTTAACATTGAATTCAAAATGTTAAAAAAGAGCATACTGTATGTAATAGAAATTGTATTAAATAATTTATACATTGTGTAATGTAATATTCTTTGCATTTTTAGCATTATATTAAATTATATTACAATAATGATCCAATAACAGTGTATATTGATAAAACAGCATAAATTGAAATGTAAAATAAAAGGATAAAATCCATTCACAACGATGAAGTTGAAAAATATAATTTATTCATACCAAGTAATTCTCACTAATGAGCATAAGTGTATAACTACATGAAATACATTTGTTCATTTATAAATATAGTTTATACTAGTATTTTTTCTTTATTACTATTTAACTTGTACATTCTAATATAAAGCCATTACAATGGACAGATATATGCAACTTATAACCAATGGTAGCGTCGATTGAAAAGTATCACTCAAAGCGATTACTTACTTCAGAGTGTTGGACTGGATCAGTGCACATTACTGGCAAGGCAGTGAGTAACGTGTGGATGTCTGCAGTTCTAAAACTTTCCATGTCCACCTCTGCCAGATTGGCATCAAGATTGCGAGCCAGGTCGTCGTAGTAACCCAGGTCATCTTTAGTATAAGATGCCGAAAGGGAGGATAGTACACTGGGATGAACGTGTAATCCTCCATCCCTATAAGTTATGCAATAAATTTTGCAATAGGTTTTATCATGGAATAATAATGCGAAGAGGACTTATTAATAGAGGCAATAAAAATGCCTAGCCTTCTTTTATAAAAAAAAAAAATAATATTAATTAGGAATAAAAGTAGAACAAACCTGTAGTCTATAAACCATTGGTACTCCATGTTATCTTGGATGAATTCCGAACCAACGAGATCCTGGGGATCATTCGCTGGATTGGAATTACAATCCGATCCTGGAGTTTGCGGATCTTCCATCATTGTTGTGGTTTTATAAGCCCCTGTAAAACAAATAAATTAGAAAAGTCAAGGAAAGTACACAACCCTCATATAATAAAAACAGGAATTTTTCAATTTTCGGTAAATGCGAAATAAAATTGATTCAAGTAAATCTTGTAACTACACCCACGCGACAGTTTGAATGACCTGACAATGCAAAATCGGAAATTTTTCGCAAAGCTGAATGTCGACGTTATACCTATTCTGGAGTCCAGTATTTTATAGATAATCGAAAAACCTTCGATGATTGTATAAAGCTTTCGGACATCATGAAGTGCCTAGAAATAAGCGTCTAAATCCAATATATGACTTTAGCGAGTCCCGATTTTAAAAAAGCATTCGATCGTTTCACAACAAAACGGCACAACGCGAACCGAGGTGCGTAAACAAAATCGAGATAAATAGAAAGAGAGAGAGAGAGATAGAGGAAAAGATAGATAAAGAAAGAGAGAAAAAAGATAGAGAGAGAGAGAGAGACTATGCTCTGTTCGACAATAAAGAGCGTTCGATAAAATTGCGGATCAAGAGTAAGGGATCGCATAGTCGGTGCGCAGGGGCGCACAAAGAGAAAAGAGAATCGCGAGCCGAAACTTTTTTGGTTTCCAAGAAAGCGCGTGGAGAGCGGCCGAAAGGCGCATCTCCAGGCCCGCAAAAAGCATCAGAGGACACGCGCCGACGCGAGGAAAACAAACAGAGCGAGCGCCCGAGCTACGAGAGGGCCCTCCCCCCCCCAGCCCCCCCGCGTCGCGGTCACCCGCGCGAACATCGCCGCGAAGCCGAAGGATCCTCGCCTCTTGGGGCTCGAATCTCCCGCGAAGCGGGGCATCCTCTCACGTGACAGCCGAACCCGGTCCTCCGATTGGCCGACTCCACTCGCGGACCGCCACTAACCTCCTCTCGCGGCGGCAGCAGCCTGGGACGCGGAGCAGCAGCGGCGGCGACGGCGACGGCGGCGACTCCCGAGCGTTCCGGAGGGCCGTCGCCAACTGCGCGCCTCGCTCTCGGCCTCGAGCCGCTCCGCTCTGTTGTTGTGTCGCCGCCGCTGCCGCCGCCGCCTCCTCTCCCCCCCCTTCCCAGGCCACTCGTCCACCTCACCCTCGTCGCACGCGTTCACCTTGTCGATATCGCGGGCCGCGCGGGGATTCCTGGCGGAGCGGACCGCGGCCTCCTCGCTCCCGGCCCGGGCCAGTCCTAGAGGAGGGCCGCGAGCTCCCTCCTCCGCCCCGGAGGCAGAGCGGCCGACCTCGAGGCGCTCCGGTGCAGTCGGCGCGTGCACGCGCGGCGATAAGGGAGCGCGGCCGAGGCCGATCGTTCACCGTTGGCGGTTTCCCAGCGGAAGCGCCCCGTCGAGCGCGGCTTCTCGCACGGGCCAGCCAAAACGAGGGTGCCCGGGTCGCGGGAGCGGGGCGCGGGCGCCGAGCGAGCGCCGACGCATCTCCCCCACTTGGCTCGACGCTTTTCCTCGCGGCTCCCACTCGCGGGATTATCGACGCCGAGGTGTCGCCTCGGCGATTGGCACGCGATTGGCAGGATGGGAATCGGCGGCGGCGGCGGCGGCGCCTCTCCTCCCCTGCCCCCCGAGTCTTTCCCCTGACCTCGAGAGCCGCGAGCTTGCGACCGGTCCTCTCGCCCCTGCCCCCGCGATCCCCGGAGCGGCCCTCCTCGAGCGAGAAAAGGCCTCCTCGGGGAAGAAGGTCGCGCTCGGCGAGCCTAAATCCCACCGAGGAGCCGACGCTCGCGGAATGTCCCCCGCATCGCCGGTCCGGCTTGGAGCGATAGCAAAAAAGCCATTGCCTCTCGGAAGCCTCCTCCGAGTGACATTTCGCAAAACACGTGCGAACCGTAAGCAGCCACTTAGGCGTCAGGCGCTAATACCTGAAGAGCGAGCAGACTCGGCGGCGTATCGGTATTTTCTAAAATAGCTTGGATTCCGCAACGAGAGGACGCCCCTCGTGCCCGCGTAAAAGCTAGAAACTCGAGACTCGCGGATCCCGAGACCGCTTTTACTCCGGTTCTGCGTGTATTTGTCCACGCGCTCACCTGCATTCAATGCAGGCGTGCATTAAACATCTGGCCGTTGGTCGCCGAGCCGCTAGCACAATGCTTTTAATCAAACGTCAAAAGTATAGCCGAGTAAGCTTAAAAAGAAAGCTGCCTTGAAAAGTGTCCATTGCCATTAGGAGGAGCGAAGATCGCCGGCTTACTTCGCGAGGATCGGCACCCACATCGCGACGTCGACTCGAGAGGGTCCATTCTCAAGAGCAGCTGCTAATTAACAGTCGTAATAATCATTTTCACGATTCGCGTGGTTTCGCGACGCAGTAGCCGAGGGACACGAGTCGCGAATAAAAGCCGACTCCTCCGATTTTCGCCATTGGCCGAAAAGCCAGAGAGTCCACCTCTCGGCCGAGCCAACTCTCGTTCGCTCGTGGGATCGAAGCCTCTGGGATTGCGGGACTCCGCGCGATCGGCCCGTAAAATCGCGTGGCCATAGCAGCCGAGCCGAGTTCCGTCCCGACCCCGCGAGCGGACGCGAAGCTTCGGAGGCGACGAGGAAGAAAAGCGAGTGGAAGAAAATAAAGGGAATCTCTCGCCGCGATCGATCTCAGAGCTCTTCTTATGGAGAAGAAGCGTCCCTCCGCTCCCTCGGGCCCCTAAGCCCAAAAGCCTCCCTCCTCCGTCGGTGCGCGCGCTACAACGTCTAATTAGCCCGACCCACGCTCCAGATACGATCGCGTCGCCATTGTCGCCTTTGTCTCGCGGTTCCCCGGCTCCGCTCCCCTCCTCGCGCACGCAGGCGATGCTGCGCCTCTCGCGAGATCCCGAGCTCGCCGGAGGACGATGCTGCGGCATCGTTGGGATTAATCGGATCTTCGCACCGGGACGAGGGGGAAAGTCGGCGGCACGAGAATCTGCGATCTCGTTCCTCTTCTCGCGTCATTCGATTGCTCTGTTTGTGCCCCCCTTCCACGCTTAGGCCCTCCGTGGAAATCCTCGCTTGGCGTATACTCTGGTTGAAAATCAATCGAAAATGGCATTGGGCACGCCTCGGGATCTTATCGCCGGTAAGCGATGCATTTGTTCGGCTGTCGTGCATTTATTTTATGCGCCGAGCAATGAATTTAGATGACTCGCAATAATTTCTGTATTTACGCACGGTAACGTGATCTACGTGTGTGTGCGCGCGCGCGTACGTGCGTGAATTAGGCCTTTAAGCAGTCACTTCGCAAATAAGCGAATAGAGGAATGCTGTGCGAGAAAAAACCGATGTGTGCCACCCTTTTTGTATAGAAGTAAAACAGCCGCTTCTTTGAAACGAGCCTCGTTGCACAAGCGTCGCCTGTATAATGCCGCAAATCGCTAGTATCAATAGCCGAGAGCCCACCGGGAGCTTTCCAAGTTCAATTTTTTACCCATTCAAAAGGAGCAGTTCCATCGCCAGGCCTTAGCGCATAAGCCCCATGAATAAGCCCGATGAGTGATAATACGAAATGAAATGACGCAATAACGTTAAAATTGATTATAACTTTTTCAATGCTCGCATTTCCTTGTATTACAAGATTCTCGATGATATATATATATATATTCGAAATTCACTATCTCCTCAATAGATTCGTAAGATTGTAAAAATTTTACGATCTAGCCTTTACCGACCGTCGACCAATCTTATTTTTACAAGAACACGTACTACTCCAGCTTTTAAATAAACTTCTTAATGAAAAAATTTGCATCGGAATAAGTACGGCTGTCGTCATTAACAAGAATATTCCTAACTAGAGTCGTATTTCAAAGCTCAAGACAAATGACAATACCTAATTAATAAATCATTTCGTTAATGACAAAGTAGTATTTATAGCATTGCACAATGACATTATGGTTAATAATAATGTAGAAATATAAATGTGTGTGTGCTATGAACACTTGAACGAAATGGTAAAAAGACACGTCAGCAGCTGTAAATATTTCGTCTTCTCAGCAACCAGTGATATGACTTTCTCGGAAACATAGGAATAACAATTAAACGAAAGATCGCGTGAGGAGTCAACAATTTCTCTCGATTTTTCTTAGTACCGAGATTAATTAACTTATAAAGTCCTAACGGATCGAGATATTATTATTACTCAAGGCTAACGACCTCAGGTGTAAAACTTGGATCGTTGGAGTACTTTAAAAAATGATTTGAACATTCCCATTTTTTACATCTATAAAATCGGTAAACTTTGTTTTTTTTTTTTTATATAATGCCTCATCTCTAGCGTTCGGACATTCGCTTCGATTCGGATGCTTAGATTTTCCTCGTCTAGGTGTAACGTTGCATGTTTATCATGCATAAAATGTAATAACATTATTCCATTAATACAATTGATCGCACTGGATTAACCGGTCGAATTAAATAAATTGTGCGCATCGGCATAATTAATTTAAAATATTTATCTATGCGATTGACGTCCGCTTCGTATGCAAGTTCTCACCGTGCATAAGTAATGAGTAATTTACAAAAACATTTTGCACGTGTAGTTGAGCATTAGTGATTATTCGAGCAGTCGAAAGAAGATGATTATTAAAATTACGCTTGCTCGATTAATCGCAAAGCGTATCGCGTCCGCCGAGAGCGTCGAAAGGATCCACCGGATGAAATTGAGATCGCAGATATTCAGGCCAGTGTCCGTTGATTGTTAACATGCAATAATTATTCGCAAACGCATACTCGAGGATCGTCAAAATATCGTTTGCTCACGCTGTCCCAGAAGCGAGGATAGGATAAAAAAAAAATCAAACGTATTTAATGGTAATTAAAAAATCGAAGCTGCTAACAAGAGAAAAGCGAGGAGCGAGGAGACTTTCGAAACTCCGATAGAAATTACAAAGCTTACATTAGATTTTTTCTAGAATTCGCATTTGCAATGTAAAATACTGCCGAGGGTATAGAAATTATTGTGCACGAACGAAAGCATGGAGGCGTTCAATCCAATCGCAGCCATCTAATAAAATCTTATAAGTATACTATAAATTACAAATAAAACATTCGAAAATTGAATTAAAGCGTGCACATAAGCCGACAGACAAGAAAGCCAACGTACTACGGGCCCCTTACGAATGGAGAGAGAGAGAGAGAGAGAGAGAGAGAGAGAGAGAGAAAATAAAATAAAATAAGTGCCCACTTCATTGTGCGTTTTCGAGGCGAAAGATTTCACAGTGCTCTAATGCAAGAGAGTTTTTTAAAAGGCTTTTTTTCAAATCGCAGCGCAACAAATGCCACGCAACAGGTTAGAGTCTCTCGCTAGCGAAGGCTCACCCGCCTTGAGCGGAGCCAGGAACCAAAGGCTTCTCTCTCTCTCTCTCACACACACACGCGTCGCATCTCATTATCTCGCACCTCCGGCGATAAGAGCCGGCGAGGCTCGAGCGAGGAGCTCGAAGCGCGGCCTTCGTCTCCAAGTGCGCAGTTGCGCTCACGGCTAATCGAGCGCTCTGCCCTTAGAGCGGACGAGAGGAGGCCCCTCGAAGTCGCGGGCAAAGGAGTCGCCGCCTCGGCAGCGGCTCTCCCTATAAAAACCGATCTTACGCTTGACGAGCCGACGTCCGCGGCGCAGCCGAAGCCGCGGCCGCTCGTAGAAGAGTATCCGGGGCACGGCCGTGGGCTCGGCGACCCTCTCGACCGTCAGCTCCTCCGCGATCTTCATGATGACGCACATCAGCAGCATTAGCATCATGTCAGCCGGTGGGGCCCAGGGGCCGAGCGATCCCTGCACTTGTCCCTTACCGAGCTCGCTCGCACTCTCCGCGCACCAGCACCGCTCCTCCCGGCACCGCTCCTCTCGCTAAGCGCACTGCTCTGCGACCCAAGGTGTGGCGTGTCAGACATTCGGCCCTTCGGCCGCGCGACCCAGATCCGTCTTTTCCTTAGCGCCGATTCCCGTCGCGGAACAACAGACCCTGGCGTCCCGTTAGCGAGCGGCAGCCGCGAGGGTCCGGGTGTCGAGGGAGAGACGCGCGTCGGTTGGCGTTGATCTCTCGCTGCGTTTATCGACAAGTTTTTCTTATCCGGGATTGCGTACGCACGTGGGAGCGCAACCAACGAATCCTACTTGGAACTTGCCTACTTGGAACGTGCATAACTCGTGCGGGAATCGGTGTTTCAAGGTTACGAGCGGAGCGCAATGCTTTTCGCGTAATTTCTTTTATTTGCAAAGTTGGGCCTGGGCATTGATAGGGAACATTGCCAGTGAGAATTACTGCTAGACGCAATGATTAATAACTGGTTGTAATGAGAGCTACGTTATCGTGCGAAGATACGCGAAAGGCATCGCCTTGCAAATCCTTTATTTTATCTTTTCAAGCGGATAAAATGACTCTCGGTAGTTTCATTGATAAACACGCGTATTGTATGGCGCATCTCACTTTTACACTGATAAATGATCGGTGAAATGTATTCCTTAAGGGCCTGCTTCCTCCTCTATAGTTTAAAGGATAGATAAGCCGAGATACCGACGGCGACAGCCGTCCTTATGTTATTTTCCAAAGAACTGCGAGACTGCATAACAAAATCGTAAATAGCGCATTGGAGATAAGGAGGATACGTAATTTACGGAGCTGGTTAGAATCTCTGAATCGAACGAAGATTGCAAATCAGTTTAAAATTAATTAGAAGTTTAACCGGTGCGGTTTCTGCAATATTTCACTATCCCTAATTGAATGGCATTCAGGTGGGAGGGAATTTTTTATTAAAAAATTCAAGTCCGTATGTTAACCTCAATAGAGAGCTCTACAATTTTCTAGTTAAATACGCGTGCGTTTCAACATCTAGATGCACTGCCGGAATAAGACTCCGGGGTAATTTAAAATGCAATTGAGATAATTAAACGGTATGTAATGAAATATACCGGATCCAGAGATTAAGAAGGAAATGAAGAAATGGCAATGCCGAGGCTAATGAAAATTAGATAATAAATAAGACATAAGTGGATCAGTTGCGGAAACGTAAAATGCAACGTTAAAGAAAGTAGCGAGTGTCACAGAGAGCTCGGGTGCTGTCACTAATGAGTTCTCACGACGGAGGCTCAACGAGCCCGTATAAATCATAAATTAAAAGGGGGTCGTTAAAAAGAATCCCCATTATTAATGATAGTGCTTCGAGCGGTGGCCATAAATATTTCGAGACCATTAATCGATCCTTGCGCCCCCGAGTGTCAACCTTGATTGCCGAGAGTCATTGGGGAAGGGATGGACGGAGGGGCCCTGAGGCCGGTCCGCAGCGCGCTCCAGAAAAGGGCCCGGCCACGGCTTACGGGCACTAGGCAGCGATCGAAGCTCGCCACCCACGCGCACGGGAGCGTCGCATTCCTCCGGTTCGGGGCGGGGCGGAGGGGGCGCTCCCCGAGTTCTCGGAAGCCCCCGAGCCGAGGGAGCCCGCCGGTTTTTATTCGAGAGCGCGGGCCCTCCCCTCGGGAGGATCGGCACGAGCATCGGCTCCCCCCCCCGCCGCCGCCGACGACGACGAATCCTGTCCCCCCCCCCGACGGTGCGAGGGCTCCGTATCTCCAGTCGGCCGCTGTCGATAAGCGCACCGTTTAGAATTTCTATAAATAGCCGGCAGGCAATCGGCTCGAATCGAGAGGCTGCCCCTCTCCCACTCCCCGGGGGTCCCCCTCGATATCCGGCGAGGGCAGTTGGATCGCTCGGACGACCGAGTCCGCCGGCCCATCGGACGCGTGGACCGCGTCGCGAGGATCGAGGCGCCAAGGAGCGATCCGAGGAAGCCTCGCCTCGGCCCGGCTCGGGGAGCTTCCGGGACCGAGGCTGGGCTTTTTTCGAGGGCTCCCCGCCGCTGGGATCGGGCCCCCGGGACGGGCTTGACCTCCGGGCCAAGCCCCCCAGAGCCGAGGGCGGCCCTCCTCTAGCGGCTAGCGAACCGAGAACCCCGGGGCCGTGCGATGTTTACGGGGATCGCAGCGCACGATTATTCGCTTGGGCGTATTTATAAGCAGCCGACCGTGCAGAGGCTTAACCCGTACCGGATGATAAGAATTGCCGCGGTAATTATTGCTTAATGGGCTGTTGATTGTCGAGTGCCTCGGGCCGGTTATGGAGGGGTGGACGAGAGTCCAGATGGAAAATTTAACGTTCTCGTAATTGCGCTTGAAATCTTTGCATTAGCTTAACATTTTCTTTCTCGTCCTCGTTGTTGTTACAGCCTGCCGCTAAATTATCGCTCCGAGATTAAAGATTTATGCTCGGCGAGCTTATCGCGTAAGGTCGACCAATTATGAGCATTACATTTCATACACAAGTGCGGCATTAAACTATCACGTTTTTCATACTTTTGATTAATTATCCTTTTGTGTACGGTAAAATGTTTTTCTTACAACTGTAAGTCCAGTTTAAGGATTTCGGATGTTTTAAGAAGCAGACGTGGTGTTCCTATTTCAATACTCGTTTACTGTTTCGCGGGCGCCTTATTTTATTTCATAAATTTGAAACTTTCGGAATAGCACGTTTATATGTTCAAGATTTCTTTAACGCTTACGCACTATCGTATTTTATTAGACTGACACTCCACGAACGTTACAATTTACGATTCCAATTTAAAATTCAAAAAGTCACGAGAGTGCTTAATATTTTTGTTTTGAAATATGGAGCTAAGATCGTAGCGTCAAATTTATACCCGCCCATGCAGCAATTTTTTTCTTCTTCTTCTCTTCGTTAAATCAGTTTGTTTTTTTCAGATACGTGTCTGGCAATCGTTCTCGTTATATTTCATTAAAAAAAAAAATAAATAAAATAAAATAAATAAAATAAAATAATTACAAAATATCGCAATCAAATTGATTCAGCTGCAGTGTTAAGGGTATTTGGGTCGACTTCGAAATGCGACTATGAAGATACGCAAGGAAAGATAAGTCTCCATAAATTTTCCCTTTTAGCAACATCGTACTTTACGCATGAGCCTTGATTAAGGCTGAGGCGACATTAAAAGAGATGAGGAACCGTAATTGCGATTACGCAATTTTCAACGTAATAACAAGCGATAATCATATTAACCGGAGAATAGCTTTAATTCGCGGTTTCCGCGATTAAAGTTGCAGTATACCAGGGATACAAAATTGAGCCCGACCGCGGATGAATTCGCAAGCGATGGGAGGTGCAACTGGGGGGGATCGGCAGCTCTTTCGCACGGTGAACGTCGGGCTATTAGGGGAGAGCGTATGGGCTCTCGGTAAGAAAGTAAGGGTCCGCGGGGGGACGACATCGGCGAGTCGCACTCGGGCATCATATCGCCAAGCGGCAGAGCGAGAAATAATCGGAGTTATCTCGAGCGCTCGCGGAGTCCAGCGTTACCAGGCAGAGCCTGCCGAGTGGGTGGATGCGGTCGGAGGGGCCGGGCAGGGACGCGATGCTACTCGGACCGAGGGAGGACGGCACCTAGTCGGGTCGCCCCCCCCCTACCGCCCCGATACCCTAGCCCTGCCCGCCCATCCGACCTCCGGGTTTCGGAGGGGGCGGGAGGAGCCACGATCGAACGCCACACTCCCCCCCGCGACTATTACCAAGGGCCGTGATATCGCGGCTCGCCACACCTTCAGCACAGGGCGAGGACGCGCACAAACAAGACGCGGCGGTTCGGCATCGAGGAGCTTGCGAGCTTGCCGTGAGGGCCTCGGGCCGAGAACTGAGGCCGCGTCGCCGACGAGAGACGCCCCGAGCCGCTGCGCACGACACGACACGACGCTCCTCGCGCTTAATCTCTATTAATAAATGGACCCCCGGCCTCTCGCCCGTACTCTCCCGGCCGCCCCGCGCCCGGCCCCGCGCCCTGGCTCCTCTCGGCCGAGGGCCCCCGGGCCCTGACGCTCGAGCGCCCTTTTCCCATCCGAGGCTTCCCCGTCTGCTGCTCGCGCGACCCCCGCCCCCCCCCGGCGAGCCTCCCCGAGGGCCGAGCGATCCAGTAGCCAGTGGCTTCAGCCTTTGGATCCTCTCGGGCCGGTTAGCCCTCGATCACGCGTCGATTTCAAAAGGGACGTTTCGCCGCTCGCCTCGGAGGGGAGGATGATGGCTCGCGGCGTCTTTGCGTTAACGAGCCTCTTCTCCTACGCGCTGCACGGGTAAACGCGTGTGCGTTAAAGGCTGCGCGCGCCTGCGCGGGTGCGTGCGCCCGAGTAGAGACGCTTAAACGAGAAGACGATTATCGGGCGCATTGAAGCAGTACGAAGCCAACGCGTGTCTGCTGCTTTGGAGTGTAAACACGGGCACGTTAGAGCCAATCGGTTCGATACGCTTACGTCCTACTCCGGTTCGCTCCACTCGGTCGGCCAAAAGCTCTTTTGGTCTTTCGCCTCCTTTTTTCTTTCACTCTTGGATCTCTTATCACTCCGCGTGTCTCCCTCTCTGGGCCCCCAACCCACCCACCCACCCTCTACCCCATTCCCCTCTCTTCGTCGTTCTATTTCTCTCTGTTTCCTTCTCGCGAACTTCTCTCCCTTCTAATTTTATCCTTAGCCATTATTCCTCGTCTCTCGCTCTGCGCACACTTTCCGTTTACCTTACGTAAATTCTCGTGAATCATGTCTGAATAATTCCATGATCCGCGCTCGGATAAAGATTTTCAAAATAATTTTCACAGCGTGGTGCAAAGATTACGGGGCTTCGCAATTTTATTTAATTATCGATCGATAAGAAGCTAATGATCATCGTCATTATTATCATCATCATCATCATCATCATCATTATTATTATTATTATTGTTATTCTCACTCATACTCGATTCACTAAAACCATCAATTGATACCGTTAAAATACGAAATAAAGTATCCTAATAAGCAGAACCAAAGTGACCCTATTTCGGGAAGCCTCTCGTGAATCACTCACATTATGCCCTTTTACGAACTTAATAATAAGTACCTTCTATTTACGATAAGCTGGCAAGCCGGCATGAGAACGAAAAAGAGCTCCTCGACGTGAAAGCACGGGCCGATCGATTGATCCGAATATTCTGGATCGGTCCTTTCCATTCAAAAACATTCAATTTTAACGGCTCGACCGCTAAAACTTCATCGAATGGGCCCTTGTGTAGAACGAGTGGCCCCTCGCTAGGCAGGGACTCGCGAGTTCGATCGCTTCGGTCACGATCGGCCCATCGATAAAAGCCTACCGTTAAACGCGAGCTTTCAGTCCGTAGTAATGAAAATAAGATAGAGAGAGAGAGAGAGAGAGGTGGAGACGAAGCGAGAGTCGTCGACGCTCCCCAGTTCAACTATTAATCGCCGATGACCGGCCTCACCGGCAAAAAATAGCCCCCGACCTCCGGCGATTCGCGGAGAGGCCGACCACCTCTTAGCGCGCGACGTCGGACAATGGACAATGACCAGCTTTGATGCGCGCCATCCGGGTCAGCAAATTTATCGGGACTCGCCTCTCCCTGCTCTCTCTCTCTCTCTCTCTCTCTGACTCTCTTTCCTCCTCCTCATCGGCGCCTCGTCCCGCGCCCCGAGCCTTGTCCCGGTGACCAAGGCGATCGACTGCGCGACGATTTTACATAATCGGCGCGGGGATGGGCAAGGCGCCGAAGTTCAGTCGGCTCGTAAGGAGATGGCAAAAAATGTGGCGCGCCCTGGGCGCTGGCCTGGCCTCTCACCGTTTCGCTCTCCATTGTCGAGAGGGCTCGCTTCCCGCGCAGCAACCACCTGGAATTAAGAGCCAAACGTTACTCACTCGTGCTCGCATTTCATCGAACGAATTTACGAGCACCCATTGATCGTCGCGCGAATGAATGGAGCTCCGTGCCCCATTAAATCGTTAAATGCGTTTAAATTCCGCGATGCATTCAATGGGCCCCTAAGCGAAATCGATCGCGGCGCGCTTGAAAAATATTCCTTTCCCCGCTTGGATTGACGTGAAAATAAGCTGCCGACAATACGGCGGTTGAAATAGAGATAACTCGATGACTCGTGTACCAAAGTACTATCGACAGCTTATTTAAATTGTTTCTTTAAGATATCCTCAATAATAATAAAAATAGTATCGATAGTCGTCGTTCTAAAAGCTATTGTTCTTAAAAAAAATTTATCGTATATAAACTAATAGGCGGATTATTTTTCATCGATATGTCTTTGCTTTATTTAGGGGAAAAAAATTATAATTCTCCTTTCTTCGTAACATTGTGCCAAAAGTTATATAGTTTTACCAATAATAATATTTACATTTGATACATCTTACGAGTTTGACAAATAATAATAATAAATACTAATAATAGGTTATATTTTCGTATCGTTGCAATTACAACATAATACATTATAATAAAAAAAAAAAAATTAAAAATATCGTTCATTGAAATTTTACGCACACCACTGATATTATGCATTTAGCATATTTAATTCGTACCTCATAGATATAGCGAGGATAGCAGATTTTTCTTTTCTTAAACTATTGCGATATCGGAAAAAGCATTTTACGTATATATATTATTGAATTATTATAAAAATACAACAAAACAAAAGATTGATATATCATAAAAGTGTGTATGTATAATTTTTAGTTAGCCACAATAATATCCGTTTTTAAGAATTAAGGTTTAGCTTGAGTGGGTGTGGGAAAACTGTAATTGGATAATAACATCAGTACAATGCATGTTAATTTAGTAAATTAAAGTAACTGTTACATTAATGTGTAAGGTATTATAATACGATAGTCGTACACAAGAACTGGAAAACCGAAACCACAATTTTGTTCGAGTGGCATTCTTCAGTGACGAGAAATTTAAGCGCGGAAGGCATTAAAAGTGACTGCTTATTTTTTTACGAAGAAACGAATAAACATCTATCCATAAATATGAAAAGCCTTAGCCTACAAAAAATGGCGGTAAACGAAATTGAATTTAATTTAATTATTTTAATTTAATGAGCTGCTATTTTTTATTTCATTTACCCGACGTAAGAATGATTCGGTTCAAAATTAATCGAATCATCGTCAGTACTTTGGTTTTTGAATAAAATGATTTTGTTGTAGGATGTTTTTTCAAGAGACTGGTTTTTTTTTTTTTTTTAAATGCTTGAAATGATTTAGAAATGCCAAGAGCACGCTCAATTTTGGCTTTTCGAGAAATTTTGAGGGACGGCTTATAACAAAAACGTATTCGCATTTCCCCCGGGAGACATTCGCAACACACACGTGCGTAAACGCCGAGAGCCTTCCGCGTCCTGCTAAAGCTCCTGGGATCGCGTCTCCGATCTTGGCCATCGCTCCTTCAGTCCTGTTAAAACAACGTCCGGCGTATAAGGTAGTTGCGAATTCACCTCGCAGATAAGCCGAGGCTTTGCGTTACAAATGATTGCGTGCAGGAGCGAAGCCGTCGAAACACGCGACACCGCGCTAAGACGTAAACAATCCGGCTACGCCAGGCCCTCTGTCCGGTCGTTTTTCCCTTCGAGGAGCGAGCCGCCCCCCCCCTCCCCCGGGGCGCAGAGCGGCGAAAGGAATGACGAATAGGGCTGGGGGGAAGGGGCAGCGCGAGAGAGGCAGGGCTAGAGTCCAGGGGACTCCGAAGGACTTATTCTCGGCGTCGGGCCGCGGAAGGCGGAGGCCGATGGTTACGGCAAAAAATGCCCGCGCTCGGGGAACCGCACGGGCGACGGCTAGGGATGTAAGAGGAAGGGGTTGAGCTCCGGTTACCGGGTCTATTCTCAACCCCTCGTCGGCAAAGAGAAGCGAAGCAGCCTACGGCCACTTATTTCGGGCCGAGCGGACTTTATTTTTGGTGGGCCGCGCGCGCCTGCGCTGGAGGAAATCCCGGCCCCTGGATCGGCGACGCCTCTGACTCACCCACGCGGACACGCGACGTCCGGGGGGGGGTGGGACAGAGAGGAGAGGCGCTCTTGGCCACGCGAGTCTTTTCCTCCCTCGAAG
Source organism: Kradibia gibbosae (assembly GCA_018907135.1). Taxonomy (NCBI): domain Eukaryota; kingdom Metazoa; phylum Arthropoda; class Insecta; order Hymenoptera; family Agaonidae; genus Kradibia; species Kradibia gibbosae. The sequence continues at coordinate 2,293,385 of JACCHX010000003.1, read as the reverse complement.
TGGCGAGCCAGCCCGAGCGACACAAAGTCCTGGGGCACGTGGACGGGCCTCGGATTTCGATAGCGGCCCGCGCTCATTGTACTCCCTCACAATGAACGGATGACGCGATGCGCTTTTCTGGGAGGTCGACCGAGCCGATGAGATGCATCCGCCGATATCCTGGCTACTCCCCGCGAGATCCGTCTCCCCATTGAAATCACAATAGCGAAAAGAAGAATGGAAGCTGGCCAATGAGGAGCTTCGCTCGTACGCCTTCTCTTTCTCGGCCTGTCATCGTTACGTAAATATATGCTTTAAATGCTAGAATGAAGATCGAGGCCACAGCTCTGGGCTGGATATATTGGGTGTGGGCGTGTGTGTGTGTGTGTGTGTGTGTGTTTCTGTTTATTCTCGATAAATTATGGTTAATGGATTTTTACTAAAAAAACGTTGCACTACAGGATAGCAAGTGCACGAATTATATTATTGCCATAGTCAAGTAACTCAATTATCTTCCAGCGCTTCATCATACCTTGAAAACGAACCAATAAAAAAATCGATACACAATTTTCTGACGCACGTTCAGATACTAGATATCAAAATTGCAATAAATTGATTGTCACTTCTCGAATATTTTGATTAAATTTGAATTCTTTGCAAAAAGTCATTCGTCTGATAATTTTCATCCAATAAATTTAGTAATTATTAACAAATTTGATCGAATAATTAAGCAACTAAATTGAAAATAGTGGATTTTTTTATAAACAATAATTAACCTACTTAATATAAGTCATTTAATATAATGTCCTCCGACTTTTCTCTATTGTAGATAAAAGTGTCCCAAAATTATAATACTTGCACAAACTTTGAAGAAATTAGAAAATCCATTCTGATTCATATTCAGTTTTATTTTAGTAATTTTGCCTTCCTTAAAATTTTTACCTTCGGCTAGTCAATTTATTTTCATAATTTTTAAATTATTCTTCAATATATAACCGTTAAAAAGATAATTTTTGTGCACGAAAAGATATCTTTATTATCATTAAATTTTGCATAATAAGTAGGTCTTGAATAAAAATTTTTAAACTTTGCATTCTCAACACCGAGAAAAAATGTTAAAAATATAATTTTTTCAATTGCGTTACTTCAACTCTCTCTCTAAGATTTTAGGTTAGATTATTTTTATAATAAATCTATTCAAATAATTCTATAATTATGAGATAAACTTGATTTTCTTATTACCGATCTATGAAAAGTGTATAAATTTACAAATATAAATAAAGACACAATACATAAGCTGGGACATAATATATGTTTCTTATGTATAAATAATGATACAAATTTAGTATTGTCTGTCTGTATTATAATCACTAACACTTTAAGCTTATTTTTAAACAAAAATTATAAACATCTTAGAATTTTTATTGTTACTAAAAGAGTAAATTAATTCCTACTGTTATACCACATACAATTAAAAAATAACATTGACGACTGAATTACTGTAAAATCATTAATTTAATATTCTAAAGGGTTATAGAAATTATTTCCTTTACAGTTATATAAAAAAGTAGCCTAACATTTATAAGTACTATAATAATGTATAAAATAGTCCCAAAAAGACATATCGATAAAAAAAAAATAAATTAAAAAAATGCGTTTTTAAAAAAAAGATTCTTATAAAATTATAATATTTGTATTAGAAAACGCATAATTATAATCATCAAATTTTTATAAATGCTCAAGTGGTAAAAAATGAAAAATAATCGTTTCTTACAATATATAATATATCTAATTGAATACTTTAAAAATAATCCTTTGATTCCGCATCGTATTTAAGGCTAAGTGCTCATAACATTATGACTAAGAAGCAATAAGGTTGAATTATATTGATTGTGCATTGAAAATGTTTAGTATAACAATGAAACTATTTAAATAATACAATTTAAATAATAAATTACTGATTATGACGTATTATTTTTGTTCGTAATATATTAAATTAAATGATTCTTTTGCATTGTCTAGTTACATTTACAATAAATAATCGTTCCTACAAACAAATTCAGCGCTTGTCGATTCTAACGGTACGTTTATATAAATATCAAGAATAAGGTTTCTGGAGAAAACGATGAAGAATTACGATAGACAGAGCATTTATGACTTTTCATTAAGCCTAATATGTGTTCTAATGAGCACGTGTCGATCTGCTCTTCGATTATACTTGCGAATTCCAAGAGTTTTCTGCGTGCATTATGTAGGTTAATTCTGATTTCGAAAGCGATTCAATTATAAAACAATGACGAATATTTGTATCCGCTTAATATTAATCATATTGCGATTGACAAGCAGAGATTATTTATTTATTCTATTAATAATTAAAATGGATTCTTTATTATTATATTATTTCAATTTCATTAATTATACTTTAATGAAGGTGCTTTCTTTTCATAAGCTATCACACGATTCCCATAAAATTTAATTATAATTTCCACAAGGAAAATTAAATGCACATCATCTTAGCATTTTGAAATGTTCAATGCAAATTAATGTCGATCAATGTGATCACCGTGGCATCTTCGATCAATATGATTATTTTTATTTTAAAAGAATTTCATTGCAATTTTACATATTTCTTAATTGAATAATTTCCAGTAATATCTTAGCCATAAATATTACTGTACTCCGTGTTAAAATTGAGAGACACGTACATTTGTATAAGGAGTATCAATTACTTTGCCTATTAAGTTATTAAAGCAAATCAAATTTATAGTTTTTAATAGTTTTATATTTTCAATTAATAATTACATTACATTACACGTAATCAAAAAACCTGTTTTTTGTTAGAACATTATTTATACCGATAAATTGCATTTATATATCCAAGTCATATCGTAAAGTGGTTTTATAAATGGAGTTCGAACGAATAAAATTAAGTAAATTTAAAAGTATTTATACCACTTTTTGCGATGTATATTTTTAATTCAAACAAAGATAAATCTTTTTTTAAAAACTTTCACGACTAAAACTTATTATCTCATAATACAACAAAATATTGTTAGTTACATTTATTGAATATTTAACAGAAGCATTATGATCTCGATGATGTAATAAGCTATGGACTATTTATAAGCATATGTTTTACAATATTACGTAATTCTATTATTATAGTTGACATAACAAAAAAATCTTCTCCAGTAGAATAGAATGCTTAATATACTACTAATTTGATAAATAATTACATGCAATTATTAAAGAAATTCTGTTAATATACTATATTTTCATTTTTAAATACTTTAATTAATATGAAAAATGGAAATTAAAAAAGTTTTCAAATGAAGCAATACACGCGTGTGGATAGCTTTAAAAGAATATTCAAATGATGCTTTTGAAACAACCATTTAGAATATTTCACAATGGTGGATTTATACGATATCAAGGACAAAAGATTTTTAACTTTACATACAATACCATTCATGTACTCAGGAACGCGTCATAGGGTTTTTAATTTATAATACCTTGCATTATGCTACCAAAATTAGCTTGTATGTGTGATAAATTAAAAATTCATTTAACTTTAGGAAATTCTTATCCTTAGTTTCAATATACTTCGTAAAGCAGCTGATAATTTATTGCTTGATATTTTTAGAATGTGTGTGCACATTTTGTCATTTAACGTCAAATTTATAGAGCCACAAAGCAGAAATTGTATTGATTTAAAAAAAAAAAAAAAAAAAAAAACTGAAATCGTTAATTATTTTTTTAACAAACGAGTCACTTTTTTATGAAAGCACATTCCAGTGTATTGCATGTATCAATGATAACAAATGTGCTTTGATAAACAATACGAGTTAAAAAAAAAAAAGAATATTGCATAATACTTGTATATGCCGATTTGTAATATTAAATTCGACGATGGTACTGCATTTTTTAATCGAACCATTTGAAAAGTGGAAGAATGCAAATATTATTTTCATGAGCGTTGCGTTGCGGCCAATCTTTTACTCGGATTAACAAACTAAATCATCATGTAACCGCTGAATGCACGCCTTGGAAACAAAAATAGTTTAACGTCCTCCACGCTGTATGTCGGAATGTACCGACAGATATGTATAATGAGCACTGCAAAATTCTCTGTCTCTCTTTCTCCTCCCCTACTCCTCGCACTCATTGAGAGCCAAAGCCCCGCACATTAAATCGTCTCCGTCCTCTATTTCAAGAGCCACGAAATTCCTCGACGGCATATGCGCGTCGTTTTGTAAAAAAGAGAAAAAGCGATAAGAAAAAAATATGTGACATTATAGGAATTCACATCCGTGAAATTTTCTTTCGATATAAAAGTGTTAAGGAGTTGTTAGGAAGAAAACGACCACTTTATCAGCTTTTTTATAACCGCTACAAGGCATGAGTTATTTTGATTTTATAGTTAAATATTAGAAATGAGGAAGAATTTTACGACCTTCTTACATTTAATTAAACATAATTAATATGAAAAACTGCCCGAGTGTATTTATAAAATTAAGTATTATGTGTTGTGTGAGCACATTTTTACGTGGTTTCAATGTACATTATAATGTAATTTTCTTTAATGTTGAAAGTACATTTATTTGCATTCTTTAAAAACTACATTTACGTATTTAACATTTAAAAATACGATATTACACAGAACAATATATTAGCTGTGTACTACCAAGAATTTACAAGATGCTTTATTACCAAGGAAACGCCTATAAATTTTAAATGTTTCAGTTGTTGATACGAATGGAGATGAATTTACTTAGCACAAACAGGGCATGTAAAATAACTTAATTATGGAGACAATGTTGGTGACGAAACCTCTTACGACAGCTATTTTTAGTTTAACGACTTGATACATTTTCCGTACTAAGTAAATAATTTTCGGAAGATGATAATTTCTTTCAATTCTTTAATCTTGGAACAATTAGACCTCTCTTGTGCCAGGTCTTACAATTAATATCGCGAGACGAGAGATGTGTAATAATCTCTTTTAAAAATTTTAAGTCCAACACATTTTTTGATGAAATATTCTTAATGTTTGATGAATTTTTATATAACTACCAAAATTTTTATAAAATTTAATAGGAAACGCACTGTCTACTATTCAGTTACTACTAATGATGATAAAAAAATGATTTTGCCATGATAAATCTATTCACTCTATTCAATAATTTAAAATAATGAAAACCAACGATTGAAATATAATGTTTCGTACGGGGTTGTAAAAATATTTAATAAAATGCAATGTATGCAAAAAAATCCTCAACGGTAAGCAGCGTAAATTTTAAAGGCGTCACAATAAAGATAAGTGAAATCATCTAAGTGAAAAGTTTTTAAAAGTAAGCAAGCTAAAGCAAGTTACAGTTAATTGAAAATAAAGTAAAAACGAAAATACGAAAAGGTGGCGTAGAGTGAAAAACCTCGCGTGTACGGTTTAACATCACTCGACACTTTTACGAGCCCGGTTATACATTTCAAAGTGCGTTCGAAAACACAAGGAAAGCCTGTATAACTAAGCTCGCTTTGTTGGCACTGCTTTACTTCTTCTATTTTCTTAATTATAATAACAACTACTTGCCTTAAATCAATTGATATCAACTCTAAAATACTCACGGCAAATAATGATACTGTGACTATGCCGAGTATGAAGTTTATGTACGCATGAAAAATTTACCGAATGTAAACATTTTTCTATCTGACAGCGCAGGTAAATAATATTAATCATTATTTTAATTACGCAGTGTAATTTTTAATGAATCTTCATTAAATCCATAAATTTTTAACGTACCTATTGTACATCAGTATATAGTAGAATATAAAATCTCTTCCTTTTTAACTCATGTTGTACATTTCAATATAAGAATACATGTCATACACAAGAGTTCATGTAATTACATTTTTTATATTTCGTGTCCAAAAATAGAGTAAGATATTTGGAAATCGATAATAAACTTAATAAATTTACACCATAATTGTCATAAATTATTTATTGGAATACATTAGTCTTCCAAAATTAATGTAATTACTAAGAGGTTCTTCCATAATTAAATTTTGTAAAGAAAGTATTTAAATTATTTATATATTTATATAAATTGCAAATAGTAAATTCTTTTTTAAACTTTTCAACAAAGAATCCATAATTAATAATAAATAATTTAATACGATACGCGAATACTTATAATTTATATTTTCAATAAAATTATATGTAAGGGAAAGCTTAGAAATATGTAATAATAAACAATCAATTTCCTCAAAACGGAAAAAATATAATGTTAGATATATTTTTTAATTGTTTAAGCATAAAAGCTAATATAACTGTATAAATGCAAATATTTTCTGTATTTATATACAACAATCGCCTCTGCATATCTAACGCTTGATATGTGAAGAACAGCAATTGGCTAAAAATAAATCAAATTTTAATTGTACGAGTATGAAGAAATACTGATAAGTATTTTCACTGAGTTAATAATTCGCAATATTAAAGCATTGCAATGCTTAAAATCAAAGGCTTTAAATTTTTCATAAGCTAAAAAATTGCCTCGGAAGAAAAAAAATAATTATGATAAAGTACCATGACCCAATGCTTTTTAATACGAATCACATAAAGTTGTAAAGCAAAAAATGAGCTTTAGAAGTGTGTTAACCGCCATGAAAATGAAACAAAGTATCGGAAAATGCTAATGAGTATTGAGTACCGAAGCATGTGTAGGACGAACACGTTTAAAAAGACGCCGTGACATTTTCAGTTTGTTCAGCTATTGTCGACGACAATTTACGACGATAGCATACACAGTAATGGGCAAAATTAATGCGACGCGGAGAGTAGAAAAAGTGCGGGCGAGCGCTATAGCCGGCCGCGGTGGGTAAGCACTCGGGAGTTTTAAGAGTACGATGGGGAAAAAAGAGACCTGGTTTCACATCGGCTCCGCGTAGCTCGAGGCCAATCTCGAGTCCTGCTCCGGTTTTATCGATCGCGAGCCAGGCGAGAGCAGGCCTCGGTAGATCCAATTTCTCGGGATGGCATCGAGCCGACAGCAGCGGCCCGGGGAGCAGCCCGGAGCCGACGCGAGCCCGTCCTCCTCGTCGGCTCGGGGGCCTCCGAGGCCGGGAGATCGACAGGCCGGCGCCCGGAGAGAAGCTTCAGAGCCGGGAGAGGCCCACCTTCTGGCGATCTCTCGTGGGTTGGCCACCCACGGGCGGAGGTCCTCGCGCGTACACCGACTGGCCGCGAATGCCGCCCAGGACTGGCGACGGGCTGCGCACGTGCGCGCCGGGAAAGCCCGAGCGCCCCACTGCGCCCTGCCTCGTCCCCGTGGAAGCGGCGCCGACGCCTTATCGGGCGCTGCCGCCGCTGAGTCAGCCGCCGGAGAAAGGAGGAAGGTGTTCCTCGGCGCTCGGATGGCCCCCGGGGGGAGCGAGGCAAGGGCCTCCTCTCGGACGAGCGCTCGAGAAAGCGAGACTCGGGCTCCTCGGGACCGGGCGCTCGGGGACCGATGGCCGCTAAAAGGCCGCGGCCGATGGAATGCGCTCCTCGGTTATGGTTCCCCCGGAAGCCCCACCAGTTCAACGGGATGCCACTCGGCCAGTGTGTCGGGGGTAGGGTGTGCTCTTGCTCTCGAGAGCCCGACCTCGCTTCGAGGAAGCCACCCACCGGGAGGCACACGCGCTCACCCCCCACCGAGGACGGGAGCAGCCGACGGCCGCGACCCCACGTCTCCGAATCGGCAATTATACAACGAGGCTCTAGCGGACTTTCCGCTTTGGCTTAATTACCTTTGCTTTTTTAATTCAAACCCGTTAGAAAGTGCGTTTCAATGCTGAGATATTTTCGATATGTACGCTCAGCATTGAAAGTAATTTGTTCGATGCAGTATAATACCACGGAGAGTCAATTATGAGGCAACTTTTGGTCTTAGCGCGCACGCGAGGAAACTTCGGATTCAATTTTACCGATGCCTCTTGTAGGATTCTCTCCCTCGTATATCGCGTATTATTGATCAAATTGTGGAATTAATGAAAAAACGCTTGGCACAACCGCGAGGGCATTTTAAAAATTATCAAACATCGGTACATGAATTTTTTTTGTTCGTCAGTTAAATGCTTCCTACGCACGATCTGCACAATTATCCCGGAAATTGATATTCCAATTAAAAAAATATAAATATAATGACTCGAGAATTTGTAGTCATAAGACATGGAGTAATTTCCATTTCCAAGGAAGCAGTTGAAAGCAGCCTTTGTAGCTTTATATTTCACTCAAGAGCAAGACTGCGAGCTGGAAATTACAGCAGGATGTAAAATAAAACACGCTTTTTAATAAAGGAACAATGTTGCGTGCATTAAGCGAGTCCTGCATAAATTTAACATGAAAAATTCTAACGATTGGTTAGCCAACCGTCCGTCATAGTATTGATTGAGTTTGAACGCATACGAGCACAGAAGTACAACAGGGAGCAACAGATACGTAACACAGCTAACGTTATTCTTTCTCATGAGCCATCAGCTGCATCGAAGTCGTTGAATATTCGAATGCCAATCTATAATTTTTCGTCTGGCTTGTTAAGATTTCTGACGAATCAAGAAAAAAATCCGCCGATAGTCTGACTCGATGTATTTGAATATAGATTTAAATGCTTTCAGTACGAAAGTTTTGTAGCGAACGTTAACAGAAACACTTTCTAATGGCTTCTTTCTTATTTGATACTGCAATGGGTTGGCACTTACGTGCGACGATGAAACTTTTATTTCCTGCTCGAAATGTGAAATATCTTTATTACTTTTTCTGGTGGTCAATTACTTAGAGCCATTAATCAAGAGCTTGTCGACGCGTAATCATGAAAAATGAAGGAGCTTCTTTATTAAGCCGTGAATACGAGCTACGAGTGCCTGTCAAGCTTAGGGAGCGTTGAATTATAAGGGCTGATGACGTATTGAACGAGTCCGCGATTAGCTACTCTCCTCCATATCTTTATCGTCCTATATTTTTTACACATTAGGTCCACCCTCGGTCGGTTGGCCCCGAATAAATAGGCACTTCAGCCTCGACCGAATTTCCATCGTCCTTTTGTGCCGGAGCTGCCGAGGGCTGGCCAAAATGTCGGTCGAATCGACATTTTCAACGAGGCGCATATCTCATTTCTCTCGTACTGATAGATCGTAGCATCGGCCATTCGCATCGATCGACGCGAGGAAAACGTCTCACGCGAAGGCCAGTATCGAAGCGGGACCCTGATGTAAGCTTACGTTACATCGCCTATTGCCCGATCACCTACACGCGCGCGCGCGCGTACACACACACACGCACAAGGCAAACGCACACTTCGCGAGCCCATCCACCCACTCGGCTACACGCACGCGCGCCATCGCTAACCCACACAACAGCCAGTACACGTAGCCTGCGTCGGTATACGCCCTGGCGCGCGCACCCACGCACACTGCCGCTCTCTCTCTCTCTCTCTCTCTCTCGCCCTCGATTCGCTCCCTCTCTCTCTCTCTCTCTCTCTCTCTCTCTGGCTCGCTCGGCTTCGCACCAAGGCACACGGACACTCGCGTACACGGGGTGGCGGGCACCGAGCCAGGCCAGGGCAGCGACGGGCGAAGAAGGGCAGAGGGCGAAGAAGGGCAGAGGAGAGCCACCAAAGGACACCGTCGTCCTCGAGGCGCGAGCGCGGCGACTCCCGAGGGCTGCCCCGCGAAGCCGAGCCGAGGGATCCGGGAAGTGGATACCTACCGGTGACGGGGCCGACATCCGCGAGGATCGCGGGCTCAGGTAGGCCCGACCGTGGCCACCTCCGCAGGCTCGGACTCCAGGCCGGGGCTCGTTCTCACCGCGAGGGCCACCACCGCGACGTAATCGACCTCCTGGGGCGCGCCTCGACTAGCTCACGTCGACGAAGCCATGGCCGAGGTCGTGCGCGAGCTGCGACGGATGCGCGCCGAGGGGCTCGGAGACGTCGCCGTCGCTGGATTAGGACCGCCACCCCCGTGGGGGGGGCGGGGCGCATGCGCGACTGGTCGATCGCGCGCACCACCGCCCCCACCGGGGGCTACGTCCTCGCGCAGCCGCCCCTGGTCAGCCTCCGTCCGGGTCGGGGCTCACCCCCCCTCGGGCAGGGCCCCGGAGACGGTCCCCGCGGACCGAACCGCTCGAGCAACGTTAAAGGCGTAAAGTACTTGCACCGCGCGGCTGATGCCCCACTCCCGCGCCCTCTCGCCTTCCTCTCAGCCGAGGATCATCCTCGAGGCGGGAACGACTCCGGTCGGATGTATCGCCGCCGACTTTCCAATTTTTTTTTCTTCTTTTTTTTTTTTGTCTTTTCTCTTCTTTTACGGAAAGTAGATTAGACTCCGCATTCCAGAGGCCGGCTTCGCGCCGCCGTGAAATCGAAAGCTCTTGTCCGCGTTTGGTTATTGAACGAGGAAACGCAATTACGGGCGACTAGGGACGATCGCTCTGCGGACCTTTGCTGAATTAATTGGCGAGCGCCTGACAATAATTGGAAAGTAGTATAAGCAGCTCGATCAGCGGCCCGATGGATTTTGTTGACTCGCTGAATAAGGGGCCTTCCGCGTCCTACGGAGAGAGCCCTTTTACTTTTCTTCGACCCATAAACGTTGTACGCGTATCGATTTTGTATTACTCTGCCGCAAACTGCGCCTGGATAAGGCGGAATGAATGTGCGCCTCTCGATCATAATACGGACCTCCATCGAGGCCATAGTTCCCTGAGCCGAGCTGATTTACTTCTCCCCTGGCCCATATATATATATATATATATTATTCTCCTTTTCTCGACCCTGTTGATTTATTTAATTTGCCGTGTCCGCGAATGACACTGCCCTTGCGGAATTGAATAAATGCAGTTCCAGTTATACGAGTTACATGTAAATGAAATTTATGGCACCTATTTTAACGCGAAACATCCTTGCGGTTGCTGATGCATCGACGGAAATTGGCGTCCTTTTTATAAGAGTCCTGTAATTTTCAAAGAATCTCTTGAAGAGTAAAAAAACGTTGTAACCGATGCGCTGTTCTTTGATGTTATTCCAGGAACGCCTGGCTCCAATTTTCTTCATGAAGCTGAGCTACTTTGTAAACTACCAGCATAGCGTGTTTTATTAGAAATTCGTTCAATTTTTAATTGGCATATGCAGCTTTGTGCGGATCGAACAGCCTGTATATATTTAATTCGCATTGAAATAATTAGAAGACTGTTAAAAAAAAAACATGAAATTCTCACAAGCTTGTAAGCATTGGCGACAAGTCGAGTGGCGAGTATTCGTCGTTGTAGGGGGAAAAATAATTATAAAAGCACCAAATTGAATAAATGATGAAATTTATTCCGTTTGATGAAATTACTTATACTCGGTCGTCTACAAAGTTTCAAAACATTTTGCAAGCTTTACCAAAGCCTTTATTAGGTGTAATGTGCTTTCAAATAAATCCTACTTGCTAGTGTATGCGCAAATAAGATTGAAAATTACTCGATTGCGGTAGTGATATACATTGCGTACGTACGGTACGCCCAGAAATGTCCTTGAGCATGAAAATATTAATCGGAGTCTTGGCATTTAATTAATTTATAAAGCTAAGAGTTATTTATCTTATTGGTAACGATTTAACTCTATTAAAAAATAAAAAATGTAAATTCTGCACCTCGATGAGGTCGAACGGAGTAAGACCATAAGAATAAATAGTCTTAAGAAAATCCAGTGGAACAGGGTGTCATGATAAATTTAAAATTCCAAGAAGAAAGAAATTTATATCGGAGGAAGAAGTTTTTTAGCCACGCGTCCCGTAATATAATCTATTTTCGCGCGTGCATATTGAGTGGAAATCGATAAAAAATTTATAACGCCCGACTCCAAATTATATCGTTTAGATGGTGAGTAGTCGAAAAATGCAAGCCAATGAAAATAATTGAAATACTCGTATATTATTTGTACCACTTGGCTCAAAATAGAAGTGCTTCCCTCCCTCGGGAAACTAATAAGCAGCAGTACGGACAAAATAAAATGTACTGCGCATTAGTTATTCATCTACAAATAGCGTACCGAGGCAGAATCTCCCGCAAAGCGGGACTTCACCCATTATCTCGACAGCGCCCAGCCATCCAAATGGACCATCCTCGCATCCCAAAGTGAAACGCGCTGCCGATCCCATGCGATTTTGCACTCTGCCTAACGACGCGAGACCGCGAGGCCCTTGGATCCTCCGTCGTTGGCGGAGTGGTTGCAGCGGCATCAAGGGATAGGCCGAGAGATAAAGCGAGAGAGAGAGAGAGAGAGAGAGAGAGGAAAATGCGACGACATTAAAGATTCGCAGACGTCGATGCCCGATTGCAGCGAGCGATGCACTACAACTCTTTGGACGCTCGTTGGGCTTCCGACTCGCCTTGCTGACTCGCGTTGAAGACAATTTCGGTCGATCTTAGTGGCTCGCGCGAGCCAAGGACGGCGGCCCTTTCTTACTTAGCGCGGGCCGAGAAGTCTTACGTGGCTGGCTCAGGCGACGAACGTCCCCTTCGCTTACGCTGAAGGAGCAATTCCACGGGGGATCGAGCTCCGCGCGAGGCGAATACGCCTTTTAATGGATGGCAACGGCCCGAGGCTCGCGCCCGCGGTAATACAATTGTACCGCCGGGCTAATGCGCCGCGGCTGGGGACACTCGACGGCGGCCCGAGCCTTCGACGAGGCATTCCCGCTTTTTAAAGCACTTCTGATCCCCGTCCCCTGCTGTCCACGCCCCCGTGCGCCGCGCGATTGTCCTCTCCTGAGGGTGGGCGCATTTCGATGTCTCGAGGGGCTGGTGTGCATTACCAAGTGCCGATCGCTTCGTTTCGGGCCGGGCTTTAAAGAGGAGCTGCTCGCCTCCGGCCCCCCCCGCCCCCCGGTGAGTATTTCTCGAGCTCGCCCGTGTAGCTTTAGCACGGCTACAGGATCAATTTACCCTCGAGGATCTGGTCCTTTATTGAGTTTATGCTCTGCTTGGCCTTGGTCGACAACGCTCCTTCTTGGAAAACACAACGAAAGTCGACGGCGATGTGAAAAGGACTAAACTGATTTCAGCCCGCGCTCGATAACTGTGACAATAACCCGGTTGACTTGGTCGAGCATTTCATCGAATTTTAAATAAATGGTTCCGAGAGTAAATTTTAATCCTCCTAGTTGCTTCAACGGTAAATTTATTAAATAACTCCGAGGCGAACTTCTCGAACTAGTGGAGCATCGGCCTTTGAGGCCGTAATGAAATTCTGCCTTTTGCGCATTTCAATTGCAAGCAATTTAATCGGTAGCTTGATTTTAACGGAGACGGGTAATTGTTTTTAAAGGAAGAAAAAGCGATTGGAAATTCGCGGCACCGATTATAAGAGAAGGATCTCGGAGTTTGTAAGGTGTCCGAAATTTGTAGCGCCTAGGCCGTACCGCGCTGCGCAAATGATTTTTTAAACAATTTACTCTGCGTTGAAAGCAGTTTTCATAGGCAAAGGAACGCTAAAAAGTCGAGTGGCCGTAACTCTTGGCCTAACGATAGGGTGCCGCCTGCTTTAGGAAGTTCGCGTAACGAAGAGTTAAATACAAATATTGGTCTTGGAAGCAGCGAGCGGGCGGGGGTGTGGGGCTGCTGGTCGGGCTTAACGAGGGCAATCCTCCCATCCTCGAACGGTTAGAGCCCGACTCTCGAATGTGTCACATCGGCGAGTGTCTCCTATCCGGGGCTAGATTTGAACTTCTCTAGCCGAGTAATCGAGCGGCCGAAGGCATTCGCCACCGGATGAAGCATCCACGGGAGCTTTGAGGGCCAGTGTAGCGACGCCAGGCGGCCTATGCCCGTAGCTCTTATTGATCAGCCGACTGAGCCGAAAGGAAACTACTTTCAGCAGAAAAAGCGAAAGAAGCGCCTTGAGCCCGTGTGTGCGCGCGCGAGAGAGAGAGGAGAGAGGGAGACCTACTTCCCTTCCTCCAACGCGATCAAATGAGGGAAGAAAGTTTTTCCAAGCCTCCTGACTTTTATGGACCAAGGCTTACCCTCTTACCTTCGAGGAGTCACCCTCGGCTTCCTGACTCTCCTCGCACTTCTCGCCGATGCGCGCCGCCCACCGGATTCGCGCCAAGCCGAGGAGGACCTCGAGGGTAGGCTCGTGCTTGGATTGCCTAAGCTTTTGTTTGCCGGGGCTGCTCGCACGGCAGCTCGGGAGTAAGAATTGATGGGCAAGGGAGGAGACAAGGGAGTACGAGGGATCGCGTATATCTTCGTTTTTTGCACGGGCTCCCTTTGCCTGGCTTTGATCGCTAACGGCTATGCCCTGTGCTTGCGTATAGACTTTTTTTTACTATTTTTTTTTCATTCACCACATTTGTAAAAATGCCATTCTCTCTGTGCTTGCAATGCGTAAGCGGAGTGCAATGAACACTCGCGTGATTTTTGTAGGCACAGGAGTCGCTTTTAATCGCATCGATTCTAATATAACACTCGTATAGTGCATAGGGAAATTTTTTAGGAATGCCCAAATTTTGGCCGTGAGTAATTCGCTTAAAAGAGTAAACTAGTATAGCTGCGTATTTACCGAGTCACTTTTCTAATACTCTACTCTCGAAACGTCTGCTTAATTTTATTGACTGTTTTGACATTTGATGCGTTAAAAAAACATCGTAAAACTATTAAAAGGTGTTAATTAATTTTAATCAGGGCAAAGATATATAATTTATTTTGTTTAATTGTAATCATAAAATACATATGACTCTGTACACATAACACTTGTAAATATTATTAATGAAACGTAACGCTCATTGATTTGAAAAAAAATTAATATTCGTCGTCTAATCAACCGTTGTCGTATGATAGTTTTTGCAAACATTTTTTATTTAAAATTAATTGGCATATACATAATTATAAAACCTATTCTAGCATTACTTAATTATAAGAGATTTATAAATTTTTAATATTTCTATGCAGTAAAAATCCCAATAATCATAAGCATCTGAGCATCAACTTAAAAATAACGTTCTATAGTTTATTTTAAAAAGAAACTATATATTGAATAGTTAAATACGTGTGTAATTATAATGAACTGTATATTGCATATAAACAAAGTTATTACACAATTTTTAAACTATACAAATAAGTAAATGTTACAATATTAAAATGTAAATATATTAAAATTAAAAGCAGTTGTATAAATTAAAATTCTATAATCGAATCAATGTAAATATTATCAGTTTAGTTTTGATACAAGTAATTGATAAATTAACAAAAAAAAATACATCAAATTCATAATAAAAATGATAATCAATGGTAATATTAGATTTTATACGTGTAAATCTAAAATGACTGCTGACTATCATTGATTATTTTTATTATTTGCTTTATCAAATATGATGTTACTTTATTATTGAAATACAAATAGTCAATTCAATAAAAATAAATAATGAATCAATGAATGAAATATTCAATAAATATTTGACTTATATAAGCTGTTATAATCTTAATTTATTATTTTTACTTTATGAATGATTCATAATTAAATTAAAATTATAAGCACTAAAAAGTACCAATTCCTCTTTTTGTTGCCCGAAATTAAGAGGAAATACTACTAGTTTAATACACAAAAAATAATACGAAGCAACAATGACTTATAAACAATGGAACATACATACTTCTGAGTATTTAAAATGTGGAAGTATTATAGTATAGTCTTTAACAGATGATGTTCATTAAGCATAGGATCTCCTGTCATGATATCTATTGACGTGTATATATTTTAGAAAGTTGTGTATAATCATGCACATAATAAGAAATACATTTGAAGAAAATATATTAAGCATTGTATATTACTTGGACGTAATGATATATTATTATAAGAATGAAATACTAGTGGCTTTTATATTTCATTCATAATATATTTACGAATTATTCGAAATATATGACGAATATAAGAAAATACACAATGAATATAACATATCTCTACCACTTTTGGCGCTATACGTAAATTGTCATAAAAATTTTCGAGAATTCGTTATTAAAATTAATTTCAAAATCGTTAAAATAAATGTATGCTTAAAGTACAGTGAAAATTCATTTTTTACATAATCATAAATTAAATAATTTAAATGTCTTGTATTTATAGGATTTTTGATCGTTAAAATTATTATCTTAAGCCAATAATTGCAATTGGTTACAATACATATTCAAACAAAAATAAAATCAAAACTCACAATATAAATTTTCTTTTGGTATTAAAAAATGTAGTACTTTTAAATTTTTTTTACATCTGTAGCACTAACTATATTATTAACGATCGACTTTTTTCATAATGAAATGATGTCGTAATAATGTAGAAATTTACTTTATTATCCTATGATAAGTATTTTATACGTCACACAATCATTATCAAATATATTTTAAATTATATGCGTTTAACAACCGACATATATATATATATATATATATATATATTAAGAACGAGAATGCATTTTCATAGTATTCAAGTATTCCGTGTTAGTATTCTTCATACTAATTAAGAAGTCAAGGTTCATATTACTATGATGCGTAAAAATGATGATCTGCCATCTGTCGTGAAGATCTTTTTAAGTTGCTCGGTCGGTAAACGAAGCTTAATATTATTTTATTAAATATAATTACCCCTCATAACATTTATTTTAAATCGATGAATTTTAAAGCTGCAAGGAACCGTCAAATATTTTAACTAATTATCTAATTGTAAATTTCGTAAATTTGATAAAAATTTAATGAGAAAAATTCTATACAATTATTTCGGAAGTCAGGGTCAAGCTAATCAATGCAATTTCAAAGCACTTCGTTAACATGACAATAGCCAATAAGCATTTCAAAGTATTATTTAAATATTCAAATTAATGTTAAATGATTATATAATTCGGCATTTGAACTAAAAAAGCTCCATGTTCCATTTGACAAAATAAAACACGTCACCATTTTATCTTGAAAAACAATTTTACTAAGTCACGGTATAGTCATATATAATTATATATACGTATACGACTCGAATGTTTTTATTTCATGGTGATTGAATATTCTTAAGTTTGTATAATGAATAGTATGTAATAAGCGTATTTAATTGATAAGCTACTTTGATAAGAAATCATTGTAATACGCACGCAAAGATCTTATAATTATCAAGCGACAATAGTTATTAAAAATTTATTGGTTCTACAATAAAAAAAAACTCTAAAATAATTGTTTGTACCTTATTCCTAGGATTTTATTGCTTTTGTTCACTTTTCGAAGCGTAGGTACAAAATAAATAATTTTATAAAAAATATAAATCCTCATGATGGAGGCGTGGACATACTCTCACATGTACACTTTACATAGCGATACACACATTAATAAGAAGTGAGTATGCACCGATTATACAACTGCAGGACTTACAAGGTAATTGTATCAGTAAGAGAACGTAAATGAAAAATATTCACGCGTTATGCAAAATAATGCATAAAATTTAAACAGAAAAAAAACAAAAAAAATTATTAATAATATATTCAATCGTCAAGACCCTTATTGAGGCTCTATGAGCTTCGTTACACTTTATATATGTGTGTGTGCGTGCGCGTGTGTGCGTGTGTACGTGTGTGTGTGCGTGTACGTGCGTGTGTGTGTGTGTGTACGAAAAAAAGAATTGTTTGTCTCTTCATTCACCGGCATACAGAAATTAATAGAAGATAAGAAGAGTTAATGAAGATATGGGGAGGAACTTGCTCCGATTCCATATTTTCTTCTCTTCTGATTCTTGCTTTCATTCTTCTCCATTACTCTTTAATAGCATTTATGCCTCAATACATCGAGCATCTTGAGCTTAAGAACTTTTACACGAGCGCTTCACAGTACACGTGGAATACTGTCAATTGCAAACTTATTTTCATTTCCTTAGATTTATTTATAAAAAGTTCGATGAAACCCGAGACCCTGGTCAATAATAAGACCCGGCATGGTTTCCAAACAATGTTTACCTATACGGATACATACATAGGTAGTTAGATAAATATATGGTATGGAAATTTCATTGATACACCATTGTATACGCACACACACGCGCACGCACGCGCACGCACACACATTATATATATATATATATATATATAAATATATATGTATCCATGTGTATATATATATGTACATATGTGTGTAATGTAATGCGCGTATTCGTGCGTGCGCGTGTCACGTGCGCGTACATTAGCGTGCAGGTGTGTGGGTGGCTTAGGGATTCTTCGTATGTATTACATAATAAGCATACTATATATAGATACTATGTATAATATGTATAATATTTATAGTTGTCCGTTAAAATCGCGAGAGCATCCGCAAAAATCACCAAAGCAATCCTCCCCGAAAAAAGGTCACTGTAGGAGTTCATTCGACGACAACTTAATGAAAAGCCAACGCAATCCCGATGCGAAAGCGACAGTCGATCGGTTATCAATGACTCGCAGGCTCGACTCGTTAGTTCGTCGCGCGACCGGCAGAATTTCCTCGCTTTTTCATTTAGAGCCGTGTATAAAATTTGGTATAAAAATGGCAGTATTTTTGGCACGAGCTGCTTCCTTGATCACGGCGAGTGTGAAAGCGTCGGGATAAGCAGGGATAAGTGGGGGTGTGTGGGGGGGGGTGTGGCGGAGAGAATTTTCTTCAACGGCGAACCGAGAGGCGAGCAATCGACGACCGTCCAACAGGTTGTCCTTCCCAATGGCAATTTCTCTGCGTTGCGCTGCGGCGCGGCTTGGCTCCGTTATAAACGAGCGCCGAATGCCGTCGGGGCGGAATTTCGACGACTATTGGGGGGATTGGGTTGGGCTGGGTTGGTGGGGTGGTGGGTGGGTAACG
The DNA here is from genome assembly GCA_018907135.1 of Kradibia gibbosae. Classification (NCBI taxonomy): domain Eukaryota; kingdom Metazoa; phylum Arthropoda; class Insecta; order Hymenoptera; family Agaonidae; genus Kradibia; species Kradibia gibbosae. The sequence goes on along the minus strand of JACCHX010000003.1, from coordinate 2,274,532 downwards.
GATCCCGTCGAGGAAATCGCAAAACAATCGCGGCGACGCTCGTCGTCGTTCCGGACTCGCGCTTGCAGGGAAGCATAGGGAGAACGACTCCGAGACACTTTGGTGTTGAATCGGGCCATCGCGTGACCATATCACAATTCATAATCGGTAAGCTGGGCTCGGGCTGAGCCAGGGGAGGCCGGCCTAGGAGGCGTCGGCCACCCGCGCGGCCGAGGAGATCGGCGGAACGCGAGCAGGAGCCGGCTGGAGCTTCCGCTTGCCGCGTCGGCTTCAGTCGTCGTCGGTCCCTCGCTTCCGGCCGTCGGCAATCGAGACCTCGAGGGGGGGCTGCCTCGCCCCGAGCCTCGCCTAGACGTAGCGGCGATTCTTTGGGGTGCGGGCGCACCGCCGCCGACCGAAGATGGCGATCACGCAGATGGTGACGGTCGCCACGAGGACCGCCGCCACCGCCCAGACTGCCTTGTTCGTGTTGATCTTTGGCTTCTTCTCGGCCGCCCGCTCCTCTCCCTCCTCCTCGGCTCCCTCCAGCTCGCCCTCGGTCTCGAGGGTCGCGCTCGCGTCCCCGTCCTCGGGCAGGGGCCTCTCCATCCGCGGGTGTCCGTCCTCCGGGCTCCCGAGGATCAGGGAGTCCTTGGGGATGCTGTTGGAGACCTTGGGCTTGGAGGGGAGCTTGCCCAAGGGGGTCGCCGCCCCCGCCGCCGCCGTCGTCGTCTTCCTCGTCGTCGATGTCGTCGCTGTCGTTGTCGTCGTTGTCGTCGTCGTCGTTGTCGTCGTCGTCGTTGGCGTGTTCGCTACTTTTCGGTACTTCTTCTCAAGGAGCTCGAGCTCCGTTTCCCTCCCGTTGAAGTCGTAGGCCTCCTCCGGCGCCTCGTAACTGTCCAAGTAGTACTCGAGCTCGCTAAAGTACTCGACCATCGGTTGCACGGAGATCCCGTCGATGTCCATGTACTTGTTGATCAAGGCTTTCCAGTTCTCCGAATTGTTTTGCACTATGCGCCTGAGGAAAAAGCATTTCTTGACTCTCCTTCTGCGCTCAGATAAGGCCTTATAATATTTGTATGCGTTCCGACCGATTAAGCTATTAAGTCCATAACCACGCGTAATACAACGTGCAAACCCGTACGTATGAGATTCCTGTTTTAATCAATATTTATTTACGTAATACGAAGCAAACATTTTACAATTAAATCGTGCTTATGTTACAAAAGTATGAGTACGCTTCCAAAAATTTAACTCTTATCTATTATTTTCAAAGTGAGCTTTCGTTAAGAAATTCTTCGTTTTTCCTTGCTCGTATAAAATATCGATTTATACAATATTGTTCTTGAGTTCATCTAAGACTACGATATAGAAATAAATTGCAACTTACACAAGATCACTGTTCAAGGAACTTTTGTCAAAGGGCTCATGCTGTATGTCAGTGGATTTCATAATGTAGTTGTACATTTGGAAGGCGAGCATGATGCCCAATACTTTTCTATTTTAACGAAACAAAGTAATTTAGCGCTTGGCATTAACTTACATATAACAATGCATGTATTACCAAAAAATACTGCAGTACTTACGAGAGGTAAGGTTTATTGCTAATAATGTGGTCATCGCTTAAGAATGTAGGCAATTCACTAGTACTGGTATTTATAAATTCGTTATGCAGTCTGTAGAAGAATCATTTGTGTAAATTATTTGTTTTCTCGAATTTTTAAATTCAAATATTTTCAAAGTTTATGTAACGAAAGAGTCGCCTGCTCGATTAAAATGTTTTCTTGCTCGCGCAGTGCGCATCTCACGAGCTTATTCTAATACATTTATTTACCTAGTTTTACACCAGTCAGATGTCAACTGCTTTGAACTTGACTCGTTCCTCTCTATAGCATCCAATCTCCATTTATCGACGGAGACGTAATAAGCTAAGCGCGGCAGAACATCTAAAGCCGTTATTGTCAACGACGTGATTTTCGCTTCTTCGGATCCAACGGATTTGTCAATTAAACCTACTTTTTGCAGCCAAGCCGGACTCGCAGCTAGGATAGAAATTAATTCTGCGACAGCCTCATCAAGAACTGTTACAAGTTAACGAAATCAGTAGGCGCATTAATGGGTGCACCAACAACTGTGCAAATCGTTTGTCGACATTTTTCTACAGCGGTCCTGTTAAAAAAAAAGGGGAGACATATTTACCTGAATATCGATTGGCGTCGTTCAAAATGGGAACCATCGAAGACATTTGGTGCATCAGTATTTTGGCTACGTTTTTATGCGCAGTCAAATAATTCGATAGCGACGGCTCATTGCAAGTAGATACGCTACGAATAAAAAAAAAAAAAAAAATCGACAGCCCACATTTAGATAAGATGCATGGGGATTCGGTCTTTTTAAATAAGCCCAGTGTAAAAAATAACTTACCTCATGTTTCCTAATTTGCAAAAATTAATCAATTGCGTCGGACAGTCGGCTTTGAAGTTGCTCGTGCTCCAAAAGTCGGATTTCGGAGAGTAGCCTAAGAATCTCTTACCCAAGGAAGAAGCAGCTTTATATAATGACTTGCCAACCAATTTCTGCGAAGCAACGAGTCAAATTTTCTTTAATCCATATTTATTTACCGTTTGGTTATCTCTTTTCATACGTTATAAATGCTCTTCGTAAGAAATTAAAGCATAATAAATAAATCCAATCGCTTCCGCGGAAGCGACATTTTATACTTTAACGAGCGAACGTTATCTGTTTCACTGCCGTACGAGAGGCATTGAGTCCATTATGAAATTGAGAAAATTTTTGAAAAAATATCGTTTTTAATTTGTTAACGATCGCATTCGTCAAGGTAAGATCTTACCGTGGAACACGAAAATAAATCTCCCAACGCTAGGTCGTACCTTTTCCCAAAAGTTCTTTCTCATCTCGAAAATAATATCCGGATGGGGGACAATGTCTAGCGCCAAGTGCGTCCAGTCGTAGCCAGATAAGGAACCTTTAAACGCAAATCCAAGGCACATTGATTGAGGGATCGATCACCATAAAATGAGCGATATAAATATTACAATTGTATGATACGCGCGCGGCAAGGTTGTACTCACCGAGCAAATGGGCCGGTATACTGCCGTTCCCCGTGTCAACGTTATATTTCTCCGAGAGGCGTCTTCCCGCGAAGTTCACGAGCTTCATCCGGAGATCGGTCAACCTGTCCAGCTGGTACTTGTACGACTCGTAGGCGTTCGGCTCCCCGGTCAGCATCTCCCAATAGCTGTTCACATTTGGCTTCTCTAAATCGAGAGGGGAAGGCAATAATTTGGATTTGTTCGTTAACGCGTTGCCAAATATCGATGGCCGATAAGCTATTTATGCTCGTCCTTATCCGCGTGTTGTTGTTTTTTTTAGATTTTTTTTTCTTCGGCGCTTAAGCCCTTGTCTTACGAACCTATCGATCTCGGGACTTTCGCGGGATATTTTCCTTTCCCTCCGGCCCGAAATAGACGCTCGACAATGCCACAGACGCATATTTAATCGTAAACTCGTCGGGTGCTCGGGAGGTGGTTTAGAAGACAAATTATAAGCGAGGGGGTTTAAGGATGGTAGGGCAAAGTAAAAAAATTCCGCATCAGAATGGTAACTAACCGTTGGCCAAGGCAGCCTTTTGAGACAGATGAAGAATCGCCAAAAAGTCGTCGGCCTGAAAGGCCAACTGCTGATGCCAACTCGTCCATGCCCGGAGCTTCTTATCCTCCTTAGCGTTGTGGGACAATAAAAATTCCACTCCTGCGCGCGATAATAAACAAGCCTGCTTGAGCTAAGATCCATAAAGTAAAGCAGAGCCATTAATAAGGGGACTCACCTTCTTGTGTAAGATTTTTGCCGCCATCGAGATATCTCGTCTTTGCACGCAGCACCCGATTATCTCCAATAAAAGCGATTAGCTGTTGAAAAATGCACGGCATTAGTCTGTCATTATTAGAAGAGAGCAAGATACACACACGCACACGTGTAGATATATATATATATGTGTGTGTGTGTGTGTGTAAGTGTGTGCATATATATGCGTGCGCAGAGTCGCGTACGCACAAGGGCGCGTGTGCGCAGGGCCATTGTCACCGGAGGTCGTAAGAATATTCACCTTGGCGTAATCCGCCGGGCCGAGAGAAGCGTCGCCCGGGCTTTTGATGATGGAGAGCTTGTAATTGAGTGGCGATTCCTCCGATAGGCTCGTAAATTTTCCCGTCATCTGCTCCTTCTCTCGGTTCTTCAGCTCCGCGAACTTAATCAGGGCATCCTTCTGCAAAGGAAGACATCGATCGGGGTTAATCCACGGGGAGAGTTGGGTCTTGTAGCTGGCCAGGGCTCTCGGGCCCGGGGGTCGGGCCAGCTCGATTGGTAAGAGTCTCGAGCCGGCCCTCTCTCTCTCTCTCCCTTCGAGCCCGGCAATCCATTTTACGAGCCCTCTTATCGCCTTGGCCCCCCCCCACCCCCACCCAACCATCGACAGCTCGAATTCACGAGAGACTCCGGCCGATGATTACAAGGAGCCTCGGGGAGCAGCGCCCACCCCCAGGCCCAATGCGACGAGCGCAAGCGGACAGAGAGCAATGGCGACGTTAATGACAGGGCAAACGAGCCGGCGGATGCTCCCGGGGCCAAGAGCGGCCGCCTTGTCAAGCGCGCGCGTGTCCCCGGCCGCTAAAAGGGAGCAGCGGCCCGCCGCGAGCCGAGGGCCCTCGTGGTTCCGAGGCGTACTGACCCAGGCGGGAAGCAGCTCGGCGTTCCAGGGCTCCTTGACGATCCTCCAGCGCGCCTCGGCGACCGGCACGCAGGCGTCCTCGTACTCGAGCTCGCTCAGCTCGATGCTCCTGTCGAGGCTGCGCTCCGAGCTGTCCCCCAGGAGCTCCTCCTCCGCGGCCCCGAGCCAACAGACCAGCAGCAGCCCGCCGAGGATGGCCCACGACCGCTTTGGAAGCATTCCTCGCCCCGTTGACCTGGACAGAGAAGCGTATGAGGCCCGGCTGTTAGGGAGGCTCCGCACCGTGGCCGGGCTCCTGCGGCCGATCCTCCTGCCCCCGCGACGCGCTCGGCCCGATCCCGCTGCCGATCCGTCTATCCTGTACGAGCTCTGCGCGTCGACCCCGATTTGACCCTGGACCCCCCGCGCCTCCCTCGGGTGTCCTGAGCGGCCGCTTGGGCCTCGACGACGGTGCTGTGCTCCGGGACTCGCGCTACCTCGCGACCTTCCCGAATTCGCGCATTGCCGCGATGGCCAGTCCCCTGCTCTCGCACCAATGCTCGGGTCCTGCTGTTAAAACGACGGGGGTTTTGGCCAATTGCGTAAATATTGATAAATCACCGGAATACCTAAATGCGTACCGTTCGCCCGTTCGTCGCTTGCTCGGGGCTTGTAGTTGCCGATATTTTTACTCCAACGCTAACCTAATAAATAAAAAAGAAATCATCTTTATTAATGTATGCTTCTCCTCTATATGCCACGGATGATTGTTCTTCTTTTGCTAGAAGCGGAGAAAAAATTGCGCGCAACACTGTTCGAACTTGACTATTATTTGCTTGATAAAAGCCACTGAAAACTTTATGGCCATGTTTATGCTCAAACATATTCATGCGCGTAAACGCGTTTGTAATTATGCTAAAGCATTACGATTGTCAACTCTAGGAAATAAAAATATTATTTATCTATTTAAACATATGCAAAGTCTCTCGTGATTTTTCACCGGCACTATTAATATATCCTACGTGTAGCTCCAAATCTTGTTTTAAATGTAACTTCGATTTCGTCGTAAGCGTAAACAAAGACTACCTGCTCAGTTTCAGGAAGCAGGCTAGTTTTAAAATTGAAACGATTAGCAACTCAAATTCGGTACAAACTGTAAAAAGTCAGGCTTCTTTGGTAACGCGAGAAACTTTGTCTTATAATATTGAAGAAATAAATTGTCTTCCAGACTAATATTTTAAACGAATTAACGTGTAATTTCCCAAGTCTAATCTTACTGAAAATTAAGTTTTCAAGGACTGACAAAATGCCGTCCCTAAACGGTTACTAATAATTAACAATATCCTTTGCCTGCATTTACACTTCGAGACATTCGTAATGTATTCATTAGTCTACAGTCACGAAATATGATCCCGTACATCTCAGTATGTATATGACCCTATGGCAATCAATATCGACCGTCAAATTCAATCCAATTGAGGCTCATTCTATCGTTTGATTCGCGATTATTGAGAAGCCTAAGTTGCCTAAGAAAGAAGATGAAGAATAAAGAGGCCGAAATACGGCGCCATTCATTGTCGTGAGAAGTAAATGTTTTAATTTTGTACCTCCCACAGCTAATAAGACAAAAGCTCAACAGATTCGGAGATACAATTTATGTTTCCATTGAATTCAATTATACGATACAATTTATTTTGAGCCAAGCACGAATTCATAGATCTGAAAATTTTTTTTTTTTTTTTCTTCAAAAGGCGCAATTGATATAAACCTTGTTAATGCACAAAAAAGAGAATTAATATTTTGTCCAGCTTGTGTTTCCATAAACGAGTATATCGTTCACGATACATCAGAAATCAAGTAAAATGACTAACCTTACTTTCATACAATGGTGCTGTTTCAATGGCACTTATTTTTGAAATTAATTTAATTATTTAATGTAATAAATGAATAATCTATTTAATGTTCGCATGTTTAATAGGTTTAAATATGCATGTTTAATTTTTTGTAAAAATTATATGACATTATGTAAGATAAGAAAAAATGCACTTACATATTTTTATAGCGATATTTCTCTTTAGATAAATCAACTCTCAATGTTAATACTCTTTAGCAATAACATTTAAGGCTTTGTATTTGCGATATAATATGATAGTAAACTAGCCTTTAATTTTTTCTGAAAAGCACCGTTTTTCTCATCGTAAAAATTATCCAAGAATAATTAATTTTTGTTGAAGTATTAGCGCTCGCAAACATTTTCCTTGTTCCTTTCTCGGGTTGGCATCGATAAATTTTTTACCCTTTGACATGTAAAAATATTTGCATTTTTATTTGCACAAAAACTAGAGTATTCATAATTATACGTATTCGTTAATATGATAGTCGGGACCCATGCGTCTGGGGGCCTTGAATGGACATCGCAGGGCCCACTCGCGAAAATAATAATAATAATAATAATATAATAGTAAACATACAAATCTATGATGGAATAATTTGTTACTCAAACATTTTTAATTAGAAATATGATAATAATCATTTACTAATACACACTAATTTATATTACCGAGAAAAAATGACTTCTAACATATTGTGAAGTTTCAATAACTTTACTTTATTTTTCAAATGGTTTATAAAATTTTTATAAATTGTTAATAATACATATTTATTAAACTATTCTGATGTATTTTATATACAAATACGTCATCAATAATATAAAATTTGTATCTAATTAAAATTCAAGCACAATAATAGTTCATATTATAAAAAAATGTTAATCAATTAAAATGTGAATATATTTATTAGTATATCGGTAAAACTGTATTTTTATTAATTGAAAAATATGAATATCAATAAGAAATTCTTCTAAAGAAAGCAGGTGAAATCTGAATTTTATATTTAATCATGAACTTATATTGTGACTTCGCGAGGTTCCATGATTGAATCGGGTAAAATAACGTCACGTCATGATCGTATGACTTTTACGCTGTGGTTCAGATCTCTTTAAATATAATAGACATATCTAAACTAGGCAAAACTATTTTAAAACGACGAGATTAACAAAGAATTCTTCGGATAAATACTGAAAATATCATAATTAAAATGCAGATTTTTTAACCCAGAGTGTTTAATTTTCGTTATTTAATATTTAATACTTTTATGCAATAATAACTTATATGTAATTCATTTTTTAATAGCCACTACTATATTTCATAATTAAAAAAAAAAAGATTAATCGAAACTGAAGCTAAGCCTAAGTAATATTATAAGAAAAGTAATATTATATATTTAAAATTTTAACTTCAATCTAGAACAAATGATCGATAAGATATTTAAAAATAATAAGCTGCATTGTGAAATTCTACGTGTAATTAACAAGATAGTTTTTTTTTTCAAATTGATTTAAGTCACACAAATATATACAATATTTAGAAACAACGTTTATATTTAAGCATATTGCTGTAGAAAGTACTCAATATTTTTATTAATTACCAAATTGTTTTCAGACGCATTAACATTTTAATAAAACGAAAAAAAAATCTAAGATTGTTATTTAACTTCAGCTACTTCATCATTCATAATAAACCGGTTTCCAAGGTTTTAAATCATGAATTTTTTTTTACACATGATTGATATTCAAAGGATTTTGTAAAAATATCAATAACATTAATTCATTGGTGATATAAATATATCAATAAACAATTAGATGTTTTTATTGTCAATATATGCGGTTGTATTTTTCTCGTGTTCGCTATAACTATTATATTTGCAGAAAACTATTAAGAGTACACTAAACTTCTGTGTAATAGCAAATTCTTGCATAAGTAAGTATGACGAGTTGGTTTAACTGTTGTATTATTTCTTAAATTTGATGTTCTATGTTATTTATAAAAATTACAGCTATTCTCGATGTGTAGTAATTAAGATCATTACAAAAAAATTTTCTAATAGCATTTTTAATTAAAATATGTACATTCAACACGTGATTACATTTTAGATAACACCTTTTTCTTAAAGTTTTTACATACTTAAAAACCACACATCACATAACATGAACAATTTGAAGCTACAACAAATAGTTAAGCATTTTCAGCATTTAATAGCATGCAAATCCCATTCAAGGATATTTTTAATATCTGAAATCAAGTAAATTTATTGTTCAACAATATCAAATGCCTAACCGTACCGTTATACATAATTAAGTTTAGAAGTTGTGGAGAAATTGTTGCATGCTAAATGATGAAATAATAATAGATGACATTTTGGAATGAATTTGTTATCGTTACAAATTGAATTGAACAAGGAAGACGTAATATATTGTTAGTGTAAAGATCTCGAATTAATGAAGGAAAAATACAGGAAATCCATTAGTATGCGAATTTACCTTGAATTAGGTAAAGTTTGCCGAAGTTATCAGTCGAATTTGCTTATCGAAACGCTCACGTTTACACACTTGATCTCCGATACGGAAAACTTATGCTCGGACGGATTACTCGGGAATACAGTGGAACGGTTACGTGAAGATTAAGAGCAGAGCATTTGGCTCGGTGTGAATTTCTAAGCGACGCGCGCTGCCAAGATTCCTTATCAATCCATAGTGACAGTACCTGGTGACTCTATTTCCACTGACAGCGTCACTCTTCTGCCTCTGCACTCAAGCAAATCGTACTTTCGAATGCAAAGCCCGCGAACTCCAGCCGCTCCACGAGACGTTTGTCGATTTTGTGATGGAACTCGTGTAAACGCGCGGGTGGGGGACTCACCCCATAGGAGACGCGCAACTGCAATTTCCACTTCCGTCCTCTCGCCGCCAAGGACGCAGATTCAGCTGGATGAGGCCATGAGGGAGGGAAGGAGACTGCGATTTGATAAATGAGATACGGTGCGAGAGCGAGAGGAGACGAGGAGGGAATGGGTAACGTTCGCGAAGTAATTTTAGTATGTCGCATTTTGTGCTTCCCATGGCCTATCGATTGATTTCTTATCTCTCTCCCTCTCTCTCGATCTGATAATCAAGTACTTGGGAATCATATCTGTTATTATGAACCCCAAATGTTACGAGTGACGTGTGTGTGTGTGTGTGTGTGTGTGTGTGTGTGTGTGTGTGTGTGTATAACAATGTCCATTTGTAATCCCATCAATTAACAAAATATCCATTTGCATTATTTTTTAAAGGAAATGTAGATGAACGTAGTTAAACTTAACATCTTTTTGAGCAATGCGATCAAAATAATTAAGAAGAGGACATTTTCTAACGGTAGCTAAATCTTAAATGTGATTAAGTACTAATAAGCGATGATCAACTTGAAATTCGCAACTGTTGCATGTAAAATTCTTGCTCCCTACGTATTATTAAGAATATTTGAGTATCATTAACCTACGTTTATTTTTAAGCCAATTAAGTAAGATTTCGCAAAATCATCGCTCGAATTTACTTTGACGATAAATTAATCATTAATGAAATTCCTCCTCGCATAGTCGCGGTATGACTATAAAAAAAAAAAAAAAAAAAAAACAGAAACGTTTTAATGATGCAGCTATTATTTACAGCTCGGTTGAACGTGGATCTTCTTCTAGCATTGCTGATACTTGCCAGGATAATAGCATACCATTTGACTCAATTGTCATTCAAGTAAAATATATTAAGTGTAATCATCGAGTCTCGTCAAGTTTTCTTAAATTAATTTAGCCTATAATCAACTGCACTAGAGCCGTTGTCTAAATTTCTATTTCAAATACAGCGAATTACGTAAATGACAAAATGAGGCGGAATGTATCAAGCATTTCCATTTAGCATTCATATGTGTAATGAGTGACATAAAAAGATTAATATTTCATAAAAGAAAACTTTCCTGCTGGTGAAACGAGAAGAGAATGCAGAGCTTGATATGTTGCTTATCGTATGATTGCTTACTACTGCTTTGTAAGGTTATGTCGCAGCTTAAGTTGCGTCTTAATTTGAGAACAACGTCGAGACATGTGATATTTTTTTTCGTATTAAGGGTTCATAATCCCAAACTTTGATCCTATTTAAATATTTTGGGATTGAAAGTATTGTTAGAGGATCATTAGAGGCAGGCATTCGTAATCATAAAGCATAAATTCGTTCTCGTTAAATATTTTTAAAGTTATTGTAGGCATTAAAAAAAAAAAAAAGAAAAAAAAGAATTATCATTACTATTGTGATCTTTTGATCTAAAGATATTGTTGTACTTAATGAGTACAATTTTTTTTTTGGAGGTCTTATCGCTGTCTTTCAGTGCATTACGAACTTGAACGTAAGTTTTAAAAAGATTTTCTAATTTCAAGTTTTATTTATCTCACGATTTCATTATGCGAAATCGACAATGAAATCGTTTTTCAACGATTTCAATCCCTATTTTTACTATTATTAATAACAGAACCAACCACAATAGTAAAAGTAATAATAAGAGCAAGGTTGATTCGAAACGTATAAACTAATAAACTTGAGGTATACAATACCGAGTTTGAGTGCCATGATGCATTTCGAAAAGAATATATAATTTTCAAATTTATTTTGTCCTTCCTTAATATAATAATATATCATCATACTACCGACAATGACGACTGCTTATATTTTATGCATTTTTATGATAATCTTTTCTCAATACTTTTTATTGTAAACCTTATGGAGTAAATCAATTTTATTACATTCCAAAAAAATTATTTGAAATAAATTGAAAACTTTTGTATTGATAACAGGTAAGAAGTATATATAAACAGGTATATAAGATTTTAAAAAGTCAATACCAAAATTATTGATATCAATTTATTAATAGCTAACTTATAGGCAATATAAAAATAGAATTATTCTCAGACATTAGTTTAAATTGCGTTGTTATAAAAAAGATATATAAATATACGCATAAATGTATGTATAGCATTACCAGTTAAATACAGAATTTTTATTTCAAATCAACGAAATTATTGGTTTGACTAGTTCGACAAAACATTATTAATTTGATTTATGATTTTGATCGTATCAATAAGTATACAATATTTTACGATTGCATAAAGATATTTTAAATACGTAATAAGCAAAGACTTGAATTGTATTAATTAGATGAAGTGAAAAATTAATACAGAGTATTGAAACTAATATATTTGGGAATAGATTTCCCACAGAATTTTTATTAAGAAACATGTATAAATATAGTAATGCTAATTTTATAAATTTGTTATTGTAATGCTTAATTATAAATTCTCGCAGAATCTTTAATTATATTTCATAATGCAAGTAAAATATTTCTAAGTATTATAGATAAATAAGTTTTTGTTTTTCTTTTCTTCGTCTGATTAATATTATAAGAATTTCTTATTGCGCAATTATATTTTAGATTTATAAAATATTAATGCTCGTTTTGAACGACATTTTTTTCTCAACTTGGAGACTCATGTCAGTTGGCAAAACAAAATCCATACAGTCGAAAATAAATAATTTACGATTCGACGAGTATCGTCGTAAAGTTGAAGTCATTTCTCGCAATTAGAAATGTTGGAAAAATTACTCACATTGCGCAAATCTAATATATTTCAAAATACGGTGAGTTGACGAAATCGGAGAATAGAAGATGTAATAGTGGGTCGCAACAATCATCGATAAGCTATAAATATTTAATTATCTTAAAGTCGAATTTTTCCGATCGGTGCAGCCGCGCGCAGCCGGAGAATCCCGGAAACCGATATTTATTCCCCCGAAGCGAGACTTCCAGCTCTCGGTAGCAGTGAAACTAAATCGCCGAGAGATCTCTAAAAAAACCATTGCTCCCCGCCCATGCTGAAATCGAGTCGGAGCATCATAAAACCTTCTCTTCGATTCGCATTTTATGACGCTTCGCGTAAATTCCCAGTAGACGACTCGCTTGCCTCCGCCTCCTCCTTCTGTCGCCGCTCCCGCAGCCGAGTGAAAAACTCGGACGCCCAAAACCCGCGTCTACGAGTCCGCAATCGCCCAGGAATGCCGCTAAGAAGAAGCGATTACGACGTGTTTTTCGTTCCGCCCTTCGCTCGCGAAAAACTCGGTGACGCGCTCGTGTTTATCGCTTCGGCTTTTGGCCACCGACATCCTTGAGTCGCGTTCCGAGCGTCGCCTCGTACGCGTTGCTTCTACTCCCCGCCCCCCGACCTTCCGAGCTCCCCACCGCCCCCCAACGCCGGCCCCACCGGCCCCGTCCAGCAATGCAAATGCGTACGCTCGGTACGGCCAAGGCACTTTGCGACTACCGACGGATCATTACTCTTGCATGGAGCTTTTGGCAACGGCGACGTACTTTTGGCTCTCCGGTCGTCCTTCCTTCCGCCCCTGGGCGCACCACGGGCGCTCGAGCCCGGGCTCGTTTAACTCCGGGCCTCCGCCCGTCCAACGGGCTCGGCTTTGACGGGGCTGCTCGGTGCCTCCTCCTGCTCCTCCCCCTAGGCCGCGCGGCTCCATCCCCCTCGGCGGAGACAAGGGGCCTCGCCTCCCTGCTCGCCTCGGCCTCGAATCAGGAGCGCCGGAGGAGAGGCCGTGGCTCGCGGGCCCGGAGGCGGCGGCCCCCGCGGCTCAGGCTACCGATTGCGAGCCTCCTCGGCCTCCCCGTCGACGCGCTCGCGATGACATTAGGAGCGCAGGAGAAAGCGGCTACGAGCGTTAGGCGAGCGACGGTCGCCGGGATCAATTGCGCCCCGCCGATCGTCGGATTGGCGCGTGCTCGGCCCGAAGCCCGCGACGAGCCGAGGACTCCCCCCGAGGACTTTGGGGACGCTCGGGCCGCTTTTTCCGACGAGTCCGGAGGCTCGTCCGGTGGACGTCCCCGGAAACGCCCGCGATCGATTCCTTTGTATGCCTCGGCGAGTGCGGCCACTAATGACGATTGTGTGCGAGCGCGCGTGCGTGTACGTACGAGAACTAATCGAGGAGAAATCTCGCAGTCGTCCGGTCACGTAAGAGCCAAAGGTAAAAAGGTCTCTTTCTCTTTGTGGCTACAATTTACTTTCTTTCATCTTTGCGCTTGTACGTGAAATGTCTCGTGCAAAAGTTTTAATTCCCTCCCTAAGTGGTGGGCCGATAAGCTACAATCACGCGGCCAGGCTCGTGCGCCACTTCCGAAAATTCGCATTACCCTTAAAGCTACAGTCCTGGAATATAAAATCCACACGACTGACCAATAACGCTTACTGTACGGGTTTTATTTCATTTTGGCCTGCGTATCTATACTTAGAGCGAGCGATACGATCTCGAATATGTCGGTAACGTTTGATTTTTAAAGATAAAAGTTCACTTTTTAAACAATACGATAGTATATCCTAAACTAAACACGTTCGTTATTTATTTAATAATTAATAATCCTCGCTACTTTGCATAAGATAAAGATATTCGATATCAAATGATTATGATGTAACTGTCAATTATTAAATTTCAATTGCAACGCCTGTTCTTTTTTATTACGATATTACATTCGTATTGGGCAATTCAAATCGATAAATTGAAGCTATCGATTTTTTAACAATTATTTACTTCCATTAATTATTCCATAATTACTTTTATAAAAGCTATCAAATGCAATTTTTATTTACAATTCTCATGTTAATTCCCTTATAATTACTTACCTCTCTCTCTCTCTCTATATATATATATATACATACACGTTTTACTCTGTATATATGAGTGGTTTTTAACATTCGATGTTGACCATTACAGGTTGAAGCTTGGACCTATGATTGAAATATTCAAGATAGCACCAGTTTTTTATCTTTTTATTTGGGTTATCTTTACGATTACAATGAACTTAAAAATAAGGCCGCTTTTAATCTGTCTTATCTAAAAGGAATACGATACCGTAATTCGCAATTACATTTGCCACAAATTTATATTACATTCTACATTTGAGATAAATTTTTCCTCGTATTTTGGAAATACTTTTAGTTCATTGTACTAATCATTAGTTGTTCAATATGGTTTATTCGAATAACTTTTTAGCCTTTTATGTCAATTCAATATAATTAAAAAAATTTTATTCGCAATAAATCATTATTATAAAATTACAATTTAAAATTGTGCATAGGAAGTATTTAATTTATAATAGTTGAAGAACGTAATTTATTGCCGTAATGGATGAAATTGAAATAAAATGTAGTAAATTACATAGCGTATTTACGAGGATCAAAAGCACTACATTGTCCGAAGTTTCGTCACTTTAAAGGAACCAGAAAAGTTAAAAAAAGAAAGAGCTATCTGCCAATCGAGCAATAAAATACAATAACATGCCGACACCATCATCTTATGAAAAGATTTTCAATTAAAGCCATCAGTCATCGGTCGTACGCAACGTCTGCGTGATTTTCGGGACGGATTCCACGTTTAATTAATGCGAGCCAGTGGTTCTTAAAGAGAGAGGCAAAGGGAACACCCTCGAAAAAGAGGAGTGACAAGAAATTAAGCAAAAGAGAGGCGCGAAGAAAGGAGGAGGAGGACAGAAGTGGGCGGATAAAGGAGAAGACCGCGCGAAAATTTAAACGCAAACGCGTATGAAAGGCAAACTGTACGTGGTAGGCATGAGCAATGGCCGATAAAAGTTGGCCCTCGCGCGCTCGCTCTCACCCAAGGGCAATTTCGCACTTGCGCTCGGTCGTGTTTTAGCCGCCCCGAAGTTTACGGCCAGCTCCCATTGTCCCCCGGAGCCGAGGCTTCGGAGCGTTAAAGAGGCCCGCCGGAGAGAGGCCGTGGCCTCCGATTACAATAGAAAGCGACGATAAAAATGGCAGGGTCGCTCGATAAGGACTGGGAATCCAAGGACGAGCTTAGCCCTGGGATCGGACGCGCCCGAGCCGCGGAGGAAGGCCTGGTCGGGCGATACCGAGGCTCGCTCCCATTAGCGGGGAGAGCGAGAGCCCTGGCCGATAAGGGCCGGCCGAATTTACCGCGAGCCTTCGGCATCGGCAAGGATCCGGGTAAGGCTGCGCCACGGGCTGCGAAGGGTTGCTCGGCTCGTTAAGCCCGAGGACCCTCGCGTAGGGGCTTATTCTCGGCGGGCCCTTCCGTCCCTGCCAGAGGAGCCCGCGCCCAACGACTTTACGAGTCTTCCCTACGTGTGCCTGCTACATTCAAATGCATCGCGCGCTCCCTACGCGCGCACCTACGAAATACAATTATACCGTGGCGCACTTCGCGCATGTTAACTAACGCTAATCACTCGAGAGACATTCTGGAGTTCGTTCGGGCCTAGCAGTCGGTGTCGTAAGCCTCCTCTGCCA
Source organism: Kradibia gibbosae (assembly GCA_018907135.1). Classification (NCBI taxonomy): domain Eukaryota; kingdom Metazoa; phylum Arthropoda; class Insecta; order Hymenoptera; family Agaonidae; genus Kradibia; species Kradibia gibbosae. The sequence continues at coordinate 2,258,580 of JACCHX010000003.1, read as the reverse complement.
TCGAACCAATTAAATTCCTCCCGCCGTAGCGAGCCTTTTTTGCCCAATGGCTGCTCTCGCCGGAGTGCCCGTAGCTCAGGGAGCGAACCCTTTTCGGCCTCCGTTCGCGTTGGTGCGCAAGAGGGTGAGGGGGGGGGGGTACGAGAGAGAGAGAGCGCCTACCGGGGCTATCGGCTGCACGTATAAGGCAAATGTGATTTATTCGGCAATTCGTGGAAGTGTACGTGCGCCCACGGGTAAATAATAAAAACGAGATCGCCGCTGTGAGTCGCTCGTTAACCAAGCCCGCGAAAGCTTCTACCGAGCGAGCCGAGGCTATGCTAATGAGCGCGACATCCTTCGCGGTAATAATAGGTCGCGCTCTGCTTTCTAATGCACTGCAGCGACGATCCGCGGACTGCATTTATCTACGAGGCCGGCAAAGACACGAGCGAGCTGCGTCCGGATGGGCCTTTTACGCGATTATGCAAATCGACGGAGTAAGGCTTGCCGCCGCTGCGGAATACCCCGGAGGGTGGGTGGGGGGTGGCCCCCGGCCCGGGCTACTTTTGTCCTAACGAGGGGCGAGGAGATCGCCGAGTCAATTTGCCCATCCACCGCTTTTCCTTTCGCTCGCTAGCTCGGCCTCTCCCACACCAGCGCGGGCTGCTGCCCTTCGCACGGACACGCGCACTTTATTTGCATTCGCTGAGCAAAGCAGTGCTCGGGGTCTGGGGGGCGGGCGGGGTGGCCCACGCACGTGGCCTCGTTTTATTCCCTTTAAGAGCGGCTCTCCTCCGAGCCGCCCCTCCAGCCCTCCCCGGCTGGAGAATGGGATTCCCATCTCTCGGCCCTAAAAAAGCCGGTAATAACGCTTATTTGCGCTGCCGAATTTTCGCCCCCGCGAATACTTTCGTTCCGGTGCGCGGACAGTTGACGGAAGCGGCGGCGAGCCGGCGCTGTGGAAGGGGGGCCTGCGGCTGGCGAGGGTCGACCGGGGCGAGGAAGGGCAGGGAGGCCGGCGGCGGCGGCGGCGGCGGCGGCGGAGGGGCGTCGAGAGGAAAGTGGAAAGCGCGTAATTGATGGAGTGTAATTGTTTTTTCTAAGCTGCTTCCTCTATTTGGCGTTTGCGAGCTCAATCCCGCTCCGTCGCTTTCCTCCTCCGCTGGCATTTTCACTGCGGGAAAATCCACTTTTCACAATGGAGATGTCGCTACCGTAAATTTTTTTATGCCAAATCGATGCGGAAGTGGAGAAAAACAGATCTCCCGGGCACCCGACGTCTCTCCCCCTCCCCCCCCCCCTGCATACGTAGACGATTTTATTTTTCTCGATCTAAAGTCCTCTGCGATGTGTCGGCCGGGCAAAAAGTTGCGAACTTTTTGAAAAATATTTCCTAATGCACGCTTCATACCCACCACCATTTGACAAATTAATGCGTTTAGCAAAAATTTTTCCTTGATTTACAAATACATAGTGAATATTTCATGAGCGACATATCACAAAGCTAAAGCATTTTTCTAAAAGTGCTAATGCGAAATGATGAGCCTCGAAAGGTTATGAACCTATAAAAAGTATTTCACTCTCGTACAATAGAAATGCCATAATAATGCACGATGTGCAATGTAATTGAAAATAAAAATAAAATAATAATATAAAGAATAATAAAATGACGTTTTGTAATGGTCACGAAAGTGACCTGTTTCACTTTATTAAAATATTTTTTAAGAATCAATGCTTCAAAGCTAACTATGCTGCAGAATGAATTTCCGTCGCATTCTTTATTGATACGAACTTTATATTCACTCAACAATAGTCAATGACTCATTATGAACTTCATTTACTATCATGTCTTATTATTATTTAAAAGACAGTTAAGGTTTAAATAAATGAATGTAAACTTGAAAAAACCAAATGCCAATAGCTTTTTCTTCTGATATTTCTTTATGTTCGATAAAAATGAATTCATATTAAAAACAGTTAGAAACATTACTTTTTTTTTAACGATAATAATAATATTCACGTACTTTCTTCAATCAATGTACTATTTGTTAATAAATCGGTGCGTTTTCCACTTTAGAAAAGGTTAAAAATTGCAAATCATTACGGTTAAAAATTTTTTAATTCAATAATATGGTGTAATTCCAAATGCGCTTTAAGTTATTAATCATTAGTTTTACTTTTATTAGAAAAAAATCCACAAAGCTATCAAAACCTAATACTTAAGCTAATTGGTTAAATTTAATATTTGTTGAGTAATCACTATCATTAATTTCATTATCAGAACGTTAGGACTATCAGATTAACAAAAAACTTAGTCAAGGACAACATTATCTTAACGTTCGTCTTGATAATCTTTTGAACTGAAAAATTGATTTGTAGAAACCAAAAAATATGTAAACATTAGTTACATATTTATTACTAATAAATTTCTATTTATAACTTAATATAATAATTTCTAGAGGCTTGATTGCTTAATAATATAATTTAACAAATTATGAACCACAACCGAAGCGTATTCGGTAGATTTATATTTCAATTAAAACCACCCAAGAATTTATTCTTGCAATTTTTAATTGTTTCGTGCACTTTTACAAAGTATGTCTTACATAAAATTAAATATTAAGTCAAATTTTTATAAGTTAACCAATATTAAGTTTTAATGGGTTTAAGTAAAGTATGAATATATCTATTAATGCAACTGCTAACTTATGTATGAGAAAATAATTCAATTGAAGATGCTAAATCAATAAGCAATCAATCTAAATTTCAACCGAGTGACGTTTGTTGCCAATTAAATACAAATTACAACTTTGTAATTTTCAAAAAAATATGATGCTTAATAAACACAAAATAAAAATATAATAACAAAATTTTTATATTATTTTAATACGTGTTACATTAATTATAAATTACGTACTTAATTATTATTTATATTATATGTAAAATTGATCCTATAGCTTGAAAGAAGTAACTGATTTTACTCAAACTTAAAATACTTATCGAAATTTGTGCGATACTTTATACAGATACATAAAACTTAAAAGATTATAAAATAGAAATTAATTAAAATGGTTGAATGTTAACCTAAATTTGAAGAATTATGAAAATACCTTAAACATAAATGTACGTACGTATTTATATTTTAATGTATTGAAGTAGTAAACAATAACTAATCGGTGAAATTGTTATAAAAAATGTTAAAAATGTCAAAAACTCTGATTCATATACGCTGGCTTTGTAAGAATATACGCTTACTAGCTTAATTTTTCAATTATAAAATAGGGGAGTGAAAATATTCAACACTATATGTATACATATTTAAAATACTAGTTTATATCGTATTGCAATTCAAAGAATGATCTTTGATAAAAAAAAAAAAAAAAAAATCAAAGCGATTAAAAAATAAGGTATTATTAAACGTACTGTATAATATTTCTAAATTAACCTATTGAATTTGATCACATTTATTTGTGAGCATTAAAAATAAGATACATTTTTGTTTAGACACCAGATACCATCTAAAGGAAAATTGGTATCCCAATGGCATAGTTCGAACCAATGCCTCTCTTTGTTCCACGAGTGAAATCGTGCTATAATATAAACATTTGCTTGAATTTTCACAGCGATCCTGTATTTAAAAAAACTTCATTATCAAATTCTCGTATAATCTACTATAAAGTTTAATTGTTTTCAAAGTTATAAATGAATTCTTGACGGTAATTTGTTTGCGAAATTCCTATAAAACTCTTGGATTTCTCTAATAATAACGAAGCTCGCATTTGCGCGAAAGCTCAGGATGAATAAATAAATAAATAAATCGAATTGGTAAGTCATTATTTTATCGGCATTTCCCAAAATACCAATGAAACCGCTCATCGGCGAATGAATAATACCGTTCACAATAGTAGTCCGGGAATCCATAATAGAATACGACTCGAGTGATTGCGGCGTAGGAGATTCCTTGTTTTATTGCCATCGTATCTTAATAAATTTATCAAATGGAAAGCCCTTTCTAACGCCCAATAGTATTACCGACACCAGACAGAGCGTTTGACTAATCTTTGCGAGTTAGTTTCAAAATCTCGGTGAAGAAATCAGCGGGTAATAAATGGAAGGAGTCCGCGAATGCGAGGCTATTGTAGGGCCTACGGGAGCCGAAGCCCGGTGTCAAAGTTGAAAATCCGCCGCGGACCGTTGAAAAGTCGCTAAAACGATCGCGGGTCAAGAGGCGGGAAGCCACGGCGAGTAAGATTTTAGGTACCGTTAAGGCGCTCGAGCGTAACACCGGGCAATCGAATTCCTCGAGGGATGGGGTCGGGCAGGTGAGCGTCGGGTGATCCTAAGGCGCCAGTGCGCGAAACACGAGGCAGTAGCCGGTATTCGGTCGCGGAAAGTGACTTTTTTTGGAAGGGACCCCCCCCCCCTCTTTCTCTCCTTCCGAGCGTTAGCGCGGACTCGCGAATCTCCGGTTCTCTTATCGAGCCGCGCGAGCTAAGGCCGCGCGAGCCATTGCACTTGGCGCCGAGGATGGGAATTTTAGCCGGGAGGAGGGACACCGTTGGTGAAAAAGGCACGCGGCGATCGAGCATCGGTCTCAAGCGCGCAATCGACGAAGGTAGAACGAGCGATTAAAGAATCGAGTGCCCCTCCGGTGGACAGAGGCTAAGAACGGCGATGTCGAGATAAGCGAGCGCGTAAAAAAGTAATCTCGGACTGGAGAGACACGCGGCGTTACTTTTGCATCGATAAAGCACGTCGTTATGTCACATGTGTGCTCCGTGCATTTTGTTTTCCGAAGGCGCTCGACGCATCGATCATCGGCGTTTCGCAAGTGAGAAAATTAAGCGCGCGCTCGCTTGGCGGTCGAGCTCTCGGGAACATTGTCGCGTTGCGCGCCGTTGTTGTTCCCTTCGAGGCCGGCGTACCTTAATCCGAAGGCTTCCAACTCAGCTTCGCATACTCCTCGCACTGCTCGCTTCTGGGCAATTTTTTTCTCCAATCGTTGAAACGAGAGAAAGCCAAGCTGCTCGGCTACGATTGCATATTTCACGATGACAATTAGTAAGGAAATCAAAAAAAAAAAAAGAAAAAAAAGAAAAGAAAAGAAAGAGGGGATAAAGTGATATTGGTAGATCCGAGCGGCGCGTCACAAAACAAACGCAATAAAAACATATTTTACGATATTACAATGGTAAAACAAGCTACGCCGGGATCTATTTTATACGCGTAGCGAGATAAAATAGAGTAGCTTATGTATATTAATTCTTCCGACGACTGTATGTATTTATTTGCTTCGTTAAAATTTCTCAACCACTGCGTACGTACGTATGCGCTGCTCCTGCGAGTATTTTACACCTGCGAGCCATCCCAAGCATAAGAATACACGTACAGATACGTACGCGGGTTTAATAAGGGAAGGTGCAACAATACTAATGAAATAACACGATATAACGTCCGAATCGCTTGGACTGCTAAGTAGACTTGGTAGTTTCTTAACGTTGACAGGCATGCATTTCATATGCAAGAGTTATGACCAGCTTAAGAAGGTTTAGCTACAATAGTGCATTGGTTAGATCGGCTCGCACTCTCAAGCAGAGTATCTGAAAATGTTTGGCATCCCATTGCTATTCCCGATGAGTTTTAAATATTATTTACGATAAATAAATTATACGATGATTGTATTTCGTATAATGTTATTTAAATAGTTATTGTATATACACGCGCGCGCCTACAGATTCATGCATACAACCATACGAACCAACGACGTACGTTTATTATTAACAATAAAACGTATCGATGATTTTTGTTGTTGTTGTTTTTTTTTTTTTTTTTTTTTTTTTTTTTAACTCAAATATAAAGATATTATAAAAAAATAATTATCCATAGAACGATTATTTAAATTTTCAATTAATGCATCATTTCAAAAGCACGAGGAATTGTTTACCTTGTTCTGATGGCCGGTAAACAGTCGTGTGTGTAAGTTTGTACGTATGCATGTAGGCGCGCGCGCGCGCGTGTGCGTGTAACTTTTTTTGTGCAGCCTCGTGTAAAATTATATGTCCTCTGACACCTCCGACACTTTAAAGCGACGTTCGCTTGGTCCGCTGACAGCCAATATATCGAGAGAAGTTTAAAAGCTGAAGCGATCGGATGTTCTCCTCATTGTTCCTCGCGTCGCGCGTTCCTCAAAGCCTTAAATCTCGTGCGCGAGCGTAAAAATCATCGGCATGACATTGTGTTAAAACTTTTCCGCGGCCGTCCGTCCATTCAGCGGTATTAACGATATGCGAACGGGAGGCAGAATCGATCGCTCGCCGAGCGTAAATACTCGCCCACCAAAGGATATTCGAAAGGTAAATTAAAAAGTACGGAGGCGCGCGTTCCTCGGGACTCTCGGGGCCATCGAAATACAACGGGGCCTCCCTCGTAAAGCGTCCGAAAGAGCAGAGGCTCGACAGGAGCTCGACAACGGCGAGAAGCGAATGGCGCTTTCGGATCGTCATTTTTCAAGCGCCGCTCCCGGAGCACTCGGACCCCCCGTACGATGTATCGGTTCGGTAATCGCAATTTCCGGCGGAGGAGCGTCGCTCCGACGCGCTTTGGGGTTCGCGTCGGTCCCAGGACTCGAGGAGCCTCGATAGCTCTAACAAAGTTGCGGCTCGTCCTCGTGGTCCACCGCCGCCGCCGCCGCCGCCCCCCCCGAATCAGAGGGCGGGCGAAGGCGCGCGGCACGAACCGGTTGCCGGACTCCGGATCGGCTCTCCTTAACCTCCGAAAGTCAAAAGGTGAGGGAGGGATAGAAGAGCAACGGCGGCGGCGGCGGCGGCGGCGGCGGCCGAGGCCCCCGGAATCCGAGGCCGCGGATGAAATAGGGAAGGTGTAGGGTTACGGGGGGGGGGGGAGACAAACCTAATTGCGTGAATCCTCCGCTGACGCTGGGCTGGTGGCACCCCCGTTCTCGATCCTATCGGCACTCGTCCACGGAATCGCCAACGCACTTTTGGAGAACAACAGAGATTATGAGTTTCACTTTGACGAAGCGGCGGCAAGGCCGCGGGGGCCCGAGCGAAAGCGCCCCTGTCGGTATCGCACTCGGCGCTTTCGATCGGGCCTTCGTACCCCGGACACGCGGAAGCCCCGAGCTCCGTGGATCCGTGGCTGAATCGGGTCCCAGGTATCGGGGGGTCCCCGAAGCCGCAGTCCGGAGCGGCCTCGGCGTTACCTCTCGACTCTCGAAGCGAGGCACGTGGGGTCGATCGCGCGATCGCGGGCGGCAACTGCGCGGCGGCGAGCGGCCGACCGGAGCGTGTGCCGAGACTCGGTAGACGCGTCGAGGGCACTTTCATCCGTTGCAGCCTAGCGAATCGATTATTCCCGGAAGGTTCGAGGCCGACCGGCTCGAGGATCGGCAGGCCGAATAGGAAGGACCAGCGAATCTCGAGCCCTGGGTCCGAGTCCCCGGTCCCTCCTACTCTGCCGCGACCATAGTCGGGTGGGTCACCCCTTGAGGGTCCGCTCGTCGCCCCCTGGAGGAGCTTGCGCCGGTCGACGAGGGGGCGGGGTGGGGCAGACGGACAGACGGCTTGAGAGAGAGAGGGGGGGGGAGAGAAAGAGAGGGAGAGAGAGAGAGAGAGTGAAATAAAGTGGGCGCGAGAGAGAGAAGGAAGGAGACCAACCCCGGGAGAGCAGCTCGTGGTCCAAGCGAAGCGGCCAGCGAGACGGGAAGCACGCGACTGTCGGGGGCCGTCGCCGACGAAAAGCCGCGCGCTCTCGACTCGTGGGGGCCGCAGCAGCGGCACTGAGGTCGGGACACGTAGAAGGTGGGGGGGGGGGCGCCGGCGGGAAAGACAGAGAGAGAAAGAGAGGAGCGCGTCGGCCGCGGCGACTGGGAGGCGAAGCGAGACGGCGAGCGAGCGCGCGAGAGAGAGAGAGAGAGAGGGACGAGGTAGTCGACGAGGACGGAGGCGCGGCTCCCGGGCGTCGGTGCGAGCGAGACGCCGAGGCCGTGCCGGGACGCGATTCGTCGCTTACCTCGAGCCGGGCTCGGTGGCGTGATACTCGGAGGCTCGCGCGTTACTCCCTCCCGGTTCGCCGCGGTGCTCTCTCGCCCGCCCCGCCCCGCCCCTGCCTCGGCCCGGCCACGGTCCCGGCCCCGGCCCCGCCGCGCCGACAATCGTTATCGGCCCCTCGCGCCCCTGCGGAGGCCGCCGAGGCTCCGGGTCCCCCATCCCCCCCCCTCGCCCCTAGCCCCTCGGGTGGCAAGGTGCCGAGGCGGCAGCGCGAGGAGAGGAGCTACGCAGCGGCGGCGGCCGACGACGTTGCGCCACGCGACTGCGCGTCGATTCACGTGGACGAGGCCGATTTCGGGCCGAGCCTCCGCGGCCCGTCCGGGGCCGCCGTCCTCGACGTCTGCCTGCCTGCCTGGCTGCCTGCCCCACCGCCTTAGCCGGCGCGACTTCCTCGCGCACGTGCTTCGGCCGCAACCTGTTGCGGTGTCTCGACGGGGCCCGGCCTCCTCTCCGCCGAGGTGTCGTTGCCCCGCGGCTGCGGCTCCACCTGCCCCCGAGATCGGCACGCGCTCCCGAAATAATCCCCGCAACGATCCCAAAAATGGCCCCGCGGCTCCTTTTATCCCCGCGCCCTATCCTGGGCCCCGAGCGCCAGCCAGCCTCCGTCGCTCTCTCTCTCTCTCTCTCTCTCTCTCTCTCGCGACGATACCCTTCTCACCGATGAGTCGCCTCTCCTGCCCGCGCGCGCCCCGCCCGAGTTTTTCAATCGCGAGTGCGTCACTTTGATGAAACGATTCGCGATCATTTTGTAAACATCGCAACACCAATCTCAATACCAATCGATTGTTCGCAATTGCTTGCGACGCTCGTTGCATCTATGGTCTCATCGGAATAACTTATTTCACAAATCACGCCAGTGTCGTAAAGCCAGGCGCTTAAACAAACGGAAGGAGGGGCAAAATTAACCGACCGCCGATTGCCTTTTCATCGATTGAAACGCCGTTCGCCGTTTATTCAAAAAGGATATTTCCATCTTGTCCTGGAATTCGGCTTTATCCCAAATGCAACACTTTAATCTACTCTCGCCTACGTGCTCGGCTGCTATACTTGGATTATTACGTAAGCTATAGTTTTCCCATTTCACTCGCAATGTCAACCAGCGACTAAAGTATTAAACGGCAATAATGTCCCGATCCTAACGACGAATCTCTCTGTCTGCCGTTTCCTTAACAAACATCCTACGATATTTGCAGGACTATGACAATAACCCAACCGTTCGCCTTTTTTTCACAAATACACATGCGTGGGTATATGTAGGACTATGTTCTCTAATTAAAAATACATATTTACTGCTACGCAAAAAAAGCTTCAAAGCAATTATTCACTACAGGAATTTAATAACAAGTTTTTAATTATGCATGTGAAATCTAAGCGATTTACGAACAAACCTGTTTATAGAGAAATCAAATTAATATTTGATGGACAACATAATTTCTCTATGTGTAATCAAGTGCCCAAATATTTACCATTTTAAACTAAAATCTTAGCGTTTTTCAAACGTGTCGTAAATCGTTTATAATGATTGATAGTTTGGCTTTCGAGAATCTCCATTGCGCTCGGATCATCATTCGGAACTTAGCGATTTGACTTACAATATATCTTGGTTACAATTACCACTATATTATATAATATAGATACTTTATGTACAAATAAACACTTACATTGTTGCGCAACTTCATAAACAATTGCCTCGTAAAAATGTATGTGTATCACTCGAATAATTGCATTCTTCGTTTCACTTCTAAAAGATATCCTTTAATTTGAAATCCACCTTTATATAATAAATGAGCGCGTTGGATTTATTTCGCAAGGGACCTTCGCAATCAATCACTCCGACAAATGAGTACGCAAATCAAGACAAATAGATGCTCGATGACATGCGATTGGGGATTGTCTCTATGATCCAACGTACAGATAACTCTGGAAAATCTCAGACGCGGCTTATATTACTAGTTAATTGCTGTAAACGTGATTCGAGAGAAATTACCAGCCGCGTTGTGTTCCTTTGCGCACAATTAAGATCGACTAAAGTTACTAATAATTCAATTTGTCAATTCGTCGCGGCACTCTACCAAAACTATTTATGAGGAAATCTTTGATTTACTCAACGATATTGTTTACTACCGGGAATGCCAGAAGTAGAATCCAAGTTAGTGTTGCCAATATTGTCAATATTGCGGAGAATCAATCAATCTTTAGTAAAGATGTAATCCAGTTATCATTATATCATTATACCCAAAGTAAATAGCCTGTAATTTTTAAGGACAAAGCATAATCGACTATCGGTAACCCAGTTTGCCTTACTTTTGATATTGAATTTGAAAAAAGCGGGCGCTACTTTTAATTAATCCCACGATCGAACCTATTCCAGATCGAGCTTTCATCTATAGTCCTCCTCTTGATAAAGGATCTAATATAATCGAGGATAGTCGACTGCGACAGTCGATTATTTTTACTACCCATTAAGACGTTCCTATTTTACGCGAGGACCCCCGTCGCCAATCGCAGGCACTTTAAGAGTAGCAGCTTGATTAGTGAGTTCCTTTTTACAAAAACTACCGGGTATTCGTATACGAGCATCGTACGCATGGTTAATCTTGTCAAGATCAGCAAAACGAAAGATGCAGCCAAGCGAGTTTGCGCTCGATCTGAAAAATCAAAACAAAAATTCAACGCGAGTGGCCGCACTGTATTACATTTGTTGTGCGTGTGTGTAAGGAGATCAAAGTGATTGTTAGATGATGTTGCACTTGACTGGTGAGACATCCAACCTCGAGAGCGACTGCACGTCTATAAAAACGAAGTGTTGTTTGACGTGAGAACGCACCACGTGAAATCCAATCGTTATCCATCCGAGGCTTGCGGTTAGGAATCTATCAGCTTACCTACTTTGTTGTATTACCGTTTTTTTTTTTTTTTTTTTTTTTTTTTTTATTTATTTCGCTCCTTGCTCTTTTTCCCCTTTTCTAAAAAATAGGCCGCAAAAAAAGCAAACGTCCATTGATAATGGTTTTGTCCGCTTTAAATGAGGGTTAAATTTGCATATTCGTAGTTTTACCCAAAGCTTCGAGAAACTGTAATTTACATAATACACGTATTGCCCGTCCTTTCCACGTCATGTGGACAGCTTTAATAGAAATCAGTTTTTTTTTTTAGAGAACTTATCTTTTTAAGAGCCGCATACACGTGTATAATAAAGCAGAGCGTGGATTTGCTATCCTAACGCATTTGCCAGCTAGAGCGCTACTACTTACAAATTACACCTGTAAAGCAGACCTACTTCTCCTATGTTAAACTCGTAACTTTTGATAAAAACACGCGCTTAATACTAATTCTTTTAATGCGAGCCTCTTCGAATGTGCGCATTTTAATTTTCTATAAATTAGAGATAATATTTTTAAATCAGTTCCGGATCGTTACGCATGCCGAGCGAAAAATGAAAAAAAAAAGTATCTTATCGCATTCCATTCGAGCAAAAACCTGCATTTATTACAGCAAATATGATATAAGCGTACAAAAACGAATTTTTTTATCTTTTCGGTCGTTGCTTCCAAATTATTGATATAAAAATCGAGGAAAAAAGTGTTTATTCGTGCATTTCATTCAGTAAAATGTGACAAATACATCATATTCATATTATCATTGTTGTTTTGAGTTATTTTTTTTTTTTTATTTTTTTTTAAATTCTTGCTAAATGACCATAAAATTAAAGTAATCTTTTTCCACTTTGTTAATTCTTCGAAAGTAATGCACATAAAAGCATAATCAAGACTTAATATGTTTTCGTTATTGATGCAAAGTAATGAGAAATGGTATACAAATTAATATAATGTTAACGTGTAATCGTGAGAATAAAGATACTTGAACGAAGGAGATATATAACGCAGAAGAAATTATCTTCTTATATGCTTAATTTATACTACATAAGGAATAATTGGCTATGAATTATTGTCTCCTCCTTATTTATTATATTAATAAGAGTCGATTCTCCAGTTAACGAAAATTTCGATCAACAATTTACGCAAATGGTGTTCGAAATTACGATCGGAAATTCATTTAATGAGTATCTGCACTGTGCATCAAAAATCGGTAGTCAGTTATGAATTTTAATCCGCTATTTTAATTTAACATTTTTAAAGTACACATGATCAGTTGAGACGATATTTTGTTGTATAAATTGGGGATTATGTGTCATTTTTTTTTTTCATTTTTTATAATTTAGTTGAAAAAATTCATGGTAAAAATTTATTAAAAAAAAATGTCAATAGCAACGTTAAAAAATTCTTATTTTATTGTTTTTATTATTCCTTAATGTTGATTGTACTTCTACGAAAGAAGAAATAAGAAAGAAGTTCCACCATTTGCATTGGTAATTAACAATGTTAGCAGGAGCAGCATAGCTTTATGACTTTACAGCTTTAAGATACATGTTATACGGCCATTATATTTACATAACACATCGGCCTTTAAAGAAATGTAGAAAGTTCGCGATTAATTTGAATTCTACTCGGTAAATAATCAGTTATCAGAAGACTCATTCTTTGAGGAACCACAAAAATTGTACAAAGTTCTCGGGCTCCCCTCTCGCCCATGCTTCCCCCGTAATTGTTGGCGTAAACGGGACTAAAGGACTTCTTCTCTTCCTTTTCTCGCTCGACAATGGAAGCACATTGTAGTAGTAATTGCGAGCGGATATTAGCTCTTCTTTTTTGTCTTTTTCACTGTGGCCACTGCCTCACAATGATGAATTGAAAAAAGGCTCTTATTTCCTTTCGCCAAGTGGCAAACCGCCATTGCCGGCTAAAAAGTATAATGAACGAGAAAAGAGACATGGAAGTGGATCTGCTCGCCGCTTGTAGATCCAATCGGTTCTGCGAAAAATTTTCTTCTTCACTTGAACTATTACAATGCATCGTTAACAAATGCTTACAATAACATGGCCGATCGTTCATTGGCTCGGGCAGAGTTCAAGGCTGGCATAGGAAATTCGTCAAATAAAAAATTGTTCCTTCAAATCGTTTCCTTGAAATTGAATAAAAATACAATCTATTACCGCATGTACGTTTCACCCAATGCATCTTCAAAAGTTTTTCACCAAGCGTAGAAGATTTGGGCTGCAGTGACTCGGCAGAAGACAGCAAAGTCAGGCACTTTTTTATGTTGATGTTATCTTGTAATTAATCAATCAAATTACGAAAGCTGCGATTTAACATAAGTCGCTCATCAAAAACTTTAAGAATATTAATAAACAAAATTATTTTTAACGCGTACAATCAGTTTGTAAATAATATTCAGTTTCGCGCTTATAATTTATAAAACAATCACTCCATTAAATTCGATTATAAAACGTATTAATCACCACTGCGCTATTAATAATTCAGACTTCCAGAAGAATGTGGAAATTCTTTGAAGCTTCCGCTGTGCGATAGACATTAAAACACTGGCACAAAGGCTGTGCATTAGGATTTTAAAAAATTTATAAGTCCATCGCGTATGCGTTCGGCGAAAGCCTATCGAGATATGCATTTTAATGCGCAGGAAAACTCGATTTTGAATGTTAAATATTTTACAAAACAAATATTGCCCAAAAAGTCAACGTCGTATAAATAATAAGGTTGTCCCGAAAATGGGCGTACGATTAAATGGCTTATCTTTAATCGCATTAAGACATAAAGTAAAAATCAGTTTCAAAGGCCTAATTACAGATTAGCGTATTAACAAAGTTCAAGTGCACAGAAGCAGGCTAATTATTTAAAAATGCACTCACGATAAACAGTATATTATGTAAATGTGAGCGTACAGTGATATAAGCCAACGTCAATGTTGCTTTAAAGACTGCAAAAGGAGAGATAAGTAACGGTGTACCGTAATCTGCGTTTTATTCGATTCGCCGTTTGAATAAATCTGTATGCTCGTAAATTAACATTAAGCCGAGCCGATGAGAAAAAGAAATTAAATTTTGGAAAGAAGCGCTCGGCTGCCCGTCGGGCGGGGGTCGAGTGGATGGTAAGTTTGAGGGGCAAGTAACCGAACGTCAGCCGAAGGCAACAACCAAGGGCTGGCGTAGCTCTAACAAAGGATCAATAAACATTATATCAATCGTTTTATTAAGAAGCAGGAAAGGCGAATGTAGAGCCTAGGATCGGCCGGTGCTGCTTTTACGAGGTAATAATGGAGGACTGCTTCCGAGGCCGCCAAGTCCTCGAGCCCGAGTGGCGGCTGAAAAATTTATGAAGACATCGATCAGGCTCGCACCCCATTACGCGCGTCTCCGTCGAGGACAAAAAAACGCGAGGCTCTCCGCGCCTCAAGAGCGGAGCCTCGGCGGCCAGCTCCAACTGGCCGTAAAGTCGGGCGCAACTGGCACGTGGCCGAGGGCAGCTCGCGTAGCGAGGGTGGGTGGGAGGGCGATCGACGGCCCCGGTCCTTATCCACCTCGGATTTTAATCCTCGGGGCGGAGGCGCCGTCGGATTCCAGGCGCGATAAGAGCCCACGCGGGGCAGGAGCTCCTCGCCTTTGGAATCAGTCGCCGGTCTTATCGCGGCCGCGGCCCCACCGTCGGGGGGCTCTCCTCTTCGCTCCCGATCCCACCCCCGCCACCGGCCAGTCAACGGTCCTGGCAGTGGCCCCCGAAGGCCGAGAGCATCGATCGGCACCCGGGCGGAGCGATCGGCGTCGTTAGCCGGGCTTATCGGGGTGCTTTCGGAGCGGAAATCGGGGGTCGCGCGTGCGCCCCATCATCGAGCCGGGGAGGCCAATTATTTATAGGCCGGGGCTCCGTCTCCCGTGATCGCTCGAACGGCGCCCCCCTCCTGGTCCCAGGGCGCACGGCGGAATGCTTATGCGGCGCGCACGCGAGGAGAGCGCGGCCGCATCTCCGTATCGCGATAATTTTCGTCACGGTCCCCTGGCCCGGGGCTCGCAGGCGGGGCGCCGGGGGGGGGGTGGAGGCAAATTGGAGCTTCTCGGGGGCGTGGCGCTGGCGGTGGCCAAGGGATGAGCGACGTCAAGGGGTGGCCGGTTGCTGCTGCTGCTGCTGCTGCTGTGGCGGCGGCGCGGAGGGGAAGGGGGCTCGGGCTTTCAGGCTCCCGGCTTTAGGATTATTATATTTCAATTGCTAATGTCGAGAGGCCGAGGCAAATTCGTCGGCGCTGCGCACTGATGCTCGGCGGCTGTTCCGCTGCTGCACCAGTTGGTCGATCTTGGCGCTCGGCGATCGTTTTGTCGTGCGACTCGAGGGCCTTTGTGCTGCCAGCCTCGCGCCAATGCCAGATATTGTCTCTAACAGCGTGTGCGCGCTACGTTTTCGGAAAGCAGAGAAACTGATATTTACCTGCGGGATATCGAATTCGAGATGCAGCTGTTTGGTAAAGTCGACAGAATGGCGCAGGGCCATACATTATACGTTCACTCATCTGGGCGCCCAGATGAGTGTAAGCCTAGCGCCATTGAAGGCAGATTTCCCGGACAGAAGTGCGCCCGTGTGCGCGCGCGTAAACGCACTTTTACACGGATAAATAAATAAATGCCGACGAGCGAGGAACGTTGATGTTTTTTTTTTTTTTTTTTTTTTTTTTTTCTTTAAATAAAGCGACGAAATATTCTAAGAAAGCAGCGTGCTAAGCCGCAACACTTACGGGGTTTTAACAACATAATTCGAGAAAATTATTCGAGGAAGAAGACCTCGGGAATGTAGGGATAATGTACGGCGTTAGTCATAGAGTTTGATTTACGAGGGCAATGATACGAATCAAGATAAATTATGTAAAATTAATACGAAGATCATCATTCTTCGTAAAGTACAACTCGGAATCGGCGATAAGCGGGCCATCGTATGAGGAATCAAAGTTAGCAGAGGCTCGCACACGTGAGAGGGAAAACAAAATCCACCGAGGACTGCATTAAAAATTAAAATTTGAGACTTAAGATCGACTGACGGCTCTTGGCGGCGTTCCGTGCCACTGGCCGTCGTTACCATCGTCCGATGTGAGCCGCGCAATTACTTCTTTCGGTATAACCCAGTGCGTGCAAAGGGTGCAGCGAAAACGTAACGAAGTGAAAACTGCGGCTGGAGGGTCGTGAAAAGCGTTCGATGACTAGTCCCAGCGGTACTTGGACGTCGAGGGGGCGGAAGGCGCGATTGGCGAGGGGCGACGTGGGGTAAGGGAAGAGGGGCGCGTGTCGGGCGAAGGGAGTAGCGGCAAAATCGCGGGGCGGCGGCGGAGCGGAAAGGGGCGGGGAGGGGGGGTCGTACAGAAAGAACGAAGGGCCACATTTCGTGGCGGGATGAAGGGATCGTATAGGTCCAGCTAACAAAGCCGCAGAAAGGAAGCGCAAGAAAAGCGCGGATAGAAAGCGGTGGGCTCGAGGAGGAAGTAAAAAAAAAAAAAAAGGAAAGAAAGGAAAAGGTACCGACGATGAGAAAGGGAGGACAGAAGGCGCGCGCCACAGGATTTGGGGAAGAACGAGGACGAGAAGCGTAGCATTCGTAACGGACGTGAACGACGTTCCAGAGAGAGGGAGGTAGGGAGGGAGGGGGAAGGGAGAATGGGAGGAGCGGCGACGGTACGAGGAGGCAGAAGAAACAATGTGGCTACGAGGGCGGACGGCGCCGGGGGATAGCGAAGGAACGCCAGCAGGGCAACGTTCGGCAGGACTCCGGCTCTGTGTGCGTGGCCGCACTGCGCTCGGCTAGGCAAAAAGCCGGTCCCGGCGGTGGCCGGGGAGGGGCCCGGGGGCTCGGCCGAGTCGTTACACGGTCGGGGTTCGCCGCGGGAAGAATAAAAGAGACGGAGAGAATCGGCGGAATAGGAGAGCTCGAGCCCTCGAGTGCTCGGGGGCCGTGGCGAGCTAATAAGGAGAGCCAGAGTCGGCCCCGTCCCTCCGCCCGCGAGCCGCCCGTCAACGGGGCCCGGGGACGAGTCGCGTCAGACGAGGGGCCAAATGACACGCGGCGCCGCTCCTCGGGACTCGGGGGTCCCGCGGCCGCGTAATGAGCCGTCGGAGGGAGGACTCGACGCTGAATCCCGGCCCTGATGAGAGCCCGGACGGAGGGGGCGGCCGAAGCGCGACTCCCTCGTAAAAACACCTCCGCAGGCGGCCTTTCATTAGCCGGGCGGCAGCCCCTGACGGGCCGGGGAGGCGATTGACTGCACTCGAGGGCATCTTCCGGGTGGCGCGCCCCCCTTTGCTCCCGGGGCCGCGCGTTTATTGACACTCGCGCCGCGAGTGGAAATTGCGGAAAATCTCCGTCGGGGAGAGAGGAGCTCGTTATCCATCCCGAGTTTATTGGGAGATTGTCCTCGGATCTTACCCGGGGCGAGCCGCCCCGATTTCGGGGGGGACTCCTCCTCGACGGTCCCGACAATTGTCCGGCCAATCTCGCGTAGATCGGCCAAGGCCGCGAATGGATAATATCCGCCCCGAGAGATCGCAGCCTCCTTTACACGCCTTCGTCCGCGGTGCCTATTATTGCCGAGTGCAATTAAACGAGCGAAGCCATTACAGAGTCCTGAAAAGCTTTTTAAAATCCGACCGAGTGGACCTATATTCGTTCCAAGTGCTTTTAAATACTTAAACTCGTGATCGGTCCTTATTCCCCGAGCGGTGGCTTACGCAATCTGTTACATAATTTTTATTTTTTACAGCTTTAATTTTTGCTCTCTTATTAAGCGTACATCGTGACGACGTACAATTTTTCATTTCGCTTCACTTTTATCTCCACAGCTAATAAGAACAAAATTAGAATTCAATATTTTTTCATCTCTTTTTTTCGGCGGTCAATAAAAGCATTCGCTATCGTTAAGAAAAAGTCCTTGCATTTTGAGCAGACTTTTCCCAAGGTTTCACGATAAATTTATCCGCGTATAGAAGTATCTTTGAGAATCTTAAACTATTCTGTTAAACGTATTTCTCCTATACTATAAGTTTCTGCGGTAAAACTTTATTTGCAGCATCTTTTTTATTGCACATTGTCTACTTGAATAAAGTAGAAAAGTTTTTTATCGGGAAAGATTTTTCTTTTTTCAGATTTACGTATTTTGCATAAAAATATCTATTAACATTTGCTGTATCCAGTTATGACTGCATAGGAATTTCAAACAATTAGCGATTTTTAGTTCTATTACCAACTTTTATATATATATATATATATATATATCAATCTTTTCATAATGCCAATACATAAGTTTAACGTCCAAATGCAAATAGAAAGCCGTATTTAATTAACACATTCTATTTATCATCAACGGCATTTTTACATGAGATTATATTTACTAAATAACATTTTTATTCCTTGCAGCATTATTATTTATTACAAATACAAGCGCACACATGTATATGTATAAATTAAATTTTTTAAAAGAAAACTAACTTAATCTTTTTACACTGTATAAAATTATTATATTAGTAAAAAATACATGTTTCATTCTATTTGAAAACAACAATACAAAAAGTTTTACTATTCCTTGTAACAGTAAACATTATGAATATATTTCAAAGAAAGTTTTGAGTAAAACGAAAAAATTTATCATAGTTATTCAAAAACATATTAATACAAGGACAATGTTCTTATAAATGTCCTTAAAATTGTGCAATAACTTTTTTTAGCAATGTTTTCGATATTTTATTAGAGATGACTAAAATTCAGATACTTTTCAAAATAATTAACTTTTTGGATCGAATTATGATTGATGAAGCTAAATCCTTTTTTTTTTAAATGTTTTTTTAACGTTATAGGTTACGAATCACGAATACTAATCCTGTAAAATAACATATTAATTAATATACTGTACCTCTTATGCATTACGGAAAATAGAGTAGCTTATCATAATTAAAGATGCATAATGTATTTCTGATGTATAGATGAAATATTGCAAACATAACGATAAGAATTGTTTCTTAACTATATTATTTATTATTGTAAACGAAATCCTGGAAGAAGAAAAAATGTAATATTTCGACAAAAGTTGATCTAATTAAAACATTTTTTAATTAATACTATTTCTTTACTGGACATTTATAATTTTACCATTTCATCATTAAGTTAATGTAAAATAAAGTTTAATTAAGATGACGCGTCTTAATAATTTCAATTAAAGTCAATTTAATTGTTTTGAGGAAAATTTTACTAAAAATCGAGTAAAAAATCCTGACACTGATAGTACATCTCTATTCCGAATTATTTAATATTAAGATTATCTAATAAGAGTAATTTAATTTTAATAATATAATATCCTAATATAATGTTTTAATTTGCGATCTATCAAACAAAATAAATACTTTGTGAATTATTAGCAATATTTATTTTTCATTTTTGTCAAGAATGTTATTATTGTCAAGAACCTTTCCCAGAACCATATCTAACGACATGTTTATTTTTATAATTATTATAGCTTCAACTTTTAATTTAGACTATAATTTTAATTTTTTTTATAAAATAAATATAACTTTGTTTGGCGTGATAAATGAGTCTGATACTATATTATGGTCTATTGAAATAACCTTCGGTGTGTATTATAATTATAATCGGAATGCCAACATTCGATTGTATTTTTAAAGTCAATTATTATTTTATTTTAAGTCTTATCGTACAATCAAAAAAAGTCTTCTGTTTTTAAAGTACTAACTACTATAATATACTACTTTCCTGCTACTTTTCGATCTTATTCAATGTTATCTTTTAATCTTTACCTTAGTGTATCTCTTAATTTTTTTCTACGTAATATTTTTAAAATACTGTTTCAGTAATACAGTTTACTTATGACCTTGTATTTAAAAATTAAATTAATTTCTTATTATTAACGAAAACTTTTATTTTATCCAGGTTATCTGTTTTTCTTCTTCTTTTTATTGGACGCAGTTTATATATTTTTTCGCATGTAAATTTAACATGACGTGACTAAAGCCAATATTGGAATAATTTCTTTTGTTGATGAAAGAATCCAATATTCTTTAACATTAATTGTTTCAAACATTTCTTTTACTTTTTAAAATTAAATAACCTTCCTGGACGTCAATAATTTCTGTTTTTGTCACTTAATTTGTAAGCAATCCAAATAAATACACATTTTGCAAAAATTTTCCTTACACCTTACAGGTTTGACCTACTTCGCTGCATTGTATGAATCTGATAACATATTCTAAAACTAAATTGAATAAGTGAGATGATATAATAGCATTTGCTTTAACCTATGATGAATCTCGAACGATTTTGATGTGTTACTTTGTATTCGTACTTTGCTCTAGCTGTCATTAATATAAATTTGTATTAATTCGGCTCACTTTATGGACACCAACGATTGATATATTTTTTCATTTTAATAGAAACGCGTGTCTTTTCTAGAGTTATTAACGGCTCGTACATTTTTAAAAATTTCTATTTTTTTATCACGATCAGCAAGTATTTATGTACTTCATTATAGCAATTCATGAACTTGGTTTATTTTCCAATAATAAAATTATTTACTCAAAGTAAAATTTTTAAACACGAATGAGAAAAATGATGAAATGTCGTAAAATATGTAAAAAAATAGACCCTTACTCTTAAAGTAAAGTTGATACCCTATGAAGTATTCATCGCTAAATGCAATAATTCGTGATAGCTCGTGAATAAACTCAAACTCCTCGACTTACATAAAATACAAATCATTTTTGTTTCCAAGTTTAAGAATTAGTTCGCTTTCAAATGAGTCTCATATGCTGTAAATTATAAATTGGTATTTAATCGCATCGTTTTCTGCATTATAATTATGTAAAATTAAAACATTTTATGATTTCCCTCATGATTTTTTAATATTAAAAGTTCATTAATTATCAGAAAACAAACACACAGTTACAAGTGAAAACCATCGTATAAATATATTTATAATATAAAATTTCACTTATCCATTGTTCACATAGAATTCTAGCCTTCCCGAAGTTTCGAATTAATATTAAATTTTCTATTAATATATCTTTAATCTTTACTAGTTTTTTTAAATGAATAAAAACAATATAATCTAATTTATTAGATTACAGAAGGGCATCATTTAAAAGTTTGTCGTAATTTCATTTACACCTATATAAAATGCCCTTCGCTATAATTGTATATGTGCTATTATTACTCTTCATACCTGAAAGCTACGATTATTCGTAGTACGAAGTACTACTGTTGTGAAAAGTAGTCGATAAAAATTACTGTAAATATCTTTTTAAAATATAATATTTTTGTTAATTAATATGAATTTTCATAACATCAAAAATTATTATATGTAATTTTTCAAATTATGCGTAACTAAGTATCAGAATTCATATTGAATTGAAACATATTACAGAAGTTATATATGCATACGTAATATTATAAATTATACTTTATATTTGTATAACGTTTACAGTATAAATTAATTATTTATTAAGCATAAATAAAATGTTCTTGAATGAAAAAATAAAAATGGTAAAATTTGGGCACAAAATTGAAATTCTTTACTACTGTTCATTAGAAAATACCGAAAGCGTAATTCTCCAGTATAAAGTAACAATTTATTTGAAGTATTTTAATATCTCGTGTATTTCAAGTACAATATTGCGATATTATGTATACATAGAATTCCTAAAGCGATTACCTAAGTTATAATGAATTGATTATAATAGTATGTTGACATTATTTCAGCTTAGAGTGACGCAGTTTTCACTAAACGAAATCAAATAAATAAGGACAACGACGATAAGTATATCGAACTATATATTACTTAAATTATTTTTAACAATTATAATTTACACGGAATGAATAGTTCCTACGTTTTTGTAAATAAAGGCTATTCATATATATATATGTGTGTGTGTGTGTGTGTGTGTGTGTATTTTACAAATATAAATAAACTTTTACATTCTGTATTCAATGAAATACACTTAATTTGATTAAGACAATTAACTATGACTGTTTGTATAAAACGCTTAAATTAATTTTAAAGAGGCATAAATATTTATGAGGTCATGGGCATCGATACTTATAGCTCCTTTCAATATGCATTAACTAACTTGAGTAACTTTTTCGGAACTTGAACAAGCTGTATAGAGTTAATTATACACACATATGATATTTGATATAAACTGCCTAGTCAGTTTGGATGAATGATAATTTCATCTTTTCTTGATATAATGGCAAATAAAATAACTCCATGTTGTTGAGTGATGTAATAAAGATTACGGAAAGGAAATAGTTAATTTATTCTATATGACACACTGAAATCGAAAGCTAAATAAATACTTGTAGTAAGTATAAATAGTAGTATAAATGGATCAAAGACTTTGGTTTACTAATCAAATACACAACTTACTATATTTGACAATAATCAAAAATGTATCTTTAATATTTCGACCCCGCATTTACTTCATTGGTTTCTGCCGATCATAATATGTATGCTGTTGATTTACCAATTGTGACGATACGATGAATAAGTAAAAGAAATTTTAATTGTTACAATTATCAATGCCGCGCTCTGTCAACAACGAAGTCGAATAAAAATATGGCTGGTAATTATGCACTTGCTAATTTTTAAGTCATCGCCGAAACTTTCAATTAAGATTCTTATTTTATGCGCAATTAAATTGCCTTTTAAAAGAAAACGTACCTAAGTAGGTGCATACTAATAATAATAATGGTAGTAGCGGTAATGCCAAGTACGAAATACATCAAATTAGCACTGCATAACGGATTTTCATATTCTAGTATATTATTTCGCCTCGCGAACTGGTGGTGGTGTGGGCACACACGGGGAGAAATAGGCTAATTAAAAAGTAGCATTTGTGTATCGACTGTCGGAAGTTCCGAGTTCTTGGGCACACGAGAGAAGAGCCGCGAACAATTGCGTTCACGGTCAATTATTATTAGGGCGTTTGCCTTGGCTGGAGTGCAGATGAAAATGTGTATAAAGGCCTCGCCTCCCCCGCTTCCAGCCTCCGGAGCTTTTTGTTAGCGAGAACATTACTGGCTCGGCTCGATCAAATATACATTTAAAATATGCAAGACCAAATGGAGGAGCAGGTTTCACCGAGATTTTTTTTTGCTAGTGCGTATTCCGCACGAGTTGGAAGCCCTCGGCAAGATTGAGGTAGTATTGATTTTTGCTTCCTTTTGGACCGTTTAAGGCCTTTACTCCGCCTCGTATATTGCGAATTCTCATGATTGCGGATTGATAATGTGCCGGATTTTCTCCTATGCTCCGAGATCCGTGAGCCATTCGAAAAGGAATTGAGGTGGCACTGGTGAACTACTGATTCTTGTTCCAGAATAATATAAGTCGCTATCAATCTTTCATCTATAGCTTTCAAACATGCGTAAAAGTTTATCTTGAGATTCATTCAGTATTTGTCAAAATATATACGCCTGCTTACTGCCAGCTTTGCATATTATCTCAACAAGAAATACATTAGAAGATAAGAAGAGTACTAGATAATACGAATTTATTATTATATAAAAGATGAAGCTGATTTGTATTTAACGTGCCATACATGCCAATGAAATAAATGATACAAATATACAAGGGTTCTCCAAAATTTACATTTCACGGAAACAAGATCAATATTTACTGTAAATAGGAAGACCTATCATTAACATAATTTAAACTAAATTAAAAATCGGTATTTATTAAAAAAAAAACAGACATTTTTATAAAATAATAATTGTTAACATGTATAAAAAAAACCTATGAATTTGTGAACATTTCTATAGATGCTTGTGTATATTTAAATTAAAGATTAGTACTGCATTACTTTAGCAGCATATTTGGTACTATAATTAATTTCGTATAATAATAGCTTAGTTTTTATGCAATAAATGTATCAAAGTATTTTTAATTAAAAACATAAATGCTTAAAAGTGAAATCTTTCTTTCTTCTAATACATGAAACATCAAATTTAAATGTTTAGCAGACAGCGCTGGTCAACTTGGATAATTACATTTAGTACAAAAAATCTAATAAAAAGTTTAACCTCAACTTAGTTATGTAAAAGATGAAAATTTTGTTGTAAAACACGTTTGAAAAATATTTTTATTGTAAATTTAACTCAATAAAAAAGTTGAATCGTACATTTTTAAAAGCAACGTTTTTAAAATATTGATAATAGATTATATATTTTCACTTCATTTAAGTTTGAATATATATATATATATATATATGCAGTGGTGTGTGGATGTGCAAATTAAAAAAAATTTTGAATGTTAAGACACGTAACATACATGTAATCTTTTAATGATTTATCATACGTACGTAAGGAAGAATGTATTTAACAATTGTTCAAAAATTTTAACAATATTCTACCATCTAGAAATATAAATCCGTTAAATTAAATTTCTATCTCACTTTATTTGCATTAACTATTTTAATAGTGATAATAATAACAGTATGCATAATACACACAATATGTCGCGACCATTGAAATAATTGTCCGTAGAATTAATAATTGGGCTGAAGACAAAAGGCGTATGATTTTTGCTACGTAAACGCTAAATAATATTTCGACCCGAAAAACGATTTTATCTACAAATTATGGGTAATGCAACCTACCTTACCAGCTTTACCGGCAATGGCAGCACTTCCTATAACCTCTTCGAATAGTAGCAGTTAGTATGAATGCAGACGAAAAAAATCACTGATAAACATATCACGTTACTGCTACACAGATTTGGTAATTCTTTTCTTTTGGAGAGCCACCAGTTCTGTTGCTTCTAGTATATCGAGGAAGAAATTCTGTTCGGGCCGAATGTAAAACAAAGTCAATGCGTGACCGTACGCTAAATAAGAGAACGAAAAACGGAGAAAACCTCTTACGTAGTTGTGTCAAAAGATATCTTCATTTCCTTACGTAAGAGGACAAGCGAAGTGCTAATCTGGTCTTTAACCCTGGATTTTCGTGGAAATCTCATATTTTTCACATTGCCTAAGTGTTAAGGAGGAGCAATAAAGAGACTTGTAATCAAAGCATGAGTTTCACACTCCATACGAATACCAAATGATCATGAGAATAACACTCTAGCAACGTAGCACGCACATTGAATTATGGCTTATAAATAGAAGGTAAAGCAGCTATAAAATGTAAAAAATAATTGTCTGAAAAAAATCAGTCTAGATACTATTTTTATTCTCTAGTGGCATTCATTTTGGTTCTTGCTTAAACCAACTAATAACTTATAATGTGACAATGATATCATAACAATATTTTAAAATTCAATCAATATTTACAAAATAGAATGCTTTACAAGTGAAGACAGCTGCAACTAAATATTGTAAACATTAATATTATCTGAATAAATTTGTATTCGCAGTATGTACCTAATTATTCTTATGAAAATAAATATCAGAACATTTTAGCATTACCAAACAATTAATTTTATTATAACTTTTGTTACTAACATTATATAGAGATTTGTTTTCAGATTTATAACGTCTTTGTGTGGGAGACTGAGAGCAATAAAAAATGTTATATAAATCAAAAAAGGATTGATGATAAAATGATGGAAAAAGAACATATCTTAGACGCAGAATATTGGCGTGTTGAAGCAGAAGCGATTATCGATGACGTACGATATCATGTGCATGATTTAAAAATTTGTAACAATTCTGCCTTATCTAGCAACAATAATGCAATCTTTTTAAACCTAACTACACTGGAGGATCTTAAGTTTTGCGTACGACTATCACCACAAGGTTTCAATATTGTTAACAATGAGCATGACTACATAAGCAATAAAAATGACAATGAAAACAATACTTCCGAATATTTTGAAACCATCTATAGCTTGTTGGATTCTGTCAGTCCACAGTATAGAAATTCCTTTGGCAAGAGCCTCCTTGACAGGTTGAAACTGTTGAGTGAGAGTCAAAAACAATAAATATTTACAGAATAGATGTCATATTAATGTGTTTATAATCATGTACAAAGTTTTTTAAATTATTCTGAATGTATGTGTGTGTACGTTTGAGTGCGTGGGTTTGAATTGTAAGCAAATTTTTATTTTAGAAATATTAAGAACAAGGCTTAATAATTTATTGATTTTCAAGTAGAGCTTTTGTATGTATATCAGCTTATGAATAATGAATAATTAATGCAGTTGAATATGATTTATACTATATTATTTACAATTTTAACTTCTTAAATATTATAGATACCTGAAATTATCCTTGCTAAATAAATTAGTCTTAAAGTTTATATAATTCATTCAAGTACAAGCAAATAAAATAATTTTTCTATTTCTTACTAAATTAAAAATATTTTATAAAAAAAAAAAATGATTATAATATATTCTTAGTAAATTGTGAATCATAATTATATTCAATATCCTAATGTATTTAATTTGAAACTTTAATTATTAATAAATTAAATATCAAGATTTTATTTTTATTTTTTTAATATTGAGCAAATTATACATAAGCATAATCATAGTTTCACTATGTGACAAATATACGTTTTTGAATTAGATAATGAACTTTGTATTTAATTTGCTTTGGTAACTTAAAAAATTGTATTTGATCGCTTATCTTTTTTCTATTAATGGTTTCATTGGTTTGTGATTGCATTTTATATTGAAGGTCAAAAGACCATAACATTTTGAAGGATTGTCCAAGATACTCTGACGCTTGAAGACTCCAATACTTGAGCTTAGATCGTTTCATAGTCGTAGTAATTACTAATGAGAATTTAGTTTAAGAAATGAATATTGTAATCTATAACATGCGTTGAATATCTTATTTCTCATGAATATATTTTACACGTCAATTTTCAGTTCCTATTTCAATTTTTATTGTTTATAGAAACAAAAAATTACACTAAGTACTAACAATAAGCCACGACTTCATTCAGTCAGAAATCTGTACAAAATTAGTGCGCGATTAATAAATTTGCATTAAATTAAAGGCAGTAGTTACGTACTGTAATTAATTTGTTATAATATTCAGATTATTTACAATCAGTTTCCACAATAATTAATCATCTAAATTATTTTTATTCCCATTTTACTACAATTACATGAACTCTGTAAATCAAAAATTAGAAAATATTATAGAAAACATACATTGTACAAATTTAAGCATTAATTAAGCCATTAATTTTTGGTATATTATTAATTTTTTTAGTATCTTGGCCACAGTGCCAGAAAATTAAGCTTTTACTTGGCTTAATTCCCATCAGTTATAGTTCCTTCAAGTTTAAAATCTGTGCTTGCAAAGCAATACTGCCAAATAATAGTTGCATACAAGCTCATTCTGAAGAATTTAAGAAAATTCAGAATATTTCTCAGTTTCGTTGTGAACAAAGTAATTGATGCTAGATACAAATAAATTTATGCGCTTTGATTTTTTATTACACAATTCACAAGTGTAGCAAACATTTATGGTCACGTAAAAATAGAGAAGTAAATTCAATAATGCAATAAAAAATGACCAAAGTCCTTATAACATTTAGCAATAAATAAATTAATCTTTGTTTTTAATATATATTATCGGGAAATGAATATGTGAAATTGTAACAGTAATAATAATAAATATTAAAATAAATAATATGTTAATACAAATAAAAAATAATCATAATTTTATTGAAGTTAATTTATTTAAATAAATTTAAGATTGAATTGATCTTATTATACTGATTTTTTTTTTATGCAGTTAATCATTATTTAAAAAGTTTTCCGATTATTTAAAGTTTTGAATGCGAGTA
Organism: Kradibia gibbosae; assembly: GCA_018907135.1. Lineage (NCBI taxonomy): Eukaryota > Metazoa > Arthropoda > Insecta > Hymenoptera > Agaonidae > Kradibia > Kradibia gibbosae. Next base: position 2,230,838 of record JACCHX010000003.1, on the reverse strand, counting down.
ATCCGAAATTTTAGCTACTTTCATTGAGTGAACAAAAAAATAATTAGACATGCAATATAAATATCTGGCAAAATACATAACTATTTTAGAGCTAGCATTATATGCCGTAATAAATATGTAATTCAACAAGTCGCAATTGCTCACTTTCGCGTAAACAAGCATTTTTAACTGTACCAAAAACAAGAACCTGCGTGACGTCAAATGCCAGGAAAAGAGAGAGAATAATTTCACGAATGGTTATTTTAAACCCGTTAAAAGCTTGCATCCAAACATGAATAATTATAGTATTACACTCGTGAAACTTTCAAAAGCATCGACGGTAATTATTTTATTTTCAATCAATTTTGGTCCTTATATTTATAATGCTTTTAATTTGAATCCTCAATTGCTGTAACTAACATTTACGTAGAAACTGAAATACACCTCATTCCAAAAATAAAACGATAAAGCATGTGAATTGTTATGTTATAAATAAACGAAATCAAAATGCTTTACTAACGTACTACTTACATTTGTTGTTCGTACTTCGTGAACGTATGATTAATTACTATTTACAGTTATACAACTTTTTTATTGCTGATCTTTTGGAGTATAATTACTGTTTCCTCTGTGCTTAAGATAATTAAGTACGTAGGACTCGTAATTCGTTAAGTCATCTACGATCCGTTTGTTAATTAATTCGGCCGCGACTTTTAAAATTCGAGACGACAACTGAGCATTGAAAGAAAAAACGTGATCTGCTTCTACCACGCGGTCAACTAAACTCCACGTGCGTATAAAGTAATGATACATGTGCGCCTTCGGAACGAATTTTCGCTTCTTTCACTTCAGCAATTCTTCACTGCCAAGATATGAAAGAAAATTATGATGGCAATTACAACGAATATTCTCCAGCGTTGAAACTTTAAATAACAAAACTTATTACGCATTTGAGCCCCTTGTCAAGCAATATAACATGTCCATGTATAGTTGTAATGTAAAAATCTATTTACTCTTTTAATAACATATTTTTCAAGAACTCAATATTTTGAATTTTAATTTATGTAATATAAGGATAACAATAATTACAAAATATATTAATAATTGAAATTTATAGAATTATTACTATTAGCGAATTCAGATGCCATGGTGAATATTCATTGTTGAAATTTTTATTAATAGGCATCTTATTACCGTACACAATTTCAAATTATAATTTGCTACAAGATATAGTAAAAGGTAAATACAAAATTTGTTCAAATTTTATGCAGAATAATATTTTAATTCTATTAAAGGATGCTTCAAGTCTCTATTTTTTCTGCGTAGTTAGATTCGTATTATGTGAGTAATTATTTTTCTGTCCTTCTAAAAACTTGGGTGATTCACTAAAAAATGTATATTTCATTTGCATAATACATAACAGTAAAAAAGTAGTTTGTCGTAAGGCGATAATAATTACTTTAAAAAAACCTAAACTATTGTTTTAGAAGTAAAAAATATAAATTGATCAAACTGCAAATATTTATTATAGTTATATTCACAATCGTATTCTTCCCGAATTTTAGATTAATAGATTAGATGGATTTTTTATATAAATGTTTATCTTTTATTAAATTTTCTTTTCAGAAATACAAAATCTCTTAAATACTCAAATTAGAAATAAAGTTTAATTAAAAATATGAATGAAACGCTTATCTAAAAGGTTTTTGTTTAAAATATCAAATTTTGAAATTGATCAAGTAACAAAGTATACGTGTAATTAAAAAAAAAAAAAGAGAAATTATATATTTTTTATTAAAATATTTATTTTAAATATTTTAAAATAACCTACATACTTTGTAACTCATTTTTTTTGAAAAAATTAAACATTACTAGCGAATTTTAAAAAAGTTCGAATAAACGTAATAACGTAATACTAAAAGTTATGAACATTCAGCCTTTATCCATGAAAATTTATTAGGCTTAGAAAACATTTTTTTAAATACATGATTTTCGTGTATCATATCCTATAATCACAATATATTTTATACTAAACCATAATTAAAGCATCAAGGTTTATATGAAAAATTATTCCAAATTTGATTATTTTTATTAACCAGTGTGTTCACTTTCTAAAAAAATTTTTAAAAATTATAATTCACATTTAATATTAGTTTTTATTTTTGTTATTTTCTGTTAAATACTTTTTAAAAACATGTTCAATAATAAATATCATAGGACATTTACAAGTAGGTCAGTTACCTTAATTGGTATTGTAATTTTAACGTAAAGATTTTATTTCCTCTAAAATGGGACACAGTAATAATTGTGCTGTAATGTATGTACAATTTAGCGAAAATTCAAATATTTAATGGTTGTAGTACATAAAAATAATTGATTTTATTTTTATGACATTGAAGACACCACTAACGTACAATACATATAAAAATATGTACGTTATTTTGAAGAAACGTAAGTTTTTCTGTAAAAGTTTAAAATTCTATCATTGATAAGTTCTTCAAAACTTGAATATTATGCGATTCGATATTTGTTCGTTGTATATTTAATAATTTGTTGAAGTATTAAAGAAAAAATTACATAATTAAGTATAATATTTATAAAATAATTCACTGAATACCTACTGAATATACACTTATACACTGAACTATACAATGAAACTTAAAAAGTTATCATATTATTATAATTTGAAAAACATTTTTCTTCTTCTTTTTTTTACAATAATCATTAATATTTAAGATTTGACGGATAAACTTTAATGTTATCTATAATTTTCACAGAGTTAATTTGAATAAAAAATTAAACCCACAAGAATTTTCTATTCAAATTTAAATAATAAGTACGTGTACGTAAGTATAAGAATAATTATAGAAAAGTTAGTGATGTAAATTTTTTAGCCATCAAATGTTGAGAATAAGTTTGGTTAGCCTGATTATTATCTTTAATAGTATAATTTTGTTGTGAATAATTGTAAAACTTTTCTTCGACAATAGTTCATATTATGAAAAGCTTGATCACCAGGACTCAATTGTATTATGTATAAACAAAAATAAAATTTCATCAAAGTGATGGATTTCGGTATAAATAAATAAATTTATATCTCATTTGATTTGATATAAATGTTCGATATAAATTAATTTATATCTCATTTAACTATATTTGTGTTAAAAATACGTCCTCGTGAACTTAGTCCTATCCTGACTATCCTGCTATGTCGTAGTGGATTGTTAAACAATTGGATTGATAAATAAAAGATATCGTTAGTTACGCAAATTTTTACTATTTTTTCCTACTTCTGTGCAGTTCCTTGTGTTCATATTCTGAAACATATTGTAAAATATAACTTATACAAGTAACGGCTATAAGTTATCGACGTCTTCCGGCTGACTGAACTTATGCTTATTATACCGTAGTCGTTTAGCTTTAAATTCTTGAAAAATTCAAGTATAACAATAAATTTTTGACAAGTTGACTATCTTGGCGTTATCAAGACATTCGTCTTCATCCGGTGCTCATGATACGACAGGCGAACTTCTCTTCTTTGCATAAAAATTTCAAAACTCTATAAAAATCCGACGCAATAATCTTGGTTCATTTTCACGATGTTTTTACAAAGCTCCCTATCTAATGAATTGAAAAATTGTTCGAACTTTATGAAATCGAGAATACTAGAATAAATTAAAGCGATTTTTTTCAGTTTCTCTTTAAAATATCACTACACTATCTAACTAACATTAAATTTCGGTGACATTAATTTTTCAAAGAGGTTATATCATTGACGTGAATTCATACTTGTGTCGTCTGATACTCTGATGCATTGAAATAATTTAACGTCAACTCTTAATATTCTATTTGGAGAAGTCATTTGCATTTGTCGATAAACATTGTAATAGCAGTTAGGTTATAGCGACAACGACAAATTCAATATCGCGAACAGATACATTATTCCAATAATCTTCTAAAAGCTGTAATCTTCATTCATATCTACCTAGCGTCCAATTTATTTCGGGCCCTAGCTTTTGAAATATTAGTCATAAATCTTATAAATGAGACACAGTGACGCATTTTGCAAGATATAACTCTTTAGGATTAGTCATGATGTCAATAAAATAAATACAAACTTAACTTTAATAATGAAATTCTTTGACAAATCAGGTTGTAGAAAATAACTCAAGCTTAACAAGCAAACCAAAGTTTTTTCCAAAAATCCAAGGTCGCTTAAATCAAGGAAATTATTTTTTAGTACAAATAAATACGAAATGTGTATTTTATGGGAAAGCGATTATAACTAATACTAAATAACCGATGGGACAGCGACCCCGTCAATAAATATTTTCTTAGAGAATAAGAGAAATATGTTTTGGCGAAAAAAGTAAAACGAACTTGAATTCGGCCAACGCATGAATAGAATGTCTATGTTGGACATACGCGTAATAAATTGTATAATTTGATATACGATGACTGTATGCGTAAATTATCTTGGCGAAGATCCGCACATAATTGAATATACAATGAATACAAATTCGACCTTAAGGTGATAAATTCCGTAGCTGTACCTTCGGGATAAAAACATTCATTTAATGGAGGCCTTTACAATCGGCACAATGCGACAAAGTGCACTATATTAACTGCAGAATTTAAATCAACGCAAAACGTTGGGCTTTCACTTAATGTTGCGCTCTCTATATCAACAAACGATTGAGCAGCGCGCGTACAGTAGACGAGGAGAACTCGACCTCCCCCCCCCCTCCCTGTCTCCCACCCGCGCTCAATTTACTTCACCTGGCGTCTCAGCTCGACTAGAAGTCCAACACGGCAGTCGAACAAAGAAGTCTGGAAGCTGAATCGGTACTAAGGCTCGACTTTTTTAGACATGTTTCGGGTCACAAAACAAAATCCGTGTGAATGTTCGCGCCTGTGCAGTGTGAAAAAGTATGTATTTAACATTTGTAAGATTTAACGAAAAACAATGGGCCGTTAAAAAAAAAATGAAGGAAAAGTCACGACGATCTCTGATTTCTGATTACGCAAGCTTGTACGAATTTTCGCGCCAATAAAGTCTGCTGTTGCTTTCTGGTTTAGTGCTCAAAACCTTTGCTAACTGTAAACCGCCTTCTTGATTTCATTACGATTGAGTGCGTGTGACGCTTTAGTAAGAAATTTCTTTCTTTCGTATACGAATCGAGAAACACGGTTATGTACTTTGAAAACTTACATTATAAAAACAAAAATTTATTATCAATGAAAATATAAAATTTGTCCATGAAAAAATGTGTCTTTGAACACGTAACACGCGCAAATTCATTAAATAAATGCTTGAGTCAACTTTATTAATTTAATAATAGTTGTAATTAGTTTTAATGTCGAAATTATAAATAACCACTGTAAGAATGTAATGAAAAGCGATAATTAAAACGAAATAAGCTTAAATTAATTCGACTCTTATCTCTGTTTCAGTCACTCGCTTTAAAAAATAAATTAATAAACATTAGCGATTGTTTCTGCGACGATTTAAACAGACTATTTACATTCTAATTTATCAAAAACAATGCGAGACTGTGTAAAATTAAATATAAATATTCAACGCTACTAGAAATTGCGCGATGGGAGTATCAATAATACTTTACTATCTTTTTGTGTTAATCCAAAAAGATTTAAAAAATCTAATTACGCTTGGTATTGTAACGACTAATTGGATTAAACAGCTGAACATTATGTTATTTATTAAGTTATTGATAAAAAAAATAAATTTTATTGTGGTACAACGTGTAATAGAAAACAAATTCTTATTATATTGTATATTTATATTAAAATGAGTTACAAAATTGGTTAAAATTATTTATTTTATTATATAGCATATAATAAATACAATATTTTGAGTATTATCTCTCAATTGAATTTCATGATATTCTTTTAACATCCAGTATTTTTCACGTATCATTTCCACAAATTCATACTATACAGAAGCAAAGACAATAGTTTGAAGCACTAATTGCAGTAGAGATTTCCGCCTTTTCTTCGTAAGTTGCTATAGTTATTTGCTTTCTTACTAACGTTGAGAGAAATTATTTCATGTTAACTGCTATCATTACTACAAAATACTAGTTTTAATGCTAATTTAATTATTATTATTTAAACTACTTTGTCTTTCTGTTAATACCTATTACTGACTAATTGCTTATTGTGATGTCTTTTATGTTGTTTACAACTCTTTTCGACGGCTAATTTATAATTTTATTTATTAAATTATAAACATTTTCATTTATTTAACTGTCAAATGAATTACTACAAGCTTGCCTTAGTAAATGAGTTTGAAGAAAAATACCACATGGTAAGTTAGGAGTTATTTAAAAAATATGTATTATCTTAATTTTATCGCTACTCAATAAAATATGCTTATGAGATATTACAGCCAAATTAAGGTAATGCGATATAATTATATGTTTTAAATAATGCGCGCTACTTATTTTATATTTTAAGTAGGTTTTATTTATTAGTTTTAAAAACTTTTGATAACATGTTACCCCTAAAATCCTATTCCATAAGTTGCACGCGGTAAATGTGCTTGAATGTTTGTTACTCAAAATTGTTATCGACACTCTTATATTATTGACGTAAATAAAATATTTTACCCTAATTATTTTGAGAATCGAAATATGTTTAAGTAAACAAAACTTCCTTATATTAAAGTTTCGGCTAATTTTTCCTTTATTTTATTATTGTACCTTTGTACATTTAATCTTCTATTTCTATTAATTTCAATCGATACATTACATAACTATATAATAAAAAATTCCAAACTCTTAAAATTTCAATCTATGAAAGAACAATATATACTTCCGTCTCGAAGCGTTCAAATTAAGGTTTTGCGTATTTCGAACGAGGCGAAACTTACAAATCGAATAATCTGTTGCATTATATATTACGTTGGAAGTAAAAATTGGTGCATGTTGCGGGAGGAATGGACTTTTTCGAAAGCAAGATTTTTGCGCTTACGTTGCGAGATTGGCGAGTGCTATCGATAATCGTGAGGCGCGTTACGGTAATTTATAGCAGGCAAGGGAATAGCCGTTAAATCGATCGATCCAATGAAGGGGATAACGACCGGGTACTAAAGCTTTAATGAAGTTCGGCTTAAAAATAAAAATGTTGCGATTTGCATCGTGCGCCATTTTGTGTCGTGGCAAATCGTTTACATTGTCCATCGAACTCTCGCGTGCAGAAACGATGTCCGGCCAGCCTTGGAGTTTGCGGCTTCCTAACCTCCTTTCCTTCGGGGACCGCAGCTCGAGTCATTGATAAATCGCAGTGCAATCGCATCGGAGAAGTAAACAATAGTAATTATTCAGGATTTTATACAAGTTCGTTGACATCGTACGCACATTGGTATAAAATTGGTTTTGGCCCTGGCCATAAGGGAGACACGTGTGCACGCGAAGCCAAAGCGTTGACGAGCTAAGAGCTGCAAGTATTAAGCTATCGAGATCGTAGCCAACTAAGGCCAAGCCGATGGTATATCGTGGCTCTCGTACCGTTGCCACGGCATTTCGCGAAATCGTAATATCGAGGGTCGAGTGGGGCGCGGCCGGGAGGGCGAGAGAGGCAGAGAAGGAGAGACATTTAAAGACGCAGTCATTTATTTATTACAGATGACTGAGATTCTAGATCGGTATATTTGTCGGTACGTCGCCTGGCCCCAGGAATTTCTCTCCGCTCGCCCTTGGATATCGGCCTTAGGTAAGCGACAACGGTCGTCATTATCCGTCCGGGTTTCGCTCGACCTTACTCGGCTGCGCAGCACAATTCCAATTTCCGCACTGAGAAGCGACATCGAGAAAGTGAACAATAGCAGGGGATCGGTGGAGTACCCCGAGGCTCGAGCGGCACCTCGCCGAACGAAGCCTGGACTAACGGTTTCGCGGTGGCTCGCGGCGGTGCGTTCGCTCCGCTAACTTGTGAGACGCTCTCTCTCTCTCTCTCCCCCCCCCTTTGGAGCCGCCACTCTTACTCTTAAAATCAGCGGCGGCGGCCGTACCCGGGGCTCTCCTCGCACTCCGCGACGTGCCCGCCGAGTCGGGAGTTCGCTCCCGACGACCGTAGGCGTCGTACGAAGTCACGTCGCGCTCATGATCCGCGATGCCGATTAGGCCAACTGCCACGGCTGCCCGCGGAGTCGCCCGCGGAGTTGGCCGCACAGTTGGCCGCACGATTGGCACCACAGGGACGAGCGCGTAAGCGGCTGGCGCCCGTGCCCGGGCTACCGGAGCTCTCCTCGACGTCGTCGTCGATTGCGTCGAGCTTACGGCGCGAGACTTTCCAACTGCGTGAAGTAAGCGCGAGCGGGAGCGTTGGCTCTCCTCAGCATCCGCGGAGGAGGCGGGGCGGTCTTGGCTCTGGCTTCGGAGGAACAGCGCCGAGACGGGGGGGGGAGAGAGAGAGAGAGCGGAGGAGTGGGAGAGATTACGCACACGGGAGCGCGGCAGAGGAGGGGCGGGAAAAATTACAACGGGCCCTGGGGATCGGCGCGGCAGGCGCACGAGTATATCAACCGCGGTAAATTACCGCCGTCGGGTCGGGTTGGGTTGGGTTGGGGGAAAGGTGCAGCGCGGCAGGGAGGGAGGCGAGAGCGCGGAGCCGGCGAGTGGGAGCGAGAGGCCAGAGTCCGGCGCTGGCGCATCGGCTCTTCCCCGTCGGTGGCGCTATTCCCTAGCTATAGCCCCCAGCCCCCAGCAGTTCGCAGCTCGTCGTCGGGCCGATATACGCGCGCGCGCGCACTGTCCGCTGCTCGGGTCGGGCGGCCCGATAGCGAGGCTGCGCGAGGCTACGAGGATTCCGCGTCTCGGCCCTTCTGCTCCCGTGGCGACGTCCCCGGGGAGTCTCGAGGCAGGGACGTCGTTGGGCCAGCCGCCGAGGTGAGCGCCTAGCCTTGGCGCGCCGAGACCCGGAGGCCGCGACCGTCCGACGCGTCGGGGTGTCGGGCCACCCCCCCCCCCACCCCCTCGAGCCCTACTCGCAGACATTTAGTACAGTTGGAGGCGCGGACGTCTCCCGGGGGAGGAGAGACCGCGAGGAGGAGGAGCCCCCGGAGCGTGTCGCCAGCTCCGGCTGACAGCGCCGCGGCACGTAAACAGAGAGGCGCTGTTATGTCCTGGCGCGAATCGGCGGCGGCGGCGGCGACGGCGGCGACGGCTTCCGACCGAGGCACTGGATCCAGGTCGCGAGGACGACGCCCGCGGCGGACCTGAGCCGAGGCTTCCGGTGCGTACGAGGGGGGGCCGCCCTGCTCTCCCTTCGCTCGCCGACTCTCGCCCCGCTCCGCGGCCCCGAGTCCAAGCGTCGATGTGCCTCCCGTGTGCCCCTCCGTTGCGGGCTTGTGTGCGCGAGTGCGCGAGCGTGCGCCCGTGCCCGGGTGAGCGAGAGTTCGGTGAATCGGTTCGCAAGGTGGTTTCTCGCCCGAGCAGCTCCCAACGCTTACGCTCTCGCGACTCGTTGGCTTCGTTGGTTCGTTGTGTATTTGTTCCCACACGGGGCCCGACTCGACTCTCGCGCTCCTGCAAATGCCCGCCGACCTCCTTTCCAGGGCTACGTCCCCTTCTCCGCGTGGTCCGAGCCCTTAGGGCTTGGAGGTTGTGTCCCCAATCCTGCTTTTGCCATTGATGCTCACGCGGACGCTTCGACATAGGCCCTGTCGTCTCTTTTCTCTTTTTATCATTGTTTACTACTCGCTCCTTTTTTCCTTCGCTCCTATCGCCTGATCGACGTCAAGAACAAGGCATCGCTTTACAAATTCACTCCTGCACCTGACGCGACAATTTTCGATATTAATAATCTTCCTGGCAATCAACAACTGATTCTCTATTTTCTCTTTGAAGTCTTTTTTCAAAAATACCACGTTTCATTCTATAACTCTCTCTTTCTGTGTCTCTTTACTCTTGTCGTTTCAAGTTAGACTACGTCAGGGTTATTTAGCTGTAATAGCTATTCATTATTATGGCTATAATGTTATTTTGATTTTACCTTTACTTTCTCATGTTTACCTTCTTTTAACCATTGGCATCACTGTTATTGAGTTTTTTTTTTCTTCTTCAAGAATTAATCTATTAAAAAAGAGACACAATAATGTAATTGCGCGTTAATTTCAATTTACCTTTTTAACTGCTTGAAAGTAACAATAATACAAGTTATTAAGTTAGTAATTCTTAACGTATTGATCACTTTCATATTTTTAGAATGCAGATTTCACTGTTACCATCGATTCACTTTTTTAAAAATAATTTTGTAAACCTTTTGACATTTTTGAATTATGAAATTTGTTTTCTTATTAAAACAACAATTTATTTTTCTTACGTAAAATAAATTGAATTCTATATTCTTGTGTAAATTCTTGAATTAAACTCAATATATAGTTTCTACTTATCAATCTATCGCATGTTTTTATTTATGTATACTACAAAGTGTTTTGGCATGACTCACTTATGGTAATTTAAATCAATATTATTTGAAGTACTGTAGTACAAGCATAAGAATTCTTATATTATTGCTATATCTATTAGCATAATTATTTTCTGTTTATCGCGTTAAAATAATGTCGAGTATTGTCACAATTGAATAGAACATTGTATATAACATATTAATTATACAAGCTTAATATGAAGTTTGTAAAATATTGCTTTATTTTACATAAAGATTTCTGCCTAAAAAAGTAGAAAAATAATTTATTTACCATTATAAGAGTCCAGTGTGTAAAATGTTATCTATAGTTATTCATAGATAAGATACAAGAACTTGATTGTATTGAATGATTTAATTTGTAAATTGAGTGAAATCAATAAGATTATTTTTGTATAATGGTGAAAAATATTTTATAGTGAATTCCTCAATTGCTATTGCTTATTAAATTTAAGTTCAAATTAAGCGATCTTGTGACAGACCTTCTTTTGATTAAACATTTACAGAAAATAAAATAATACTGATTTTTTTACACAATAGTTTAACAATACTATTGGGACATTTTTACAAAATTTTGTAATCTTGAGTTCATTTATAAAGCTCTTTAATCTTATAATTATCACTCTTTCCTGTGTTTTTCTACAATATAAATTAAGCAACCTCTTATGACAAATACAGTGTCTATGTCCGAATATAAAATTAATGAATATAATATGATATACGAGGTACTAAAATAATATGAAATACCTAATATCTTTTTCAGATGCCTTAGAAGATACGACAAATGGTAATTCAGAAAAAAATTACTTTCCAACGAGGAAGGTATGGCTAGTTTGACTGTAACAACTTCAAGCAAGAATAGCTCCCGTAGCGCATCTCCAAGCAGAGCCAACGTTTCCAACTCACACAGACAACAACAGCAGGTCATCGGTGATCACATATCTAAGTCACGGAATGCCAGCACGGCGTAAGTTCATTATCCCATTATAATTGTTTTCTTTATCTAAGAGATGCGATCAGATGTTAAGCACCGAGGAATTTATTTTATAAAATGACTATGCAGTAAATAGTGCCGAGAGATTCGTGTTTTATATATATATTTAAGTATCAGGAAGATCAAAGTTAATTTGAAACTAGTGATGTGTGTAGAACAATATAAGTGCTGCTCTGTAATTGATTGATTTTTGTGAAGTGTTAAGGATATTTTAGCAAAAATTCTTAAAGTCTTATAAAAAGTGTCAGGCGAATCTGCCTGTAAATAATCTAAACAATTATTATATTGAAAAACGAATCAGGTAAATGATTATTTATTTTTGTTACAATTATAGCTGTGGCTTATGTGATTTTTTTTACGAATAGCATACATAACTTTTGTGAGCACATTTCTAACGTTTTATGAAAACACAATAACTACGTCGAATAATTGTACAAACTGCAAATTTTAATAGCGTTCAATTTTAATTAGATGGCACATTAAAAATATTTTTAAATTTTCATGTATTACAATCCTATAAGAAATTTCAATGCTTTAATAATTTGTTTACGTTCAAACAATATATCCTTCGTTTAGTATCTAATAATCTAATAATCTAATCTTTAGTAGTTTCTTATAATGAAAATAACGCGCGCGCTCACATTATTAAATATACAGTTAAATATACTTCTTCGTTGCCGTTTTTCTCGTGACATTTGCACACAAAGAATTTATTCTTTGTTACTACTTTTTCTCACGTTGACAGTCAGCTTATTAGAAAATGTTTTTTTCATATGACCGTTTGATTATAATTTAATAAGGAGATATATTGTCTCGTTGGATATAGGCTACGCAGTGATGAAAGCATTTTAATTAAACTAAAGCGACCTTAAATTCACGTAAAAATGATCAATCAATTCAATGTTATTTTTTCGATAAATATTTACACGCGCATTTTTTTTTCTTTTCTGTTAATCGTAATATAACGCATGTATCACATTGAAATAGATTTAATTAGCTTAATCAATTGAATCACTTTAAATACGTAGTATTTGATTACGCAGGCAATAATTATAATAAAGTACTCTTTGAATATAAAACTAATGTACCGAGCAATTCTTAAATGCAAGCTATTGTAAAATATATATTTTTTGTGCATGTATAACATGTGTATATGTGCTCTTTGTGGTAAATCGATATATTAAAAGAGAGTGTAAAATAGTTCGACCTTTAGCAGACAAGTAATTACATTAATCCCTTCTCAATAAATATATTTAATTGAAAATTATTTTACGATGTCACGTGCCGTCGCTATTACATAAATCGCTAAAATTTTTCCGAGCATTTGATAGCTTTACAATTTGTAATGGAAAAAATCAATAGATTATCAATTATTATATATCTAAAAATTTATGTTCCATGCTAAATATTATATAGAGTAGCTCCATATCGCATACCATACATACAGCTGCCATACAGTTTAATATTGGAGTTTACTTTTTGTTTTAGTACGTAAATTTCGTTGTGAAAGGCATTTATTTCAGTGCATAAAATCTCGTAGGAAATTTTAATATTGTTTTTTTGTATTCAAGTTTAATATTAAAGATAATTAAGAGTAATAATGTATCCAACTAATAGCGTTTATTGATTTTTTCACTTATATAATGCAGCTATAATTTTACTTCATTAATCCAAAAATTATTTTCCGTTATTTATTGAGTTTTGAGTCGCAGCTCAAATCTATTTTTTAGTTTATGTATATTGTTTTTTTATATTTGAGTTGCATAACATCAAATTTAAATAGGACAGAGATCAATACTATAAAAATACAAACACATAAAATTAATTTTTAGAATAATCGAATAGATGAAAATATTAAATCAAGTCTTAGCGATACAAATAATTTTTCATTAATTTGTGTACGAGCCATAGGAATGATAAATTTCTTGATTTTGTACAAACATATTATATGAAGCACCATTAACTTATTGTTTTAAAATTCTTACGAATGTTCCAATTCATAATGAGTAGTGTCTTAAATGGAGTTACAGATCCGATAGAAATTATGAGTTATGAAATTGAATTATTTCAAATTAGAGACTTATGTATATAATATCATATTGAAAAACATTACATATTGAATTACATGTGCATAAATTATGAACTTGACCTTTATGTTTCGAATAAGAGGATAAGTGTACAAGTGTATTATGTATTATTTGAATAAATACTATTCGATACGTAATTAACAAAACAAAATAATAATAATAAGAGTCAAAGTTTGAAAGTTTTTGCGAAATATGTGAAAATTATACAAATCTTCGAATTTATATCATCTTATTTGTCAAGTGTGTAACAAATTCTGAATTTCATGCCAATCGGTAAAAGGTAAGAATAATATAAATACGATAGCTATAAAAAATCATTTCCTATGCCAGGCAACACCACCGGCGATTGTTCGACTAAAAATAATGAAAAGGAAACGATGCTTGGAGAAAATATTTTTAGATAACTAAGGGTAGAAATCTGTTTTCCAAGCTTATTTAACCGGATGTATAAAATCGTTGAAAGACGTCCTCGAAACTTTTCCACATTAATAAACAGAATTATTGCTTAGCAGAGCGCGAGGGAGTTCCTTGTTTGCGCAGGTCCGAATTAAAATCCAAATTCTAATAAATGAGCGTCGATTGGCGAAAAAGTAGCGTGCGAGGTCTTGGTCCTCGACGAAGACGTCACGCCAACACCGTAAAAGGACGTCCCCCGTCGCTGACTAGCCGTCGCCGCCACCCCCTCCAACCCTCTCTCTCTCTCTCTATCTATCTCTATCTCCCCCTCCCTCGATCCCCGCTCCCTCCCAATATTCCCCTTTGTTTTTGAACGCCCCACCCAAGAACCTTCGCTCCTCGCCCGCAGTGCAATCCCGCCAAAATCGCACTAAACCATATCCCGACGACGGGATTTCGAGGGTCGAGCGAGAGGTGCGGGTCTTGGTGCTCCGAGAGCGAAGAAAGTTTATAAATAGAGAGTGCGTCGAGTGGCTGGTAACAGGGACACAATCGAGCGGATTAACAACGTGCCGCTGCGAGCGCAACGCAATAATGCATCCTCCCCGTTGTGTTTCCGCAGTCAGCAGCAGCAGCAGCAGCAGCAGCAGCAACAGCAGCAGCAGCAGCAGCAGCCAACGACGACGACGGCGGCGGCGACCGCGGTGGCGACGACGTCGCAGGGAGTGGGGACCGCGACTGCCGAGGGTAGCACCTGCAGCGGGGGCAGCGGGGGAGCCATGAGGGCCGGCGGCGTGCCGAGGCAGCGCTCGCCCAGTACCATGACTCGGGCCGGGGACCTCCTCGAGGACTCGACCGGTATCCTCTACGGGCTCGAGCACGAGGAGCTCGGCGCCCTTCATCCGGGCAACGCCGTCGACGAGGAGCCCGTGAGTCGACGTTGAGAGGCCGCTTGGCGATTGCACTCGCGTCCCCTTGCCGCCTCCTCTCCTCCTGGGAAGAGCGCGGATCGGCCCTCGAACCTCCTCCCCCAATAGCTTCGGTCGATTGCCGGTGCGCCCGAGCGGACTTGGCCCGTCGACCTTCGTCCTCGGTTCTGTCACTCGAGAAAAAGCCCCGAGCGCCTTATCGCCTCCTCTTTTTAAGGAGTTAGCGGCAACAGCGGCCAACGGCAGCTAACGTTCCTTAAGTCTCGTTTGGCCTCTCCGATATTCTTAATCGCTCTCGTGGTTTACGAGTACGTCCTTTCTTTTTATCGCTCCTAATCATCACTTTTCCCATCCTGATGGGATGCTTATCGCCTAGTGTACTTCGGGATCGGAATATTGCGTGACCATATTTTACACGGATCGTTGCAAACTTTCGAGCGCCAGATCTCCCTTTTTATTATTTTTTTTTTTTAATATTAATTATACTTTTATTATTAATCTTATTAATTGATTACATTTCTCTTTGCTTCAAAGTAATTTTATTTTCCGTTTCAAAGCGTCCGTTCAATTCTTAAATCTGATATTTCTGTCAAACAATTAGTTGCCTAGAAATATTGATTTTTATGGAATACTGACATTTGTGTTTAAAGTTAAATGCTTACGTACATTATGTAGCTGCTCTCAATTTAGAAATATTATTAAACGTCTATGTTACTTAACTTTTCATATGCGCATGTATGAAATATGTTTCTAGACTTGTTAAATTGAAAAATTGTAGATTCACTATACGAAATTTCATTGCAAATTTTATAAATAAGCACGGATAAAAATTAATGTTAATCATCTAACATGTTATTAAATATTTATTCATCTTTTACTGTTTTGATTTTAGTGAAAGCCACATGTGTATTATAAATTTGACACGTGCACATAGATACGCGTTTGTATATGTACATATTTTTTTTTTAATGTAAACTTCTCTGACATTTTGCAGAATCTTTAGAAAATATGTTTACGCATCATAAAATACTCTTGTCCATTTTTACAAGCATTATTAAACTTTTTCTTTTCTCAACCTTCAACAATGTCCTTAATATGTTTAATTTCCTTGCAGAATTATCTTTTACTTATTTTTATCCTTTCATCCTTACTATTATGACTTGTTGTGTAAAACAAAATTGAATTTATACTCATTTTATTTTCATATTTTACGATAATTTCCTTCTCCTTGACGAAATCTTTCGATTAATGTTTATAACCTATTAATCGAATCTATCATATTTTCGAAAACAAATTTTTATTATTCTTTAGAGATTTTTATCAAGTTTCTATCAATAAATTACAATTTTTTCTAAAAATTTTTATTTAACACAAAATAGTATCAATTTCATGTTTCTATAAATTTAGTATCTTTTTTTCAACCCACAAAATTATAAATTATCATCAGCAGTCTTATCGAACTTTTTTAAATGCTTAAAAACTATAAATTATTAGAGTACATTTATTATAGATTATTTCTTCCTTCTCCAGTAAGTTCAATTCTACAATTTTACTTAATATCTACTATATACATTATGAAATTTGAACCTCTTCATTTTATTATTATTTTATATTGCTCCACGTATTGTTTCATTAAATGAATTATAAAACATTTTATTGAGCACTAAAGTTACATCCATATGCTTGAATTTTCTATAATTTGTTTAACTCCATTTTTTTATAAACTATTTTTGTTTTTAATTATCCTATAATTTTTTAATGATTTCTCTTGAAACTCTTATCGACGATTTTTATTAAATTTTTTCACAGAAAATGGCGTTTCATAAAATTCGAACATTCTCATTGATTTTAATGCTTCTCATTTATTACCAATTACTAACACATATTTTTGACGAACTTAAATTTATAAAATTAATAGCTTTCATTACTAAATTAGTTATTTGTATTAGCTTTATTTTTTAAATATGTTAAAAGTATATTTTTAATTCGACATTTAATATATTATGCTAATTTTTTTGATCTTAGATTATTAGATCAGGGAATTAGATTCGATAGAAAGATATTTTATCATTAGAAATCGCTGGAAACTTTTAATTAAAGATATGTGTAATATTTTTAAATTTATTTAAATATATTTAATAACTACGTAAGATTTTTTAGTTTATCGAAAGAAAATAGGTGCAATCCAAATACAATCATACAATTTATTCATTTTCTCTTTATTAAAAAGATAGCAAAACTTTAACGGAATAGCATTCATTATTTATTGATGGTAAGAATATAATATATCATCTACGAAGACATAAATGTTTAAAATAATTGTATGTAGGAAAGTAAACATTTGATTTAATGTACATAAATTATTGCTTCTAATTTTTAATAATTTCATAAAATGCACTGAGCACTATTTTTTAAAAATTTCATAAATTATGTTTTATTGACAAAAATGTTCGTATATGCGCTTGATGAAATAATTTTGACAAGAGCAACGTCAATTGGCGATAAAATTTGATTTGTCCGTAGATATCGCGTTTCTAGTCGTATGTCTCCCACATATTAAATTATAATATCAATGCACTGTATTCGTGCTAAAATGATTATCATCCAACAAAATTTAATTAACTACTTTGTACGTGTTTTCTTTAATATTTATGTATTCTTGAACAACATAATCAATAAACACTATAATAACTTAATAATTTAATCCACAATCGGTTTTTTTTTAAATTTCATATAAATATGTTTTACAGCTCTTGAATGAATATGAGAAGCTTTTCTCAATGATTTATTAAGATTGTATTCTAAAGCTATAGCCAGATAGTTTATTAATTATAAGATTTGTACACAATATAATTTAAGCAGTCTTAAAATTTCTAAATATATTGCGTAAATAAAAGAATTTTTTGATGTTAACAACTACGTAAAAAAAAACATTTTTTATTCTTGAAAAATATAAGCGAAATTATAGGTAAAATATTAATATAAACATTTGATGATAATTAATTCTACACGAAGAAATTAATGTTACTGTTTAATTTGTCTTATAACATTAACTGCTTTTATTCTTGCCATATTAATATTAAGTTACTCTTTTATAAAAAAAGTACATTTCTATTCATTTTTACATTAGCCTTTATGTATAATTTATTTAAACAAATACAATATAATGAACGTATGAATAAGGGTCATTTGAAGAATTGAAAATATTTATTTATATAATAAACCGTCATTGGGTTTGGTAACTAATGAAGTAACGTATAAATAAAGTCATTGCAAAGCAAATATATGAGACTGAGGTTTTTTGAGTGTTCTATTATTTACATTGCAAGAGCTGACGTAAAACATATCAAGATGGCGTAAAAATTGATTCTAGTGGTGTTATTTTACCTATTAACCCGGCTGCTTTTAACTCGTGCTTTAGGTGCTTTTAATTTTACTTGCTCGAGTTGGATGCTGCGCAGCTAATTTTTAAAACAATCCTGGTGGCAAATTTTTAGCAACAAGTCGTATCGCGATGTAATCGATTTTCCGTGCCTCAATATCTCGGCACAGTGTACCGAATAGGTTACACTTTTGCTAAATATTTTGTCCGAGCCAAGAGCTCGTGTTTCCAAAGTCATCATGATTCCTGCTCATTCAATGGCGCACTAGAGGTTTCAGGTAAACTCGTAGATAAAAGTCGCATTCGTAAATCGATGCCAATAAAAGCGAGCTCGAAGCGCGCGAGGCTCGAGAAAACGTACAACGCTAATATGATCTTGTGGCTATTCTTATCTCGAAAAGGCGATAAGCTTATTTTTCTGATGGAGCACAAATATATAAGCGTACTTCCGTTAAACTTCCACGAGGATGCTCGGTGAGTCAGCCTTGATAATTGGCCGAGCATCGAACTGGCAAAACACTCCTCGATGGTTTGCGAGAAGGGCCACACGAGCACCACCCGCATGTGGGTAAAATTATCGAATTGGTTTGGGCTCCAGTTTCTATTGTATAGTGTTTCGGTAACCGAACTCTACCGCGAGAGATAAGGAGGCTCGGGTGAATCGAGCGAGCGAGCGAGCGAGCGCTTAGTGGAGGGCCAAAATGCGGGGACCGGCAATCGAGTCCCTGCCGCGATCGTGGCTAAGTAAATTATGCTTGCAGCAGGACACGTCGTGCCAGGCGGTCCACCAGGCGTCCTTCATGTCCAATGGCTCGTCGGAGCTGATTGGCGACGACGTGGACGTGAGCGGCGGCCGAGTGCGCCAAGCGATCGAGCACATACAGAACAAAATTGCCAAGACGCGCGAGCTCATAAGGACGGAGCAGACGACCAGGGACGGTAAGTCCGTTGGTATCCCAAGGGCGGCCTATTCTCCTACCGACCTCTGCTCCCGCTTTGCTACGCGTACGCGCGCGCGCGCGCACAGGGAGGCGGCGGCGGCCCCTTTGGTATGGGTTGTTGCCCGTGACTGGAATGCGGAAGCGTCCTGGCGCACAAGGGAACTTGGACACGTGCGACACTTCGTTCCTTCCCCGACCTTAATTGATCTTTTTCCATTCACGCCATGATGAGCTCTCGCGGCTTTGACTTTAACCCGGAGTTAAGGGATTTCGTATTTCAGAGGGATAACGGCGAGGACTCCGGCCCTTTTAATTTTCAGGCGGTTTTCCTGCTCCATCGGTGGATGTGGCTTGATACCGCCGCAAGCCAAGTGGGACGCAATATTTAGTGCAAGCGAATCAGGAGGGAGCAGCTGCAATTGACATTCCTTCAATTTAAAATAATCTCATGCTCGTTCGGTACGAATTCTACGATGAAAAATTCTTCGGTTAAGAATTGCCTCTAAATTCTTTTATTATCATTATCATTGTTGCGGCTGTTATTCTTATTGTAATTATAAATGCTTAAATACTATTTTGATTTTTATTGGCACACGTCAATTCGCTCGCGCATCGAACTTTATTTTATAAATTTAAGCAATTAAGCGCACGCTTCGATAAAAAAAAAACTATATTGATTATTTAATAAATATCTGACTTTTATTATTTTTATTATTTTTTTTATTATTTTATCTAATATTTGCTTTTTTGTAATAAGGGTTATCGTTTATCATTCATAGCACGGGTATATAACAATAAGCCAGTGCATGTTTTTTAAAAATCTAAAATTGTTCAATTTTTTACGATCCGCGTTTTTAACGGCAAATAATATTTACATTTTAGTCAGATTTGCTCTCGAGGAAATACCTATAAATATTGTTAGAATTTTAAAGAGCGTTATGTGCATTATAAATATATGTGTATATATACTGTATCTATACTCTTTTAAATTTGGAATAAGAATTGGCACATTGGTAAAAAAAAATTAAATCTTATTTATTACATAAATTTATCAAACATGGATTATCTAATTATATATAGGATATTACACGATATATATATAAATAATTTACAATTGATATCAATCAAGTGGAGTGTTAATTTTCTTTTCCAAATTCTACTAATTTCAATCAAATTTATGGTGCGACGCATGACCAAAGAATTTTGTTAATTAAACGCAGAGAGCGACGTCCTTTGATTAATTCCGAAAGTGCAAAGTTAAAGGAGAAAGCTTGGATTGAAATGATGAATTTTCAGAAAATGTGAACGAGTATCTCAAGCTCGCGGCTAACGCCGACAAGCAACAACGTACACGAATAAAAACGGTCTTCGAGAAGAAGAACCAAAAGTCAGCGCACAATATTCTGCAGTTGCAGAAAAAGCTCGACAGCTACACGAAGAAGCTAAGGAACTACGAGATGAATGGCGCTCAAGTGGCCCACCGGCAACCTCGCGAAGTACTCCGCGATATGGGACAGGGCTTGAAGTACGTCACTAAATTATCTCCCCCCTCCCCGCCCCCTTCCGGCCCCCTTTAGTCAATTGTATTTTGGGTTTTTGCATGAAATGTAAGACCCCGCCCACCAGCCTCTCGCCCATACGGCATAATTAGTTCCAATCGCTCCTCTTATCTGGATGGTTGTCTTTCTCCCATTGCGATTTACAATCAATGACGTATATCTCTCCGATCGATAATACATTTGTTTATAGAATTTTTACAAACAGATAACGGAAAGCGCATGACATGGCGTAGCTAAACAGTGTACGTTTTAAATTACAAATTATTTCCGCATTATTTGTCATGATTGAAAACTTTATCATCCTTGTTCATTATTCTCTGTTTATAAACAATCCTTGTTAATAATTGCCATCTTACTTTTTATAATATTTTATGCAAGGGTATTTTTGTGGACATATTTTGTTATTAAATTAGCACGTTCTAATGGTAATATTAAATAATTCGTATAAGCTCTGTACAAAACTATTCATATTAATTATTGGATGTCTGATAGAATTAAAAATTTTTACGAAAATGATTTTTAACCGATATCTAGATTCTTTTATTGCTAAGCGATAAAATTATATTTCTAAGGCCTCGTAAAATAATTTCATGCCGATTCCCAACAAATATTTTAATTTATTTTACATTCCAATTCTTTTATTGTTTATCTAGAAATGTGGGTGGTAATATTCGTGATGGGATAACAGGATTTTCAGGGTAAGTTTGAGTAATATTTACCTTTTTTTTATAAGATTCAAATAGTAAATAAGAACCACAAATATTTAAAAAAAAAAAATATTCATTTTTGTACTTTCCATTCAAAAATATATGTACGTTAACATCACGTTATGCTTCGATTAATATTAGTCGATATGCTGTATCGATATTTGTTTTTATAACAATACATGATCTTAATAGAAGGATACTTCAGTTTATGCATAGTTTTTATTCACGATCTTACACTAATGAAACAATGCATGATTGTTGATAGAAGAGTAATTTTTGTTCCCGAAAAATACGCAACGGCAATGATCATCGCATAGAATTTATTTTTACACGTGATTACAAATACAATGTTATATTGGAAAAAATTGTTGCTTTATTAGTGTTTACCTAGATTGTGATTGCATTGTAACATGTAAAATATGTACGATATAGTTATTTATTATTATATATAATTGAGTAGAATTAGAAAAGCAATAAACCATTTTTTTTTCTATAAATCTTGGGATTTTTTTAATGACAACATAATTTAATTTAATTTTCATATTAAATTAACTAGTATAAGAATAATGCAAGTACAATTTATTTTATAGAAGTGTCATGTCGAAGCCAAGGGAGTTTGCACACCTGATAAAAAATAAATTTGGCAGTGCAGACAACATAAACAGCTTATCACGTAAGTAATTAATTTGATTGGTAAATTATACGATTATTGTATTAGTTTTATCTAAAAAAATGTATTTAACTTCATTGTATCGTCGCAAGTTGCCTCGCATATAAAGAAATAAAGTACAATTGTTATACGCACTTATACTCGCACAAAACGGAAACAGGATAATTCACTGCTATCATAATCACTGCATTAAAAATCATTTCCATAATCATGTTATATACATATGTATATATATATATATATATATATATATATATATATATATATTGATTATAACCTAATCATTTTTATTACTCTTCAGAGCTGTCGTGTAATAATCGATAGCTGTGAGTAAGAAAATAAGAAAAGCCACTGACAAATTAATAGCACGCTTAAAACTATTTCATTTATTTCGCCTAATTTGTACGTCTTCTTACACTTTAATGCTTGGTTTTTTTGCTGTAAACTTTTCTCGATGTTTGCCATTGACTACAGTTATCCAATACCAAAATCAGCGAACGTTGGTCCGATCAAAATCAAAATTCGATTGAGCTGAGTTGAAAAAGTCGAAAAATAAAAAATAAAGACAATAATGGTGGCGATTTTGAAGCTTTGTCAAGGGCGTTGTTCATTTTTACTATACTTCTACAATCGATGGCCATTGAATTCGTTCATTGCAAATGCTTAATCAACAGAATTCTTATTTTAAAAGTACGTTTCATCAAAAACAAAAATACACTCATTCATGCAATTGGGACTTAGATTATTATAAAAGCTATAAAATTCGAAACGAAACAATCCATTTACGATAAATTTGAATGTCAACCTGAAAGACCAGAGATAAGTGCGAGACATTACTGCGTCGACAATAGTGCATTGTTCGACTGTGGCACTGAAAAGAAATTACCTTACTATAAACGGCTCCGCAATGAGAAGGAGCTTAATGCTTTTTTTTCCCAATCGACGAACGGTATAAGAGTAGTCGTTAGTTAAATTTAACCGGAAAAATTCGCCCGTCGGAGTAAAGAGTGAGGCTCTAGCCTCAGTTACGGATAGACCTCGTCAGCTCTATGATAAAATCGCGAAGGCTAATCGAGGCTAATGTCCGCGGAGCGACATTTCTTCTCAGTCCCAGGCAGCGAGGATAGCCGAGGGCCGAGCGAGCGTAAGCCCGGAGGGCAGCGAGAGCGAGTCCGGGAGCCTTGACTCGGGGCCGCTCCTACCCCTTAGCTGGCTATTGTATTGGATAATCAACTGGTCATTCTAACAGGCGAACCTTCTCTGTGCTTTGACCGCAGATGGCTCGACATTTTATGTAAACGATACACCGCGTGCAACAGGTAACAACGGTGACAGCGGTAGCGTCGAGGAGGAGAACAGCGGCAAGGCCCACCACGGCTCGGCGACCCTCCCCGGGGGCTGCAGCCTCGGCTCCAACCACAGCGCCGGGGGCCCCGGCGGCCCCGGCACCGCGGCCATCAAGTTCCCCTCGGAGGAGGGCTCCGAGTGCTCGAGCGTAACCAGCGAGAGCGGCCCCGGCAGCCGGGGACAGGCCCACGCCTGCGCCCACGAGCAGGGCAGCAGGCCCTGCAGCCTCAAGTCGATATTCGCGGAGCTACAGGACCACAGGGAGAACCTCGACCGCTTCCGGGAGAAGCTCGAGGCTTTCAAGGTTAGTGCCGACGGGGATGCTCGCTTTGTTCACCGGTCGCGGGAGCGGCGGGCGCCCCCCGACCCTGGCTCCGAGCGAGCCTCCCTCGCCGATCTCGCTTCGCAACCTGGGGACGGGCTTGCGGGGAAAGGAGAGAGAGAGAGAGAGAGGGGAGAAAGGCAAGGGAGTAACGAGCGATGTTTCGATTGCACTGTGGCAGACGATACAGCAGGAGGTGAGTTACCTGTCGCACGCCGTCCAAGAGGAGAGATTCCGCAGCGAGCGTCTGGAGGAGCAGGTCAACGATCTCACGGAGCTGCACCAGAACGAGATCGAGAACCTCAAGCAGACGATCACGGACATGGAGGAGAAGGTCCAGTACCAGAGCGAGGACAGGCTACGGGACATACACGAGATGCTGGAGAGCTGCCAGACGAAGATATGGAAGATGGAGCACCAGCAGCAGCAGCACCAGCAGTACGTGACCCTCGAGGGCCTCGACAACAGCAACGCCCGAGCCTTGGTGGTCAAGCTCATAAACGTCGTGCTCACGGTCCTCCAAGTTATTTTACTCCTGGTGGCGACCGGCGCCGGGATTATGATGCCGTTTCTACGGACGAGGTAAGAGCCCCTACATTCTGTGCGACTCCTCCTCTTGCTCTCTCTCTCTCTCTCTCTCTCTCTT
Organism: Kradibia gibbosae; assembly: GCA_018907135.1. Lineage (NCBI taxonomy): Eukaryota > Metazoa > Arthropoda > Insecta > Hymenoptera > Agaonidae > Kradibia > Kradibia gibbosae. The sequence goes on along the minus strand of JACCHX010000003.1, from coordinate 2,206,433 downwards.
ACTCGTCGCTTTCGAGTTGGTACCGGTATCGTTTTTAACGATCGATGCCGGCCTTTAGTGCTTTTTCAGATTGGCCACTTTCGCACCCAACTCCACTATTGGCAAAGTAAGATTTGTCGTCGGCATCGATTTTCGGCATCTCCACGCGTCGCCCAACAATATTAGGCGCGAGAGCAGGCTCGCTTCACTTTCATGAATTAAGACCACGTTAAATTTACATTGCCCGTGCCAAGATAAACAATTCGAGGCCAAAGCGCCAATTGCATCGCTTTGATGAATCGTTTTTTAATGGTTAACGCGACCGCGCCTCTACTCCTCCGTTAGAGACGACGTTCCTTCGGGCAATCGAGTCCGCGATATCTTCTCCCAAGACTACAACTCTTGTCGAGAGCAATTTGATCGATTTGGTTTTGAAATGCTTTTTCATTTTTTTTTTTTTTTTTTTTCTTATAAAATATTTCAATTACCGGTAGCAGTAAATGAAATAATGTGAAAAATATATATTTATATATATACATATATCTTTATTCGAGACGTTTTAACTTCAGCTAACAACGGTGTTTAAATTTGGGTTATTTTTTATTTTTCGCTTTGAAATAATAACCAATGATAAGAAATTCGTAAGGACGGCAAACGACTCCTCTCGCGTTCATAATAACGGCGCTCTTTTATTCCGAAGTAATCGTCGGCTCGTTTTCAAGTGACGAACGCTGTATAAATCGAATTAACGCGGGCTTCGCTAATGCCGTTGGTACGCGAGAAATATGAGAAAATTGTCGGCGTTGCCGGTACTCGGATCGTTAAAGGCGCGATAAAAATCGAGCGGATAGAATTCTATTAACAGCGGCGAGCTGAAATCGCGCTTATCAGAATCGGGCGTCGATTGGAGATCGGGGATAATCGAGAATAACCCATCGGCCGCTGCTGCATCTCAAGTTAAGCAGACTCAGCTCGAAGTCTCGTTCTTTCAAAAAAAAATCCTCCTCGCCGCGTCTGTTCCAGCTGTACTAAGCCCCATTGTTTCATGTGCAGGGTGCGCATATTGACGACGACGGTCGTCGTCCTGGGTATAGTCTTCGTGCTGAAGCAGTGGCCCGAGGTGCACGACGTCGGCGGTCACCTAATGCGCCACCTTAAACAGACCCTCGCCGTCAAGTAGCATTCCTCGTTGTCGTTGACCCCCGGAGCCGATAGTAAGCCAGGGCGCGGGCCTGGGCCCGAGGGGCCGGTGGCCAGGTACCAGTCTCGGCTGCTCCCCGTCCCTGCCTCGCCGTCGCGCCCTTTTATCCCACCCGGACGACTGGCGCGGCAGCATCGAGCGAGAAATTATAAATATGTAGATTGGAGAAATTTAATTTTGCGATTAGATAATTAATGCGCGCGCGCCCACGGGCGACGCCCAAATGCGGTAACCGAAGCTAGAAAGATTTCCTTACTTTGAGATGTGCCTTGTATTTGTTCGAACGTCAATGTACAGTGGAAACTCTTTTTCTTTTTCTTTTTTATCGTCAATTTTTTTCTCGTGTATAAAGCCAGTGTAGTCGCGTTTATTTATTTTTGCACGCTCTTTGCGTAAAAATTATGTATGTTGCAATGCGCCCAATGATCATTTGTCAGTTTCATTGTTTTGTTTCACCATTTGGATTGATTTTCATCAACGTCTCCCCTCTATTACGAAACTTTTGCTATTTCAATAAAACTTCGATCAATATGTTACCATTAAATTATACTTTATGTGATTAGTAATAATAATAGTAATAATGGAAATAACAATAGTAGTAATAGTAATAATAATAATAATAATAATAATAATAATAATAATAATAATGATAATGATAATGATAATGATAATGATAACGATAATGATAATTATGATAATGATAATGATAATAATAATAGTTATGATAATAATAAAAATAAGAATATTTATCAATGAATACTTTATTTTAAACAATTGAAACTATATACTGTCTTTTTTATCCAACAAATTGTAGACTTTAAGCGAATGAGGAATCAATAATTGTGATCGCATAGAACTTAAAAAGTCAATACAAATGTGTATTTAGTCGAAATATATTTTCTTGATAAAGCAATGTACATTTATAGGTGTCATAGTGGGCTTTCACTTATTGTAACAATTAAAATAAAAGCACAAAATTATCATTATTAACAAAAGTGTTTGTTTCAAAGTAACGGAATTCTTTCACTTCTAGATAAAAATTTTCGAAATTTTTTAAATATATATATATATATATATATATCAGTTGCAGAGGATAGTTACTAATTTAAAGATAAAAATTTCGAAAAAGAGTCGAACGAAAATTTGTTAATATCATATAATCGCTGAACTTTTTATTATTTTATATTTAATACATTTTTTTATTTAGCCTATATATATATAAATACCCGTTATTATTAAATAATTTTTTTTTTATTTATTGTTCAAATTTCAAATATGCGTTTATATATTTTTCTATTATATTACTTTATTCGTAATAACTAATTACATTGTACTGTTTTTTTATATAAACTTTCATAAAATGTTCTTTTTCAAAGTTATAATTAAATTAGGAGATAGAAAAATGAGACTTTTCTTTTTCCTAATATCCTACCGATTTAATTAATTATTTTGTAATTGACCATTATTTTAATACAAATATTTACCAATATTTATAAAAACAAAATAAAGCGCTCAAATAATGACAATATAAAATAAAATCTCAAACACTCTTATCATTGCTATTAAAAATGACATTAACTAATTGAAAACGAAAAAGAAGTAAAAACAAATTTGTATAATAAATAATATTTTAATAAGTTAATATTACGTACAGTAAGTATAGTGATATTATAGCAGTCCTTTATATAATTAAATCGTACAGATTTTATGATGAATTTATAATCAGAATTTATATTTGAACCATTTCTTACATTTACTTCTAAATCATCATGAAACTGTGGCTTAATACACCCAAAAAAAAAAATTAGAAAAGTCTCATTTTTTAATATTCCAAAACGTATTTAAAACCATTGTAGTATCGAAATCGAAAATATTATCCATACCTAAAATTTCCTTGATAATATATATTTATTCGACATTAAGTTTAAATAAAATTTAATACATCGCCACGTATAATCATTCTGGAGAATTGCAATTTAATGAATTTGACGAAAAGATTGAAATTTATCATATTAAAAATGCTGTTGATTGCTTGGAAAGCTATTTTTCGCATTATCAGTATAAGTTTATATAATAACGATAAATTTACGTACACACGCATATACATATACAAAATCATCCACTTATATGCGAACACATTTATCTACCAGAATTAACAATAATATAGATAAAAATTGCCTTTTCTTTTTGCAATTCTCTCTGTTAAATTACGTTGGTAATTTGAAGAAAAAAACTCTAAATTTTTTGTCGAAACGTTTGCATTACACCATGAGTTTACAAAATGTTTAAATTATTTTAAATCTATGCTAACATTACGAAATATGATATTATTTGACATTAAAAGTACGGCATTTAAACAATTTTTTAGAAGTAGTATTTGCTGTTTGCATTGGAAAACAAAATGTCGTTATTTGAAAGATCCTTTAACCTTCTTCATCTAATAATTCATTGATACGTCATATCTCAGAATATTCGTGCTCTGTGCTACTGGTGGTGCTTTCTGTTGTTAGTTTATAATGTGTAACGATATTATTTATTATAGCTGGAAAGCATTTGAAATATAAAAACTTTTAGATACAATCCAAATTAAGAAATTGAATATTGTTTGAGATCTACTTTAAGCTGGTGCGCTTCCAAAACAAGTTCCAATTCAGTTACTACATCGCAATTACGGTAAATGGGCAACTGACGGCAAAGCCAAAAAACAATCTATTATCCGATGTGATTTTGCGCTTCTTGGCCGAGTATCTTTCATCTCTCGCCACTACGCGAGGATACCAAACTGCGTGAAAGTCGTCGTTTCAAGGAAATAAGTACCACTGCAGCCTTTCAATGTTAACCCGTAATGCTCGTCTTTGCCCTATTATTCAGCCTCGTGCAGTCTCTCACTGCAAGATTCGCAGTGTTGCACTATTACAACTCGTATTGTAAGAATAGGTGTTGTCGCTGTTGCTCTTGTGCCTCTCACGGTTAGAGTTTCAAATTCCGCAGAAATCTCAATCGCGCGGCTTGCACGCGTACCGATAGTATGAGAGAGGGAAAGAGAGAAAAGGCATAAATACGTTAAAAGCTTCATTTATCATTTCTACCGAGGACCATTGTAGAATTCAATGTGCAATTGTGCATATGCTAAGTCGAATAACACACCGAAAGCGTCAATTATTCGATCATTATTTTGATGGCTTGATAGGCAAAAAATCCCTCTCGAGTAAAATTTTCAGGCTTTTACGAAATTGGCGACTCCACTTTTAGTGGAAAATCGCGCCTGCACTCTAATGTTAAATGTGCAGGAGAATGCCAATACGATGGCTTAAATCGGCGCAGCTTAAGGTTCTTATTGATATTATTTACGATTTGGTTGTTGTCGAACACTCGTCGCATTCATTTATGATTACGATTCACGATTTTTCTCGTATCAAGAGTAAGCCAAAAATATTTAATAATATACATTGTTGTTCAGGCAATCGATTAAATACGTTTAATTATTAAATTTGATTAAACATTAAATTAATGACCGTCAAATACAATCCCCCTCTTTAAAGCAGTGATATGTAATTAATAACATTTAGTTAGCCTAGTTATTATTTAAATAATTGTAGAAGCATAATTAACCGTTACAACTTTAGTTCAATACGGCGCGTAATGTAGTGTCAGATGTAATATCATTAATACGAGGGAATAAAAAAAAAGGAGAATAATATAGAATAAAAGAAGGTAATAACTTTTTGCTCGACGCTGTTAATATCTTGTCCAGTGTGGCGTCTTTCTTTATCCTTGCCGAAAACCCGATGAGTCGTCATCGTAGCTCGTAAAAGATGCCGCACTGCCTTTTATTAAGGGGACACGAACGCAAACATGAACGCCCTGCAAGTGGATTTTCTTAGCTTTTTTATTGGCTTCATTGAGGTTTTTTGGATGCGTGGTAACGTAGCGATGTAGCGGTTGTTATCTCGATATTCCCCCCCCCCTTCAGAAGGTGAATTCACATCCTTAACTTCTGCTTTAATATTCATTATCTTCTGGTGTGTACCCCTGTAATCTATATATCGGATAAGTCCTTAAAAAGCTATTTTTCAAATCCAAAAAGTTGGTCCATAAAATGAAATAAATGTATAGATTCTTATTTTCCCGTACTAGGATTACAATTTTTTTAAGTAAAGACCAGTGTAATGTATATATGTAGGCAGTTTCCTTATTTACTTAACTTAAAAAAAATCCTTATTTGTCTACTTCATATCGGTCATTGTGATTTCTGGAAAGTGTTTTAGTAAGCGTTTTTCTAATAAACCTTCGGTTGTGCGACATACATTCGCTTATGTAAGGTCGTGAAGGCAAAAAATTAGGCTTCTTGTATTTTCTTCTTTTTTTTCTTTCGCTTCTACACTTATTGCTTCTTGTCCAACAAAATCGATGCCTTGTAGAAAAACATCAGAGATCAGTAAAGTCTATCGAAGTGTCCATTTTTAGTAATTTTGATAAAACAGTCTTGAATAATCCAACGATAATACTGTACCTGCAATAAACTCTGATATATCGAAGCTGGGGTCTATTGGAAATTTTTATTAGGAATCTTTCAAAAGACAACCAGTAGGATGGTAATCTTTATGGTAAATAGGGAAAATGAACTTTCCTACGCCTGCTTCAAACAACCATTATTATCTGGTAATAATGATACATTCATATCTGGCTATCTATGACTTGTAACTGAAACTCTCTTAGGAAATTATTTCTCGAATCAATTTTTAGAACTAATTCGCCATCAGCGTTTCGAGTAGAGGTTGCACGTTTTTGTTAGGTTCAATAGCTTCTGTGTTCATGGCCCACAGCGATTGACTTACATTTTGTTGTAATTTAAAAAAACGTCTGATTTCATCCTTTTCATTCGGCTTTAGGCTGCTTATTATATCATTTTCGACCTTAGACTATTCGAGATAATCAGCTTCTTATGCAATAAGAATAAACATGTTCTTTCGTATACTCTTTGCGATGCACCACGTGCTCTTTGTGATGATTATTTTTTAATAATTTATCTTAATTAATTATAATCTATATTTATCCCTGTGCCCCCACCTTCGGTGGCAGTCAGTGAGAGGAACTTGAGTTTTCGTTGCCGTTAGGGATTAATATATTAGACTTTCACTATTTTCTTATTATATTAGAAATTGCAACATTAATAAAAAAATATTAAGACCAAACATGACAATTTACATTTTTACATTGATATTTATTATTGACGATTTATTGACTGATTATTACACAAGCTTTATCTTAATTTTTAAAGATAGAGATATGTGGAATTACTTTTTTCAAATTATATACTTGATTATGTAATCTTATTTTATCGTTCAACCAAGGATGTTTAAGGAAAAATATGTGTATACAATAAACTTAGAAAATTAAACAAAGATAAGTAAATTTACGATATTAAAATTCAATTACAGTAAGTTTATAATACATATTCCTAAAGAATTTACTTCTACTGTAATTTTATGTATTAGTACATTTTATGTTATACTTGTCGCAATGGATTAAGTTAATAAGCACTTAAATTTTTATGATTTAAGACTTATTAAAATTTATTAACGTTAACGATTGAAGATTTATTTTTGAATGGGTATTTATTATTTTTAAAGTTAATAAAGAGCATTAACTCTTAATTTTCCCTGTGTACACAGCATAAAAACTCGTGTTGAAAAATGCAGTTACAATGTACAGACAATGAAATGAGAAAAAGACTGATTATAGATCAGCTGGTTGTCGAGTTTATCATGATTTTTTAAAAATTCAAATATAGCCTCGCTTACAAATAAAAAGCCCTCCGCCAAGACTAGTAATATTCTTTTGGCATATTTGACAGTACAAACATTTTAAATATCACAGCAACGGTAAAAAATAAATCGAAACATTCATGATATATTGTTATGAAAAAGCGAAAGATTAAATTTGAATACAGTATGCCCTAAAATACCTATACTTATACTAATTTATGTATTAATGAATGGTATGAAAATCATAACAGTAACGTAAGCATCCATTTCTTAGCGAATAATAATTTCATATATTTTATATGATACAGTGAGATTCGAAGCAGAATAGTTTTTAGGGGTACAAGTGTTTAATTTTTCCAAGCACTTTAATTACTTCATCCTGCATCATAATAAAACAGTGTACGACGCTTTTAATGAAGTATTTTGGTTATTCTTCGTAAAAAAGTTGCAATTAATGCACGGAGTTGGCATTATGTAGATAAATTTATATGAAAGTCTTTTTTGAAAAAAGTGAAATAAATTTACCGTCATGATGCATTGCGTCAAACTGAATAGCGAATAAAAATTTTCATTGCAAGCAACGATGCTGTTATCCTTTTCATAACAAAAACCAGTGTTGAGAATGAAACAATATTTTTATTAAAATATTTCCCATAAATAATACGATAAGCCGTTGCTGTTTTTGATAATTTATTCTAAAATAAATAATTTATTTTAGAATAAATTATCAGAGATGTCTGAAATAATTATACTATATTATCTCATATGGTTTTACGAATTTATCATCTAATAAATTAATAAATAAACACTTAATCGTTGCACGGTTGATTTTTAATTCTTGATAAAAGTAGCATTTCTTGTAAACATTTCATTGCAAAACTGCAAATTGCAGAGTCTTTGGATGAAGTAACAATTTAGATTAGAACGAATGGAAGCACAAAATTTAAACGTTAATAAATTTATCAAGAATGTGTAATATTTAACGATTAGCTTGAAAATGCTGGTGTCGCTGTTGTTCAAAAAAAACCTAGCGGATCGATCAATAATGCACACGAAGTTTGATAACAAAAGTTGGCTAATTCAACGCATCCACGCGCAAAGGTTCGAAAATGTTTGCTCGATGCGGGACTGGGGAAGGGCGAATTTAATCTGACCTCAGATTGTGTGGACATTTTGAAAGAAGTTTAATTTCTTGTGCCCTAATAATTACATCTTAAAGATGAAGCAAAACATGTCGACTTTCTAAAGCAAATGTTTGTGCTCTTGCAAAGACGAGCCCTCAAAATGTCTATATGAACATGCCGTAATTATCCAGTTCTAAATAATAAATTCATACTTAATAATTACAACATACCTTCTGTATAAAATTAAAGATCATGCAGATCCTAGTAGTTTATAGTTTTTATTTGCCTTCAGGATCAGTTTTATCGGTTCGTCCACCTTAACTTCTTATACATTCAGAGACTCGAATTGTCTCATTATACAAACTCGTTAGTTGATAATGCCAGAAGAGTCGTCGAACCAATCATTGGATAAAATTTATCGTTCTTTGATGATTTTTCTGGTCAACGACTGGAAATATATAAGTAGCCTATATACCCGATGCAGACAGCATATAAATCACTACGGACCAATAGAAAATTGGCCAATTGCTCTACTGAATTCAATGTTTAACCATGAGATTGTTTATAAAAATCTGATACAATTCTGAGTAGATTCTCAATCATTCTTCTTGTGATTGTTGAAGCATTAATAGAATTTTACCCTAGGGGTTCTTATTTTAGTCGCTTGTTGGCTGCAATTGTATCTGCAACAGTTCGAACGTTATTGCAAGCCTAATTGGCAACGACTTTCGCACGCAAGCTGAGATGCGTACGTCAGTTGTTTGCAAAATTATCTTGCTAAAGTCCAGCATCACCATTTGATATATCGATCCGAGCATTAAACTCAGTTTTGATGAGTCACAGTTTCAATATCACCCTTGTAAAACATTACTTCGAGGCTTTCCCCAATATTTTCTTTTCCTATCTCGGATTCGATGAAACAATTATTGACACTTAGCAAAGTATTATTACAAAGGCTCAGGCAATAATGCAAAGTAAATGTTTGTTCCTAGTAAGTTTAAAAATCAATTGACGCTACATACATTGCGCTCTCTGACTCTTGATTCTTTCAAATAATGATTCGTCATTATGTGACTGTTTGGAAGAAGAAAGTTTGTTTTGTATTAGAATTTTCTACCTGACCAAATTGTATCATATGCGATACGCAATTTATTCCGTAAAAAAAAAAATTAATTTTATACCCCGTATTATATTTTATTCGTTTTAAAAACCTGCAACAGAAATCAATCGGTTATTTAAGTATGTTGTGAGGTTTTATAGCGAAGAATTCATTTTTATATACAAAAAATTTTTACGGCATCGAGAAAATAATTTTATGAAATTTTTAAAACTTATACAACAGTTTATTAAAATATGGCGCAATTTTTTACGTTGCGATCACAAGTAATAATTTCGAATAATTAGTGCCGAAAGGCTTTTAAATAAAACGTTGGCTATTTTAAGCGAATGTTTTATAAGATCGTTACGAGTAAATCGAGTTTCAATCATTTACAATGTTGCCCGTGATATGTTATATTAAATACTTAATTTTAATGTTTGATGTAAGTCTTGATTAGAAATCATGAACGATTGGAAGAAATGAGCGGAGCCGAGTTCGTCTCTAATTTTCAAATGAATTTCGAGACACTAACTCAATCTTTATCATCTTTTCATAAATGGATCACAATGATAATGTAATAGACAGTTAGATATAAAAGAAATCTATACTTCAAGGATTGTTTGAAAGTTACAGTTTTGATTTGTAGCTTAGCGTCAATATGTTCCATTATATTTTTGTAGATACCACCTCCATTTTTATTCCAGATAAAAGAAATATCGAACCATGTTTTCCCGATTATTTTACGACCCCCCCCCCCCACGCTCTCTCGGTACAGTTCTTAAGCCAATGTCTTTCTTACCACACCCCATACTCCGAAAAGACTTCTGTAAAGCAGACCTTTTGGACAATTGCATATTAATAATGTAGTGTCCTTTTAAAGAGGTGGTCGGCACGCGTCGTGGAAACCGAGTCTGTAGTGTCCGCCCACGCAAATAAATTAAAGATCGCGCTTAGGCATGTGCGGCGCTTTTTTTACAAACTGCATCTTGTGGAGTGAACAGTAAAATACGATTTCCAAGAACGGGCTACTTTATTGACACCAAGCCATCAAATCAAGAATGTTAGCAGTAATGGTTCCTTGAGTTTCTCTCTTATTTTCTTTAAAAGGGGTCACTCGGGAATATGTAAATTGAATTATCAATATATATATATCGAACTGACCTCGGCTCTCAATGTCGGCAATCAACATTGGGACATGGACCGGCTACTTTTACATTTATTTCCCCTTGCACCTTTTTTCGAGCGCATACACTTTCTGAACTTAATCTCAAGACTGTATTATTAAGTTTCGACGTTTATTGCTTTACAATTTTTTTTTGATGAGAAAGTAAATTCAATTAATTTCATGTCTTTCTAAACTTTCGCGAAATTGTTTGGACTCGCAGTTTGTTTTCATTCGGAGTGACAGAAATAATGCTCTTAATGCGACTGCACAATGACGGAAGAATATAAAGTCGTCGTTTTTCTGCTTTCTATTTGTTTATTACCGACCCCGAATGTTTCTTCCTTGTCTCCGGTTTTCATGATTAATTCACGCACGTGACCTATGCGCGTTAGTTTGCGGAAAAAATTTTTCTTTCTTACGCGCTCATGAAATTCATCATTTAAATTAATAAAGCGTCGTAAATCCGAAGCAATTGAAACCTTTTTTTTAACGTTCTTTGTCCCTTTTGCTTCTTATTCTTTTTCTTGATACTTTTGTCGAATAACCTTGCCCTTTTTTCTGTTTTGTTTCTTCTTGGTCTTCTATTTGACTAGAGCATTTATCCATATCTTCTCGTTAAGATGATGCTTGGGTTGACGTATAGTAAACATTGATTTGTTCTTGTTCAAGGCCTGCCTAAATCCTCCACCTTCTCTCTCTCTCTCTATATTGAAAGTTCTAAATTCGTGACCATCGTCCACACTGACATTTAATTTAACTTCTAAATCTCGTTAATTATTGGTAAAAAGTTATTTTTTCCTTATAAATAGAATAATGAACAATTTCGCAGTAGAGCCAAGCCTAGAGGGATAACGAGAGATGATCATAAATACGAGACGACAATAAAGATGAAACAAAAAAGAAAAACAAATATATTGTTACGCTAATATTATCTTACGTACTTTATATGTTGGATATGGAGCATGTTTTTAAATTCCAAGTAAATATCTCAATCAGTTTCGCAAGAACTTTCATTGACTGCTTTAACAATGGAATCGCTTTGCCGAAGTGTCATTACTATTGTGCAGTATCACCGTTATTTATCCTTCTGTCTTGAAAATTCTTCATTTGTAATTTTTTCTAATAACAGATAGAATGGATTATCCACGCCAATAAGTCGTGCTCTTAATTAGGGTATTTCCTAACTTATATTTGCCCATTTTTACATTTATCCGATTAGTAATGTAACAAGCATTACGAGAATCAATGTTTTATTTATAAAATTGGAATTTTCTAAATTACCGTGTAGATAATTGCATCGATGTGTTCGAATTGATGTTAGAGATATTAAATAAAAGCCAATCATGTTTTCGAATTATCACAAACAGTTCAAACGATTTTAAATAATATTAATCTATTTAAATAATATATATATAAATTATACGGAATCCCTTGATTTCATTAAACCTTGTAGCTGGAGTCGAAAAGTCCAAGTAGAATAAAAAAGAACAGAAACCATGAATCTACTCGCTTCGGCCAATAAAAATTATTTAATAGATAAGCATTATATGTAAATAGTGAAGAAATTTTATATCCGTGCTTATGCGTATACATGTAAATAAGATAAAAGTGGCGTTGGAAAGAGAATGAACAAAAAAAAATAGAAGCTAAAATATGGAAAAAAAAAATAGCAAAATATAATTGTTACATTGTCGCAGACGTATATTGAAAATTAAGAAGAAGCAAATAGACGAAACTGCCTTGAGCTTCGTTGAAGACTCGATTGTGATTAATTAACAATGATAAAAATCAATTAATGCTTAAATTGAGGGGTAAAGGTTGTGCAACTTGTCGCGACATTCTTTGAAGCCCAATGGCAGTATTAGCGTCTGATCTGTAGCCAATTGACACTTTATAGATGCCGCGTGAGGTCGAATATTATGTTGATAATTCGCAACAGTAGACGCTGTGCGCGCTCGCTGATTCCCGCTAACCCAATAACCCCGCGGATAAACGATGTACGCGCGCACGACCGTCCACCCACTGGCGTGTGTCGCACACGGGCGCGCGTCCACACACCCACACGGAAAGACCTGCAGTCGGAGCAAACTTGTCACGGTGCTTTTTCAGTAATGCCAGGCACGGCGGGCGGGCGGGGGGGAGGGCCCCTTTTGATTAGCTTCTACTGCGCTACGTGTATAGAAATGTGATACTTGGATATTTTCTCCTCGCCTGTGGATGGATCGAATGAAATTCTGTATCCCTGCGATCGAGGAAAAGCACACGCACACGCGTGCGCCTGTGCGCGTGCATGATTTTTATCGAATGCGAATTCAGTAAGGGTTAAATTATTGCTTTGAATGACGAATTGTTCTACGAAAGCCGTGACCGATAGAAGGATCAACTTCTTTTCAGTGCATCCACGTTGCGTTACCGTACAGTTATGAGCTTTAATTGATATTCATTGTCGAACGACTGGTCTTTACGGAATTGCCGTAACAATGTTTACTCGTTGAAGAGAATAATTATTTATTTATTGCGGTTGATCGTTTCAAAAATTGTTACATTGAATTTATCGATACTTATGTGCGAAATTATTGAGAAAGATATTTTTTTTTCAATGCAAAGGTGTTCTTTGATCGTATTTTTTTTTTTTTAAATCTGTTTCATTTATCATCGAAAGATTGTATGTGTATTTTATTGCATAGTGCGTGAGTGTGTGCGCGCGTGCGTATGTATTTATATATATATATTTACCTGCATACACATGTATGCAAACACGCTCACACGTATGAACGACTTATAATGTATAATGTATACGTATAAACACGATAGATACGTAAGTTTGACGTGCACGTGCGCGTCTGTATTATATGCACACCCATCCGAACGCCTCATTGGCCGCTGGTCGCTTCGACGTTAGCAAAAAAATCACTCGAATAAAAAAAAAAGGTTAACAATCCCCTTTTTGAATTTTTTCGATGACAACGATAAACGTATTTTGTACTTTGTATAACTCGTTCGATTCGCATTATACTTTCGCTACATTTTCTATTTGTTCTTTCGTCAAAGGAATACGCATTCAGCATTACAGCGGTCGGCATAGGCCACTGCAATTATCATTAATGAGACGTGCACTTATTTTAGAAATTTTAGTCTAGGCATAAGTAGGAAGGGGCCCTAAATAGAAAGGTAACTGTACGCGTATCGTAGAATTTATAATAGTTATTCCGTGCGATGGTCTGCATCGACGTCCGAGTAAGCGCTCTATTGTTTCACTAGCGCCGATATTTTAATTAAGCGTAAGAATATCATTAAAAATTATGCAAAGAAATAGATGGGCCGGCGTAGATGGATTTTCGAAATGAAAGAATTAACAAAATAATGGTGAATGCAATTCATCGTTATGCCTCGTTATCAAATGTGCATACATAACACACGACCTCACACGTTTATATATGTATATGTGTATACATATATATATACATATATGCATGTATATATTTGTATGTGGGTGCGTGCGTGCGTGTGGATACAAAGAGAGATGCACGTTTCTTTCGCGTCCGGTTGCAAAAATATGTCACATATGTTATTTGAATAAATATTGTCACCAATAAAAAGAGAATTTTTAAAAAATTGATTTTTTAATTTTATGCACAACTTACTCCTTTTTTCCATGAGACATCCTACAAAATCTTGCTCATAATAAATATCGACTAAAACACTTATTACCGATAGAAAAATTCTATTCTAATCCAATGGTCGGCACAAGCTGTTTGCGACACTCGCCATATTATATTATGTTTATGTTAACGAGTATCAAGTTTATTTAACCTGAAGAAGTAAATTAAAATATAAACGTAGGACACATCAACGTTTTATGGATCTAATTACCAAACGAACCATTCGTAATTTATCCTATCCAGCTTTTCTACGAGCTTCCCGAATAATTATAAAGAAAGTATGCACAAGCCATTTGATGGAATTTAGCAAATATTACTCATACCTTTAGAAGCGTTTTAATTTTTATTACACGATAAATTCCTGACAATGTTGATTATTACTTTCTTTATTGTATTTCGTAAATTCATAGCAAATTCGAACTGCGGTAAAGGCTTCAGAGTTGCAAATCAGAGTCTGCGAGGCAGGATCACTTTCCATTTCAAGTACGAAAAAGATAGCAATCATACAATCGTAGAATTGTTTTGAAAAAAAGCAATAAGAATCAGTAGAATGTAACTTAATACGTGGCTCTCGGCTATTGAAACAAGAGGAACGCTCTAAAAAATTATCGAATCAAATGCAATTGACAGTTAGTTTCATTTATCGTCGAGAGCAAAGAAACAAATAATAGACGATTGGGAGCACCTCATAGAGTTAAGAATAACATTCGCATTACACGCAAACTCTCGATTATCGCTCGTTAATTGGTGTTAAATTAAACTAAGCAATGCTGCGAGTGCCTTCCAATTTCAATTTCTCGTTGCAATACTGCACCGAATTGTTATCGCCGTCGGGATCTTCTTCTATGCCAACGCGGTCATTGGGTCAATGTGCGATTGACCCAATCTCTGTGAAAATGCACGCGATCCTGGTCGATAACCTCGGAGTCAAGCGCAAAATATAAAGACGGAAAGAGAGGAGCTTTTAGCATAAAGCACGAGTTGCTCAATTGAATAGTTACCAGTGTTACGTTCAAGATTGATATTGTCGACGCAAAATAAAAGAGAACCTCGCAAAGTATTTCCTTACAATTCCCATTCCAATAATTGAAATTATTACTCGCAGTTACCATCCGCGGACAAAGATATAATATTTTTAATTCTAAATTTTTCACAATATTATTCATTAGCCATGATGTACTATGATCGATAAATGTACGTCGCCATTCGGATGTATTGACGAATATGAAAGAAGTTCAAATTTATGAATATTAAAAAAAAAATAAATTGAATATATATGAATTTACGTCTGCAATTTTTTTTAATACTTACCCATTACTTCAACTATTTATAGTATTATGAAACAATAATACTATACTTAACGTGAACATAATAATAATATAAATAATGTAATAGTAAAACAGTGTATTAGGCATTATGAAACGATGTTTATAATTAATTTAAGGAAGTGGATTAGTTTTGCCGGTATTGTAATGTATAAGATTAATAATAAAATTATGTACGATCGTATTTTCCAATTAATGAATAAAATACAGCAAACGCTATATTTTTTATTTTTTCCAGCTGATTACAAGATTACTTCAAATGTATAAGGTCTGTATTTACAAAATATTTTCAATTGAAAAATTTCTATTTTATTTATCGAGGATTCGGGGCACATGGCGTCAGTTTTCATTGTTTTCACTTTTCATCTGTAAGTAAATAAAATTAATTCTTAAGGAATTGAGATATAGTATCATATAATTCAATTACATTCGTATAAAATCAATTGCCAATTACAAGTAGTTTTTTATAATTTGACAAAAAAAACTTTTTGTTTTACTAACAGTCAAATTATTCACATTTTGATAATTAAAAAAATAATTCATTAGATGTTGCGTTACGAGAAAATAAAATGTATATTTCAGTTTCGCTAAACTGCTTTTAGCGCAAACACACATCTTGATGTGTAAAAAATAATATTAATGGAGTTGCGTATGTATTGATACATAATCAAGTTTTATGATCGCTCATACAAATAAAATAACCCGATGCATTAGTGATAATGAGCAATGTTGATGAGGTATGATGAAATAAATTGTGCGTCATTTAGTATGTACAAATATAACAATGAAATTCTTACACGTGTATAAATCTATCTTTCTTTACTTTTTACCCATAGATGGCGATATATTTTACAACTCTCCTACTTTTAAAGTCTAAGTATTTACAATTTTTTATATCGATATACAAAAGTACTTAAGTGCTTAAATTGTCAGCACATAACACATTCAAAAGTGTTAGCGTTTGTAATTACGTAAAAGTAAAACAAAAAATACGTTTTCACGTTTATTTTATTTAACATTAACGATTGATGCGCCGTTTTCAGTCACTTCAAGTGTCCATTCAAGTAAAAAGTTTTTACAGCGATGTTCGACCCTGTTCATCGTTGCTGCATATTACGAAAGGTAAAGGCATTTTAAAGTACATTGATTTTATAAACAATAGTCATTAGCTTCAATTACAGTAACAAATCGAATATATACATTCAGAATTATCTGTACACGTTGAACAATATGAAAAAGTGAAGTGTTTTGAAAGATAATTTTAATCCTTTCATTATGTGCAAGTTCATTGTCAATTGCAAATCAAATATTGGATATTTGATAAATGGAGGGAGGGAGAGGGAGAGAGAGAGAGAGAGATAGAGAGAGAGAGAGAGAGAGAGAGAGAGAGAAAATAGTTCCACTACATTGTTGAAAAACTGAAGAAACAGATACAACAATAATTTATATCTATTCAATGGTGCTGCAAATAACACGTTTATACTTTGATCGCTTTGACTCTCAGACGTATTAAAACAAATGTTTTTTTTTTTTTTTTTACACTACGCAGTCATCTCATGCGTTTGCAGTTTAAAAGGGAGGTCGCGCGAAATTCCTAGACACATGCGTCGGCGTTAAGGGAGAGCCCAACGAGGGAAGCAGCCGGTCGATCGTCGAAAGCTACAGGGCACGAAGTTGAGGAAGGGGGGCGAGCTTGGCCGAAGCTTTCGAGGAGGGTGGACGTAAGATGCCGCAGGAGTGTTTGGTCGGGGGCGCGGGGCCGCGCTCAGGGGTCTGGATCTCCCGCGGGGTGTCGGCTCAGTCGGCGACGGGCACACCGGCCTCCTGGGTCTCCCTGAAGGCCGAGCTCTTGTCCGGGTTGAGGTGCTCGTCCTTCGGGGACTTGGTGTCGGGGGCGGTCTCGGCGGTGCTGTGCTTCTTCCTGTGGCACATCATCGTCGAGCGCGAGACGAAGGCCTTGCCGCAGACGTCGCACTCGTAGGGCCTCTCGCCGGTGTGGAGCCTCTTGTGTATGGCCATAGGGCTGAACTGGGTGAAGGTCTTGCCGCAGACCTCGCACCTGTAGGGCCGTTCCCCGGTGTGGGATCGCCGATGGCAGCGCAGGGCCGAGCGCCGGGCGAACACCTTGCCGCAGAGGTCGCACTTGAAGCTCTTCTCCCCGGTGTGCATCGTCGAGTGGATCTTGAGGTCGACCCTCGTGAGGAAGCCCTTGCCGCAGACCTGAAACACCGCGAGCCGGGGTGAGCGATCTCGGAATAAAACGGTCTCGGGAGAGCGGCTCCGAGCTCTGGGCCTCACTCACCTCGCACAGGTAGGGCTTCTCCCCCGTGTGGATCCTCAGGTGCGTGTTCAGGTAGCTCTTGCTGACGAACATCTTGTTGCAGACGACGCAGGGGTACTGCCTGTTGTCCATCCCCGAGTGGATCTTCTGGTGGCTCTTGCAGAGGCCCTTGGTTATGAAGCCCCGGCCGCATATCTCGCAGGTGTAGGGCTTCACCCCCATGTGCCGGTTCTCGTGGTCGAGGAGCGACTGCTTCGTCTTGAAGTTCTGGCCGCAGGTCGTGCACGAGTAGGGCTTGAGGTCCGAGTGGACGCGCTGGTGGACGATTAGGTAGCTCTTGCACTGGAAGCCCTTGCCGCAGGTCGAGCAGTTGAAGTCGAACTGGCCGGTGTGGGTCGCCGTGTGCTGGGCCAGGCCGATCTTGCTGCGGAAGGCCTTCTCGCAGATGACGCACTGGAAGGGCTTCTCGCCCGTGTGCTTGCGCATGTGTTCCTGGGAAGGGTCGTGCTTTCGTTAAATTTTCACCCCGAGTCTCCCTTCTCCCCGGGCACTGTCAAATATCATTCGAGCTCTGCCACTTTCTTACTCGTCGCGGTTGTCGTTAACGGTTGCCCGCGATGGTAACCGATGCCCTGGATATAATTGCGATCTCGGTACTCGGAGGGACTTGGCTATTGGCGAGATAGACATTAGAAACTGCCGGTATCGTTTCTCGGTTAAGAAATAATCGACAGCCTCGTGACCGACGACTCGGTGTCGTTAAATTCTGCTGAGAATTTTAATTCTCCGCTGCACAGTGCCGACGCTCAATGATTAATAAGCGTGTAAAGCAGTGCTAAGGGGCTTAAGGCCTATCCAAGTATACTCGGCTAATGATATTGGAGAACTATTTTGAGGCGTACCTGCAGCTTGTAGTTTGTTCTATACTGCTTGCCGCAGTGCGTGCAAATCTTGGGCGTCCATTTTGGCCTCGAGCCTTGCTGCTTTTTATCGGACGACGACGAATGCAGCCGTTGCTCATCCGTCAAATCTTCGTCGAAATTCTTCTCCTCGCTGCTTTTGCTTTTGCTTTCGAGGCAGTCTTGGTTATGCAGGTTCAACACTTCAATACTGGTGAATAATAAATCGCAATTGGGGCAGCTGCAGAAGTGTTGCTCGAAATGTACGATGAGACTGTTTGGTTCGGCGGCGGCTTCGTTGCAGAATGGACAAATGTACCTGCAATTATTTCAGAAGGAAATTAATAAGCTTTTATTTTTAAAACAATTTCTCGTTCTCCTTAATTCTGAGAGACAAAAAAAAGAGACGAGTATTAGATTTAAACTCTATTTGTGCCTTTACATGTAGATATTCCCTGGTTTAAAAAGTTGCTTTAATCTTGTTACAAGATTGGCTTTAACTTTTTTATGAGAACACAATATGAGCTAAAACTGATTCATTGACATGCAACATTTTCAAGTGAAATTTTAATTTAAGTAGCGATTGCAAGTCGGGTGACAGTTTCGTTAAACATAATTGATATTTTTTATTGCTATGCCTTGTTTTTAAATTATTAATAAAATGTTTACTTCGTTAAGTAAGATAGTGGGTAATATCATACTCTATCCTTCACTTATTTATAAACGTTATAACGTATAAATTTAAAAAAGACTTGTTTTCTAAAGCGTGTTTTTAACATCGACTGAGAATTAATACATTTTTAATTAAAAAAAAAAGAAACATAAAAAAATTACCAAAATTTTAGAAAATGCGTTGTGTAACAATTCTGATAAACAATACTAGGGATTGGGCATATTATGTACATTTAAAAAAATATGACGTAACTCTGGATTAAGCCGATAAAAAGATAATGTCTTGTGCTTTCGCGTACTATTTTCTCATCGGGGATATTAAAGTTGAATGATATTGCCGGATAAAAAGGACCGAGAATATACACGATGTAAATGTCTCGAGCCTCCCCTAGATGCGAGAGAATAAACTCACTACACACTCACCAATTGGACTCGGTTTCGTCTATCGTCGGATTACTAAGGACACTGTCCAAAAGGGCATTCTTCGTACTTTTGGTGTACTGCACCATAATGCCGTCGCCGCTGTCCCCGGTGTGCACGTGACTCGAGGGCGGCAACACGAACGAATGGCCGGAAGCCTCTGTGGCGCTCAGGGGATCCTCGAAGCCGTCCTCTATGTCGCTCTCCACCCTCGAGACGGGCTCGCTGCTACGGTGAGCCACCCCCGTGGGCTCGCACCCGGCGAGTCTACTGTCGAGCTCCTTCGTCGTAACCGACTCGAACTTCACCTCGTCGCAGTACTGGCCGATCTGCTTCTGGGCCTGGCTATCCGAGGCCATCGAAGCCACGTAGTTGATGTCCAGGTGGCTCAGGTGGGCCCCAACCGTCAGATTATCCACCGACACCGCCATCTCGCTCTCCAGGTGCATCGCTATCTCTTGATTCGATACCTTGGGCAAATTATTCAATGTACAGGAGCTGTCGTCAACTGCGCTTCGTATTGAGCATTGAGCCTTTATTTTGTTGGCTTGTGTTAAGCTTTCCCATCTGGGAGGTCATTTATAACTTATGCGAGTGCGTAAAATGGAGTCATTGTAAAATTTCAAAACAACTATTTCCAATTTCGTGCAAATTGAAAATATAATATTTACAGACTATCGATTAAGTATCAAGGCTCGCCTGCAGTTACTTTGATAACTTCATTTTACGACGTTATATTACTTAAGCGTTAAAACATTTATCAAATATCAACTTCCAAGTATGTATCGTCATTGCTATAAAGTAAAAAAAATATTATTATTTTGCACATAATATTGAAACGCCAGAAGCGCTTAAACAAATTGTATGGATAAATTTTACACAGGCACACATATAACTGATTAAAAATGCATGACTTATCGCAATAGTACTAATTACATTACATATTTCAACGCCTGCATAGGCCAATGCTAGACATCAAAAACATCGACTGGAATTGCACATCTTCATAGCTAAAAATAAAATTATTAAAATTAGTCACGATATATCGTTAGCGTTGGCGTACCGATCATTCGAGCAGTTATAAAAAAGACCAGCCACTCTGTGATGATAAATATTGCTACGATTAAAATATTGTAATTTACTACAAGTGCTAAACTAATCGAATGTAATAGTTAGCGAATAATTTTTACAAAACAAAATTGGTAGTACTTTGATTTTAAGAGCTTTTAGTTCATTTAATTTACCCATTGTACGAAATGCCATTACAACGTTTATGATTTCGCATTGTCAAAAATATCTCTTATTAGCCTCGGACTTAAGGGGACAATAGGACGAAGATAATGGCTGTCAACTGCGGCATGCACGCACAAGAGGGGGATGAATTACGTTCCCTCCGCATGGAAGCCTCAACATAATTGGTCGCACATGTCAGCCACGGGCGAGCAGGTATAAGGTTGTTTCCTGTCGGTCCCAAGCCGCATTTCCGACCGACTGGCGCCGCCACGGCCCCGTTACAACCTGTAACAGATCGGAAACACATGCATTAATATCGATTGGTCCGGTAAAGTACCGGCAACGCTTGGAGCCCCGGTAGTCCCCCATCAGCGTCCCAAAGAGCCTCGGGCTCAGTTTGGGCCGGCCATATTTGTCGTCACAGGCAATTTGCGAGCAAGGATAAGCCATCATTTGGGGGTACTTTATGGATAGCGGAGAAAAAGAATAGCTTCCAGTCTCTCCAGTCTCGGAGCAAGACAAAGCTTTGCCTTTTGTTATTTGGATACCGATGTGCCGCGCAGACTCGATCGATGTATCGAAAAGGGGAAAATTTTTAATTTACAGATAAGATCTCATTGAGATTCAAAAGCAGAAAAGCTTCAATAAATTGATAACTATTTTATTTAGAACAGCAACAGATCGCGACCATTTTAATTGCACTTTGTTTCAAAATCTTTAGAGGGCTGCCATTAAGATCGATCAGAGATGAGTAAATTAACTACAAACCTATATTTAAATAAGCAATAGCTGGATGCTGCCCATTTGTATCTCAGCCAACGGGAACTCCTATTGACACAGTGGATTCGGCATTTATTTGGCTCGAACCGGCAACCCCACATTAGCTTCACCGATTAAATTATTAACCTATATTCTTCCTCTGCGGCTCGCGCTTATTCTCTGCAATTGTCTTTAAAAAACGTTTAAATCTTCCTTTAAACAATGACCGTTTAAACGTGAATTTCAGTCATTATTTCTAGAGAATGTTTGAAGAATTTCAACTTAAGTTAATCATGGCACAGTAATGACAATAATTTTATAAAATAAAAATAACGAAGGACTTCCAACAAATATTGTTTTCTTATTTTTGTCCAGTAAACTTATTATAATACCTTGGAAAAATGATGAAACATACTTGGAGTTGATAAGCTTATCTGTGTTATTGAAAAATAGAGCCAAGTAAATGCATTAACAATTGTCATAAAAACATTAGAAAGTTTCAAATTGAAATTTCTTTTTTTAATTTCAGAAGGCTGCAATTGATATTTAAAAAAAAATAATATTTTCCTATATTAATGTTTGGATAAATACAATTTTGTTTATATTCTAATGCTTTTATAATAATCAGTTAATAATTAAAAATTAAAATTGTGATATGCTCTGTTGATCTTTATTATTATTAGACAATCATTTTTTAAGAAAGAATTTAATTTCAGCTCCATATGTATTTTAACAAAGAAAATATATCAAAAAAATATTGAATGAAACAATACTTGCTTAAATAATGATCATCTTGCTTCAATAATTATGTTAGTCCTAATTTATAAAAAGTAAGTTTAAGTAATTAAATAGTAGAATACGGAAATGTCTGAGACATTAAACGTATTATGCTTAAGCTGTATCTATTATATAATGAAATGTGGAATACCTCTCTCATTTGCTCATCTACCATTCTTACGGTGTCTCCATCTAAATGGAAGCCGGTTACTTCAATGTCCGCTTCTTCTCGTGACAATTCCTCTTGTGCAGATACTTGTTCTCTTTCAGAAAGATCAATGTTGTCCATCCCAGATATAGTATGAATACCATTTTGAACATTATGCCTTGTAACATCTGAGTTTTGCATTTCGGTAATGCTATTGGTAAGAGTATTCATATTTCCTTGTATTTCAGTAATATCGACATCATTTAAAGAATTTACATCTTCTTTAACAATAGACTTTAACATTTCTATGAAAATCCCTTCCGTTTGTAGCACTTTTTCGCGAAAATCAAAGAATTCATCCAATTTAAAAGCACATTCTTCGCAAATTATTTTAGGTAATTGATCAGTTATAGAAATCTATAAAAAGAAGGAACAATAAATTAAAATAATTATTGGAATACTTTTAATGTTAATAAAACAAAACTGACCTGAACAGGTAGGCAGGCAGAAATTTTTTTGTCTATATTTCTCATCTGTTCATTATCCTCAAAGATGGGTAAACCCATTAGAATACCCATCTTTGTAGCACACAATCTGCACAAATAATCAATTTCTTCGACAACTGACATGATGAATAATTTATATTCAACAATTTAAAATAATATAAAAATTTTGCTTCAACAACTTTGAAAAACTGTAGAGTTGTACAAAATTTCTTCCATTTCATAAAACATTTATAAGACTTATAAAAGCTGATTATGAATGCATGTCTGTAAAAATAAAATAGTCAAATTGTTTTAAAGTATTCTAAAATTTGGTATTGTTTGTCAGTCTTATGTGTAATAATTTATAAATTTCTTACATAAATCTTTGATCAAATTATTCTAAATAAAATTTTAATTATTTTATTATAGTCAATTTATGTATTGAAAATATAAAACACAAAACTGCTACTGATTTTGAGAAATTTTTTGTCCATGCACTAGCAATTTTAGTAATTGTTCCATCATGCTTAATCAATGTATAAGGGATCTTAAAAAGATATGACAATATGACTGATGTTAAGAATGGATAATTTAGTTCATTAATACTGAAGTAACCTTAAATCTAAAGAATTCTTTACCATGTAGCATTGCATGTACATTGGTGGAAGAGTCAGCTTGGCCAGTATGTGAAGTCCTCCGAAGCACAAGTACTCCTAAACAGATTCAGGCATTTCATTAAAATGTTTGAAAGTACTCTAAGTGTAAGGGCCTGGAAACAAATACAAAGAGGCGTCAAAACTAACCCACGCTTAGATGTCTCAACAATTCTCAGAATAAGGGTATTGTGCTGTTCGTACTCACAACGTGTTGTAGGAACTTGCAACTGTTACTTTGAAAATGCACTTTCAGAGCAAACCAATGCAAGGGCCGCGTAAACCAGGATCAAGACACACGGAGCTTCATCGTACCGAGAATTTTTTATTTACTCCACCACTCCGCGCTATGGACTTCTCTTGGCGTTCGCTATGGGGAAATGGGCTCGGCGTTATGTTTCTATGATCCGAAATAAATCTGTCTTTTTCTCTTTTTCTTGGCTCTCCGGCCTCTAGTTTTTGGTTAAATATCTCTCTATCCTTCTCTCTTTTTCTCATCCATCATTATCGCGTACCCTTCAATTTCTCAACGGAAAATGACATTGAAATTGACGTCTTCGTTACCCCTACTGACCGTCAATGTACAGTGCTGCCATTAATGACGCCCCCGCATTACTTTTAATATGGTAGAAAAATTAAAAGAGCAGTTTTTAAGTTTCTTGAATTTCTGAAATTCTCAGTAAATTCTATCGACATAGTTCTCCAAACTTTACGACATTAAAAGTTACCCTTTGTTTGATTTACACTTATGAATTTTAATTAGCAACTACTTACAAGCAATGGTTTAAGGAATAAATATTATTCAATATTTTTTGATAATTTATAAATTAATATTTATGAGCAAAATTTAATTTGGATTATTTATCATTTACTCCGTTCTACTTAATAATAATAGTGCGTTAATAAATTTAATATATAAACATCCACACCTCGACAAATCAACACATTGGAAGTATTAGTCTGTCAATGCATTTATGATGGCGGCTTCCAAAGCAGAAAATAATTTGAAAAGAAAACATGTAGAAAATGATTCAAACGATGAA
The DNA here is from genome assembly GCA_018907135.1 of Kradibia gibbosae. NCBI lineage: Eukaryota > Metazoa > Arthropoda > Insecta > Hymenoptera > Agaonidae > Kradibia > Kradibia gibbosae. The sequence continues at coordinate 2,181,740 of JACCHX010000003.1, read as the reverse complement.
GATGAATGTAAGAGATTATTCACAACTATATTACTTTTTTAATTTTATTAAAAATTTACTGACTTAATTGAAAAATAACTTAGTAGTTTAATAGAAATACATTCACTTTATAGGTTAGGGAAGTATTTATATATCTTGTGTGTATTGAAAATTAAAAATTTTTGCAGCTTACAATAAGGAGTCTAAAGCAATTATACCTAGACTATGTCCATATCTTGACACAATAAATAGGCAATTTCTTGATTTTGATTTTGAAAAACTTTGTTCTGTTTCACTGTCACGAATCAATGTGTATGCTTGTCTAGTTTGTGGTAAATACTTTCAAGGAAGAGGTACAAATACACATGCTTATACACACAGTGTGGCTGAAAGTCACCATGTATTCTTAAATCTTCATACTCTTCAATTTTATTGTTTGCCTGATAACTATCGGATCATAGGTACAGTAATAAATATTTAATGTCATGAAAATTGTGTAACATTAGTTTTAACTTCATTTTATTCTAGATTCATCATTGGACGATATAAAATATGTTCTCAATCCAACATTTGATAAAACTCAAATTATTCTTTTGGATAATAATGACAAATTTTCAAGAGCTATTGATGGATCCATGTATTCTCCAGGAATTGTAGGCATGAACAATATAAAAGCAAATGATTATTGCAATGTAATTTTGCAAGTAAGCATAAAAATTATAATTTGTTCATGAGGTATATTATATTAAAGTGATATTGAAGGTGATTTCAATAAATGATTTTTCACAGGGTTTGTCGCATGTAACACCATTACGCAATTATTTCCTGAGAGAGGCGAATTATTCTAAAGTAAAAAGGCCACCGGGTGATTCATCATATTTACTTGTACAAAGATTTGGTGAGTTAATGAGGAAATTATGGAACCCACGTAATTTTAAGGCACATGTAAGTCCTCATGAAATGTTACAGGCTGTTGTTCTATGGAGTAAAAAGAAATTTCAGTTCACTGAACAAGGTATTTGGAGATTGTCTTTTTTTTCTCGAATGTTGTAATAATAGCAGTTTTACAATGATCGAATTTATAGATAAAACAAATAGAAATAAATAGAAGCACAAAAAACCAATAATATTTTTTTGTCCACTTAATTTAACAAAAATATAACTTTATTGTAATACAGGTGATCCCGTTGATTTTCTCTCTTGGTTTTTAAACGCTCTTCATTTGGCGTTGAATGGTACAAAAAAGAAAGATTCTAGTATAATTTACAAAACTTTTTTGGGTCACATGAGAATTTATACGCGCAAGATACCACCCCTCGAGTTAGAAGAAAGTCAAAGGAGTGAGCTTTTAAATACAGTAGAATACGGTGAAACTGTGACTGAAAGTCCATTTTTATATTTAACGTGTGACTTACCGCCTCCACCTCTTTTTAAAGATCAGTTTACAGAAAATATTATTCCACAGGTAATATAAGCACTCAAGGTTTCGATTTTCCAGTGTTAAATTGTTTTTTATTTTGTGTAGGTTAATCTATATACCTTATTAAATAAATTTAACGCAGTGGCAGAGAAGGAATACAAAACGTATAAAGAGAATTTCTTGAAACGCTTTGAGATCAGAGAATTGCCACCATTTTTAATACTTTATATCAAGGTAAGAAGCGCAATAAATGTTGTTAACATGCAAAAGATCCTGAACCATTCATTTATCTGCAGTTTATGTGTTACAGCGTTTTACGAAAAACACATTTTTTGTGGAGAAAAATCCGACGATCGTAAATTTTCCCGTCAAGTAAGGAGAGACATCGAAGAAACATAACGAGAGCGACTCGAGGCTCAAGACAATTAAAAATTGTACATTTTTCAGGAACGTTGACTTTGGTGACATATTGACGCCGGAAGTGAAAGCGACCCACCCTTACACAACTTACGACCTCGTGGCAAATATCGTCCACGATGGGGAACCGAGCCACGGCACCTACAGAGTTCACATTCTGCACAAAGCGACGGGTCAGTGGTACGAGTTGCAGGATCTGCACGTGACGCAAATCCTGCCGCAAATGATAACATTGACGGAGGCGTATATACAGGTGAGTAAGCCACTATCTTGAATCTTGGCCGGTGCTAGTGCCCAGTTCGGCACTCTCATGCGCGTCGGGCTTTTGTTCCCAGATCTACGAGTTGCGACAGGACGAGGGAATTCACGAGGAAAACGGCAAGGCCTGATGGGCTTTCACCAGCAGAGGTTGTCAGGGGGGGGGAGGCGAAGGAGCTTACGCCAGTAATCGGTACTGCAATGAAAACAAGACGAGATTGTATAGTTTTATAAATAACAAAAAAAAACGAATAAAGCCATAAGTTGTAAGAGACCCGAGCCCCGATTCAATTCAATTAAATCAACCATCTCCGTTCGAAAAACTCCCGCCAGGGAGGAGCGCCGCCCCGCGGCCGCGCGCCCAAGCTCCCGCGTAATTCGAAAAGGCCTGAACGTTCTTTGGAAGTCCAGTACAACGTCGCCGCGCAACGGAGCCGCCGTCCATGAGGTAGGGACGACGTTACGAGGCCGAGAGCAGCGACGGCGCGATCGAGTGGGGCTTCGTCGGTGCGCGCGGGCCGCCGGCTCGGAGAGGGAGGTAGGTAAGAGTCAGCAGGAGAGGAGGCTCCTCTTGCTCCGACGGCTCGGCAGTCGTTGTTGGACACCCGTCGCCGGGAGTATACACCGTTCGAGGGCCGCGGACAGTCCGCGATCGGAGCTCGCTAATCTCGCGGGGCGCGCTTCGCTCGGGGCGGCTCTCTCGCTTTGCGGCACCACCGGGTGCCGGTGGTCGACCGGGCCGGAGGCTCTCCGGCAGGAGCCCCGGCGAGGCGGGAGGAGCTCGAGCGCAGGTGTGCGCGCCGATCAGGTGACCGATAAGTAAGTTACGGCCGATCGGCCGAGCCGCGGCTTCCTCCGGGCCGCCGAGGCGAGATCGGCTCCCTCGCCCTCGGTGGAGTGGCGCGACGCGTGTGCGCGCAACGCCGGCACGAGTGCCGAGGCTGCCGAGAGGCCCTCGGCTCAGGTGTGGCCCCTGCTGATCTTTGTGCCGAGGTCCCCGAGGTTGGAAGGCGCCAGAGGGGGCCGGAAGTCAAGGAGAGCGACGCGCAAGCGGAGGAGACGCGCATATATGCAGCAGCCCGTAAGTCCCTCTCGATCGGCTCTCGCTGATTCTCGGCTCGGCTCCCGTACCGCCCGCCGACTGACCCCGGACCTTGCGTATTCCTCCCTTGCCCCCCCACCCTCCCCGCCCTTGCCCAGTGCCTAGCGGTGCATTTAACCGTCGGAGGCCCTCCTCGGGGCCCCGGGTGGACGTCTGGCCTCGCGAGCCCCGGACCCGGCGGGAGGCCCGGAGGGAGGGAGGACAGAGAGGCAGGCGGTGGCTTTTCGCAGCGGCGGCGAAGGTCGCGCGCGCGTCGTCGGTGCCAGACGCAGCAGCGATTCATTGGCCGCCCGCCCCTCGCGCTTAACGGTCCTCCTCCACGTCCTTTCGCCGTCCATCGGACTCTGCGGCATTCGCCTTCGGCTTCGGGCCCTGCCCGCACCTGCTCGACACTCCCCCGCCCCCCCCGCCCCCATTGACATTTTGCGCGTCCTCCGCGGAGCTCGAGACCGTTAAGGTTCCGCGGAAATTTTACGACGGCCCGACTGGTCTGGTGGCCGTGCGAACCTTTCCATCCGGGCGAGCGCATCTGGGAGTTCTCGGTGCCGGGCCAGGAAGTAGTGCCTCCCTCCGCTGGCGGGTGTTGTTGTCCCCTTGCCCGGACTGTCGGCTGCCGCCGTGGTTTTACGCGCCGCTGCCTCGGCGACTTTATTAAACCGCTAACCGAATGAAAAATTGGCTTATCTCGCTCAGCTGCGTACGGGGTACGATTGGCTATCGACGCGGTAGCTCGCCTTGCCGGCAACGCTCCTGGTGATTATTGCGGAAGCCCGTTAGGTCAGCGGCCGAGAACTCGGCTCTTCGACACAGTGGCCATCGATCCGTTCGGCCCCTTCATTTTCCCCTCGGTGACCAAGTCTTACTCTACATAAGCGAATGTCGCGGGATCCATCCTCATTACCGGAGACGTAGTTATCGAGGCTTGATACCGAGAAAGGGAGAGAGAGAGAGAGAGAGAGAGAGAGAGAGACGTGCGGACGACGACCCGTTGAATCGAAAACGGAAAATCGGCGCATGTGTACGGGAGGTGCGCACCTGTTCACCTCCGCTCCGGCACTCGGGGCACCTCGTTTGACGACTGGTACGTTCGACGCCGCTTCTTCAAAGAAGCCCCCAAATTTGTCAAGCGGATGGCCTCGTGCATCTTTTTCAGTATTCAGTCAAGAATCCTGACGGCTGCGCGACATCTCGTGTAATTATTCAACCTGTGATATGAGTCAAAAGACTTCCGATGCCTCTTTAGACGCATCCTTATTCACATTTTTTTACTCTTACCATCCATACTTTTACTTTATTCACCTGTGCCTGTGTGCTTCTTTCATTATCCCCCCTCCCTCTCTCTCTTCTTTATTTGTTCACTCGTGGGTGATAATTGCTCGAGGCAATAATGCAAATCGTCGCACGGCTAAAAATTCATTTCGCATCGCTTTTCACATTGAATTAAGCGTGTGCACTCAGCGACTTAAATTCGTTTTCTTTGCTTCCCGTAAAAGTTATTGATTGTGCGCACGCTATTTATATACGATGCGCTTTAATAAAAATACGTTAAAAAGGTATCTGATGGTCGGATTCAATTTATAACATGCTTAACGAAGAGTTTCGTATAAATCGCTTATTCCATTATTGTCGGAGTTAATAGACAGCACCAATGTAAGTGATACAACGATGCTCGCTAACTTTCTTATTGTTGTTTTTTTTTTCTTTTTTTTCGACGTTAAGCCTTCGCTTTCGTTGGGCGCACGTATAAAGTATCTTTCTTTCAAAACACGTTCGCTAAGAAAGAGATTATTATACCTTTTTGCCACTTTCTTCGTTTGTTAGCTACTATTATATCGTTAAGTCATACGCACTTGCGCGTAACTTCCACTGAATATGATTATTATAAATGGCTGATTTTTAAGTTTTTTTTTCCACTTGGAAACGCTTATATGTTATTAACATTTCTCCACAATCAGTCTACGCATCCTTCACAAATGAGTAACACCTTAGCAATTGTATTTATATATTCAACTGCGAGCTTATAGCGTATTCTTTTTTTTTCTTTACCATTTATAAAATTATTGTACTGCCTATTTGGTCAATACTTTACCATTAATCAACTGAGATCTTATCACCTTTCCCTGCATTTATTTTTGTGCAATGCAGTCTACAAACTCCAGTGGACGAGCCCTTCGTTGCTCTTGTTACAATGTGGACGAAGAAGCCGATGTAAGGCCAATAATGTATTATAACTTATTTTTACTTTAAAAATTCTCGGCCAGGGCATGAAAGATACACCGGGGGTTGGTCGATGGACGCAAATAGACTAGTCTTTTCAACCTTTTAGTACATATACACAGGACGTGGCTACATTGCAGGTTGAGCGATACTATAACATTTTCATGTTTCATAAAAGAGAGGCTTCATTTTCTAGTAACGACCTAATACAAGGTAAATAATGCTAAGTGATACAGGACAACACGTGTTCGTTAAATCATCCGAGCATTCGAAGCTCGCTCACCTACGTTCCTATGAAAAACGAAACACACCTATTACCACAGAAGCCAACACAGAGAACAAAGAATGCCTCAGGCCATATTTATTGGCGTAAATGTGTAGACCGACGAAAAATGTCCGTTAACGTCCAGGATTATTGCACGGTAGTCTCGAGCTTGCACAAAAAACCGAATTAAAATAAAGAAACGGGATCCTGGCCTTGGAGCCGACACCTTCATCCCCTATCGCAGGGATTGATTGGGCGAAATCGTGCCAATGAATAAGCCAGTTGCGGCAATGGCTCGATCCACTAAGTATTCATCGGGAGGCCCGTAGGTAGTAGCTTCGGGATGAAGTGATTTCCAAGGAATCGTGAACGGCGACGCCCGTACGATTTTCATTGCGCACGCGACTCGAATACATCGGAGTTCGCGGAAAGTATCGTCTTCAACGGCTCACGCGAGGGCTCGGCCCAAACTCGATTCGAGGATCCTTGCGTGATCCGCAGGAGCCTAGCGGCCCACGAAGCCCTCGCCGAGGCGCAATTAAGACGCTCCGAGAATTTCGCCCCCATGACGATGATTAGCCTCCCCCGGACTGCTGGCGGCCACTCCGGGCGGGCTCGCAGGCAGGGACGTCGATGCTGTCGTCGTGGTCGGGGGACGCCGCGGCCGAGGCTTCCCTCCGGTCGAGATGAAACCGGTCGAGGCCGAGGGCGAAAAGGAAGAGTCCCGACTATTTTCGGACGGAGGGAGCGTCCGCTCCTCCTCCGGTGACGCGAGCGTCTCGTGGCGCACCCGCGTCTCCTCCCCCCCTGCTCCTGCATGCGACGAGAACGTTGACTCGGATTCTCCGTGGATGACGGCTTCCCTCGCCGCTCGTGGTTCCATCGCTAAATGCCGCAGCTGTGATTTCGCGCCGAGGAATTTCCCAGGGGCTAAGGCGGGAGGGCCGGTGACGACTGGCGAGGGTCGCCCGGGCGATTTCCGCGCCGCTGGAATGCTCACGCACCGCCGCCGCCGTACCGAGATAAGGAGTAAAAAGGCAAAGACGCTCTGCCCCGACTGGATTAAAGCTAGAGCGGAAAAGCGAAAACCAGTTTCTCCGCCTGTGTATCGCCCCGTGGACTCGACCCTGCTACGTATACTCGTTCCCCTGTAGTTTATGAAACCGCGTCAGATGGCTTCTGAGCCATTTTGTACATTCCCGCTTCTTTTTCTTACTTTTCGCGAGCCTTGGCAAGGGGCTTTTCACTTTTCACGCGACCGCCTCCGACTATTCGAGGAATTGCGCCCAACTGCTTGACCTTCGATTAGGACTATCGCTCATCTGCAGGGACCGTGGAATCAGTCCCGATACCACCTTATCTGTAGAAAAAAAGCTTAATCTTTGCCCGACGGGAGGTGGATCCTCTTGCCCGGAACCGATTATGTCTGTGCAAGTGCCGAACGGCACAAAATGTGACACTTGTACGTGCTCGAAATATTTGAATGAAGGCACAACTACTCTGTATGTATTAATTTATGACGAAACTCTTGTTCCATGTATCTTTCATACATCTGCCTAATATTATGAAAGAGCTATATAACTCAACATTCGTAAGAGCCCCCAATTTACATAACTAGTTTCTTATTCAAATCCTATGATTTTACTAAATATAGAATCATATTTTAATAAATCCGTGCGTGAATTGCTTTTTTGTTAGGAGGTCAGTATAGCAGTATTTTCAATTTATTTATAATTTGATTACATTAAATTTATACTTTAACTCAGCGTGTTTATAGTTATCAAGAACCATTCAATATAATTTATTTATTTAACTGATATATTGTTGGAAAAACATTTATAAGTCATACATTAATGAAAAGAAACGTTATCAAATTATATATTATATATATATATATATATATATATATACAAATTATATATATTCTTATAATAGAGATAATTACGTAGAAAAGTACCTTGTATTACACATTCTACGTTTATTGTTTCATAATAAATATATCTCCATTGTTTAATTACATTATAATGGTTAAATAATGTAACATAAAATCATGTTGCTGCATTTCTGAGGTACTTTATTTAATATGAAATAATGAACGTAATTTACATACATTTGGACTATTATCTTTACCAGTATTTTTTGTGGTAAATAAAAATTTTAAATTGTTTTTCAATTGATTAAAAATTATCCTTTTTTATTAATTACATAAAAACAACTAAAGTTTCTCTGAGTAAATGTTATAAACAAGATATTATAAAAATTGAAAGGCGTAAAATTTGCTGAAAATGTTTTTTTAGCTATTGTTTTAAAAAGTTTTAAAATAATTGAACATTTTAAGAATTTTTTGACTGTACTTATTAAATCATAGTAAGTATAGAATTTTTCTAGCGACACATAATAATAATGAATAATGAATACCGAATGCATTTAGGAATCATAATTTTAATTCCATTTCTATTCTTTATTTGAAATTCTTGAAATTGGATAAAAGTATATTTCAATCAATAATTCATTATAACGTACATTGTTTGGATATTTATCGTGAATTTATTTTCCTTATTTTTACTACTATATATACGTGATCAATTGAGTTTTTTCAGTTAATAGAAGCAGAGAAAGGGAGAGAGGTGGTGTGGCTCTGTGTGTGTGTGTATGTATGTATGTATGTGTATATTGTGAGAGGGTGGAAGAAAGAGAGAGTGAGATAGTGAAAGGGTGGATAAAAAAAGGGAGAGATAGAAATAATGACGCTTAAAAAATTGATTAGCATAAAAGTACTCACAAGGCAGCTAGATTGGAAATAATCGATTCATTCTAACTCCTTTATACCTCCCAAACGCTTATACCTCGCGAAACTATCGCTCTGTAACACATACCCAACATGTTTTTATGCAGTTTTTATGGACATGTGTGTAAGAGAAAGATTGAAACAGAGTACGAAATCTTTTCGGGATGTCGCGATAGGCTCGTATTTAATCTTGCTTTCTCTCTCTTTCCGAGTTATATTGATGAAATTCTCTAGTAGAGGCGCAAACTTCTTTTCTCGTTCGTGCACTGAATTTACCGTCCGGGTTATTCACCTCCGGCGCAGCTACGCGACAAGTCAGTGTCAGTAATTGTTGCAAAACCATGTGCGTGTGTATGTGATAGAAAGAGCCAGAGATAGAGAGAAAGAGGTAAAGAGGGAGAAAGAGATATCGTACAAGAGGAGGTGGAGAAGAAAATGGATAATTTGAGAGACTTAATTCGAGAGTTAGTCGATAAATTCCTGGGTGATAACGGATATTTTAGGTTATTGCACCTTTTACACTCCGCTTTTATAAAAATTGATTTGCTCTGCGGTACAATGTATATCGACTTATGTTTTTTTTTTTTAACTTTGTTTTACCCTCGTATTCTACCAACTTTTTCATATTGCATGAAAAATATTACTAATAATGATGTAGCGCGTCAGTGCAGTGTTTAGCGTACTCTAGTTACAGTTTACGGTTAATTAATATTTAGTGTGTGAGGTTTTTTATTATTCATACATTAAAAGTTATTGAAAAGCTTTTTTTGTTAAAGTTATACTATGTTAATAAAGCTAGTTTAATCACTTCTAAATCGCAAAAGATGGTAGCTTGTTAATTTTATATGCCCTTGATAATTTAATCTTGATTTATTAAGTCCATTAAGAACACCGATATTATTTAACAGTTTAAATTACTAAGGAATTCCCGTTTAGATTATTTCCTTGATCATTATTCACGATGATAAAGAATTTAACAATGTAAAATATTCTTGCAAACAAGTCCATCAATATGAATTAAACGCGCATTATAATGCATGTTATGCGTGTGTGAGATGAGCCGTTACAAAAATGATACCGATTAATTTAATAAACAGCTAATTAATAATGATAGTGCAACATAAGGACTTACCAACAAATAGATATGCAATACTGGTCGCCATCGGAGCGATACAAGCCACATACTATTATGCTTAATGGTGTAAGTAAGTAGGATGAGGAAAAAATTCGCAGCCTTCGCGCCAAGGCGTCCCAAGGATTGGATTTTTTTTCCAAATAAATCGAAGCGTCGATGGCGCGACAACGCGAAATAAATTTGCCCCCGAGGGAGCGCACTCGCATTCGCGGCCAGGGCAGACTAACGCATCAACCAAATAATTTGCGATTACTTGTAGCATGGCAGGCGGTCGGCTCGATCTCCACGAGCGCGAAGCGCGTGTAATCGCTTAGAATATTGGGACCGGCACCAGGGGGCCTTATTGCAGCAGCCCGTCAGAGTACGACTGCGAGCTCAGGGAATTTCGGAGGTGCCGCATACGCTTATGAATACATGCAAATAAATATGTAAAAACCGTAGTCAGACTTCCGGCTGGCGATAAATGACGAGAGCGAAGAAATCGAAAGGATGAAACGCCAGTCGGGGTTTCTCCGACCGATCGGAGGGTAAGCGAGAGGCTCTTGTACGACTCGGTGCTGCGGTACAGTAAGACGGGACAAAGAGGGTCGCGTTGCAGCGCCGGTGCGAGGCGGGGGGGGGATGGCGGCAGGGGCAAATGAAAACCTCTTTACCGGGAAAGCCGCGCGTGCCGAAGGACGCCGTGAAAGTGCGGAGGGTCCGCCCGTCATCTCCGTGCCCCGAGAATGCAGCCGAGCCCGACGAGTGCGATGCCCGGCAGGTGTCCGCATACCTGGCCCACGGCTCTAATTAGCCGAGGCTGGTGCCAAGTGTCCAGCCCTGTGTCCGGGGCGACAAGGCCCTCGCCCAGCGATATCGATTCGCAATAACGCGAGTCCGTGGCTCGATAGCGCGGCTCCGACTCGAGGTCGGGCAGGGAGGTTTTCCGCTGGCATAAAAGAATATGAGCAGCAGCATCGGGGAGGATGCTGCCTTCCCGGTGACTCCGCCTGGCTTTCGCTTCTATTGACGAGATTCGCCTTCCTTCCCATTGTTTTCCTACGGTTGGTCTCGCAGGCGCTTCGGCTCACGTTACGACTCCTCGAGTCGACGGTGGATTGCCCAGCGCTTAGTGTCAGTCGGATTGCAGAGCACCAATTTTGGTTTTCCACGATGACACAGGCCAGAGCTGAGTGGTTTCACGTGCGATTGCGGGGGCGGGGGAGGGGGGCTCGTGAAAGTCGAAGCTCGGTTTTCGCAACGACGCGACAGGCGCGAAAGAGGAAAAGCATGATTTTTTCAATTGTCCGGCTCGTCGCTCCACCCGAATTTGACGAATCACTCCGCACTAGGCGATACTTACTTTTTTTTCCACGAAGGCCTAGGACAAGTCATTGTCGCAAAGGGAAGCGCAGGTCGTTTTCTCCTCCTCCTCTTCTTAGGTGGCTAGGGGAGCGCCTCCACGAATGCGGGAAGTGCAACGGAGCCGGGAGGCATGGGGCGATCGGGCAGAAAAGCGGCGAAATGAAGAAACGTGCGTTACGCGAAGCGTCGCGACGACGGCTTCCCTTTCATCCGCTTCTCCCTCCCCGCGAATTCGAGGCAGGCGGGGTGGGGGGGGACGGGATGAGACTCGCATTCGACGTACAGACGGCGAGCGGAGGCGCAATAAGAAGTCGTTCGCGTAATAGACGCGCTGTCTGAGGCTCAGCCTCCGGAGTGCAGAGAGAAGCTTAGCCTTTCAAAAAGGAGAGAATAATATACATACACTGGCCGTTGTTTTCTTGCTCCTCTTTGTTCGAGTGCCCGCTCCTCTCCTGCCCTCGGTGAAAACACGGGCCGTGTCTCGTAATGCTTTGAAAGCACGTGGATTAAGGTAAGACTGGCGGCGCTTCTCGCTCCCTCCCTGCGACCTAAGGACGTATTCGTGCCTTTCCTCGCTCTCGACGAGGGTTCCACCTACGTTATTCGCGTTTTCGTAAACGAATGCTAAATAAACATGTAGATGATAGCCACTGAAAGATTAACGACATCTGACAATCCATTCGTCAATTATTCATGATGGCTTCTACAGCTGGTTTCGTGACAAACTCGTCGAGGAAAGCTAGAAAAAAAGAGGAACAAAGAGAATAAGAGAGAGAGAGAGAGTTGCTTTATCATTTCATACGATTTTCGAACACATGACCTTAAAACATGACCCCGTTCCCCAAAGGATTATTCCCTAAGGTTATTCAAAAATTTACTTATCTAATACAGAAATGCATTGTATGTGAGTATTTTTCATGGGTAAATTTTCTTACATGTACTTTTTTGATGTTTGAATTCAATAAAGACACGCAAATATCGAGTAAATTTTAATTAAAAACGTGTGTATATCTAGTTGATTTTTTCTATTGAATAGCTCATTAATTTTACATGGCAATAATTTTGAGTGCTGGTCAAATTCTTATACGTTTTGTCTTGTGACTACCACATTAGGTTATATAATAAACACAAAATGTTTATTACATAATATTATCAAGTGTAGTAGGTTTCATAAAAAAAGCTTTATTATACTAACTTTGATTAATAGCTATTGTTGTATTAAAACTACAATACTTTTATCTAAAAAAATTTAAGAACCTTTCTATGACTCATTCTTACGAATAACTTCTTGGTATAATCAAGTAAGTAATATTCACCATCGTAAAAGAACAAAGCATAAACATATAAAGGACTTATTTAGTGAAATATCAAAGAAGAGAATGACAAATATAATCTCGCGACTCGATCAGAGGAAGCATATAACTGTCCCTTAATGCCAATCGACGTGCAGTAATGTTTGCTCGAGAAGTCGCTTCAAGTATTATCTGCACTACGATTTTTCTTCCTCTGTCCGTCTCTCTCACTCTCCTTCATCTTCGGCTATTAGCTGCATTTTACTCACTGTACGCACGACGATGCTGTTAAATTGATAAGCATCGTCTGCAAAGTATTTACTCCACTTTCCACGGTAGGGAAAGGCATTTGGAAACACTTCTCCTACTAATTACGTACAATGATCATCTTTTTTTATAATTTTCTAAGAACAATATTGTAACAATAATTTAATGCATTATTACGATAAAAGTTGTCTTACTTAGATAATTTTGAATGCTTCGTATCAAAATAATTGAAGTCACGCTGCTTCAAGCTTTTGCAAATGATAATTTATTGTTTTGGTGGAACATTGAATTATCGTAAGCCCCGAGAATTATTATAATTAAATTATATAATTTATCGGGAATTGCAGAATCGAAAGAGTAAGGAAGTTTAGTATTCTTATTATTAATAAATTGTACCTTTCATTATAATTGATAATTTATAGATAATTGAGCATTTTAAGTACATGGAATTATTTTTAATATCATGTTTCTCTACTAGTCGAGCAATTAACATACAAATGCGTGAAGTATAAATTTTTTAATTTTTTCCAATATTTCTTTATTTTCTTAATAGTGTGCTATATTACACAGTTTCTTTTGTAAGCTTCATGACACTGGAATGTTTCATTTCATGTATCATGACTAATTTTTTCATTATAATTCGAATGCCTCTTTATAGGAGTTATCCATCATTTTACAATATCGATGACCAGTAAGTTAATAAGCCATAGTTTACGAGATAGTTCCGAAAATTTTCGATTAAAATGCTCAGATGAGCGCCAGCCGTAAAACAATAACAAGTTGGAAGCGAAGCTGAAAATGGAAATGAGCGATCGCTTACGCGGTTAATAATACCGTAATATAACGTACACATTGACAAAGGCCGAGCCAGCGAACGATATCCGTTTCGTCAGTGGCGCAATTGCACTTTTGCGTTCCACGAAATCGGACCAATGAATCATTTTCAGCTCCCGCGCAGACGTCGAAGCGGTTCGATCCAACGTCAATTTACGGGCTCGCGATATTAGGTGGCAATAGGAGGGGAGGGCGACGAAATTACGACGGTAAAAATAATAACGAGAAAAAATAGCGCGGTCGCGTCGAGGAGGTAATAGGCCGGGAATTTCCCGTTAGCACGAGGCCTGGGACGAGTCCGCTTTTCCACTTCCTCCGGGCCTAGGACTCCTGCAATCCTTATCTCGGATCCTTAGAGCGCGATGCTCCTTCGCAGCTGCTGCCTAAGAAAACAATGGCCACCGGCTATCCTCGTTTGCGTAACGCGCCCGAGCCGTATTTTGCCACCGGAGGCTCCAATCGTCGAGCGCGCGCCTATTCCCGTTCCGCTTGCGCCTCGACTATTAGTGCACGTGGAATTACGGCGCACCTGTCCGTCGGTGAAGGGGTCAGGAGGGGTGGGGCGCCCCTAGGAAACCCCGGTGTTCAAGGTGCTCGGGGACCGAGGCGAGGGGCAAACGCCACACGAAATCTGCGGACTGACCCAATCTCGTGTTTCGGGCTCTGCTGCAGCGAATAGCCTACACGGCCGTGGGCTGAATTACCGGTTATGCGATGTAATGACTGGCCAAGTGCGCGCTACTGGCGGATGATCCTGTCGGGCTTGATTGGGGTGTGAGGACGGAAGAAGGGGCGGGCGGGCGGGCGAGAGACGCATTAACGTTATGGGGTTACGCCCGCTACTTCGCGCTCTGATAACTTAGTTAAAATTGAAACGCGCGAGTATTTATTCTTCATCGGATGGTATGATTGCGATGCCAAGGAAGTTGGCCGTGATTGAGGTGCTCAACAATGCCGTGCATGTCATCGCTGCGCCATGTAAATACGAGCGCAGCGGACCACCGAAGTCAATTCGACAGCCCGATGTTAGCTTTAACGGGAAGCGCGGAAAGCGATCCAATACGGATGTCGAGATATATGTAATTGTCGCCCCCCCCACCCACCCAGAATAAACTCACTTTGTTTACATATTTAAAACGTAAAAATAATTTTATCAATATCGATTTGTAATGAATGTTAGTAAGTATTTTAAAAAAAACTTCCTACATCGTACCGATAATTATTGAGACTAATATTTCATTTTGGAGCTCGCTAAAGTCTAGTAAATTACATTGGAAAATAATTTTGGTAATCCATAATTATCGACTTATTGCTGGTGTATGGCCACGTTGCAAATTATCTATTAATCTTTTCAATTATTTTATACTGGAAATCACGTGACCATTATATCAGTAAACTAATTATGTACTTTAACAAATATATTTTTGTTTAAAAAAAAATAAAATAGACAGGCTGATAATTTTAATTAACAAATTAAATATTCCATTTTTCGTATACATACATATATATATATATATATATATGTATGTATATATGTCGTTTGTCAAATTGTTCATTCAAGTTTCATAAATTTAATAAAATTAAATTGAATATATTTACAATATGTATATTTCGTTTTAAAATGATATTAAAAAATAAGGAATTTTTCCCTAGTTTTTTCATAAAATGATTATTGAATAGAATTAGAATTTCAAATTCAAGATGGATTTAAGAATTCCAAAGCATTAAAATACGTAAACATTTTTTCAACTATAATCGTCGCCCGGCTTACAAAATGAGAAGAACTTTCATGTTCCGAATGTGATGCACGAAATCCGAAAACCTACAAACCGGAAAAAATGAAACAAGATTTCCCCATATACCTTTGAAAGTAAGTAATAATTCAAAGGTAAAAGAAGCGGGGCAAGTCTCCTCTCACAAATGCTCGGACTTGTCGGGAGGCCCTGTAACGAACAAGGAAAGAGTAAATCTAGCATACGAGTTGGTTTCGGTGTCACGATTGTAGAGTTGGCTGTGCGTAACGAGCGAATCATAATTATGCTGGGCCTTTCTTCTTATTTTACGATGTGGAATAGAGTAAAAGTGAAAATGGCTATGCTCGTGTCGTATAAGATCCGAAAGTCCCAAGGTAAAGTTTTGATATAATAGCCGGCGCATTGTCAAGGTTGCCCGAAAACCACTTATAACTAGAGCAGGTATTTCACTTCCATCATAGTGCCGTGTCCACTTTTCTACACGATGGTATACTTGCGGTCTCTAGGCATCTCGAGAGTCCCGACATTCTTGTGTACATATGTACAATTCCGTAACACGTACAAACGATAATGATAATCCCTCGTTGGTTCGCTCGAGCTCTCAGCCGAATATCCGTGGGTTACGGAGAGACACGCGACGAAGAATCGCAGTCGCACCGGCGTTGCCGATTGATACGGCAGACAAAGAGCCTGATTAAAAAAGGAGCAAAAAACAAACAGAGAGATAAAAAAACGGGTAACCTCGACCGAGGGAAGGAAGTTGTCGCTCGAGCGATCAATGATGTAACGTCCGCGGGGAACTGCACTCTCGATTGGTTCATTCCACACACCGCCCCCCCCCATGCCCTGACCTCATCAGTCCTCTCACCGAAGCTCCTCTCCTGTCCCATCGTCTCTGTTCGCACACTCGCACGTGCCTACGTTATCTCTTACTTTGTCCGTCTGTACCAGTCTTTGCGGATATGGCGAAATTCGTATACGAAAAGCGCAACTGATTGAATGAACGACATCACCCACGGGATGGTACAGCGACGGAAGGAAGGATTGCTTTTCCAAATGCATTACAAAATAAAGCATGATTTGGCACGAGCTAAAAATTATTATTCTTAATTGCAATTCGTTGGACTCGATACGATGTTTGCATGGCTTTTCAATTTTTCTCTCCAATTTCATCCAATGCACGCATGTCTCTTGTCCCTTGTTAAACAGAGCCAGTTTCGTATTCTAAAATGTTATTAACATTACGACTTACATCAGCTGCTGTAGCGCTACAATATCGATAATATTACTGTTACAAAAGTATTTTCTACCAACGTGGCTTGTAAGCGTTGCCTTATGAAATATTCCCGGAGGGTCTGTACCGCTAGGATCTTTAATAATGTGAGTGCAACGGTGGCAGGGAGAAAATTTATTCGAAACTGTCGATGAAAATCTCTTGTAAGATTTTTATTTTCGCGCTGCCAATCCCCTATCGGTAAAGTGTTGATATTACTTTAAATTAAAATAATGTTGAATGCTCACTGCTATTGATCCTGAAATTTAAAAAAAAGGCATCGCTGAAGCTCGTGGCAGGAGGAGAAAGCAGGAAATGTTGACATTAGGAACGAATCAAATTAAAAACATAATGGAATTTCGCTTCACTATAGCCGAGTGCTCGACATGATTCGCTAAAAATAAAAGCCTCTTCTTTAATTAGAGCTAATGAAGAGAAGATCAGCAATATTTCTATGCACATTTGAAGATCACAACAGCGCGTACTAAGCATCCAGGCGTACATGGCCGCCCCTACGATAATCTCAGGGATGAAATTCTCTATCGACGTACAAGGGATGCGAAATTTGAAACATCAATTTGATTTTTTCGTCCAGCGCATAATCCCATTATGATAATACACGGCATCGGCTGGGAATCGAGAAAATTTGCCGCCCGAGTTGATCCTCAGCCGTTGGCGGTTCAGACGCACCAGTGAAATCCGCCGTAAGAGGCGGACATGCCGAATCACCCCGTCCTCCCCGCCCTCCATTACCCTTGCCCTCGTGGAGCACTTCCTTGGGGTCCCCGCCAATTTGGGGAGCAATTTCACGGCAATTTCCTGATTGGAAGAATCAGCCTCTCGCTGGCTAGGCGAGAAAGGAATTCCCCCCCGCCCCGCCACCTTCGGGCCTCCCTCGCGCCCTTCTCTCCGCTCCTTACTTAGAGCTGCTGTCGCGAGCCGCGAGCCAGGGGGGCTCGACCTCGCGCTCGGCGTCTCGCCGCCGGCTTGGCCCTGCTTCCGTGCTTTTTTACAAGGCACCGTTATCGCGTGCTGCCTCCTCGCCTCCGTCCGGATCGAGAGCCGGGCAGATCGCATGCGTGCGCCTGCGGTGTTTTCCTCGTGGCTCGGGCTCGGGCCGAGCGAGAGTCCTGGCCTACTGCCAAGTAATTCTTAGTCCTCCGGGGGGGGGGGCTTGCGGGAACGGGAAACTGGAAGGACGAATATTGCGTAGGCCAACGACGGCAGCTTATCGAGTTGTCGATATCGGATTTGGCGCGATGCGCTAAAGAGTCCGACGTCTCGAAGAAGCGCATACGAGACTCGTGTCCTTTTCGCGTGGTTCCACTTCCTCCTAATGCCCAATCTACGTTCGTTAGCATGGAACACAGACTGTACACGCATTTACAACTGTCGAACTGTTAAGTACTTTGTCGTGGCTGCTCGTCATTTTGAATACGCGCTCTCTTACGAAGACGGTGTGTAGCGCATTGCTTTGAACGGAGTTATTCGGTTTTACTTTGTAATGCGATATTTAGCATGAAAGGTATTGACTTTTCGTGTACGCAATCTTCCTCCAATTTATCGGTTTAATTTAATTTAGTTGAATTACATTCGGAGCCATAATAAACAAATTTTTTACGCATGAATGCTCACGGCTCGAATGTACGTCACTGATTTTATATATATATATATATATATATATATTCTTTTATTGATGAGCTTGTTAGTAATTTCCTTTTTTGCGTCTTATGCGGCAGTTTACTATTCAAATCAACATTTTGAAAATGAGCAAGTGTATAAATTAAATGAAACTAATCTTTTCATAAATAGTACGATTAATCGTTACGATTAAATTTTTCAGCGATCACTGATAAGCGTTTTAAATATTTATGAGTATTATTGAGTTTATGTGCTCCAAATGAAATTATTCGATTTAAGATAATCATTTGCAAATACTTTTATTAATATTACATCTCATTGCAAATGTATACTAAAGCACAAAGAATTACAGTTTGAGGCTAACGTATGTATATATTCAGTTTGTAGTCACAGCCTGTCGAGAATTTCTAATGAGATTTAAATACACTTTTCAAATTGGATTTGCGTGGAAGTAGGATGGGCTTGCATTATTATATGATACTTTTCTTATTCTCATATCCTTCCTAGAATTAGATTTTACGATTCGATGAATATTGGATAGCACCTCGGTAACTTTGGGATGGTATCCAAATTACCACAATGATACGTCATGAAACTACAATTATTTATAATTACAAGTTAATAATGTCCTCGTTCCGACGATCAGCGTAAATATTTAAATTATTAATATTTTAATATCATTTTTAACATCGAAATTACGTCAACGTGTCAGTGTGTCATTCATCATCGTAGTTTCTAATGTACAAGCACGAAAAAGAAACATTGATACACGCAATAGCCTCCGATTTCAAAGCTATTGAATCGTTAATGCACGAATGATATGCTAAACAAGCTTATTTAGTACTCGGCATTTAGAAATCATTACGCCCACGCTATTTCACTTATAACTCGGAGCATCACAAGCTGCCTGTTTGTAAGCGTTGAGGTTTGTCGTGTAAAATAAGAAGGATGTAAGAACCGGCGTGTTCTTAACTTACGACAACAGTAATTCTTAGCGCCCAAGAAGAGACGAAGAGGCGAGGCGCTCGCCAAAATCAGATTCTCGCAATCCCCGACTTCCTCGGCTCGCTTATGGAAGCCGGAAGCGCTCGAGCCGCAAATTTATGCGAGCACACGTAGCACCCTTTCTCCCTCTGCACCGTTGCCACCCACTCGTGTCCACCTCCTCGTGAACAACGTCTGTTGGTCTGTGATCTCGATGGTGTTGGCCTGTGGCGCGAGCAGGGATTAATCCCCTGGCAAGGAGATCCGCATTTCGTTTGCTCCTCTTCCCCAGACGATTGCGACGCCTGCGACATTCGACGGTAGGCGAAAATTCCGGCGATCGATTGGAAAGCAATTGCAGGCTTGTCGCGAAAATCGGCCACGAAGCCTAGTGCTAATGCGTCGCGTGTTCCGGATTCGCCTTTCACTTTTAACGCAAAGCCTGCCCGCATCGGATAACTCGACAGTTTGGAGAGTTCCGGTCATTCCTGGATTCCACTGTGCCACCTAAGTTGAAGCTTAATTTTTATATTCGTTATATCGGCTATTCGTCTTCGCCATCGCGAGGGCTTGAGTTTCATTACGAACTTTTGTCGCAAGCTTTACTAGCGCTTGTTTGATGATCGATGCCTTGGAGCGTCTGCCGTTGAATCTTTGTTGTACTTTCAACGTATGACAACAAGGTGACATATTGTGTAGGTACGTAAATTAAAGCAACAGCGATGTAGGGATCATTTTGACGGAAGCCTTCATTACTCTTGAGACCTTCGATTGATAGTCAAATCGATACTTTCACCATGACAAACTTTCCCGAACGAGTGCCCTAAGTACACAATGATACATCACGAGCTACGCCCAAGGTCCATCAAGACACTGTGTAACTTTCAGTGGCGCCGCAGCTGTTTAATGCAATTCTTCTCAGTTTTCAGAAACGGACGTCGAGGAGGGATATATTTTTTACGTGTAGCGCTTGAAATAAATGCAAGGTCGATTCATTGGAATACCTTATCATTGTGTCGTTTGCTAAAATTTAGCCCCCACAGCGTTAACTTTGATTTTTGCGCAAACGCGTCTTGCTATCGAGTTTAGAGAAGAGTATGAATATTGTCATCGTTGCACAGAAGCCGATAGTACGTGTGTGCAATATAATTAATGCTAAAGCATTTCACTCACATAATACAACGGTATTTGAAATTGCAAAAAATATTCATGTAGCACTCTGACTGTAAAATGAAGACGAGCGAAACTTATAAGCAGGGGGTGACATTTCTCAATGGATATTTAAATTTGTACTAAGGTCACATAGAAGCATTACACCGTTTCGTGCAAACATCAAAATTATGCAATATTGGATATTTATGGCTTAGAAATACCGGATGTCCAGCTAGAGAGTTCGGTAAGACCACTTTCACTTCTGCTGGAAGAAATTTTTTTTTCCAACTATTTGACGTAGACATATCCCACATGTTGTCCACGTATAATTCATGGTTTGCGAGCGTGAATGTGTGCGTGTGTCTGTTAAAATGTATGAAAACTGAAAAAGAACAGGGGCTCATCGAATGGTATAAGTTAATGAGTTTACTACATGCTTAGGTTTTATCATTATCTTTATGTACAGCCTCTAATTCTGCTTTATTTTTTAGAGCTACAATTTATCGAATGCTGTAAATTCGACGCAAGATCAAAAAATTGGGGTTTTTTTTTGAGAAATTAATTAATTACCGTGCATTTGTGAAAATAACATTTATTACAAAAATTATACGATTAAAACTACTTATTATAATTATTATAGTTATAAAGGCTCTACAGTTATTTTATTATCATGAATATGTTGCAAAGTAATTACAATATTGTAATATAAATTGATATTCAAATGTTGTTGTATAAGCGAAAATGAAAGCCCGACGATTCTTTACTATAAATATTAATTGAAGTGAGAGTCTCATAATTCAGAAAGTCGAATAATGAAAGAAAACGTGTATATATGGGTTATGTGTGTATCTCATAAATTACGGTATCACTAACTCGTTAACAAGTACCATTGAAACAAACCGATTATTTCTATGGCGATAATGCAAATGATTTACTCTATAAATATCACGTGAGTTCAAAGGTTTCACTCTTCGTTGCGTGATATTAGTTGGTGAATCAAAATTTTCATTATCACAGTTGAAAGTTTCGTCATAAAAATCATGCGATTTCTTGTTTATTAAAAAAAAAGTGGAATAAGAACAAACTGAGTGGTCAACGATTGGACACATAATGTTTGAAAGATATTGCTTTTATATTTATTTCAATAGCAGCTCATTTAAAAAAAGATGTATTGATAAAACTCACGAATGGAGCATAGAGTAAGGAGGATTAAAGGAAAGGACGTGGAAATATTTTGACAACAATATCCCTCACCGTCGGATGTAAAAAATACTCGCTTTGTGCGAACAACAAAACCCCGAGAGATGGGTAAAAATGCCTTAGCACGCTTAGGAATCATTTACGCGTACGCAACAGAGACGGGATGGTCCTCTCCCATTCACGAGTCCGCCGTAGTGCAGTGCAACGATAATCGAGGCGCAATAGCATTTAGCCTCGCGCGCTGATTAAAAAGCCACGCGGTTGGCGCAACTCGAGGCATCGGCCCAAGTTAAAATCCCGGCTCGAGCGATAGCGGCGGCGGCGGCGAAGCTCTACAGCAGCTGCAATTGTATTAAAAATCTCACGGCTCGGAGCCTCGTGTAATCCGATTAATTAATTCGGCGCGGGGGCTCGCGACTGCGTCTTGGACTCTGCCCCTCCCGTCTGCTCGAGCAGAAGCCCTCGGCCCGCTTCCTGCCGGCTACGGGGGTACCGAAGAAAGGAGGTGACGAACCCGGCCAACGCGCACCGGGACTTTCGTCTCCGGTATTTTCCGGGGAAACCAGCGCCCCGTGGGCTTCTTCCCTGCCTTTCGTCCTGCTCCCGACTGCGAGCTGCGGCCGCATCCCATTATTGACCTTTCTCTCTTTTTGAGATGCTGCTTAAATTGATTTTAGAAGTCGTCGGCCGGAAGGACAGTACAGCCCGGATAAAATTGACGACCCTTTCTTCCCGGCAGGTCCCTTGAGTTTCACTTGACGCTTTCCTACTTTATAATCCAGACATAGCGATATCCGATAAGATTAAACTGTGCGTCGCTCATTGTTGAAAAACTGTACGTTTAACTACGCATAATATACTCCGAACGGGAAAAGGCTTTTTACGGGGGATATTTGCTCTAATCGACATATTTGAAATATTTTATCGTTGAAATAATTTGAAAGATTCGATTACAAAACGAGTTCTTCTCCATCTATCTTGCATTCGTCTCATTAAGATAAACATTCCGTTTGAAACGCAGCCCTCGGACAACTATGTAAATTTTATACTCCTTTTAAAATGCCAATATATCTGGTCAACCAAAATGTTCAACAACAACATCACCATGGAAGATTAGTATCACAATTTTATAGCCATCTGACAAAGACCGTAGGATATAAAAATTGTTATTATTTACGATAGGATTTCAACCGCCTCGTGCCTAATATATTAATAGAGAGAGAGAGAGGGAGAGAGAGATTTTATAAAATTTTGAATAAAATATTAAAAAGCTGTAGTTAAAGAAATATTAATTAAGACCATACACCATAATAACGCTTTAATTAATACGAAATTTAAGATTAATATTAAATAAGAGGTGCTCTCATTTAATGAACTTTCTTCGCTAAGCACCTGCGTTATTCCAAGTACCCTCTTGGCGGAGTTTTTCATCTCGCGAAAATTAATTCAACCTTGTTCCTTTCTTTAAAGACTAATTGCACCTTTTGGAGACACGCTCGTCCAGCTAAGTGCAAAATGTTGGGGAAAAAATCAAAAACCCTGACCTAAAAGAGGCAGATAGGGGAAGTACGAGAGCTGAGAACACTCACGTGACCCCTGAACTATAATCTTTAGATTGAGGGACTGTCAGTGACGATTACATTCACTGATGGATTTCACGTCTTTAAATAATTTTACATTAACCTTGCGGTGGTGCCGGTTTCTTAAATAGAATGCGTCACGAATGCTCCTTTTTCCGTTCCTAAAACTATGTAACTAAAACTATAGAAGGAAATACAGGTTACTTAAAAACTTTTTTGCTCCATATTGTATTATTATTGATATTATTTATTTGTTCGTCTTTTTTTTATTAATAATAATATAGGCGAAAAATCAATTTTACGAGAAATCGTTAATCTTATTAAGTAAATGTATATCAATACTTTTGCTTCGAATATTTTCATTTTTCTACTGTCATCGTGTTAATTTGACGAACTGGCCCCTTATCATTAATTATGATAAACAAATTTTAGCTTTATATACTAATTGAAATGTAAATACTGCTTGAATACTATATTTCTAATTGGAGTTTTTGTGTAGGATATGGCTAATTGTCGAGTTGATTAATGGTTCTGATTCATAATTATACTGTAGAAAATAGTAAAATGTCTACGAAATTCTATGATGAAAATATTAATAGTGTTTATAATAATTAATTAATCATTTTAAAACAAACTTAGATAAATATAATTAAATCAATAAATACAAGATTTCGTGATTATTATTTATCGATATATTTATTTATATTTATTCACAATTTTAATAAATAGTAGATCTATATAATCAGTATGAATATTTATGTTGGGATTTACATGTAAATCCATACATATTACTCTTTTTGACGCAGATCGTTACCAATAGCTTTGCAATATTGCAAAAAATAAAAAAATGATATAAAAGGTCACCGTTACGTTTCAACGTAAGATGAAAAATTGTTTATACACTATAATTAATCATAGATATAAAAAAGGTTTCTTTTTTAAATACTTGCTGAGTTCCTAGTCTCGATTGTTGCACCTGCTAACCGACGACCCAAACGGAACTTTTATACGCTTGGAAAAAAGAAAACTGGAGCCGTTGCTATTGCAATTATCTATTATACGTCAGATGCAGTAAAATAAAGCTTAAAAGATAAAAAAAATGATATGTATCGCAATCATCATGTAGATAAAGTTATGTAAAGAAGAAATGCATTTTGGAAGAAGCGAGTAAAGATAACATCGTAGTCTACTTCAGCGGTCGGAAGCGATTGTAAAAGTTTTCAAAATATGAATTTCTGATTTGTGGAATGATGTAATTACTTTCATTTTGCCAAAATTATATTTAGTCGGCATTATTGACAAGGAAAATGATATAAAACTCAATAAATCAATAATATAAATTTATACGTAGGAATTTGACATCAAAATAGCCAATTAATAAGCAGAACGTGAAAGGATTTTTGGCTTTAAAGTTGAAAGACCTGTTTATTGTTGAGTGCTAGATTTGCGATTCATTATTTGTAAAAAAAGATTCGGTCGCACAACATAAGATAATGATTTGTGAGCGTTGAGGTGAGCCATTAATACGCTTTAAGAATCATGCATTTAAGTACTTTTTATAAATTATTAATAATTTTATGGCACAGCAATGCCATCAAATTAATATTCGCAAATATTGCATCAATCAAGAATCGTTTGTAATAAAATGTCCAGCTAACGAAATTCACGTTGATTATGAAAGTAGAAAATATTCGCGTTTTTTAAAAACGGTTTCATCCATCGGCACCAAAATTCACAGCGCTACCGCATCGATCAGCCCTTTTAATTCTTACATTCAAAACAAAACAAAAACCACTAGGAGTATTAGAGTATAAAGAGAGCAAAGAGAAGGAGAGACAAACAGACAGACAGAGAAAAAGAGAGAGAGAGAGAGATAGATAAAAGAAAAAGGGAAACGGTTTTCCCCCCGTCGGAGTCCATAATTGTCTGCACTCCGCCCCCCAAGTGTTTTTGAGCCGCGAAGCGGAGAACCGGGAGATTTTCCCAAGCACGTGGCGGACATCCAATGCCCCGGGGTGTAAGAAAAAAGTCACATGGCGCGGAGCACGTAGAGCCGCAGACAATGGCAGGTAGCTGAGGAGGACACAGTCGAGTCCCGGCACCGGCTGCAATGTCAAAAGCGAAAGCTCTCGGCCGTCCGAGCTCCCCCCTCACCTCACCCCCCTCCTGTCCTACAAAGCCACCCCAGTGCGTCGAGAGCCGCGCTTATCGACGGTCATACTCGCGTCAGGGCTCGCGTCTGGCCTTCCCTCGTGCGACGGAGGACGCGCACACGCGACGCACACGCGCATACGTACGCACGCATGCACGCACACGCGTCCACCCCCGAGCCCATCACCTCGGAGAAGTCTGGACCGATCGATTGCGCCTTCCCCTGACCCATGCTTGCCCCTAACTTAGAGATGCTGCAAAAGGTGTCGACTCGTCTAGGTTTGCAGTCGAACGAGGGCAGGACCTGGTGAAAGGGAGCAGGTGGGCGTCGACACCCCGGCCGCGACAAGTTCATGTTCTTTTATTCGTTATATCGAGAATCGAGGAGCTGCGAGCTTCCTCCCGTGTGCTTTAATTGCTTGTCCGGCCCTGTTGGCCCTTATATTCCGGAATTTGATCGATGCTCAGGGGTGGCAAAGATTTATCGTGATAAAATTGACCGGTCAATGAATTAATGGCTTTTGCTGCTTGTGAGAGGGTCGTAAAAGCTTTCGTATATCGGGAAATGCCAGTATCCGACCCCGATACAGTAGGAAAGTTGTTGTGAAGCCACTGAAATTAATGTAATAAGTGTTTTTTAGCCAATGGGGCTTTTCTAGTAATTCTATGCTTTCCAATCAATGCTTCACAACGTA
This sequence comes from Kradibia gibbosae, assembly GCA_018907135.1. Lineage (NCBI taxonomy): Eukaryota > Metazoa > Arthropoda > Insecta > Hymenoptera > Agaonidae > Kradibia > Kradibia gibbosae. Next base: position 2,155,992 of record JACCHX010000003.1, on the reverse strand, counting down.
ATAAAAATAATAAATTATTACAATTTTTTCAAAATCAATGTATACGTAGTTATATATAAATATATATAAATATATATATATATATATACACACACACACACAAATATAAATAAATATTTATATAAATTATATTATATTACTTTCATCGTAAACATGGTGACACTTATTTAATACCGAATTCCAGTATAGTTTAAGTCGATGCGCTACAACGGCTGGGAGTAACCGAACCTTATTCTCACTTTGTAAATGTACACGCGAACAGTTGCAAATTATACTTCAAGTTTCCTTATAAGGCACAGAACAGTCATTACGGCTTATTTGTCCCAAATACTTCAAGACAAACTTTGTGTGCACTTAGGGACAGGGCACATTAATGTTGTTTTGATATTGCGTGCGTCTGTAGCCGTAAGTACACAGTCGTACAGGAAACAGCGACAGATGCATGTCAGAATCGTTCGGGCTTTGTTTGATCGATAATTCAATGAGTTTTATCAGATAAATTATATATATATATTCTTTGCATATCTATTATTCGAAGCATATAATATATATTTGGACCTCGCGTCAGTTATGTTAAATGAAAAATAAAGGACTAATAAAGGTTTGCAGCGTGTCTGTCATTTAGTAGTTTCTCTGCATTGTATTTGAAACAATTTTGTTTTTTCAATCGAAAAAAAACATATGAAAAGTTTCCTCTGCTACTGCTCAATTTATCAAAATTATTCTGAAGGAATTCGCAATAATTTTTATTTACAGTCATATTTGTATAAACTTTTTAAAGTAGTATTTGCAAAATCTTTGCTTTTCTTTAATTATTAATTTTTTTTTAATTAAATACGTTTTTAAATATTAGAAAATATATAACATTTATCACTGTAATAACTTGAGTGATAGTAGTATTGTAATTTATACATCATTATATGTGAATATATATATATATATGTATATATTTCAGCTATGCTAGGACATAAATGTTATAACATTCTAATACAGTTCTAATAAAACGTAAAAGATTATGTATAGTAATAATTCATCATTGTGATTAAAATATTAATACTAAATCGAACTTATTTCTTCATTTGTTTCAGGTAAGTTTCATTCAACGTCTAACCATTAAAACTTCGTTACGTAAGTTCAACTATAATATAAAATACTTTCCTATTATTGTAATAAAATCATTAATGAAACGTTTTCAAACAAAATATTTATAAAAAGTCCCTAGATAAAAGGTATTAATAGCGATGAAGACTATACTTTGAAAGTTTTAGTAGGGCATTTTACCCCTCGTATAAATTTATGTCTACCACTCTTTAAATATCTGCATAGCGTTCGGCTTTATTTAGAATTCATTATCTTCGCTCAAGAGCTTGAGCCGATAGATTTACCATAGGTGGCTTGTAAAGCGATTGCAATCTATTGTAGATCGTTAGGATAAGAATGAAAGCAACACCAACTGCACTCGGACATGTCCTTCCCCCCTCCCCCCTGAAGCTCATCGGACAATTTCATCGATCGTCATCGATCGCAAAGTATTATTTAGCTTAGGCAAGCGCCGCGTATCCCGTGGTCGACAACTCATGAGCTCGGGCCGTCAGAAGGCGTGAGGAGATGCACCTTAGGATCGACCCATTCACCTGCGTTGGCTCGCTTTAAAAACGAATCGGTTCTCGGCCGGTGCTATCGCTGTGTCCCGAGCTCAACGTCCTCGTCATTTGTCACGGAGCTCCGTGGCTGGGGAGTACATACCCAGTCGCAAGCGCACGTTCACTGACTTTGACCCGAGTAGCTTCTAATCTCGCTTCCCATTCGGCTTGTGAGTCAAAGCCTTCGGCACACCCACGCACGCACACGTAGAGGAGGCTCGCGTGCCGATGCTTACACCAAGCCGCTTACAAGGAGGTCGCCGACGACTATCGGCGACGCGCGACACACGGCGCAATATCCAATGTCAACGAGGGCCCCCCCCCGCACTTGCCGCGTCTCGTTTCGATAAAGCCTTGGGGGACTCGGGAGCAATCATAACATTGCGATAGGCCGCCCTAATTGCTCGATTTGTCGAAGGTGTACGCCGATGAAGATAACAACCGGGGCCATGTGACGCGACACGACACCCGGTGGGGGGGGGGTAAGCTTCCGTAAGGTGTCGCGTCAGCCGACTCGTTCGCAGGACTCGTGTTTGCGATCGATCCCCGGCTCTTCCGAGCCGCTCTCCCGCCACTCGTCGTCCTCGTCCTCGTCGTCCGCGAAGATGCGGCACCGCCGATAATTCGCTCGCGCCACCGAGTCCCGTTCCCCGTCAGCTCCCGTCCTTCGTCGCCTGCCCTGGCAAACCTCGCGACTACGGAACGCCGTCGCCTCGCGTCCTATCGCTTCTCCTTTAAAGTGCGCTTCGCAGAAATGCGGTGACTCTTTTGAGGCTTCGAGTAACATGTCAGGTGTTATTCGCGTCGCGTAGACACAGAGATACACAAAGGCAGGCCACGCTGGCAGCAGCGAGGCTCTTTTTGACCGACGCGGCAGCTTGCGATTTTTTTGCGCGACATTCGAGCTGACTTGTCTTGTATTGTCAGGCGACGAGTTGGCCCCGGTAGTGTAATGAGATTTGCTTTTTTATTTTTCTTCTTCTTGCTCGCTTCTTTTGCATGAAAACACTAGAGAGGATTTCGGATGAAGTGCAGCGGACCGAGCGCGGAATGAAAAACAGAAGCGGCTCGAGGATTTGCTGAATTTCCACAAAAACGTTTCTGCTTGAAAATATGCTTTCAAGCTTACATTTGGGATACATCTACAAGCGAAGATACGTTGAAAAACTTTTCAAAGCATTTTCAATTTTTTGGAAAAATTTTGCCGAGTCAGAATACGGAAATTCCTATTTCCATATGATTCATTAGCAAAATGTATATCGTTGAGAGCAAAAAATTTTCCTAAACATTATAATTTTAATAAATCCTAACAATAGTACGCGTTTACTTTGTAATGATTAAGACTTTGTTTGTAGTTCAAAACTTTTCTATCGATATAATGACAATGAGAGTCATTTTACAATTTATTTATTAGTTGATATAAACAAGCAATCTTAAGAATTTAGAAAGTCAAAAATTTGTAAAGCGATAAAGTTCGTTAATAATATTCGTTAGCATGTTATAAGCAATAATCCCTATAAAATAATATACCTCAAGCGTTACCCATTATCTGCAAGAATTATCGATATAGATAACGGTAAAAATGATAATAAGTCAATGTGATTTTAGGAAGTTGAAAATGATTCCATATACATATTGCACGTTGCAAATTTCAGCTTAGTTGGATTATCCTTTACAATGATGACACCAAGATAAACAAGTAAATGCGTATCTTATTGCGTTTGCCAAACAGTTCAATATTTATGTTTTGCGAAATTACAGTCCATAACATTTGTTTCATTTCACCCGACTGTTCATTTCTGGGCAACGCTTCCCCTTTTCATGCATCATATGCGACGAAACTTTGTCACTTACCCTCTGTAAATTGGTTTCTGAATATACAATGAGACCAACAAAAAGAGGAAACAAATTTCCTAGGTAAACGTATTTTTGCGTTTGCGCTATTTTTTTTAACACGTTTTCAATACTGCGACGATGGACGTGCGTTTCCAATTTGTCCCGAGAAAGCTGAAATTTCATTGTATATTTGGTAGTCTCTCTTGATTTTCTTTCTGTACATACTTTTTACTTTTTATCTGCGGTCATCATAGTGCATGACCAGTCGATCGATTTCGATTGGCAATTAGCGCACAATTTTTTTAACGAACAAATTATCAGTGTTGCAACACGAGCTAGAATCCTAGGTTTTGTTTTTCAACTTTAATTATAGAACGCATCGCGCGAGTGATGATACCTTCTTAAAATAACCGGTGTTTGTTGACTTTTAAGAGATTTGAATGTAAAAATGACGAGGAAATTGATGTAAATAGAAAAATGTTTTCACCGCATATAAGGAAATATAAGTTTTATCTTTTATTACTTTATTCTCTTGATTTTTTAAATTAAATATTTACTCTGAAAACATTCTAGCAACAATAATCAAAGAACAGAAAAGTGATGATTTTATAAGACGTGTAGTTCGCCAATGCATTAAAGTTATATAAAAAATCGGTTTTGTACATCCTTTTGCATACGTACGCGATTTTTGATATTTTAATCTATTAAAATCACATAAACACAATTTCACAATAAATAATTGATAAATATTCAAATAGATGCTGTAATAAAGTGTGCTAAACGTGTAAAATTAATTTTTGTCTTTATTTGAATAGGATGGGATTTAAGCTCATACATATTAGCATAATGACAGTCATAGTTGCTTAAGCCATTAACATATGTATTCAATTGTCTTCTATCGAGTGTCAGTTTCATATTACACCGGACTCAGTGATTTATTTACCTTACGTCTTCATCGTTTACTCGTCAGAATTAATCCAGATACGACTAAATTTCGTAATATTGCTTCTCCAACATTATACAAATTATTAATAGGTATTGTATATTAATTACGTAAAGATTTTTTATTACCCATGTAAAGCCACCCGACATTAAATTTGCATAAAAAAACCCATATTTTAAAAACAAAATGGTACGATGTACTTAAGTTAATATTCAGAATTACAAGAATCTGAAACAAACAATAGACAATAACTAATTCTGTCGGCTCCCTGATTTCCATAGAAAAACATTTTTGTTTGAATGGAAGTGAATTGGCAATTGGACGGTGATAAAACGCGTAAGTTTATTCGACGTCAAAACGAGGAACACAAAGTTAGAGAGATTAAGAGAAAGACAGTCGGAGTCAGGTGGTCAAATCTAAAGAGCCAAGTTCTCTTTCCGCTTCGGGAAGCTTATTTCAAAGTTTTGCTCCGCGAGTGCAGTTCCGGTTGGCCGTACAAAACTCGCGCGGTGTGTATGTAATTGCGTTCTGGGTCGAGTCGACCGCGGAGCCTCGTTAAAATGCGTCACCCTGAACGAGGGAGGACTCGATACACCGAGCGAACAAAGTCGGGGAGGGGGGGGGCGAGTCTTGGTAAATCACCCCCTGGGGCTTCCCCGCGAAACAAAGGTGAAAGCCTTCGTATGCCGGCTTCCTCCCTGCCCCTCCGTCCTGCTGTCCTCGCCCTGCGCGTCCTAGTCTAGCGGCGGCTTTCTATAATTAAAGCCCCCCGCGCCCGCGACTATATCGCGCATTTTATAATATCAAGGCATCTGGGCCGCGCGCAAGAGGCGCTTGGGAACTATCCCACGAGTCACGGGGCCACCGATGGCCCGGTCCCGGTGAAAACCGAGCGGCTTTTCCCGGGCGGCCCAATTATTTCCGTCCGCGTTTTATTGTTCTTCGGAGAAACTTTTTCGAAAGCAGACAGACGGTTTTTTTTTTTTTTATAAGCGCCATTGTCGAACCTGCTCGCCCCCGTTTGCTTACGACACCTACGGCAACCCCCGGATCCTCAATTCTGCGTGCTCGATACGTATCGGCGTCGATGTCGAGGACGTTGCTTTTTCTTTATTTTCTTCACTTTTTTCACATCGCCGTACAATATTACTTCAGCGTGACGAGAAGCATTTACAGGAAAACTTGCAACGGACAATGATGTGGCTGCACAATACCCCTACGCGTGTCCTTTAAACTTGCATTTTTGGAAAATGGTCGTTATGTATAGGTGCAGTGATATTAATCGCGTAGATTAGGCTGCTTGTCTTGGGTCTGCAGAAGGGTTGGTCCGATTGTGCTTGGCGGGCCCGTTATCGACGTCGTATCAGGCCTTAACGCCAACGAGTCTATGGCTAAAAAGCGACTCACTTTGAATAACGAGAACGTAATTCATGCCCATAATAAGATTATTTGCCATAAGTTCTAACTCTAATTTCCTGCGTATTTATCGCAGTATTTATTTATTTGTTTCATCCTTTCCTTCTTTTTTTTTTTTTTTCAAAATTTTTTATTCCGAACCGAACTCTGCCGACATTAGCCGAGCTCTGTAGAAGAATGTCCCGAGACTACCGAGTCAGAACTTTCCTGGAATTCACCGTATAGGAATGGGACACGTACAAACATAAATAAATCCTCAAGCGAGAAGAATAGGACGCCCCGACACTCGGTATCGCAACACTATAGAAGCTCCTGCGAGCAAAATCCGATGAAAAAGCGTATGGAAAAAAGAAAAAAAAAAGAAAAAAGAATATAGCGAAGGCAGTCGAAAAAGACAATCGAAACAATAATAAAAGAACGAACTGAGCATCGGTTTACTTCTGTCCAATTATGCAAATGAATATTCTTGAGCCAACGTTAATAACGACATCGTACCAAGGAACAGTCCGCGTTTTCTTTGTTCTTAGCGCAGTGTTATCCAAACCCTACTTTCTTCCTTCTCTCCTGCCCACTGCCGCTCAGCCGCTATGGCCCTTGAGATCTCAGAGAATACGAGAAACAGCCCGAAAGTCCCCGTCAGATTCATCAGAGTTAGAAAGAAAGAGAGAGAGAGGAGGGGGGCCACTTCGGCATTATCCTCCCACTTGGGCACGCGAAATTTTCCCAAGCGTGCAGTTGAACACGCCAAAACACTATGCGAGCATCTTGACTTATTAACTCTCTCGCAAGCTTTTGTCGCACGTTCGACCAAACTCCAGCATCCGCCATTTCCATTCGTCGTTTACAATCAAATGCTCGCGAATAGCCAAGGGCAGTGACTGAATCTTCGGAGCCTCGAGCCTCGAGGCATGAGACGAGGCCAACAAAGTGGCCACCAAAGGCCGAAAGTACCTGTCGCACGCACACCCGCGCACAATTACTACTTTCCGAGCCTTTGACAGATGCCTGTGTCGACGGCAGTTGAAGTTCCCGATTTTCGATTCGGCTGTGTGCTCGGGCTCTTTCAGCTCCTCTGGATCGGAGGACTCCCATATTTACCCCTGGTATTTGCGCTTGGAACTGACAGTAGCCGGGTATGAGACTTTTTCCTCATGGACGGACAAAACTTTGCCTTTTAGACGGCAGAATTGTGGCCTGCATTCAAACAGACAGGAAGACGCTCAGGGACAATTTCACGTACACTAATTTTTTTCAGTACGCTCTTTTCTTTCTACGTAGTGCTCAGCCTTCCATTGATAAAGACACCCGAAAGCGTGGCATTTGGCATTAATTAAGTTTTAATAATGAGGCACAATTATAATGCTTACGCGCTTTGAGCAGCAATTCTACCTCCCACATAATCTTCTTCTTCTTCTTCTTCTTATCGTGGACTATATTTACAGTGTTAAGCGATAAAAAGGAGGCCATTCATCGTGCAATGTTCATCTCCCGCCCTTCTGTACATGCCGCGCAAACGCCCGAAACCAAACTCTCTTTCCTTTTCGAAGAGTAGTTGTTTATCGGGATATTTTAGCCAGTGCTAGCGCAATGAGTAATAAAACAGTAGTCGGTCCTGTTTTTTTCTTAGGCAAGACGGAGAGAGAGAGAGAGAGAGAGAGACGAGGACGGTAAGAAAGATTATTCCGAGCAGAGGGGCTGGTACCGAGATCGAGATAAGCTGAGATGCAGGCGTCCGCGAGTCGAGAGAGTCTTGAGACACGAGGAGCGGCAGCTCTCGCACTTGCTTCCTTCACGTGTTAAGACTCTTGCGGCTTCACTTTTATCGCGGGAAAAGTTCGGAGCTCCTTACCTGTGCATTCTCTTCATTCAGAATTGTGCTCTTTTATCGGCATCACCATCGCCATTGTTGCCATCATCGTCATCATTATTATCATTATCATTATCGTCATCGATATTATTATCATTGTTGTTGTTGTTGCTGTTATTATTATTTGCCGTGGCTTTAACGCGCTTTGAGATCCCGAAGCCGGCTAATGGAAGGAATTGAACGCTTGCCCAAGTTTAGGCCTACACGAATGGCTAATAGAATTGCAGGCGTTGAGAAAAAAGAAAAGCACCTTGCCTTCGCTACATTGCTAAGAACTGAATATTACGCTCCTCAATTGCATCCCGTGCGAAACCCTTCTAGCGTGTTATTTTTACCTTAAACATGAAACGGCAAATTACTTTTTACATTCGATTAAACATTGATTCCTTGTCTACGCTAGATTTATTCATTCTATTTATCCAGCTGAAATTCAGAGTCGCGCCACGTACTTTTTCGTTATTCATTTTTTTTTCCATGTTCGGTCTTGAAATACTTACGTAAGACATAAAATGAACGGTAATGCTAGACTATTATTTAAATGAACATTGATAATTTATTCAATGGTCGTGGTTTTGGAAATATTTAGGTTCCAATGGGTGAAATCCTTTCAATATCAGATGAAATCGAAAACTGTTGGAATTCAAACGGTAATAAAGTACGATAAAATACCCAGTTTATCGTTATTTATTATAGAATTTACATTCGAGAAAATTATTCGGAAGCATGGGTAACAATAATCTTCAAAATGCAGAGGAATAAAAATATCAAGCTTTGATATTTTTTATTAAAAAATATGCATTTTATATGGCATGTCAAATAAATTTGCTCGAGGCACTTATTAAGTTGATTAATCTGTTCCTGAGTTCAAGACCATATTACCATGTTAAATTAACAATCAATTGTAAAGGCAACCTGACACAGAGGATAAGTATTTCTAAATTTATTATTTATTGTTGTAACACTTATTAAAAAGTTTCATAATTCATTAATGTATTGGACAATCCGTCATATTTTGATAGTCAAGCAAATTAATAAAGTGATATCGTATAGAATCCAATTGAAACAACGTGTCAAGGTTTCCTAAGATAAATATGTGATAACAAATGTTGTTTATTTGCAGTTGGTATAAAAGGAAAATCAAAAATAAAATTAAGATGTGTACAATAAATGTATCGTATAATGTATTTATGCATAGTTTTATTGTGTCAATCACTGACATTTGATCGTACAAGCTTTGTTTTTGTTATTATCTAAAGCAACGATCATAACATCATAACATTATCACTAAACGTTACATGACTCACCTTTAAACAGCTTATTTCGAAGACACGAATAAATATCAATTTCCCAGACTACAATTTTACAATGAAATTATTTACGTTTCTCGTAGCAATATTTCGTTCAGTCCTTCCCTATGAATCGCTACATTCATTGTTCAAACTTGCCTGATCCCAATAACCCAATAACCCTTGTAATTTCTAAGAACGTTAATTTGATTTCTTTTAATTTCTCATTATAAATGGGATAATTGATAATAAAAAAAGTCGATGAGTTTTTACGACCTAGTAATAACTCGTAATCGAAAACCGTGAAATAACCAGGGCAAAAAGTTTTGCCTTAGCGTCTAGCGCACGCAGGTGGGCGACGGGCCTGAAAAATCATCCCGGGCAGGTCGTGCGGGACGGGACCGAGGCCTTCCCCGCGGCAAAGTCAAATTAATAAAATACGCCGAGTCGACCGCAAAACTCGCTCTGGTATTCGTTCGCAACGCGACCCAAAAATCGAGGGAGGGATAAAAGGAAACTACGAAGGCGGGAGAGGTAGAGCTGAAAGGGGGGGGAGGGGAGGGGAACGTTACAAGGCGATCATGCATCGCTTAATGAGGATGTATTTACATAATATCGGACGCGGCACCGATCTTTTTTTCCCTCAATTTGCCTCTCCTTATTCTACATTCGTTTGGAAAGTCATTTACACCTAAGTCACTTTTATTCCAGCCCTATTTGCTACTATGCTGGCGATTTTTCTTCGAGAATTTCAATCGCTATTAATTATAATAATTTTCCAACTACTGTAATACGACCATCTTCGGTGGCACATTCATTATTAGTACATGTTTACGATCCTTTTATCCATTAAAATAGCTAGACAGCATTATTTGGAGTTTACTCTGAGCTTACACGTGTTTAAGCGAGGTGCGAATAGATGCCAGTCTGATGAGTAAACAGTCGACGGCCGCGTGAAAATCGCCACGACTCTACACAACGCAATGCAATCACTGGGTTCTTATTTCTCAAACAAAAGTGACTCTGCACTTGACTTGAGGAATCGTGAATTCGTAAAAGGCCTCCGCCGGGTATGAAAGCGATCCTAACGACTCGTCTAATATTATCCCATTCTACCTAGGAGCCCTCGACTGTGCGTTACCGTGTGGAGTGACGGTCACAAAAGCGAGAGGTAAAATCCTCGAGGACCAAGACAATGGCCAAAGGTCTGCGTTATATAGCTCCCTCATACGTCCGCAAGCGCACACCGGATAAGCGTAATCCGCTAGTTCCGGTTCCCGTTTCACATCCGAGGCTCCAGGAGGCAGCGGCTGCCTTCGGCCCCTCCCCGATTCCGACACCTGAGCCCCTCCATCTTTCGCCCATGCACCTGCGGGACTCCCGCTAATCGGTGCATTCGTGCGTTTCCTCGACTCTGGACCTATGGCTCCAATAGACCCTGGGGAGCATCGATAGCTGCTTTAATGTTCTGCTGTTGCGCGTGTCGAGGCTTATCGCGAGGCCGCCTTCCGATCCATCAAGGAGATCCCTGTCATATCTGTGTAATATGTGTAGCTTGTACACGTGCACTTTGGTTAACGCATGCCTAAGTGCGCAAAGAGTGATGAACTGAAGTAAATACGTAGGATTGCCTTCGGCGTTTTTATGAACCCTGACGCCCTCCAAAGTAGAGAATTTCATCTGAAAATTTCTCCAGTCTTTTGCCCAGATGATCTAAAAAAATGTGTCGAAAAGTGCATTAACGCTTATATGCTTACGTTTTATATCGGCATCAGTACAAAGTAGTATTTAAAAGTAAAATGGAATAATCCGGAAGTATATTAACATGTGAATCATGAATATTATTTTTACTGTTGTAATGACTAATACTGTTTCTATTACTATTATTGTTATTGTTGTTATTATGTTTACTACTATTATTAGTATTCTGATAATATTATGTGCTGACGTGAAAATTTTTATTTAACAAAAAAAAAAAAAAAAAAATAACAAAAAGTGGCTAGTAATTCAGTTAAACGAAAACAATTTTTAAAATTTCGAATCAATGTTAAAATTCAAGGTAGATATTATCGGAGAGCATTTCAATTCCTGTAATTAATAATTTTTTTATTTAAAAAATTAGTTCTTCTCCTCTAAATGCTTTTGCTTAGATTTTTATAGCCATAAATAATTTATTTAATATACATTTATTACATCCTTAATAGAAACTTAAAATACCCGAATATAATGATCCTTGAATAAACTAGTTTATATTGATTAAACATCTACGTGACCCCGTACTGGCACTTTCAACTAATTCAAATTACAAATTTAATATATTTTTCTTTGTCTTATAAATAACAAAAAATATTTACAATTTATAATTTAGGAGTTAGAGTACGGCAACTTGCATTCGATTTCTAGTACATAATGTGAGATATTCATAACTTAATTTTAGTTAAACAGATTTAAATGAGCGACTCGCTCACGTGGCTGTACTTGCTTAAAATTACACGCATCAAGGACGTCGTTGTTTACAATACAATGCTGAGCTAATAAACCTATTTTTTGAAAACGCAGGTTGCCGGAAGTCGCCTCATATCTTTACCAAACATTCATGTGCCATGTAAATATAAAGACCTAATTATCAATGTGAAAAAGCTAAGTCTTTTTTCCTTAATTCTAGAACACTTTAACATTGACCGAATTACATTCAACGAACAACAATAAAATTTTTGTTCCTGTTAGACAAGCGCCAGTCTCTTGCATCCTGTTAAATATTCAAAAATCGATTTGCCTCTTGTTGTGTTGCTTTTGCTCTGCAGAGAAAAGTAACTCATGGGATTCCAGAGATCGCTATCACATAACACTGGGAACAGGAGTCAAACGCAGAAATTTATAGTGTAAAAGTTTTCGGATCTCAAGGATAGACACGTTACAAATCTTATAAAACATGTGTCCGATCACGCGATCGATTTTTAATATTCATGTTATTGTAGTCGCTTCCTTCGAATTATGGATTTTATTGTGTTTGACCAATTCAAATTGAGCTCGAGTCTACGAATTCTTGTAGGAGAACGAGTTTTCCACCTATTACATCTCGAATTAATTAATAATTAATTAAACATTTTATAATTTATGTGTCAATTTATATGAAAACGTTATAACGAAGTTCCGTTAATTATAAAATAATCAATATTAAAAATAAGTTTCCATACTTTTTCAAATATTACTATTGAAGTCTCAGAAGTCACAGTTATCTTTGGTACTCAGTAGCATTTCATTCAAAAGATTCTTAGCTTTCTCATCTTGGTAAATTTAACAACATATTGTCTATCTTTTGAAAAACTTTTGTTTTACTTTATTGTTTTTTAAAACTTGATGTCTATTACATTCGGTATATATTTATTATTCTTTTATAAATACAATATGAAAATAGTTAAAATTGTATTACAGGGTAAAATATTTCAATGAAATTATATACACTTTTACTAAGAAAAGTGATTTATCGTTCAATCGTGGTATAAATTTCAATGTACAGTTTTGAGTTTCTAGTTGAAAAGAAGGTTTCTTTTGATCCTTGCAAATACATTAAAGATAGTGGAAACATTTTGAAATTGAATTTATCGCCTTTTTCGTATTTTGTTGCAAGCAAAAATCGCAGATCAAAGTTACCCGGATGTATCTATCAGTTAACTAGAAAACAGTCTTGATTCCTACGTGCATATATAATTTTAATTATTATTGGACATCTTGAGATAAAACTAGAACAATCTATAACATAATATCTTGGAAGAAATCAATTTGAGTTAGTTTATTGTAAATTCTTCAGTTCGTTATGCGTTTTATTTTCGAATAAATTTAAAGTATATATATATATATATATATATATATATTCGAGTATGAAATTTACGACGATGGACTTTCAATCTAGTTTATAGTCATATAGTCTAACGAGTAGTGGCTTAATTATTTCGCACTGCGGTATTGCTAAAAAAAAACCTCGATATAGAGCAGGAAAATCATAACTTGGATAAAATGTAGAAGCTCGCTTAAAATAATAATCCCTAGCGACATTGAGTTGAAACTTTAAAGAACTCGATTTAAAAACGACGTAAGAACAAGTGTCTATGCAGATAGAAAAAGTCAGGGAGAGGCAGGGGCTAGAGGGAAAAGGAGAGAAAGAAACGAGTAAGCAGTGGTTAGAATTTAAGAAAACGGCCATTCAATGAAAACTCTAGCAATAAGTAGGTGAACTTTCCCCCCTCTCTTATTTTCTCTCATCTCCCCTGCACACTTATACTATATGATGACAGTTACAAAAAGCTCCTTTATATAAACGCGTCAGTGTACACAACTGCAAGGGAGTATTTTTACCGATGACACAAATTTGACCCCCAGCTCGACGCTAAAGAGGGGCGCACATTTATTTCGCGCTGAGCATTGCGCCTCGAACAGCGGCTTAGGGAAAAGGTGAACATTGACATGCTTGAATTTGCGACATGATACACGTAAAGAGCCGCTTTTGTCTGTTATTTATCGTTCCCGTAATTTTTGGTTAGACTGTTGCCGATTTCTATATACAAAATATTAGTTACGACTTTAAATTTCTTAGAGATTATATAACCCTATAAAGCTGCTGGGAGACGTGCAAAAAAGATCTCGGGACTATTTTGGAAGAAGCAGAGGAGACTGGATCAGTCAGGGAGAATTTGTGAAATCCAATAACAATGAAAAAAAAAACAAATTTATTATAATGGTTATTTTATAATTAAAACCGAGATGTATTAATTGCCTTTGTCGTTGACACAAGATTTATGATATTTTAGTAGCTGCTTTAACTAAACTAATTATAAAATCTAAAATTGTGCGCGATCTGGAATTATAACAAAGTCGAGCAAAATTTTCGGGCCAGATCGCTCATTTCTGCTTCGTATTTACACCTAGGTAAATTTAATATTTCTTTCAATGCTGTCTGTAGAAATATTTTAGATAGTCGCAAAGTCTGGCTTAGCTTTGCCACGTTTCTAGATTCTAGCATGAATGATTAGTGATCGTTTTCTATTATCAATATCGTTTGTATTCAGTCGAAAAAAGCTTACAATAAAAATCCGAACCATGAAAACATAATAAATTCGATGATAAATTGATTAATTATAAGCTATTCATCGCGGATATGAAAAGGTTGTCTCCCCGAGCCGAAACAGGTGAAGTCCTTGAAGAAGCGAGTTTGCAATCGATAGATCGATACTCCTCTGCTCTTAATAATTCAAACAACTCGGTAGCCCACGAATTTCCATTCCTGGACTTGACTGGATTTGTAACAACTGGCCCCGGCACTTCGTATCTCACTGTAATATCGATTTTGGAAAACTTGCTTATAGGCAGCAGCATCGGTTGCGACTACCACGTCGGTGTTACGAAGCGACGCAAATAGCTCATCGTCATGCTTGTATTTGGGCGTTAACTGCCATCAAAGTCTGGTGAAACTGAAGAGAAAGAGATGTATAGATAGATAGAGAGAGAGGGAGAGAGAGAGAGAGAGAGAGAGAGCTTTATGTATCCGATGAAACGTGTGGTATACTGAATAAATTAATACTGTGCAGCGAATGAGAGGTGTTAGCTTTTAGAAACCGAAATATATCGTTTGTAGAGAAGCTGTGGCAAAGGACTTCCGACCAAAAACTTACATTCAAATCTATTTAAATTCAGCCTAAAATCATTTAGATGCTGCGTTAAAGATTATTTCCTTTTATACGTTTACAAACTGTTAATTTACATCGAAGATGAATAAAATCTAGAAAAATGTGAATTACATATTTTGAATTGCAATTTATGTCTTGCAAACCTAAAAAATCATCCTCAGATTTGATTAAAAAAAATATCGTCACTCTTATCGCATAGTATATTATATTTTATTATAAGGAACATAAAATATAGAATATTGATCTTGATTTATTGATAGTTTTACAATTTTTTTACAATTATTTGTAAACCAATTAATAATCGACACAAAAATATTTTAACATATGCAAATTCCAAAAAAAATATTTTTTTTTTTTTTTATTGGTATTTTATTTTTATCAAATTCTCCGTTTATTTTAATGCATTTAAATATTTGGGTATATTATGTAAGAGATGTTGAAAATATTCGAGCGGCACTTTTTATTATTGTGTTTAATGCATTTTTAATGTAAAACCTTAAAATTTCCAACGTTCTATTTATACATTTCGCCATTTAATTAATTTACAAGTTTTAAATACCTTATGAGAGGAAAATTAACTTAATGTTCCACAGAAACGTTTTACTCATCGTGTGGTAATAACATTTTCATAAGATGTATGGCATAGTTTGAATAATTTTGCGTTTCCGTTCCATGTGAGATTAATATTGAATTATATATTTAATTATAGTATATAAAAACATACAAATCAAATTGGGCAGGTTTTGGATTAAAAAAATATTGAGGTTTTCGAAACACCTACAGTAAACCTTTTTAAACCTGATATTTTACGTTCTTATCCCATTCGAGGGCCAAAACAAATTAAGTACTGTTACTTGTTATTAATTATCAAAAAGTCTATTGTAGAATGGGTACAAAAATATACACGCAATGTACTATAAAGAACGTCTTATTGATAGAATTTATTCTTTAAACTTTATTCGTATGTAATAATGTACTAGGATGGTATATTAACCAAATCATTTCTACAAAAATTTTATGTTTTTGTTGATTATCTGTAATTGAAAATGTAATTACTGCTACCACAGTCAATAAAATTTAATTCGATTTTTTAAAATCACTTTTGCGTCTATTATTTTTTTTTATGAAGAATAATTGAATTGATCTGTTCTATTAACAATATTTCCTTTTATTTAAAATAATGGTTTTTTAAATGCTCAAGCAAATTGTACTTTAATTAGCTTTTACAAAATTGATAAAAAAACTACGATCACTTTATAAATTAAATAAACTAATTTATCATATTTTTGTTCAACATAGAATTTTATTGCAAATAATATTGACGGATTATTATGATACGAGTGACTACTTTTCCAAAATTACTTTTTCAGTTGCATAATAATTAAAAAACCTGTATTTTATGTACTTTTAAAATTATCTCTAAGCATAATTGTATAATGATATTGTAATATTTTTATTATATACGAGTTAGATTGTGAAGAGTATGAGGATTGTGATATATGTATTTTATATTTATTGGATATCTGTCAAAATTTGCTAAATTAAATTAACAAATATTTACTTATCAGTTAACCAAAATTATGATTGTGTATGATCCATATTTAATAATATACTGTTTATTAAATCATCGATAAGAAACTGTTCTCTATTTCGAATAAACGATGCATATTAAATTGTCTACATATTTCTCTTTAATTGTAGATAGTTACGTTAATATAACTCTTTTTTAGCAAGTAATGGGGAATTTTGTGCAATTTTTCTGCAATACATATATTTAAATTTAGGTGGTGTAAAACGGTAATTAAAATTTCATCATTGAATGTGATTTTATGTAAACTTCCAGGTAACCTTATTGTTTCAAAATAAATTACAAATAATAGATTTTATTGTATAAACATATTTAAATATTTGAAAATTTTTTAGTTATATTTAAAACATTTTTTACATTTGTACTTTTTATTATTTATCACTTGACAAATTAATTGTAATAGATTATATTATTTCTATCAAAGTGCATTCTATCAAGTGCATTTATCAAACGATGTTTATAATTCTAATATAATTTATCACTTTTTGTTTTTACGTGAGTTTTTTATGTCTGAAAAAGTTCGATTTCTTTTGATATGAATAATATCTATGCCGGAATAAATAATTGGCTCGTATACCTTCCTTATAATATCGATAACGTATAGGTACATAAAACCTTTGCACAATTATTTTAGTTACCTATTATGATCTAAAACTGTGATGCCTTTTTCAAGCCAATATTATTCATGAATTTGAATTTAATTATACATGACGTCGTTTGTTATTATTAAATATGTGTTGTCAAAGTATAGCGAGCATAATAAATAGTAACTGAATATCTAATACTAAAGAAATAAAGGAAAATATAAAAAAAAAGTATTTAAACAGTTAGTCTTATCTTTTATTAACTAGACAGATAGTAGCATATTTTTTAAGTGCCGTGGAAAAAAGTAATCAAGTAAATGAGAAAAAATCCGCTACATATTTGCTCGAGTGATTACGATGTATATTAAGGAAAATACAATTTCAAAGGAGCTTATTGAAAAAAAAAGTTCAAATCCGTCGCGTATTTTCCATTTACAAAAAGGGCAACGAACGGACGATATGCTGTTTAGAGTGAGAGTCTTTTTGTTCATTACCCCTTGCAAAAACGTATATTTGGAATCAAACAGTCGCAACAGCCACCGAAAATAAGGGAAAAAAGAGCACAAGAACTACTGCAGTTCGTGTCTACATCGTCGACAAATGTCTTGACAGCCCTACGATCGAAGGAGTGTCCTTCACGGTAGATGTTCCTGTCTGTCGGCATCCTCCATTTGTATCAGTAACGAGCAAACCGACGATACCCGCGTTTCTCACATGCGTCAGCGTACGGCACATGTGCCCGTTCGCTTTTCGTCCGATACCATTTGTTCATTTTGGCGGGTAGCAGGGTTAGAACGAGTGATTTCCTTGGCGCGTAAGACCCTTCGTCGATTGCTTACCAACTGTACTTAAGGGAGGACTATTGCATTGACCAGAGAACGCGCTCTATAGTTTTTAGCCGCTCAAATATTTGGGTCTTTTCTCTTAGTCGTGCGTTAAGTTTTGCGTTTTTAATAGGCATGCTTATTGAAAACCTTTCCGGTGCAATATTTTCTTCCTCTTTCCGTTTACTTTTGCTTGGAATTTCTTTATCGGCACTAAGCGATCACATCTTCTGATTGATGTTTACAATTAAAAAAATTGTCACGATATCTTAATTGATGAAAGCAATCAATATTTTTAGTTTGAAAGCAGCCAATAATTGTTCTACTTTCATCGATCATGATTTATCATGATTTATGCATTAGAGAAGTTTGTGTTTTCAAAATGTGCCATTATTGCTCATTGTATTGCGTTTCAATTTTCACAATTTAAACGTTCTATTAAGAAACGAAAATTATAGAGTTTTAGTTGAAAATGATAAATTATAGCCAGAATTATATATAATCTATGAGGATTGCAATTCTAGCTAGTTTAGGCTTGCAATAAAATCGTTGGCCTTAATATAAATTTCAAAGCTCGTGTAGCGGATACAGTCATGTTATAACCTTAGCCTTCGGCGTGTAAAAACGAATTCAGTATAAAACAAAACCGCATTTTTTTTTATCTAGAACGTCGAACACATGTCGCCAGTAAAGGAAGAAAACAATTTATTTAAAAACGCGATAAGGAGGCAAACGCAGTATCCGACGAGCGCGTCTGTCTAGCGAAATTTTCGTACGGACCTCCCTGTAAGGGCGCTCAACGTCGGGCCCTCGAAATTCGATCGGCACCGATCGGCCACCGCCTAAGGAGAAAAGAGCCATTGGAGCACACAAGAGGAGTAGAGGCGCGTTGGGAGCCCGACTCGGGACACTCATTGTCTTCTGCGCGGATAACTAGCCAAGGCCACGGGGGAAGATGAAACGAAGGCGGCGGAGGAGTAGAAGGAGCAGAAGAAGAGAATAGCGAGGCATCGCAACCGGAATTGCGCATTATCTACACGGTGTACGAAAGTCCCGATAATCGGCCTTTCATTGCAATAGAACGGACGGCTGCTGCTCTCCTCGCCACGCATCAGCCGTGGATTTTCGAGCCTTGCCGTCCGGTCGCGTTCCTTGGCCATTCCCTTTCTAGATCAGCGAAGAGCAGCCTGCCTCTGGGCCCCGTCCACTTAACGCCCTGCCGTCCAGGTGCGTATACGCGGGCAACTCCGCGGCACTGCTCTGCCCGTCGCCGCGGCTCTTGCCGGTGACGTCACCCCTATTCAAGGTCGGCTGATGAACTCAACTGGATCTTCGCGTTTATTTTCCTCCGCCGAGACGACCAGCGTCCCCCTTTCGGCCGACCGGAACCCAGCCCCCGACGCACAGAGAGAGAGAGAGAGAGAGAGAGACGCACCCGCGAGCGGCGCGTGCTCCTCTGCGATTTTTCCAAAACTTACGGAAAGCCTTTTTCCCCTCCCCACTGACGGGGCTTTGTCTTCCACGAGCAATGGCAAGCCCGAGCATCGCGTGTTCGACGAGATCCCGGCAACTTTTCGCAAGGCCGACTTTTCTTTGATTAGCCGAGCGCGATGCTGTATCTTTATTCCGGTTATTGCGCGCGCGAATACGGTTACGAGCGAGTCGCATATCAGGTTAGCCTCTGGGCTCTCATTGCCGGATGGCGATTTAAGCTGTAATCGCTTTTGTTATATTGCTCGGGGCTCTCCTTGGTAGTGGGCCAATATTTGCTTTCGCATTAGATGGGACCCAATTGCTTCGTCCGTGCGCTATAAACCATTTTCCTTGGGGATTATCTGGCCATTGATATTTCGTCCGAGACACTGTTACGATTGATGTTATAAAGCAGATGATCGGGGAAACGGGCAATCAACGACCAAGACCACTCACTGCTCGACTGGAATGTTTATAACTGAGTTTATACTTTAGCCAATTAAGTATAAAATACCCTCCAATTTTTTATTAAATACTACATGTAATTGGTGCCGGTATTTTTTTTTTTTTTTTCTTTATCTGAGAAGTGCTGCAAGTTTTTCCATCGATATGTTGAAAATGCTTCAGAAAAAATGGATACGTTCCATCGTATCGTAAATGAAAAACTAATTTACTCGTGTATATTTTATGATACGTGCAGCCTGACGTTCTTGTATAAGCGCTCATTTTATTATTTATTTACATGCGCGGAACAGATTCGAATACCGTGGTTTCCTTTACTTGTAACGCCTGAAAGCTCAAAGAGATAACGCGTTCACGTGTAGTCTTAAGTATTCGTCTGAGAAAACGATAGAACCTCTGGTATTTTATTTGGTCCTACTTATATATTGGTTATGTCTTCTTATATACAGAGGATATTATATTTCAGCATGAGAAATTATGTTTTTAATGAATATCAAAAACTCTAATGGCAGCAATAACATAATGCGATAATGATTCTTAAGTAGATATTTTCTTTCATAACTTATTACATATCTAAAATAACATGATATTATATTTTTATTAATAATTATTAATGTATAATTTATAACTCTTTATTATTATTAATTACATTGTATACGTTTACTTTATGTTGCAATGAAAATACCAAAAAATAAATGTGAGTCAAATGTTGAATAGAAAAATATTAAAAAAAACTCTTTTCTTTCTCCCTTCTACATTTTTTACGATGTAGAGTCCTACCTATAGGAGTGTTGTCTATTATTTATTCACTCAATTCAAATTAAAAGTAAAACCATAATTTTTGATTTTTAAAAAAGTAGGGTTATTAAAATTGCATATTAGTTCGAGCTTATATTTTACACGGTGATGTTACGGACTAGGTATATTTTTAACTTCTGAAAGTGATGCTTATGAAAGCATGAAGAATGATTATTATGTATTATGGAAATAGTTATTAGTAATTTATCTTCCAATACTTTTTACAGTTTCAAATTCAATACGCTTCACTGCAATTAAATTAAAAGTCTACAAATTAGAAAAATATTACTACAGAAATGAAGTCTATTAGTATATATATATATATATATATATATATGTTGTTTAGAACTACTTTTTTAGGGTCAGTTATTAAACGTATTTGCTGCTTGAACATTATTTTTGAACCTTAAAATAACTTTCAAATTATATGAAATTATTCCATTAAATTTATTTTACAAAGTTGACATATAATTGACGATAAAAATAGGGATATATAAATAACGCGTGGTTCTCATTTCCAAAGACATTGTTGAAATAAAAATCATTAAATTTTCAATTAATATTTGATTTTCATTAGTATTCATTATGTTTTTATTTAATCTAAAAAATGTATGTTTACTTTTTTACAAGTCAAATGATGAATACGAATCAAATTTTCACTTACTTATTGTACGAGTTAAACAAAAAAAGTTCATTGATTTTTAATTTTAAGACTATAAATATGGATAAGTTCGTAGAGTTTATATCTAATTAAGAAATAAAGCACATAAACAATAATTAAATTTAAATTCGCAATAAAATTTTTTTGTAGATGTATTAAGATACTTTATCTGTACAATAATTTATAATATAAAAAACACTCGAACAAACTTCTCTTGAATAAGTAATTTTTTCTCTTATTTCTTTAGATTCCACTAATTAATATGTATGATGCAAAATTGCAATATTTTACCCAAAAAATTAATATTTATTAAAATTACATTCTAGTAAAATAATTATGCATTTTTTTAAAATAAAATTTAGATTTTGATAGGATAATTTATCATTAATTCTGAATATCAATAAGGAATTTTCTGTTAATTTATTATAAAAAAATTTACCAGACTTATTATTGCCACATTAATAATAATAAAGTTTAGCAATCTTTACAAATATAGTAATAAATTTGGTTTTATTTAACGTTATAAACTCCAAATTTCGAAAACCAATATAACCTGTAGTATATTGTCATTTCATGAGTCATATAAAATCATTATTATTATACTTATTAATGATAAATTATTATTGATAAATTATTATTATTATTATTATTATTAATGAATTGAATGAATGTAAAGATATCAATAAAATAGCAGTCCGTAAAAGTTATCTATTAGTAATTTTACAAAGCCTATAAATAGAAGTACTATATAAGTTCGTACTATATATTAAGTACTATATAATCTTTGTACTATACAAGTTTTAATTGTAGATGTTTGGATTATAGCAGCTACTGTAATAGTTAAAAGTCCACATATATGTCTTTTCGTTTCAATTAAAAAAAATTTTTTTTTTTATGTAAACAGTAGAGCTATAAATTTACAATGCTAAGACAATGATAATTAAAACGAGTATTTCTAAAAATGTGAAATCGTTAATTTCCGCAATTACTCTTTATTTAATATTGTTTCCATATAAGCCTCTTAAATAATTTATAGTTTGTTGTAACTCGAGTATCGGAAAAGGGAGCCTCAGGAATAAAATTAAAACTGCTGTACATAACTGCATAGGATTATGTGCGAATTTCTCGTGGCCCAGTCATCGTGAAATCTGACGAATTCGCATCAGGTTACTTGTGAGCGCGAGTGAGAAAATGTAAGCGTCGTATTAATCTAAGAAAGAGTTGGGAGGCGGGCCACAGACGCCAACACTTTTTTCATTATTTTCCCTGTTGTGGCTTGACGCGTGCTCGCGATGTTACAATAACCTATTAACACTTTTGAGATCCCACGTGAAAGTCAGTTCGTAATATTAATACATTGTACATGCAGATTAACGCTAACTATCTTTGTCTTGTGCCCACGCAGACGCGGTACATGTGCTGCGAACCTCTTCAAAATGCACAATGTGTGTGCCGTGTGACTAACGGAGAAGACAATTTAAATCTTCCATAAAGCGTCGGTTAAATTTCATTTTAATGTCCCTTGAATCTCCAAAAAAGGTAAAGTCGGTACCTTTTAAAATCTAGTCACAAATCACTGGAAATCTTGCCTACGATAACATTATATACAGTTTACAGTAAAGAAGTTTTTTTCTATCTCTTCTTTTTAATCTTTGAATTGAGTTGTGGGCGTAAAATAAAATAAGCCGGTGGTGGTAAAATAGGCCGGTGCGCCTTAGTCTCGAGCTTTTTGGGCTAGTGTTCAGGTGCCTTTTTTCATTTTAAGCCCCTATGTTATCTATGGGATAGAGAAATTCTTATGAAAATGGTGTTATCGGGTTGAAATAAATTTCATTACTCTGTCTCTCCCTACAAGTATTCTAAAAGTAAATTTGCTATTTTATTTCAATACCATTGAATTTTTAATGGAAAACTCAGTGCTATTATTATATTGCAGTATCGTGTATATGCCATTTTTACATCAGCCAAACTCTTTGATTATTAAATCGTAAAGAAGAGTATTTTTGTTTGAAATATATAATATAATAATCATTCGACAAGTGAAGCCCGGGTGAGATGTTCGGTTATGTCACGGTCGAGCTCGGCTCTAATGAACTAATGATAGTGCATCAGGTACCGAGTCAGAGCCATTGATTGAACGAGTCTTTTTGTTTGTTTATTTTCAGGCCGCCGCCACAATATTAGCTGCTCCAGCCCCGAAAGTGCGGAAGAAGACCGAGAGCCAGTAGAAGAGTTGGCTATTGGGATCTAGCAAAGGGAAGAACAAACAAACAAGTGCAGCAGCTTGGACCGGTATGACGCGCCACGTAATGGATAGACGAGGGCTCGAGGTGCACGGGAAGTTTGACGCAAGGGCCTGGGACATGATCGCGGTGTGACCGAACGCTGCCAAAGAGACTTACCCACGACCCTGAGAGCGACAACCGACGATATTATGACGGAGTACCTCGACCCGCACTTCATTCGGGCGCTTTGCCGCGATCCCGAGAGGCGGACCCTTCAGGTGAGGAGTTTTGTCGTCGGATAGGACCGAGCGCTCTATTCCTTATTTATTTTTCATGGGCTGTCGATCGTGTCTCCACAGGCACTTACCCTCCCGCTATTGCTAGCCCAGCCTGTTTGTCATTTTTAATGTTCACTTACTGTCGGGCTATCGGAAAATATTGCCTTGGTCGATTGCTCACGCTATCTAACGGTAAGGTGCGAGCGCGAGGCCGAGCTCTTTCTTTATATTTGTCTTACCTTCGCTAAAATTGATTACTTCTGCCTTCCTTTTTTTTTTACAACGCAATTTTTATCATCGTTATTGTCGTCGTTATCGTCGATATCTACTATCTTACGTACGGTAATGAGAAGCTAGCCAGGAATAATTTTTCCCCGACAAATCGATGATAGCCGAGAGAAATTTTAGAAGCCAGCTCTCCGATGCTGAATATTATTGCTGCTGCACGATTCTTAAAAGTGGCTAGAGAATAAAGAAAGCTAACAATCCCCAGCGTGCGCGGCCACGAAGGCGAGAAAGCACAGGAAGGATTGGGAGCGGCTGCTAGCAGAAGGAGCAAGCGAATGAAAAATTGCGCGCGACTCCGTTGTCTGGTGCCCGGATACGGGACAGGGCTCCCCCCCCTCCCCACACACACCCCCGCCAAGAAGGGGGGAAAGAGCAGGCAAAAGAAAGTAAAGAGAAATGGGAGGAGGACGTGAGAAAGGAGCGAAGGATAGCGCGCGAGCCTCTTTTCGCCGATGGCATGATCCGGATTGACGAGCGGCCATACCCACACGCCTTCCTTTTTAAATGGAACCGCAGCCGAAGTGCTTCGTTTTCGTTTCCCTCGGCGCTTCGTGAAATGGGCTCTACGAGACGCGGATTGTATTAGGGTCAAAGGAGGAAACACTCGCCTCCCCCCCCCATGTTATTGGCACTCGGCAGCTTTTTATCCTTTTCCGTGCTCGCCCCTGCGCTCGTGAGCGAAAAAAATTTCTCCCGCCGCCCTCGCAAAGCCAATGGCATTCGTGCTTTTCGTGCGCTATCGGTATTACGCGGGTGTACGTAGGAGAGAACTTTTGGTTTCTCGGCTCGATTCTCTCTACGAGAGGTAAATTCTCTTAAATCATCTGTCGCGCAAGGGCTTTCCTGTTTTTAATAACGCAGCTCGTTTGATGCGCCATTGCGTTATGATTACCCGTCGTTGGTAGGCCCTTTTGACGTATCGAGGTAGCTTACTACATCCGTTAATTTTTCTAACCGCTAATCATAATTATATTTATAAGGCACTGTTGCTCGAGACTTTCATTTTATAAAAACATTGCTTGTTAATGTGGAAGTAATGGCTAATGCTTCGGCACACCCATATCGTATGCAGATGTCAAACATTTTAATATTCATTTGATCGAAAATTTCAAAGATTAGAATTTATTTTTATTCAATATATAAATCTTTACAATCTCGTTACTGCTTCTGAACGGTTTATGTAAATTTACTGATACGTTATTTATTGTCGAGTTACGTACTACATAAGTTATTTATCTCCTTTTTACGCACACATTTTCCCAAGTAGTTCCCATGAGTTTCATAAAAAAAAAACTCTCATCTACTTTTGTATTAAGAAAGGCTAATGAAAATAGAAGGCTTTTAAAAATATTATAATAGGATAAGCCAGTATTACGAAAATCATTTTGCCATGCCGTGGATCGATGTTCAGTTTTGTAGACGATATAGGCTCAACCGATAAGCTTCTTCTGATGTAAGGCCGTTCATCATCCCAATTCTGTATACGAATGTGCAATGCATTATTAAATTCCACTACAAAGGCTTCCGCTATTAAAATATCGCAAATGCAACGTCATGCCTATTTTAGTCGGACGTCGTTTCTTAGGCGATATTGTAAAACAAGTGCAATGGTACATGTCCAATAACTGACAAGTTGCATTGCGGCTCGAGTCCATGTGTATATATTATCACTCGTGCACTAATCGTGCGATAAAATGAAGCTTTTGAGGTCAGAGGGAGAGAAACGGTCGGTTAGGGGGGGCAGTGCTCAACAGAGAGAGAGAGAGAGAGAGAGCGACGAATAGTAGCGGGCGTTTGGAAAATATTGTCGGAACAAGTGAAAATAGTACGGAGGGATCTTTAAGGTTTTGCCGAAATCGCACAATAGGCGGACGCGTCCCTTGCACGTAAGGTGGCGCTGCGATGGCGGGGGCGACTTTGGGCGCGAAAGCCAACCAGTTTTATGCCTCCCCGGGTCATCCTTTCGCATTAGCTTCCTTCGCCTCCTCCGCTCGTGACCCTCCTCCTCTTTCCTCGCAGACATCCCCGCCCTCGGCATCGCCCGGCAACCGCTCGACGAGCCAAGCGCCAACCCGAGCGGCCGAGCCAGGCCGCAGAGTGTCAAGGGCGTCGGGGACTTGGCGTCGCGTCGCCCCGAGCCGCCGAGACAAAGGTAGCCCATTTTCATCGACCCCTATTTCTCTCTCTCTCTCTCTCTCTCTCTCTCTCTGTATCTCTCCCATTCCTTCCTCTCGTCTCGCTTCACGCCCAGCCCCGTACAGCTGAATGTCTGAAAATCTCGGCGCTTGGCCGAGATCGGCTGTCGAGCTTCATGCCCAATCGTAATTACAGGCTTAGCAGCGACGGATAGCATTAGATTGGCATTGTATAGCTTTATCGGTCGATTCAAGAGGTCGGGCCAATGACTTAGCGCTCCTTCCTCCAGTAATCCGCGCATCCCGATCCCCGCTTAAAATTTGGCGGGCACGAGCTTAAAATCATTCACGAGTCTCCTTCGTGCCGTGATCATCCCGCAGGAGAGTTAAGCTTCGTGCCTGTCTTTGCAATAGGCGTTAGACCCAGAGCTGCGGAGAGTTGTGTTTCTAAGCCGTGCAAAGGCCGGAGGCGGGGGAGGGGGACTCCCCCGATACGTTGGTCGATTGTGGAGCCGAGCTCGTTCAATATTCGACAACCGACACTCCTTTGATTATGTCCGTTCAATTTGAAATTCAGTCAGTCGCGGATCGTTTTTAATCGGCTCTATTGATTTACGATGGGTCGGCAGCCCTCGTTCAATAGCACCTCCAATAATACCGGGGATCTTGTATGTTTAACTTTATCATCGACATTGTGGCATTCGATATGATTTCTTTTGCGAGGCTCCGCAATATCCGGTGCTTCGCAGCAGGTAAAACGTGCGCGGCTTATTATGGTGCATCGAATCTCGTTTTTTGAGAAGTAGGCCCAAAGGCGTAGTCCCATCAGAAGCCTAACGGTACGGCTTTACTATTTGTATCAGGGGCGTCAGACGAACATTACCAGATAATCATGAATTGCAACATAACGACACACTCGATTATCACATTATCAATTTGTATCGAAAAGAAAAACTTTATCCGTAAAATAATTATATTATCTTCCCCTTCGCAACCTTTCCAATACTTACACTGTTATGGCCATTATTTGTTTGAAATTCTAAGAGTTTTATTTTTTCCCAACCTCGGCTCGCTTCTATACAAATTTGCAACGATCAGATTTAATATTTCACAGAGGCCTTCGACCCATTTAATCTATCTAAAAATTTATGGGTTTTCCTAGGATTCATTCGTCAATTGTAATTTATAAGTTTAGTATGTAAGAACCTTACAAAATTACGGCATTTAAATTCTTACTACTAGAGAATTAGACTCTATATATCTTTCAATAAGCAATGGAAAGTATTAAGATTGTCTGCACAGCATTAGCTTAGTCTCGCTTATTATGTTTCTCAAGTGCAAGGATAAATATCAATTTGAAAGAAATCGAATCAAATGTTTAAAATAAAGACAGTGAGCAACGATTTAATTCGAGGTTTACTTTATTTACTTTTAACAAAATTGATGCCATTTGCAGTTAGTTTAATTAGACAGATGATGATAATTACTAGTATTTATATTTCCTTCTACGATTATAAGGATTTAATTGTACAAGCTTAAAAGCTATTTCGGAACCGAAATGAGTAGAACACGATTTAGTTTAACCAAACAGATTGCATCAAAGAATTCTTACGTGCTCTTAAAACTTTCTTACTTCATTAGCGGATACATCGTGTGCCCCAATCTCATTAAGACTTACAAGAAATCACATTTTCATGACACGCTGTATCAGAGGACCGTAAATGGCATTTAACCATTTTGCTTATTTTACGTATACTCTCACTCTGATTATTATTATTACGCATTTAGTAGTCGATTTAACGAGCGACCCTTCTGCATTCGGAATGAACTCTGCTAATCCAGCGGTAAGATTGCCTCATCTTGGGGACGGAGGATCGCTTTCCGTACCAAGCATAATAGCGACAACGAATGCCGGAAGGAAATCGAATCGACCGTTGTCCTGGGAGCCTCGTTAAAATGGTCCTTTAAGATCATTCTCCCCCGTTTTCGTGCATTACAATGGCGCAGGGAGGCTCGATTTAAAGAGTAAGAACGATGCGAGCGGGTCATAGTGTTACAATAGCAAACGCGTCTCTATTCCTCGTGGGGCATCGTTTGCCTTGTCCACTGTTGTACTCACCTTTCGATCGCCGTCCGTCCCCTTGGACACTTCGCACGCGACGTCGCGTGACGGTGTCCCCCTGTCGCTCCCACACCCCCTCTGCCCCTCTCTGACTCCTTTAGCTCCTCGCCAGATTCGCCTCGTTCTCGGGGGCGTAGCGCGACCCCCCCCCCCCAATTCCCTGCCGTGGAAGCTACCGTGGACGCTTCGATTTTCTTTTCTTTCCACGCTCGGATTTCTCGCGAGGGTGACAGCGACGAGGCTCGCGCTGCGGCCGACGTCACGTGCCCGGTGCCACTTCAATTGGCTTTATTAGCTGAGTCCCTGGCTATAACTTAATAATGTCGATTAATGCATTATGAGGGCGGAGGGCCGGCGGTGCGCGCATATCGAGCGAAAACCGAAAGGGAGATCGATTCTTAAGGCCGATTGGGCTTGACTCGAGAGCCCGGCCACCGGCAGATACTCAGTGACCGCCTATCGAATTCGAGAACAGACTAAGAATACCTCGGCCTATTTGGAGCTGGACTAGATGGCAATTTCGTTTCCACGTACTCGGTAATCGGAGCTTAGGATAACTCCTAAAAAATAAAGGCTCGAGCCCCCAACACTAATCGCTCGTTGCACAATCGTCCTTATTTCTGTCGGCGTTTCACCTGTATCGGGTTGCGAAATCCCAACCATTTTCTTTTTAATGCGAGAAAAATTATTGCGAAATTGCCCTCGGATGTTCTTAGGGTGTCCGTAAAAACAGAGTACCGTCGATGAAGAGAATTATTAATTCTTTGAGTTTCTTCATAATCATAACAGACGTTTTGCGTCGGCGCAGATCATTTTTACCTGCGGCACTTAAATCCACATTCACGAATGAAATATGTAACTTTAGTTAATGCTGCGTGCTTCCATTATTTTGTTGTATAAACAGCAACAGCATGTAAAATAAAGCTAAATTAACATAATAATGAGGCTGTTTTATCGAAGCTATCCTTAATAAGCTATTCACTCGAGCAATTCGTAGAGAAGCGTTAAATTAATTTCAAATTGGGCTCGAATAATTTTTACCAGGCACGCTATATTAGAAATTTACGGGTATTGGAATTTATTTTTAAATTATTGGAATGTTTGTCAAAAATTCATAAAGCACTGCTTCTTTAAATTAGCAGCATATTTATAGGTATACTTAGACACATATCCTTTCATATGTATAATAGATATCATGCATGTATGTAATTTGTGTGTTCAATCGTGAGTCGTTGCGCGCCCGCGTAAGCTTTCGGGAAGTTAGTCACTGACAATAGCAAAACGGCTAGTTATACAGTTACATTTCTATTTATAATTCAAGGGACGATACAAAATGAGTTACAAGCTGCATAACACTTTCTATCGCCGAGTGCAATGATGAAAAAAATAAACAAGAACGTTGTCCCAGCTAATCGACCAAGAGCGAATCAACATCATAGAGCAGAATGACATTTATTCCTGTTTACATTTGGGCTCAAAATATATCGATGTACAGCGACTCTATCTCTGTTTCAGGATCTCCAGTTCATTTACTATGGACTGCTCGGACTGGAGGCTTTGCGCCCTTGTCGAGATTCGATACTTCGCGGACTCTGCAAAACTGTCCGTTACGAGAGGCATCACGCGAACCACGTGCTCTACTAGTAAGTACAATTTGTTCTTATCTCTCTCTCTCTCTCTCTCTCTATCTGACCCTCCACCCCTTTCTCCACTTTTCATACCTTTATCACAACTCCTATGCTCACTCAGACTTCTGTTACGGTTCGTCTTTTCGTAATTTAGGCATTGCAATACGCGCTGTTGGTCTGCATAATGTTTTCAAAATATATTCTAAATCATAAATAGCTGAATACAGTCTATTGACAACTGCGGTTTGTACAATCAATTTAAGCCTGTAAAATTTTCAAGCATCTTTGAATCATCCCGGTATCTTTAATTTGGCTTAACTAGGAACTTTAGGTAATATTCTCGATAGTATACGTTAATCCTTGAAATTTGTAATATAATAATAATGGGCAAGTTCTTCGGATGCCTTCAATCAAAAAAGTTTATACCATTACATAAAAAGAAGATCCGTTATATACGCATTTTAATCAAATGAGTCTCATTTTTATCAAACAAAGCGAAGGTCTAATGTAACGCTGCGTCGCACTGCACGTTACATTACAAATTGTCCCTTTCTCTTACAAAGTAGTTCTGCCGCAGTTGTTCTACGGTATCGAAATACTTGATTGACATCCGTGTTTTAATGTCTCATATAATGCATTCATTATAAATTTAAGGAGCAATGTAATGAATTAAATGAGTTCATTGCGGTTTCATGTTTAAAACGAAGAATTTGGCGTGATGGTAACGTACGAAATTGGCACAGACTTCCACCAAATTATAAATATATATATATATTATACGTATATGTACATACATGAATATGAAACATTCGCGTAAAAAGTTCAGAAATTTATAAAGAGTATATAATGTTGATATTACGTCAACTGCAAGGAGAGAGTTAACTATGCTATAGAAACGCTTCTCCCACAAAAGAATGACATTGTAATAGTATGTTTTTTAAAAACATGTTCTCATGACAAACTCGATTACATGGAGTTGTGTAATGGAGCCTGTCATCACAAAGTAAAAAGTCAGTTTTCGGTTTTCACTTACTATAATGATGATATTAAATTATATGCACTCGATTTCCAAGACGGACAATTTCTTCTTAGTTCATATTAATGATAATATTTAAATTATTAAAATAAATAAATTATTAATCTATCGACATTTTTTAATTTAATTATAAAGAAAAACTTTTTTCAAAATTATGTCGCAGAAGATGAGTGATCGATCATTGCTAAACATTTTAGAAAATAATTAGATCTTTAGTAAATTTTAATATTTTTATTCAATTTCCATCACTTGTGTAAATGAGTATTTTTTTTTAAACAGAATTATTGGTTTATGAGAATTTTCAATACGAGAATAAAGATCTTTCAAGATACTTTAAACCACGTGGCTTAGATTGCACCAAAAATACCGGGAAACGCGAGTGGCGTCAGTCATATTGGCAAATTTGCATTAAACCTTACCTGTTCATGGTAAATTGCCAGCCATAAGGTAACCTAGGGAACTTCATTATCGGTAGAGGTATAGATAAACCTGATTTTCTAATACTTACCTACAATCGAGCGAAGTAATAAATCTTTCGTTTCATTGGATTGATTTTGTACAATAGCTTTTAGTTGTACCTATACATAAATGGAAATACTTATTAGGTTAATAATAATTGAGACACGAGTTTTCCACAGAGTTCTATTCGTCCTCCGTTCACGTGATTTCTTATCTACCGACTACGATTGAATAGTAACGCCAGAACAATTCTGTCAAATATCAAGCGTAGCTGCGCAGTGTCACGAGGAGCAGACGTCAACCTCCTTGTTATCCTTCTCTTCCAGCAGCCGATCCTCACTCTCCCCCTTCCCTTTTGGGGGTCGGCATAATCCGCAGAAAATTCGTAAAATGCTCGAGGCCCGTTGAGAT
Source organism: Kradibia gibbosae (assembly GCA_018907135.1). Classification (NCBI taxonomy): domain Eukaryota; kingdom Metazoa; phylum Arthropoda; class Insecta; order Hymenoptera; family Agaonidae; genus Kradibia; species Kradibia gibbosae. Next base: position 2,124,345 of record JACCHX010000003.1, on the reverse strand, counting down.
CCCGTGTAAGATCCCGTAGTCCGGCTTGGTATCCGTTCACCATAGCGAGATCGCGTCAATTTCGCAGCTCATCCTTGCATTATACGGAAAAACAACCGTGGGCTATGAATGGGAATTCCTTAAACGTGACTGCCCGAGTCGCAAGGGCTTCTCGGAAATGTCGGAATCTTCTTTATATGGCCGGAGATGGATTAAAGCAGCGGACTCGGTCGAGCTTTATTATACGGCAAGAAACTGCTCGCGCTTCCGGTCGCCATCGTCACCACTTCGCGAACGTAACGGATTGCCTTCCTCGTATTACGGGGAAAAGCGGAATACACCGGGCATTGTAAACTTGTGTGTACAATCAGATAGAAGACATAGGCCGCAGCGAGGAATGCGTTTCGTATCCAGTGTTGTCATATTTTCGGAAAGAGGACAATGTCGGGTCGGTGCGAGATTTCCGCGCTCCGCGCGAAATGAGGCGATAAGCGATATTGCGCGGGATTTTAAATGGAAATTGCACGGCCGCTGTGTCGAGTATGACATGGTTAATGTGGGCGATACAACATAACCAGGGTCCCTATGTTATGGCCGGTACATGACTCCGAGAGGCTATAGTTATGCTTGAACGTACTTTATCAGATTCTGCAACTAGCTTATCGCCTCATTATCACATCAATTTTACTACATCGTCCGCCGAAACAAAGGCTGTGCATTTTTAGGCTATTTTTAACAAATGTATTATGCTGAAGCGGTTCCCCGTTCCTAATGATTTCCTTATCAATTGCTTATGTATGTATATATTAAATTTATATATATATATGTATATATATATATATACATACATTTAATATATGACTCGTCGGCTATCTAAAAGTATTTATATTTGACATAAAATTGATTCACTTTCACATTTGGAGAAACTTAAGAGAATGAAGCTTTTAGTTTGGTAAATTATGTGCCAAACCGATCTCTCGGCAGTAAATAAAAGGATTCCAATTCATCGAGGCATTTGCCCGTATGAAAAAACTCTTGGATACTTTTTAAAAATAGGAACACGGGTCGTATAAATAAACTTAGAATTTTTATTTTTATTTCGAAGAGTCATCGAAATTCATTATGAATATGTTTGAGAAAACTCATCAGACCTAACAATTTTTTCGTGAATTAAATTAATATATTTTATGAATTACATGAACATTGATTCATATTACATGAACAATGCAAGCTTTTTTGACAGTTTGAATTCAAATATGATTCCCCTGTACTATATTTCACGCATATTAAATGTTGTCTCTAGCTTATGAATGTACTTATGAAAGCTCATTACACTTAAATTCAAACTTTATTACTTTTATTGTATATGTATATATATATATGAATAAATATGAATACAAATTAATAGGACAACGGATAATGATTTACTTAAATACACTTATATCAATTCACAATGTATTATAATAAAAACTGTTTATTTATAGCACTGGGGAACTGGCGACAAGTTGGTACATTTTACTTTCGGGTTCCGTTTTCATTGATGGATCCATGTTTCTGCCCAGGTCAAGGTAAATCATGCATTTTTTTTCATATAATACTATTGATGATTTAATTCTTACTATAAAGTCGACCCAATATCATGGTATGCTTAAATAAATAGTGTGATGAATGTCTACTTCTAAATTACCTTATGTTATAAAAATTCTATTCTTGACTTAAATGTACTTGAATAAATTTCACAGATACACAGATTATAGATTACACAGATTTTCTGTTTGAAATTTTTCTTTTCTAATGCCCTTATGAATGGGTGAAAAAGACTATTCATAGACTTAGCAAATATGTCTATTCCGAAACTATATTAAATGGCTTCAGAGTATCTAATATGGTTACTTCGACATTGTTACTTTATCACTCGTTATCGAAGGCATAATTAAGTATTGCATTTGTTATTGTTTTTTGGTTGATTGCTTACTAATATTATAAATATAGTTAAAATAAATAAGTGTTTGATTATTCCTATGAATAATTTTTGAATTAATGCATCTAAGTAAATTTGAAATACGGTAATTGATTATTAATTATTGATTTTTATTAAAAAAAAAATCATAAATAATAATAGGGAAAATCTTTTGTATTCTGCAAGGATATTTTCACATCTTTTTTTACCTTACCTATTTATATGATAATAAAAAATTTCAAATTAGGTACAACAGTTAATGACTTTATATTCATAAAAATAATGAAAAGTTAATCATAAGTTTTATGGAGATAAGATAAGAGGTGAAAAAAGCAGTTTAACCAAATTTATTTTAATTTTGTATTGAATTTCTACTGAGTAATCACTGCAGCCTTCGAATCCTCTTATGTTACATTTTATTCATGAATAACGTTGTCATTTTTTCAATTCTTTTGAAAAATATCCTATTGCTATCACATAATAAAACTTTGTTACATATTCTACAGTGTAAATAAATAAAATTTTGATGTATTTATTATTCACTGTAATGTACATTGCGTACAGTATTATATAGCAACGTTTCACTTAAATTCAATTGATGTATGTTTCATTTATAAATTGTTTCTTACTTGTATCGATTATGACCGTCTTCTGACAAAAGATGCGCGCTAAAGAATTTATTTATTGATGGTGAATTAATATTTTCAACGGCTCACTGTAAATTCATAAGTTCAAAGAGATTAAAAAAAAATTACAGTATTCATAATTCTTCTGTTGTTAATACAATTGAAGCGGATTACAATAACATAATTTTCCTGATTGAATAGGTAAAACAAACATTTTCTAGTATAAAGTATGGTAAAAAAATATTAGGAAGATAAATTGGTCGATAGAACACAAGCATCAAAGGAACGTGAATCTTTCTGCTTGCATACGGTACACAATAATAATTCTTATTTTGCGAATTATATGCTAAATAACACTAATTTTATTAAATTATACGTCGTTTTATATTTTTATTTCAACAAAAGATGCAGAGTTATAGTTTACTTTTACAGTTTGTTTTTTAATTATTTTTCAAGTAAGTTTTTTCGCTTTGTTTATTGCTTTCATTGTCCATTATCTGATTTAATAAATGAATAGTCTAACGCGTAGTTAGTGAAACGAAGTTCAAATAGTTGGTATTTAAGCTTGTTAAAGCACAAGGAAATGATTACTATGGAGTACATTTTCAAGAGAATACTATATAAAATAAAAACGAGCGTTGATAGCATTGTATTGTACAACCGTGGAATCTTGATAATAAGGTTAACCCATTAACTATGCACGTGCGACAAAAGTAAACATTCGGACGAAACTGAAACAAGATTTTAATGCATTAATTCACGAGGATATATCAAAAGTAAAGCTAGTTTTCTCCGCAAACTACAATACACTCGGTGCATATACACTTTAGGTATTAAACGTAAATTTATTCATGATTGCTTCATAAAAACCAAAGTTCCTTGCTCTTAGAAAGTGCATAGCCATTTAAATAACGTATTCTGCCTCGGCACAAGTTTTGTTAAAAATTTACTAATTCATCTTGCTGATTCAATCGTTACGGTTAATCGAAATAGGACTGACTTATCGTGTCGCTTTGAAATAATTCTTTTTAGTTAAAGATTCGGTAAATATTACTCCGCTATTTGACTGAGCTATTGTATTTATTTTCTATTTTTTTTTTTTTTTTTTTTTTTTTTATAAACTAACGAGTGACTTTGTCATCAATTTGCATTAAGTGAAAGCTTTCATAAAAACTCCTTTATACAAAGCTTTTTAATATCATTATGAAGCGGTGTCGTTGAATCGGATATTTATAAATCAACTTAAAGTTCTTATCTCGGAGCGTCAGAATGAAACGCCCAACGTATAAAAATGACAAACCAAAGGGAAACAACTTCGCAGCATCTATGGTAAGGCTTCGGAGCGTTGCTGTTTATTACAAATGATAAATGTATGCTCTGTATGGCGGCCAGATTTAAAATGAATAATGCGAAATTAAAGAATCGCGCTCCCTGCGTATAAATCCACGCGATCTTCCTGGGCTTTATAAAATATATGTAAATACAATCGTCTCGGACTCGCAAACCAGTCGAATAGTTGACTCGTTGATGTTCAGAGTACGTCCATTCTCTGCTATTTCGATCATTATAGTTGTACCGTTGTAAATTCGGGATTAATGTACAAACGTTCTTGCGCTTTTATTCCCGAATAAACAGTTTTTGCCTTTGCAACGTCACGCGCTTGTTGATTGTAAAAGGGCTTTGTGAACACGACATTGTTAAGCGATTGCACGGCCAGTGTCGATGTGTAGCTTATGCTTATTAAGGTCCTCTACTGGGAATGGGGGAAAAAATAAGATAATAAGAATAAATCGAGTATTTAGTAGTGCTAGTCGTACCTCTAGTTAAAACTCCCAACGTTTTGGTTGTTAGAGTAACGGTTTATTTTAATTTCTGAAAAGGCTCGATCGAAGTGCAGTATGCGCTTTAATCATAACCGCCAGTGTGTACATCACCGATTAACGAATATCATTTAACGAGAATTTTCTATATAATTATTAATGACGGTGCAATAAAAGAGCTATTCGGAAAGGCGACGAGCTTTGCGACAAAGCAACGCCAATAAACACGTGACTCGATACCATTAATTACTTGTACAACGTTAAAAGTCGCATCGGCAAAACGAGGCGCGTTCGTATTTTTAAGCGATAAGTTAAAAACACGCGGTGTACAGCGTTTCATCGGAGCGTCCCCTCCACCCTCTCATTCACTCCCAAGTAGTAAAACAACTTGCAAGGTTTATTAAGCGGCTTCTTGGACACGTGCTTATTAATACGAGAGGAATTCCAGGCGACCCTAAATCTGATGCATCTCCTCCACTATCGGCGAAGCCCATCTCGCTCGCCCGGCCTTTGTCTCGGCTCGTATCAAGTGTATACGTCACTCGTTACACGAGGCCCGACGCTTCGATCGCCCGAATAATGCATTTTAAAGGGCTTTTTGCCCCCCGAGGGATGTATTCCACGAAGTCTGTATTCGTGTGCCCGACTCGGGCGAACATAAGGCAGACCTCGTTAGTGGTTGGACTTTCCTGTCCCCGGCCCGCAGCATCAGACCTCCTTCGAAAATTCCCGAGGTGGCGAGATTGATTACAATTAGGGGAGACAAATATTCTCTCTCTCTCTCTCTCTCTCTCTCGCTCTCTTAGTTGGGAAGCCTGACGAAATCGTACGCGTACTGTTATAATTTTATTTTCGCCGTTCAGCGAAGTAAGGCCATGTATCCCTCGCGTGTATGTTCTTTAACTTGTATCTCGAGCGCATCTGGGCGCTCGCCGCTCTTAATCGCGTCTCTGAGACCGATACCAAAGGGAGTGGGGCGAGGGATTTCCTCGCCGGCCGAAGAATGCGGGCTTTTACGAGCACCGCGCGGCCGTTGATTTTACGGGCGCCACGAAAAAGCGCGGGGCTACCGGAGTTACCAGCCGCACTCGTCGTTGTCCGGGACGGATAATGACGTAGGCGGCGACGGTCCTTCGGGGAAATATAGCGGTGGTCCCGTCCTCTTCCTTCTTTTACCCTTCATCCTTTTCAGTGCCGCGGCAACGTGTGTTTATCGCGAGCCTTATAATTGCCCCGGCGGAATATCGCGGAAGAACGATTGCGAAGGGGGTGGCGAGGCAGTAAACATTTATTGCGCCTAGTTCGAATTCTTTCTCCGGCTTTTTTTGAGTTTTGCCTTATTCATTTTTCTTGACTTCGACTCGTCTTCCCTCTGAAGTGCGGTCCCGGCCCGAACCGCGCTAAATTCTATTACCGTGATTTGCCTATAGTGGAATTTACGCCTCTATATTAAGATACTGTAGTATTGCGATTTTATATCGTTTCCAAAGCTTGACTATAACGCTAATTTACCACTTTGCGTAATAGCGGCTTAAGGATGGAGCGGAAGTTGAATGAGATGCTGCAGTCATTCGTTAAAACGAGCTTGGATTAATGAAGGGCTGTGAATTTAGTATTTATCTACGTTTACCTTTCATTTAAATTGACAACATAATTCTTTTCAACAAATTATCCATGTTTTATTTATAACATTTCATTGAATATGCACTACTACAGCTATAATTCAAAACTCTAGCTGAATAATTTCTTCCCTTGTATAGAACTGTGAGATAGAAATTCTCATCAATGAAATAATATTAATGTATTAACATAAAAATCCATAAGGTCTGCATCAAAGTCTTCTCTTACACTTACTTCTTTCTTTTAAAAGAGAGGAATACGAGTCAAATCTAAGAAATTTAGCTTAATATCGTCGTAATATTTTCATTGCTTTTCAGAATTGACAAGCGCCAAATGCATTAAATTAAAGTATAAAAAATTTAGTTTGTACAATCGTCATTGTACGTGAATACAGAAGATGTCTATTTATATCGGAATATATGAATGAAAGTGCTTAGTGCAATATAAATAAGTGGGTATAGATTTTTGCGCGTGTGTGTAAAACGACAAGTTTGAAAAATAAACAGTCCGTATAACGATAAATATTCAATAAACATGCCCGAATACATCTGGTCACATACTATCCCATTTATTCACACATGCTTTGCCAAACATATTATCCAAGGATTTGCACACAAAAATACGTGGTATAAAAATACATTTTTATGAGTTTCTAGAAATATGAGCTATTCCGAATATCGTGTTTTTAAATTTACCCTAATAAATAAATTGTTTTCGATTATGCGTAAACAACGAACAATTGTGCTTTATTTCATGGGAAAGTACGCGAGCTTCCCTCACTTTTGTTTCAACATTTACAAGGGATCCATAAGTTGACATTTCAAGTAATTAACTATTTATTCCTGTAGTTAACAAGATTTCGATGAGCTTTACTATTCGGCTACCGATAAAGCAACCTTTCATTCTGACTCGTTTTTGAAAAAATATTTTCTGGTTACAGTTAATGAGTTTACGACGGAAAATTGTACCGCAGCGATTTTAAAACTGGTTTCAGATTCTACAACTAAACTATAAAAGCTTCCCCTCTACTAAATCTAAATTACGAAAGTGGATGCTCGTGAAAGTCTTTAATAATTGTTCATCCCATCTCCTCTGCACTGTCAATATACATTCATTTACTTTTTTTCAGACCGAATGGTTAATACTGTATACTCCGCAAAATGATAGCGAAATGTCAAATTTATAAAAGAATTAAATTCTCTGCTGAATTTGATTATTTGCAGTCACGCGACAGAGAGAACTTCACAATGTACTCGGTGTACTACCGAAATCTACTTTCGAAACACGACGTGAAATAGGTCGATTCACCGGTACCAGAAGCAGACTATGAAAGACAAGATAGAAGTATGAGGGCGACCGCGAGAGAGCAAGGGACAAACTATATAGCGACAGAGGGTTTTCTACGTTACAAAAAAAAAAGAAAGAAAAAAAATAGAGCGTCACACGCACGGGGCCATGAGGATGCACTTGTGCAGCAGCAGCCTTTGTTATCAGGCTGATGTGACGCGACGTGCAACCTTCGACTCTCACTCGATTGAGCTCATTCCGACTTACCCGCCGCTCTTCCGTAGTCATTTTTCAAGCAAATAATGAAAATTAGAGAAGAAGAGCTAGAGAGAAAGATAAATTAACAGATAGAAAAATAGATAGACGTGTAGGCTTTGACAGATAAAGGCAGAAAAGGTTTGAGAGATTATCGCTTTTCGATAATTGGCTCTAGCAGGAAACGAACGTCGCCTGTAAGGATCATCAAAAGGTGAATTTTTGCCATATACAAGTAGTGGATTGAAAGTTAGCAGTGCATCACGAGCATTACCCGGTCTCTGACCAAATTTAAATTGAAGTAAAGCTTTGTATTTTGTAAAGTTAGTCATTAACATTATTAACGCAATAATTGTCTCTGGATCGCAGCTTTTTACACCCTTGTAATGGATTTTTTCCAACTCTGTGTAAGTTCGTTATTTATGTCGATCATTTCGTACGATTTATTTCGAACCAATAACACTTTTATGATCGAGGTCTTAAATTAATATAATAATGTACCTATTCTTATTCAAGTTAAACTTATGTTATTAAGTACGTCTTATTATTAACATTTTATAAAAAATTGTTTTTTTAAGAAAACCTAATTTTTAATACCAGGTCTTAAATATTAAATTATTTAATTTTCATTTATCAATAATTTATTATGTATACAATATAATAAATATGATATTTTCATGGTTTTTATCCATGGAATTTCTTCCCAATAATCATTATACACCCTACAGTAGTAATATTAAATGTGAAACGGTGTATCATCATTGAAAAAGATATTACCGATCCTGCAGTAAATACTACCGAGTAGCTCAGTAAAACTTATCCTTTATAACGACGAGTAAGTCATACTCGTGTTACACAAAAAAATATCTTATGAAATTTCATTAGTTGAGGGATAGTAGCGTATGTAGTTTACACTTATTTAATTACCCAATGTAAGACAAAATTTCTCGTTCTATTCTGGATAAGAAAAACTTCGATCCATTTAATTTATAGAAAAATTAATGTTATTTTACAAAACAAAAAGCTTTGGAATTTTAATCTTAGTACATAATAAACTTAAATATTCTATCGCGATTTCTCGTTTTTAAAATAAAATAGTTACATAAGTTATTAAATACTGCTACTATATTTTTAATTTTTTTTTTAAATATGCTCTTTTTATTATATTTAAGTAAAGTTAACATTAATTTGTATAGGCGATTATGTAAATTTATTTGCATTTTTAACTGCAGTTTCGATAACATAAAATACCTGTTTGTAAAAGAAATTTTTTGTTCGCGTATGAAATGTATCCTATTCAGATAAAATAGTATTAAATGAGAAATCAAACCATTTATTAATTATTATAGACATATTTTAATTATATTTATCCTTACTTAACAATGACAGTTTCGATTAAATTCTCTGGAAGTTTTTTCCTTTTAGAATTTTGGCATATTGATTGCACTGGTAGATTTTTTATCTAAGTAATAACTCGTTTTAAGTAAAAATTTATTGTGGTTGATTATAGCAATTTATATAAACTAATATATTTTTATTATAATCTATCTTTTTATATTAACATAATATAAGTAACTACCACTTTATATTGAATATCATATACAATAAATTTCAAACTTTTACGAGCAAAATTTCGTTTTTATAATTTCCATCCAAAATTCTGACCGTATTAATATTATATCAAAAAGGTATTTGTTAGATATTTCGTATTAAATAATGGGTTTATCCTAATGTGTGATATTACGGAGCTGCAAGTTCAAAATTTTAATTCATCATGTGTAAACTTAATTTACGTTTATGGTATATACATCTATTAAATCCAATAACCCATTAGGTATACCATGTAACAATGTCATGATTTTTAGTAAGATTTTATACACAAATACACAGATACACTTTAATAAGAACTTTAAATAAATCGGTAACCATAAAAATAAAATTTTTGTCTAGAAGAAAAAAGTTTTCTTTTACGAGTTTTTATAATAGCCGCATTTCTACGAAATCCAATTTTTCTAAAAATATTTATGATTATCGAGTAATGCATCGATGCGCAGTTGAATAGAAATTCACTACTTTGATTTCTATGGTTTTTCAAATTTGCATCAATGAGCTGAATAGTGCTGTATTTCATTCGTGCAATCAAAAGAACAATTCTGCTAATATATTGAAGGTTCGAGATTGCTGGAAAATTAGAAATGGTTCTATTTTCGAAGTATGTCCTTATGAATTCATAATTTTTTTTAACTTATAACCATATTTTAATCAGCATAAAAATTAAATATTGACATAATAAGAATCATTAAAACTTACATTGCAATTAAATAATAGGGATACTTATTTTAAAATATTTACGTTCAGAGTACAATTAAATCATGAAAAAGTTCACAAAGTTAGATACGAGTTACATAACAGTCTCAGAATTACTTATACATTATATGAATTGTGTGAAAAGGACTCTTCTATTGACTCGTAGTAGTTGTTGCAGTAGTTTACCTTAGCTCAAACTTTCCACCCTCTTTATTCATCGTAGATAAACTTTCTCGGTCTTTCACGTTATTACGTAACTTTGCAAATTAATATAAGCAACGAATACAGAAAAAAGCTCGTAAAATTTGCTTTAAAATTTTATTTTGCAATATAACTTTGCGACGAAGATGTGAATTTATTTTCCCGATATTTAAGTTTGCTTAAAGCAACAAAATAATGGAGTGCTTTTATAGTATTCGTAAAACTCATTGTACGATTTCATCACAATAAATTTGATTACATAATATGTCGAACTATTAGTTTGTGTAAGTATTTGCCGTAAGGAAGTAAAATAGACCATTATGCTCATGGTGGTAAATGAAGTTATTGTTTACACGAATAAAACAGCTCGTGCATTTTCAATTGGTAAATTCACAAATATCACGAAGATACGTTTTCTTTGTCAAAAAAATCTATAAATGACATTCGGCTAAAAAATTGCCATCATCGTATACATGACAAAGATAACGAACCGACATTTAACGTTCAACATACATATTCATCATAATCTAGCACACGCTAGGGCATACACAATAGGCTGACAGGACTTATCATTTTTCGATAATCGATCTTATACTTTTTCTTTGCCAAAGCTCCTCCGGGATCTCCGAGGCTCCTCTCAGCCGCGTGTCGAACATGCACGTACGACAAGAGTCAGTCGAGCAGAGGAAATGGAGTGAGAGCTACAGAGTAGGAGTGAGAGAGCGACTGTGTGTCTAGAGAGGAGGGGGGGCGGGGCGCGGAGAGAGGAGTTCTTGAAGGATAAAAGCGAACGGTACACGGTGAGAAGGAGCGAGAGCGAGAGGGTGGAAGGGAGAGGTCGGCTTCAACCTGCCGCGATTCGAGCCCGCGACACGAAGACGAAGTTAAAGTCGCGGATACTCGCGCACGTATACCATTGTATATTTGTATGGGAAGTGAAGGGGCAAGAGGCGCAGGAGAGGGAAGCAGAAGGTGAGGTTGTCGGTGCGGATGGGCGGTGACGGAAGGTGAGGGGTAATGAGCTTGAGAAAGAGACGAGGAGAAACGCGCCGTGACGGCTCGGAGAACCGGCCAGAACGCATAGCGATGGAGAGTGTGAGAGAGTGTGAGAGAGAGAGAGTGACCGGGGGGGGGAGAGAAAAGAAGGAGGGCTCCGTGGGGAAGGAGAGGAAGTTGCTTAGAATGAAAGAAAGAGAATGTCCGGTGGAGGGTGAAATAATAAAGGCACGGCGAGGAGTGATTTTGCGATGTACGTGTGCCAAGTCCCTTTTGTACTGGTAGTCCTTAGACTAGAATTAGCGGTCGCTCGTTTTTGCGGGCGTTCCATATTGCCGCTCGAGCTCGCGCTTCAAGATCGATACGAGTATCGTCTACGCACGCGATTATTCCCCCAACTTTTGTCTTTAATTTTAAAAGGGATATTGACACGGAGGCCCGTCCACCTGTTTCCCGTCGCAATAAGAAACCGGGTCGCACGTACGCTCTGGTTCCGGTGAGGTGCGAGCCCGTAGCCGTTCAAATATCCAACTCTACTGTGAGCCAAGCCGAGTCGAGCAACCGAAATAGCCGGCAGCCAATTAGTCATATATACGTATACGCATACACGGACGCATGGGTATACATAAATATATATATATATATATATATATATATATATGTGTGTGTGTGTGTGTGTGTGTGTGCGTGCGTGCGTGCGCGTGCGTATACACATAGAGCTATCGATATCAGCCTTTCCTGTCGCTCTATAAACAAAAGTTCCTTGCGATGAAGCCAAGAGGAACGAACGAGCGACCCTCGTCAGGGTTCTTAAATTTAAGCGAGTCCTCTCGCTCCGATTGCGGGCAGCCGATTGTTAATTATTGGTTGCTAGAGAGGGCGAGACAGAAATAAGCGATCCTGCAAATCTTACCTACGAATCGTCTTCGTTTTTTCCTTCCACTTTAAACCGCTCGCTTCTTTTTGCGCCTTTTTATTATAACAGTGGCGTACGGCTGCCCGAGTAATTTTGCGAATAAGATGAATCAAGAGCGGCGCTGTTAGTGTGCTTTCTAGCAGAAGGAGGAGCTCGCGCAAGGAATGAAAAAGGAGTCTGATCGGAGGATCACCTCTTAAAGTAAGGAGCACTTAAGTTCGTTATATAAAAGAAGGGAATTGAGAGAGAGAGAGAGAGAGAGCGGGGAATATATCAGGAGGTCGATCGCAATGATACATACGTATTTGCGTATGTGTGTACGTGCACACATACGCGAGCGCGCTCACGTATGCACTTTATATAATAGTCGCTCGTTCACGAGTCGGCCGCACACCGTGAATTTTTCCGTCTTCTACGTCAGCTTTTCTCTTCTTTATTCTCTCCCGAGGAGTTTTGTCTTTTTTTCTTGTTAGCCTCCCCGCCACGCCCTGCCCTGCCCTGCCCTGCCCCCCCCTTGCCGGTCGACAACAGTCCGCTAAGGGATTGCGAACGGGGTACTGCTACTCTCTTCTCGATGATTTTGCGCTAAATTCTGCGGCTCGAGCTCGTGCAATGAAAATCCTTTTCTTTTTCAGTTCGACATCGCTCGAAGCAACGAGTACTACACATTAGAAAGAGAATAGTCATGTAGAAGCTCCTTTTTCGACAAGCTCATTCGTTTTTATGCGCGCTCTCTTTATCGCTCCTTCTCGCTCTTTCTCTCTCTCTCTCTCTCTCTCTCTCTCTCTCTCTCTTGCACGCACGCTTTATTGCCGGTTCGCGAACGAACAACTCGGAATATAAATAGTCATGCCGAGCTTGTAAATAGTTCCGGACACGTAGTCATGAGAAAAACTGAAAATTTCGCTGTATCTAGGCGTGACCTTTTCAATAATCCGCCGTACTTAATTCACCTATTGTACTTAGAACATTTTTCGATTGTGAATATATGTATCTATCAAAATTAAGGATCCTTCTCAAAGAACTTGTAAATCTCCCTTGATTATCGACATTTCAATAATTACTGCGATCGATCGTTCGTTAATACCTCAGTGATTTTGAAACTTCAAAATCGAGTATTCCGGGAACCCAATTTCACCAGAAGAACGAACTGAATTCCGTAAAATAAAACTTTATGTATCCGGCAAAAATTTACCGTCGAAATACAAAGCGTTTTTGCATTTATTGCGTATAGACCACCATTTCTTTTTTTTCCTGCATGAAAACTGCCGATCAGAAGCCATCACCACTAAGAAGCACTTTTCCAATACGCAACGTATTATTCAACCTTTTCGGTCCCCTAGGAGTGATGGGACAGCTCGCACCCCCCACCCCGTTCGTACTCACAAAAATAGTGATCTCAGCAACGCCCCCGGGCCTCACAGGCTTTACTTTTGAAAAATGTTGTCGTTACGCCGACGTATTGTTCAGCATTTTTTTTGTCATGTCTTGCTTTGCTTATCTTTTGATTCCTTTTTTTCATAAATCTTCTCTCTCTCTCTCTCGCTCTCTCACTCTCCCTCTTTTCATAAATCCTCTCTATCTCTTTTTCTCTCTCTCTCTCTCTCTTTCTCTCTCTTTCTATTACTTAAATTGTTTCCTTATGCACCGCATATACTTTCGTATCATTCTAAGTCTGCAGGAACAAAAATGAAGGACACAACGGTTGTGCATACCAGATAAATCGGAGATGTCACAGATTTGCAAGCGAGCATTTTTAATTAAGTTGAATAATCTTTTTTGTTTATATTAATAGCATTTTTTTATTTAATTTCATTTGGAGTGCCTAGAATGGCTGCTTATGAAATTGTATAAAGTATGTGCAGCACGATATCTATGAGACGTAAAAAAAACCTTGCATTTTTGTATGAATTTTTTTCGTTTTTTTTTATATGGATTGGCACACTCTTAATCAATAGGCAAATAAGTAGATGTTGGCTAAAATATTGCATAATTTAACGGACGTATGAATATACGAATAAACGTCAAAACATGTTTGAACACTATGATGAAAGTTTCCAAGACGTACGCATATAATAATCTGAGTTCTAAAGAAAAAAGTAAGCTATAATTATTATACAAGTGTGAAATAAGCTACAAAAAAGTTGTCATCATCTTCATTATCGTCAAAGACACGTTAAAAGTGTTCATAGGAAAATTTCAGTTTACAATAAATAAACTGATTAAAATAAACTATGAGTTAATAAATAAAATCGAGGTATTCAATTAAAATTATTGGAGAGTTATTGTAAACATTTAAGGCGAGTCTATATATTTACTATTATAGTAAAGGAAGCTGATTTGTCGAGTATTTAATAACGTTCAGGTGAAATATTGATTTTGAATAGTAATTACGATAAAAATTCGTTATATCCGGATAATATTTCTACTGCAGAAATCAGAGGTATTTTAATTGTCACTCAGAGTATGTGTGATTCGTTTTCTATGGGACATAATGTATACAAAGTCGTGCTACACTGTAATAAACGAACATATAATAGGACCGCAATTTATAGTACATTTATTAATAAGTAGCATCTATGTTTATGCAACACGGATCATTTATAAATCTACAAAGATATTCAATACTATAATAGTGCATTATTCAGCCAAGAATCGTATTATAAATCTGAACAGTTTAATCAATGGAATTGTAAGTAAGTGGAAGCAAGTGGAATTGTAAGAGCACCGAGTAAACGTCTTCGACTGTTCACCGGAGTAACTCAGAAATATACGATTTCCCGATGGTTTGAGAGAGAGAGAGAGAGAGAGAGAGAACGAGCGCGAAGATAGTGGAAAAGCTCAGAAGGAATTTTTTAAAGCCTTTCGAAAGTGGTATTTCTTCAAGACGCGCCTCCTCCTGCCTTCGAATATGAGATCAAAGCCCGGCCAGGCGAAGAAGAAGCCCACTAGCCGCGATCAATCGCGCAGGAAATATTCGGAAGGGTCACCTCGCGCCAGAGTCCATTAATTCCCGGTTCACGACCATTCGGCGATTCTCTCCCCCCCCCCCCTCCAACCCGTTTCCCCGCAGCCGCGAGCATAACCCGCAGACGGGCCGAACCCAAGTCTCGCGTTATATCCGCTGGTCGAGTAGCAGCGCCGCTGCGGCTTCGAAAAGCGGCTCCGAACAGCGGCTCGCAATGATTCCCTCGTCGTCGGCCCGCACCAGCATTCCTCCATTCACCGCGCGCATGCACCGGGGGGGCGTCCAAGGCGCCGTCGGGAGGGGACCGCGGGCGGATACCCCGGTGACGAGGACCAGCACTGGGAGTCACAGTTAGGCGCGTCGAGCGGCCGGGTGACGTTCGTTCTCCGAGTCTCGGAGTCACCGCGTTTCGCGCCGTTGACCCGCGCACGTGCTCACGTCGTAGGCACGTCACTCGTGCACGGCCTCGTAGGTGTTGTGTTTCCGCGTGAGAATGACGTGGTGAGGTGGAACCGATAGGATTACGCGGAGAGACAGAGAGATAGATAGATAGATAGAGAGAGAGAGAGAGAGAGAGAGCGATAGTCGCACGCACCTACGCAGACCAGGGGGACAAATCGCCGAGGAGACGGAGGAGCTGGATTAGGCTGCGAGAGCGAGTGAGAGAGGCAGTCGCCAAGCTGGATGCCACTGACGGTGCCCCCCTTCCGCCGCCGCCGCCGCCGCCGCCGCCCGACATCACCGTCACCCAGGATGACCGGTGAGGAAATTCAGCTCGCTTAACGAGGATCGCGCGAGGCTACGGCCCGCGATGCGAGCCCGCGGGCCGTTTGCCGACCGGAGGACAAAAGCCACTTTAAAGAAAAAAAGCCCCGAAGCCCCTGCGGACGGCGAAGCCCGGCCCGAGGACTCTTTCCATCCTCTCGTGCATTGCTCAATGGCCCGCTGCCGCTTCATCGCGATAAACCACATTTAACGATTGTGTCGGGAGTTAAATGCCAATTGCGCGCTCCTGCAAAATGAACACAGCGACAATGGGCTTCATTGTGCGAGTCCCATCGATCGCCGCTATATTGTTAACCGAGCGCACAAACAAATAAGCCTGATTGAATACTTATGAGGAACCTCTCATCTCCGGCCCCCAGGGCCCGCTCCTCATTACCATCCACTCCCATTCAGACCCGAGCGAAGCAGCTCCAGAGTTTGTTATTATTTTTCGTGATCACTTAGAGCCTACCGTTGACCCCAAATCTCTAATTGCTACCAGAGGAAGCGCCGGACGAAATGAAGCTAGGGAAGGAGCAGAACGCGGCTTTGCGCCGTCGAGCGTATCGCTGGCTCACCTTATGCGAGCCTCCCCCAGGCCTCGTCGAATTATGCTATCGCGGCTGCCGCGTACCACTTTGCTCGGGATTTTTCAGGAGAAGCGATTATTCCCGGAATTAAGCTACTCGAGGTTGGAAATGGTAACCTCCCCCCTCCCCACCCCTACAATTGACCGAGTGCTGCAACCGTTGCACAGCATCCCAGTGGGTTGTGTGGATCCTGGTGGAAGAACTTCTGCGTAACGATTAGATTACAAAGCGCCCGCTATTAAAATAATTTGCGCTTTTCCCGTAACCTCCGCTCCCCTCCCGCAGCATTTCAAAATGTCTACGACAGGCCCAGGAGTATACGCGCATCGAGCAAAAGGCGCCAAGTTTACGGCTTCTATTTCTTTATCGGAAACGATTCTTGGATATTTCAAGAGTCCGAACGAATATTCGCGCAGTCTGCAATACTTGATGAATAATCTGGGCTCGTGTTGTACCCCGTGGATTGGCCATTCTAATTTCATTGATGAACTCAGATACTTTAAAGATATATTCTGCATTTCGCGTTCAGTCGCCGATGGGCTCCTTTTATCTTTATTTCATTAAATACTTATTTACAGTGACAATTTTTTTTATAGAAAACAAAATGAAAACCTACGAATAGAAGCTTCTAGTATTAATACTGCAAGGTTAATTACTGAAAGCAGTCATTTCTTTGTAGAAATTTAAACGTTATTACCACATTGAATAATTTTATAGAATCATATTTATAAATAAATATACTTTGAGTCAGGATTTTAGTCAACGTTAAAAAATTTTTTCCGTTCTTCTTTTATTCAAACTATTAATTATGATTACCTCTTTTATTCTTGATTTTTATTATTACCTTTAATATTAACTTTCTATAAATTATTCTTGTTTATTTCAATTGAATTATTTCTACAAGAAAACGATTTTAAAAGTTAAAATGGAAAACTGACTTTCCTTTCTTTTTTATCTTTTTTCCGCTTTTTGATATTGTGATGTATTTTGTACAGTTATATGTGCAGTTTCATAAGAATGAAATGTTATCTTTTTTCTTTTTTCTTGTAGATAGTTTGTATATGGAATTATTTAAAACGTATTGATTATGTTGTTTTTAAAAGCAATTTCCTACGATTTCAACTTTCGATAATTAATTATACTTGAAAACATTAAACATTATGAATCAGTTTTGATTTTATTATTAAGAATAAAGGAGTACTTCAAAAACAATTAATTCACTTAAAGTATACTTTACTGTTTAAAGGGAAGTTTACAGAAATAATGTATATGAATTATTAAATTGAAGTTTGTTGTGTTCCGTTCAAGTTTATTTGAAAAAAAAAATAAGAAAATACGTAAATTGCAAAATGAATGCATTAATGTAATCTTATCTTCGTTTTTAGAGCTTTACGCGAAGGGTGTGTGATGATAAAATGATATGCTAGTACCTTAGAGTTTGATAATGTTCAAAATGTAAATACATAGTATGTAGGCAGGTGTATCTGATATTGAGGTAATTGCAAAGTGGCATACACAGTAACAATTTTTTATGTATTCACTTCTTTAGAATTTGAAAAATGAAAGCTTCTACTGATTGAAAGTATATTGTAATATTTAAAAAAATTGCCTTAAGCTGGTTATACGATCATTTGGCATTTTTATGTGTATTCACACACAAAAAACATTTCGCCTATTGTACAGGTAGAATCTTTTACATATAATCTATTATTTCGTTCATTATTTAATGTAATAATATTCGTTATTAATGAAATTCCATAAAAATAAAATTAACTCTACTCGTATGAAATAAATGTAGCAGAAAGGGAAATTTCTTTATTAAAATTAAAAAGCATTCGTAACAAATAATGTGACGACTTTATTTGAAACAAAAAAATTCTTGCATATTATTTATTGTTCAGAGATGACGCATTGTATTCGTTTAATACTTACTAGCCGCTGAAATGTTCATAATATATTAGAAGGTCTTTTGAAAGTTTTATAAATCAAGGCCCTGTTCTTAACAACCTTCAAAAATACAATTTACTAAATATATTAATTAAAATATTATTTATAGGGACAGGGGTATTGATCACCCAGGTGAAATGGTTTTAATAAGTGGCCATAAGCAATTTTATATAATATAATTCATTTAATTTATTGCGTCGTCAAACGGATACATGTAAGAGATTCGATTTGAAAATTCTGCAGCGTAATTGTTTTCTCACGGTGAGAGAGTAAGGCACACTAATATTGAAGTCTGAATTACAACTCCTATAATGCGCCCAGGCCTACTTTCAGAACAAAAAGAGCCCGGCGCTCATGCAGGAAATCATAAATCCAAAATGAATCATCAGGCCGTTGATTATGCTTTTCATTAATGAGCCACGCCATTATATAATACACATACTTCGCGAATAGCGTGTACTTGGGCACCTTGAAAAATAGAATGATCATGGCCTAAGTCTACGGCCGGTGAGCTGACACACAACCAGATGCTGAGTAGTTTGCCGCTGCGGTATATTAAAAAAGTTCTTATCGAAGCGATGTCGAGTAGGTGGATGTACTTTTTGTCAATAACGCTTCATGAAGGAATTTTGCAATTCGAAATAATAAAAAAAAAAAAAATGCCGTAGAATCGTTTCTTCAATTTAACTTCTTTTATTAAGCAGATAAAAATTCGAATGTCGAGGTGAAATAAAAAGTGGGATCTTATGGTGCACCTAGGTAAATTAGATTTTATAATTGTGAAAATTGTTTTGATCCCCTTTTCAATTCTGTTCTCAACAATTACATTATAAATTTCTTCAGTTCTCTTACAGAATAATTAATAATTTCTCTACAACTTCTTGTAATATCTAATCATTTCTGATAAATTAGGAAAACTTAATTTACGAAATTATTAAAACATCAATTTTATTTATATGGTACATCAAGTCTGATACTGCCATTCTGAATAATTATTATCGATATTGTTCAATATTGACATTTGTTAAATAATATTGAATTACTATGTGATTTCTCAAATTTATTATTATTCAAATTATATTATTGATTACAATACATATTACGAACGCACTGAAAATTGTAAGATGCTTTATCATATATGAAATTATTATGTATGAAAAGATTTCAATCGTATGTATTTCAAAGCACATGAGAACTAATGCAATTGAAAAAATTATAGTTTTCATTTCACATGATCGCTATAACTTCATACTTCTATTTTTAGCCCAATAACATATTAATATATAAAATAATACTTGGTACTTAATTGTGTTCAACGTTAACTTCAATAAAGTAAAAGAACTCTATTTATTGTATCGGTACATATCAAAGTTATTGAATTCAATAAATCTAATGATGTAAGCATATTCTTCATATTATTGTAACTACTATCTAATAATTTTTTCTCTAAATAAAATTTTAAATGACATCAACGTTTAAATATGCTCGGTAATATAGTACATTAATAAATGCTCATTGACATAATTTTGATTATCATGAATTTCATTTCCTAGATCCTAATATATTTCAATTCACATTTCAAATATAATGGCGTTAATTGCCACTTTGAAACATCATAAATATAAAATTTATATTTTAACAGTACTATTTCTTTAAATGAAAATTTCGATGAAAAACAGAATGCAAATGAAATATGTGCTAATTAAACAAATTTTTAAATTCAGTTGAATGATTATAAATATATTTATTAGTTTTAAACGCGGTCATTTCCGTCGATTTAGTTTACTTTGTTGTTTCTCATGCTGGAGTTGCGCAGAATAATAAATTAAAATGATTGGAATTGTTAAGAACTAACATGAAAAACGCGACAAAAATTGGACCTTTTTTTATTCTTATACTTCGAGTAATAATTTAAGCCACTGATATTGTATTTATAAATGAAGCCGAGAACCGTTTATGATTTACTACCAACTAAATATGTTACAGCGCTAAATTTATAATTAATTGTTCATATAAATTGAGGAACAAAGTTAGCTTATTACATTCGTGTAGAAACCATTCACAATACCAGCTCAACAACAACGTAACGAAAACCTCACAGTAATTGGATCAGATATTTACGAAGGATAGTCTTGTAAGAGCTGCTCTGATATATTCGATGTTAAATTGACAATTATGTGAATACTTTATGTCATCGGTTGTATGAATGATACGGAATCATCAGCATCAAAGTTAAACTGAGTTATTTGATACAAATCAAGGCGTTTATCTGTCCGTACGGAGACAATAAAAAGCTTTGCTTTCGAAATCAATTTCACAATCTTATTACGCTCGGGGCCCTTTTTTCCTTTCTCTCTTCCTCCCTTTCCTCGCCCGGTCGGTGTAATTAACGTTGAGTGAGCTCGCAACAGACTCCAATTGTAAGGCACGTTGCTCACATAGGCCGGGGTACGGCTCTCTAATTAAAATTATCCGACGGTTTTAACGTTATGCCATCGTTGCCTCGCTCCGGGTTGAAAAAGCTTCCCGAGCTTGCGCATCCGATACGTGCAGGCTGGCGGAATGTGGCGCGTCGATCGCTGAATAAAGACAACGATGACGCGCTTTCCTCATCATCGGTACTCGATGAATTATTTAAATAGCTCGCGATAAACTGTCTGTAGCCCCCTCTTCTCTCCCGGCAGGAGCAAATATACATTCACAGAATGAGAGAGAGAGAGAGAGAGAGAGAGAGAGAGAGTGACTCATAAAGGTGATACGCGTTTAGTTATTATATAGACGTACGAGTGGGACATGAGCTTGCGATAAGTTACTGATAACTTTAATAACGCGTTAGTCCGATGCCCCCGTCAAATAGCGGGTGGTGGATCTTTTTATTGCCGAAGGCGTCATATAGATGCCCAACGTGTTGTTGCACGAGCATTCGTATCTGTTTCCCCTTGCCCCTCGTTCAGTCGATTAAGAAAGACGAAACAGGAAGGCGATTCCACGTAAGGCGCGGATGTGGCCGCTGATGTTGTTTTGTATCATTTTTTACATATTGCATTTTGCGCAACCCTCAAATGCTCTTTTACTAATTTCATAATAATTTCATTGAGCCGTAGCCTAGAAAACTGAAGCTTTCAAAACCATAAGGAATGTTTCATACGCGCTCTAAATCATATTAGCAACTTTATTGTTAACTTTAGCAAATGCAACTCTTCTTCAAAGCCTCGCGAAAAACATTTAATATTGTATTGGATAAAAATAAAAGTGCGTAACATGTTTATCTATATGTGCCTATTGTGCATTTAGTAATATATACTCAGCCATACGTATTTCATAACAATTTATAATAATGTTAATCATATTATTGAAAGAGTTCCATTAAGTAATAAGACTCCATAATAAAATATAATAAATATATGTATGTGTATGTAAACATATGTACACACAAATTTATGGTACTTTAAAAGGATATTAAAGATATATCTTTAATCTCAAACTTGTTATAATAAATAACGCATAGTATAATAAATTTTTAGTAACCCAGTTAAAAAAAAATTTCATTTTTTTAAATAAAGAAAAAAATGATATACTAGATATTTCTATTCATAAAAATTAATACACATAGTGGACTAACATATGAATCTTTTGATTTTTGCTTTTTAATGAATAGTCATTGATTTTGTCTCCATTATTCGCAGTAGACAAAAGATTCTAAAACCTTTGTAAAAATACTATCCTTGAAAGAAACTTATGATTTGAATAATGCTCTTGAATAAAGTTTCGAGGTTTACAAAGAAATTATTCCTACAACTTGTGTCTTTATAATTATCCTTTTCCGTTAGGTCATTATACTGACTACAAATGTTGGAAATTCCAACGTAAAAATATTTGCTTCGTAGAATAAAAAATATGAAAAAATAAATTGCCAGGATTATAATTTTTAAGGGTGTTCTACAGTTCTCATTTATAGTTTTCACGTCTCGGTATTAAACAAGGACGAAATTTGAGCTTAAATTTGTGGAATCGCAACCAAACGTTTATTTAATCGAAGCTCTGGAAAATACGAAAAGCCTAACCCCCTCCCTTTCCCAATTTATCCGGGAGGCTGCTCATTCAGAAGACGTCTACTCGAATGGAGCGACTCGAAAGCCAGGCACAAGATTAAGGTTAAAAACAGATAATTATTTTACTTGACTCCTTTTTAATATCCACAATTTGTATCGGACGCCAGGGCAGTCCGTATGATTACAATCCCCTTCCGGAGCCGGCGTTCCTTAATGCACCGCGTAATCGCTCAATTCCATCGGCGCGAGCACGTGATTAACGCAATTACCCTTAAAGCAAAATCGCCGAGAATTGAGTGGCCGGCGATTAGTGTTACCATGTTTGCAGTCGGACGACTGCTGCCGAGGCTTCACGTGCCCGGGGATAAGGGCCACAGATATGGAAAATATTTGCGATGCCTGGGAATAAGCCACGGCGCGCTTCCTCATTGACGCACGTGCCGGAAAAATGTGAAGCCCGCAGCGTTCGCCGTTTATTCAATAGTAGAGTGCCGAATGCTCGGCGGCGCAGCTCCGATGTCACGTAATATTCGGTAGCCGCGATCCGACGACACGTGGCCCTCGTGACTACTGTGATGGGATTCCTGTGGCTGCAGCTTCTTTTTCTTTTCTCTTGATTAGCAGGGCTGACGGCAACAATGAAAATAGTTTACTGTCCGTAAGCTCATTACTCAATAATTGGCGATTCGCTAAATAAAATTATTTTCACCGTTTACGTAAACTTTACTTTCAAATGTCGTACACTATAATTTTATAGAAATTGACAGGAAATAACGATGTTTCTTGAGATTCCAAGCAACTTTTTTACATTTAATTTAATGACAATTTTGATTGTAAATAATTATTATTACTTTTGTTAATAACAAATAATTGATTTCATGAATTAAGAGCTTTGATACAACAGTATTCATACATATATATATATATATATATATTTACTCTGTATTTGGATTCTTCTTATTACGCCGACACAAATTTTTTTACATGGTTATAAAAATAGACGATTAAATAAAATCGATGAACCACCTGGAGTTCACGATGCTCGAGGAAAGTGTTTCTTTTCATCCAAATAATACACCGACACCGAGGGGAGTGGAAGAGAGGGAGAGACTGACCAATATAGATCATAGTTTTGTGATTTATGTTTAAAATTTTAGTGAATCGAGGAGTTTGCACCTTTATTTTAACAAAACCTTGAAATTAGATATCGTTCAAAAATAAATAATTTTTTTCTATACAGTGACAAATGAATTAAAAGCATGGGGTTAAATCTACGTATATAAATATAAAATATAATAATAATAAAGTTTTGATTATTTTTATTACACTAGATCAGTGTTTAATTTTAAAGCCAGAAACAACAATTGTTTCTAATGTAAGTAAAGCTTTTTATGTGGCTAAATAAAGACTTACTCCAATGGTCTTTGAATTCTATATTATTATTCATTGAAAATATAATTTATCCTTAGGTTTTTGATGATACTCGATCAAGCCCTGGACGAAATATACGTAGTTTTGTAGATTGAAGTCTTCATTCTAAATGTAGTTTGCACTTTAGCTTACATTCTAAAGATGCGCCTGATACATATTATATAAGCCTGCAGGAATCTTAATTGCCGTTGCCACGATACTTCGTTTCGTTTCAAGCATTTTTGTTTTTGCTTTGATACATTTCGTGCTCGACACTCCATAAGCTTATTGCGCGGCACTTGGTGTTGCTCCGCAAATGTATCTGTAAAACATAAGTGAGATCGCGTGTACTCTGCGAAGATCAAGTATTGAACGATGTCTAGTTAAAATGCTTGCACAGGTGCTTCGCGCGTAGAATTGTATGCACTTGCAGGCTCCGAGCTTGTTACAGCTTTATCTGTTGAAATACGTCTGTCTCGCTGAAATGAACTCGGTACACGTTAAGTACATTTAGAAACGAAATTGTTCCGTTTTAAGCCGGCTTAAAAGCCTGTGCTTCTTTTTTTCCTCGGATCGCAAGCACGATTGCTTCGAGGAACCCATAAGCCATAATGACGTTTTCCTATGGGTAAGACTGGTTCAAGGATTACGTTCAATGCTGCTGCGAGCTTCACCTACGCGATATCGTTAGATAAGCGTCGAGTGCTGAGCACCAAACTTTCAGCTAAGTGCCATCTTAAGCTCTCGTTGTCTGCGCAAGGTGATCGATGTCGACCTACTACGGGAAAGTCAATAAATTGTCCCGTAGAGAAGGATATTGATAATAATAGGGAAATGAAAGTCGAAGTCGACGCCATAGTTGGTCCACCGATTTTTCAACGACGAATAGAACAAGACTTTTACCCGTCGTGGCAAATCTGAGACCGATCACGTGTCCGATGTATTAACTCGCGTGAAAATTTTCTCTACCTTCCTTGACCCATTAATTAACCATTGGCTTGTTGCGCGATTAGGTGAGCTTAAATGAGCGAAAGGCAATGCCAGACGATTCAGACCTCAAAATCCCGGTGGATTTACCGTCGCACTGCAGTTTGTCGAGCAAACATCTATTTTTTATCATCCCCCGAAATTATTATGTGCTCCTCTTTATTACATGGTCTATAAATGAAATGTCAACCCCTCTGTTTTGTCGTTGTAAATATTACTTATTTTAAAAATCGTATCGGCTTGAATAGATAAATGAGAAACGCTGCATTCTTTTTGATCGGACTTTCTCTATTGCTTCCTTGCCATCGCTTTTTGAACGTAGTTATGATTATGTGTGCTTCTGTACTGGTCTGCGCGAACGTATGTATATTTTTAAGTGTAATAAAGTAAGATACCATACGTAAGTGCAAATTATAAAAGAGTATGATTATTGAACAAAAGGTTTCACCATTTAACTTCGATTATTTTCCCATACAAAATTGACCACTTTTTAATTAAATATTGTTTTTTAATATCATCCTGCCATTAAAACATTTAAAGATCGTAACAAATAATTACGATGCCAAGAGTAAAATCGATAAATAAAATTCATGCTTGAAATGAAACAACTGATTTATTCCAAAGATCGCGGTCATAGCTCAAGTAAGAATAAATCGCGAAGGTGCTTTTAACTATCGTGTAAGGAGATAAATATTTTCAGAGTCGGACGCTTGTAAATTAATATCATACAGCACGAATCTTTCGCAAAATTTCAAAATTAAAACACGCCCGATAATAAAGGAGTTGAAGATTTGCAGTAAAACGTTATTCTAACGAATTCAACTCGCTCGGCTTTCCACTTTAGCAATTAGAAAGGAATCCCGCTGAAAAAAGTAGATGGGAAGTTCACAAATCTGCAGCTTCTCCCGGGTAGCTACGATTTTCACTATTTTTCCCTTGATACGTGGTTTTCGGTGCGATTACGCGGAGCAGCCCCTCCACTCCCTCCCCCCGTATACGACGATGTAGAAACGAGTGAAGCGAAAGGTCGCGGAGAAGCGAAGGTCGGTAAACTTGAAGCGTTTCGCGCATCGGTCATTATCATCGATCACAATTATCGGGATCGGTAAGGACATCCGTGAAAGGCCCGCCGCGTTCAATTACGAAGGTGGGCAGGGACTCGGGGTAATCGGCGCTAAGGGCCCCTCGAATCCATCGATTGCCCGATACCGGCTCCCTATTAGCTGGTCCCCGTAGCTCCTCGTTCGCCGAAGCTGCCTCGACATCTCGGCAACACCCCAGCCTCACGGGCCCAGGCAGCATCGGGTCCTACGCAGCAGCGGAGGAGTCGCGATAGCCGGCCGGCCTTTGTCCGGGCTTACGAGCGCTCCCGAATACGAAGGAGGATAACGAGTTGTCGGGGAACGAGGAGTGACAGCTCCCGAACAATGAGGGAGCCGAGACACGGGGGAACGTGTGGCAAGAAAGCGAGAGACTCGTCCGCGGATCGATGGTGCGCCCATCCTTAAGGAGCCTCTCCTCGAGGCTGGATCGCCGTCCCCGGGAGTGGGGAGCCAAGGCTATCGAGAGACATTCCGCAGTATCCGGCCGTGTAAGGCTGCCGCTGATGCGGTTCTCCTCCCCCCCCCCCCCCCCGAGGGACCGCCGCCGCCGCCCCCACCCCCTCCCGCCTCTCTCGGACACCCGCGCCAATCTTTGCGCGGCCAAGTTCAGACTCCGCGTCCAGATGTTCCGGTTCCGCGGAACCATCGACTCCCCGCTGCTCTCTCCTTCCCGCTCATTACGCTCCATTGTCTCCGGCACTTGCGAGGATTTCCCTTTCCTGCAACGGCTGACTTCGAAGCGACGCCACGCTGCGGGAGGCCGAGGGGCTGATTATCGACGGCTCGCGCACCGCAGCGCCAAGACAGGCGTTGCTCCCTCGACGTCGTAGGCGGTTCTGTCCCCCTCCTCTCAACCCGACACCCCCGACGTCGCGACCTCTTTATCCGCGAATTGATTATTTTTCATCCGTTTGCCCCTCTTGGTCGTCCTGCGTCGTCCTGCAATTTCCCGAGCTCGACGACATTGTCGCAATCCGATCGTCAGCGGCGTCGCCTCGGCTCCCCCGACGCCCTGTTGCAATTTTACAACGGCTCGAGTGAGGCTGCTCCCGACATACGCGCACACGCGGTTCCCCATTGATATAAATAATGTTTATCGATTCTGCGGATGTTGCGTCAATCGCGTGCTTCATTATGAGGCGGTCGATGGAGGAAAAGGCGGAAGTACAACGTTGGGATTTCTCGGCAAAAGTTTCTCTGATGTCTTTCAATATTTTTTCGCATTCCACTTACGACTTTGTTCGTAATGTAGCGTTGCGTACGATATTCTTGAATATTTAGCCTCTCTGAATATTGAATTACTCATGGCAATTTAATATCGCTCGGATGATTTTTGCTTTTAATTGCGTTAGAGATAAGCAATTTTCGTGATAGCGTCAGAGAAACACGTTTTAAGATCTCCCCAGCCTGTGCAACACTCATGTCAATAAATATAAGTTTCGTGCGTAGGTTGAATATACGCCAGCATCTGCATGCATTCGTGCGGGGGTGTAGGAAATACTTACGTACCAATGTGTGGGTCTTCAAAACGTATCGATCCTTTTTTATATGTACTTATTTTATCTTTCTCGCATTTAGTACATAAATATATTGTATGAAACGATGGTTCTAACTGTTTGAGCACTATTCTTTTTGTTTCAACGTCATGTAAATACATTTAATTTATTGTTTATTGTTCTTCCGACGTACATTATCCTGTACAAATCATCGTTCCAATTTGTAATAATAAATTACCGACTGACGGAATATTATTGATTGTGGAGTATGCATAATTTTTGAAACTAGTAAAATATATATTAGTTATAATAAATGTATATAATATGAAGAAGCATATTTATTCTTATTAATGATTAACGGTTATCTAAACTAGACGAATGAAATTTATACCACTATTATTAGCACAAAAACCGGTGTATTCAAAAAAGCAGTCGATAAAGGACTCATAAAAAGTATGACAAAATCGATTAAAGTTCTTTTAATCTAAGCTTTTTCAAATGTCTTTCATTCAATCACAAAGCTTTAAAGTGGTTCTTAAAATAATTCAATCCGTTAAAGGGTTACAAATGCTTGAATTAATCTCAATTCTTAAACGGTATTATTATCATAATTGCCAATTATAAATCACTTTACTAAACAAATAGAAAATACTTTCTTAATGGTGATGAAATTAATCTAATCTAATATATCGGAAAGCTGCTGCTAATTAATTACTTTTAAAATATACAATTTCATTATTTTTTTTTAATTTTAGACTAGGTTTTAAATATGAGAATCATTTAGATGAATAAAAATATGTTCTTGTCGTAATATATATTTAAAAAACAATGATTATAAGATCATTATAATTGCTGTGAAAGTAAAGAATTTTAGTCTATTTACATGCGTATTTCATCACACATATACATACTTATGCACCCACATGATTTGGGAGCGTTGGAGTGAGTTACGGTTATATTGAAATATCTGTATAATTTTGTTGTCCTTTTTTTGTTGCAGGTGAGTTTCAATAGCGATCACTACATTAAATCATCTTCAGTACGTAAGTCGTAATGGTTGATATACAGTTGTTTATTCATTAAAATATATGTAATGTTAGACTGGCTTATCCGTATACTTTAATGCTGTCGTGTTTACTAAGGCTTTACTATTTATAGTCGGCTACGTACGTAAAAAAAAGAAAGAATGTAATGCATCTGCGTTCAAATTAATAGCAGTGAAGTTCGAACACTTTTGCAGCCCCAGTAACTGTACTATTCAATAATTAGAATCGAAAATTTATTCCAAATTAAAATCGAATATTGACTAGCGTGCGATTAAGCAAAAAAATCTCCGCATCAATATGAAAAATGTGCTTGAACGTAAACGAAGTTTAGCTAGCACAAAGTACTTTGAATGTTGAAAATGTGGTTCGAATTTCAATGCTCACGTTACTCCGGCCAATTTAAAATATCTGCCATTGACGCCTCGGTAATAAAACTCTGTACTTCTTACGAGGTACGCGCATTGACACGGTAATACGATGTGGAAATTTATAAAAACAGGAATAAAGGAAGCGATTAAAGGAGAATATTAAATCAAATAAACAAGACCATTGGCAGGAGCTGATTTGATCTCTAATAAAAAAAAATCCCATCTCGAGATATCTTACCCTTCGATCCTCAAAGCCCACTTACTTAACTACAAAATCACCGATTCTCGACAGCGAATCCGTAATTCGACTACACGATGGGACATAAGTCAGAATAATGGAAGGGCATTACAGTAGACAAGTTTGGCAAACCCAATAGTCAACGACCCCACAAGGGCGAAATCCAACATCTACCGTCAAGATGTCTGACGAGCTTTTCCCCTTCGCTTTCCTTGGGCGCAACCTACACGGATGACTCACCGAGTGCCGGCGATTCGATTCCTTCCGTCAGCGCAGACCCCAATCATCCTTCATTAGATACGACATTAGAAAAATACGAAAAGAATCGAAGGCAGCTACGAAGGTGCCGAACCGAATCGCGGTTGAATAATGATGAGCGAGGCATCAAAATAAAGATGAGTGTTGGATTTGACAAAGGTGGTCGCCTTATTCAGGGTAAGGCTGACTCGAGCCTGGCAAGGCTCCCTCCTCTGGATGTCTACGCTGATTCGATAAGACAAGGACTGAAATAAGAGTGACTGCCTTGGCCTGACACTTTCCGTTATCTAATCAGATTTTGTCTGGCGGCGTAAGTCGACGAGTGCGTCGGCACAAATCGCGATGCCGATGACTAGGATGGAGCTTATCGTCAAGACGTCGTCTCTTGGATAACCTACTTTTCTGACATTTATTTTCCATAAATGTACATTGACAATGTGATTCAGAATTTTGCTTGCGAGAAATCCGACAAGTTGAATGCTCATATATTTATCAAATGAAGGAATACCGTTATAATATTATTTCCCTGTATCTAATGCGTTAGAATATTTATTATAAGTACATTGATTTCATCCAAGCTGTTTAAAATGCAAAAAGGTTTTCTTATCGTAAGACTTTAAACCCCCTGTGTTCACTATTTTCTATCAATATTTTACTCCTCCTTTTTCGTCATCTCATCAATAGATAATATAATACAATATTCAGGTATTTTGTCAATTGCTAAATGTTATTTGATAGCATTTATACTGATTTATTACGTTTTTCAAAAAATTCTTCAATGTTCGATATTTTTATTATCCGCATTTTGCTAAGCGGAAGGCCAGTTATATATCCTAATGCTTCAATAAGTTTGCTTTATTTCCAATGCAATCCATTTAATCACGATAAAGTAATTGTTATGAGGTGTTCTTCTCGTTATATCGATTTCTACAGAAACTTTTATAATTAAAAATGTTTTCAATATCGTTTTCGTGCTTAGCCAGTCAAGTAATCATCTCAATATTGAAAGTCTATAAATCAATTTCTATCCTGAATTGCTCTTTCTTCATGTAAATAATTTTACTTCAGCTATTAAAATAATAATTCTTATTTTTTAAGATATAAAATCTTTGTATACACAATATCTGTAAGTAATATACTTTTTATACTCATATATATTTAAAACATGTAATACAAATATGGATATGCATATTAAAAATAAATTAAAAAATTTTAATATCGTATCGCTAAAATATCTTCAGTTATTAAATTACATTTTTTGTGCATTATTTTTTATTTTAACATTTAACTTAAAAGTACATTGAAAACTAAGCTATTAGTAAATACTCATTGTACCTATTAGCATGTATATTTTAGATTTTAAACAAATTATTTCCAATTTCTTATATACTCCAGAGGTTAACTGGCATATCTACAGTAACGAGTAATTAGCGTTATGGCTTATTTCTCCTTTTATTATTCATCATTTCTCTGTGAATACTTTTGCTAAAATTATTTTTACGTAAGGAGAAATAAAATATTATATATCATAAAAGTGTATAAATTTATGTTAATGTCTACGTATATATTAATCGCATACTTATTTACTAATAATTTAACTAATAACTTAAATTACAATTTTATGGACTTACTGACATGTTATAAAAATAAATAGTTATAATGTATGATCTAGTATTAATTGTATTGACTAAATAAGTTTTCAATAACATAATAGAAAAGTTCTAAGTACACATGTATTTTAGTGTAATTGCTAATTACTAAGTAAATTCAAATGACTCTTATATTGTGAAGTTAGCCTGAAGTTGTACTATTTGATATTATATCTGGTAAAACCTGCATATGTTTTTTTAAATTACGATAAATCATAAAGTAAATTAATAAATAGATAATAATAATAAGCAAGTCAGAATGTAAATTTGTCCTATAGGTGCAAGCTAAACACTGTTAAATGTCAGAAGCTATCGGTGCTAATGGAGGTACAATCATTTAATTAAATTTCAATGCATACTTAATTTAAATGTTCAGAAATATTTATACAAGGAAGAAAAAAGTTTTCTCGGAATAATTAAAAATTCTTCTGCTTTCACTGAGCCTTGTCAATCTTGTAAACCAATAGAATTATTACAAGGCTATCGCGTAGATAATATTAGATATTCTGAATAACAATACTCCTTTACCCCTCAACTCTGGCCCTCCGTCGTAGCATTGGCTCGCATACGACTAAGATATTTTAAGTAGTTAATGAGGCATGATGAGACACATATCACACGTGCGCATGTATGCGACGTACTTACGTAGATAAATAAAAGACCATAAGCTTCTTCTCGCGCACTTGGAACAAGAAAGTTTTTTTTAAAGCTTAAACTTTTATTTTAAAAGCGATAAGCAAACAATTAAATACTTTTTTTTATTTATATGCATATTTAATCCGATTTTCAGCATCGGTTCTTAACAATATGCAATTAAAAGTAAAATTTACACCCTTAATTTTCATTCCAATGAACAATTGATAAAAATCATTGATCTCAACGCTCCGCAAATGAACAGGACACTAATACTAGAGCACTTTATAAAATATAAAAAGCAACATTCAATTATCTTACAATTTAAATGGCCTTGTAAGAGAGGCGACGGGAACGTCGATCTTGAATAAGGGGCGGAGATATAGAAGAAGCCGAGGAAGTAAGCATGCGTCAATTTGCCAAGGCTCTACGACAGCCAATAAAATAATCAATTAACGATTTCTCGTAAAGATTAGCCGAGGATCGATAATGAGAGTCGGTCAATCAGTAAGTCCTTTTTAATACATATTTTGCGTTTCATTCCCTGGGTCAAAATATCAAAAGATCCTCAAAAACGCTAGATACGAGCCAGAAATCGAGAATATGAGAGGTATTCAAAGCAGTTTCTTTACCTTAGATATTAGACCACGAATGGCGGTGAATAACGTGCGCGAGGGTCGAAATTGGAATTTTCACCATTTTCCAGCGCTGGCTCTCATCGTTCTCGTCTATTCGTGGCGGCGTAATGGAGAATACAAGACTCAATAATACTCCCCTTTCTCGAGCCTTTGATATTATCCTCGTTTAAGTACCTTGGCGCCCCTCGAAACGATGAGGAGCACCAAGGTATTGGCCCCAGTACCACCGAAGTGAAATTAGCGCGGATTTACGCTTTACAAATGCTTGGAATGAAAATGCAGGTCGAAAGAGCTCGAGACCAATGATCATCGGCACTCAATACCGAGGGTTGTTCGAACGGACCGCGTAAATAATTCTTCCCATTAAACAGTTGATTCCTTACCTATGCCCCCCCCCACCGGCCCTTTATCGTCGTATTTTTCAGTAAAATCGCGCAAATATTCCAGCGTATAACGAGCCAGGTATCGAAGGGTTAGCTAACGGATCGCCCGTTGAAGCTGGGGGAAGGTGACGTAGGGGAGGGCAGGAGCAGGAGGACCGCGTTGCAATCCCGTCGACGTTTTCCGCGAACTCCCGTGAAAGAAGAATCCATACTCAAAGAGGCGGCGGCTGCTGTACTGGGCCGAGCGGGAAAAGAATACACAAGGAGACAAAGATCGTGTGGGAGGAGGCGGAGAGAACGAGGCAGGAAAACGAACCCGGGGAATAGCAATGTAATCGGAGTAAGCCGTGGACCAAGAAGGGGAAGTATCGAGCAGAGATATAACGGGTGCATTTTAATCGGACGGGCTCCGATCAATCGTGCACCTATCGCTACTATAAATAAAATAACGATCTCTGCGGAATCTTTAATAATACTTTGCTTGTATTATAATCCGATCGAAAGTTCTTCACGAGTCTTGTTGGACCCAGGCATTTGCGTCTTCTTTGCGCGTATCGTAAAATCGTACTTAAACTGCTCGACAAGCCACTTATTTAATATATAGTTCATTTTTGTAAATACAAGCGCAAAGGGGAAGCCGCTGAAAATCATTACGTAGCGAAAGATAAGCCGTATGCTTGCACTAATATGAAATCGCCAATTATTATTAAACATACAATTTTCATTTTTCAATCAAAGTTCCGGGAAAGCTTTTCCCACGTGGGCGATGCCCTAAGGGATGTTGCGAAACGCGAAGGGAGAGGTATAAAATACGCTTATCGGCGTGTACTCCATGGCATCGCTTTATTTCTACGCATTATCTAGTTTGCGCAAGTGAGGTAGAGCGGCTGGATCGGGGACATTAGCATTATCAATTGGGTCGATATGTATATCCAATGCGTTATCCAGGTGCGTGAAAGTACACGGCTTTACTATTTTCTCCTGGCTAGCGTACGGGAGCCGGTAGAAAAAGCGGCGCTCTAAGATAATGGCGAGAGGCTAGTGGAAAGATAGACGAGGCTGATGCTCGTGGAGGGGAAAAAGGCAATCGGAAAAAAGGAAGATGACTCGAGCGAGGAGAGAAAGGTAAAAGGAGACGCATAAAAAAGAAAAGAGGCACGGCTCTCTCCAAGCGCGTGTTTGTGAATGTGCGCTCTAGTGTGCACCAAGGCAAAAGGGCAGTCGAGTGCATCGAGTGTGCGAGTGAGAGGAGTCGACGGCACGGGAGGGGCGAGACACGGGAATGCATAGGCGCGCAACACAACGGCTATTGCGAAATCGCGGGAATATAGGAGGAAAAGCGAACAGGTGCAACGCGGCCCTCATCGGCCGTTCGCTCGAGGAATTCATGACTTTTCCTGGCCTCGCTTGAGCTTAGACCGAGAGCAGCGAGGAAAACCCAGGCTTATCTGTCATTTGTTTCGGTCTTTTCACTTCGTGCGTTATCTATCTGTCTTCTGTGAAAAATCACCTCGTCCAGTCGTGTTTCCGAAAAGCAATCATTTGGCAATGGAGTCGAGTGCTTCCAAAGATTCAGTTTAAGAAAAAACGATATAGTTATTAAAACGCTTACGTAGCGGGCATAATAAATACAACAGAAACGCCGTTCTAGAAATTCCTAGTTCTTTCCTTCCTACTTTTCTTACCCGTGAGGGCGAGGCACATCGCCCAGTTATTCTTAACGAGAAAGTATATCTCCGCTTTGGTGGTTGTATATTTAAGCAGTGATAATTTTCCAATGCTGAACAAATGCTCCCTGCTTTTAAACGAAATATATAAAATCATAACGTAGTGCTACGAAGCTTTATACTAAGAAACTAATGCTAGACCGCTCGCTTTAGAATTTAAATGGTGCAGGATATTTATTCGGTTAAAAAAAGACTCATTAATAGTTTTTCATATTGTTATAAAAAGAATAAGAAAGAAAAAAAAAATGAAAAAAAAAATGATCGAAAAGTAAAAGTAAAAGGAAGTTTGTCGTAGATTACATGAATTGAGGTCGGTATAGGAAGTATGCACGAGAAAGGGTTCGCACCTTTATAATTTCGACTTTTCTTCCTGAAATAAAAGTGCGCTTGAATTCTTACAATAAGGCGACTTAACTTGTAACAATAAATTATATGAAAGATCACAATGTGCCGTGCAATTGGTATTTTTTTTTTTATTATAGTATGCAAAGTGAGCCTTATGCTAATGGAATAGCACAATTTTAAATCACACATTCTAGTTAAATAAAAAAATCCAAGGATATAAAATTATAATTTATATTATGCAATAAGAGTAGTCGCTGCTATTTTCACCTTAATGATTAATAAAATTTACTACTTAACTTTTAAAGCATGAGAAACTTCTGTCTTCGACTTTACTATTCGATTCTCACTTTAAAATTTGTTAAGCTTCAAGAAAAGTGAGGCAATTCCACAAAGCCTTAATTATAATTTTAATAATTCATATATACTAAACCGAATCGTAAAAACTTAAAGATACAAAATAATGGTTAGTCGGGTCAAATGCACAATTGGTTTACAATTTTTTTAAAAATATCGAGGAAAAATATAACATTAACAATGACAATTTAAATTTTTTATTAACTCCTTGCTTATTTATTTCTTACTTACTTCAAGAAGGAATTCAAGGGTTGTCAGTAAAATTATTGAATGCTTTCGTATTCGTATATGTTGCAGCATACAAATGTAAAAAAGCTTACTTGTATAACAAAAGTCGAAGAATCTCGACCTGCGCGTTAATACATGATCCTTGTGTCTCAGAGCTGTTGGAAATGAAAATCTCTCAACATACTGCATTTCACGAATAGAGAACTGTAATTTTAAAATATTTTAATTATCGTGTGATTAGCGCCATGATACAATGTGTTGCAGTACGTTTTAATGTACATTAAATAGCGACACTAATTTTGTTACATGTATTATTTTTTTTTATAACTGTTGATGTTTTATCGAAAAAAATTGTAAATTTTAATAAATGGAGAAAACGTTATTATTGCAGAAAGCACTCAACGGGTAAAATAATGAAAAATGCGTAGACTGTTCTTAAAGTTTATGAAAGACTTGTAAAAATGCTGTAAAATTTTAATTTTGATTGCTCTTTTTAGTTCGGGTGTTACGCGAATACTTGGTTCTCCATTTGTTATAGAGCCAATTATTTTATTATTGAATCGTCAAGTCTTTCATTTTTAATAAAAATGTTTGCAATTTGTGCTTTCTTTATTATACAATATTGGAGATGAATTTTTATTAAAGAAAAATTTATCGATTTTCTCCATTACTTAATAATGTATTTGAAAAGATTTGGAAATCGCTGATTCTTTATTAAAATAGTAGCCTTGTTCATAGGACGAACAAAATTAAGTAATTATGCAAACGAGTCTTTTCAATCTTTGTAAAATTGAAGTTCGTACAACAACAACAACGTGTACCAGGCAGATACAATCTTTCAGTGCTGGGAGTACCATGAGTTTGTTATGCAAGCGAACGACAAGCGCCGGAGTGCTGCTGTCATTTCGTTATAAATACGTAGTCTATTATCGCGCGATGAAAAAAATTATAAATCTTACGCGTAGCTTTTAACCGCAGAAGAAACTGATGCAACCGTCGCAATAATTCTATATTGTCAACCGCTTGGTAAAGGGTAACGATTTACATTTCGCAATGAATATTAAATTGCGCCTAGTATTTAAGGCCAGCGCTGAGCTAAGATTCGCGTGCCTCGCTATAAAGCGAATAGGTTTCGCACAAGACTCGGTTATTCTTCATTCATTTGATGCTAATAGTGAAAAGAGAAATAAAGTATACAGGAGCGGAGGAAGGATGGTGTAGTCAAGCAGCGGCAAATATGTAATTACCCCACTAAAGTACAATTAATTCTCACGTGGTCGAGGAAAATTGTAATGGCAGATATGACCAGAAATGTCCGGAGAGAAATTGCAGTCTGAATGTCGTCTCGATGGCTTCGCCGCCTGATATCCAAAATAAAACAACGAATGGGAAAATTGAAAGTGTAAACACTGTCCGTAAATTATGGAGAAAAGAAAGTCGTTCCTAACCGAGTTTCATTGTAACTCTCGACATTTTTTCTTAGTCTCATTTGAATTTCGTCGATCGAACGTGACGTTGGATTTGCGAAAAATATGAGAACTCATAATTGGGCGAGTGTAATTAGTGAGCATTAATTAAAAGGGATATGATACTTGCGGTTTTTTCTAGGACTTTTCTAACTTATTGCAATTTCATAGGTCAATCCGCATTTCATTTTATTTCAGTACATGGGCGATAGAGCTATTCCATGAAAAGTACTCTTAATTAAATTTATTTTTATATTTTTTTTTATAAAAATTGACAATCAGCTTTGTGTATATAAAAAATTTCCTTGCTACTTTGATATTAGATTGTCATGTTGAAAACTTTTAAAACATAATCTTTTGAATTGTTTTAGAGAGATTGTTTTATAATTAAACTTTTTTTACTTTACGTACGGTGTGTTTCACTATTGCTTTACATAAATATAATATCTTTTTTAGATTAGGTATGTATAGGTGAAAAAATTGTCATCTTATACTATGGAATAATGTTTCCACGACGTAAGTACTATAAGCTTTAGTTATTAAAAAAAAGTACCATTGATTCACTAAAGCAGAGTTAAAAGAGAGAATAGAGTAGACATTTTTTATAAGCATTAGAGTTATATCGAAAAATCAAACGGTTCAAATTTATTTGCAAATCAAAAATTTGACAAATACAATTTTAATTAATAGTAGACCCTTGAATTGATAAAAGCCATTCCATCGATAATTTGTCCATGATTGAATATAGCCACAATAATGAAAAATGTAAAAAATCTTTAAAAAACATAACTATGTTGACAAGGCTTGGCATAATTGATTATTATTAAATTTATCGAGTTAAATTCAGCATGACTTTTAACGACAACAGGCCTAAATGATGGGGAGTTTTTTGAAAAAGGTTTAATCCGATGTACTATAAAAAAAAAATTATCACGATTACAACGTTTACTACGATTTTCTCATTATTCGACATAAAAATCGCTCGATGAAACGAAATCGAAAAATCGATCGCGATGAAAAAGTATCCAACCTAACGTAATATGGTTTTTGCGGCCGAGAATCGATAGATTAATCCTTGATTGAATAGCAATTACAACAATCTAAGGACTCGAGCAATTTACCGCAGTTAATGTTGCAGGAGTTCGTGAGTTCAATGCAGGACTTAATCATGGACTCGGTAGGTGCGAGGCGTGTCCCAAAAAAGCCGAGGATCCCCGGCGTGAGAATGCGAGGGAAATTCGCGCGACGGGGACAGGAAAAGGAGAAAAAAGAGGCGAGAACATAATATCGAGTGCGCCTCGGGCTAGAAAGTAACTTCTCGTCTACCTTCCCTCGTCGCCGCTCGGCCTCCCCACCTATAACCCGATCCCGTCGCAATTTATGTCGCGCCGCTCATTGCGATCCAAGCGCAGAAGTATCCGAACAGCCGGGGAAAGCATCTAGATCCCCTGGAGATACGAGTTGCTCCTTCGGATTCTGTGCCTTCGTCCGCTTTTGCATGCCATCGGCTCGGCGTCGTTTCCGACCCGCTGGAGTCCCTGCTATTATCGCCCCTCCTCTCTGCTGCCCCTGAAAAATAATGAAGCTTTATCTAGCTTTCGGAATTGTTCCTTCGAAACTAAAAATCATTGCTTTGGCGCTGATGCGTCATTTGGCACAAGTCGTTCGGGCATGTGCACGAAAATGCATGTTAGCTATGACTCAAACTTATCTGCAAACGATATTATTTACGATGAACCCTTAAGATGCGAAAGGAGAATGCGAAGGCCAGTTTTCGATGGAGGGTTATTGAACGTTAATTGAAATCGTACTTTTCTTTGTTTTTTTAGTGCTCGCATCTTGCTTTTCCTCGTTGAATCGAAAATAGGAATAAATATTTATGGGCTCGCTGCATGCCCGAGTATATTTTTTTTCCCAAACTTGAATAACTCCGTACCTTTGAAGTATTAAAATCTGAGGGTATAATTATTTTAACTTCATTTCAAATGTTTGCATCATGCTTATATCATTTTTTCTTAATACGCAGGAAAGTGACTTGATTTGTAGTTTTATATGCAATTATACAAGTATGAAATTTTAACAAAATATATAGCAAGTTAATAAAATATATACGTGGGAGAAATCTTTAATTTGAATCCTTGATATTATAATCGGTAAGAACTTTGTATACTCCAATTCGAAATGTAGCTGTTGAATAAGTTTACATAAGAAATAAATTTAGTACAATTATGAAGTTATATAAAATTTATATTTCCAGTCGGATATTAATACAAATCTAAAAACAACACTAGAATATCTTTCGACAGTAAATTTCTTATTTTGTTTCATTGAATAACCTATTTCTGTTTATCAAGTTTTATAAAAAATTTTTTTTTCAACTGGAATATTATTGAAATCGTCTTATTTTTTAATCTGCCAGAAGCTTTTCCTTTTACCCTTAAAATGATTAAAGTTAATCTTCACTTTAATGTGCACTAAAGTAATCCGGTGCAGGTTTGAAGCAGAAGAACAAATGTATTCTAAAATTTGACCTCCTTTCTCCATCATAATGAGAAACGTTAAAATACATCTAAACTAATGTACTAGAAAAGTGTAACTGTTATGGACTCTAGAATGTTGTTGAAAACAAAATACTTACATAATTGCATATGCATGACGGCGAAAATTTTTTCAATATTTTAAAAAAAATTTATATTTTATTCTTCTCTTCGCAGTCAATTAATTTTTCATCTCTCAATTCAAAAGAAATAATTTTTCTGAAATGCCTTTCGCTTTATGCACATGTTCAATACGATGTCTCTGGTATTTTAAGATAGGATTTTATTTTTATAACCGGCTTATGCACCTTAATTTAAATTATACAGTAATAAAAGAAAATAAACAAGTAAGTTCGTAATAACTAGTTAAAATTTTCAGGATTATGTTTAGAAAATTTAAAACTTGTATATTATTAAAATTGTCTTACATTTCATTTGAATATATAATTAAAAAAAAAGACTTAGGTATATTATTAATAATAATATTTTTTATTTCAGGTATGTATTTCCATTCGCTTAAACTTTTTCATCAAAGTAAATGTAAGTCTTTTCATTCCATTACCTTTCTAATTCATCTGTTCTACCAGCTTCAAGATTTTTATACTTCCCATAGAATTACATTACACTGTAGATATAAATTTATGTTAATTGTAATCGAAAGTATGTATACAGTATATATTATAGATGTACGAATCCAAATTTACTCTTTACCTTGTATTTATCTCCATTATTTCATTTTATATATTATGATTGAGATTTTTCACGCATAATTAAAAATTCAATCAAAATTATAATTTGTTTAGACTATTGATTGCTACTTCATTACAACAGCTCGTATACTATTTTTTTTGTAAATATTATTGTGAAATTTATTATTCCCATCGAGTATCGAAGAATTAGCTGGCTCAACTAACTCGATAATGTGAATTATTTCTATCCTTAAATGACTGTATAAAGCTGCACAAACAAATTCACTTTGTTCAGTTTCACTTTGTTCATTTTATCAGGTTTTTTATGATAAATCTTCCTATTCGATCTTTATATTTGTCTTTAATCTATATATTTATATCTATAAATTTACAGTATACTACTAGAACTACTATATACTTGTATTAAGGAAATAAGTAAAATTTTTTAATTTTTTTAAAGAAATTCTTCATAGGATTAGGAATCTACCGTATTATTAATTAATTTTTAAGTTAAACTTAAGCAGAGGCTTACTTAAAAAATATTATTTTTTTTTATACACAATTCTATTAAAGAAAATAATAGTCTTTCGGTAATATGTCTATTTAAAAAGACGAAGAAATGGATTATGTTTTATACAATGGATTTTGCATAATAATTAAGTTTTTTTATACTGAGTTGACGAATCTTAGTAAAAAAATTAATTCTACTATTGCAGGTAACCATAAAAAATGAAGTATTTGATTGTTATTAAAGTAAGATTAGTTTCCCACCGAGTCAACCGAAAGTACGTCGACTTCAAGGTAATGGCTTCTTTACCGACAGCCACTTTTCCATTCGTTGACAAATTACAGGCATCGGCTCTCTGTAGTCGGTAAGTCGGATTTCCCGCGGCACTGATAAGGAAGGGAGCTCGATTTCAACTCGAGAATCGCCTGGAGGTAGTAACGGAAGTCCGACAAATCCTGTCCCCTCTATCGTTAAGTCTCTATGGCCGATGGTGCGACCGGGCCAGGGGAGAGCTTGGGCTCCCGCGGAAGCTCGGCACTTTATTGATTGGCGTGCATAATTAATTGCGCGACGGCGAATGAGGAGCGAAGGAGGCTCGGGGAGGAAATTTTAACGAGGCCGCCGAATTTATCGGGAGGCCTTCCCCGAGACAAGAGCCGGC
Source organism: Kradibia gibbosae (assembly GCA_018907135.1). Taxonomy (NCBI): domain Eukaryota; kingdom Metazoa; phylum Arthropoda; class Insecta; order Hymenoptera; family Agaonidae; genus Kradibia; species Kradibia gibbosae. The sequence continues at coordinate 2,083,332 of JACCHX010000003.1, read as the reverse complement.
CGAGCATTTTTCTTTCGCTCTTCATTTAGTCCCCGTTTCCAATGGGACGCGCATAACTGCTGCCGACAGCTTAAGCACCGATTCGATATTCGCTTTGAGGGCCTCGGCATTCTTACCTCGAACCTTAATTAAATTTTAATTATGATTGCGAATACCCTTGCTCACATTTGCACCACGCTCTAAATAACTTAATCGCTACGAATTTTAGTCGTTCTCGAACTCATCGATAACACCTAAAGCATAAACAGAAGTATCTCGGAATATCAATTACTTGAGGATTCTTTAGGAATGACGCGCGCCCCTGCACGTGGCACCTCCAATGGCAACGATGCATCCTGTTTGAGGGGTGGATATATATATGTGTATACACACATATATATATATATATATATATATATATATACACACACACACACACACACAAACATACCCCACAATATGCTAATTCCTGCCGGTCCAGATCATTCGCCGGAATCCTCATCAATTTCCGGCTTTCGCTTCCGGAAGAGCCGAGTAGTTTTGGACGTGCGAGGCCGGGAAAACAGCAGCCAGACGCCCCTTCCACCTTTAACGTTTTACGTGTAAAATTTGCAAATAAAGCCATCGGGCTTCCGGAGTTTCCCACTCGACTCTCGGCTGCGTTCGGTCTTTCTGTTTCGCCTTCGCCATAGCGCTCATCGCCGTAGCCACGTCTGGCCGCAATGGTACATGGAGTCTTTGCAGTGGAAAAAGGAGACACGTCAAGAGGAAAAGTTGCCGGCGAGACGTCGTGGCGAGGCACGACCCTCGTGCACAAAGAGCAGCTCTCGTGAGAAGCCCCCGTAGCCCTCGGTCCGGCCTCTTGCCCTCGCGCTTCCTCCTTTCATAGGTATCGAGCGAAATTGAGCGCGAGGGACGCACCGACGGGACTCGACGGCGGCTAGGGGATGAAGCGACGGAGACGAAGAGCTCGATGTACGCGCGGTGCGGCTCATGGCGGTGTACCTTTATCAACCATCGGGTCGGACAAAATTATTAATGGATGCGCTAATGTTTAAAATTGCCCTTTATAATTATCTGGCAATCGGATGAGCCGAGTACAATGCATTCGAGAAGTGTTCCCGTGAAGATATTACTAAGCTCCTTAGAGAGGATAACAAATTATTTGCTCATGCTTCTTACACCGATCGTCTTTTATAAATAACCCCGGAATTAAATACTCTCGAGCTCGTTATATTTTTCCGGGTTTAATTTCAACATTATTATACTATTTTAAATAACTATCTTTCAATTATTACCATTGTTGCTGTTAATATGAAAACTGCATTATATACAAGAACAAGACATTTAAGTATATTGTTAAGAATTTTTTAAATGTGACCACTGAGTGAGTAACATAATCAATCGGAATGGCTCCTATGCAATTTTGAAGAAAACGGATAAATATAGTACGGCTGGGTAACAGTACATTACGGTTACAGAATAACAATTTATCTTGATATATAATATTAGTAAGAAAGACTATAATTCAGATGAAGTGAATATTTCAGTCGCACAATGCAAATTAAAGATAAGCAATTTTAAGACTCTGTTTCAAGATTTAAATTTAAAATTTTCACATAGCCAAAGTTACTGTATATCAAACATAAATGAAATATTCTCCAAACCCTTGTCAGAAATTTATTTTCGCAAGAAGCTTGAACCGCTGCTTAATGTCTTCGATCCAATCATTTAGATTTGAGGATATGCCTGACATTCATCGACGACATTTCATTCTCATGTTAAGTTGCAAGTTTTTGTTTCTCGAGCTTTCATTCGAGCACCACTGATCGATACACATGCGTGAGTAGCACTAAATACATGCGTGGCGGGTGAAGGAGGATAAACGAGTAAAGCGATGGATTAAAGTATACGAAGAAACAGTTGGAATTATTTATGAGGCAGGAAATTTTTTAATCTTTTGAAGCATGATTTGTAAATATTCTGCACGAGCTGTGTGAAAGTTTAATGCCGCGTTGAAAGTTGCTACTTTTGAGTATTAAAATTTAATTTTCCGGATAATCTTACATATAACTAATGTTTTAATATCAGTTGACATACATTATGAATGCTGCCATTTCTTATTTTTGTAAGTTTAATATAAAAATGAAAATAATTTTGTACAAGAAAAATACATCAGAATTAAGGAGCAATGAAATCCTTCTCTTAAATAAATAATATTATAAACTTCTCTGTTGTTTTTTCATTAAATTTATTGCTTCGTTTCATTAAAATGATTTGTAAAAAAAACATTTGTATTCCTATTATTGTCATTGAATAATTCTGTATTCACTTAAAAAGTAAAATTTCGAGTCAAAATTTAAATACAAAGGCACATTGAATGTTCGTCTATGTTATTAAATACTGCACTCAGACATTTAATTTTTACCATCGGCATTAAATATAATACTAAAAATAAAGCTCAAACTTTTAAAATAAATCAGCGTTTTCAATGAAATTTCACCAAGTTCAAATAGTTTGAAATTAGTGTTTGCGTCAAATCGAACAGAATGAACGCAAGTAGAATCGTGAAGAGTCCCGTATAAATATTGCACGGTCTTTCGTACTTCCTAATGTTCGATCGGCTCGCAGGCGACGTTTTATCCAACGATTTAAGGCAAACGGTTTTCAATTCCTAAAAGAAACATTTACAATTAAACTCTGTCTGCTATACACAATAGAAGACTTTGGTTTAAAAAAAACTGCGTTCGTATATGTAAAGAAGGTGAGGATATTTTAAATATGTGCTTTAAGTATGCATGTATCGTAAGAGGAATTTGCTTTATATTGGGTGCTCTTGAAACATCTTCATGTAATATTCATGCAATAAAAAGTGTCATTGGGTATAAAATGAATTCTTGTTAAACTCGACTGTACGTATTTTTCGAGTTGCAGCATAATACCAGTCATACTCTTTTGAAGTAATGTACGTATTATTAAGAAACAAACACGCGCGCGCACACGCACGCACACACACACACACACACATGTATATATAATTAGGATCTCGGTATTAAAATGCATTAAATTAATCAAGAGTATATTTTAAAAATTTTCGATACGCACATTTAAATCTAAGCTTTTTTTTATCATTAATCTAAAATAGATTGAATAGCCGAGGAATAGAGTAGGATCAAATTTAAATGAATTGTATATTGTTATGTTTAATATTAAAATCAACCACACTGCTAATTATAATGTAATTAATAATAGCAATATGTTAAAAAAAAATGCTCAAAACGTGATAAGGTCAAGACTTGTAATGTAAAACAATGTGAATCGTAAAAATCGTTGGAAAAGCTTGATAATAAATTTCGGAAATTATATTTATATTCTATGCGTATAGTCAGCAATTTCGCAAGTAAATATTTGAGATGCAATTTTAGGATCGGTGTCTGCAGATAACCTTTGAAAAATCAAAATAAAAGTGGAAGAAAATATTTGTACTTTCTGCGTCGTGAATGTGTACGCAGCTAAAAGATTAAGCAGCAGGTAAATCAAGCCAAGTATAGGGAGCATCATCGAACTGCGTATAAAAGAAATTTGGGGAAAACAATTCAGCTGATGGAGCGGAGAAAATCTTTAAACGAAAGATGAAAGGAAACGAATGGGTTGTGTGGATATTGCCTGGAGTGGGATTGAGCGGAAGGATTAGGGTGGGAGAATAGAGATGTATTCGATGGATAAGCGTTTCCGTTATCGGAGTTGCTTTTTCAGAGCTTACCTTTCATTTCACGTGGAATCTTTGGTGTACGTTCGGCGTTGGAAACGATGTTTCGATGTTGTCTTTATCCTGCTTACTTTTGATATTAAATTTTCGAGTTTCTAAAATTTAAATACACGAGTAGCGCACACGCGTATTTCCGCGTTATAAACAGTATTTATTGTATCTATTAATGAACATCTATCAAGGCACGCAAATAGATTTCGCCTCACTACCAATGTATACAAATGTCAATCTATTATGCTCGAATGCTTCTATCTTATTTTCTATGATTTATACAACTGAAGAAAATACCTGCAAAATATTATTACGGGCAAGTTGATTTAATTTAAGACGATCGTTAGTTATTCTCGAGCTAAAACTTTGTGGAGTAAAATAACACAGACCGATGATGCGGATCCTTCGTTTCGGGAAAATAATAATTCTACCGCGCGTCATAATGGCAATAAAACCGACAGCTTTTACAAGGGCCGTCAACGCAGCGCGAAATAAATATCCATCGCCGGCCGGCAATAAAAAGGTGTCGGCTGGATAATTAACACCTTAATAGCCTATACAACGCACACCAGGGTCGAGGTAGTAAGTGGAGAGATAAGATGCGAGTTCCACGTAATTCTAGGATCGCACTACACGGAATCCTGCATAATTCGAGGCGTTCCCTCGTAAACGAGATCGACGCCCCTAGAGCTAAGAGTCGGTGTTCGCATCATCGGTCCCTGCGCACTTCACCCCCTACCGCCGCGCCGTGTTGAGGCCTCACCCTCGCTCGCTGCCCCTGGCGCGCTTCCGTCTGCCGGAATCATGCCACCCGGAAAAGAACAAAGGTCGAGGCTGCCGCAGGTGGCCGTTCTCACCCGCTACACGCGCCCCCGCGTATTTTCATCCGGACTTATGTGGGCGCACGGTTGTCTCTTTTTTGCCGCCGAGGGCAAAGGGTTGCCATTGTTCCCGACTCTGGCAATGATTCCGCTAGCCTGAAAATTGGTTGTGCGCGACTATTATTTTCGCGCGAGTCGAGCTTCTACCCGAGGGATGGTGCGATTACTCACTGCCCGGCCCCCCTAATCCCATCCACGAATAAGTGCGTGACCGGCGGAATGTCAATAGCGGCGATACGATTGCAGCCGTGATTTTTATTTATTTGATGATTTCATTATCGGCGAGAGTTGCTGCTTTGTGTCCTTTATAAAATTACTCTGGCTTCTTTTTCTCTTCTTTGATCAAATCGGCCATTACTGTAATACATATTTAGCAGCTATTTCCGGCCAATGTGAGCCAGCGAGAGTCCGAGCTCTTATAAAAAATTTGCGACCCCGAATCCGTTAACCAGACGAGATACGCAACTCACTGCCGTGCTGCGGGTTTGAAATAAAAGTACGATGCAGAAACAATAAGGTTCATTTCCCATTATAGCCTTCTTCTACTATACAGTCGGATATGGGATAATAGGAGTTAATGGCGGATGAGGAAAATCGAGAAGTACAGAAAAACTACGGGAGTGAGAGAGTCTGCACAGTTGATAGCTCTCTCTCTCTCTCTCTCTCTCTCTCTCTCTCTCTCTCTCTCTCCGTTTTCTCTTTCTTTCTGTTTATACTGTTGTGGGCGGTCGACGGCACGGTCGATATTTTGGCATTTCCCTCCCGCCTCCGGACGTCCCCTTCTCTACTTGCCGACCCGACGCCACACGTAGCCACCCCCCAGACTCTCTCGACGCCTATGCGGTCTCGCAGGAGGAGTCGCGACGACGTGCCTTGGCGTTACCCGCCCTATGCGCTGGTACGGATGAGAATCCGGCTTCTGTGTGAGATCGAGCGAGAGCGGCAGTGGCGTGGGGGGGGGGGTGGACGAGGACAAGAATTGGTCGATATTATTTATTGACAGCGTGACACATCTCGTGATGTCTGGGGAGTCGGGCGTTTTATTTCACGGCCAAAAAAAAAAACAGGAAAGAGGAGCTAATGTTGCAAGGCAATGCTTCCTCCCTCGTGCTCGCCCCATTACCGCCCTTGCAAAAGCATAGGCTCTCTCTAGCTCGTGCTCTAATTCCTAATCGTTATGCCGTGGAGTCGACCGGTCGATCGCGGCGGGCTCGGGGAGGCAGCGTCGCCGGATTTCGGAGGAAAACAAGCGCTGCACGTGACACCGAGGCTTTCCATTTTTACACTACTCCATTTCCAGTATAACACTTCTCGCTTCGTACGATTCGGTCGTAAATCAATTCGCGAACGCTTTCGTACACGAGCGAAGGCACTCGGGGCACGGGGACACGCATACACTTGAAATTTGCCGCGGGGCTATTCCTTGACTTTTATTTTTATTGGACGGAGAGTGAGGCTTTTATTGCGTCGGTGCGCCTTCAAAAAGAAAGGGATACAAGGCAGCTGTCGCTACCATAGTCAGGAGTACGAAGGGCGAAAGGTCTTCTAGCGGCGAGGACTTCCACGACGCTCTGCCTTTCTCTTTCTTGCAGGCGTCGCGTGACGGCGCACAGTATTTTTGGCTTAATTCTCAGTGACGATAACGAGGGCTGTGCTTGGGTTTCCCGATGTGTGCCGGAACCACATGAAAGGATTTCACAACAATGCCTTCGCCTCGGCAGCCTCCGCTTTCCTCGCTCTGTCTCTTTTTCTCTTGCATTAATGTGTATTTTCATATAAGCGAAACTTGTTAAGCCGAATACTGTTCTGGGAGTTTCAACTTATCTGGGCGCTTAAATTCTTTTCCGATAACAACCCCTACTCCGATAAAATTTATTTCGGAGATCCTCTTATTACTAAAACCTATAGACGGAATAATACTTTACAGGCTTGAATTATCATCTGCTTGCTTGCATAGGAAGTGGCTTTGATCTTGATTTTCTTTCATTAACGTAAAAAGTATAAATATTAAAATATTATTCCTAAATAATGCGCGGCTCAAAATTCTTTAAGTTTCATCGATAACATTAGGCTGGGTACGCCAAAGGTTAAAATAATTTTATAACGAAACACTAGTATTCAGTATTCGGGCGTATTTCTTATCTTTCTAGATAGTAAATCTCGCCGGGCTTTCATAAATTCAACCAAATATTTCGGCTTTTAATAAAGTATAAATTCGTTTTCGTATACGATATATAGTGTTATCTTAGAATTGAATTAAACAATGTTTACACTGTTACATTGAATTATTTATGCGGAAAATATTTAATCGTACGGACGTGTGTAGGCGGGTACAGAAATAAAATGTAAAAAGGCATAATTTTTCAGACAAATATCATTGCTCTTAAAAACAAAAAAATATGTTAAGTAGCTTAATTTGCTAATCCGGAAAAAGTAAATTACAAGTGGAAAAAAAAACTTAAACCTTAGCTTATTCAATTTATCTTTTATTAGCTAATGGATAATCTCTGTTATATGTATACAAGGCGCAACTGACAAGACGTAGCCTGCATTACATTCACAATCTGCTTAAGTGAATTATAAATATTTACGAGTCATATTAACGGGTTTTCTGTCTAATCCACATCGAATTGTAAACGCAAGCTGTAATTTGCGTTACTCTTCGTATTTTATGCACTTAAATGTGAATAAGAAACGATAATCAGTCATTTTAAAGGGAATTCCTTGAGGAAAATTGCTTTGAACTAAACGAAACGTAAGCAGGGTTTTTTAAGGGTTGTAGGTACGTTATTTCGTCAATAAATGACTTTTAACCGACCGAAAAGATCAATCGTGAATCTTATTTTACGAACCTATAGTTGGGGACAATTTTTTTTGAATAAACGGCTTACAATTTGTTTGCTGCTCAGCCAAGATAAGGGGCCTTTACATCTCATTAAATAAGTAATTAGCTTACGGCACAATTAAAGGTTGTTTCGAAAGTTGATACAGATAAACTGCCCAGATAAAGATCTCGCCCGTAGACTCGCGAAAGCGGAGGAGAAGGAGAGAGACCCTGAAATGCTGTCACAGTCGTTCAAGTCTCGTTGATTTGCTCGAACCTCCAATGGAAGGAATTGACGATGTGGGAGTTCACGCTCCTCGTTAATAATTTCACTCCTCGCCTCGAGCCGGCGCGTGGAGATCGCGCCAACCTCCCATTAATCAGCATCACGAATAATCACCGCGCGACTTCAAGGACGGGATGGGGGATTCCGATGAAAAGAAGAGCGCGAAACATTGGTCAAGCCTTGGTGGCATTGCTTCGGCGACGGTAACTCACTCCTGCGTCGATCCCCACGAGGCATTGTTATTTCCACAAGCGCCGAAACAATTAAAATTTCCCGCATTCGAGATGAAAGGAATCCACCGCGTTGCTACGCCATCGGCAAGGAAAAATAACAAGGGCCGTAAAAACGAAGGAATTCAAGAGCTACCGAAGATGAGCAGCGAGCGAGTCGAGCCCGCATCGCCGTCACGGCGCAGCGGTGCAGGAAGCGGAACCGGAAGCTACGTCGTCGAACGGCCCCAAAGCACACAACAATCGCCTGATATATCTGCCGATATTAATGCACCATACGAGCTCAGGGTCGTGATGTATATCTTAATAAGATGAAGATGCGTTGGCCGGGCTTATTCTCCCGCCCTCCACGCCGCCCCTCGCCCGTGACGCATGAAAAGCTTGCGTAATCAGGGTCATTTGGAGTTGTTTGCGAGACGGTCGGCCCTCAGAACTACAGCGAGCAGGCGCTTAGAGAACAATGCATTCGAATGCGGCCTTTTGTGAAATTTGTAAAAATTGACCTATTTCTCGTGTAGGAAAACAAGAAAGAAAATGAAGATATGACATCTTACAACGATATAATGATGATGATGTATATATGTACTCGGATAATTTGCGCATTTATGAATTATCTTATTCTAGACATGTGATGCGATTTAACGAATTAAGCTGGTCTAACAAAAAATACTCTACAGAATCATTGGTCAAGGTAATTAAAAAAATATATGGCATTAAAAGTAATTCTTACAATTAATATTATTATACGTATGAGGTCTTTATTAGATATTTATACGAGTTAAAATCCACTCATAACCGATAATTGCCTTTACAACAACACTCGGATTCCTTGCAAACTGACCCCTCGCAAGGGAAACTCACTTTTCAAATTAAATTGGTAGGTGCACTTAGATGTCATATATATAGGATTAATTCGAAGTTTGATTTTGCGCGTGTAGAGTAAAATATCGGGTGAAAGTTTAGCCGATAATTTGCTACATCAAGTGCAATGGCTTAAGGGTTAGTGACGATGGAGTGAAGCGTTATGTGACGCTATATAAATCAAGCTTTCAATGTACTGATACGATTTATAACGAGCGCATAATTAAATAATTACGCTGCTCAAAAATTCCAATTAAATCGAACATCTATGCAATTTATAATCTTATAGTCAAAGATGAAAACATTCATTAATTTCAGATCAATGTTTTTATCACATATACTTATTTTACGAGACACCTGATCCTCATGAATGCGATCTACATTCATCTGGTTATTACGCGCATATTATCTTAAGCTGTCCTACAAATAAAAGCCGATCGAACAGCTCCCAGACATTTGGCAATCATTAGTAAGATATTAAGTTTTGCATTAGTATTTTTATGGGTGTTAATTGAATACCTCATACCTAGTCACATGTCGATGCTGTAATACTAGAACTCCTGCAGTTCTGTGGATTGCTCATTGCTAAATAACGACGTTAAATATATTCCGATTACATCAATATCATTAAGCGGACGAATTAGCTAAATTACAACGTACGATCGATATAAGCAAATAAACTTTCGGACTGCGCCAACATCAATGACACGTGTTGAAACCCCCGTACAAAGGGGGCCAAGCGCCAAAAATGTCGGCCTTGGTTTGTTTTTTTCATTTAGAATCGGCATTCGTGGCCGTAGGCGGCCCCGCACTTAAAGCCAACGGAGGGGCTTAAAAACAAGGGAAAATCAGGGAGCCAGAAATCGGGAGCGCACGAGCTATTCCGAACCTTCGTCGTCGTACGAGCGTTTCTCTCTCCTCTTCCTCTCACCTCTTTCCCATTGCCTCTGCACCTCGGATCCCACGCCAACCAAGAAACAGAGTATATAATCCACGACCGCGGTCGAAAGGAGGGGACAAAGATTCGTGCGAGCCCTTGCAGGTCACCTCGGGCACGCGGCTCCTCGCCACACACGTGTTTTGCAATAACGGGGCCGATCTCCGGGAAAAAATGTCAGCGCCACTCCCCCGCGTCGCGTTCAGGGGCCTCGCAGTCACCACCGCCAGTATCCGACGCCAGGGCGCGCGCACACGGCAAAACAGAGCCCCGCACTCCCGACCCCCAGATACGTAGCTTTCTCTCTCTCTCTCTCTCTCTCCCCCTCTGTTCCTCCCCTCCCCTCCCCCTCCCATTCGCTCGCTCACTCGCTCGCTCAGCCAAGCACTCGTTGGTTCGCTCGCTCGCTCGCTCGCTCGCTCGTTATCCCCGGCTGGAAGAAGTACGTCTCCCTCGCAGTCGCTGCTGCTCGGCTGCTCAGTTCGCCCTCGGCCGGCGTCACCCGAGCTGCATTCGAAGCGTGTGCGCGATCGAGTCGTCGCTGGACAGCGAATCGCACGAATCCCTAAGAGAGACACGCTAGGGAGCGTAGGCCCTTCTAGTCCCGGTACTAAGAGTTCGCCTCTCGTTGTCCTAACGAAGCCTTCGCCATCTGAGTGGGGGGAGGAGGGGTAGGGGGGGGGTGAGCAACGGAGGGCGAAGGCCAAGTTCTTAGGGCCGAGCGATCACCTCGAGTTTATCGCCGGGGCGCTCTCGAGCGTTATTTTGGTTGACGATGCGACGACGGGTTCCGATTCTCCGCTCCGAATCAGGGCGCATTTTGCCGCGGGCAGGGGGGAGCGTAAAGGTAGCTCTTACGGTTAGTGCCACCCCTGGTCTGGAAGCGGAGCCGATCGGCCTGAGTAGCGCGAGGCTTTTGTGATAATGCATTCTTTGCGGGAGGATGTGAGCGAGTAGATGTGATGCTGTGGTCGTGGTGCTGGTGGTAGCTGTGGTGCTCGTGTTTAATGAGAAAGTTGTGGAGGAGGAGGAGGAGGAGGAGGTTGAGGAGGAAGCGCAAAGGCGATCGAGGTGGCCGTGGTTTCGGTACTGTTTCAAATGCACGAAGGTAACCCGTGATAATTATTTAAGGAACGAGAAGCACTGCCCCCGAGGTTTTGTGCGCCCTTCTTATCGCCAGATAAGCCGCTATCCACTTATTTTCCTCGAGCCGATAAAGACTTCGGGGAGATGAGACGGGAGTATAAACGTCGACAATGCGGGAGGCATAAGCTAGAGCTAGAGTAGCTAGAGTACAGAGGGATATTGTTAAATTATATTGGGGCTGCGTAGGTCTTTCGCTTTTTGTTCTTCTTTTTTGTCACCTTTACCAGCCTCCTAGTTTCCCTCCAAGTCCGCTCCCCGTCAAACCCACAACATCTAGACGCAGCGGAGACTGACACCCCTTAATTAGCGATTGCACTTAAGACTATACTATTCACGCGGTGTCGATTAATTTTCAAGAGGTTCTCTTTTTTAGTGGTGGCTCCGCAAGCTGCGAGTCGCGTATCGGCCATACCTTAATTCCGATCGGCGTGATCGCCTACTCCCGACGGAGTAGCGTTTAAATTACACGAGGATCTATACTTTGAGCCCCCCCGCCGCCTTTTTCGGTCGGCCTATGCTTGCCTATTAAACGGCCAATCAAAAATCATGATACTTTTTTAATCCTATCGACTCGTCCTTCTCAAACCTCGGTGCTCGTTATTAAGTCAATTCGAATACCTCGATTCCAAACTGGATTTGGACGAGATTCTCGTATTTACCAGTTATTCACAATTTATGAGTGATTTTTTATTGCGACTGCCTTTGTATTGCAAATATGATTTTATATAAAAATGCTAAATTTTGCTCGATTCATCAATCGCTATACTTTTTTTCGAAATGGACTTTTGATTCTTAATCATTTTATTTAAAAAAGTTTTTTAACATTTTAGCATAAATATATGGGTGTGAATATATTTTTGAAATTATTTAATCTTTCTACGTAATCATTAGTAAAAATATGCGAGTAAATAATGCTACCATGTAATGCATGCAAGATGTTGGACTGTTATATTCAATCATATCCAAGATTCTAAGGTCTAACAACACATTTTTGCGTAGAAATACTTGATTGAGTGAGAAATTTGTCAATCTATACTAATTCTATCGACCGATTTATGCAAATTCATCCACATTTACTAATGTAAATATTTCTTAATTCATTCTAATAAAGTGTAATATTATTGCACGGAATTATTAGCGAAACTGCATTTAAATAACAAAAACTAGTTTATATAAAGAGGAACTGCATTTGTAACTACGTAATAATTTTTTATTTAATTAAAAGTCTCCATTGTAAAATTGACTCCATAGAATAAATGGAAGAGATAAGACCAAATTTAATTAGAAGTATTCTATTTTGCAGCGCCATAGTATGCATTGTAATGATACATTTTTTCTGCTCTGAATTGAACTTCGAGTTCTCATATTGAAAATCAATGAATATAAACTTTTAAAAAAACAACAGCAATGCATAAATTATTTAAATATTTCTCCAAAGTGTCTAAGGTTTTCATGAAAGAATTTTAAATAAATTATTCGTTATACATATGCAAAGTCTAATGGAAAATAAGGAATCTTATTTAATACTACAGACTCATTACATATCTTATTAGAAATTACTTATTTATGGATTATTTTTAAAAGAATAAACTTGTTTCTTGGCTTACGCCATAGATCAATAATACAAGTACCGTATAAAAATAATGATTAATTACTAGTTAACGACATAAAATAGATTTTTTTTAAGACAAAATATTGTAAACTGATAAACATTAAATGGAACGTATCGTTTTTAAACGATAATTAAGTAGTATACCCTTGATGTGACCTAGAATCATTGATTTTTCTGAGAAACAAATGTTTAAGATAAAAAGTTTTACCACGTTCATATTAATGCGAATAGATTTTAATTACAATGGCAGTCATAAATACAATGTAAAAAATAAAAATATCACAGAGTATAATTTACTAAAATATATATATATATATATATATATATTTTAGTAAATTCTATTATGTATAAATAGTACTAAAATGTATATACTTACGTATATAAATTATGAATCGTATTTATTACAGCATCTATTACGTGTGACACGCGCATAATTTGAAAATTATGCTACTGGCACTTACATACAGAAAGAAATATGCATCCTTGAAAATCCGACTACAATGTATGAAAGAAAGTAGTCGTTACGTTATTGTATTTTAATTAATAATGATAATTATAACAATCCAGTATGGAACTCCTTTAAAAGAAAAGAATCGGCTCAATTTCTTACGGTGGGAAATATGCTGGAAATTCAAATCAACAGCTGATTTACGTACAGCACATATTCGTGAATTAATAATTTACAGTTATTAAAAACTAGGTTGGCAGTGGAGCTCGATTCAATAAAATTCTATTATATAAACAAGTACATTAGCGATACTGATCTCATATGTTTACGTAAATTATTTTCTTTTGGACGGAGTTCAAGAAATCCTTTATCGCTGCGGTTTTGTCAGTCCTTGATATTACGTATTTCAATGCTTCTATCACATTGCCATACAATAAAAATTTAAATTAACCAAAAACGTATCAATGCTAGCTATTGCTTTATGGATTGAAATATTTCCCCGAGGTCAAGCAAAACCGCTCTATGCAAAATTATTGACAGAAGAGGCAATGCTTTGACTTGAAAGTATTACCTCTCGAACTTTTCACGAACTTAATGCGCAAGCATCAAACTAATGCCAACGTTACTTCAATCAGGTTGAAAACAGCACGAATCGCGTTAGTCGAGTAAGAAAAATGAACTTTCTAAAAGAAAACAGGGAGTTGCGTAAGTTGCCGAATAAAAGGGAAGAGGAGGAGGAAGTCACGAGGAACGCACATACATAGAAGCTTAGAATTAACAAAAATAATGCGATCTCCCGTTCAAACTTTCTATACCCCGCGGTCCTTTATCTATGCAACGAACGCAAGGTACTCCCATCGGTTGCGGTCCGACTGTACACCGTTCCTCGACTCAGTTCCATTGTATGCATATGAGGTAACGCTAGTCGACTTGGAACAGCCGCGAGCCGATGACCGTCATCGACAGGACACGGGCTAAGGATCTCCTCTTCGATTGAGAGACTCCTCGGCAACCCTCGAGCCCGCCAATCTTACTTCCGACATTCCGTGTTTCCAGGGTCTCTTTCATCCGTCGTCTTCGACGAGGTCGCCCCGACAGACTCGCGACTAGCCCCTTATTATATCCTGCGGACACGCGTAAACGAGGCCGGGGGCATTGCGTAACCATCGTGTCGTGACAGGATAGCGCCGGCCACTCTCCGGACGAAGACTGTGGCGAATTTTCGGCTGTCAAAATAACGCCTGGCTGTGTGACTCGTGTGCCGGCTTGCCCCTGGATTTTAGTATTCCCTACTCCCCTGTCCTCCCTTCCTCCTCAAATCCTTCTACCCAGGAGCATTGATACGACAACCGGGGTTACTGGCGATGTCCTGGACGAGGCCGCAGTGCTTATGTGTTTGCCTCTCTTCATTAATCAGCCGCGTTTAGACGTTGCGGCGCAATGGAAGCGCCTTTTTTATCGTTCAATAAAATGGACAAGTTGGTAAATTACTATTTGCCTAAGATGAATCAACTAGTTTAAATTTAATCTACCCGACTCGAGTAGCTTCGAGTTAAACCAGTTTCTTTTTTTATTCATTCTACTTTTTATCTAGATGCGCTCTTATATGCGGTTCTTGAAGTAAATATTTACTCATTGGGAGCGAGGGATTGTCAATGAGAGATGGAGAGAGAGAGGGAGAGGGAAAAGTGTAGAATTAGAAATCACGTAGCTGCGATTAAATCGATGACTTATTCGGTTCGCGTAATTATTCTTGTTAAGATCTTAATGTCACGACATCGTTCCTTAAAAAGCACCATTAAGCATGCGAATGCAAAGGCGAATTTTCTTTCATTGCAATAAAAGAATTCGGTTCGATCTCCCGCCCACCGCAGAAATAATAACAATCTCGGTATGGTTAATGCATTGTCTTGCTGCATTGCGGAGATGCTTGTCATTATATAATGCGCACACAATTAAGTTCGCGGTTCGATAAGCCAGCATACTGATAATGAATATATAGGTCGAGAGTAATGGAGTCATCAATAACGTGAGATGCTGGTGATGCGCGATGCATCTCAATTTCGTGCGAGGCGCTTAATGGCCGTTGCAAACAGTGCTAAAGTGAGTTTTACAACGAGAGCTCGTGTACCTGACGACCAGGATTACGTTCACGGGTATTCAGTTATTTCCAGCAATAAGCATCGCCATAAGAAGTAATCATAATGCTCGAGAAATAGTTGACGGAGATAACAGCATATCCGCCAGGGCCTGTATAAAAGCCAAGGGACGGGGAAAGGGCATCAGACGGCCAATAAAGGCGTCGACTGCAGAGGCGAAAAAAAGCCGGAACCCATTGCCACTTCCCTTGGGCTAATTTTACGCTCGCAGCGAGGCACATGGAACAATATTATTCGCATCTGCATCGCCGTGTACGTCGAGAGGCACTTTTAACTCGAGGCCCAATGCCACAAGATGGAAATCAACTCCTCCCCCGTGCCCGCTAATCTCGTTGCCGTAGCAGAGGACTCGCCCGCGCCTCCTGGACGATCGCGAGATCTTTGTCTTCCGTCCGCTTCTTTTTGCCCACGACTTCCCGGCGCGGCGGATGCATTTGCATTCTTAGGCAAGCGAACATTGTCGAGCTTGCAATAAGTCGAAGCGCGCATAGTCCAAGTGCACTCGAGAATTTTTTCCCGCGAACTTCTTCTCTCTTAACCAGGGCTCACGTGTGCCCGCAGGGAGGGACGCTGGTTTTCTAGCTGGCAGAACGAGACTCTCCTCTTTTCTCTTTGGATTTTTTTTTTTTTTTTTTTTTCTTTTTAATTACTCAAAGGCTTATGAATTAGAGCTAAATATAACGCCCTGAAATTTTTATGTGTGTACTTCTGGTATATTTGCTTTTATTCGGCCAGATTTTTTTTCTTTCTTTAACTGACCCCCTTAGACGTGCTGAATTTATATTTTCCTGGCGCTAAATTCATCTTTAACATGATTAGTATTAGTGTAAGTTCTTTCGAATAAACTTCTTAATCGTGTTAACATGGAGATTCAAATATCTATTATTTTAAAACAGATTCATTAGCGTTAAAAGTCGTAGTTTCTTTTTTATCTAATAAACGAAACGTAATTACTATTCATGACTATCTCTGTTATCCTCTTTCGAGCATAATGTTGAGTAAAAGATTTTCTTCCTCAAAATCATATTACAAAATTTTCCACTCCGTGTTTTTTTTTTTATACTGAATCTTGATAAAGATTAATGCTGCTCTTTTTGAGTATCATCTATCATCTAACTGCTTCTTTTTCTATTATATCGTGAATTTTGGGTTAATTGAAGTATGAGGATTCGGTGAAAGAACTTAACATTATTTTAATTGTAAACAAAGTAAAAACAAAATCGATGAGAACATACAGGTTTTATCAATCAACAAAGGTCAAGTGCTTATCTAAAGATGTTTGCTCGACACGCCGTACATAATCCCATCGTGATACGTAAAACCGTTAAACGAAAATGCGCTTTTAGCAGTTTTCCTTCCCTTTGCGGTTTGTGATTATTTATTTTTTAAGCCGAAAGTTGTGAAGTCGCCTACAATTACGGTTAATTAGACCAATCTAACCAATAAGTGGAAGTTTACTTGTAAATTCAAGATGATGAAATGTATTATGAAGCTTATTACCTTTTTACACACATGGATGCATTTTTCTCAGTTACAAAAAGCTCAGTACTCTGGTTTTATGAGTATGAGTAAAGCGGTTTTCGCGATAACTATGAAAAATACGACGATATCATAAACTCTTTCGCTTTCGTAAAATTCATATTAATAAAATGTACAGTATGAATTTTTTTGCCCTCTTGTCGGAAATTGAGTATTAATTTTTTGTACAAAGCTCAAAAGCAGAAGACACATCTTAATATATATCAATTTTTGTTAACATTTTATACTTTTCATATGAGTAAATTGCATTCATCTCAATCTGCAAAGCTAAATTGGATAACATTATTTATTTAAAATTGAGGTAAAATACCTCAAATTCGTTGTCAAAGGTTGATGAAAATTTCAAAACAGGAGAGTTAAATCATATTAGAGAGCCCTGTCAAAGATTTTCTTTTTAAAAACAAATTTGTTTACATTTCGTTTCAGAAGAACTGAGTACTCGGGCAAAAATCCACACGAGGAGAAAATTTGTTAACAATAATTCAGCTTTAATAAAGAGGCTCTTCCCCCCCCCCTCCTCGATCCGCAATTACCCAACTCTCATTCACTCGTAAATCATCGAATCCTTGATGAATACGAGCACTCCGATAGACGCCCCATGTGTGCAAAGTGTCGCAACCCTCCCTCAGGAAATTATAAGTAAAAAAATGTTTCGAGAAGGGCTCCGACAAAGTACGCAAAACTCACCCATTTAAACAGAAGTCACTTCCGTCAATCCAACCCCAAGCGACCAGCAATAGCATCCTTGCGGTCACCCTAACAAACTTTCAACCTGGTGTCGTCTCTTCCTGCCCCTCCCCCTCCCCCATTGCTCATTCTCGCTCCCTCGTGGTCCCTCTCCGCAATGCCCTCCCTTCTCGTTACCTTTTCACTACGGACGGTATAATCATCCACAGGAGTTCATCCACTGATTAGCTCGGTTCTGCTGGGCGTCTGACGCAATGAGTCCCGGCTCCATTGGCCCTGATTAATCGCTTAGCTTCTGCTTCTTTTGCATTGGACTCTAGACGCATCTTTTGCCAGCCACGGAGAAATTCCGTGTGGCACTCTCATCCATTTCAATCCCAATGGGTTTTCCCTCAGTGGTACCATTCGATTGCTACCGCCTTTGTTCTCTCGATGAGATGAAATCCGCGCGCAACCGAGCTCCAATTTAACTATGATACTTTCTTTTTCTTTTTACGAGGACTTTTCGAGGGGGCGCCGCCGCTGCCCGGTAAATAAGTATTTAAAGGCTAATTTACATGGTTTGTTAAGCATTTGGTACAATGTGCGCTGGTGTTTATAGAGGGTTGATTATGAAAAGGTCCGTGGTACAAAAGCGCACAACTCGAGAGAAACGTTTGATCTTGTTCAATATGTGACGATGATTGAATCTCGCGAATAGCAAAACAAACACGCATTGTGTTCTAAATTCGAATAAACTTAATTACTTCATTGGTCGGCAAAATACAATTATTAGCTACAGAAACACAATTGATACGAATAATCAAGTCTCCGATAACTTATTATATAAATATTCAAATTTTTCCGAATCGCGAAACTCCCTTACGTAATGCACCACTTAGCGCTTGTTTACAAACTATTGCCTCTTATCCCAAATGTAACGCGAAATTGAATTCGGCTGCATTAGCAAGTAAATAGACAGAAGCAGGGAGAGACGCCGATATTGCAAAGACGCCATTGCAGAACTGAATATAATATTGCCCAAGAAGCTTATGCCACGGAGGTCATTATGCGGTATTATGTAAATCAATTTATATGGCAATTTGATTAATTGCCGGTAGTCGAGCTCACGTTGCAGTGTCACGATATTACTCGGCGCGATAGATATAACGGCGGTTACGAGGAGGCGCGCGGATGCACGAGAGGCTAAGGGCAGCGGTACGCGAGTTCGGTGGGAGAGGAAAGCCCTAACTGAGAAAACATCCGAATCGATCAGACGCCCCGGCCAGAGCTGATTTGTCGATTCTCGGCAAATGCGATTTACGAGACACCGAGTGCACCGAGTGCACCGAATCACAGTCAACGGCTCTGTGCGCCACCGAGAAACGATCTCGTGTAACACTACAGCACGTGAGATCGTGCCCATACAGACGTGCACTTACGCTTATGAAAGGCTTCTTCTCATTCTTGCGCAAGGATCGAACGGATCGATCGTATCGAGCCAACTACTCTAGCTTTAATCTAAGATTAATATTCGGCACCGAGGGCGGGCTCTTAACCGAAGCAGCTGCCTGGCTTTATTAGCCACCAGCTTGCAGAAGCCGTGAAAGAGACTTCCAAAATCAAGGCAAATGGCAAAGCGTTGGACATTTATATTCGGGATTGTTCTCGGGAGACTCTAACGAATGCATTGCCCTACTAGTAAGTCTTTAAATAGTGCAACACTCGTCGTTTTATGATAGATTTCGCCCTGCGTACAATAAAGCCGATTATGCTGGAAGCAGATTATTTTGAAATTCTTGTTACATTTTCAGCTTTACGACCAGGACAAGTCTGCTAATTTCACGTAACAGACCGTCATACGAGCGAGTCGTACTTACAAACACGAGTAACAAACTTGCGAAACTCTGACACGCATACATACCAAATCACGCGCGCGCGCGCGCGTCTATACCCATGCCCATTACTATATACCAGGACTCGTATTTCTCCCGAATCCGGTCCACCGACGGAAGAGTCGATTGCACAGTAATAAAAATTAATGTGAGCTTCGAGGGTCAGCCAACTTTACCTACCGGCGAATCTAAAAATAGAAATAGCTGAGCAACGTCGGGAGCGCCTCATTGTATATTCGTTTTGATTCGCATGGCCGAACCAACCGCGACTCGCTTCCACTTTCCACTCGGTTGACACCGACTCATGGTGGTGACGGTGAGCTGTACCCGGTATCCAGCTATTCCGCCCTTTGGACACCTCGAGCACTTCTTCCTGGCGCTTCTATACTAGAGCCGCGAGACCGACGCTAAAGTCCCTTATCTCGCGCGGCTCGTTCATTAATAAGCGGGGCTTGGACCACCGGTCGGGTGTCGCTTCAAAGATTCATATTTTTTTCCTAACCCCGGCTTAAGTTCGGTAGAGAGCTAACCTCGTTCTACGCTCGTCGAATTTTACGTACAACTCGGACGGGATGCATTGTTCGTTATGAGCTGGGTATTCTCGCGTGACCGGGGATCAGGCGAAATAACGTCATTTCGTATAGGATATTCAATCCCGGCCATCTTGAGACCGGTGAATATCGAGTTTTCAGGAAGGGAATGTCGAGTGACGCGTCTTTTGTGAATCTTCCTCTATTTCCATTTGTTTACGCTATTATTGAACACCGAAGTCGGCTATCTTACAACATAAGCATTGTTAAATATTTCACGTTTGAAGCTGACCGTTATAGTGTATCTATAAGCTGAAATGCACTATTTCGTTGGTATTCTTCTTCGATAAATATTCTGTTATCGTTGTGTAATTTTAAAGTGTTCTTTGAATATTAATTTCATATTCATCGATAATGTAGATGTTTATCGTACTTTCTGCGCTATACATGAGCCAAAAGCCGTTTCAACGAGAGCCCCTATGTAAATTACAATATAAGTAGGCACTTGAAGGAACGAAAATGGCCGTAGAGAAAAGAAGCAGACTCCCTGTACTTTAAAGGGATTCATTGCAAAGCCCATGGAAAATTATCGAGTCTTCGGGCGGCTATGAGTAAGAGCGATGCAAATCATCGAATAATAACATCCATCGCGCCTAACCATCGATCATAATAACGTCGATTGGACCGAAAGGGATACGCGATTACTCGAAGTGCCGAAGGATCATGACTTTAGGCTCCACGAATCCTCTTGCGAAGCCATTCCCGAGACGCGCCTCGAGACCCTCGGAATATACACGGGGATCGCCCTACGCGATGCCTTGCGCGCGCGACCCTACCGGAAATCGATTGGCCAGAGAGCCAAGAGGGACGGGGCCGACGTGTGCGCGCCCAGGGGAGGATTTCCCTCTATGGCTGGGGAAGGATGGCAAGATCGATTTCCCGTGTGCCAGAGTGACGAATGGGGAAGACACTGCAGACGAAGGAGCCCGAGGAGGAGTCGGGATGGGTTGGACGCTTAAGTGGGCCCTACGATTCAGACGAGGACGTAGGACTCTCGGCTCCTCGCTTGCTGTTGGCGATTGTTGAGAAATTTTTTCTTAATTCGATTTTGTTTGCGAGAGAACTATCCTCCTCCTCTTATGAAAATTCGGTCGGCCTTTCAACACAGATCATCAGTGGCGTACATGCCTCTTACGAAAGGGATTTTCCGACAGATTTCCAATGATTTTTCTATCTCCATGGGAATTCGCCTTGCGAATTTCAACAGAATCTTCTACGTGTTTTTATGAATTCAGAATAGTATTCTCATGACGGAATCTCTGCGATTCCAAATATATTCTTTCGAATTTCTCTTTGACATCTAATATTCACGCCGGGCGTATTGTAATTGCTTCCCATTTTAAAAACTTATACCACTATCTAGCGATATTAAAATTACAAAGATTCTTCAATAATTGTGGCCTACGCTTAACAAAATTTGAATACGTGACCGTACTTTTTTTCGAATGGATGAGGCACAAATAACTTTCACCTCTTATTTAACCAAATCTCTAACCATCTTAATAAAAATGAATGCTATGTAGATTCTACAGTATGAAATTCAATATTTTAATTTCCTTAAGAACTATTTAACATGTTCAAGAAAGAATATTCATCTGATAAGTTTAGAATTTATTTAAAATTTAGATTCGCAAAGAACACGGATTTGTAAATACAATGCTTAGAAAATCGGTTAGTAATTATGTATAAGCTTCTACTACAATAAAATATACAGCTTGGTAAAATAATCTATCTTATGATGTTAAGGTAAACGAGTAAAAAGTAAAAAAATTGACGATTAAATACAAAAATTAATTTTCATTTGCATTTCACGTAATATAGATGTTGTGTATTGCACGAGTAAGCAAATGAACTAAAAATAGAACAAATGTAATTTTTATATAAATATTTGAAAAGTTTTAATAAAAAACTTTAATGCCGAAATGAATTTCCATACATTTATAATAAAAAAGAAGATATCTGAGAATTCAAGCACTAATTTATGAACAATATGTACATATCCTGTGTAGCTGGTTTCAGTTTTTCTTTGCTACAGAATGGTTTTTTCATAATACAGGATTTATTTTTCTAAATGTAAAAACTTGTAAGTCTATTTCAACGGGGTAATGTAAAAAATATTAGCACAGAATACTCAAAGAACACTTTTACGAGATTCCGTTCGTTAAAGATTTCTTCTTTTTGTCTTCGTATCTAGCATTTGAAAGCATATTCTTATGAATTGTTGTTTCCTTTAATATAAAAATTCTTCAGTATATTCATGAATATTACATAACTGTTACATAAGATAATTATAAAACAATTATAAAACCATGACTTGCTAAGCAGTCACGAGCGTAATTTTTCAGAAAATGAATAAACAAACGCATTACCTTGCTGCATATGCTCATTTATCCTATATTTAGTTGATAACGTAACTCGAAAAGCCATTGAAGTCATATTAATTACAGCATATTAAATATATTAAACAGTCATATTAAATAGCATATATATTATTGGTGTATTCAAATAAAATAAATTAAGATTCGAATTCAATAATAATAAAATTAAACTTCAACTCTAACCTAGTAGTTGAGCACATCAGAAAGAACATATCAGAAATGTGGAGCATTTAATATGTTTATGTTTTTAAATAAAATTATTTATACTTCGAAATATATATATCAGCCTTCAATTATTCTCTGAAATATTTAGATGATAGCTAATTGACAGATATTGTTATTCAACGACTAGTTTCAAGTGACGGTGAGTTTTGGTATGCAAAACTCCAATACTACACTTATCCGACGTTTGTTGGCGAAAGAGTCCTTTTAAAAGAGTGACAGAAGTTCGAGCGCGGTATGAACTAATGTAAAAAACAACTAAAAATGAGATACGATTGGCAGAGTAGTTGGGAAAAGCGAGAGTCGGTCAGGAATCGTCATCGCCGCCGCCGCCGCCGCCTCCGCCTCCACCGTCGATATTGTCCCATTAATTGTGTCGACTGCTCACCGCGAACTTTGGCATATCGACAGTTTCTCTACGATAGTATCAAACTTCTCGTGGATTAGTTATTAAAGGAATTTTTCGTACCCCCGGGGACACGTCGCCCTTTATGACTTTTCCAAGAAGTCCCTATGGCTGAAAATTTCATTCTTAGTTCTCGACGTCTTCGTGCGGACTTCCCGTATTTTATTCTACCTTCTGACTTACTCGTGTCAGCTGCATCTGTGTATCGCTGGTATTTCTATAGAAGAGGCGTGTGCGTCACTTTTAATGTCGGAGGCTCGTGATACTTTTAGTTATAATTGGATTTTTCATCATTTCTGATCTATTACGAGTTCCTCATCTTTCCAATATACAGTAGAATATAGGACGCATAAGACTGTTACAGTAAATTCCAAATATGCATTGTGATTATACCAAGAAATATATCTCGCAATAATTAGAGCCGTAATAATTTCGGACCCATCGAAGTCATCTTACATTCTAAAATAATGAGTTACAGGCATCCTACAACATTCGCGCTGTTTCTTATTCCCCTAATATATTCGCGGGAACGCTTAAGCAGCTCCTGTGCAAAATGTCGCGATGCGCGACCGGAATAAAAAGAGGCACGAAGTAAAATGTAAATTCTCACTTCTGCACCGTGGACCAAGCATATACTTGAGTGAATATATTTAAAGTTGAAAAACCACAGTTACCTAAAGTACACAGCTTATGCATTTAAAGTACTTTTGTTGAAGAAAAGTTAGACAACTCATCGGGAAAGTGACATTATCATCGGCTGGCGGTCGCGAATAAAATTAAAATGTTTTATCTTAAGGCGTCGTCTTGCTCTCGGGTATGCCGTGCAAAGGACGACATTCCAATTACCGCACGATAATAATAATATTTTTTAAACAAGCATCGAGCCATCCTCGAAACAGAAGCTAGTATTCTTGCATCCGTGAATTCTTAACCGTAAGCTGCGTTTACGGGCTTCTCGAGGAAAGCGACGCTATCCCTCGACTCATCCGATCCTTAAGCCGACACACACTGATGTATCGCACTGCCGATGTCCCGACGCATTTTTCATCTCACGCCAACGCCGTCCTTTCTTCAGACGCCCGCAGCCTCTCTGATCCCCTTCCGAGCCCCCACCCCCCACCCCTCCGCTGCCCCAGTAGCGAAAAGCCCCTCGCGTCCCCCCCCCAGCGATCATCTTTCGCTTCGCATTCTGCGGGTGGATTCTTCGCACCCTCGAGAGGCGACATATGCCGGTCGTTTAATAATCGGCGAGCGGCTACGCGTCTTCACTGCCGTCCTCCCACATTTTTCCACCGAGGTTTTCCTTCCCTCGATAAAAATGCAAAAGCAATATATCGGACTAATGCATTAAGTAGCCAAGGAATGCAATGAGATTTCGATCTCGGGCTGCCGGTTGTGCCTCCATTATAGACATAACGGTCTTGCGCTTCCGATCCCTGACGAATTGTCCACGGAACTAATGAAAGCAAAGGCGCACGCGCGGCTCTCCTAGTGAACTCTCGGCCACGCTCGACAAAGGGCCTCGGAGATCCGGAGGAGCACGAAAATACACAGCTTCGGCAGCTGCGCCTCCCCTACTACTACAAATGAAGCCGTAGCCGAGCTCCAGCCCACGCCTCGCGCCTATTCCGTAAGAATTGCGGCCGTATCTTAGAAAAATGCTCGCTCCTATTTTTAGTAGGGACTGAAAACCTCATCCCCCTTCGCCGCCGAGAAAATGTCTGGAGTTCGCTCGGTTTTCTGTGACCCCCCGCTCGTACCTCTACATCCACCTCCTCCTCCTCCTCCCTTACTGTCTTTTGGCAAGTATTACGAGATTATTGCTTGCCCTGGGAGACTTTTCGAGTCTCTTATCTGCCCCCCGCGCTCGACGGATTCGCAAGTGAATTATCCGATCTATCCTTGAAAAATGGGATGCCCGTGCGGGAGCTAACGCTGACGGCAAAATGATCTTCCACCAAAATGGGAAATTGGATGGAAGGGATTGTGTGGATTGTAAATGATGAACGTATATGCAAGCGGCTTCGTTATTACACTTTAATGCTTTCATTCCAAGTCCCGATTTCTTCTGCCTGATGTATTATTGATTTATTTTTAATACGGCACATGCCGTTCGACGAGATACGTGATTTTACATTTTCTATTAAACTGACGGCCTTAGAAATCGAATAATAGCGTTCGCTCGGTCAAAAAAAAAAAAAATTGGTGAAACTAGCCGGCAGCTGACAAACTTGAAATACTTCTTCGAAAAAATTATTCGATTGTAGTTTCTTTCTATTAGCGTAAGAGCCCCGCATAAATATTTTGCATACATCAATAAGGGATGTTCTACTCGTGCGCTTCCACTCCTTACTTATGAATAGCATTCGACTCGAGAGAAGAATCACGCGTCTTGAAGGATGCGATTCTGCAGCGTCTCAACAGCTTTTAGAAATCCCACTCTTGCGAAATATTCGCCTAATTAGAACTCGTGTACGAGCTGGCTCCATTTGCTAATTCGTCGCTTAAAAAACATGCACTTCCGTAATGGATGATGGTAATATGTGCCTCCGAGGAACGGAGAGTCTCGAGCAGTTCGACGCTACGCGACAAAATCGTTATGGATCCTCTAATCGCAGGAGACTATTAACATAGGGAAAAAAAAATAAATGAGCCCCATCGTCGTAAACATACCCTTTTTCGCTTCTTTCATCACGCAAATCTATTGAAAATTCCAACAATTCCAAGAGAATCGAAAGATCACGTGAGCCGCGGAGCAGTAATTTTCTTTGTTCCTGAGGACCCTCGCACTAGACTCGATTCCCTCTTGGCGTAATTCCTTTTACAAACGAGATAACTCACCTCCTCGAGTTCCACGAATAGAAAAAAAAACAACAAACATATAGGGAAGAAAGTGCCGAGAAGAGGAACGACAACGAGAAGGAATAAAGGAAATAAGGATAGGAGAGAATCTAAAACGCGATCGTCTTCTCTCGAAAATAGCGACTAGGGGGCCGTGCTTCCAATGACAATGATAACAATAACACACAACGATAGCAACGATAGCAGTAACAAGGCCAGCGACGTAGAGAAAAAGTTTACGCGCCGCACGTGTCGGTGGGCGTCGATGGAGATGCACCATATGGGCGATTTCGTCAGGGAGCTTCATCCGAGGCATGGACCTGCGAGAGCACGGCAGCTGAAATCTCAGCGGAAGTCGCTCAACGACGGCGATAAAGTTGGCTCTCTCTCTCTCTCTCTCTCTCTCCAGCCCCACGCGCTTCACCTTCTCTCGCTGCCGGGAACTTCAATTAAGTTCCATCATCCTTATAGGAATTTAAGCTCGGAGGAAAGTCCCTTTAAGTGCGGTTCGACCCGGACAAGACTTAAACTCGGACTTTGGCCAACTGCGGCTATCGCGACTACTGCAATATTTAATAAGCCACGCTACATTAGCTCCAGGCAGCTAATGTCCCCGATCAAAGCCACTGGGGCTTTTCTGATTTAGAACGGGGCACGGCCTCTGTGTGGCTTGGATCGCGGTGAGGCTGGACGCTGCGGAGGCAGGGGGGCTGGAGATTCCGACAAGTGCTGCGCACTTTTCACTGCGTCGTTGAGTTCAGATCCTGAGCTATGCTCCTAGAGACCGGCTGGTTCGTTTATTTATTTACTTAGAGAGAGAGAGAGAGAGAGAGAATAGAGATAAGGAGAAGGAGGGCTGCATAATCCATTGGATGGAGTTGCGAGGTGCGAATAATAGGGAAGCAAAGCAACTAAATCCATAATTTGTTTACTTTGCTCGCGTGGAGGAGCCGCGAGTCGACAAATTGGTAATACAACTAGAGATTTATATCACACGAAGGACCTGTAGTTTCATTGTATTACATTAGTAAGAGCGTTCGAAGGTTATCGAAGCACTACAAGTGTAATCGATTCGGCCTGGCTCGGAAATGGCTCGGCCTACCTGCAGAATTTGTAAAATAATTTTAGACACGGAGCTCCAAAGGTATTAGCAGACGTTACAAAATAAAAAATAAAGAGCCGACGCCAAATGATGATGAAAAAAGCACATGTGAGTATCGGAGGATTCTACGCAATCCGTCGATTGGTCCGAATTTGGCTTATCGTGCGTCCCCGGGAAATATCGACTTGCCATATAAATTAATCGGGACACGTCGTTAACAAGCAATTGCAATCGTACGGGATTTACGACTTGGACATCTGTGCAATCTTCGATCGGAATCAAATGTTGACCCTTCGGTAACACTTAAAAATCAACATTACCCGATACGCCCAAGCAAGAGAGTAAACGACTTTCTTAGGGCTGCTCACTTTGTTTCTCTCTCGCGCAAAGGGTCGATCGTCGTCGTCGGCGATACGAGCCTAGAACTTAAAGTTACATGGTACATTCACCGATCACTAGTGATGTTAACTCGACTAATGTTAGGCCGAATGCTCGTGAATTTGCTCAATGATTAACAAAGAGCCGTTGGCGCCTCGCGTGAGGTCGAGTCAACATTAGAACTATTCCTCCATCAACGAGAGAAGAGATAACGTTCTCCGATTTCTCAGCTATGGTGTAAGTTACACTCGAGTTAATAAATCATAGCTTCGTGCATAAAGGAAGAAGAGCGAGGCGAGTTAAGGGGATATATCGACGCAGTAGAATAAAAATTGTCAAAGTGGCTGTAAAATTACAATCGAGACGTCAAACTAAAGCCGACGTTTTCAACCGAGTTTATAATGCCGATGTGCGTACGTCTTTCTTCCCTGGGCATTTTGAAAAGCGCAGAGAGAGAGAGAGAGCAGAGTACGAGAGGGGGAGCTACGAATACACCCGCAGAAGACTGACGTTGCAGCGTGAAGGAGAGAAAAAAAGAGTACGTGGAAAGAAAGGGGAGACAGATCGGCCATTGTGCCTGTCTCTAAGAATCCTAATCTCGCGATGGATGAAAAGTGCCACTTGTCTGACCTCTCCCTCCCTTGACCAGCCACTCATGACATTATATTATATTAGTCGTCGATCAAAATATTAAGCACCTACTTTTACGGGAAACGCCCTATTTCTGACACCTCTTTCTCGTCGCACCGCATCCCGAGGATTGTCTTCCTCCACCTGTCGATCTTCGCTGTAGCTACGATTTTGATTTCCAACCGGCCTTTGGATTGAAAAAAACTGGAGCTTTTAACATGGATTGTCTAGTAAACAAGAAGTGCAGCCAGCAATGATAAATAAGAAAAAGAAGCCCAGCTCTCTCGTTATTACAGTAATATCTGCTGATCGTAGAAAATGCGAGTGAAAGAAGGACGGAATAACTGACGAAAGAGTCGAACACCGATTAGACGGGATGACTTATAAATATACGATAAGATTTAAATTCGTGTACTCTGTGCGGTGTATAAAGTATACGCGTCGTGAGCCAAGCGCGATTTCGGAAAGTGTAATTACAAGGAGCGGATACTTTCTATTATCGTATAACGATTTGTTGAAGGTAGATACAGATTTCCGTAACGACTCATACTTGCGCCAATTAAAAATGTACGCGCACGATCTTCTGGAACGTTCCAAGAACGGCCAAAGTGCTATGCGCAGTTCCCGGCGCATTGCTCGAGCTCTTCTCTCCCTTTTGTCTCGCCGGTAGTTTTCACCTAGCCGACTCGCTGACTGGAACATAACACGCGCACTCGTGCGAGCGCAATAATAAGTCGATGATGTAGCCGCGAGCTCGTTCTTCTTGAACCGACGGTGAAAAACTCGTCGAGGGAATTCCGGTAATCGAGCTCCTGACGCCCCGTTGGTCTCCCTGGTACTCTCGCGTTCCAAAAAAGGGCGTTGAAAAAATGCGAAATTTCGACTTTGCCGTCCGACGCGAGCGGCGTAGGTGGGGGCGGGGCGGGGTGGTGGTAATACAGGAGGACGGGAGATTCCTTTGCCACGTGATTGTGCGTGCGTGAGTGTACAGACGGCCGTGACGAGGGCGGAGGAGTGGAAAAACAGTAAGACGGAAAAAGGGCTAAGAGAAGAAAGAAAAAAAAGTTAGGAGAAGGTCGGCGCTCATTGTAGTATTACATTAAAGGTACGCTCCTTATCTCCGCGAGCTGCAACTAGTGGCTGCTACGTCGAGCGCAGGCATAAATAAAGTTTCGATTCGCATTTAAATTCCCGGGTCGGTCGCTTCTTCTCCCTGCTCACCTTCTTGGCCGAGCTTCTCTAACGAGCCCTATTCCCATCTTAATATTCCGATAAGTCGTTCTTCCAGTTTCTCGGGCAAAATGCCCCGGCAAGATTGCTCTCCTGCGTGCGCAAGCCGCGATATTTGTCCATTTTCTTTTCCCCCTCGTTCGTCTCTCCCTCTCGGTCGGCCCTTCCCCCTCGTCGCCGGCTGCTCGATACTCGGCCCTTCGCCTTCGCTAAAAGCACAGGCCGAGGCTTCCCCGAGCCTGTCAAGCGCTCGCGCAACAAAAGCTCCGCGCAAGTGTCGCTTCCCGCGCTTCTCCTATCTCCCTCGTCCCCTTCGCCCGCGCCACCGGTCGGTCTCCACCCCTTCGTTTCTCGTGCCTTTTGATGGATTTGCGTTACCGGCCTCGCTCTACATATTACGTTGAATTAAGGGATGCGCGATCGCGCATCTCTCTATTTTATATTGTTATTGCCGAGGTGCCCGCCGTGTCATAAATCCCTCCTTGTCCGCTATTGCCAACTTTGTTTATTTTGACGAGAGATCATTAATTATTACAGGCGACGTGATTTTATTTTCGAGCTTGCGTCTTCCCACCAGAGATTCTGCCCTTAATTTGCAACTAATGCAAGTGTCGTTAATTCGAGTTCGCGCTTACGAAGGCTTATTGCGATTGTAAATATCAGCGAAAAGCAGTTTTACATCAGATACGTATTACCTTTATAAACTACATTAGTAGAGAAAATTGAAACATGTATACCGAGGAAGAGTAAAAATACCATTTTGTATACGGTATATTTCCAATAAGGATTATTTTAAATTATTATATCCGCATGATAACATATCACATATCTCCCTTTATGATGAAAAATACAAATAATAATGACCTGATAAAACAAATCTTTATTTGGCATCTCATTAAGCATCGACGTTTATAAATTATGAATAGTACTTTTAGGTTTTAGCGTTATAGGAGGACGATATATTTTTATTAAACAAATGATCACTATCCATCCAGACCTTCGTGCTCTTATAATGGAGAAACAAAAGCTCATTGTAATTGAAACAAACCCCGCGTATAATGACGAGCGTTCAATGAATATTATTGAATAAAACGCAATAAACCGAATATACATGACTCCCTTCATAAAGAAAATCAAAAATGTAGCACCGATGTAGTTTTTCACAAAGAATGGTACACAATGTATAAAAGTTACTTCAATTACATCGATACCCTTCGTATATGCAATAATTAATTCGTTATAAGCATTTTTGCACAAACCGCCCGACAATTAAATATAAAAGTGATTAAATTTATTATTTCATTGTAAATAATGAACATTCATTGTGAATGTCTCTTTATACGAATTTATTCACTATTTGAATAAGCACATACGTATTTGTCGCGTGGAAAATTGCGAGTCACGTATTTAAAGTCAATGCACAAGGAATGGAACAAATCTTATTTCGCGAGTACTAAGGCACGACAAAAAGACAAAGAGATTCCTTCTTCCTACTGATCACACTTTTTCTATGTCTTTTTCTTTTTTTCCCATTGAATGCGAATAGATAATAACTGTACAAGCGCGAAATATATTGTTAAGAAAGTTCCGTTATTCGATGAGCCTCGATGGCTGCAATAGATGACAGTAAAAATGTGCATTCAAGCTAAATTATTTATTCTTTTACTCAAATTTTTTAAAATCAACTAAGGTATCTTTTAGATAATTCTACCTCCGAATGCTTTGTAAATATGAATAGCAAAGAATTAATATAGAATATAGAAGATGTGTAAAATCTTTAACAAAGATGCAGAAATATTTTAGTTTAAATATTTTTAGAAGCTATAATCCCATGTCAAATGTATGTAGTAATTTTAGAAAAAGACTTACCTAACTTGAGCATAAACTTGAACATTGAATATAAGCTTTATACGTATTTACAAGATAAAATGAAATTGTAGCTTATTATATAATAATTTTTGCATACTTGATAATCTAATTTTGGAAAAAGCTGCTTTTTAATGCTCGTATATAAAATTCTCTAGAAAATATTTGAATCAAAAACATAAATTTTAAAAATAATTTGTACAAAGAATGTTTTATTATTAACTAATTAGTATTTTTTACAATTTTTATATCGAATTTTAATGGTACTTGAACAAGCTTCAAACGTGATTAAAAAATAAGTTATTGATAAAATGACGTTATTAGCCAAAAAACTAATCATAGAGAAAATGTCCTACTTTTGTGTAGTTACTAATGCCTTAACTTCGCATAATTTCAAAGTTACATGCGATTTTTAAATTTCTTAATATAATATAGACGTTATGTCAAATGAAGAAATTATTACATGCAGTCGAGAGCGTCAGAAGTGACCTTTACCGACATTTGACGGTAAAATACAATTTCTGGGGATACATGTCGGAAAATTGGAGTAACTAGAACATAATTTCTACATTGGTTCTAATCTAACAATCTCGTTTCAATACAAAATACAGAGATAGTATACTACTAAGTATAATACAGAGTATTTTATATGGTAAAATTTGGAATATAAAACATTTAAATAATATTACTTATTCAATATTTATCCTCTTGTAAAATAGTTATCGTAGTATAGTTTCGGATACTTTTCAAATTTAAAGCTAAAATTGAGTCGAAAAATAAGTTTCACTGAATTCAGATTCTTAACCTACTTCATTTTCACAGTAAATTTTTTTATTATAAGTGAATGTAATATAAAAGAATATTTTTTGATGAAAATGCTACTTTATAAATATTTGTATAAAATGTAGTGAAAATATAGCTTTGTCTGTATATTTATAAGTTATATATGAATATATTATCTATGAAATCATATGTAAATTACTATCATAAGCTTATTCAGCAGGTAGACTAATATACTGTAATAAAAAAACTATCTTGAGTAGTCTCGCTTTATTATATATAAAATCATACTAAAAGCTTACATATTGCAATAATGTTAGAATTCTTTTGGGTTCTTCGATAAATGTATAATATGAAGTTTTTAGATAAAAAAGAAGTTCTATATAAAAAGTTTACCAGTAAAAATTGATATTTCCATTTGTATTAAAATTGTAAATCATTCGGTGACACGAAAGAAAGTAGCGTAATCAAAACCTGACTCATATATGTTGATAATAGTTTTTACTTATATTAGAAACACAAGATTAGCCACTTTAATAAATGTAGATGAAGGTTTTTTGATTCGTATTTACTTGGAACATCACAGTGTTATTATAATTCTGATTCAAGATTCACATTATTAATATCGTACGGTAAATTAATTAAGTACGATTACAATCATAATATTAAAAAAAAACCGATATATAATATAATAATTCAAATACAGTGTAAATGCATTCAAACGATGGAGTATAACTTGTGATTATGCAATATTGTTTGACTAATTACATAATTATTTTATTAAAACAACATTTCGAAGTAATTATACAGTAAATTAATGATCGCCTGAATTTTTTCATTGCTGTTCTCAAACAAGCCGCCGAAATCCCGAGGTAAGCTTCAATCTTGCCAACCGATCACATAAAAAGCATAAAAAAGGGGGGAAAAAAGAGCTGAGCAAACACTCACGTTCGCTCTTGAATGAACGAAACGAGAAAAAAAAGAAGGAATTCAGGCTCATTCGTAGTCTCTCGGTCCATTATCTTCATTTCCAGAAGTTCCGAGGGGAGCAACAGCAAAGCGTGCAACCCTTGGAAAGCGATCCTAGTTGAGAATTTCCTCGAAAAAAAAGAAGTTTCGGGGGCGGCCCCGGTGGAAATTTAGCGACGACGTTAATTACGTCGAGGGTGAACAATTCTAACTCCCGATGATGTACCGTATTTGCAAGCCTTGATGAAACATTTGTGTTTGTGTGTGTGTGTGGGTGTGTGTAAGTGAGCACATTACGCATACGTAAGGCTGCGAGACGGAGCTCAAGAGATTATCACTTCGCTAATGAGCTCTGGCGCATGTGCGCGAGCGCGCAATCGAGGGCCGATAAACGAAATGACTTTTCCTCTTCCTGCAACCGGTATAATTAAAGGAACCACAGGCCGGCGATGCGGAAAACTTGGGCGGCTTCTTTTTATTGTGGACCCGCGCACTTTCACGGACCCAGAGATAAAAGTGCGCACATAAGGGACGCGCACTTGATTGGATTCACTCCAATATGCCGGTGGATAAAGAGATAGGTTGATTTTTGCATTGGGGGTCGACAAGAGGGTGCAAATATTTGGAACACCACGTTTTCTAGCCATGAAAATGATTTAACAGTGTTTTTGCGCTCCTATAACTATATATATGTACATATCAATATACTTCATCTTACCTTTCACAATAAACGTGCTCTTGAAACAATAAAGTCGCAAAGTCGGTTTGCTCGGCCTTTTTAGGAGTGCCTTTGAAAATATAAGTTAGTTAAATACAAGTTAGTCTTTTTACATCAATGCTCAAATTATTTTATTATTCTAGAATTATTAAACAGCCAACTTTTATTGCCATTCTTAAATTTTTAGAATATAAATTCTCTTATTTCCATAGCATTAAACGAAAGTACTTGTAATTTTGCTATGGAAACAATTTTTAAATTTTATATTAATACTTTTCTAACTCTTATTTCGAGAGATGACGAAAATTTAGTGTATCTTATTCTCACAAATGTAAAATAAATTTTGAAATTCGTTTTCGTTTTGTTAAAATTGGGTCACCTTCCGAGTTTCTTCAGTTAAGAAAAAGTAATTTGTATTAGTACATCCATTACATGGACGTAATTATTGAACTGTAAATAATATGTGCATAGTAGCATGCATAATTTGAACAATAATTGAACGTAGGTGCAGAGTTAATACTTATTTTGCTAATGGAATCGATTGAAATGAGAATCTATAGTGATAGCAAGAATATTTTACATTCGTGTACCAATTAGATTTCAGTCAATTCAAACAAAATTTATTATTATTATTTTATGCGCTTTTTATTTTGCAAGTTTTTTCGATGTTTTTTATTATTTATCAGTGGCCTTATTGTATACTTATGCATATTATATATATATATATATATAATTTTAAGAATTAATAGGGACTCAAAAGTACAATTCCATTGAGAATATAATTTATTATGAGCCTTATTTTCCGAATAGCCTAGTAATGTTTCACAACAAAAGAATTATTGCGCGAAGATAGTACTATAAAAGCGATAGATTTGTAAGATCAAAAATGTACGAATAAATAATTTATGCCTCAAAGGCAGAATATTTTCCAAATAAATAATGTTAATCTTCGTGAATAAGCGGTTATTTATTCGTCGATAGACGGGTCAATTCCCGCGAGCCGAGCGTACAAACATGAAAAGCTGTCGAGTAGATAACGTGCAAAAATTAGTAGAGTAAAAGGGAAATCCGAGAGGTAGGCGGAAAAATTCATTAGCAGCTTACGAAGTGTGCAGCAAACGCCAACCTCTATTAGAAGCGGTTGCCTCGGATTGCGGCCGATCCTGAAGCACAAAAATTGGCCGAAGAAACAAGTGTAGCTCGATAAATCAAAAGGCAGCTCCCAAGGAAAGGATCTTTGTATAGGTTCGATGACGGGCGATAATTTAAGCCGGACCCCCAGTTAGAGCGTCGGCGTCGGGAAGAAGGACAGTGGCAGGCGAAGCTTGAATCAGTACTTCCGATCATAAATTTCCATCAATGTCCAGGGGCACGCCATGTCATCGTCCTTCTGGATCCGCGGCCACATCCATCCTCATTAGCACTCGTGGGCCTTCTCCGTAATATCTGCGCAACTCACTGATTACTGCCGCGCACGGAGGAAAACAGAGAGGTTACAAGGGAGAAGAGAAAAGGACGGAGAAAGAGAGAGAGAGAGAGAGAGAGAGAGAGAGAGGAGGATGATTTCATAGACGTCTGCTGCAGATCGACAGCCAGTTATAAAATGAAGCGGACAAGAGGTACGGGGGTGGAGGCGGTCGAGACGAGGAAGATCATTGCACCGGAAGGCACGATTCGCGTGCTTGCGTATCCCGCTGGAAATTGATATTCTCCCTAGGCCCGTTTCGCTTCTTCAGCGAAATTACCTGTTTCGTAGCTTACGAGGAGCATCAAGCGATGCACCTTTCTCGCAGACCGATGCTCAACAAAGTATAACTTACCTACTTCGGCCTCCGTTAAGTATCAGAGAGGTTAATGCGAGTTACGAACTGTTGGTCTTGTTGCGTTCTATAAGTCATTATAAATCAAGTCCGCGCCATAAGTAACGAGTTCGGAATTGTCGCGCTGAGTATGTCATTCGCGTAATTCAATGATCTAGAAAGCCTTTGGATGAGTATTTAAATAGAGATTAATCAATAGAAAGAGATAGGAAGACCGAGACAGAGAGATTAATGCGACTCTTCAAAAATCGATTAATATTACTGTACTACTATCCTTTCACTGTGACTCGTGATGCTATTTTAATGAGTTTGCGGACAACCAGGTGCATTATCAAGGTGAGCGCGTTAGCTAAAGTCAGGATACCTTTTTGTCTTTCCTCTTTTTCCTTGTCATTTTTATACTCGCCCGTCCACTGCTCATTTCGACGTACCCGCCAATTATTATCGATACGCGTTATCCAAGAATTTGCATTTTAATTGTTTAATTTTTTGCTTCATTGGCGAATTACATTTGAAGGTTGATTATTCTCGAGTGGAATGCTATATTGCCTAGAATCGATTGTTAGCTTTCATAGCTTTTCATTAATACTCACGTTAAAAAGTATTTCCATGCACGTAAAATTAGATGGTAGACAATAACCGTAGCGTAATTATCGAAGATCGTTATGGAATATTGTCTCTCGGGTACGGGGTGCGCCGTTTCAACGCTTCATTTGTATTTTAGTTTTAAATTTAATTATCTTTTTTACGATACAATAAAATATACTAGCAGTATAAATTATTTTAATAAACACAAACACTCGCATTCACACTTGGCACACACGTATGTATAATATCCTATGGCCAATGAGCTGAACCTAATTCAATGATCGAAATCAATAATTTTTCCTTCAGATTACAAATAAATTCTTTTTTCTTATAATACACTTTTTTTTAACTACTAGAACGAACGCATTACTTGCAAGTTAGGCATTATCCGTTAATGAAAAGGAACTTCACTCATGTCAATGATAAAATGTGCTCCTTGATTTATAAATCCGTCAATATGATTTTCATCTGGCAAAAATTTTTGCAAATTATCTTCAGCTTTTAAAAAAATTTGACATTAAATTCTCTTGTGGCATATAAAAATCAACCCGTATTTTCAGCTAATGAATAATGAAAAAGCAAAAATGCTGATAATCTCGAAAAAGCAATTACTAATTTACTGATGATACGAATAATGTGGGAAAGTAACCCAATCACGATGACTAATAAAATTTACTATTGATGCTTTTTGGATGTTTCAAAGTATCTTTATTTCATATTTTTATATTGATTTGTGTGTTAAAGGTTGCAGGGTAGCAGATAAAATCGATTTTTTATTGTTTTTTAAAAATAAAACTTTTAATAAAAGCGGTGTCACTTTATATTTGCATTGCAAATATAAAAACTTTAAAAACATTTTTCACAAAATTTTGTTTATTTTTTCTTTATCATTTTTCAAGACAGACTTACGCCAGCTGGAAATTTTTTAAATGAAATATACCATGTCACATTTTCTTTTTTCTAAATCTTCATATAGATAGATATAACTTACACAATTCGTACTAGTTTTTGTATCTCTTAAAAATGAAAAAATCAAAACATATTCTGATTTTTAGATAAGAGAAAAGTTGATGAAGAAATAATGATCTGTATATAAAAAATATTTGAATCTAAAAATAGAACCGCAATCAATAGTATGAAAAAATGTGAAATTCTTTTGTTTTAGATGTCTTTTCTGATTAAATTAAAGTGATAAATATTTTCAATAATAGCAAATACTCCGTAAAATTTGACTATGAACTATAAATAAATGGAGCCTAATGATGGAAAGCCCGCGGTACCTATACGTGCTTTGTAGTTTTAGGAAGAAAGACTAGAATTAAAACCCTTTAAAATGAAAAATTTGTTTTTAAAATTTTGAATGGATTCAGGTACGTAAATTAAAGAATCTTTAATAAAATGAAAACTGAGTGAATCGGACCAATTGCTTCCTACGGTACGAACGGAGAAAAACGTTTCGTCTGTCTCTTTCTGATGTAGAATCAATTTGCAAAGCGATTTAATTTCACAAACTAATTTAACAGAAGACACAATCGAAGATAGAATTCGTCATGTACAGAATTCATTTGCGTTGACATTGGATCGAGTCGGGCGGAGGCGAAACACAATAGCGTGCAATCCTTTGCACCGCAGTACTGAATTCGATGTTTATTAATTAATACATATTTGATAAGCTCAGTACCCGCGAATACTAAGACCTCCAATAATCTTGAAATTGACAAGCGATGCACCATAAAAGCTCCGAACTCGAAACCAAAGTTATGAGCCCTCGTCCATTCCGATGCCGGCAGTCCAATAAGTGCAACTATTTTCCCCCAACGTGTAATCCCGAAATTCCAAGGATACTTCGCTCTATCGGTCCACGGTGCGTCAGTTCTGAGCCCGATTATCGAGAGCATGCCCCTGTTAACAATCCGCGGCTACATCCTCGGTGAGCCTTTTTGTAATCCACAGCACGCGATCGTCGAGTGCGAAGGAAAGGGTAGGCGAGCACGAATCGCGTGTAATGTTCCACGGATAGCTGGTTAAATTTCCTGGGCGGTGGGTGGCAGGCGTGATCGATGTTTACGAGTGGGACAGGACGAAATAAATATTGTCTTGGAAGGCGAACGCCACGTCGGCGCCATCGTATTTTTCGCAACGTTTTATTGAATCGTTCGATTCGCTAGGGTCGGCCACTTGCAATCATCGTTAAAACGGATTGTCGGGTCGCTCTGAGTAAGGACATTTTATGAGAGACGACATACGAATTCGATATGAGTGTCACGTGTTATTATATGCCTACGTAACACGTATGTGTTTTCATCAAACAATCACTTTTTTGTGGGTCTCATCAGTTAAGTGTAGAGATCTGTTTTCTTTTTTTTTAATTATATTGATCTTTTTAATCTTTAAAAGTTGTAGAAATTAATACTCCAGTAAATATTGAATCTTGGCTGCGCGTTTCGTCCAAAAGATTTGAGACATATTCAAAAGGTTTATTGAAGACGCGAGGTTTTTTTAGCCAAATGAAACGTACGTTTTTTTGCGACATGAAACTGACTGAACGTCTATTCATCTAAATAACAGCAATAATAATGCTTCTTATTTTAAATGATTATTTTTCGAAAAATTATGTTGAATGCAAAAGTTTTTCGACGCACTTAATGTCGGAATGACATTAGATTGTATTTTTCTCTAGAAATAAAAGTTTTACAGGGTAATGGGTACAAAGGCCTATATCTCTATTACAAGTATAAAATAAATTGTCAGAGATAAAATCGAGTATGAAATATGAAGATAAAGTAGCCATTGAAATATAAATAAAATTACACAATAGTGGAAACACGGCGGATTTCAACAACCAATTTTGATCGGACGGCATGATTGTACAATTCATATTGTAACAAAAACTGTAACTTTCAAACAATTTTTTTTCACTTTTTCTTTAGTTTTCGGACTTTTTATTTGAGTTTTATTTTTATAGTAACTTGACCTTGAATGATAAGTCAAATTTTATGAAATAACCCAGAGCTTTCTTTCTCTTTCAAAAATGTTTACGGCCCCTACATTCCCGCTGTATTTCCGCATGTCGTTCAATTATTGTGCATTGCGGAAGGCGGTCTCTAATTTGGCAAACAGAATAATCGCCAAAATACAATGTGGTCGTACAGGTGAAAGGCGCTTTAAAAAGGAAAAGCAATACGAGTAATTGAGTGACGGCGGGGAAGATATGCGTGGCCGACAAAGGCTTGTCAACTTACTCGACAGGTCTACATGAATGAATACACAATCGTACATATGTGAAAAGTTTCTTTTGCCGAGCCGTTAAGTCTGTTAAAGTCTCTCCCCCCCCCTTCGCCCGCCACCCGGCAAAAACCAGTTAATCTTTTGAAATACTTTACCTAGTATTGCGATTCTCTTCCACACTTGTACGGGCGTACTTTCTTTTGTCGAGTTGTCTTCTATTTCTCTTTCGTTTCTTTTGACATGGCTTCCTTCACTCCGTGGTGGTCACCTATATTAATTAAGATCGACGCAGCCTATTGATTTCCCGACGTTTTCTTGGGTTTCTCTTGCATTATGCATACGAGTGCAGGTATCCAGGAGTAAAGTGAGACTGGCCACGTGCTTTAAGTTTCATATCGCTTTTTCCCGTACGCATATTTACTTATGTGCCGCTGATCGACTTGTGTAATCCGT
Organism: Kradibia gibbosae; assembly: GCA_018907135.1. NCBI lineage: Eukaryota > Metazoa > Arthropoda > Insecta > Hymenoptera > Agaonidae > Kradibia > Kradibia gibbosae. The sequence goes on along the minus strand of JACCHX010000003.1, from coordinate 2,043,910 downwards.
CGCTTTCACGGACACCCGCTTTTCAATCAAAATAATTAAAACTAGCAAGTAGGGGTACTTAAAACTTAACTGCATACTGAATTTCACGCTTACGCCACTGCTTGATTTAAAATTGTATGCGATGATTAAGGTAGGCGGAGCTTCGTAGTTTTAATGCAAAATTAAAAAATTTTACGACGAAGAATTTTAGTACGCGAAACCAGAAATTTTAAAAGTCTTAAGTAAACTAAGGAGAAAATGGCAGGCTAATATTAAAATAGAGTTAAGAGACGTGCGATCAAGTATCTCGGGAAATTTAAAGCAATTTGAAGTAAATGGCATCGCCCTTTTATGAATAAGTTGCTCAAGCTTCACGATTAAAAAGAGAAGTATTTGAAAATTAATAATGGGATCTCACCTCGCTTCACTTACTGTTTGTTCATATTCCTAATTAATTTTCACCAGATAGGAAGATTCATTAAAAATAAAAACATTTATTTGCCAATTTTCATTATTATTTCCATTACTGTGAAGAATAAATTCTTAAGAATTAATAATAAAGTAAAGCTAAATTCAACTCTTGACAGTAGTCGTCGAACATTATTTAAACGGAATTATTCGTTTCCTTGCCCTAACAATAACAATATACATGTCTCCAACGCGGATAGTCGTAAATAATAAATCAACTATTTGTTTTATAAATTTCGTTTAAAGACATAGAGAAGCCAGAGAATTTCGCTTCATCAACATTCCCTTAAAATATTAACAGCACACTTTCCCGAAAGGAAAGTTGCGCAAATTTCAATCCCAACATTTTCTTCTCTTTTCTTCGCAAGCCTTCTTGTTCTTCACCTTCTCCCATAGATTTATGTATTTTTATTTGCTTGCATTCTATTTTCTTGTCTTTTCGTCACAGTAACTATAAATTTTCGGACCTTGATTAAAGTTTCTCTAAAGAATATAGCTCGGCTTCTTCAACGTTCGGATATAAAAAGCTCAACGCCATCGTTTAGCCTATAAAAAAAAGTAACTTAGCGTGTCGCGTTTCGCGGAGCTGCGTTACGTGAATCTTAAGTATTTAATGCACCTTAAGGATGTGTAAGGCCGCTTTTAAACACGTACCTTTTTAACACGAAGATCATCTCAACTTCTTTATTACTTTCGCTTTTTCGATATTGTTTCAAGAATTTTAATTTTATAGATACTTTTTCAGTGCGTTGTAACATCATGAAATTACGCTTATAATAGATTTTTTCTTGCGCGGACATTTCTTCTTTTTCTTAGCATTCCAGAACAATTATCACTCGCCTAAAGTTCCACACGAGAGACTCAATAAGTATAATTGCCTTCAAACGTACTTACTTTGGCTTCTCCAGCAATGTTTCGATTTTCTAGTACTTTCGCGTGTGTTTGATGAATTTATTTTCACTTTTTACGGGGTATAACTGTAACAAACGATATATAACTAATTTTTATTCTTTTTCTACTTTTATTAGGTTTTTTCTTTAACGATTGGTTTTCTTTTGGTTGAACGTATTTTCTAAATAATTTACAGTATTGATAATGGAATAAAATAAATTCAAGTCTTAGTATTTTCTTTAGATATTTTAATTTTAGGTTCTATTTTTTTTTGTTACTACAAATACATTATATTAAAAATTTTAATAATATATATGTATAAATAAATAAATAAATAAATACATATATATATAGGTATGTGTGCATAAAAGTTCAATGGATCCATATTTTGTGTAAATATCTCGTAATTTTTGTTGTTTTTTTTGAAAAAAAGCTGCATTAAACGACATTAAACTTTAATGAAGCTTTGAATAAATAAGCAACAATTATAAAGATTGCAAATACGAGTTAATAAATAAATAATTAAAAACTGTTATAGTATCTTTTTATATTTTCTGCTAGTCTTATGTACTTTCGTGTCCCCGACTGTCAATACGAATCATATTCTACTTCTTGTGTTTCTCATATTTTTCATCTTCGTATCATTCTCTGATTTAATGTTTTTCCGCACGCGAAAATAAAAAAGCATATTCCTATATATTTTTTATGTATAAAAATTTCGATGGGTCATTTCCATGCAAGATTAGATGAAATGATACAATTCAAATTTAAACAGAAATCAGGGAATGGAATTCTTTTGCGTTTCATTTAACGAATGTGATTTGCAAATATATGAAGTCTATATTTGATTCATCAAATATAAAGATACAAAAAAAAAGATTTCAAACAAACAAAGCCATTCTACAATTAGAATTAATATTTATAAATAAAAACGTATAATTAGAATAATTATTAACATATTTCAATTATTCTTATTTTAATTACAAAATAAAATCCGCCATTAGAAAATAGATTAAAATTTCAAATAAATTTTATAAAATGAAATTAAACAGATAAATGGTCAATGCGTCATTGCGCGAAATCGAATAGCATCTACACTTCTCATCCGATAAACACCTTCTATATTATTACATATTTCAACCGACAAGTACAAAAGTAGAAATGTCTTCTTGAAAAATGCATTGGCTTCTGCTCCAGGTGAAGAGAATGAGAGAACTTTTCTCTACTGCCGTTTCTTTTTCCTTGAGGAATAAAAGTTTATGTGACTTTATAAGAATTTTACTCTGCTTTTGTTTCATGAAGAAGGCACGTCTTTCCTAGAGAACTAAAGTTGATGGAAGACTATTTAAGTTTTAAACTTCCCGAAACTTTATTCATGATTAAATTGGATTTCTTGTCCTGCGCATGTGATTAAACGGTCTAAGTGTCATTATGTAATTTCTCGATTAATTATTCGGCATAATCAATAAATGGGCAGATATAAAAAATGAGCTTTGAAATAGTTCGGATACTGGTCCTTATAATAGCAGACGCAGTAATGTAGAAGTAACTGAGCGCGGGGGGAGGGAAGTATTGTATTCTCGGAAAGACGAAGTTCCACTCGTATCAACACAATAGGTGTCTAGCCTCCATTTTCTACTGGAAAACGAATGATCGAAGGTTCGGACACATAGAAAAACACGTGCGCAAACGGGCTGGACATCGCGATGAAGTTGATATCGATGAAAAAGTAGCCCTGACGAGGCGAGAGCCTTTTAGTAATAAGAGGAAAGTTGAACAACGCGAGAGGGACAGGAGTGCACATTATCATATCAGGTCGCGCCTCCCAACTTTCCTCGCCCCGATTCCCGATGCCATTTATTTCTCACGACCTGGTGCATCCCTTGGATGGATTCCTTGTTACGCCTGCCCTTATTTCTCCTCACGTTACGACGTAAATAAATGCCACCGCCGACGTGTCGTACCGATACATTAGACGGTATCTAATCTACAAGCATTCCACTGTCTAGTGTTACAATATTTTTATCGCGGGATATGCTCTGCGTGTATTTTCATTGCTTGCACAACTTTCTTAGCGTGCGTAAAAATTCGTTACGTTCAACGGGTGGCTTGCATTAGTGAAGGCTCGACATGGGATTGAAGTACTTGTATAATGAGAAAAGAATATACAGGTCGCGCTTTAATATTCACATTTTGACGAATTTATATTGCGAGCTTGCCTACCTCGGGCTCGGGAAATGGACACGGGCTTAATGCTTTAAAAGCATTTCTTTTCCCAATACGCTTTGCCTTCTCCTCGATAGTTATCCACATATAATAACAGTATTATATGATAGATTTATAAAAAAAAGTCTCAATTATCCCCCCTCTGGTACTACCGAAACGGTCCTTCTAACGAAACGCAAAGAATGCAAAAAAAGCCTCCGTGTAAAAAGCGCCACTAATCAAATAGTGAAAAATGTTTATTCTTTACATGTTAGACATCTTGAAGGAACTGCCGCAGCCGAAAATAAATTATATATATATATATATATATACAGAGAGAGAGAGAGAGAGAGAGGGGAGGGATTCAGAGTGAAAAGTGAATTTAAAATAACAGAAGCAGCATATAACGAAGAATTTAGTCATTGCAACGAACGTAATAAAAATAATAAAGTGAATGCAAATTCTGAACTTTAGGAACACTCATACTGCAAACTAAAATATGAAATGTTTTCCACAATTCGATAATGCAAAGCTGGTATGCGTACAAATATTATTAATACTATCTGCTCGAATTCTTCAAATAAAGACGTCCAATCTTCACCCATACATTGGACTGGATAAAGTGCATTCAAGAAAGCGAGCTTACTCCCCCTTGTCGCTGTAATATAAAAACTATTCTCCATTCAAGCACTCGGGTTTTATTGCGTAATAAACGTAGCGAAATAAAGCGAAAAATTCATACAAGATCCTCAAACGTTTTCCAATACAAGTGCACTCGTGCAGAGTACCATACCGTGCGTACAAAGTATTGATCGGATCACCTTTATCGAGCGTTATGGAAGTGTTGCGAACGATTTAGCACTGAGCGCAAAGTTGAAGCGAATCGAGGAAGAGTAAATTAATCCCTTTGGCCTCCCGCTGTGGATCCGTGGCAAGGAGCAACGCGAGCGCTCGAAGACGATAAGTGACGACGCGGCTCCCCCTACGCTTAGCAATCCAAAGCCACATCTGGGGTAGACGCCTTAGAAGCGTTGTTGCCGGGTGTCATCGAGCGCGGGCCCAGGATGCCCACCTCCGACTGAAGATGCGGGCAGGCTCGTCGACGCGGAGCCGCTCACCTCACCGGCATGCAGAAGCACACGATGGGCCAGTTGCGCGGTTCCGGGGCCCAGGGTCCAGCTTCGCCGGCCTCCGGTCAGCGGGCCCCGGTGCGCCGCTGGAACAGCTTCCACGGGGGGAATTACGCGACCGAGGTAGCGCTGCAGCAGCACCACCAGCAGCAGCAGCATCAGCATCAGCATCAGGCGGGCGTCCAATCGCCGCACTCGCACGGCTATGGCCCCCAGGAGGCCTACGCTTGCTCGAGGGCCCAGCCAAGGCTGCCCAGAGCCGTGCAGGCCCTCCGGAGCGAGAGCGTCGACAGGACGCACCCCGTGAGGGCCCAGCCCCCGCCCCCGCCCGCCTTCCCCAGGCGGCGGTTCAGCGTCTGGTAAGTACAACTCCGGTGATTTCCAAAAGAGGACTCGCCGTTCGGCTTGAATAATTCGGTATGCTTCGCTTTCGGTTGTCTTGGGCTCGAAGGGCGAGGAGGGACCATTACCATAACTGCACACGGCATATACGCCTTGGCCGAGCGAAGAGTCTCGCCTGTCGCTGCTGTAAGCTTTGGTATTTAATTCAAATCTCCGTTAAGATTTTGCTTATTGCACTTCTTATATAACTTCATGCATTCTCGAACTCGAATTCCCGAATTTCATGCTGCCGCGTTGTGTGGAATGAGACTCCGGATAACAAGTTTGAAGGGAATTATGTATCTTGATCCGTCCGAGTGTTCTTATACAAAATGTTGACCAATAATGATTCAAATACAATACATTTGAACTAGTAGTAAGGATGGTATCGTTTTTTCTGCCCTACCCAGATCAACGATTAAAAAATGTTTTCTCTGTCATTTAAAATCCCACTGCAGTAATTATGAAGATTATTTCTGCAAAATTATAAAATAATCGATTGCTCTTATTTATACATGCATTGTAAGTGTAAAGTAGAATACAATAGATTTTTTGGTCATCTATTTTAACACTTTTGCACGAGCTGTTTGTCCAATAATGCAGATAAAACTGCTGAAAAACTATTTTAAAAATATTTTATGGTAAATATAATGAATTCATGCTCGGAAGTTCACATAAAGTATTTTTCTTCTTAAAAAGTCATTGAAATCGAAAAATGTCGTTTGCAATTGTAAAAAAAATTAATATTGCCTATAATTTATATTCTTCATTTAAATAATTCTTAAGTATCTGAGGAAAAACTTCCGTGTATATTATTCCTTAAAAAAATTCCTTGAATCACTTTTTTCCTTTTGCGGATGCAACCGCCAGAATTGATATAATGTAATGCCATAACTATGACGATAGTTTTTCGATTATTTCTGCGCAAAAAGGATGCAAAATTTTTTTCTCGTTCTTATTGATATCCAGTAATTTACCTTAATTCAAGATCATGGAAAATGCAAAAATCTTACTTACTATGAAGATTTTTCATTAAATATAAAATTTTTTTTACGAAAACATTTATCAAGTATAAAAGAATTGATAATAATTTCACTTAAATATTAACAAAATTGTATTATATATATATGTACCTTCGTTAAAAAAAGTCCATGAGTAAATTATACAGCGGCTGAAGTTAATTAAAATCAAAACATTAAACAGCAAACTTTGTAAATAATGCATTTACGCATATATTAAAAAAACTTTATTATTTGCTATAATTTTGAATTAAAATTTCATTGCCAAAAACATATATTATAATAAAGATAAATTAAAGTATAATAATAATTATAACTGTACACATTATATAGCAATTCAAAATTTGTATAAGTAAAAATATAAAAAATTTTGAATCACATATTTTAATTTATATAAAGTTGTAAAACTTTAGTAAAATATATTATTATAATTGAATAGTAAATATTATGAAAACATTATTTCGTAAACATTTGGCTTCTATACATGTTATTAATATATCAAAATATTTCTTACTGCAGATTGAATTTAATGTGATTATTAATGAAAATACTAAAAAAATAACATCAAAAAAGATTGTTGTTATTAAATTTAATATTTAAAACACACATTCAAAATGTGCAGCGCTGTCGAATAAATACTTTTAACAATATCAATTCTGGAAGAAGTTTAAATTATACTGAAGTATCTTAATCATCATAAACTCGAAAATCTTATACAACTTTAATCATTAAGTATAATAATTCAAATACGTAATTTTCAATCGAGTAAAAAACTTAATAATTATTAAATTATATACTGCGTATTCGTATCACCTTATTAACTTGGAAATACTATTTTCCATAACGGCAAACATTAATTTTTTTTTTCATGAAAATTAGGAAATAATTGAATTATATGGTAAGAGAGCTAAATGACATATTTATCGTGTATTAATTACGTTCGAATACGAATTACACAGTCAATTAAGAATTTACTGAAATAAAAATGCGTACGCACAAGGGCAAATTACTACGTAAAAAAACAGTGGCGCCCGTTTGACCTCGTGTGAATCCGAGCGATTATCAAGTCGGTCGGGTAACGTCGAAAGTAGGAAAAATTCTGCATAAAATTTGTATGTTCACGATTGGTTAGCTGTAACGTGCATCTGCCTATGTACCGTAAAAGTGCACCGCAGCGCAGAAAAAAGCCAAGTGCGCTAGAAGAAAAGACGCCGAGGGGGCAGGAAAAAAGTGAGGAAGACGCGCGGATTGCGTAGCGGCTAGAGGGTCAACAGCCTTCTTGTTCCTCCTCTTTATGGTGAGCCTCCCTCCATAACCCCTCACTTTTCTCGTTCTCTCTCTCTCTCTCTCTCTCTCTCTCTCTCTCTCTCTCTCTCTCTACCTTTGATGTATACACAACGGACACAATCTCGAGCGCTTCGCATCTTTCTCTGCGCCTTTTTCATAGACCATCTCTCCATCTTCAATAACAATGCTCTCTTTCTCGCTCAGCTGATTCCAGAGTCCCTTGAAGCTCGATCACTGCAATGCCGTACATCCATCTTTTCCTCCTTTCTGTTCCTCTTTCTCATTACGCTCGATTTTACTTGTCTTCCTAACACTCGTACTGTCTATATCTCTCTATCTCTCGAATTATCTCTTTCACTCCTGTTATCCTTTTTCACGATTTTTTACACACTCATGAGGACATGATGGAGGTAGTAATTAGAAAACTTTTCTTATGAATAATAAGTGCTCTCTGTTTTCTTTTAGACCGACAGCTTCGCTATAAGTAATTTCAAACATTTTATGTTTCATGAAAAAGAGTAATAAGTATACTATTAAACAGTTTGCTAAAATTGGTAGCCATACTTAATAATTATTCGAATTTTGATGTCTTATACGCAGTTTATGAGAATTCCATATTTTTCCGGCCACTGACAAACTCCTGTTTCCCGGAATAAATAATCATATTCTCTAATATATTATGTAGAATTTTCAATCTATATTAACTTTGGTAACTTTTGACATGCACGATTAAAGCGAAGAATCAAATTTTGGATATGGCATTATCCAAGCAGATTTTTAATACAGAACAGTAAAAATATTATTTTCTTATATTACAAATTTTTTTCAAAATACCATTCATATTTTTAATACTTTAGGAATCTCATGCTGACTTACTTATAAAAACAAATTATCTGTCAATTGTTTTAATTATTTTTAATTAGTACTTCATTAATTATACTTGTATATAGATTTTATTTGATATTTTTATCATTTACGTATATTTTATATGGATAGACGTAAATTTACATAAAAATACAATTAATTATTAGTGAGAATCTAATAGCTACTGAAATCAAATACGTATTTAAGTGTTCTTTTAAAGTTACCAATAGTTACATTTGAATTTAATTATTTATAATAACTTCGTCCAAAAGATAATCACTTTATGGTTTTAAAAATTGATTCAATCGTTTTTAAAACTTTTTTTAATTAAATGGTCTTCTTTTTTAGTCACAACTATTTAAAAAAAACACGATATAATTTAAATTCTTAGTAACTAATAAAAAAATTTTAAATTTCTTTGCAAGTTTATATTTATTTTTATTTATATCGCACTAATTTTCATTTACTTTAATTATAATTAATTCAAAACAAATTTAATTGACATTTAATTGTTTTTCTCTATCATGTAGCTTTTGAAAAGGTCATATTTCTAAATTATTTATTAATTTAACTTATAATTTATCTCCATCCATTTTATCATTCCACAACAATTTGCTTGAAGAGCTTTGGCGCCGATGAAAATTGTGAAGTATATTTACTTTTGCTGCATGTTTATAAAAATATATACATTATTGAAATAATGGTTATATATATGATTAGGCCGTATTAAATACGAATTAAAAAATAAACAAAATTCTTATATATTATTTTTAAAGAAAGCCGAATATTTTTACACTAACGTTATTTAAACGTTATTTAAACGTAATATAAAGTAATTAAAAAATCCCTTGCTCGTTATAAAGAAACTTTTTAGATATTTATGCATCATATATTTGCTTACAACGTGATAGATACAAAAATTTTCTACCTTGATATAAAGAAGCTGACCTTGAGAATCGATTGGAGTTTTTTGCGGTATAAACTTATGCTTGTAAATTATTGTGAAGTATTCGTAAACATGTTTATTATTGATTTCACATAATTGATTTTATCATATTAAGAAATATAGTGATTCAATACAATATCTAGTTGATTGAAAATTGAATATCTTATTTATTACTATTAATAAAAATACACATGTGAAAATATTAAACCACATTTTCGCAAAAAATGATATTTGTTTTTAACTGTACTGTAATGTTTTTTGAAAATAAATCATTAAAAATCAAACATTGATGATGAAGTAATTTGAATAGCTGATAGTAAATACCATACATCAAATCTATCAGAATGAAAATGCGTCTTTCAAGAAACAAATGGAATATTAAGCGTTACAGAATAGGTTGCAATTTGCACAAATTGGATCCGTCTGTGAAGCGTGTCCGAAGAGAAGTACGGAAAGGGGCACGATATCCTCGATGAAACAAAAACAGTCGAAGAAAACTAGCAAACCGTGGTGCCTCCTTAAATTTCCCCTCGCTGCTGAATATCTTCAACCTATCCACGGACGTCCCTTATAATTCGGCGAAATCGAAAGCCACGGAAATGCTTATTTTTTCCACCCCAGGATGGCGGCAACGCATCGCGGCGCACAGACGGCACCATGGTGCTGATTTCCCGTTTTTCTCGGAAACGGCTCCCCTTCTGTGCTCCTCGTCCCCGTCCCCCCAGCCCCGATCCTGGCTGCCAAATCGCAGCTCCGGTTCAGTTGACGTAATGGCGCCTCTCGAGCGTGGGTGAACCGACGCGTCACTGAGGCGGAAATAGATATGCCGAGAATTTTTGGGGATATCCAATTGACCTTCGGCCGAGGATTTCTATTTTATCGAGTCACGTTAACGAGGTTATAAAGTGGCTCGCGTAGGATGGCATCTAGGAATGAACGCCAACGAGAATGGGGTTGTAAGGCCGATAAAATGTTCGCATTGATGAGATAAAATGTTCGCATGACGTTTTTAAATGCGATTAAGAATTGATATTTGGCGCACTGGTAAATGTAATTGGCATTGGCGATGCTAATGGAATCGTGCGAAAAATTTACTAGCCAATTTCATTGAATAACTTGACCAGTTACTTATTAGTGGAAAACATTTTTCCCAAATGATAAGTTAAAATAAACATGTCACGTATATTAAATAAAATGCATCTCGGTTGCTTCTCATTCTTTTTGGCAACGGTGCACTCACAGCTGTGTATTCGTAATACTGAAGAAGGAATAAAAAAAAGGAATTTTTATACATACTTGATTCCAGATTTTATATTTATATTCACCACAACTTAAAATGCATGTGCCTAATACGGCATATAAATGATTCTTGGCATACTAAATGTATTCTTTTGTATTGCTCTCCTTTAATAAAAAGAATATATGCGATTTTGTTCTTCGAATAATACTTGGTTTTATCTCCAATCATTATTAAAAAAGATACGTATAGCATGAATTTGAATTAAAAATAAAATATCATATACGCGTGACAACAGGAGATTGATGTATAGAGATAATTTTATTCGATTCTACGGTAAATTGGAATCAATTTTTATTACAATTGATATAATTGGCATCAAGGATAGTAAATAGTCATTAATCATCTAAATACACACATACACATATATATATATATATATTATTGGTTGTTATATATATATATATATTATTGGTGATTATATATTTATATATTATTGGTATATTATTCATGTATAAAAGGTATGAATATCTATGCGTTCCTTATGTTTAGCTAATTCAATTTCATATTGGTACAATTTTAAATACGCTTAAGTTTTTGTTTATGATACATAAAGGTAAGAAAATATTTAGATATTTTAAAATAGTTATAATTGAAAAAATATTTTTAGATTCGTACATTTTATTCATCAGATGCTCTATACGTGCCAAATTTACGGGATGAAAATTTAGCTTTATTTTCACTTTATCAAAATTAAAGGGAACTTATATGTTTATCAAATATTTAACATTATAATGAACTGTCATTCAACAAACAATGTGTTCCGCATTATTTATTTACGTATTGATAAAGTTGTGAGGAGGAAAGTACTGTTCATTTAAAAATTAAATGTTCGTTAAATTAAATAAAATGAAAAAACGTGCCTTCTAGCGGAGTACGATTGAGAATAAAGTTTTTATTTTTATTTCGTACAACGAATTAGTAAGAATTTTATAAACAAATTTAAGAAATTCAGTACTTGATATATGGTTCCGTATATTTGTCGCACCTGGCAAATCAATATACCATTTGAAAAATTCCTTTTCTTGTGGGAGCTGACTTTTCTCTTCGTATACTTAAAACAACAGTATTTAAAATAATACGTATTTTATATTACGTGGAATACGTAAATGCACGTTGCATTTTATAAACAGAATTGCTATTCTATCAACTCGATCCAGTTGTCATTACATGCATGTCAAACAAAAGTAATCCCTTCATTATCATACACTACACATAAATTAAAATTACGCATTGTAACGAAAATGCCAGACGCTACATAACAGCCTTATTTGTCAATTACAGCTTTGGAAAAAGGACCGGCGGCAGTGCCAGGAGGCCGAATGAGTGCTTCGTCCTTGAACCATCCGAGATGATAGCCGTAAGTTAATTTTAATGTAAATTTTTTTTCTCCATTTTAACGTGTTGTTATAAGGTACTGTCCGAGGTAAGGGAGTAGATTTAGAGTTGAAGTCTTGAGTAAAATTTTCCGGCTTTTTCTTTATTTTAATGACGTCTGCAAGAATAATACCGTGACAAAATGTTGTGTTTTTGTAGCGAGGCGAGCGAAATTGACTCCTCCGTTCACTTTTCTATACCAAACCTGTTCTATTTCTAGCTGCTTTGAAAAACTATTTAATAAAGATATAAATAGATTCTGGAAGAGCTTCGTACAACTAGTATCCTTCTATTTACGTATACAAAGATATCTTTTATAGTATCTTTTAGCGCTTAATGACCTTTGATAAGAATCACACATGGTTGGACATTTCTATCTATCCGACAAAACGATATGGATATTTATTTTTAGTTCGTCGGACGTTCGCTACGTATTGATCTTTAAGACCTTAGAAATTTCGTTCCGAGTAACCTCCCGTGATGCGCGGGGGTCAGATACGTATCGACATCGGAACCCTGAAAATTTTCAAGACCTTACAATCCAGATAGATAGTAATGAAAATAAAGGACCAAAAAAGTCTCTGCGCGCCCTACGAGTGATTAGATGAGTTCCCAGACTCTCGAGCGGCGCATAGAAAAGAAAAACACCATCGCGGCGGCGGCGGGGGAGATGGATAAGGGAGAGAGGGAGAGAGAGAGAGAGAGAGAGAGACAGAAAGAGAATAAAAAGCCAATGAGTAAAAAAGAAGCGGCTTCCCTAAGGCCTTTTTCGGTGGCCGCGATCGCTTAGCGCTTTAGCCTCGCATTGCCAGAACTGAAATGCCGACGTCGGAGTTCGCGAACGCGACGAGCTTACGAAACCGACCTTCGCGGCCCTCGACTCCTCCGCGAGCGCAAAACTGGTCTCGACGAGGATCCCCGGTCTGCTACCTCCCGAGGCTGGAGGGGCAGAACGACGACTACGCGGAAGGTGTCGGAGCCGTCCACCCCCGCGCATATCTACGCACGGTAAGCTTTAAAAGCATTACGCAGGAACGGAATGCCTGTCAATTACTCGCCGCGCGGACCCTCGCTCTATCTCCGTGGCGCGAATCCGACGGTTAATCAATACGAGCCGACTCCACAGCCCTTTCCCTTTCTGCCTCGACGAAGCTCCTCCCGCATCATCGTGCCCGGCCGAAGATGACGACACGAAGCAGCGACAATAACGGCAGCGAGCGGAGGGTGTCGCGATTCTCGCAGCCTGAGTTTGAATTCAGCTTCCGCGGCCGCGTGCTCCGCCTCGTCAGGTGGCCGCGATTTATCAGCAGAATGTTCGCAGCACCCCGCCCCTCCCCCCACTCTCTCTCTCTCTTCCCTACTTACCACAATTGCGCTCAGCCCCGCGTAGAGCTTACGCTCAAGCGGTGTTTTCCCTGCGCCTGCCTTTTGCAAATCGAGCGAGACAGTCTGCTATATTTCAGAGCTTCGCTACTCGGCGAGGATAAAAAACTCTTCCACAGTCGAGGGACTTTCGGCTTTCGCGCTTGGAGTGGCTCACTGATTAGCCAATCATCGGCTCACTCCACGGCCTGCACTTTTTTTAATTTTGCCATATGCCATGCGGTCGGATCCAAATGTCCCGCACGCGAGCAGCAGCCGCTCGCCCGTAAAGAATACCAGTGCCGCTCTGCCGAAAATAGCGACGCCTCCCCCCTTCCTTTTCCCAGCCCGGCTCCTAGCGATCGGCTTCCCACATTCCAAGGCCACGAAACGCCGCTCGGCCTCGGACTTGCCTCGAGGGCTAAGGGTCCCGGCGGCTTTCAATACCCGACCGCGATCGGTTGTTCCGCTCGTCGGGTGCGTTCGGTGACGGCCTCTAGCGGCGGCAGTCGCAAGCGCGGCCTTACCGACGACAGGCGCAGAGCAGGACAGATGATAAGGTAGAGGGCTCCGACTTCCTTCCGAGGCCGTCGTCGCTCCATCCCGAAGACGAGCCGCGTCCTCTGCCCCTTGGCGTCGCTCCCCAACGAGCGCATCCGGGAAGAGGTCAAGACAAGGCGGAGTGTTCACCCAGGGCACGTCAATGCCGCAATGGCTCGGAGCTGGAAATTTCCGTTTGCGCGGATCCGCGAATGCCGAAAGGATAACTTAACGGCTCGAGGCCGGAATTCGAGCAGCTGCCGAGGAGCTTACCTCGACCTCGTGGAACATTAATAATCGGAGGCGCTATGCTCGCTCGACGGCGAGCTGACGGTAGGTCAACGGGAATTACGCCGCGCTCTCGTTTCACCTGCAACGGTACTACGGCCGCACCTGGAGCAGTTTCCGGAGCCCTATCGGATTTTCCCTGCGCCGCCGCGACCGATGCACCGCTGCATTCGTAAATCGATCGGGGCTCGCGTGCGCCCCCCGCTCCTTACGAGTCCTCGGCGTCGAGCCATTAATTAAAGCCTATTATTATCAACGATATTCCCGGCATTGACCCCGAACTCCGCGTTGCCTAGGCTCTTCCAAGCCGAGGGTCATTTTTGAGCAGGTGTTGGGGCAGCGTTTAGGTGCGAGCGCTCGACTTTTATCACCTGATTGGATTGCGCTACGTATGCGGGATACCGTTGAAATTCGGCAACGTGCCACTATATTAAATCACGTACTACTTGAATTTCTCTTTAGATATCTATTGCTTGCTGCGATTGGCTCGAAATACAAAATACCATTATTGAATGCAGCATATTGCATGTGGCACAGTTCGGTCGATACCCTCTCCTGCTAAAGTGAATTCGGTAATTGAACCCGTAAATTGAACTTGAATTTAAAATCAAGCTTACTGGCTGCTTGTTTGTTCAACACTGTTGTTGTCCTGTTACTGATACTTTTGTTATTGCACCTGCTACCTATCCTGGCTACTTTAAATACTAAATGCTTTCACAATTGTTCCTCGCTACTGATATTACCATTCGACAATCCAGACGTCCAAAAAAAAAAACGATTCCAATTAGTATTCAACGATTATTGTCTCTTCTATGTGCAACCGTGAATTTTTTTGGCTTAACATTACTCACACTTATCATCACACCTTGCCATTATTGTTTTGCAATTAATAGTCAAGTAGGAGGCTGAAATGGGTATTCGGAAGCTCTTTGACGTATCCGTAATCAGCGATTCTAAATTATTCGCAAATATTTGAATTTCGACGATAATTACCGACTAGTTGATCGTTCGGATTGTCAGATATGGTTCATTATCAAATTTCTCCGTCATATTTTGCCATTCCAACGCCAATGGCTAGGACCGTGAAAAGCCTCGCATTCTCCTTATGCTCGGAGGCAATTCCATACGCGAAAAGCATATAACCACGTCGACGGAGCTCTCCTGAACCAGCCCAGCCTTCAATTTTGGCTGCCTGAAAATCATTTCAACGTTACACATATGACTGGCTAATTTTATTGGTAATTTTTCACTATCGGTAATATACAATGCGCATTGGAAAATCAAAACTGACAATTTACTCTTGTGTACCATGTCTATGACTGTGATCGAGGTTTTGAACCCCTTCTAGCTTACAACTAATCCTCTGGAGAAAAATACATATAATAGGATTTTAAAACGTCGACGTGCGAATAGAATGACTTCGTGAATTTCGAATTTGTACTCAGAGTTGCTTTAAATTTTTTATAACCATAATGTAAACTATTCATTTGCATCTAATAATCACAATTGCATATTTTAAACGTATTGACACTACTCTAATAAGCATATACATCTTTTGAATTAATTACATGAAAATGCTCGTGACAGAAGCGTAATTATTTTACATGTGACATATTTTACATGTTAATGATCATTATGTTTAATTAAAATCGCTCTCAAAAGTCAACTAAAATCAGTGTTTGGATAAAATATTAAAAATGTTGTTAAACAGACAGCTCGTAATAGCAGCAATTCGATTTTATGCAACAATTTGAATCCATTGAATGCTTAACATGATTCAGAATTTCACCATTTTATTTATTGAATACTTCTCTTTGTAGGGTAACTGTAGAAATTCTGCGTAACATGACGTATTACTTGTGAATTATGTTGAGTAACCCTCAATATGGATATTTAAAATAAATATTACATTTCAAACACATTTTAATTTCCAATATATATATATATAATCGTATTTAAATATATAACCTTTTTCTAAAATAGTAAAACTATTTTGAGATTTTTTTCCATTTTAAATGAATGAGTTGAAACTGGTTAAACACATTATTTATTTGAACCATTAATATTGAATCTATATTCTTATTTTTATTCGTTATAATTCGGCGACGGAAAATTATAAATTTATTTATCATTTTTTCTATTTCAGAAGATTTTTACAGAACATTATATTGGTAATTATAAGTCTTTCATTTGTGGTTGGATTTGTATAAATATTTACTTAAATATGTTTCAACTGTATATAAATCGTCTTTATTCTTTATGCACAGTGAAAAATTATTTTGCATAATTAAATGCTTTAAATACAAGTTTAATTTATTTATCTTCATTAAATTTAATTAAATGGCGTTTAATTAATAACGAGGATTTACTTTGTATTGAAACAGTTGTAACTGAGCTCAAATAAAACCAAAGATTTTTAAAAATATAATTATCTACCGCAATAATTATATTATTAAACTTAATTCCGATTTCACTGATAATTATTATTACACAGGCTCATATGATTGCAGAGAGTTGTCAAGTGTAAATGTTTAATTAATGTTTGTCATTATTTATACTCGAAGCGGTTTTACATTTTCATGAATTTTCATCCTTTAAGCATTGAGGTAGTTAATTTACTACTTTTTGAAACGATTTTCCTCCACAGTAGCACTAACTAATGAATATTATGGTCTTGCTGTGCTTTGCTTAAGGATTTTAAAAGAAAAAATAAGCGATGTATACGAAATGTTTATAGCTTTCTTCACTTACTTAAATTACAAGGAGTTAGTAGATTCATTAGAACAAAATATTTTTTATGATTCAGGTAAATTTTGAATATTAGGCCACTGAAAAAGGTCAAATTGACAAATTATAATAAAAATCTCGTATAAAAACACTAGTAATACGAATCGTACAACGCAGTGGCAAAATCGCTCAAACTAAGCGTTAAATATTCATAGAATCCAACAGGCAATCAAAACTCGAGTGACGGGATGCGTAATGCCAAATAAGTGGAGTTTCTGTCAGTCACCCCCGCCATAGCCAGTGTTCGATTCACCAACATTTAATCGCGCTTTTTCCCCCTCCTCATTATCGTCTACAAGTGTCAACAAGCCCGATCCGATAAAGACACTTGCACCAGCTCCATCGAAAATCGCAACTCTCTCTCTCTCTCTCTCTCTCTCTCTCTCCACTTCAACTCGGGAAGGGTTAAGCGAGAGGAGAGCCAAGAGGTTGAGCGGTGTCCTTAAAATAAATCCGCAAAATACGGGCGATGCGCTTCGGCGCCTCGACGGCCAACGTTGAATCCTACGCTCGACGCCTACGTAGAGGCGCTTTCCTGGACCCATTTACGGAACATCGTCGAGGAATCGGTGTTTACAACCTCGGTCTCTGCTAGCCGTATGATGATCCCGCGACTCACGCCTCCGCGCTCCGTAATTATTGAAGGCGACTGCAGTATTGCGGGGTAAATCATGGCAGTGGCATCTACGTAATTAGCATTACACTTTTTCCTTCTTCTTAGCTATCCCATTTACTTGTCGATGTTGCAAATTGGTATCGATTTTACGAAAGACCGGAAGCGAGAGCAATCGATCATGTAGTCACTGCAATAACAGAAGCTCATAAATCGTTTCAGGGATTAATATCGAATCTTCACGATGATTATAAAGAGCAATAAAACGTCGTTTTATACGGACCAACTTTTCTGTTTTTATCTCGTATTTAAAAATAGTAGGATTATCAGGTTGAAAATACGGGTTAGTTAAAATAACGATGCGCCCGTTTCTTAAATCAATCCTATAATTTAATAAACTAATTGAAATGTTCAAATATTTGTATATTTGTGTAAAGGGAGTTTTTTTATATACATGTAAAGGAAGAGAGAGAGAGAGAGAGAGAAAGAGTGAAAAATGTATTACATTAATTAATTTTTATAATGTATAGATGGAAGTATAATGTACAGTCTCATGTTCTTGAGTAATCAATTGATATAGTAAGATTAGCATTTCTTAATCGCTCGAGGAAATGTCACAAGTGCTCGAATTTCTTGTTATGGATATTTCGTAGTCAATAATGTCACATTTTCAATGCAATAATTAACTATTGATCAAAATAATGAATGTAAATTTTTAATATAAAACAAGACAATAACATCTTTATATGTAATCTTTATATGTAATATTTTAATTAGAACGTATAATTCATTGTTTACAAAAAATAAACATTCTTGGAAAATCTTAATTTTGTGCTTTGCAAGCGAGCATTATATAATTTCCATGAAGTCATTATAAATTCCATAAGGACCAGTGCTTCGATTTTCATTTAACAAATGCTAGGGAAGCAAAACTGTAACATAATTTTCCGCTCTGCAGTGTCTAGGAACAACTGCAATGTGTAATTTATTATGCTTTCATGGCAGGCTATAAATTGTGAATCACACGGGGGTGGACTAAATTAACCGAACTCAAATCCAAATCCAATAAAATAAATAAAAGAAATGCTCTTATTGCACGACAATGCAATTAACTACAACCTAAATAAATTTATCGATAAAAAAAAAAAAAAAATTTATGCCACCGTCACGGGATTGGCTTTGACGACGTGAAACTCGATCAAAAATAAAACGTATTCGCGATCTGAATACTAGGGTCTTGCGAAGATGAGACAAGGACGGAAAATACGGTCGAGCACGCGAAATATGAATCACTCAGCGTAAGTCAATATCATTCCCGGTCTTTTGCCAAGGGGAAGAGAAAGCATTCAATTAGTGAAAGGGGACCGATAAAGTCAAGTGGCTCGGATCGCCGTCGCCGCAATCGCCGCCGCTCGGACTGAGAGTAAATAGAGCAGGACTGACAAAAGAAGGCCGCGACGAGGGATGCGATCACGATTATGGGCGGAAATAAGGCATTTCGGCATTTCCTGCTTCTCGGACGCGTGCGTGAGCTCGTGATTCATCGGTGCCCGTAATTGTCATCGGATGCTCAATTGTTGACCCAATACGTGGATATAATAAACTTCCTATGGGCGAATGCACCATCACCTCGTTCCTCGTATTTTTTTTTAATTGCAAACGTAAAAAACGCAGATATCATCGTTATTGAAGGCAATCGGAACATTTCACCGTCGGCATTTTGTACCGAAGCGTAAGAGCTCTGCTTTATCGGCATGCAAATTTCCCGAGCTATTCATTAATTCCTCGCAAATACCGATGGAAACGCTACGATGCCAATTATGTCCATTAAGCGTGCGCCACACCTTCCGACGAAAGCACTCCGAGTTCTCGAAGAGAAAGGGGCGTGACAGTTTTCCACGTTAAAAGATGAATGCCATTGGCAGGTTAAATGGAGTTTGCGTGTCAGGTAGAGGAGAGGCGCCAATTGTTACAATTTACAAGGTGCATACAAGGAAAAAGCCCGAGATACGTTTCGAAAGTTCTCGTAAAATTGGTAAACGAAAATATTACAGACAGCAAAACGGCCCATTATTCGTCGTAGCTTGCAAATCCCTGCCAGTGTTGTGCGTTTCTTATACAAACGCTCCATTAGCGTAAGAGTTAACATAATACTCGACAGGTTTTAATTGGGCGGATCTCGTAAATCTAGCGGTGCCAGGTGCAGTCCCGACTCCCTACGAGCTTCTGGTCCAGCTTATATCGGAATCCCGTACTTCCAGAATCCCTGTCGCGTCCGACGACTCATAATAATATGCTCAGACTCTCGTTTATTTACGGTCCAGAGGAAGATATTCGGTTGCTAGCCTGGATCGAAACGACGAAGGATTTCATCCGTGCGGAGAAGGCCTCTCTAATATAATCCTTTCCTTCGTCTTAACGATGTCTTCGTTCCATTCACCGCACACTTTGCCGCCATCGCCCGACGCGAATGAAAACTTCTCGCGAAGACCGGCGACTCCCGCTTCCGTCACGGTCCTTATCGCCACCGACCGGACGAAGCCGTCGCCTCGCTCGGACCGATAACGTTTCGGACGCCCCTATTCGTATCGAATCAAGCTGGACGAGCTTTTTTCATTTCTAAATCCTGACGGATCGCCAATGTACTTGGCTCGTTTTGTGGCTCAGGGCTCAGTCAATCACGGGCTTTGTCGGTGATGCTTGAGAGTTGCGCACGGCGGGACGACGGCGGGGAAGGGTAAAACCGACCAGGGCTCAAATTATACGAGGATAAATGGGACGCGTTACATTATTAAGGAGCGTTTATTAGTTCGTCCGTGAAAGGATATATATTACTGTTCCGGCTTTTCTGTTCTCCACCGCCCTTGTAATGAGATGATATTACATCGATTGACGACAAATCAATTTTTATAACAATTCAGCGATGTACTTTTACTGGATGTCAAGTATTAACAAATTAATTTTTGTGGGCGGATGAATACGTGCGTGCATGCGCTTGTGTGTTAGGTGTTTTGATTGATTAGCCCATAGTGAGTGGGTGTGTTAATTGATTAGCCTAGTTTGCACTAAATTATTCGATTAGATGTAATACGAACGTAGAAATTGGATTCATAATTGAACAATTGAACAGTATTTCAATTAAATATTAGGTTTACTTTCAAATAAATGTATTGAAAAAAAATGTAATTTTCAATGCGTCATCAATACGGCATTATAAATTTAAGAACTCAAAAAATTAGCTCATCCTCCTGTAGAAATACACGTATTTTTACAATACGTTCAATTATCGATCTTTCTCGTATTTTCGAGTTGTATAAGTTTTCATAAAAACGACCTCTATTTACTTCAAAAGAACGCACGTGTAAATGTGAAAGAATAAAAATAGACAACAGTTTTAAAGGTAATTTGAAAAGATTTACAATTGAATTCAATGAATATTTGAACACATCCTGTTATTTTGGTTCATTGAACCTTCCTCTTTTATATCGCACATTGTGTCCTCTTTCGTATTTCACGTTACATTGTCTGTGTAGATACTGCAAAAATTTTTGTGTTAATACCTTGAATTAAATCTCCACTATCCATACCTTAATAGGCCAACAATTCTATAAAAAAATAGTAACTTATTTCTGGTAGATGGAATGAGATCTGTTTCAAAGTACACTCACCGCTACGAATGTAAAAGATTAATTGACAAAGTAGTAAGAAAGATCCTTTTATCGGCAAGCTTTAGGTAAATGTTGGCCGAAATTTCGCAAACAATGTGGGCGCCAGGTCTCCTTGAAAATCTTTTAAAAATATCGCAAGCGCTGGGCCATTGCCCACAGTTTTTTTCATTCCGAGGAGGAAGAAGAAAATACTCGGTGCCAAATGGCCGCGAAACGTCGCCCTCCAAATAATAAAGGAATTGATGGCAAAGCGTATGGCTGCGCAAGAGGCGCACGTAATGCAGCCTCGCATTGCCAGTCAAGCTCGTAAAGTGCGAATTTGAAGGAAAGCGGCGTGCGCTTGCCGATAAGGTAGTTGCCGACGCCGTTGGTGATTACCTCACCACTCGTCCGAGAATAAATTGAGCATAAATCGTTGACTGACAAATCGCCCGAGGAACTGGCAAATATTGTTCTTCCAGGGTAATACTTAGGAGCCGTCGTTTCTCGGGGATTAGTCATGCCGGCGTTGCGCGCGGCGTATCTCTATTTGGTGAGGACCCGAGGAGCCGGAGGTGAAGATTTGCAACCCTACCTGGGCGTACCGTAACGGATTGCAGGAGGGTACCACGACCGTGGCGGCCACGTGTTCGCAGGAAAAGCCTCCGGAGGATTCTCGTAAACTTTTAACAGCCTCCTCCTGCCCGTCCTCCCCTCCACACCCTGGCTTCATTGATATCCAGGCTGACACGAGCGATTCTAGAGCTACGCCGCCAACGCCACCAATGAGTATTTATGTAATTCAATCGCGTGGGAGCCTGTCTCGACTTCCTACGAGGCGGAGGTGTTGCCATTAGCGGCTCGAGCGCGCCTTAAACAATAATTATAATTAACAATTAAATCCGAGCTTAGCCGAACGGAAGTCGCCTATACGAAGTGTCCGAAGCTACTAAGGCTACTTTATTATTTATTATTTATAAGCGAATTATTAACGCAGAGTTCTTTTTAACGAGTCAATGATCTGGATTCAATTTGATTTATCCCTATTGATTTACGCCTCTAGGATAACGCAAAGACAAGAAAAACTCGTTTCGTTCACATTGAGCATAATTATGCCAGTATCCTCCGTACTTACGTGCATTTGTAGATGCTTTGAGGCCGTGAGCAGCTGTGCGCGAATGCGCAATACGTAGCTTCTTATAAGATCGACAAAAAGTCGACGGCGTGAAAAATTGAGATTCGAGGTGGGGATACGACGGGATCGTGGTGTCGCCGGCAAGGATGAAGACGCTTTGGAAAAGCTGGCTAAGTAACAATAAAATGAGTAGGCGTTCTAAATTGGGAATCCGTATTCATGATAGCGAGCAGTTTGACACCGAATCCCGGAGCATGGATCGTCAAACCCGAGAGAAATCCGTCCGGGGTTCATGAGCCAGACAGTTGGGTTAAGGGGGTGGGGTGGTGGGAGAGAGAGAGAGAGAGAGAGAGAGAGAGAGAGTGACGCAGGCCCGGTGCCCCGAGGTAAACGTCACGGAGTCCGTGAACGGGTTTGTAAAACAAAGCGCCGGTGGCACAACATATGAAACGAGGTGAAAAGGCGTGAAAGCCGAAAGATCCGGGGGGCGGCGGCGGCGGCAGGGTGGGGAATCGGGGGAGGAGGTAGACACTAATCGTCTTCTGGCTTTGATCGCCGGCCGCAATGACAAAAGCGACTGAGCTGCAGGGAACAATTGTCCGAAGCCGGGCCAGATTATGACACCGCCTCACGCCCGGAAAAAACCATCGGACAACGGCGACCCCTGCCACGACGTTACGCCTCCGCTGCCCCCGGCGAGGTCCCCATCAATAAAGGCTCCCGAAGCCGCCGCCGCCGCCGCCGCCGCTGCTCCTCAACGCTTGCCCGCTAACGTAGAGCAGGCTCGGAAGCGGCCGACCGGAAAGATCCGTGGCGTACTCGCATTTCACAGCCGATGGCTCGAGGCTCTCGTACTGCCGGAGCGAAAATAAACGCCGCCGACGTCTGGCCGGGCGTTCGCCAATCGCCGCAGGAGGGGCAGAGGCCGAGGGAAAAGTTATCCTCGACCGCTCTGCCCTCCTGCCCGTGTGCACGAATGGGCGGCTGTTTCTCGGGCTTGTCCGATCGGCTGGCGCTATCGAGGGCTAAGGTCGCGCCCACCCCGCAGAACCAAAACAAAGATGCCGAGAGGGTATGCGGGGGCGGGGACGGGGACGCCAAAGCTTCCAGGTACCGTCGCGACACGAGGCTCGCGAGGCCCGGTTAATTTTAACGGTTGCGTTATTATAATTAGTGTCGTTGCCAGCGGCTCGTTCAACGCTCTCGTAGCCGATCGCGGGCGACGATTCGGCCCGCAACTTCTAGACGCAGCTACCGGGCGATTAATGTAGTAACTTGTCCGCGACGTGTCCGGGTGCGAGCGCATTGGGGAGCATTATTTTCGTCCACAACGATAGTGCGAAAGGGAGGAAGTGTCTCTCCAGTCGCCATCGCGAGTCACGTGTTACGAATAAAACAACATTGCAAACGTCTCTCTCTATCTCTATCTCTGCCTCTGTCTTTCCCTTTTTCTGCCTCTCTCTCTCTCTCTCTCTTTCTCTCTCTCTGTGTGTAAGTACGTACGTGTGTCCCTCGGCTCGTCGAGGTCGAAGATTCGCCAAAAAGCCAAGCGAGTGGCCAATGGAGACCGAATGAGCCTCCGGAGACAATAAATTATCTCCCTCGGGGAGGCGCGCGTATGTCGCGCATACGTCCGAGGCTACCCGAAAACACGTGTGCGCGTACCGAACCTCCCGAGGAGTGAGGGCAGCTCACGTGACCGCTCGTCGGCCCCTCCCGGGCGGGCCTCTTTGTCGGAGAGCGGCGAGCCTCCCCGCCCCGCCGCCGCCGTCGCCGGCTCCCGTAGCCCCGTGCTTGTGAACGTCGACGACCCGGCGACGACAGTTCCGCCGACCTTCCCTCCCTCCCTTTCAATGCGGAGTTCCCGAGCTGCGCTTGCGATTCAGTAGCAAGCGCCGAGGAGTACCGGCGAGTCTCCCGTGTTACGGAGAGGACCCAGGCGTAGAGGACCTGTCGAGGTCTCCGAGTCGCGTCGGTCGTTGGGCGTCGAGCCTTACGTAAGTCGAGTGCCCTCTTCCCCGGAGGAAGTGAGGCGGACGGCGTGCGCGGCATCGGGCCCCGAAATGGGGAGCCTCGAGCTACGAGTGGGCCGAGCAGGATGCTGAAGCACTCGAGGAGGACGTCCGCGGGTGCCCCGAGGCCGAGGGCACCCGGGCAGTCCCTCGTCAGGCGGAGGAGGATACGCGGCCGGTCCGTGTCTAGGAGCTGGCCAGGAACCCCGGGCACGCTCTCCGTCGTCTCGACGACCTCCTCCGAGGTAACCGGTCTCGAAAGCTACCTCTTGCTGCCCCTACAGCACCGAGCTTACATAACCCCGTCGGCCGATCCTGCTTTAGCGCGGGTTTAGCTGTTTTCTTTCGGCCTTCCCCGACTCCCATTTGTTTTTGTATTCCTATCTTTCCTCTGCGCTTCGCTCGTGGAGGCTTTGTACGCTCTTACGCACGCCGACGCGCAAACTTTTATCGAACTCCCCGCGCCACCTCCGCGAGCGATCCACCCACTCTCACTTCCCGCTCCCCTCAAAAACGCTCGGCTCCTCACACGAAGCGAAAATTGAAGCTTTTACGGTACAACGCCATGGTACGGCGCGTGGTTTTGGTCGATGCAGTCGTCGGGCCGTTCGCAATACTATTGCTTTGCGCTCTTCCCACTGCTTTCGAGCTATTCGCCGAATTTCCCACTCCGATTTCGTGAATATTAAGAATAAGCGAGTGCCCCGTGAGTGCCCGCGTGCAGCCATTGTCAACACCGAAAAACTCACTCGTTAAAACAATTTTATCCCTAAATATGCAAATTGCAAGATTAGCTCGCTACTCGGAACAAAGTAGATTAAAATATGTCTGCCTTTCAACGCAATATATAAGACACCTCGCGCCTTGTTAAGCTCACGTTTATTTATACAATTTAATAACGAAGTCCACGGTTAAGGAGCCAGATTAATAAGATCTTAGCCAAACCCTTACTAAATTCAAGTATTTTATTAAAAATCCTAAAGCCCTCGCTTTACTATCTTACATAATTTAATTTTCACGTATAATGTAACAAAATTTTCGGTTCAATGAAAGCAGAGAACCGGAAACTTAATCATACGCACGTTTAATTTTGTTATGCTCGTAACATTTTTAATTTTACTTCAATTATTAATAAAAGCCTTTCGCTTCCAATCAACTGCAAGTGAAATTAGGCGACTTATAAAGATTTGAAAATAAAATTCGATCTTGCTAACAGTTTACGTGGCATCGAATACATTCTCGTGATAACTTTTTATCATTGTCCTTCTATACGAATACGATCCATGCATTATGATCAAATATCTCGCGATGCTTTGTAAGGTGAGCTTTTTTCAAGGTACTCGTTGCTGTACGGACATGAAAAGCCCAAATAATATTACTAGATAATTTTTACTGGATGAATATTCTCAACGAGCTCTTTTTAAATAATGACATCCATTTGTATTCTTGAAATGATAAATCATCCCGCATTCTACTAGTCCGACTTATTTCGGTAAATCAAATAGCATTGCCCGAGTAATTTCTCAGGTGCTTAAACGAGATAAATGTAACAGTCATTACTTATGTACAAAGTTTTTCTCCGCGGTTAATTACAGAGAGCTTTTTTTTAATACTTGTGTTTAGCGCTCCCGAACACACTTCTACCATGTGTACTACATATTAGGAAAAAAAATTCATGGCACATCAATTTTGTTGATAATTCTTCTGTCATGCAATGAATTTATCAGCCTTGCAATCTTAATTCTTGAGTAGTTTTTCAAGTAAAGGTCTCTATGAAAGCATTTTTAAAACTTTTTCAAATTTATCTTCAAGTTTTTTTCTGTCTTTTCACTTTTTCGAACTTGGTACGTCGTATTACTTGAAAAATAAAATACTAAAGTGGTTACTTTCAAGAACTATTTTTCTACCATTATTTCAAAAACTATTTTATTTTTAACTATTATGTTTTCGTAATTAAAAAGTGCTTAACTGCTAATAATAAAAACTAAAACGATAAATTAATTTTTCACATTTAAAGAATATAAAATTTGCTTACATAGTTTAGTGTCTAACGTTTTAAGGAAAGGATAGCGACTGCTTCCAGTAGGAGATAACATCGAAATAAACAAATCTTATTACGTCTTATACTATGCACATTTGCTACAATAATCATAGCTCATGTATTGGTTAATACAAATTTAATTTAACAAATTATGCTTATTTAAAAATTAATACTATATTCCAATTTATTTGATAAATATCAAAAAAGTGGACACAAAATGTTTTAATTTTCACCTAATAAGTCCACTCATTTTGTCTCTAAATCATAGTAGGCTCGGAAAAACCTTAAAATTAAGCGTTAACATAAATATTGAACTTTATTATCTAAAATTAATCATTGTAACAATTTTATCGCTGGTCGGGAAAGCACGAAGTATATTTTAGAACAACTGGAATTTCTTTTTCTGGCAACTGAAGGATAAAAAGTGGAGATTTATTATTACACAAATTTATGACTTTTATGGCAACTGTCATTTATCGAATATCGATAAAAAAAAACAAGGAAAAAATTTAAAAAGAAATTAAATATATACAATTTTTTGACGCAAAGGAGTGCCTCGAAACACGTCTCAAGCTTTACGAATTCGCATAATGCATATACCATATCTATCTATTAGTTTCAATTCGTTTTTTGCATTTCATCATTTGATTACAAAAACGGTAATACTACTAGGTCATTAAGTCGAAGGCCTTAACCCAAGTCTCTCGTCTTATTTTTAGTGCCATGATAATAATATTTTAACGACCCATCGATTTTGCTACGAGTTTCATGAGTTGACCTGACGACGACGGCTGCACTCCATTTCGAGACGCGCCAGCCAACCTTCCGCTCCTGGAATTTAGGACGTGAATTATCGGCTCGAAGGAAAAACATCGGCATTCCGTCTGAAAGGAAAGGGCGTCTTTACACCTATTCCGAGAAAAGGTCTTTGCACCGACTGTAAAATGAATACGTCCTTTGTATCGCACTCACCCTGATAACTTTATCGCTCTCTCCCTCCTATTGATTTTAAAATTATGTAAGGGGACTTGTCAGGCAGATGATAAAACATTGTCCAAGGCGAATCGCGAGCCACGTGTAAGGCTCCCGGTCTTCGCTCGAAGCGGAGCCGAGCTGAGCGCGACTAAAGAGCGAGGGAAAAAAAAGCAACTTGCGGTCGACATCATCAATTACGAGCCTGAGGCTCCGGTGCCATTAGCGAATCGATGTCCTTTATAGCCGCGGGAAAATTGAATTATCCACGCGCCTTTCCACTTTCTCCTCCCCCCCCCTACTTCCCGCCGCTGCGAATATAATTCGCAACGATACCGGCAGCGTCTACTCCCGCCTCCCGAAAGCCAAGCCCCCGCGGGCCGCCTCGCGATCCGTAGACCCTGACAGTTATGGATGCGGGGCCATTCGGATAAACTAACCCCGGAGAATAATAAATAGACGCGGTGGCGGCTATACTAAATCCCCCGTTTAACGTCGCGAGGGCCGCAGTGGGAGCCTCGAGAGTATCCGCTGCCGGTTCTCTTTCGCCTGGGGAGAATAGATAGGAACTTGGTAATCTCGGCACTTGGGGGGTGTAATAAGGGGAGCGCAATTTCAAGGG
This sequence comes from Kradibia gibbosae, assembly GCA_018907135.1. Classification (NCBI taxonomy): domain Eukaryota; kingdom Metazoa; phylum Arthropoda; class Insecta; order Hymenoptera; family Agaonidae; genus Kradibia; species Kradibia gibbosae. The sequence goes on along the minus strand of JACCHX010000003.1, from coordinate 2,016,047 downwards.
ACCTCGCTGCTGCGAATCCGACCTGTTTGAGGTATCGTTTCTGCGATGTCGTCGTCCTGGTGTCGAGTTTCTTCTTCTCTCTCTCTCTCTCTCTCTCTCTCTCTCTCTCTCTCTCTCTCTCTCTCTCTCTCTCTCTCGTGCACACCCATAGGCGCGAGCGCACATATGTGAATCATTTAAAAGTGGCTTATACGCGAAACGTGAAGCAATTCAGCCAGCCTTAGTAAGAGTAAAAAGTTGATAAGTCTGTCTAGTGGAACATTGACAAGAAAATTAATTTTGCCAGTGGGGATGCTTAATCCGGGGATAATGTATTATACAATGAGAATAAAGTAATTTTCCAAGACGCTCGCCCCAAAGCTTTTGCATGTCGCAGATAGTACTTTGATATATCCCCAGCGTTTGTCACAGAGCTGCGAGCGGCGTTTTTCGAAAATTTTCCCTTCACTGTACGTGTGTCATCGTAATGATTTTTAACAATTTCATTGCAGGTGCTGAAACCTTATTACCGCCTCTTGTCGTATAAACAACGTTTATGGCGCGCGATTATATTTCAAATATGTATCTAATAGCGAGCAACCCAAGCGATGAAGTTTATAAAAAGCTTCATTTCATTGAAATCGATAGTCAAGGCCATTATAGTATGAACGTAAATTTTCATAATTCAAAAACTGTTTAATACTTAATACTTTACTTTACTTGGTAAAGTAATATATATTTTACGAATAAAGCTCAAAGCTTCTACAATTTTAGAAACATTGTATAAAAATAAAAGACTCTACTTCATTGTATATTCAATGTATTTGATATTTTCTTTATCTAGTTGAAATTGTACTTGATGTGGAAATACCAAAAAAAACTTTCCATAGAATCATGAATCCACTATCATGCTTATCTTGATTGCTTGTTTATTGGGAATTATGCACATAAAAAAAGATTTATTAAGTGATATAATTATGGATTTAAGTGAAAGAATTATGGAAGAGTATGACGTAATATATATATATAACGTCTGAATAATCGAAAAAACGAAAAAAAAGTACCGTAATAAAATACAGAATTTCTATTTAACGATAAATCCTTTAAGCAAAATTTTTGTTGACAAAAATGCCTGTCCAATACTCTTTGACTGTACGTTAAAGTCAAAATTGATGAAATGTCAATTACGCGAGGATAATAATGAGTTAGACTCTTATACCGGGAATCGAGTGCTCAATTACCAAGACGGGCAATAAAGATCTTAAAGCGCTTATTAAAAAAGCTGAGAAAGAAAAATGATAAAGTAGGTGGCCGAGTCACAGTGGAGTCCATTTCGAGACATTGTCATATCGAAGTGACCCGAATGAAATAATAACGGCCTGGTAGCGCGTGCGATACATTCTATTTAAATAAAAATAGCTTAACAAGCAACAATTGCGCGGTGAGGATGATTTGTGTTCGACCTTCGCATTTAAAACGCCCAAGTGGGAAGGCCGAATTTTCAGCCGGGAAATTCCGGCGTGTGACGGCAGCCGTGGAATGCCGTGTGTTTACAAACAGTGGTCGGTCGGAAAAGTGATGGAATTTTCGCCGGCTCAGCGTCGCGACGTGACACGATTGCGTGGGATCAATCTTTCCAAGCGTCCGACTCACCGGGGTGATCCGCGTAAGTCCAAGGCCATCGATTCCCGTCCCTCCCCTGTCGGGTCTCTTCGCCTAGGCCACCCTCCCCCCCGCCCCGACCCGACCCGACCCGACCCGCCAACCGACAACAAAAAATACCACAGCCCATTGCGAAGGGTGAAAAACGTCGGCCTGGTACCGTTGGATGTCGGCTTACCTTCTAGGCTCCGGATTTCCTAAAAAGCCCGGCGAGCACGATGAATAATTGACCGATCGTTTTCGCGTGCATTGAAATCGGGGATGGAGCGGAAGGAATGCAATTACACGTTTTCATAGGGGTCGAAAGGAGGAGAAGAGGCGTCGAAGGTGGAGGAGATAATGAAACAGGGACAACAACAATAACATTCGCATCACGATTCAGTCGTTGCACAACGTCCCAGCACTTGTTTATGCATTGCGTCATGTTATGCGTGTGCATGCAATATTTTATGTTGTACCTCTCTCCTTCTCTCTCTCTTCTATCTCTCTCTCTCCTTCTTTTTCTGTGTTACGATTCGTAATTTGCGAATCCGCGCCACGAATATTATACTTTAACGAAAGAAAAAGAACGAGTAAAATGCAACGTGTTCTTTTTCTATGGTTTTTTTTATTTAATTCGAAAATTTTCAATGTGACTCGTCAAAAGGCTTAGCTGCTCTTCGATAATACGATAGAAAATGATGACTGCAACGTAGACCAATTGATTTTATTAGCAATTTTTTATCCAATAGTAATTCTTTAATGTTCCAAGAGATAGGAAGTAATAGCCTCTGATTTTTCGTACGTAATGACTCAACTTTTCTACAATTTCGTACATATTATTGCTAATAAAGGCCTTAATGCTAAAAAAAAGTTACGAATTTTAGAAATATTGTAGGAGATGCAACGAACTCCATAATCTTTCTTTCATAATTAAAATTTGCATTATTATCTTTATTATAATTCATCTACGCCATCAAAACAAGCGACAAAATGAAGACATTTTTTTGTAGATCTTTAAAATCACTCCATAAACTTAGATACAAAGTACACAGTTACTTATAGTTGGGGGTGAATTACTTTGAATGCAGTTCAGTGAGCAATATCTAATAACAATGTAAGCTTGTGTTTCAAAAATAGTCATTCATTAAAATTATTGTTTCATAATGAAAGTATTGTTATCTTATCCAATCTTTCTGATAATAATAGCAAGGAATAATTCGCCTTACAATCCACCACATATTTCAGACTTTTTGAATGAGAAGAGAAGACACGGGCCCACAATCTTCCATTCGATTAGGTTACACTAAAATAAATGCGTTATCGTCGCCGGACAAGTTTTTGCGAATGTACAGTCGTGAAGCGCATCGCTGGTATTAAAAAAGCATCTGGAAAAAACCGCTCGAGCAATTAATTACGCATGCAGTATTGCCAGGGTATTAATCATATTCCTCCAGGCGCTAAAATAACAAAACGATCGTCGTCTCACACGCTTTAACGCCGCAAAACGCGTAGCGATTTCTATTACTGGTATTTCGAATGTGACTTTAGAAAGGGAAAACTCCGGTAGCGGGGGCAGGAGGAACGCCGATGCCGTTCGTATGTAGGCCGTCGGCGGGTGCGTCAGCCGGGAAACGAACTTCGACGAATCGGAATCCCGCGCGGGGCTTTCCTCCATTCAGCGCCGGAAAAGCGAGAGGTCGGCGTGTTCCCGGCCCCCCCGTGTCGCTGCCCAGGGGGAATCGCTCGCGTGAATCAGTGTATCAGCCGGAAGTCCGGCCCACGAGTTCCGGCCCCGGGGACTCCTCACTCTCCTCTCCCCTGCCGCATTACCGCTGCCGTCGCCAACTCTTGCACGTCCTCCCCTCCATGTTGTCCGTTTGTTGTTCTGGCCGTGTCGACGGCGATGAGAAAAAGCGAGGGACACGTCATAGCCGGCATTGTCGCCTTTCCCGAAATGAAATAAAGAGACTGATGCAGCTGAGCCACACTTTTAAGTGTGTGTCACTTGCGCCGCTGTATCGAGGCGAAGATGCCTGAATAATAAAAAGAAGTGCTCTTGAAAATCCGTTGGATTATTTTATGAGTAATATCATCTACGTTTTGCAGTGTATTATTATTTTTATCACTTTTTTACTGGGTTACCTTAATCTTGGAATATGAAAGATGACGCAGCAAGCCGATGTTCTCGAAGCAAATACAATTATTTCCCCAATTGGAGGCTTTATCGTGGTTCTTGCTAATAAGCGCAAAAATAATTTTTTGTTGTTGTATTTTATCAATTTTATTTGTTATTTTTCTTCTAATTGAAAATCTGTATAATAATTACAATCAATATTACACATACGAACGTGCGCGCGTGCATACATTAAATTACTCTTAGGCACCCAAGCATTTATTGTATAAAAGTAATTTGTGTTATATCGTGATAATTATTTATTTTAACCGCTTATTTAAAAAGGTTAAAACTGCACATTGTTACATTTTACAACAATTAATATGTTACGATTCAAATTTGATTTTTGCAATTAGTCTCGATATTTATTTAACATTAAATAAAGAGTATTTTTAAATTTAAGATTATAAATATTATTATTGTAATGGAATAGATAATTATTAAATTAACAGTTTTGTTATTTTACGTGATAAGTGCAATAGTTCATCAGCTGTCACAGTTGATAATTAATTATCGCTTTTTATTTTTACACTAGAGGCTACAGCGCAATAGAAAGCAAGGATAAAATTTTTTATTACATTAAAAAATCTCTTAATATGCAATATGCTAGTTTAAAGTAAAATTTATTAACTACCATAATTGTAATATTGACACTAATAATACATTGTGTATAAAAATACCCAGAGTGGAAAATTTCTGTGGTTACCCGAGTGTGCTCCCCCCTGAGCATTACAGTGTTTCAGTATGAAAGTAATATGGACAAAAAAACAATTATCGTACTCAACATGATCTAAACATGTGTTATAATTAAACGCGGAAATGTCAACCAGAGGAAATATTTGTATACATAGTTTAAAAATCAATTGATCCTTTCAAAGCAGAAGATTAATAATATAGCTGTCGGCCAATGAATAATAGCTTAGAAACAGGTGAATGGTATGCCGCAACAGAGAGCCAGTTATAATTGGGTTCTCCGGTTTAAAGAATGGCCCTGGGAAAGTTGATACGGAAAAAAATTTACTGCTTAAACTAGTTCTTGCAATCTGTAAGTAATTTAAAATTCTCAGTGTAGTACACATAAGTTTGTCATTTATATACACATGTCTTGTTTTAGTTTCTGAAACCAGATTGGCGTATACATTTCTCCAAATTACAGCTTCATGTATTGTAAGAGGGGGAATAAAAGCATATAAATATATAGGAAGACTGAGAGAGAGAGAGAGAGAGAGAGAGAGAGAGAGAGAGGATAGATGAGTAAAAGTGAAAGCTATAACTCTTAACAGAAAGTAATATAGCATTGTGCGTAATTATATAATGATACTGAAACGGATGGAAAACTAGACACGTACATATACATATGTAATGATAGATGAGCCGATGATCATTTTTTGTCCATGGGCAATCGAGAGAACAGGATTTTCTTGTTATAAATTTACGTAAATAATTACGAAAATGATGGTAGAGATTAGAAATAACGCGTTGCTTCGTATTATTGAGAAAGGCAAGATTGGAATTCGAAAACGATTATAGGAATATCATTCAATAATAGTAGCTATTTCATTGATATTTTATCCTGAAAGTGGCATCATACGGTTTTTTAAGCCTTCGTAACATTAATATTTAAATTCTATTTGTTTTTCGGCTGCGAATAGAATACAAAAATTTGATACTCGCGTCGAGACAATAGACAAGATATAGTATTGCTCGTTGAAAATTCGACCCACAGTCAATGGTCAAGAAAATTCGAGACTAAACGGAAGCCCGATGGGATCGGCTGAGTACAATGGGTTGCGGTCGGGTCCATCATGCTCGGTCAATAAAGTGAACCCTGTTCAAGAAGGAGCTCGAGAAAGCGATTGCTTTTCACTAGGACTCCACCGCGAGGACAATGAGCGCATAAAAATTTAAGCGCTCGATGGATGAGGCCGGCCTTATCTCGAGGAGCCGTAGCTCGATTTATAAAGGGCTGGTAGGCGCTTCCTCGATCTCCCGGCATTTACGAAGCGAGCCCGGAAAAGCCAAGGACCTTTTAAAAAGCACGCTTACTCAAACTATCTTCTATTCATTTCAGATCGACTATCCGGAGGTGCACAGCGGTAGAATGCATCGACCTCCGCAGGCGCATCCCATCAGCGATCATCGCCAGGTCAATTTGGTCTTCGAAGACACGGTAAGAGACTCCGACAACAGTCGGTTCCTCGTTTGTCCTTCGAGTGTGAATTTCCAAAGCTCCCCGGCCTCCAATGGCTGTGTACCGCCCAAAGGCAGTTGGCGGCGCGTTGCGGGGCTGTTGCGGCGATGTCAGGGCGGCGGCGGCGTCACAAGGGAGTGGCAGAGGGGACGGGTTGTAGACGCCTGTCTGGCTTCCTTTTGTAAACGAGTCGGGCCGCGCACAAAGTGGCTCTTTCCCGGCGACTTTCAAAGATCGTGTTTAACTTGTTAGATACAGGAGTCACAACGAGGGCTCGACGAAAAGCGAGATCCGATTAGTTTAGCGCCATCCCCGTCGGTGGCGGAGAAAGTGGCAAGGTTCCCCAGAAGGGAAGGGCCAGGCCTGGATTCCCATTCGTTTTCTATCGTGAAAATTTTTACTCGTCGCCCTGATTTATCAGCAGACCTTTAAAGGCCCGGCACTTCAACGATGAGAAATAATGGCCAGGCAATTGCCCCACTAGTGCCCTACGATATTTATAAGAGAACAAATGATAAGCCGGGGGCCTTTCGCCGTTTCTTTTTCAAGATTTTACAGTAAATTCAATGTCAATGCTTTAAACTCTCGCAATACTGTACATTGGAATTTTTTTCAACTCCGCCAAGACGGAATGCTATTCTTGCCGAGAGAAATTCCACTTTGAGCATATTTAGAAAGTAGTTTGTGTTACTTCCGAGTTTACGAATAATTCTAAAGCTGTTTACAAATTAGTAACTCCATCGCGGTAAAATCTGCTAGTTTATTCAACTTCTCTCCGCACGTTGATTGAACTATTATTTTCAAAGGGTTGAATTTCAGCGGCGAAACATTGAACAAGTTTCTATTAAAATCTCGACTGGTCCATTTCTTTTTTAAAATAGCTATCTCCAAAGTGTTACTTCCCTTTATTTGTTTCGCTAATGGAAAATTCTTGACTCAGCGGTTACAAAATGAGACTTTGAAAATAATTTTCTTACGTTCAGTAAAATTTATATTCCTGCAGAATTCACTTTCCAAGTGCAAATAATTGAAATTCTTTCGCATAAAAATTTTTAAAGGCTTTTCATGCAATTATCCGAAATTCTCTTTTCTATCCATATATTTAATTTAAAAATAATAACAAATTCTTAAATTCAGCATTAATTCAGATGCCGAATTGATGTTATTTGTACACTATCTAAAAAGTACGGGAATGTCAAGATTGAAATCATTCGTATTAGCTGAAATGCATTTTGAGTTAGATGTAAAAAATTTTGTTTTCAATCCAAAAATAATTATAAGATTATAAAGTGTATTTATTTACCTATTTCGTGTTTTTTTTTATTTAGTATAAATTTCGTCAAAATTTACCAAAAAGAAGTTTTTTTATGTTAACAGAAAAATCATAACCATAAAAAAATAGGATTTATTAGAATTTGGCTTTAAGAAAGAATTTCTTTTTAATTTCTCCATGTTTCTCTTACCGCAAATATAAACATTTTAGAAAATGGAAGTTGAATCATTCCTGAATTAGTTTATCACTTGATGTATGCATTAGTTATTTTATTACATTATTAATAATTAAATTTTTACTTATAAAATGATATTTGCTACATATATCTGCAGTATATTGTATGTAACAGCACGGTACAGAACACAAGTTAAATTATATTCTATAAATGTATAAGACAAATATGAAATTTTGAATATTTGGAAAAGAAATATCGGGACACATATTTTTATAAAAAAAAACTAGATCTTTTTTTAAATTGCAAATATATGAATTGACGAAGCAGAAGAATCAATTTATTTTTTAATTCTTACTTTGCAAAAATACTCTGTGGTAATGTGTTCTTATTTCACAGCTGTGTACTTCTTTTTTTATCTCGAACTCTACCTAATTTTTTTTAGATAATCAGTATAAATTCATCGAATTTGACGTCTTTTAAAACTTTATTATTATTCCTTTGCACATTCACGAGCATCGAATCGTTCACGCTTGGCATTAGCAAACTTGTTACGTGATCGGTCCTTTTCGTCTCCTTCATCCCAAAAGGCGATTGCTTTTGATAGGGGAAACCATCAGATGTGTAAAAAGTCAGATCTTGTACAAGTTATTATGATACAGTTAAGATTGAATACTTAATCCCGTTAAAAATATAATTTAAAATTTTGATCGAGCTTGTTAATAATTAAATTATTTTTAGATCTCATGGAATTTATATTTTTATCACTTTAAATTACTATTTCTTAACAATTTTAAGGGAATAAAAAAGTCTGTATTCGTTATTTTTCAGGTTAATAATAAAACAAAACGATATTTTTCATTAAGAATATATTGAATGAGAATTAATTTATAAGCGGATAATTCTTTTAATATAAAAAAAAAATATTTATATTGATACATTAGAAATTAATATCTTTTATAGTTATCAATATTATGTTTTAATGATTGTATAATTAAACATTGCAAGCAGATTACAATATTATTAAAATTTACGTGAAAGATAAACAAAATTGTTTGGCGTAATGCACATGTACTTAGAATTTGATTATTAATAATGATATAAATATTGTATTAATTTTTTTAAAAATTCTTAAAAAATTAAAAGTTTTTTCAATTAATTTTCTGTTCGAATAATCAGTATTTAAATCGTAGCTACTGATCGTCTGGTGAATTTTTATGAATTTTTTTATAAATGGAACGAATGAATTGAAAAATTATGCCAGATAGAAAGAAATTTAGTAGAAAGTGATGTTCGCAGTCATTAATGCTACTTCTTAAATCTGGCAGGTATTGTATAACGTTAGAAAGTTGGAGTATTATGAATAGTAATGTTGCATATTCTAAGTTCGTAATAAGCGCTTTCCAGTTCACAGCATCTATGCTTTTAATACCATGTACTGCGATTGCTGATGCATAAATTTTGCGGATAATTGAAAAAGCACGCACCGAAGGAAGTAAGCAAACGAGTTCGAAGCAAGAGACATAAGCGGACAATTCACCAAGGCTGGCATATTTACGGCATAAAAACGCGAGAGATACGCACAACCACGCACATTCGTCGTACGAGCAAATAGGGTCCGATGAAACATCCCCATCGGTAACATCCTATCCACCGCTGTGCCTCCCTTGTGTATTTTTTCTCGCTCTCTCTCTCTCTCTCTCTCTCTCTCTCTCTCTCTCTCGGACTGTGTCTCGGACTCTCTAATCCTCTCGCCCCCAGTCCTCCGCTCCTGTGTCAGTCTTAACGAGGAGAAGCACCAACTGGCATCCACGGCGAATCCACAAGTTAGCGGCCCGTCCGCAGCAGGAGCCCAAGCGCAGAGTCGCCCGCGAATCGATGGCCCGACGCCGAAGGCCAATGTCGCGGCGAGCCGTATCGAGTTGAGCCGAAGCTGGAAGTCGGTGTGGGATCAGTCGGCTCTGCTCATGCGCGCCCTTGGGCTCGTTCCGCCACCCGGGTCCCATGTGGCTCCTCTGCGTAAGTCGCGGCGATGCCGTTCGCCACGGTAGGGGGGAAAAAAGCGGCACCCAGGGGGGGGGGAGGGGCGCGGGGGAGAGCTCGTCGCGTTGCGAGAGGCTACAGGTGGGCCTCCCGAGTCGGCGGGAGCGCCGAGGACGACGCGACGATCGGTTTGCGGGTGGAACGCCCTTTGGGATGAGTGGTTGCGGGTGGGGCGGGGGGTGGGCGAGTCGGAGACGAGGCGAAGCGACACTTCCACAGACGCTCGGGAGACTGTGGCATCGCCCGAGTTTGTTGTCCTGCTGCACCATCGTTTTATGGAGTGAACCGACGCCGCGGATACTCGCTCGCTCCCCTAAGCGCGCACGACCGATATCAACCTTCTGCTCGATTTAGCGATTACTTCTCCCCTCGTCTTTTCACGACATTCTGCGCCTTGACGCTCCTTCGCATGCGTACGTTTACGACTGGCGAATATTTAATTGCGGGAGGGGGGTGGGGCGGCAGTCGTTCCTCAAGGCGCCCAGGCTGAGCACGCCCGTGTATCTTAATCTCGGCACGGCTCCGTGGCGATAGTGGCGAATTGAAAGCTCGCAAATAGTTTTAAGGTACACGCGGTCGAAGGGGCATTGCATCTGTCGATGGAAATGGGTTGTAGTGACGGGGCGAGGGGGGAGGGGTTGGCGGAGGGAGAGACAATAACCAAGAGAAAAGTACATGAAAAACAATTTTACAGCCACGCACCGATGGGATATTTAACGACTGTTTACAGCCTTGCGATCCGCAAGAAAGTGCCGCCCGTTCTCCGTCCCTCCTCGTCTATTTTCCTTCCTCTACCTCCCTTTGAGATACGGCACGTCCTACTACCACGACTGTCCTCTCCCACGTTTTCTCTCCTGTCCTTAATCTTCCGCCATTCTACCTTCCATTATGCTTCTTTCCTCGCTCTTTCGCCTCCGTTCTCGCTCCCGCCACGCCATTCCCTCCGACGCACACGCGCTCACACACGTACAATTGTATCTGTCCACCTTGTTAAATCGTCTTTGCATTCCTCTTTTACGCACACTACTCAAATCTGTTCACCGAAAATACTTTCCTCGTGAAATAACCTGTACTTTTTTTTTCTCTCTTTTCTTCTTCTTCTTTTTTTTTTTAATAAGGTTTGAAATTCTTTTGTGGTAAGCCTGCATGTGACTACTATCTAACGGATGATTCTTCGTTTTTTCGATGACGGTGGACTCGCCGATAACTTATGAGGAATAATTGTACGCGAGGAGTAGTTCTTTAATCGGACGGCTAATATCTTTTCTGCTTTATATAGAAAGTGTGCGGAATCGTGCTGATGGAAGGAAGGAATATTTATTTTTCTGAATCATAACTTTTTCTTACATGGATTGTAAATTTAAAGAAGTAATATCAATATAATGATTCTCAATCGTTAGCTTCTTGTTTTTCAATTTAACAAATTAACAGAAGTTGTTTTTTTTCAATAGAATTTTTATAAATAATACAAACAAATAGAATAAAGTGCACTTTGATATCAGAACCAATGTTGTCGGCACTTATTTCATAGCTCACTTTGTAAAGACATTTAATTGTAAAGACGCGTAATTGCTGAATACTGTAACTGTCAAAATTATAATAAAAAGTAATCTGATTTACATTCGTTTGTTCTGAAACTGAAAATAAACAGCCTCGGTACGTATAAGATCCCTAATAAGAGGTAAAGTGTTCGCTTCATTTGTTTTTACATTTCATTTGACTTCTATAAATATTATGCTTGGGTTTTAATTTCAAGTTTAAGTTAAAGCAAAGTAATTAGAGAGCATGAATGGAGCCTTGAAGGGTGATGGACTCAGATCTACTTCAAAACACAGGGCAGGGTAATCAAAGATACGTTCCAAGTACATTAGTAACGCCGTTTTTTCCGTAGGAAATCGATCGCTGACTTCCTCGAGTAAACCTTGCGGTTTCAACTTTAGGAAAAGTCCGAGCCAATTTATTCAAGCCCGAGACTAAGGGCGGACATCGCTTCTAATTTAAATTTTCTTTACCCTCAAACCCCCCCCCCCCAATTATTTCCGAGAAAAAGCCGTGGAAAAGACTTTTTATGTATTATTAAGGAGGCACACGGCGCGAGCAATAAAGTACGTCTTTATTACATTTTTTCCCCGATGGCTCGTTGCGGCCTTCGTTGCGGCAACTTTTGCGCGATACATTTGCTTCTCTTTTTCATGATAATGAAATCCGCTCGCCTGGTGCTAAAATAAATTCCGGCTACCCCCAGCCCCCCACCCCCTTCTTCCTTCTTAAATTCAGCGAATTCTTCCTTTGCTTGCTTTCCATCGTCTTCTCACGTGCAGAAGAGTGAAACTTTTCCGCTGCAATGAAAAAATGAAAACGCAGCAGTTACGCACATTTTTATTTTCATTTTTTTTCTACATCTCTTTTATTTTTTCTGTATCCTCCTTCGCCCTCCTTCGGTTCTTATTTTTTCCCCCTTTAAAAACTGCCCTGAGAGTGAGCTTTCGCGATATTGAACACGCACACCAGCTTTTCAAAGAATTGCCTTTGTTTCGCGATTCCTTTTGTATCTGTTTGAACCTTTCGGCACCTGTTGTTTATAATGCTAGTGGTTCATTACCACAGGTGAGAAATTACAGCGGGTCGCTGATTACGCGTTATTATGTCCCTCCATTAGCGTCAAACATTTCGTTGATTCAAATTCAAATTTACTTTACTTTCTTGTATTTTCTTGAAGGCTATCCGGCGTTTGTTTTTGTGCATAGTTAAGCCAAGGAAATAAGAAAAAAGTGTAAATAACTGCTTTTAAAGAAGAAATGGAATCAGTAGTAAAATTTAGTTGTAATAGTAATTTGTACAGAATACAAATAACTAAATTTTGTTTGAAATTATCATATGAATTTAATATATTAAAGATTCTTATATTTCACTGTTAAAGAATTATTTGCTTCTTACTTCAATAAAATTTTGATCATTTGAATTAAAGAGCTAATTAATTTCATGCCGGTAGTGTATATACAATTTATAAAGTACCTAATTGTACATTATGAGGAGTGGTTTCTTATTCAGTTGAATCAGGTTAAAATGGCCAATTACAAGTAGTTGAGTATTAAACTAGAGGCTCGGTTAAAAACATCTTCTGCGATACGATCAATTAACTAATTGAAATTATTTTTCCACGAGCCGATAGAAGAAATTTCACTTGTTTATTTAAGTTACAAAAGTCAATATTTTATTCATTCTTATTCTGATCGTGTACCTTGGATTTCAGATATTGTCTGGGTTTCAGATACCAACAGATATTCAAAAATGACGACAAAAAATTTGAAATCAAACATGTTTAATGCTTTTTTTTTTAGAAATATAAAGTCATTTTACAAGATTAACGTCTTCGTTATTTTTTTAAAAAATGATTAATAAGCAAAGTGTTCATTTATTTAATAAAATGGTGCCCAACCTCTTTTGTCTAATATTTCCACTACGTTGTTTATTTTTTATTCTTTGAAATAGTATAATCTTGAATTACATTGCATATTATTTATCAAATTTTTTCATTTTTTAGTAAAATTAAGTTAGATTTTTTCTTTGAAAATACTATTTTACAAACCTTTATTATAAGCTTGTTACATAAACAAGTAAATTATAAATTAACACATTGATGCGTGTATATGACAAATATATGAAAAAACCCATGCCAGAGAAGCAATATTTATTAAAATAATATTTTAGTACAACAAATTATCGATCGATATAAAAGTGAACCATTTTTTATGGTAAAAATATTAATAAATTCAAAGTAAATTATATTCTCAAGAATATGCAAATTCTTCTATCGAAAAGAGTAACGTCATAATTATAATTTTCATTTTATACTGATACTAATAAAAGACCATTACTTTATTTCATTTTTTTAATAAACACTTTATACGACTTTTTATAAAATTAACGTCTTATCAAATAAGGTAAAGACTTTTTTCATTAAATTAAAAGAAATTCATAACATTAAATGAGTGTTGATTTAATTTTTGAATTACTTGCGAGTAATTTCATGATTTATTAATTAAAAAAAAATTTCGTTCATTGTAGCCTTCGTAACATTTCAGGCAAAACAATGTAAGCAAACTATCTGAATACGGTACATAAATTTTTGTGAATTTCTGAATGTACAATCTCACAATATGTTCAATATTCGTTGATTTTTTTTTGCATAAGAAAACAGATTCGTTCTTTTGCATCGTAGTGATAAAAACTATATTAATTTTCACTATTTTATGACTGATACTGAATACTGAATGAAAACGCTAAAATTGTCATTTATTAAATACGTGTTTTAAAAGTGAGCCAACAATCGTAGGACGGAATATGAAATTTCCTGTGACCGTCGAAAGATGCAGATGCATTCTCCATTCGAGGGAATGTTGAACATTAAAATTGTCGTCGCGTATGAAATTGTTTGTAAAAGCTAACCATATACAAGACATAACTCACGGTACCGTAATTTGCCCGATAATTGTTTTAAAAGGCTCTTAAGAACCATGCCGAGAGAATTTTCAAATGGGAGGACGGACGGTATTAGTCGGTGAATAGTTTTTACTTTTCTTTCCTGCTCGGCTGTGCGCTTGGAAACTCTTGTTCCGATTGACGAACTCGGCATTCAGGACTTATGCAGGACTTATATAGGATTTATATGAAAGGAATATATTTGTGGGTGTGTGTGTGTGCGCGCGGGATTTAATCATACATTCTTGTCCTGTCCTGTCCTGCGTTGCTTACGGCAACGGTGGGGCGCGCACACGTTTATCCTCGGTCCGATATGTATTCATCTCGCGAGCTCCACATGCATCACTGTATAGAAGAAGCCGAGCCGACGACCCTCGAAAATCCAGGGCTTGGATCTGGAGGCAGAATTTCGCTTTCCTTTCATCGTAAATTCGCTTGTTTTCTTTCGCGATTTCAGCACCGGCGCAGCGTCTCGCGTACGCTTTTGCACTTGACGTTGCAGCTCGCAATCGACGCAGCGCGTGCAGACCTTTTTTTTTCTTTCAAAATAATATTCAATGCCTCGTGCAAACGCGTGGCTGCGTGTGGGTGTGCATTTACGTTGGCGAACGGCACTCGCACTGGCAGAGGCTATGACAATTGTTGTGTCGATCGATGGGATATTATTTAAAGCGCGCCCGAGGAGAGCAATTATATCGTGACGATACCTAGCAACAACGACTTTGCATCTTGACTTCGTCATTCCCGATTGAGTAATATTTTATCGAAACTTGACAAAATATTTTTTCTCTCCTCAATTCCGTTCGGATATTCTACAATTATTCAATTTATTTCTTATAATGATTTTCCTTGTTTACTCCGTGCTTCTGCTGTGTTTACGTATTTGTTTTCAATGCGTTGAATATTGGAACAACATTATAATAAATAAATCGGTATCGCCTCTAACTTTATTGCCTTCTCTCTCTCTCTCTCTCTCTCTCTCTCTCTCTCTCTCCTCTGCTATCTCACTCTTCGCTGCTTCATCTCAGTTTTTATGCGGGGCAGGGCTAAGAAGAGGTTGTTTATCAGAGCCTTATCATCGGCTTATACCAGACTATAAGACTTTTAAAATGAAAAACAGGTACATTGTTGTTAGTTTTTTTTTATTTTATTTTCAATCGAATTCAAGAAAATGAACAAGCCTGAGCACACATAAACATTTATGCGATGCACGTGCCCGTATTCATTAATATAATGCTAGAAATTGAAGTTTAGTAAATATGCCTTCCATTTTTACAAAACATTACCCATTGTACTTCGAGTTATATCTAATGACATTAAAATATTTTAAGATTTAGCTATAAATTTCAAGTTAAATATACACTTGAGCGCTGAAGTAACGTTAAAAACTGTTCTGGGCATCGGTTATATCTTTTTTTATACATATCAGTATGTCGACTATTTTCTATGTAATTTTTTTCTCTTTATATTTTTGAATTTTTATTGTGTCTAGCTTTTTGGTGTCTCACTTTTTCCCTGTGAGTATACCGAGATACACACTCTTCGTATGCACGCGCATTATATATAAACACACACGCACACACAATAACAAACACACACGCACACACAATAACAAACACACACGCACACACACACATATATATATATATACATATTGTGAGCAGGTGGAATCATTTTTTATATTATATAAGTTCCGTGAAGAACCGGTGAAAATTACGGTGGGAAATTAATGTGAGACTTTTTTACCATGAAATATTTTTAAGCCTTCTTTTGTTAGCGTCTGTAACGTCTGGAGTAAAATCGGCATTTAATGGATCATTGGGTATTTTTTCCCTTCTTTTATTTTATAAGCAAGAGAAACATTAAAATGTAAAATTGTGTATCGGTATTGGTGCTTATATAAAAAAAAGTAATGAAAATTTATTAATTTCGTATAAGCACCACGCGTTTATTTTATTATCGTAGTAATGCGTAATTAACTGCGTATTAAAATATCTGCAAACATTTTTATTTTTAACTGTGGAGCAGTTAGTTTCCTGTACGTTGATCGGTCTAATGCATCTTTGTCTTCTCCATTTAAATCCTGGCATAAGCCATAGTAATTTACGCATTCTCTGTTTCGCCTATCATTTACTTACGGTATTCTAAGCATTCGTATCTTTGATTTTCTTCTTCGCTTCCCCTATGCCTCATTTACATTATTTCTCTTTGTTGTTTATTCTAGCATCTGAATTCTTAAAAAAGTTTTACTTTTCATTCGTACCGAACGGATTCTTTTATATGACAAGAAAACACTCTGGAAAAATTTATTGTTTATCACGTGCGCGTTATAGCTCGAAGTATAATTATGCATAATGAATCTTCACTGGACGTTGTATTCAACGTTGAAAATGACCGTCCTGATGAGGAAAGGTGAAATAATATATTCCCGCAGTTGGAATATTGTTTACGCATGCGTACATATGTGTATTGCAATGCTCGAATAATCGGATAAAAAGGGATATTACGCGAAATACGTAAATTGCAAAAATAATGGACCTGCACGGAATTCACGGGGTATGGATTACGTCGATAGTGTTCTCGTCTCGATTATTCAATTTTTTAAGCGATTTTAGAGGTCGGCTCGTAAGTTTTAATTCATCAAGCATGTACGTACGCATTTTGCATGGGATAGTGCATTACTAATTGACATAGTTCACAGCGAGTCTATTATTTCACATTCACACATGCATGCACTCGTTATCGTTAATACGCGTCTAATATAATTACGAGGTACGTAGGATCGCTGCCTAGCCAAGAGAAATCACCCATAAATTACGAAATCTCGCGCTTGATAATGCAAATGTATAATTAACGCATAGACAATGTAAGTCGGGAATAACGATTGGGCGTCATTATCGGAAATTCGCGAGGGCAAAAGTGCCGCACAAATGCGCAACTCGTTTGTGTATGCCATTAATCAAAATAGGAGTCCGGTACACAATGCAGAATAAACGGCAGAAGTGGACTGGCAAAGATTTTGCTTCGGGGCCGGCGACGGCGCGGCAGCGGGGGGAGGGAGAGTAGTAACGAAGGCACATTACACACACTCGCCCACATAGAGCATACGTGCAGGCCATCCTTGCGAAACGTTAAAGATAGCGAGCAAGTGCTCTCTCGGTGTCCGAGGGGCGATGAGGCATTTCGAATGAGGGGGTGGGGCGAGAGGGGCCTGGGGCTTAAAATACGAGGCTCGCGAGTAATCTCTGGCGTGACGCTCGGGCCGAGCACGTCGTCTCCTTTCATTTGCCATCTTGCCGAGAGGAGCTCGACTCGCACGGATCCCAGAAACGAAATCGTCCCATCGCGGAAGAATGAACTGCAACGTTGGCCGCTGCGCTGATATAATGAGAGAGAGAGAGAGAAAGAGAGAGACAGACGCTCGCCGACCAACCGCCTACAAAATATACAGCGCGAGTTTTCCTCCACGGCGGTAGCCGCAGCTCCCGATGAACGCGAGCTCCTACTTTCCTCTTTTTCCCCACGGTACGTGTCTTCTCGTCCTTGCTTGGCCGTTTCCTCAACCTCCCGCGAGCATTTCACTCTCTGCTCCCGGTCGGGCCGAAACGACGACGGCGCCGACGACGACGAGGCTGAGCCCCGAGGACGAAGTCGCAGAAGCAGAAGACGAAGGAGAAGACGGCGGTGTGGCGGTGAACGGAGTTCGGCTCTCGGTCGTTGCACATGCTCCATCTCCCTCTGGGCCCCGAACGCGGCGCTCGAGACACGTTTCATCGCGCGTTGCACTTTCTCTCTCTCTCTCTCTCTCTCTCTCTCTCTCTCTCCTCTCCCTCCCTCCCTACTTCTCGTTCTTTCTCGATCCCTTTTAATGGAGACAGTCGTATCGGGCGGGCGATGCGCGGTCGAGGGTCGGTGGGGAGGCCGGGTGAATAAGAGAAAGAGAGCGAGAGAGAGAGAGAGAGAGAGCGAGCAGAGACGGCAAAGGGAATGGGTTTCCTCGGGACGAGGAGCGAGCGAGAGAGTCGGAGATATCGAACGAGTGGGGGAGTCCAGGCAGAAGGGGGCGGCGGAGGGCTGGGGGTTGGGGGGGGGGCTCGAGCGAGAGCTGGCAAGCGGGCGAGAGAGAAGGAAGGAGAAGGAACCGGAGCAGCGCCTTTAGAGTTTAGCGGCGCGTTCGCGCCGCGCCAGTGGAATTCGCCCGTCCTCTCCTAGAGCCTAGTCGTCGTGTGTCCGCCCGTGTGTGAGCGTGGCTCCGTACGTCGTTGCGCGCTGCTCCGCACCGAGGCACCGAGGCACCGAAGCAGCAGCAGCGGCAGCAACAGCCAGCGATTTAACTCGGCCGTTGCGTTTTTACCGGACTCCCGCCCAACCGCGACGGCGGCGGCGGCGGCGGCTACAACAACGGCGGCGGCCTCGGTCAACGGTCGGAGCCCCGTGAGCGAGCTCCGAGACCCTCCTCGGGATGGGGCGACGCTGGACGGAGCCACGGTGAAGTGGCCGCGACGGCGACGGCCCTCGTCATCCGCGCGCCCCGTCGGTGCGACTCGACAAAGATCCTCCGGCGGTCCTCGTTCTTCTCCTTCCTACGCTCCTTCCGGCTGCCCCTGACCCCTGACGATCGACTGTCCGGGTCTCCTCTACTACGAGGGCGAGCGGCTCCTCGCTCGCGCGTCTCCTCTCCCCCGAATAATCCACCCACTCTAGCCGTGTGTTTACTCGCGCGTACGCGCGAGTGAGCGCGTGTGTGTGCGGTTCGACTGAGCGCGCGCGCGCCCCCCGTGTGTGTGTTTGCGTCCGTGAGAGAGAGAGAGAGAGAGAGAGTGAGAGAGAGAGGCCCCCAGTGCGTGTGCTGCTGCGTGTCGCTCTCTCTCTCCTCCTCCTCCTCCTCTGTGTGCCGCGCTTGGTGTGTGCGCGGCCCTCGTCGCTCTCTGCACTCCTTCACCTACACGATCGCGCTCGCCCCGGCCGAGCTCGAGACGAGTAGAGATGGATACCTTCGGCGGCATGTACCAAGTGAGTCCTCGCGGTGGACCCCACCGGCTACACTGCCGCTACCACTACCACTACGTCGCTACTGTAACCCACCACCGCCAACCCCCTTTGTTGTCCCTTTCGCGGAGGCGGGGGAGCGTCGCTTTCGAGCGCGAGAGAGAACGTCGCCTCCTCGTTTCCACACATACACATGCACGCACGCACACCCTACTCCGCTACAACTGCTCTGACCCTCGTGTGCCTCTGCCACTGTGTCGAATTCTCTTCCTCCCTCTCTCTCTCTCTCTCTCTCTCTTTTACTCGCTATTTCTTCCACTACTACCTTTGCTTCCTTCTCGATCTCTGGCCCCGAACATTAATTTTTATGGCCGCCGCCAAATGGGCCTCTCGCGAGTAAAGAGCTTCTCGACGAGAAAGAGAAAGAAAGAGCGACTCGCACGAGATGTGCGGTGCTCACGGGTAAAATGACTGCTTTCCACCCCCCTCTCTCGCTCTGTCCCGCTCTCTGTCTCTCTCATTCTCAGCCTTTTCATTAATGATGCACGAACATCGTCTCCTTATCTCCTTCCACATCATTGTCGTGTGTACGTCTGCTCGCCT
Source organism: Kradibia gibbosae (assembly GCA_018907135.1). Classification (NCBI taxonomy): domain Eukaryota; kingdom Metazoa; phylum Arthropoda; class Insecta; order Hymenoptera; family Agaonidae; genus Kradibia; species Kradibia gibbosae. The sequence goes on along the minus strand of JACCHX010000003.1, from coordinate 1,996,498 downwards.
CTTTTTCGCCCAAGTGCGAAATTCGAGTAACCGCGATACTCGCTGAGACCTGATGGGAAGACGAAGGAGAATCGCACTCTTAGCTATGCTTTCAGAGATAATATATAATCTCTTGCAGGCGATGTGGGCATTGCGCCTCTCCTGTGCGTGATGTCAACCGTCAGGTCGTGCACGTCTTAACCTAACTTAGTGCGCTCCTCTCTCTCCGCTCGGCCCCTTACCCTCCGTAATCACGCCCATTCCTCGTATATTTCCCTCTCGCTTTCCTGTTGTCGTTTATATCTACTTACTCACTCCAGACCTCTCACTCTTTCACTCTCTTCCTTTCCCGCATGCGCTCGCCTTCACCTTCTTGACCTGATGTGACTAGGAGAGAGAGAGAGAGAGAGAGAGATAGAGCGAGAGAGGCAGACACTGACCTGGGAAATCTAATTTTCCTATTTTCTCGTGCCCCTCCCCGCGCACCGTCTAATGCAACGTGCGCGTATTTTCATTTCAAAAGAACTGCTGTACAGTTCCTTTATTACTGCATCGCCTTTGCTTCTCAAACAATATTCTATGCTCTTTCAACTCTTATTATTCTCATGTTTATTATTATACTCAGACCTTCTGTTTTATTCTGCTCGCGTATTCGTATGCTTACTGCAAATTCTTAAAAAGATTCCTTTTTTCACCTTAAGCCTTAATTTCTATTTGTATGCTGATCCATGACTACGATGCACTTATGCTAATATCACCATTTAAATGAATTCATTTTATAATTTTTAAATGCTAAGTAATAAAGACAATTATACCTTATTCTGATGCTTCATTCATATCCTACTATTAAATTGATTGCGATATAAATTATTGTTTATCTTAATTTTGGATGTAGTCACTTAATTCTTCCGTCCATTTTTTTTTAACTCACTTAAAACTTATTCTTAAAAAATACAGATTTTTTACTACCCTTTTTTACAATGTTTTATTTAAAAACTTGATTCGAGTAATGTACATTAAGTATTGAATCTTTACTCTATTAAGAACAAAAGACTTTGGCAAATGCTAAGCCTTGCCTAGTACATATTTCATGGTCGCATTCTTTAAGTTATTGTTGTTTTTCTACATTGTGTCATGCAGAACCTGTTTTAATGGTCCTCAAGATGATAATGAGAACGTTAACAATTATAGAATACCAGATTTACTTTATGGATACTAATTTATAAAAATATTACTTATTATAAAGTAAGCCCTTTTTTATGAAAAAACTTGATTAAGACATTTTATGTAAATTCTTTTTTTTCAATTGGATTTTCTTTTATTCTTTTTTCATTCAAAGATTCTAAAAAGTAGTGTTATTATTATTCACATATTCTATGTAAGGTTACAAAATAGTAGATCATAGAACAAATTTATTAATAATGTTATCAATGGTAAACCTATGTTTCATGATTTTTATGGTTATATTTTAATATTACATTGAAAAATTATCATTCATTATAGATATAAAAAAATAAATCATTCGTGTTTTTGTTGATAAAGTCAAATATGCTGTATCTTCTGTTTATATTAATAACTATTAATCTAAAATTATATATATATAATATATATTATAAGTATACTTTTTTTTAAATATGTTAAAAAACATACTAAAAATTAGTAGGGCATTCAAATCTCAATCACTCAAATGTATATGTATGAATATTAATCATATTGTTCAATTTATTCTTAAAAATCTCACAAGAAATTTTATCCCAAAAATATGAAAAAAGTTGATCAACGAGTATTATTGCCGGCAGATTTATAATAGAGTATTTTTTTTGTGTTTCAGTTCTCACAGGGCCTGACTGGCCGGCCAGAACTTTATCAAAAGTCTAACAGAAGTAGCCACTCTAGTGATACAAGTTCAGCATACAGTGGCTCTGATACGATGACATCTGTACAGAGCTCCTTAGACGCAGACCCAGACGAGGTTGACCTCTCTGGGCTCGTTGAATCTATAGTGGATAGCGATGAAGAGGAAGACCTTGCTGAGAGTATGGATGTAAGTGTAGCCGATAAGCCTGTGCTCAGAAATTTTAGTCGTGTACTCCTCAATTGATTGTGCATTTTTAACTTTCAGAGCTTGACTGTGCGCGATACAGTCAGAGAATGCCTGGAGAAGGATCCGGTAGAAAGGACAGAGGACGACATTGAAGTTCTCCTGGAGTTCACCCAGCATCTTAAGGCCTTCACGAATATGACCTTAGCTGTGCGACGTGCATTGTGTGCAGTTATGGTGTTTGCAGTAGTCGAACGTGCAGGCATGGTAGTTCTTACCGATGGAGAGGAGCTCGATAGCTGGAGTGTTCTTATTAATGGCACGGTGGAGGTAGAATACAACAATGGAGAAGTGGAACAGTTGCATGTAGGGGACAGTTTCGGAATTTTGCCTACAATGGAAAGGCTACTTCACCGCGGTATTATGAGGACAAAGTAAGTTGTATTAGCTCAAATGTACTTTTTAGATGCGAACAATTGTGTTAAAAAATATACTAATAATATAGAAATTTTACCAAGTACAATTACAAAAAGTCTTGCATTAAATTCTTCAGTCTTGTGAATTGATTTCTTTTTAAATGGTAATCGACAATTTATAGAAAATTTAACAATACTTCATAAATGTTAATAGTAAAGTTACAATTGCACGTATAAAAAAATTCTTGTGGAAAGTATAATTCAAGTATGGAAATATACCTATTCTTTTGTATTGGAAGGTGAGTAAGTCGTTAATTTTTTCTTATGAAGCAATTTGCTTTAATTTGATTTTCCTTTGTTACAATGATATTAAAATTCTATCAATTAGTTGAATAACACAAATAGGATCGAGACTGTTTCAATGCCATTAATAAAGAAAGTGTAATTATACTTAAAAGAATCAGAATTCCTCGGCTTGAGGCAAATAAAATTTGTTTAATTTGTGAATTAAAAAAAAAACGTAACACTGTTGTAAGGCCACTTTGTTCAGTAGCGACAGCAGCATAATCGTGAAAGCTAAGTAAAGAGTAAGAAATGTCGAACAATATCCTCCATTCAAGATAATAATCGTGGAAAGCTTTGGAAATACAGCGGGAAAGACAAAGGGAAATATGAGACGAATAAGTGATTCAGCCTCCATCGCTCAGTGACTTGTAACTCACGTCTGTCCGCTTGCTGTTCTCGCTTACAGGTGCGACGACTGTCAGTTCGTCTGCGTCACTCAGGCCGACTACTACAGGATCCAGCACCAGGGCGAGGAGAACACGAGGCGGCACGAAGAGAACGGCCGTGTTATCCTCGTGACCGAGCTCCGGGGCGCCTTGGACGGCGGTACGAGGCGTGGCCACGTCGTCATAAGGGGCACCGCCGACCGGCTGATGCTCCAGCTGATCGAAGAAAATAGTATTACCGACCCGACGTACGTCGAGGACTTCCTGCTGACGCACCGCACCTTCGTCGACAACTCGCTCTTCGTCGCCACGCAGCTCCTCGATTGGTTCGACCAGGCCCAAGTCAGGGACAGGGTCGCCCGGGTCGTCCTCCTCTGGGTCAACAACCACTTTACGGACTTCGAGACCGATCCCTCGATGATGGAGTTCCTCGAGGCCTTCGAGGCCTGCCTCGAGCGAGAAAAGATGCAGGGACAGCAGAGGTACGCACCCACCCTTCCCTTACACACACACTTGAAATTACCGTTATTTGGAAATTATCGTTTATTTAGAGATTTGGGACTTGGGGCTTAATTTGTTAAATTATCAAGCGAATGGCCGCATTGGCTTTGTGTATCTAGCAACAGTGTCGGTAACAAAGATACCTACGTTCATCGCTCCTCGCAGAGCCTACCCACTACTTTATGACTTATGTCTTTTATAAGAGAAGCGATTATTCACGGATCTATCCGCGATAAAACCTAGAATTAAGCGACATTTAATTATCGGAAGTTAGTAATCAACGCGATGAGAATTTTCAGTACTGTAAAATTTTGATTATAATATCAGATATTAATTAAAATTTTTATCGTGTATTTATTTTTCTATTTTGTCACGTATACATACTCGTTTTTATTCCTTGCATTTTCATCACAACTGTTTTTCTTATCCTTTTTTTCTACCGCAAAAACAATAAAGATTATTTTCTTTTTTTTTTTAATTTTGCCTATTCACTGTATGTACATAAGTTCCCAATAAATTAAATACAAGCATAAAAAAATAAGTATTGCACGATGTTTTTTTTTTTGTAAACAGATTGCTGAACATTGCATGCGCGGCTAAAGCGAGAACGCGAAACGTCGTTTTAGCAAGACCAAGCAGGGATGAAGTTCTGCACTTCAGCATCTTAGGCGGCTACGAAAGGGGATTCGGAATATTTATTTCCAAAGTCGAGAAGAAATCGAAGGCGGAAGACGTGGGATTAAAGAGAGGAGATCAAATTCTTGAGGTCAACGGCCAAAGCTTCGAGCACGTCAATCACGCAAAAGCCTTAGAAATTCTCAGAGGCTCTACGCATCTTAGCATTACCGTAAAATCTAATCTCTTAGGTAAGTAGTAATCGACACGCGTTTTATATGGCAATCAATGTCATATAAAATGTCTTTATATGGCATTGATTTCAAAAAAAAAAAAAAAGATTTTTTATAGCATGCTAACTTGAGGAAGTCACGATGATCTAATAATGAAATTCATACCGATGTATATTTATTTGCCAACAAACTGTTTAATTTTATATCTTTTACAAGAATTGTAAAATAATTGTTACATAATTATGTTCGGCATTGGGATTTTATGGGTACCTTGAGGATGTATTTAAAATTGTTTTGAGCTTTTCTTTTTGCGCAAGTGCCATTCTTCGCGTTTAATGTTTGAATCATAAAAATGGGTGGATGGCTAAAGTGGCCTTACGGTGACAAAAAAACCTTTTTGCAGCGTTTAAAGAGATGTTGCAAATGCCCGACAATTCGCCTCGACCACGCAGTCGACCAAATAAACCAGAAATGCTTCCAAGACTTCAGACTGATCCGCGAATAAGATTATCGACGCACGTCGACCCACTGACACCTGTTAACCCTTTAAATCCAATGGTTGGCGGAGTGCCACTTCTCGCTCCGGCGGACACTAGCAATGTATCCCCTTGCAAGGAAAGAGACACAAAGAAAGAGCACAAGGGATTTATGACACTTGGACCTAGGAAGAGGTTTCAGAAGGCTCTCATGAAGATGAATATTTTGCCAAAGAACATGATAAAGTGAGTAATCGTCTTCTCATCTGTATCCAGATAATGCCCCATACCTCGTACATCACCATTAGCGATACTCATAAAACTCAAGGGATTATGGCAATAAAGCATTTCGGAAGTATTATTTATTTGGGGGGCGTGGGGGGGGGAGCCCCGTGGATTTATTTATCTACAGCTTAGAGTCGAAATTCGACCCACGACACAACAATAAAATTGCTCTCGTTACCAAGGCTATTTTATTTCGCATAAGTGGCCAAGAGGGGGAAAGGGCCATCGGCTTCACTGATTTTTCTAAAAATTTTCCTCGCACGTTATCGGCATTAGCCGATGTTATACGACTGTGTATTCAAGAGAGGAGAGTCGTCCCACCCACCGAGCCAATGATTTACAATGGCTCGCAATGTTCTCATGTTCGAATTCTCAATCGCAGTGACGGCGTGCACGCGGATGATCCTCTGGGGCCACCGCACACGCCCCCGGGTACCGGCCTCTCCCAGCAGTCATCGAATCTGTACCACTCCCGGTCCAATCCAGACCTGACGTCGCTCTATTGCTACGACGATCTGCGGGCGCCCGATTACCCGGAGCACGTCCTCAAGGTGTACAAGGCCGACCAGACGTGCAAGTACCTCCTCGTCCACAAGGAAACGACGGCCCACGAGGTCGTGATGCTCGCCCTCCAGGAGTTCGGCATCACGGAGAGCAGCTCGAACTTCTCCCTCGCGGAGGTCAGCGTCGGCGATGGCGGCATGATCAAACAGAGAAGGCTCCCCGATCAGCTGCAGAATCTCGCCGAAAGGATCGGCCTCAGCTCGAGATACTACCTCAAGACGAATGGGGTTTCCGAGACGCTCGTTGCCGATGAACAAGCTCCGGACTTGGTCAGGGAGTCGCAGGTCCACTTCCTTCAGCTCAATGCCGTCGAGGTGGCCATTCAGCTCACCCTTCAAGACTTCAGTATATTTAGGTAAGGAGAATTGTGATCTTGAGCCATAAATTCGCTTGGAGATTTAGAATTTTCCCACGTATTCAATGCGCGTCGAGTCACGCTCCATTTTGGTCAGCCAATAAAAATCCATAATATCCGCACGTCTTTAATCATTGCCTCTCTTTTTTATCAGACAAATCGAATCTACCGAATATGTGGACGATCTTTTCGAATTGAAAAGTAAATACGGCGTGCCAATGTTAAGCCAATTTGCTGAGCTGGTTAACCGAGAGATGTTTTGGGTTGTCACGGAAGTATGTTCCGAACATAATCTCGTCAGGCGTAGTAAAATTATTAAGCAGTTTATAAAAATAGCGCGTGAGTATTTTTTAATAAGATATTTAAATATCGAGCATCGTAAATAAGTGCTTGGGAACTGTGGAATCACGTAATTTTTATTTTACGAATAGGCCAATGCAAAGAGTGCAAAAATTTCAATTCTATGTTTGCAATTGTCTCCGGACTGGGCCATGGAGCTGTTTCGCGACTCCGAGCTTCCTGGGAAAAATTGCCAAGTAAATATCAAAGGCTTTTCAGCGACTTGCAAGAGCTTATGGATCCCAGCCGAAATATGAGCAAATACCGGCAGTTGGTTGCCAGTGAACAAACTCAGCCTCCAATCGTGAGTTTAAATTGATCTCAGTAACGAAAAAAGTCGTCAGTCTTATTTGAAACATAAAGTTAAATGCTCCCTTCTCACTTCACAGATTCCGTTTTATCCAGTAGTTAAAAAAGATCTGACCTTCATACATCTCGGAAATGATTCGAGAGTAGAAGGATTAGTGAACTTTGAGAAGCTTCGAATGATAGCGAAAGAAGTTCGAACACTAACAAACATGTGTTCGTCTGCTTACGACTTGTTAACAATGCTAGAGCGAGGAGGACAGCCGCCCAGTTCTGCAATGGTAGCCCTCAATCAAATGACAACTGGAAATCAAGGTAGGGGTGTATATCTAATAAATAATTAAACGAGATAATAAAATTTACTTTGATTTGATTTCTTCTTTTGTCTATGTATTTTGAGAGGATGAAATATGAAATCTCAGGCGTGTTAAGTTTCTAATTATTATTATTTCCAATCTATCGAAAGAGTCGAATCTTCCGAAAATGAATGAAAAATTTTAGTTGCAGTGATCGCGGGAGTTCCGTACCTCGCTTATCCCAAATAAATGTAATAATTGCACAATCGGTCGTTTTATTAGCTGGAGGCCAGACTGCAACGGTAAAAAGGCGCAAGAAGTCAGCGGCGGCCCCGAATCCGAAGAAGATGTTCGAGGAGGCTCAGATGGTGCGTAGGGTAAAGGCTTACCTCGCCAACATGAAAGTTACCACCGACGAGGAAAGGTTGCACCAGCTCTCGGTCGAGTGCGAGCCACACGCGGGAGCCGTGGCCATGGCAGCCGCCGTCCCACTGGGTGGCTCCCGTGGGAGGCGACACCCGTCACCAACCCTGTCGACGACGAGCAGCGCGAGTAGTACGAGCGAGGGTCGAAAGAGCATACAAGGTACCTTGATTCTATTCTTACCTGCCTTCAAACCCGCTAACGCTCTCAAGCATGACTTTTAAGTAGAGCGACAGAAGTTTATAATTCCACTGTCATTCGTACAAATCGTCCGTCGAGGAAGTTTTATTGAAGTATTGATTTGGAAGTAGTATGTTTGAGTTTGTTGTTTGTGCGCTTTATTTGCACTTGCGGATATTACGGGTTAGAGGTTTAGCTATATAGTTTTTTTAATTTATCAGGAAATAAGTGTTTTAAAATTGCAATTAGAATTTAACAATATCAACGTTATTAATAGTGTAAGGTTTAAAATTTATATGAGGCAACCGTTTTTTAATAAATATTTAAAACTAATATCAATATAGACAGTTCTCTTGCGTATATAAGTTGAAAAGAAAGAGTACAATACATCGGAATATGTTTGCTTTATAAGTATTGTATGGGAAAATTATTAACATTTACGCTTATGAATTTTCATTCGAGTGGGTATTTTGTAAAGTGAATAAAAAATTTTTCATTCAATCCTTGAAACCACGCTTAAATAATATGTAAAACAGTCAAATGGTTGTACAATAATTAATTAATAGCGGAGAATTTAGCATTTCAATCAAGCTTCGGATTTTAATTTTTTAAACGATCACAATGTAGCGCAGGGGGAAGGCCTCTAAAACCGTACGCATTTCGCGAACAAGCGGGCATGTTGAAACCAGTGGTTCCTAAGAAGAAAAATAATCTCGTATGCTCGGCTACTAGAAAATGCGATCACACGTAGGCTGCCTGAGAATGTCCCACGCTATTAGTTTCCGTGAAAGCGAAATAGAGACGAGGGACAAAACGCGCACAAACAAAGGGTGGCCGGGAAACCGGGTATAAGGTCGAAGAAGGGTACCGTGAAAAGTACGTACGTGCCGGTCGTGCAGGGAGCGAGGACGGGCCGCGGAGGATTCCCTCCGAGGCGTGCACGAACGCACGCCGCCCCTCCCCCCATCTTCGCCCCGGTCCGCGCCAAGGATCGCAGGCCGGCCTCAAAGCCGCACGAGTCGGCCAAGATCTCATCCCCGACCTCCTGACACAGGCACGAAGTTCGGGGCGGCCTCGCCTCAGGCGGTCCGCAAGATGCTCGCCCTCTCGGACCCGCACAAGACGCGACCTTACCAGCCAAAGCACTGCGCGCCCCCGCTGCCCGTGCCGGGCCTCGCCCTCCACTCGTCCGCCTTGGAGTCGAGCCCGGGCGCGGCGAGGCGCGTGGGGACCGCTGGCAGCCGGGCCCCGATGCACGAGCGCTCCCACAGCGACACGCCCTCGGGCCTCCCACCGCCGGTCGACCTCAGCGCCGAGAGCAGCAGCGTCACCAGCCTCAGCAACCTCCAGCCGCTGAGGAAGACCCTGACGAGCGGTGAGTAGTGCCGAGGCCGATCCGGACTACCTTCTCTCTCTCTCTCTCTCTGTTTATCTATTTGTTTCTCTCTTATTATCTCTCACCCCCTCGAGATCGCGCGGGGCTCTCCTTCTCGGCGACCGACCGGCTGCCTTGAGCCGGTCCCGACCGAATCACGCGCAGACTCCATCTATGGCTCCGACGCATCTGCAGTCGCATTCATCGCGTATTAACATTTTTCCGGCTTCTCGGATTTTGCCAGCTAAGGCTAACGCGTCCCGAGCTAGACTCTTTGCTTTCGATTATTGGCCTAATCATATATATCTCTTTTCACCTAGCGGTTAAAATTAGTCGGCATTTTCGGTCATTAGAACCCGAAACAATTTAAGTAGATAATTCAATTACGACTCGAATGCTTTTGCGCGATTAATCGATCATTTATGCCTAATATTTCGCTCGCAATATCTTAACGCCAGCGCCAGCGGTAGATAATTTATTAATTAAGGAGTCTCCGCTTTATACGCGTTTTGTATAATTATAAAATATCACTTCGAGACGTAAGTAATTGGAGGCGATCCAAAGTCCATATTAACCTAATGTGCGTCTCTCTCTTTCTCTCCACCAAATCTACATACATTTACGTTTATCATTTAATAATATATATATTGATTGATGCTTGTACTTATTTATTTATTCTTTATTTTTATTTATACGTACATATTTACACGCACCTATTCTTCAATTTAAATGAGGGGAGATTTATCTTGCTCTTTTCTATCTCTTGTGTTTCTTTGCTGATTATATGAAAAATATTGTTGAAAACAGTACATTCAATATTAATAAATTTTAATAACTGATTCTTATGCTGTAATATCAGGTCAAAAATTAATGAAAATCAAATGATTTGTACAAATGAACAATTTTTTAATTTTTTTAGTCATTAATGTATATTATTGAATTATTTTCACGTTATGAATCAACTTAATGAGGAAATGTCAATTTGTCGAAATATGAATTATTTAACGATGCTTAACATAAATATTGTGAAACAAACTCTTATTTCATAACTGAGCATAAAATATTCTCGTTTTCAACAATGTATTTTATTCTAAATCAGGTTTTGCTCATGTTTGTCGTCAGTGAATGAATCTTTGTTTTTTGTTAAATTAGTTGAATATAGTAATATTTATTATTTAATTCTCTCATTTTAAATTCATGATGATGTAATTATGAAAAAAAGTTTGGTGCATTGAGACAAGAAAAACAAAGGAACATAAAAAAGGAAAGTCAAGAGAGAGAGAGAGAGAGAGAGAAAATAAAGAGAGCGAGATTAAACGAGAACGATAGATATATAGAGAGAGAGAGAGAGAGGGAGAGAGAGAGAAAGAGAGATAACGATAGACAGAGAGAGAGAGAACAGGAGACATAGATGTAGAGGTAGAGGTATAGAAATAAAGAGGGAGAGACGAGGTATGAAAGAACGGAATTGAAGGACTTGAGTTGCGACGGGGAGTGGGAAGAGAAAGTTGCAAGCCAAAGAGAATAAATGGTATGAAAGGCTAAAAAAGAGGAAGGAAGAAGACCTTTTGTTTTGCACGCTGCATAGCCGTCACGCAATTATTACTCATGAGTGTTTCATGTCCTCTCGTTGTATTTTGACCACGCGCACACGCATCATTTATTATATTACATTATATTATACTGTGTACACTGAAAATTCGGCTTCTCATAATCTGTATACTGAACTTTTAACAAATTTTTTGCTCTGTTTTTCTATACAATAATTATGTATATGCTACATACTTGCGGGGGTTTTTAATACAAGTTTCGACGCAAAATCATGCACTTATTACCTCCTTTACAATTGAAGGAAAGCAAAAGATTAAGAATATAAAAGGTAAAACTTTTTTATTCTTATATTTTATATTCATATCTTATAGAAAATTTTCATTTCTATCATGAACATCAATACACTTGCTTTGTAGTACAGTTTATTTATGCAAATTGATAAAATAGTAGTTTGCTTAAATATTAAAAAAAAAGTTTTTTAATGTACTGTAAACACACTAAATCATTTTAAATCATAATATTATTTCGAGATAAAAATTGGGCAAATTTCCTTATTGCACAGGGGAAAAATGTTTTGCTGATGATCCATTATAATGTAACAATCGATTAATCTTCTCTAGGTCTAACAGATTTTATTAATTTTATTTTCGTGGTTATTCTTCTTTTTTAATTAAAAATATTATCAGTAGATAGTGTAATTTGTTTCGTAGTTAAATTAGTTATAAATCTATATATATATGCATTAATTGATTATGTTACTTTGATTATTTAAGAAATAGAAATCAATTCTATGGTACAAGAAGCATTGGCATTGTAAACGCAGTATTAATAAGTGTGCTTTGTCATCATAGAGTGTTTATAATATTACTTTCAGAATCATTGCCTTCGGTCGATCTTATGAATCAAGCATTATTGATAAGTCGCTGTGTTTTGAATAAATTAGCCACAATTCAATGAGCTTACTAGAGAAACTCTTATTGGATCACATAGCGATTCATTTTTTTCAGCGTGCTAGGAAGACACGAGTCGTCGTCGCGTATGATTCACATTCTAAATATAATTAATCGGCGAGGGCAAGGGAGAGGGACGAAAGCGGCGGGAGGGTGGGGGGAAGCAGGAGAAAGATAAGACTGGGTGGGCGGGTGTCCGGTGCTCGCGCGTGAAAGGGATAAGGCGTCAATGGTGAAAAAGAGAAAGGAAGAAAGTGAGGAGAAAGGGGTGGGGGCGAGGAGGAGAGAGCGTGGGTGGGGGGGGGGGTGGCGAAGATCGAACGGCGATGCGAGAAGCGGGCAGGGGAAGAGTAGGAGTCGGCGTGGGCTTAACGGGCAAGTCAAGAAAAGAGAAAAGAAGGAGGCAAAATATAATGAAAGGAGGAAGTGAGAAGGAAATAAACAGCAACAACGTAGTGATGGAAGTTTGTGTTGTGGCGGCGCGTATGCTTAGGTTCGGTGACGAGCAGTGACAGCGGTCACAGCACGCAACTGGACAGCCACAGCGGGAGCAGCGTCGAGGCCGGGGGCAGTCCACCGCCTCCTCAACGTCGGCACTCCGCAATGCAAGGTATGTAAATCCAGGGCTCAGCGGATCCTAAGGGCTAATTGGGAGGGGGGGGGTTGGGGGTAGGGTTCGGGCGGGGGACAGGACGCGGCTACGGCGACGCGTAGCTGCACGGGACTCGCGTTGGCCGATCGTCGCTGTCGTTGTGCCCACCGCCGTTAACGAACGACGCTGCCGCGTACTCCGTGCTCGCGTTGCCGTGGCTCGACCTGGACCGAAGTGTCCGAGGCGGGGAGGGTGGAGGCCCGCCTCCTCCTGGCCGCCCGGTCTACGTCGCGCCACGACTTTCGCAAAGTACGTGGCTCGCGTTGGTCAACAACAGTCCTTTATTTACGCGGACGATCGCTCGATCGCTCGGCTACTGCTGCCTTACTCGTGACTCTCGTTGCGTTTCTCGTGCGTCCCATGCCTCGCATCCGGTGCGCCTACATCGAGAACGTGCCGACAACGGCAAGGGGCCACCATGGCTGCTCTCGCCGTTTACATTGTTGTAAGGTAGCAGTATTCGCGGCATCCGGGCGCTTTTTCTGTATCAAGAATTCTGCGATATTCTCCGAAGTGCTTGAAAACTATTGAAATTGCTATTAATTTTTCAACCCGAGAGTCCGTGGTCCGAGTGATTTTTTCAGATTAAAATAAATTATCGGGTGGCATTTGAATCGTAAATACGAATCGGTATTTCTGAAAACGTTTCTTTGAAGCGGCATACCTGAGTCGGTCAAATTCTTACAATGATATTTGCTTTTTTCAAATCGAATATTAAAAATAACAAAATGACGCTGACGAAGTAAAGTCACAATTCTAAAGTTTTTTCATGTATTCAAGCTTTTTATTCAGTCTGGAGCAGAATGTCTTGTTAAGGTTTCGGTGGTCATTCATTTCATTTTCAAGCGATAAATGCCAGTCATATCTATTCTCGCCTTAAAGACTACAAATATACATAGCACTTTATGACAATAAAAGCATGCTTAACTGTAGAAGGCTTTCTTTATTCATCGTAACTTAGTGTACTTACGTACATTTTTGTTGTTGGTTAATCGAATTAAAAGGCTTAATAAGGTACTAGTTGTAGCTGCCGCGTCAAACTTTAATGCATTTACGACTGTTCTATTTAATTTACACGTTTAAAAGCGTATAATTGGAATTTAGTTGTTTGTCAAGAAGAACTTTGTGAAGCAACTGTTGCTTACGATTTCTTCGATGCTACTGTATTCACAAGTTAAATTCCTTTTTTAAATTACTAATATTTAGAATTTAGAAGTATTTCAAACTTGCTTCTACAATTGGAAAAATATTATATATACAATAAGTAACTATTCTTTTTCCTTTCCTAGTGCTTTCTTTATTACATTACTTTAATTTTATTTGAAATCATAAAAAGTGTAAACAACACAGTATGCAGTATTATTGTACGTAATTAAATAAGAATTATCGTTTAAAAATTATTTTACAAAGCAAATTAATTTTCGATAAATACATATCGTTTTTTTCTACATTTAGTGTAATTTCAATATTTAGTGCAAAGATAAATAGTCAACTTTCTATACAAATATTAAACTAGCAATAGTAAATTACGTATATCTATATATAGTTTGTTATGGCGTTCTGTACATCTTTTTTGAAATTAACGTCTTCAATTAAAAGCATTTATTTTTGAAGTACGTGATCTGTGTTGCTTACAAATGGAGATCCCTTTCAATTCATAAAGTTGTCTCGTGATATTTATTGCCTCGATAACACACACAAGGATTGATTAATTAACGACGAGCGCTGCTATTTATTATTATTTCCTTTCAAATAAACAATTAAAGTATCGCGTCGTACGCAATTAAAGTCGCAAGTGATCGCGATCGAGTGGAGGACGAATGAAGGCGACAACGCGCGTCGCACGTTGGAGCATCCGTGTACGGAGTATCAAAGTAGTCGCGAGGTCGGATCGGGCTCATTAATCCGCGCCACTAGTCACAAAAATCTCAGCGCTAATAGAGCTAGTATTACTAAGCCTCGCGTGACAACTGGCGCCTAATAGCGGGTGCACGGTGAGGAAGGGTGTCCGTCTCGCTGACAGAGCCAGCTTGTGATCGGAGGGCCCTGGAGCTCGAGCGCGCGCAGCTCGTTGAAAAAAAAAATGGGCCTCGAGCGGCCGAGCGTACGAACGCGTTGTAAAAGCGCAGCCGAGCCTCGGGGCCAACATGTACATAACCCTGGGTTAGCAAATGGTGTGTGTGACACGTGTGTAGGGCAGTTCGCGCGTCTCGGCGCAGTTCCGCCGTTCCCACAGGCGGTGGCTGTGCTGCCACCCCTGCCAGGGCCCCGCAATCATCAGCACCAGCAACCCGATCATCAGCGCAAGCATCGTGATTGCGATTGCAATCGTCATTGCCATCATCGCCAGCGACATCACTCGCTCTGCCCCTTTGACGGTGAGTCGCCGAGAGAGAGAGAGAGAGAGAGAAAGAGTGAAAGAGATATAAATATATATCTCCCACCCTCCCACCCTCCACGCCAATCCAGTCCGCCCCGCGTTCCCGCCTAGCCAAGTTACTCGTGACAACCTCCCGCACCGCGTCCTCGAGTCAGCTGCGATCCCCGCTCACGCAACCGCACTCGCAGCCACGGTGATAAGGCCACCGCTGAAAGACGAGCAACGACGACGAAGGACGACTTCAAAACGCCCTTCGCGGATTCCCATCTCTGTCTCGTCAGGGAGATTGGAGATAGAGAGTGAGAGAGAGAGAGAGAGAGAGAGAGAGAAAGTGACTCTGGCAGGACCCCCAGACAGAGCCGCTCCCAGAGTGCGACCAGGGCGGCCGCCGACGCAGCTAATGATGCGATTAGCCACAGCTTTTTAAGCCTCGGATGGCTGAGTCATGCGTCGGCTGCTGCTCGTCATTAACTAGGGAATTCACGGGTTGCGCGTCCCGCTTGCTTTCAACGTTATTTCCATAAATTACGATCTCCTTAGCCCACGATCTTGTCGTTTTTCAATTTTTGAAGTTAATGTTTCCTTAAATACAGTCGTGTCAATAACATTTTTTAGTTGTAACCACCAGTTGAAAGGAGAAAGCAAATGCCTTTATCTTGCTGTGTTTATGTGCTTGCTTATTACTCGGTGCTGGCTTTTATTATGTTACTACTGTACATGTAGTTATATTTATTTATTTATATACATACATTTGCGTATATCTTTATATAAATATATATAGTATTTTAACGTAGTGCATGAATTGTGCATGTGACATTCGAAATTGCTTTATTATACGCATGAGTGACATTTTAAAATTTGTTGGTTTTACTAATTACCCTATAGGAGGAAGACAATAGTTATCTATGACAAACTGTTTTCTTGTACTTTTATGTGCCAAATTAGCTGACTTGGTTGGTAAATGAGTATTCGTTGGGGTTATATATCTTGCTTAGAGGGTAACAAAAGGCCGAGTTGGTTGAGCCAAACAAACCCATTACTTGGACGTTTATTCGCATCGAGTTCGTCAATAAAGCTTATGATGTTTCGTTTTTCAATAATTCTATGTTATTTTATCGTATTTAGTGGTAATTTATTCAATCTCTTTTTACATTAAATATAGACGTAACAAAAGATAGATATTGTATAAGATAATTGAATTCAATTTTTTAACGCTGCTCGCTGTAAGCATGCGAAAAATAAAATTTTGGTGAAACGAAACGGATGCCACGTTATTAATTTTTTCTCATTTGACACGAATGAGAAAACAGCGTCATTTTTTAAGTACGTGCTCAAACATCTATTGTTCATGGTAATATTTAAGATTACCGTTGTATTCTAAATTTATCCGCCAATGATGAATGGATAATATTGATGAAGCATTGGCTTAAAATCTATTTGCTTCAAGGACGGTCCGGCAATGTAACTCATAATTTTGCATTGAAATTTGAAAATATCCAGAAGTAACTATAATTTACTGTAAAAATTGAAATTGAATTTCACATTGAATTGAATTGAAATCGTCATAGAGCATTAGACGTCCAGGTTCTGTTCGCCTAAGCGTCCGGCCGTAGTCGAGGGTGAAGCGATCGGGGGCTGCTCGCAAACGATCGTCACCAACGATATCATCAGCCGGGATGTTTTCCCCAGCTGAGAGCCGTTCGTCTATTAACCACCAGCCCCAAGCCCCAAGCCCCTGCCCCCCCCCAACCCAAAAAAAAAGTCCATTCTGCAAGAAAGACCGAGAATAGGCCGAGGGTTTTCAGGTGGTGCAGGAGTCGGGATGGCGGTCAGTAGCATGCCGCCGCCGCCGCTGCCGCCGCCCCTCGGACGCCAGATACGCCCGGGCGTCGTCGAGTGCCGGGTGCCCCCGGACTACAAGATAGCCGCGCAAATGGCGCGGCTCCACAGGCTCGGGCGCGCTCACAGCCACGAGGGAGTCACCTACCGCAACGATCACGAAGATGGTATATAAATGTCTGCCTGGCGGTCGCACGACCGATCGACGAGGCCGCGACCGCTCGATCTATCCACCCGACTCATTTATCGACGACGATCAACACCACCTGCATCTCCACGATAACAACGACGACGACGACGATAACAGCGACACAGCACACGAATCACACACGATCCACTCACATTTATGAATAATAACGCACGCCAATATAGCAACCTCATAAACCATCATTGACGAGACGGACGCTCGCGCGATCGCCGAATAGCTCGCAGGTTCTTTTTTTTGCTTTTTTATACTCATCGCGTGCTGAGCGCATAACCCGACCAAGCCATCCTATCTAAATGAGCCGGAGATGGAGCCGTTGTTTATACCGCCCGATTTGCGCTCTTTTTTCATGTACGTTTCCCCTGCTGCCTCCGGAAGCTCTCGAGCCTCGAGATCATAGATAAAGGCTAGGCGATTCGCATCGGCGGCGACGCCTAACTTAGCCCACTGCCGAATATTTTTATTTATTCGGCAAACCTGTTGGCGGCACTCTTGTCTTCTTACTTGTAAACTCGGTTCGTGTGAATCTCGATTACGCTTCTTTTTTTCTTCGTTAGCGCGATGAAGATAGTTTAAACCACCCTCTAAATAAATTTAATCCAAGTTTATAACAGCATTTATTAATACGATCCTGTACAAAAGTTATTTTATTCTTTTCTCAACGTATCTTTCACGCGATAAACTTAATTTTCTTTTCTCTTGTAACTATATCGTTCTCATCAATACAATATGTATTACGATGTCATTTTATTATTTTTCGTTTGAATTACGTTATTCTTCATCGTGAAAAAATCCACAATCACGGCTAATACACTTTTTCAAATGGTATTGGGTGCAAATGTTTCGTCTTCAAAGTAAAAAGAGACTTTTTTTTTATCATAAGATCAACCGAATACAAAATTGATTATTGAGCTTGATAATACGTTCTAATAAATAAGGAGGCGAAACGTAAAAAAAAAGAATAATAAGCTTGTGAATGCTCTCTATCGATTCATGTGCGGTGAATGAATTATGTATTATTAAATGTTGTGTACCATATTTAACATTTAACAACAAATATCAACAAAACAAAATAATAAAAATTATACATGTTATAAGTATTTTGGTCGCCTCTATGCGTAGGTACATAAAATACACGCATCAACTTCAGGGCGCCAAGCAATGTAATTGTTTTTATTTATAAAAATTGTCTTCGCAATTATCATATTTATATATAGAGAAAATTAAAACAGTGCATCTTATTCCTCATTGCATATGCTCGCTTGCTTATATTCATAAAATCATTATCATTGCATTTGTCATCGATTAAACAAATTTTTGTTTATTTGTTTTAATTTTTAATTATTTAATTTTTAAGAGACTTGACTTCTCTTAATTTACTAAGCTATCTAGAGTGCGAATATTTGCTTATTGAGCGTATTGTTTCGCATGTTTTTTCTGCTTTAAAGCATATCCATCCACCTATTTTTATTTTAAACGACTGTTTTTCTATAATTTATTTCGAGCGAATACGATAATATACATTTTGCTTGAAACGCTTTTCATTTTATATGCTGGATTTTTAGGCAATGCTATTCATTCCTTGTCGAAAGTGTAATGCAGAAGTTTCTCGAATTGCAATACTCTGCTATATACCATCGATTAAAGTGATTTAAATAAGACAAAATATATCATTATGCACAAAATTCACGAATCATTTTTTTCCGCAAACTTCGATTTCATTTAAGAAGTAATATTCTAATACATAAAAATTTTACTTTACAATTTAGACGAAGCTTAAAAATTATTCGAAACATGTTTAGATTTTTCATACGTTTTATAATCAGTAAATAGTTTTTTTTACGGATTTTTTACATAGGTAATATTTAAAAATATATGCAATATTTCACAATTTCAAATTGGAGCTAGTGATTACTTAGAATTATTCTTAATCATTTCATACTTATTAATTTATAATATTTATAATGAATAATTCCTAAGGGCATATATTCATATGTTTGAAATGACAGTCGCAATGCTGCTGTAAATGAACTATGCATATTCATTTAAATATGGCGCTATTGTGTCCTGCAGTGTCATAATCAAAATTAATTTCTGCATTTTAATTGTTGTTGTTACTGAAATAATTTTCCCGTTAATCATTTTAAATACAGATGCGTTATATTAATTTTAGAAGTCTAATTATTTATAATATTACGCAAAAAATTACACTAATGATTTAAATTTAAGATAAATTTATTGAAGTAAAATTATTGAAACTATTGAATTAATTTAACATTATTTCTAAATTGTGTAAAGTATTCGATTATTTTGTAAGTTATGCCGGGAGTAGAAACTTAATTTTTTGATCGCTTTCATTTTACAGACACAAAATACCAATTAGAACGTTTACGAATACGTATCGGATCGAAAATACAGCTTTGATTAAAATCCTTCTAGTTTTGATGCTACCTAAGTCTTTTTTTCTATTATTAGCGTTTTATATACGAACCAGGAATGAACGATTATACACATGTTTTTATTAGAATGTTTACTGTTATAATGGATAAGAATTTTAAAGGTACGACATCGTAAATTCATCGTAAAAACTTTGAAGTTTGATGATAAAGCTCCGTTTTAGATAAGCGATAAGAAAGATCCAAAAGCCGCGATCCATAGAGTTTGCATGCGTATCTTCTTTTTTTTTTAAGCCCGCGTCAGACCGAGTCAAGGAAACGTACAGTTTTACGCACCGACTCTTCATTGAGTTGCACCTCCACCGCCATCCTTCGTTACCGCTCCCCCCCCCCCCAATCTTCCGCTTCCCCTCTCCAACCCCTCCAACCCACTTGCATACACCGAACCCGCAAAGCCGTGCCTCGGGAGCAGCAGAGGCGCATTGCGCCGCTGCTGATGTTTTATTACCCGCACGCGTGACCCACGCAGTGGGTAACTGCTGTCTTAACGAGGGGACGTCTAACGCCTCGATCTTTTACCTGTTCACAGATGACGAGGACGCACAGGTGTCGGCCGTATAGGACAAGCTTCCGGGCCGAGTCCCGGAGCGCTCAGCATCGTTAGCTTCGGGGACGATCGTCGGTGTCGCCAATCCGCGGCTCCATTCTTCGTCTTTCGTGATGCGCGGGCCATGCGCCCCGAGGCCCGGCCCCAGGAGGACCCAGCAGCTGCAGCAGCAGCAGCAACTGCATCATCATCAGCAGCAGCCACAGCAAGAACAGCAGCAGCAGCAGCAACAAGAAGGCCCACCCGTGTAAATAAATAAGCGGCGTCGCGCCCCGGACGATACATTAAGCCGCTCGTCACGTCACTGTAGAACGACACTACTACCCCTCCCGCCACCTTTTCCTTTTACTTTCATTTTTTATTCATTCGTCTTTTTAGCCTCGATAAGCGAAAACGAAATGAAGTTACGCTCTACTCCCATTACATAGTAGAGCTCTCACTATTAATAGGCCCCGGACTCAATATATGAAATTACGTCACAGCCAGCTTTCTTTAGTACTATAATCCTTAAAGTTATTACTACTATCACCATCATAATCATCGCATAATCATCTTCATTTTCATCATTATCATCGAAGCTAATATTAATACTTCTACTAGGTCTATTATTTCTATCATTATTATTAAAATTATTATTATTACTATTAAAATCATTATTATTATTATTATTACTATTATTATTATTATTATTATTATTATTATTATATTAATATTACTTCTATTGTAACTATTGTAGT
This sequence comes from Kradibia gibbosae, assembly GCA_018907135.1. Classification (NCBI taxonomy): domain Eukaryota; kingdom Metazoa; phylum Arthropoda; class Insecta; order Hymenoptera; family Agaonidae; genus Kradibia; species Kradibia gibbosae. Next base: position 1,976,066 of record JACCHX010000003.1, on the reverse strand, counting down.
TCTTACTATTATTGGAATTTGTTTTAATCGGCCGTGTGGACGTCGCGGGACCGAATGGGTGAAACCTGCGCGACAATATTCCGTTGTCTGATTGCGAATGACGTTAGACGACGTGTTCCCTTTCTCCTATCCTTCTATTTTCACCTACACCTCACCCCGCGGCGAGAAACAACCGGTAAGCATGAATAAAGACACGTTTTTTACAAGCGAGAATTTTACTCTCTATAGCTCGTCCACAAGTGTTTAGAATATATATTGGACGAGTGACTTTCGTACGTTGTAAGCGAAATTTCTGAAATTAATACTTACGTACACAAGTACACACGTTCACGAACTACACGCGCACGTACACAATTGCAAACATGCAAACGAATAATATGTATGAAATGAGACGCGCGGAATGAAAGCAGTCGTAAGGCGTATTATATTCTATATACGAGAAAATGTGTAATAAATCGAGTCCAAAGATGTTAAATATCATTTCAGTGTTGAGTTTAGGGAAAGAGGCGGCATCTTGTATAATATAATTTTAGGCTAGCCCATTTCACAAGATACCCGTAGTGCGTAAGTTGGTGTACATAACGGTAGAACTTATATTTTAGTCGTTGTTCGTGATAATAACCGAGTCCTGAGGCAAGGATTACACTGTCTTTTTATGGTGTCTTGCATCCCATTTGGAGATGACAGATCGAGGCGCATTGGAGAGATTATAATTGCAAAAACCAGAATCGAAACTCGTGTTATTTCACTCCCTTCAAAGTTCAAACTATTGTGTCGTCGGTCAATTTTTATGTATGCACACATAAACCCATACACACTCAAACACGTATATATATTTATCTATGTATATATACATATATACACACACATCGGATATATACACATGGATAAGTAAGTGCATATATATATATATATATATGTAAACACGCAACCTTTACACATACAGAAACAACGTATGAATCTATATAATATATATATTTTTTTCATGCTCATGTGGCAACGCGTATCTATGTATATTTTTTTCATGCACGAACGAGTATGTATGATTAAGCGTAAGATGATTGTCGTATGGAAATATTTTATCAGAGCCTAAGCAAAAAAGTAACACAATGTGTACGAGATGCGTATGTATATGCAATTTTCGAAATTTTCTTTTAAAATTCAGTGCGATATAAAGAATTATCTTCATGGCTTGCAATTACATATACGCATAGTGCATACGAACACATATGCAACAGCTACGTTTATTTATATCGGCACAAGCGTATGCGCTTCAACCCCCGCATGCATATACGCACATAAGTGCATCAAGCGAAAATCCATTTACTATATCTTTCATTGTACATATCGTAAATGCGTTTTAAAATTTCAAGAAAAAGTCAACACTATTCAAGTGTGCGATCTTGGGATGTGTAGATTCATACTATTAACAATAGTTTGATCGCTTGCAATCTATAAAATCGACGATGAATGTATATTTAATTATCTATCTCGAAGGAAAAAAGAAACCCGCTAACGAAGAATCTTTAAAATTGAATTAGTCTAAAATCCTAAACACCTTTGTAATTTCACATAATTCGAATCATATGCTATTTGTTAATTAATGGTATGATTTAAGAAATAATGCATTTTATAAAATTGAATACTAAACAAAATAAAGCCTTGAGGTAAATTTAAAAGGTGATATATATATATATATATATATATATATATACAAACATATATATGAATATAAAATATTATGCCGAATAAGATTTCCGTGTTCAATAAATAAAATTAATCACTAATTTAATAAGTGTTTGAATATAACAGCTGAATTACATAATTAGTAATATTCAGAAAACCATTAATATTATCAAAACCGTTTCACAAATAATACAAGAACTTATTTAATGAAAGATAGCCGCGTATCTGGTATTTTTCGTCGTCATTCCAAGCGCATTTTTTATTCTTACTTTAACAAACTTTATACGTCTCGAGCCTTTTGCATGTAACTCCGCCATTTAGTCATCGAATATCCCGAGACATTCGTTCCTGGAGACCAACTTTGTATACACTTATCTTCATGAACCAAGCGCACAAATCGACGCAAGTATTCACCGAAAATGTATTTTAACCTGCAACAAAAACTTTGATTAATATAACTAGTACTTTTTATCATTTCTTTCTAACAGTTCTGTCCAGTTTAATTTTTTCCCCAATTTTTTCTGCAATGGAGAAAGACAAGTAAACGACAAATGAGTTTGCGTTCGTAAAATAATATTGTAAAAATGTTTTCTTTCTTTTTTCTTTCCTTTTGTAATTTACGCATTCGTTGCTCGTGGACCGAGCGGAGATTGAAGAAAAAAAAAAGAGAACGAAGCTCTTTTGAGCCCAAGGTCTTCTCTTTATTTTATTGTGGATATGTAGTTGAATTTCGAAGCATGCGTCGTCGTAACGGCAAGACGATTTATTCTTCCGTATATATATAAATATATATATATATACATATATATCTATATATGGCGTTGACTCTTTTTATTTATATTAAATATACTAGGAACCGCAGTCCTTTGTAATTTTTCTCCTCTTTTTTTTTAGATAATTTATTGTTCATTGTAAAACGTAAGGAGCTGATTTGTTTGGTAATGTGTAGCGATTAAAATGCATCGCGAGATTAGTAGAATGAAGAGCAAAGAGAAATCTTTTGTATTTAATTTGTTTAATAAAATTCGAATCATAGTACAACTTATGGACATTTTGGTTTTGTTACTTGCACTCACCATTAAGTCACTCATTATTTTGTTTAATCTTTATATAAATAAGATGCGAAAAATTAAAATGTGTATAAAATAATTTTTAATGTTTAAATAATGTAATACTGTCAATAATTTTAATATTACTATTAAAAAAAAAGTATTTTCTAATGATCGATGTATAATATTATAATAGTTTTCTTATGCTATTCAGATAGATTGAAAGACTTTTACTTTTAATTTTGTGTATGTAATTTACGTATATAAGTACATTCCACTTCTTATGTAATAAGAAAATTATATATCATAAAATTATAAGAGAATCATGAATAATTTTAATCATAATTCGATGAGAAAGTCTCATATAAATACATGTATCGACATCTTATATATGTAAGAGCTTCCAGAAATATAATATAATTTCTGTTATGTTATATAAAATTATCGTTGCATTTTATTTATATACAAGACATTACAAAATTTGATTCCCTTTTTTATTAAAAAATAAATAAAGAATTTTACCAATAATTCTTATTATTCATATTTAAGCATTAATCTTATTTCTAGAATAAAATTTTTTATTGCAATTAAAAATAATGATTTTTATAAAAATGATAAATCTTGATAATTTAATTTGTAAACAAATTTTTTTTAGTTGTAATACATTTACAATTTTTAAGACACTATTGATTAAGCATTTTCATTATTTTATTTTATTTTAAAAATATATATTACTTTAATTTAAAAATTATAGTAAAAAATAACAAATTTCAATACAAATTCTTGATTCACGATAAATTTGCACAAATTAACTTCAATAGTAAGATTTCAAATTAAACTATCGCTTCTTAGCTATGTAAACGATAGTCTAGAAAAAAGTAATTTGTAAGGAAATTTTCATTTTTACATTATTTGTAATTCAATTTTCCAAATTTATATTTATAATTTCTAAATTAATTAGAGTAGTGGTTTTCGATAAATATTTTTTAGAATTTTATTGTGAATCAAAAAATAAAGTTGTTGGGAGTTGCGATATATTTTTTTTAATGTTTAATCTATATACATATGCCACTTATTAATATAGCAAATATTATGCAGAGTAAATGTCTGGGCGACTAGAACGAGAGACCGGTATCTGATCCAACAAGGTAAGATTTGATTTTTTTACATAATTATAGCTAAAATTTTAAGAGATCGACGCATTAAATTATAAATAAAAAATTGTCCGTACATTCATAATTAATGTAAAGTATACACTATACTAATCTTCGCTTTCAGTAGTAGAAAGCTTAATAAGATATTTATAGCCATTATTCGCATTTTATAGATAAGCTTTTGTTTAAAAATTAGGATAATTTGCAAAATATATTGTAATATATGCTCTTATATTTTTCTTCATTTTACTTTAAATAATTAATTAGAATTAGTACCCGTAAGAATATAATCAGCAGGTAGAAATAAAACACTACAAATTAACTTTTAAAGCATACTTTCCTTTCAGTCGATACAGTATTTAAAGTGTTGCAACTTTTATGGAATATTTTATAGTATTTTAAATGGATATTATTTTTGATATGCTTAATAAGCTTATTTTTAATATAAATAAAAAATAATGTAGCTGTAAAATCCGCTGTTGTAATTAAAATTGCAATTAAATTTCAATAGCAGCTGCAGTTATAATTGAAAAAATACACTTTGTAATAGAGCTCTATCTGTTACAACGAGGTATATTATTCTTGTACAGTATTACAAATTTAAGGTTTTATCATGCCAACAGGTATAGTACATCAATTAAGATTCATATTTCATTACTGTATCTTGACGACGATTTAAGCTTCACCAACGATGCGAATCCTCACTTAATTTTGTATATTTTTTTTTACTAATCTGATTTTATCGGTGAATCTGACCCTTCGCAGAAATTGAAAACTCCATTTAGAAGTTTCCCTATTGAAGATTCTCTTGAAAATAAATTTTTATGTTATCACATCTGTACGTACATTTACAAATCATAATAAATTTCAGTAAATTTATGTTTATTAACAATAGTGCACATTTAGAAAGTTTTCAGCTCAATTATTGTGCGATGTTTTTCAAAGTTAAAAAAATTAAAGTAACTGTCACTTAAAAATTTATCAGCAATTAATCGTTTTGATTGGCATTCGTAGGCAATGAAGATTTATATTATAAGTAATTGCTAATACATAAATAGTTTAATTTGTGATTCGAATTTCTAATTACTTGCCTCCGCAAATCATTTTAATACTCAATAAGTAAATAAATCAAATCATAAAATGGTGTCTAGTCGCAATTTGCATATGTTTCACTGAATAACTGTTGTAAAAAATGACAAATGTTTTTTTGAATGATTTGAAGTATCTGTAAAATATAAATTTGTAAGTTTTTATTGACGCACAAGTGGTAAAGATTTGATAGACGGAAAAAATCTGAAATAGTTTCATTAATTTGATTAAACAAAGCGATTTGGCAAGTGATAAATTTACATATCTGTTGCGCCATTAATAATATTGTTTAAAATAAAGTAAAGTGAAATAAAGTAAGTTAATACGTGTTTATAAAATTGTGCGCATGTTTGATAAATAAATTTCTCTTTATTCCACGAGATTTGATGATCGAGTAAGAAACATTTTGTACATAAGAGGGAATAAAAGTGCCTCTGAAAACAATTTTCGTGTTTTCGTTTGTTTTTAGATTTTCGCCGCATCATCAGTCTCATGCTTAATTAGAACATAAAAGTAGGACTACGCACTTTCTCAAAGCGCAAACAGAAAGTTTGATTCTTGCGACTCCACGCGGCCGCCAGAAAAACGATCTTAACTCTTTAATTTATGGTATGGCTAGTACGAAAAAAAAAGTGAAATGACGCGCACGATGCGGTGTAATAAAGCTGTTGGGCAGCGGACAGCCGAAGACGGAAGTGAAACGGTAAAAAGGGCGGATGCTGCCCCTGCCATTTATCTAAGAGACGATGCATTATTTGGCTTCTCTTCGGAGTCGCAGTGTGACCGAAGTGGGATTCGAGGCGCCGCTAGTTATATTCCGAGAAACGGGTATGCCGGACTCGAGGCTGTTATAAAGAGAGAGAGAGAGAGAGAGAGTGAGAATGAGACGAGGGATGGCGCCGGCATCCAGGAAGGCGAATCCAGTCGCAATCCCCACGGACGCGTCCGCGCTAATGTGGCCTCGCAACGAGAGGCAGCGACTCGCGAATCCCAGAGTCAGTCGCGCCTTTAGCAAACTCTCTGGATAACCGTGGCTTCGTGTCCAGCGTAGGTCGGAAGAGGGGAGCTCGGGGAGAGGCGATGATATCACAGCGTCTGGGCGGGCGTTAGTCATAAAACCAAGAGATCCTCGATGGATGGATTTTTCCGCCGAGTATTGGCGTTTGGTTTGCTAAGATAAAATCCTATCATTTTCAAAAGTGCGGCTTTAGCGAGGTCGATCAATGTTGTTTGAAGGGAAACTGCGACTTGGTAATTTTTTTTTTGTCGGATTGTGCAATCTAATAGAGAATTGGCTTTTGGCGTGAGTCTTGGAATGCATCGTGCATAATGCGATCTTCGAGGCATTTTACGTACTTGCCAAAAGAGCGAAATATTAAAAAACAGAGGATTCGAGATATCGTTTTCTGTCGGCTCTTTACCGCTGTCGCAAGGTCTACAATTCCCGTTTAAGTTTAAGATTACATTCATACGCTTCATTTGTATGCTTTCTAATTGGATGCAAATTAAATAAATATTATTCTGTCAGGTATTTAAGTTTATCGCAAACTTTATCATAATCGTTTAAAGCTAAAACAATGAAGAAGCAGCGTAAATATTTTTGCAATTATCTCGTAGATCACGTTCATTCGCTATATTTTACATTTCAACTGTGTAACAAGTACGTCTGCACATCGGATTATTCGGTCTGAGGCAGAATAAGCCACCTGAAATTAAATCGTTTAGGAAAAGCTAAAAATATGCTTTTTCAATACAGCACTATAAATATAAATACAACAATCGCAAAGCTTATTAAAGTATGCCAATGTGTTACGGATAAAAAGTATCAAGTATTTACAATTAAAGAATGAAAAAAGTTTTTCACTTTTTAACACATTGATTGCAGATTAAATTAACATTTATCTATTTTAAATCGCGAGATCCTTAGATCTGCAAATTTTTAAACTTTCTCATCTACCATTTACCCGATTAACAAAATCTGCACCCAAAATCTTTAAATTCATGTCAAAGATTTAAAATGTTAAAAATTTAGTTAAAATTTTTGGTAAAATAATTTTGTAATTATGTTTTAACTACATACCGAACGATGCCTAAAATTGTGTATTTCTAAACAGGGAATTATTCCACATAATTGCTGTTGATTAACCGTAACGGCCTATAATTAGAAAATTATTATGAATCAATCACGGCCTTTTGTGTAATTTAGAAATTTATATTTTAGTAGTTGCGAAAAAAAATAACTAAACGTTAAGAAGTTTCAATACAGTATTAAAATTAATGAAAAATTTATCAATTATATTCGTCTAGTTTGACACGTATTTCCTATAGCAGTAACTGAAGTTCTTATTAAAGAATTTATTAAAGTCTTGCACAATAAGCAGAGAACTACGATTGATCTATGTATCTAATTTATGACTAAGTTTTTGTTTTTAAAACATTCATATTATAAAGCACGAATCGAAATTATATCGCTATCGAGGTCTAAATAGTAATAGGCCTCATCGGTATGTATATGTTTATTTCAGCTTGTGACAAGCATTAGAATTATGTATGAAATGCAATGTTTAGAAACATCAGAGGTATGACAAAATAACTAAGCTAGGCGAGTTAAATGATTTGCTTACAAATAAGCCGAACCGGTGATTTTATTGTGAACCGATCGACGTATATGGAAATTGTAAATAAATTTAATGCAAAATTTTCGTTTCATAAGAAACAATTATAAAGCAGTAACATCACTTGAGTCACTAATTTTTGTATTTAGCTAACATTTTTCAGCCCCTGCTAGTTTGGAAAAGATAATGTCACAATTTACAATTACTTGTAAATATATGTTAGTAGTTCGTGTTCACTCTCCCCTCCTCTCATTAATTTCCTTAGCCCATATTCGTCGTGATGTCGATAAATCGTGTTCTCTGAACACATAAAAATTAGCAGAGGGCGCTTCATTATAAATTTCAGCACACGCGTCTCCATAAACTATCATTTACTTTCAAATCGTAGTTATACTGCAAAACTGTTTGTCTCCCGTCAATTTTTCCACGAACTTGGCTCATTGCACGGCTCGCTGGCGCTTTTTAGATGATCTTAAATCCGCGGTGTCGTCGCTAATGTACGACGTCGGTGAATTATTACAAGTACGCATAGAGTCAAAAGTCTAATGCAACAATCGCGAACGTCATTACGGCAAGATGACTGTTGAATAGGAAGATTGGGATTCAATTTTGCTCTTATCTTGCCAATCGATCGGGATTCCAATTTCCTTCCTCTCATTGATATTTTTCCCAGCGAGTCCCTACAAATTCGACCCTGTAATGCGCATCATTTTCGTAGGTCAATAGCCAATGTAAAGATAATACGTTATGTGCATTAAAGTCGGTCTTTATAACTTGGCGTTACATCAAAGTGAAGTTTTAATGCATTGCCTCAATGTTTATCGTGTATCGTATTTAATAGGCAACTTATTATTATGAGTGTCAGGATTAGTTTCACGGTTGGCCCGAAGAAATACAATGACATTCATCGTAACGTAGTACGTTAATGTTCAATAAGCGATTGTCTGGAATTTCGATGTGTTACGAGAAAAGTAAAGGTCATTTTGATAAACAGAATTACTATCAGCAAAGCTTAGGTGTTTACAAGTACTACAATATTTCAGCGTGGATTCAGCAATGCTTAAAATAGAAAGTATCGGGTTATTAAATAATAAAGAAAACATGATTAAATATGAGAATGCATCGGGATAAACGGAAACGATGTTTCATTAAAATTTATTGCATTTCTAGAATGCTTGATTTGTGTTTTTTTCCCCCGATGCAAGTAAAAGCTGTTGTAGCTGATAAAACGTGTACTTAAGTAATTTCGCTCCTTTCCAATTTCGTAGATTCCTATCTAATTTTAAGGATAATTTTGAGCCGCTTAGAACATTCGAAGCAATAGAATAAAAGAAAACTCTCCTGCAAGTGCGCCACCTTTGCCCCGTCAATTTTTAATTCAACGCAAAAACATTAAAATGCAATAGGGATTGGAAAATTGAGAATCTTCCACGCTGCGATAAAAATACAGTTTAATTTTTAAACGCCAGAGCAGAGGCACTGGCGCAATCGACTAAAGTAGAGCCCCTTGTGTCCGCGGATCATCTTTATCGCAAAGAAGCATCTGCACTATCCGAGGCATCTTCTTATTGATCAAGGACACGAGAATTTCGCCCATTCAACGACAACTTTCTATAGTAAATTGCAATTGATCGCAGAGGAAAGTAAGATAGACGAAGGATAAGTCGGTGGCGATCGGCACTAAAGCAATATAGATTTCCCAATCTATTGTTATTCTTAGCCGAGGCTATTAAGACACGAGGCGAGTGTCGGCCGAGGATTAAGACCAGCAGTCACGAGCACTTCTCCTCGTGTCATTAACGATGATCGAGCTATTGTCGCCCTTCCCGTATTCCGCAGCTCGCTTTCGAAAGCCAAGCGACTTTCGTTCGATCGCGATGAAAAAGAGTCGAGCGCCGTTCGACTCTCCTCCCCGGGCCGCCGCATCCACGCCCAGATGCGCGCGGTCAGACTCACGAACGGGTCTACGCAGGTGTTAACGGACCTTACGTCGCTAATTGCATAATGCCAGTCGTGGGCTTATTGAATCGGAGGTGGCGGCCGCCGGCAGGATTGACTTTCGAAACGACGGCGCGACTGTTGGCCGCGACGACGAGGCGCGCACCCGAGCTCCATCGTTGCATCGGCCGCGGGAAGAGGCTCCCGGTCACGAACGCGGACGTCGGTCGAAAAATTAAGTTTTCGTTACTCGTCTCGATATATGCGCCTTTCGCTAGACCTCCGCACTCTTTATCGATTTGCTGTTACGGGTCTCTCTCTCTCTCTCTCTCTCTTTCTCTCAGCCGTCGCTTTCTGCGATTTTTCTTGATTCTTCCAAGTGTCAATCGCGGCTTCGATAGTCAGCCAACCCACTCGCACTCGCAGTGCTACGCGTTTTGGGACATGCGCTATTTTTAAGGATCAGACGTGTCGTCGGACTGAGCGCAGTATTATGTTTTTTACCCTTTCGATTAATTAATTTCTTAAGCTCGAGTTATTCGTGAAAATGCTATTCGCAAGCTTACGTGATATTAATCGATTGATTCGTCCGCTAACCAAGAGTACGAATTTTTCCTTCAGCTTCTACCTCGCTTATTATTTTATTAATCGAAAGCTGCGAATCACTGGTAAGAAGTGGCCTGGGATTTTCGATAGACATTGTACATTCGACACTGCCGATTATTAGCTGCAATTAATCGTTTGATAATAACAACAATTCATAATGTATTGCAGAGTCTGAAAAATTATTTTCTTAAAACATTTTCGTTGGAAAAGCAGTACCATGATAAATGCTTGCATTGAAAAATAATTGCCTATTGAGTAGCCATTAATTATTTAATTTTCGTTTTTTGAACTAGTCAAACCAATAAAAAGTCAATGGAAAGTCTATCAATTGACCAGTATAAATATATAAAGAGAGAGAGAGAGAGAGAGAGAGAGAGAGAAATAGTGGGCATAGAACGCGAAGTGAAAGATGGCAAGAAATGCCATAACTCGTGCAACGGAGGATTTAATTCTAAAAGCTCTTAGTTCCATAGCGTTGCTGGATAGTTGAAATAAAGTACATAATTATATGCTCGGAATTGTATACACCGGTTTTAGCTCACGCAGACTAAGTAACTTTTCGCGTAATAGCGTAGACCCTGAAATTATTGTTGTCTTATTTATTGGATTAAAGTAAATTTACTTAGCTTTCTCTTACCGAACGGGGTCAAAACATTAATTTTAGAAGATCCGAGACTCGCTAGGGTTTTTTTCCATACCCCATCCCAGGACTCTGTTTTCCATGATAATGGCGCTTGTTCTCTCTCGTTAAACGTGACTTAAATTACAATTTCACCGTATGCGCTTCCTTATCCAATTAGTCGGGCAGTTATATTTCCACGATTGTCTAATAGACGCCGGCGTTGCAGCTCGAGGGAAGCGCTGCCGAAAAGAAAGCGAAGGTGCAGGTCGGGCCAATTGTCAGCTGGGCGGCCAACTGGCCGGAGCCGGAAGGATAATCGGATCGAGGACTAGCGGAGATGCGGAGCTCGAGATTCACGAAGTATCGGGACCGCGGCGATCCCCATAAATAGCGGGGTTGAAGACAATGGGCTGCCGTGGGGGCCTCCGCGCTCGTAAAAACTACTTGCCGGCAAAGTAAGGAAGAGCGGCGCCGTGGGTCCGCCGAGGGGATAAGGGCCGGGCCCCTTATTTTTTCCCCCCTCGCGGGCACGCGTCTTCCTTTGTCAGTCCGAGTCCAGCACACACGCCGACCACTTCCGCTCTTCTCCCTGACCCCTCTCCTCCCGCCCCCCTGCCGCCGCCGCCGCCCCTCGACATCCGGCCTCATCGCCATTCCCGATGCATCCGTCTCTCTCTCTCTCTCTCTCTCTCTCTGTCTATCGGCTTCCCTCTCCTGCACGGGCGAGCCTTCATCCTTCGGGGCCTTCTTCCTCCCTGCCGGCGGCGGAGGGGCACCCACACGCGGCCGCTCGCTGCGAACGTGAATGAACGCGTTCGGGCGGGCCGGAGGGACGGCGGGAGGGAAAGCGACGGCGAGAGAGAAAGAGAGAAAGAGCGGTCGCGCGAGGAAGGAAGGAGAAGAGGGAGAGAGAGAGGGACCAGACAGCGAGTCTCCGTGTCTCTCGCGTCGCGTGCGTTTCCCTCTCTCCCTGGAGGCATCGGCTCCGAGTGCACGCGAGCGGGAGCGCGAGCAGCAGCCGACGAGCAGTTGCTCGAAAAGCGTACCGATGCTCGGCTCGGCGCACGCGCTCCTCCCTCGGCTAGGCTCGCGTTACCAGTGCAACCAGTGAATAGCCGAGGTCCGCGGGGGTCGCCCGGACGCGTCCACCTGTCGTCGCGGAGGACCGCCGAGGAGGAGCTCGGCCGGGAGTTGGCGCGGCCTTCGGCTACTCGGCCCCGGGCTGCGAGTTCGCGTTTTGCCGGTTCGTCGCTCGCTCCTCCGGCTCCTGCAGTGCGGCTCGGCGAGGCGGAGGACGGGCCCAGAAGTGGCCAGGGCAGGCCGACCAGGGAGCGCCGGTGCCACGGCGGAGGATGGCCACGGCGACCGGTAGCTGGTGGTGAGCTGCCGATTTGCGGGGGAGGCGTACGAGGCTCCGGACTCCGCGATTCTCGACACGAGGTAGGGCTGCAGTTACTCTTGGGGTCGGATTTCCGAGGCAGTGTTGCGCGACGACGCCCCTGGCTCCGGAGCTCCGGGTGCCGGGGTCCGACCATCGTCTCGATCGGATTACCTCGGCTAGCGCTTTTGAGGAAATCGATACTCTGGTCGCTCGAATTATCCGATTTTCGCCTCGCCAAAGCTTTTACGCCTACTCCGCGACTCGACACTCGTGTTGATTATTACAAACCGTGGCAGGGTTATTTTAAATCTTTGCCAAAGAAGCTGACCACAAGATGCAAAGTGCAGGAATAAAGCGAGCTTGAAATCAATTATTCGTCAGTTAATAGCGACTTATAAGTAAACATTTCATTGATTTATTTACTTTATTGACATTCTTGATAATATGCGGACGCAGCCCGTAAATACAATCGTCTCGCAACATAAATCGCGTAAATACATTGTAGGTATATTGTAGGTAATACTGGGATTTATGAACATATTACTCGAGCGTATATCGACGAAGCCATTAATCAGTTTTCCTGTTGACAATATTATCCGACCGAAGGAATTGAGAAATTAACGTCGAGTGTTTTGCCACTCGGCTAAACATTGAGGCGATATTGGCAGATATCCTGATTTCGGACTTTTACAATCGAAGTAATCGCCGCGGCGTCTAAGAATAGAAGGGAAAAAAAGAAAGAAAACAAATTTTGTATAAAGCTGAGAAAGGAGCAGCAGGTACAAGTCAAAAGTCCTTTCGCTAATACTGACTAAGTGAAACGCTATTAAGTAACTTGAGCCCTCGAGGGGGCGATGCGAAAACTCCGTAACGGTTGTACCCGGCTTGGAAGAAAAGGATCTCGGCCAATGAAGAAACGCCGAGTTACGGGCGAGCCGCTAAGCCGCTCCTCCTCCTCCGCCCCCGCCGAGCCCTCGCCAACATAGCAGCGCAGCCCCTAAAAAAAAGGAGGCCAAGCGATCGCGACGCTGGCCTCTCAATCGCCGGTTAACGAGAGTATCCGGGCGGAGGGCTCGGCGACGGGCCGCAGGGATTATCCGGGCGCTCGCTTCCAGGTCGGCGAGCATTCCGCGGCGCAGCGACACTTGTCCGGCCTCTCCGCGAGGCGGCCCGTCCCGCTCGCAGGGTTGAAGCGCACCAAGGGCCGGGAGATCTCGTTAGCCGACGAGCGTCGTCGGCCCCCCTGCCCCAGATGCGCGAGGCAAGAGCCTCCCGACCCCGACGTCGCTTCTCGTCCCGCCGCAGCGAGGCGCCCGATCCCGATCGCCAGGAGGGAACGAGCGGCCGAGCCGGGGCGGGAGGCTCTTTCGCTTTCACGGGCAAAGGAGGCGAGGAGCGAGCGCGAGTGGGGGCGCGACTCAAGAGCACTGGGCCACGTTGAACCTTGACCGAAAACGAGAGTTGGGCGCAGGTGGGAGGCCGGCTTTTCCGGAGTGCCCCCCCCCCCGGTTCGGTGATTATTGACGGGCTCGCGCGAGCTCGGCTGAGGACCGCCGCCGCCACCTACCTGCGACGGGTCCCTTCTCTTTCCCCTCCCTCCCGCCCGATCCACCTGGCTGGCGCGCGGCCTTCCACCCGCTCCGACGATACGGGGACAGCCGACTCGCCGTCCGGCGGATTGGGGTCGGGCCGGGGAACGGGGCGGCAGGAAGGGGATGATCGGTATCGCGCCCAGGGATATTCTTTCGTCCTTTTAATTACGTCGATACGAGTTTGAATTGATCGTTGCGCGACCGGCGCTGTTCATTGGCGAATCGCGTGAAAGTTTCATCAAAGGTCGATGTGATTCCGTGCATTTATGATGCCTGCGTATGTGTCCATGTGCGCTCGTGTCCGGTATGTTTATATTTACATTTTTATAGTGCCGCTGTTGCAGAGCTTTCGATTTTCTCTAAGCAGCGGGCAATAATGCATGCATATTAATATTAAACCCAACATTCTGAGTTCGGATCAAGCGACCTGAATCTAGCGTTTACGAACTTTTCTTCCTCCTTTTTAATATACTCTCTTTCTCTCTCTCTCTCTCTTTCTCTCTCTCTCTCTCTCATTGCCCACTATTTTAATGCAAATATCGTTTGAACGGCTAAATTATAAAAATCTTTGTTGCCGCGTTCACTCGAACATTATCTTCGGCAGACTATTTATATTCCCTTTGCCGTTAATAAAGCTTCGCTTGCAGACGATTGGAAATTTATAATTGATATGCTAATATCGCTTAAATTTTTTTTTACGCGAGCTTGTTTTTCACTCGCGCTAAACGAAAAATTATCTACAGCTACCGAGAAGAACATTGTCATTTTGGCTTACTGTATGATATTCGATAGGCACAGAAAGCATTGGGACAGGGGCGTGGGGGTGGTGGGGGACGCTTCGGAAAGGAGTCGCGATCGAATCGATGAAAAGATCTATAAAAAGCAAAACCGTCGTATTTTTACCGCAAGAGTCGCGTCGTCGACCGCCTTGGGTTTGATGGTCGCACTTGACGTGGAAAGTGCACACTCATAAATTCGTCGTTCTGCTTTCGAATGGAGCGCATCAGGAATGCCTCACCGATAAGCGATTCTTTCCGACATAGAGAAGAGAGAGAAGTCCATCGGGGTAGGGGATAAGAAAATGATGGGAATGGAAAGGGGCGGAGTCTGGGGGGGGGGGTTTATTAAAAAGGGCCTTGGCGAAGAAGGCAAATGAGGAAAAGGGAAAAAGTAATCTTTTGTAATTTTTCAACTGCGGGGGCAGCGCCGTTTTGCCAGCGGTTAATTGTAGGTAAATACAGGGAGAGAGGGAGAGAGAGAGAGAGAGAGAGAGAGATAAAAAAATCCGTATCCGATGATCGCCGGCTTTGTATGAGCCGAAGCCCCGCGATAGCGACGATCTGCGGATGGTGCGACAGATGTGCTAGTTAAGGTGACTTCGTGCGCTACCGAAGCCGTTTAATTTGCAGCGCTCGGAGAAAACGAGCCATTGTGGAATTTCGCAAATTCACCGTGGAATGCACCTCCTCGATATTGACGCTCTTTTCTTCTTAATGAGACATTGGATGTACGCGGGTACGCGGCTGGGCTGCGCGTTAATTATTAATTCGACGTAGAGGCGGGAGCCGGCCCCTCGTGGCAGCTAAACTCGGCTGCGAATCCCCGATGGTCTTGCGCATCGTCGTTGGATTCTGGAGGATTGAGCCTCCGTGCGCTTTCTCCATGGCACCTCGGCACTTGAGCTCCTTGCGTCGGCTTAGCCGGAAATAGCCAATGCATGACAATCCGGCGCTTAGGCGACGGTTTAGCGACCCACTAAAAATCCAGGACTCATTGTGCGCGCGAGCTCCACTTAACATTAGCTTTCTCATTCGAGAGCAGGAGGAGGAAAATTGGAATTAAAAATGAAAATTCAACGAACGATTCGAAGGATTTACGGTGCCCCGCATTCTTTGGTGTACTCTTTGGGGACAGGAACTTGGAGCTTGTCCCAAGCGATAGAATTTTGTCGTCATCGTAATCGCGGTGCATTAAAGGAGGCAGGATCCAATCGCGATGCGGATAACAGCATCTCGAATGCGATGATTCACTCTACATAAGTGTCAAACAATTTCGGCTCTACCGGCCTTCCATAACTATGATAATTACCTTCATTAGCCGTTGAAAATTATAGGCATTAAGCGATTGAATTAATTGCTTCATCATTTGAAAGCACCTTTTGTTAATGAATAAGCTTAAAAAGTTGTTTACAGTGTAGCATTTACGAATTAGTCCATTTAATTGTACATTAAGAGTTTGGGGAGTCATTTCTGAAAGTCGTTTAATTGTTACAAAAGTTGAGTCTATTATCTAAGAGTGTTTTCCATTCTCAGGTCCATGTTCGAAAAATCATATTTTTTTAATATGTTTAACCTATAATTAACTTGTCGATCCCTGTTTTTTTTTTATCTCAGTTCCTAATTTCAGTCACGCAGTTGAGGGCGCGCGCGATGAAAATTACAGTGGACGAGCATAACTATGAAGGAAAATTAAGAATACTTGCCATTTCGCAATATGTTTTACAATACTTAGCATTTTCTTGTCTGTTTTGTTTGTGCGCGAGAACGATAAATAAGAAATTTCAAATTCCCAGATAAAAATGCACGCTTTACGATAGCATTACGATGTTTGTGTTTGAGAATTTATTCACGATTGTCCCGATAAGTTATACTCCGGAACGAGAAGTGCCTCATTAGGATGAGTCGAGAACCGCTGAGTCCCGATTGATTTGTAAGCGCAGCTTCGAAAATCCAACCGCGCGTCGTCTGTAATAACCAATTGTCGTAAGCCGAGAAAAATCGTTAGCCGGGAAAAAAACGTCGAACCGAGCGCCGGAGCTCCTCGATCGTAAAGCCTCCCGGAAATCGATCCAGGAAGGCAGGACCAGCAGAAGCGGAGACCTGCCGGAGGTCGGCTACCGAGGAAGGAAACGCCTGCAGTGGGGAGTCGACGGGAGCTCGCACCGGGCCCGCATTCGCAGATGGGGACTCCGGACTCCTTTTAACGGAAGGGCCGAGGCCCGCCGGGGGCGGTTTTTCCCACCGGACTGCCGACGGCGGTTGCGCGCCACGCCACCTGCGCCCCGTGGCCGCCGACGCGTGTCCACTTACCCTCGCCGATAAGGCGGCGGTCGGGTTATCGTCGGTCGCGCGCGCGCGCGCGCGCGCCCCCGGCCACCAGGAAGGGGCGAGTGGCTCCGGCCGGCTTACCGATCGAGGCCCGGTGCCACGGGGTCGCGCGCCCCCCGACGCCGTGGCATCGATCGCCCGGAGGCTCCGGCGCCCGCCGCTCTCCGGGTCGCGGACTCCCTCGCTTCGACCGCGATACGCCTCGTCGGCTGTCCCGCAGCTGCACCCCGGCCCGCCCCGGGGTGTTCGGTCGCTGTATCGGCGGCCTCTCGCGGCTCGACTCGTTTTCGCAAGAGCGGAAAATTTTACGGCGCGCCCGCTATTTTGTTAATCGCGAGCGAAAGATTGCGGATATTTTTTCATTGCCGGGTAACTCCTATCGGCTCAATTACGATAGCGCTGCAAAAAATAACTTTCGAGCTCTTTACGGCGAGCGCTTTATTAAACCTAACGGATTCCGGTGCACTCGATAATTCTATTTGAGTTTAAACAATGGGATTACAGGTGCGCTTAAGCCTACTTTAACTGTACCTTATGCTTTCTATTTGAAGCGACCGGAGCCCAAATCGCAGATCCATTGTATTTATGAGCTGCTTCTCGAGGGGGCTTTATTCGAAGTTTATTTTACCCCTACGGTGCTAATCCATTTTTAATAATGTCTAACGTTCGCTACATTAACTGCCGCGACACTTTTAGCGATTCTCCCTGAACGTATTCATTATGCCTTTGATAGCGCGGTCACTCTTTCCAATTACATCGCTTTCTTTTTACTTTTAATGCAATTACGGTCACATTGTAATTGCCGCAAGTGCTACAAACTCGGCCTTTTAACCTTTTGTTTATACAAACAATGGAAGGCTTTGATTGTATTGTTACATCCACATCGTAACATTTATATTTATGAATGACTATTATTTGCGGATGCGTAAATTTCTATCGCATTAATGGGATTGGCAAACAAGTTCTTTCGAATGCCACGTACTCCGCTAAAGTATAAAGTATCATTTTTACACGGAAAGCTGCTCACCTTTATATGTATGCGCGAGTTTTTATCGATTCGACATAATTATATTTAGTTTATGTCCGGGTTTATTGGATCAATGAATAAAAATAACACTCTTACTCTATACTGTCGTCGCTTAAGTTTCCTGTTGTATTATTCTGCTGCTATTCTTTTATTACGAAGAATGATAGCTTATAAAATAATGCTATCGCATTAACACTGAGATATTTATAATTATTTTTCCGTAATCGGCGAATTCTTTATATAACACTTGGGGCAAATAGAGCCGATGGAGGGTCAGGAAACGGTTGCGGCAATAGATTACGCATCGACTTAAATATAGGCTCGAGCTAACGATTCCATTCCTAAAAATGCCTCCGAATCATAATTGAAAATAATATTTCCAAAATACCGCGCTCGAAAATGCAACGCCGCATCACTTTGTTACAGGTTCGAGCTCCGAAGCGTAGGATAATCTCGGTCCCGGGAAACAATTAGTAAGCGATGAGGATTTTTCGTTTGCGCGAAGCAATTAGCAAACCAAGTGTCTAATTGTATTTCAACTTCTTCGCTTATTTTTATCCGTCACGTTCAAGGTCATACCAGCCTAGAACAATTATCGCACCTGCTGCAAAATGTACACATACAGAAGGCAGCACTCGTCGAGAGCTATTCAGTCGTTATTTATTATCAGTGTCCCATTTTTCCGTTTCAATGGCTCGATCAATGAAAAATATGTCGCACTCGAATCCATGTCCGTTTTTCCGGGACGTTGAAAATTCGTTTCCTTCTCGATTACCCGCGGCGAGCCAACTTCCGATTTCCATTCGGCCTCCTTTAACACCGTGGCAACGATCGCGAAAGTGATCTACGACTATGAGCTACCGCAGAAGAGAGCCGGCCCGAAATTCACAGTCTAAGGATGTCCCTGTATCGCCGCGATAAACAATGCGCGCGTTGTAGCGTGTAAGGTGTATCAAAAAAGCATTCAAAAATTAAACACGAGTTTTGGCATTCGTGGGTATAATTTCCGGAATTCGGCACTTGCTCATCTAAGGTAACTCTTTTTACACGCGGTGGAGTATTTGTGAGAGCGACGAATTGGAAGGAGGTTTTGGTCAGACGTGAATTCTCAGGTAAGGGCGGAAGGTTACGTCCCTAGGTGCAGAGGATCCCTGAGCCGCAGGTAGTCGAGGAAGGCGCGGTCGAATCGTGGGTGGGCGCAGAGAGGAGAGACGGGGAGAGGTCGCGAGCGGCTCCTCGGGTCCGAAGATCGGGCGGGGGCTAGGAGTGGTGAAGGCCGGGGCGGAGGGCGCAAGGCCCCCGGCCCAAGGAGGATCGGTGGCGATCGGGAAGGCGGGCCGGGCCGGTCGAGAGGTGCCGAATCCTCGCCGGGGCGCCGCGAGTCTACCCGGGAGTAGATCGCACGTGCACGGGGGAAGGCCGCGCTCCTCGGCCGGTGAGACTCGGGGGCTGGGGTGGTGGGTCGGGGCGGCGATGCCGCGGGGCCGATAAGCCCGAGCGGGAAATGCCAGGTGGAAAACGTGCGAGGAGGGCCGTGGCGGTGGGAAAAGCGGCGCGCGTGCGCCCGGGGGTTGGCGCCGGCTACCCCGGGGGCCCTGGTGGGGGCGGGGCGAGGCGTCGCGGCGGCCCGCGTCCACGGCTCAGTCGTCGCTCGGCCGCGCGCACACGCGGCCGCGCCTGCCGCGCTCCCCGCTGCCTGCGTACTACTCCCCCGGATCCTGCCCGACTTCCGCGAGCACCCGAGCAGCGCACGCGGACGCCCACACGAGCCTCGCCCTTCGCCCGTCCCTTCGCTCGTCCCTCCTCGGTCCCTGTGCCCCGTCCCGCGCACGCACCCACGCACTCACGCACTCTGGAGCTCTTCTTGGAGCAGGGGTGGGTGGTCGTGGTCGTGGTGGTGGTGGTGGTGGTGGTCGCGATCGTGGATAGGGTAAGTAAAGTAAGTCCTCGCGCCAGGACCGCTGTGTTGTCCCTCCTGTCGTTCTTGGCCTTCTCTTCCCGAGGCTCGCATTCGTTTCCTTCTCTCCCCGTTTCGCGAGACGCTCCCACCGGTGCGACTCGCTCGCCCGCTTGTTTATATCTCCGTCTCGCCCGAGAGTCGATCTCCTCGACGTTTGAAGTCTCCCCGAGGCTCCCGATACTCTGGACCTTCGCGCTTCGTTTTGTTTATCCCCGCAACAGCGGATGAGTTTTGTCTTTGGATCTTCTCCCACTAATCGCTATCGTTTACTTGACAACCTTTAAGGCTGTTTGATTTCCTGAGACTCGTGTAGCACGTACTATTCTCGAAAATGGCATCCCAGTACTTTTCCTTTAAAATATTAATAACACATTTGCGAGTCCAAACATTGATTTTACGCAAAGTTTTTTTTAAGTAAATGGTAAGTTGTTTTCACCTGAAACTTCTGACACGTAATGTGTGTCTATGTAAATATCATCATCACTATTTAAGGATATGTCGTTGTTCACACTTTAACTCAATAATAATTAATCGGGACGTTCTATTTATAAAAAAAAAATTTTTGTCCCGGGCAATAGCATAGTAATCGCAATCTACCGAAAAATCAAAAGCCACAATGACTTCCTTACGATGCGTATAAATAAGAAGAATATTTATTAATGTAAATTCATGAAAAAGAGTACAATGTTGAAGTTTATTATCGTATCTTGCATAAATTTAACGTTGAAATAAAGAGCCGGATTGCCTTTTGAAAGCGCTTCCTCCCGAGTGATTCGGGTAAAGCTCCAACTGTAAACACTTGCTTGCGAATGTGATTTCCGAGTGCCCGTGATCCTGCGAGCCTTCAAAATTGAAAAAAAAAAAAAAAAAAAAAAAAAAATTGAAGAAAAAAAATATACGGAAAAGCAAATGCGTGGCGCGAAAGGTTTGCCGTTGGTAATCGGCCTCGTCATCATCCTCGCACCGCAATTGACAGAATCGTGTAGCCTCGCAGCGTCGGTTCGCCTCTACCCAAGCGACGGAAGAGGGAAGGTCATTGGTACTCCTGTCGCGGGAGGAAGGGCTACTAGCAGGTGAGGGGGGGCGGGCGAGGAAGGATGGGGGGTGGGCAGGGTAGAGGCGCACCCAGGAATCGAGGAGGAGTCGTTATTGTCCACCGGCACCAGGACGAGGAGCAGTCGCCGAGCAGGAGCCGGGCCGGTGCCGTTTCTCGTCGCCAGGATGCGGCCAAGACTACCGCAAGGTCCCGGCGGGTCTTGGCACTGGAAGAATTCACAGATGTGCGGTGCGTGTAATCGTGGATCTTGCAATGCCATCACTCGCTGGTACCGCGAGCTTCCGGGAGCCGCGGCTACGACCAGTCCAGTGAAAACAGTGATTCCAGCCCAACTCGCCGCTCTGTGATATAATCGTCGGCTCGTTCGGTCTCCAGGGCAGTGACGTTTCTGACCATGTGATTAAAGAATTATTCGTACGTGAATACATTCGCCGACGCATTGAAGGCCGAATTCGATTATAATTAAATACACGAAATGAATTCTTTGTATTATGTTCTTTTGTACACCGGCAAATTGTGATTATAATTACCTCGCACAATTATTTTGCGTTCCTTTTTTCCTCTCTCTCTCTATCTCTCTCTATCTCTCTCTCTCTCTTTCTCTCTTTCTACGTCTTCTATTACTTTTCCTCCTTTTTTATGCAATTCATCGAATTTACCTTAGCTATAGCTTTACATTAGCTGCTGAATCGAATAGTGTCGCATGCTATAATTACACTTTTCCGCAAAGGTACTATAAAATTGTCGATACGGTGCTATGAGAAAATTGATTATTACACAGTGTGTACATATGTATGTGCGTGTGTGTGTGCGTGCATGCGTGTATACATAAGAGCGAGAGAGAGAGAGAGAGAGAGAGAGAGAACGATTGCTATGATAAAGTCGATGTAAATATGAATTGAAAACTTAAGTTTTCGAGCCATGTAATACCTTGGCGATAATTTTATTCTTGGAGCTGCCTTGGGCCGATTTTCAAGCAAAATGTACCAAAAATAAAATATCAATCAGCAACACAAATAAACAACGCAACAACGTACATAGAATTAGGTTATTATCTGTATTGCGTAACCATTTCACGACAATTAGATGTTTCCCATTGTATTAATTGAGCGTTTCGATGCCGAGCTGTAATTCAAGGCCCGAGGCCAGATCCCGTTCTCAATGCCACCAACCCTCAAGCGATCAACGTTTTACGGAGGGCCGCATCCATTAGGTAGGAGCATGTTGCGATTAAAGTCACGAGGTACGTGCGTTACGCACGAATGAAATCGTAGAATTGACCGGAGCCGAGTAAAAGACGCCGGTAGATTCGTTCGGTATAGAACTTTTGTAATAGAATTACGCTGTGAGCTAATATCCCCGACCGCTCGCATGTCCGGGGCGATTTGGGCTTTTGCCGGTTACGCAATGGCTCCTCAGTTCCCCCCTCCCCCGCCGCGCCAACCGCTGCCAGGCCACCTGCTATCTTTCACCTATAAATCAAGAAAAGACAGAGGCACGACTCATCGTACTCGGGGTCATTGGGCCTGGCCGAGGCTCTTTCCCTCCCTTTGTTTCCGCCTCCTCCTCCTCCTCCTCCTCCTCCTCCTCCGCCTCCGCCTCCTCCTCCAGCCCATTATTTCTTCACTCCTCCTAGCCTGGCTCCCCTCGGGCTCCTTCCCTATCATCCTGTCGCCTACAACGAGCGTCCGTGGAGTCCATGCGTAACGGCTCGTGTCGGTGTGCGTGCAGGAGGTATCGAATACACGTCAGTCTCCGTCCTTGACTACTTAGTCGATTTGCTCTCCCTCGGTCTCTGCCGCTTCCAGGAGCAAGCGCGAACGGACGCCTGCGGCGAGGATACGCTAATCGACATTGTCGGGGGCGCGACGCGTTCGAGAATCGACGGGAGCATTTGCCGGTGGCTCGAGCTTCCGCACCCTCGGATAGTAATCGCCCCTTAATCTTATTCTTCCCTGGCGATTATTCCACGATTATCGATGATCGAGCCGAGATTACCGAGCCGCGCTATCGAAGGCTCGGCCCGGGATCGCTCGCGAGCCTTCCTCGTCTCAAGGAAGCCTTACGTCACTCGTGTCGGGTACGTAGGGGTAATCGATCTGACGTTGATGTGGAATTTTTAACCTCGGACCCGAGCGCATACTTGGCAATGAATTCCGAGGGACTCTTCCGTTTTCCGGACAATCGCGATATTCCTCGGCCTCTCGGTGTAAATACTGCTCACGCGGTAATTCTACGTATCGTGAAGTGAAAGTTGAAGTTCCTTCCAAGCAAGTGCTGCGATCGGTCAGGGGTACGGGTGGGCGAGGGGAGGGAAGGGGGGGCTGGTAACGATGGTAGGGCCATTTGATCATTGTACTATGATGTGCTTGGACGTAAACGAATGTGCCGAGGGTAACGTTACATGACTGTTATTCTAAAATTGAAAGCTTATGGGTATAGTAAATTCTGGGTAAATATAAGTATAACCTAGTTTCCGAGAGAAAATGAGATATGCTGTGAGAAAGTGTGCGATGCCCCTAAGGTTATAATTAAACGTAATAAACAAGTAGGTTTTATAATCTGATGATTCACATGAATATATCAGAAATATTACATATTTGGAGCTTTATGTTAAAAATAATTCCCTCGACGCAATCGCTTCTTTTTATAACGATGTGTAATAAATGTTTCAATAAAAATTCAAATTAACACCTTAACGCTTTATATAACACAAACCTATTTCATTATCCTTATCCATACTGCATTAACTTACCATTGTTTTTTAGAATTTAATTTATTTTCTTGTAGCCAAAAAACAAACTCTACGTACTGACTGAATTTTACACTCAGTAGTGGATAAATATTTCGATAAAACAGACTTTCTATTTGCTTTTTATACATCAAGAGCCGAGAACACAAGTTTTTACGAATTTATTATTAAATGGCATACAATGTCGTAAAAAAAATATTTCCTACAACTTGAGAAGAGAATTGAACAAAATCTTTATAATTTTTTTAGTATTAAATGCAATGTACAAAGCCATTAATTCGAAGATGAAAATTTCCTTTACGTCCGAATAATGGTATGCAGTGGGATTCTATTTTAGTCGAAACAATGTTTCCCGATACATTAAAGTGAAATTTCATTACGTTGAGCAGCAACATAATTCTCGTTTTAATATAGTGTAGCGCTTTCTTCAATCGATTTCCTTATGTTTCATTTTTAAGTTAAAGCGGCTCTTTTAATTCACTTTGGAAAAAGTCGTTGAAAAAAGTGAGATGGCGCAAAATAAAGGTCGAATTTAAAACTTAAAGGTTTAATAGGGTAAAGTTTGAATATCTTGGGCAGACAAATGGCATTAAGAGGAAGGCGAATCATTAAGGAAACTTTACGCTTTCAAAGGCGTGGAATCGAAAAGTTTATTTACTTCTCTCTAGTGCCGATAAGTAAGTTTTTCTTTTAAAGTAAATTATCGTAAATAATTTGAGCGACCGTGTAAATGCAGTTGCGCATCTTAATAACAAGATTCCGTAAGGGAAAATTACAGGAACTGCATTGCGTCTCAGCCGAGCAAAAAATGAGCCTCACGACGATCCATTGCGGGAGCTGGAGATTGGCAAATAAAAGCGACTTCTCGAGCGCGCAACATAGCGTAAGCCTTAATAACTCTTATCAACTCGTTTCGTGCGACGAGGAAAAATTTCGTCCCCACCGCGTATTTAGAAAGCGAATTTATTACAAGGAAACTCCTTGCGAAATCACTCGAGTGTTCCCTTCGCTGCCGCTGATTGATCCGCAGCCAGCGATCGAAGGCTCGTCGACGGTCGACGGGCCGATTCTTCCTCCGGGTCCTTCCCGGCGATCGTCGGCTGCGGTCGATCCTCGAGGAGGCCTCCTCCTCTCTCTGTCCACCCCCCCACCCTCCCCCCGGCCGCCGCGACACCGCATCGGGCATCGGGTCTTCGTAGGTCGGGCAGGTGTTGCGGGGCGGGGGGGTGGTGCAGGAGGGCAGGAGGGCCGGGCGGGTGGCACGGCCCGGAGATGCATATCGGGGTTCGCCCATATCGAGCGCCGCCTCCCCGTTGCCATGCCGCCCGCGCGGCGTACACACTGGCTTCCGCGTCCCCCTCCGTCCGGGTAGCCGAGCTCCGGAGTCGGGACCGTCCTCTTGCCCGGCTAACGAGGCGATTCTTACCGGCGATTGACGGCCGGCCATCGTTAGGCCGACGCCACCCTCCGCCCCCCCCCACCGATCCCAAGGCGCACGGCACATTTCCTCAATGAGCCAACCGACCGTCGGCGCCACTAATTACGGGGCGCTCGCCCTCCGGGCCCCTCCGGCGGGGTGCGCCGGTTCGCGGCTCGCCCCGACCGAGTCCCCGGGCCAGCCTCGGGCGCGGGCCTCCGGCTCGTCCTGGCCCAGCGCCGCGACGAGCGGACCCTCCTTTCGGTCCTGCCGCTCGCCTCCTCCCCGCCCCCTACCCTCGACGCGATAGCAGCGTATATTATAAACATTACGTAAGCTTCCCTAATTGCGTTTCCTGCATCCAAGCTCCGCCGTATCATTGATCTAACTCCGGTTCGCTACCCTTGCCACCCCCCGCCCCTCCCGCCCGCCCTGCTCGCCGTCCTCCTGCGCTCCCCTCCTCGCCACCGACAGCGCCTTCCTACGTTTTACGCGCTTGGCTTTTCAGAGCCTTCGCTTCACCCGCCCCTCGCCCCTCGTACCGATTGACTTCTTTTTCACGGGAGGCGTCGGGTCTCATTCAGCGGCGAGCTTGCTCCGTCTCTCTTTGGAATAATCGATACGAAAATTATAGCTCGACGAGCACCAGAACTCGAGTAATACAAAGTGCAAACACGCGGGTATAAAGTTCAGCTCGATTAATCATAATTTATGAATACGCGCATTATACATACACATGTCGGATTCATCGGAAGCGCCTTTACACCGCACCACATGTATACGCGCGCGCTCCCTTACACACACACACACGCCCGACCATCGACTTGTTTGGGCACGTGGCACAAGAACTTCAGCAATACTTAATAATTTTTGATCGATTGCGGAATCGTATTTATCGTGCCTTTAAGGGAACCGAAGAATTATCGAACTTCTTGCACCGGACAATCGTTTCCCTTATTAACGAATGTATCTTATTAGGGTAAATTGGCTTGATTAACGGTCATCACGCTAGGACGTAAATAATTATCCGAACGTCACTGGTCCTGATGCACGTCCGATAAACTCGATTGGAAATGCGTCAGTCGGGCTTGACGAAATTCCCCGGCAGTGCGTGCGAGGAATACGCGAGAGGGAATATTTTTGCACCGGGCTTTTTGTTGCCCCTCGCCTCGCGGCGCCGTAAAATCCGCTAATTTCAGTAGAGGACAGACACAAGCCGGCGCACGGCATCGGCTGCCAATGGCATCGCTAACGATGCGCGCCGAGTTGACGCGAGCGGCCGCATCCAACGGGTGAGGAGGCAGGCACCGCGCGAATTATGGATGGCGAATTATCCGCTGCTGGGCAAGAAGCGGCCGGGCCCGGGGCGCGGGCAGAGCGGGCCTCGGGGGTGCCTCCTCCAGAAGCCTCTCCCCAAGGCTCGGCGCTTTATTAAGCGGTGGATGACGTTTCTCACGCACGGCTTTCCTTTTCCGGGAGACGACGCGGCTCCGGACTCGCGCCGCCTCCCGAAAATGGTAGCGCTCGATTAATGCGCAACGACCGGGACACGTAAAAGGCACTTGGCTTCGAAATAATTGGCCACGAGCGCCGGCATAATTGGTTGCCGGCTAGTTGGCGCTCGGGGGGAGCGGCAGGGGCCGGGGCAAAAAATCGTAGGACAGTTGGTGTCGGCGGCCGAGGTGGCGGCGAGAGGGCGTCGGTAGGCGGCGGTCGGAGGGCCGGGGGGACGGGATGCTCGTGACGGTGCTGCGCTCGGTGCGCGCGAGGGCTTGGCCAGGCGATGAGTCGGGGATCTCGGCGAGGGGCAGGGGAACTCCTTCCTGGTTTAAAAAAAATCACGACGCTGGCCGCCGAGCACTTACCGAGGCTCGGCTCTCGTGGACCTAATCCTCGGGCTAATACCAGCGCGCGTCGGTCTGCTTCCTTATGTTGTTCCGCGAGCCAAGTAATTTAAAGAGCGATCGATCGCGTACAACGGCGTTAGCGCCACCTTCAGCCCCCGGTTGAATTAATTCGTTCGCTCTTTGCCGAAGAATTTGTATGCGTTGCATTGGCTGCGCGCGTTATGTAATACGCCGAGCCGTTCCATAAATTATAAGTAAATACAAGCGTATCGTACGGGGAAGTCAGTGAACCGTGTTATATATGTAAATACTTGATGAGTAGCAGGTATACGGGGAATGTTATTGATCTGTAAGAACATCCATTAAGAGTAGCTTTCGAAATGCTGCAACTTTAGCCATCGTCGAGTTCTCGATTTGCTTTAAATTGCACTTCCCTGCCGGTCGCTATTCCGACTAGATTTGAGCCGTCGTCGCGTGTAAAGATATGCTCTTTAAACGCATGCTTACGTTCAAAGAGTAAGCGAGTGGAAAGCAGGAAAGAGCGTAGCAGATAAAGAGAGATTGAGAGATTGAGAGAGAAAGACAGAAGGAGAAAAGAAAAGTATCGACCCTCGCGGTGCAGCCGAGGATAACTTCATTCAAAGCAGTTCGCTGGAGCCCGACTTTTTCAAAAGTATCGCATGCAACGCGATTCGGCAGTCGTTTTCATAATCGGGCTTCTCGTTCTCGGGCACCGCTCGACAATCGCGGCGGTCGACGCAACGCTTCCGAGAACCTTAGCACGCAAAACCACACGAAATTATGAAAGAGCCCGACGAGGAGTTCCCGTGGGCCCCGACGGGCCAAGCCAACGGTCCCAAGGTCCCCACCCTATGCTCCGCTGTCCGCTGGCTTCCGTCTGTCTTGCGCCGGGCGAGGGCCCAAAATATGCCCATAGCCAGCCGTATGCTCGACCTCTCGGTTTCGGAGCCACGACCGATTCCCTGGTCACCTGCCCAGTCTCACGGCGAGGGTTCGAAGAGGGAATCCTCGCCCGTGGCCGCTCTCGACTCTCGAGTAGCCGCGAGCTTCCTCGCCAGCTCTTCCGGTAGTCGGGCATCCGAGTGGAAGCGCCGTCATGACTGGAAGGACCGCGAATCGTTGATTATATCAATAGCCTCTGCCGATCCGATCACCTCCCCTTCCATCGATGAAAGCCCTTCTTGATCGAGAGCCTCCTCGAGTCGTCCTTCTTTCCGCTCCTCGTAAAGTTTGGCCCCTTAATTGCGCGAGAGTCGCGCGTCCCTAATTGCTCGCCAAAAGCCAAGCACCCGCCGGCCCTCGGGCAATTGAAACTTTACGTTTTCCGCGAGCCAACCCTCGCGCAGGTAATGGCGGCGGACCTTCTTAAGTGCGAATTTTAATTCCGAGGCGCGATTCCCCCGCCCCCGCCCCCGCGGTCTTATTAGTCGGGCTGCGCTTAATGGGATTTATGTTGACATTAGGTTATTAACGGAACCGCGCAATCGCGAGTCGGATCTTCGGCTGCGAAAGAAATTAAGAGCCCGGCCGGGGCTGGGAAGGAAGCTTGGGAGAACAATACGAGGATAGGGGATACGCGGAAGCCGATGCACCGGCAATCACGCGATCGGGCCAAGTGTGCATTGCGTTCAAAGGGTATTGCGAGCCACGAAGCATAAGTAATTAAGCCGAGGGTCATTACAAGGGGCGATACGGACACCCGAACACAAGCGCGGCCATTTCAAATGATATTCAACGAAAGTCGCTCAAAATTGTCACCCTTATCAATGGCATATTAATTATACTAATACAATGGCCATTAGGCCAAATTAATTAATTCGCTGCAGTCACGCGCATCGTCTTGGCGTCTCTCTATCGTTATTGTTATCGTTGTGCTTTATTTTTTGCGAGCAAAGCAACGAACAGGGGGGGGGCGGCGGCGGGGGAAAAAATTACCCAACTGAAAAGCGTCTCGGAAATATGATTAGTCCGGCGAGGGGAATGGCCGCGGGTGCAAAGGTAGGGGGGGGGGGTAAGGGCGAGGAGAAAAGAAGGAGCAATGACGCGGGGACAAAATCAGAGCCCCGACTGGGGGAGGCCGCATGAAAATGACAGACGAGTCGAGAATGCAAAGTCGGCAATGAAAGGAAAGAAGGCGGCGACAGGCGGGGTGGAGGGTGGCGGACCAGGAGCGCGACTCCGACGGACGGCGGCGGGGCTGCTGGTGGTTGAGAGAGGAGCCGGGCGGGGGGGGGGAGGAGGGCCGCCCTGCCGACGTCGCGGAGGGCGCAAGATAAGGCGCCGGCACGGGTTGCGAGGGACTCTATTAAAACATGCGTGTGTCGCGAGGGGGCGCCCGAGTCTCGGGGGAGGTGGCCGACCCCGCGGATGGCTCGATCCGCGTCTCGGGGGTGGCGGCGCCGGCGGCGGCCGGGGCTAGAGGGGCAGAGGTTACGCGGTCCCGTCGATCCCGTGGCTTCGCATCGACCACCCGTATTCGTTATGCTTTCCACGTTCAAGAGGGAAAATTCTCTTGCCTTGGAACTCGACGCTCTGGTCCATATAACGTCAATTGTCAATTATGTCAAATCACGGGGCTTAACTGTAACGCACATATTGACATTTTTAGAGTTTTGTAAATATCGAATGAGCCGAGTATCATTACCAATGCTAGAGGCAGTATTTCCCCGACATTTATTTATTAATTTACAAACGTCGTGGGACGTAGGCACTCGTAACATTGTTTACCACTTCATTTAAGTAGGACACGAAAAACGAGAAAAAAAGACTTATGCTGTATTCGCGAGCGAAATAAAAGTTGACCGAAATCTTTTATTATTAAAATGTGCTTCGACTTTGTTTTGTCGCGTTCGCTACTTATCCCGGATTTTTGAATTAAGCATTAATTTAGATAAAGCCACTGCGATTGGAACGGCTGTAACTCCTGCATTTACTTTTTAAGAATTTAATTAAACGTCGAAAGTCAAGTGACCATATAAAGTCACATTCTGCCTCGACAACAATAGAATTAATAAATTTTTTCCGTGAATAGCTATGAAATTCAAGTAACCCATAATTTTCAATGTAAAAAGATTATTACACATACGTGTGTAATATTTGTATTCAAGGGCCGTTTTATATTTGAATTAATTTATAGTGCATTCATGAGTAAATTTCGATTTCAAAATTATTAAATTCGAATCACGCAGTTGCGTATTAAATTGTTATTAAAGAAAGGAAAAATCATGGGCTCAGATATTTTACTTTGATATATTTACGAATAAGATTAAAATAATCCTTTGTTGCAGCGTCTGTTTATTTGCACCTGCTTATTTTTGTAATATTTTTTATCTAACTTGTGTTATAAACGAAGTTTTATGTAAATATAGCATTAAAGGTCGTAGCGCTCGCCTATAACTTCATGTAAATTTTCGACATTCGTAGTAAAATTATTTCGCCAAAGAGAAAAAGAAGTTTAAAAATTCCAAAAATATATCGTGCACGCAGTTGCAGGCTGGAAAGGCTAAAATTAAATGTTTGAGAAATATAAGGCACGAAATACGTGCGCAAAAATGAAGAAAAACATAAACTGCAACTTTTTGTCGTTTCATTCAAATCGACATTTCCTCTTTGCACAACACAATAATGAAAGACTCGAATCCTTTTATGAAAGAAAAAGATGGTCAAAGAATATCTGTATGAATGATATATATCGTCGGCAAACGTATTATGTTCACGAGAGAAAAATGGAGAATAAATAGGGACAAAGAACTTTTATTGACTTTATTGTTCCATATTCCTATAGTTTTAACACACATACCCACACAAACACGCACATACATAATATGTATATATATATGTATATATCGATGTACAGCTTAAAATTTTTATCAAATATCGATTAATTTAATACAGATTTTTAAGTAACTAATTTGATATGCGTGGATACAATAATAAAATTAGTTCCACGGGAGCTGTTCAATAATAGTGCCTTTGGTACTTTGTTAACAAAGTTATCGAGGTTTAAAAAAATCAGAGCCATATTTTCCCATAAACTGTGGCGTAGTAGTGAAATGAAAATGAATTATAAAATCTTGGTGTAAGTTGTGCAGAGGCTCTTAAAGGGGGGGGGGGTCACGTTTGCGAATCGCGTAACAAATAGCGGGGCATTGGAAAAAACTTTTACGATAATCGTAAAAATGCAGATGAGTCGCGATTCCAAGGACATGTCTTAAAAGTAATATTAAATCTTAAGATCATTATCCTGAATAAATAACGCGAAGGCCATGCCCCAGCCGAGGGAAGCCTTTAAAAAGGCGTTATGAAATTCCTCCTGGATGGAAAGCGGGACCAAACCTAGGCCCAGCCCTTTAGGTCCGATATTCCCGAGCGAGACTCCCGCGTGCCCGGGGTTAAGAATTAAAGAGACAAGGCGTAGAGCAGCCGAGGATGGTGACAGTTCCTCGGTAATTGAATCCACGAGGGGAAATTCTCGCGACCAAGTTGACGAAGTGATTGGATTAGCCGGAGGAGCTTCGTCACGGCCGGCGGCGGGCGCTTTCGTATTCATGGCTCATCAAGGATCTTCCCCGCCGAGGCCGTCGCGGGCCGGGAGGGAGTGGCTGGTGACTCCGGGGTACGCAGGGCCCTCATCTCCGCGCCAGGGCCGCGAATCCGTGAGACAGCCATGGTGGTGACGCCTCGGGGTTGGCCAGCGTGGTTGACTATTGATCCGCGAGTTTAGTCACGCGATTTTCTCGTATAGAAACGCCACTCAAGCCTTTCCTGCCCTCCCGGTGCCAGTCGGCTATGGCCTTTATTCCCCCCCCCTCTCTCACTTTCTCTCTCACTCACTCTCTAGCTCACTCTCTCTCTCTCTCTCTTCCCTCCCGTACTTTCGACCATCTTTTTCCCATACTTCCTTCCTTACGCTCGGTCTTCCCTTTTTTTTCCTCCTTTGTTTTCATTGCTTTACGTAAGCAGCGGCCAACTCCACCCTCGGCCCATATTGCGAAAGGCTTTCTTGCCGTGTCAGGCCTTTTGTGCGCGCGGCTTCCCTCTCCATCAGTGACCTGCGCCTCCTCTTTCTCTTCGCTCGACTTCCACCAACCCCCCAACCACCCCAACCCCGCCGCCGCGATTCCGACTTCCTCGTTGTTCCGCTGCTAATATCGCGGAGGTGTGTTTCGCCGTGGTCTAAGGGGGCTCCGGTCGATCCTGGGCACGGCGTAGCACTCCTCCTTCGCCGCCAGCAGACCGAAGCGACGTGCGAGATTTGCATGTCCCGTGATGGATAGACGGAGCCGGAAGAATTCCTCCTTCTGAGCTCCCTATCTTACGCGCTCGCTCCAATCTACCGAATCTGCGGCATGAGTCGAGCCGCGACGGGGCGGAGGATGGGGGTGGAGGGGGGGGCGGCCGAGTCCGCCGACCGATCGAACGAGGTGGAAATTCGTTTGCACCGGGGCTATAAATGTCAAGTCGGACGGCAAATTTTGCACTCCCCTCGGAAGGCTGCCTGCCTACCGTAATTGCGTCGACAAACCAGCTTTTCTATTTTTAAAACAACCTTCCGTCAAATTACTAAAATCGACCTTCATCCTTGTGCACAATAGACACTTACCGCCTGTGCATAAATATAAATCTAGTTTGCAAGTAAAGATTGTATACGTTGTATTTGTTTCGTCGAGCGAAAGTTCGGCCACTGGATCATTCCTACTGAGCTACGTTACACGTTATAAGCTGTTAAGTCTGACTCGAATAAGCAAAATCAATACTTCCCCTTGAATAATTTGTTCAGTGGCTTTATAAAAACATTGTTCGAGCCTCGTTATTTTCAAGCCACGCGTATTATATTTTTATTTTTCACCTGGATATATTATATACTCGCTTGAGTAATCCCAATCCGGAGCATTAGAAGCCTACTGCCGTATGTGCACACGTTTATGTATATATATGCTAATTTCATGTATCGTAAGTCACATTAGTGCCGATAAGTAGGATTAACAAAGTTAACCTTTTAACCGTCATCGAATCCACTATTATCGTATGGTCTCGCTGTCGGGTGGAGCAGCGAGAATTGAGCCAAGAGATAAAATTCGGACGAGCCTAGGAACAACGGCGAAAGAGGGAAAAAGTACCGAACTATCGATTATCCTTATCTATGCGATCGGCGAAATTTCAAATGCGGAAGAGGCTACATGTCGCCGAACGCGTCCAGCTTTATTAATGATAACGTTCAGTGACCCACTTTCACGGGCGACGACGGCTGTTGAAGCAGGCGGCACACGCGGGTTTCGGAAATTCTCTCGACTCCTCCGTGGCAACGTTCGCGCAAAGGACTTTTTTGAATGCGCAGATCGCATCTAGCCTCCGCTAATTGCCGGCATTCCCAATGCTCTCGCGCACGGCCACGGGCAAGGGGGACTCGCTTCTATTCGGCGATGGCCTTGCAGCTACGATCGCCACCTCATTGGTTCTCGGCCCTTTACCTTGCCATGCGAGAACTTTCGAAGAATGGAAATTTAATAGGGCGGCCGCCTTCCAGGACTGCGATTCCTCCAGTCCCTCGTCATCTAATTATCGAGCGCACTCAGGAGGCACTCGCGGCAACCAATTTTTCGTATGAAAATCTCGAGGAGTGTTTAATGAAAATTAGCTCTGCTGCGCTGGAAATTCCCGGAAATGATGTTGAAAGTTTGCGGAATCTCGAGAACAGTGCGCCGGCTTATTTCGAAACTGATGCTTTTCCCTAATACATATAGGTTGCGCAAATGTTTCCTTAACTGGACGAGGAAAAGTACATTTCATATTGTAACTCACTTTCCATGGGCTCTAGTCCATTTAATGCGATAGATGACTTACATATTGCTTGTTAAGCTTTAAATCTACAAGCTTGCCATTAACTTTGTTACCTTGAATTAGGTTTCACTGGGCCATGTTGTGTGTGCATTACTCCAAAAGCAATGCATGTATTTATATTCGATTTAACGATGTCGCATAAAGCTTATAATGTCCGCTAAATTAGTATTTATAACTTAATTGAATGGCTTAAGATTTATAAAAGCCTTATAAATTTTATTTAACGATTCTGTTACTTTCATAAGACAATAAATTACCCAAGCTATTAGAAATGTAATTGTTGCATGGAGGTAATAAAAGCACGATCTACATTGTTTTATACCTGTTTCAATTTCTAATATGCTTTTTTAAACGTTTTGCAAGATCTTGAATGAGAGACGCCATTGCGAAGAGCGCAGTAAAATGACATCGAAGGAAAACCAGTGATATTTACGGCAAGCAATCGAAAGTTGTATTTGCAAAAGTGACCGATTAATTTTATTCACAATGTCGGAAGACCAATCGGGTTCAAAGCTATGTGTTTTTAAAATCAGCAGACCAACTCTGAAATATTGCCGATATTCGGATTACACAGTTGAGCGTTGGATCAAGATTTTAAACAACAATACGCTAACCTTAATTTCGCGAAGAATAAAAAAATTCGCACGACTCGCGTGAGGGGCGCCTCCGCGGCTCCCGGCTAATCGTCAAAAGCTTACGATAGTCGCGACGTAGGGGGTCGACGAAGGGTACCGGTGGATGTTGTCGCGTGGTGGGGTGTCGGCCGATAAGGTCGGTGCTAAAAAAGCGAAAGGCCTTATCGTAAAAAGGGCGGGGGTGGGAGAGACTTATTCCGGCCGCGTAACTTGGAAACACGGAAAGGTCGTGCTCTAAAAAATTGAGGCGAAACGAGGCTCGGCGCTTAATAAAAAAGAGGGGGAAAAAAAAAAAAAAAAAAAAAAATTGACTGCCCCCCTCGCTCTCCTCGGACATGTGCACTCGCGCGTAATACGTAATGGCCGCAGAACTGCGCTGCATACGAGGCAATAAAACCCGGCGTTAAAGTCCGAGTGGCTCTCTCGGAAAAAGTGAGGATGGAGAGGAAAAAAAAAATGGAGAGGGAAGTTAGATTGCGAGTACCGATATACGAGCGGTATAAGTTATGTAGGCATCGGCGCTCTTCCCTCTCTTTTTTCACTCTCTCTTTCTGTCCCACTTCCCCGGCCCCCTCCAAGCCAACGAACGATCGTCCACTCCACTCTCTAATCTCTCTCAGTATCACTAATTCACATTGTTGTAACAAATCGTTTCGGTGTTTGTAGTTTGTAAAAATGTTAACAATGATAAATATATTGTAAAGGCTTGCTAACTATTTACAATGGCTTGTTCGCTGCTTTATTTAGGCTAGACGTACGCTAGTCAAGTATTAAGGGCAATACCAGCACTACGGCAGAGAAATAGAGTTTTTCGTATTGCAATCGAATTACTAATATTGCGTTGAGTGACGCGGCAATTAAATGTCCGATAATAGGGCGAGCGGAACTTATTAATTAATTCAAGCGTGACAAAACGAGTGCATTATATTTACAATTATATATCGGAGCGTAAATACATTAAAAACCTTGCAGCTATCATTCGTAACGTCACTAGAGCTGTAGGCATTAAGCAATCGAGCCGAAAAGCAGCTGCGACCGCGATAGATTGGGCGGGTTCTACCGCTAACGATCGAGCAGAAAAGTTGCGAGTGTAATTTAAAAGTACGGAGTCTAGGTACGAAAAGGCCTCGCTGAGGTTATTGGCCAACGCTAGATGCAACAGCGAGCGGCGGCATACGATACGTGGGCGCAAAGTCACAACTGCGCGAGGCGCCTCGTAATACGATAACCAAGTGTCCCGCACCGAGAGAGCAGCGGGTGGGTGGGGCGCGGGAGGGGCCAGATCTCCTCGGGTTATGCACACGTCATCCACCCGCCCTCCGGCCGCAGCGGCGACTTTTTATCGTTTCGCAATCAGCGCAGCCCGAGATAAGTGGGCTCTCGAGCGCAGCCCTCGCGTGCCTTTATTACCTCGGTCGAGGCTTTTCATTCGTTTTTTCCGACTTCCGCCCCACGAAGGATCGCGGCTTGCGCGCGCGGCCTGCAACGGGGCGCCGAGCCCCCCCCCGCTTTCCAGAAAATTACGCGGCAAGAGGCTCTCCTTACGTGGCGGCCAGGCCGCCGCCAAGACTCGGAGCCCTTATCACCGGGGATCGGCGGTCTACCCCCCAACCCCGGCAACCCTGCCTCGCGGGCAGAGCCGCCGCTCTTATCGCTAATTCTTCTGTTTTCAGAATCCCCGCCCATTTTTCGCGTGCGCGCGGCCCATCGCCCGAGCACGGAGGCGCCCCTCGCGTGCGCGAGCCCCCAACCCCCCCTGACCTCCCCCCGCCAAACCCTTACCCCGCCTCCTGCCCCACCCGGGGGTGGCTCCGTTCGCCGGGAGAGACGCGCCAGATTTCCGGGCTAGATCGCGAGCCGAGCCCTTAACGGCCGGGGCTCGGGGTCGTGACCGAGAGTCGTTATCGGGCCCCGCGGGTGTCAACGGTTATTCCCGCTCCGCCCGCGTGATTGCGCCCCGCCGATGACGGGCGCACCGGGGGTGCGGTGCAGCGAGATCACCGCCAGGGCCGCGACCGCGTGCTCCAGACGGGGAGCCAGAGATCGTTGCCGGCGGAGACGCGTCCCCGGATGTGGTCGTCGGATCAGGTGAGAAGATCCAGGCTCGGGACGGCCCCCCTCAAGCGGCTCGAACCCCGACCGACAGCTTTCGTTAGATGCCGCACTACTCCACGGCGACTTTGGTACTTCTTGCGAGATCTTGGAACGATGTTTGCCTTGATTGAAACGAATCTTGAATAAGATGACATTTGCTATCAAATGCCTGTAATTCGGCCACTTCGCAAGAAAATCTCGACCCTTGTGCTCAAGCTTTCCGACAATTTCTTGTTCGACAGAATTTTCTCTACCGTGAAACCGTTCGTTCTTATGTCTGCCGAAGTTGTACGTTAAATATTCTAAATTTTAATTCGATCTTGTTAGAAACCTGTCCCACATTAAAACAGGCGTCAATCTTTTAATGGTATTGCAAAACGGAGCTAATTATTCAGTATTCATGCTATAAAATCTTGTCTAATTTCTTGGACAAGACAACCTCAATGTTGTCTATCAATTTATAGCAACATGTTAGTAATTGTAAGATTAAGCAGTAATCGCGAATTTAAATGCAGATTGAATGTTAAATATTGTTTCATGCTATTTAATAATATTGTATATTCTTCGTATGAAAATGGGATCGTATTTCATGTACCGTGTAGGTATCTATGTATAAATTCACAAAATTTGTAATGCACTTTCTGTTTAAAGCACAAGAAAGAAATGTAAGCAATTGTAATATATTCATGGAATATTGTTGCATACTTATGTAACATGTATTTATGCATTAAAAGTGTGAATAATAAGCCTACAAATTTTTAAAATGGTCTTTTATACAAGCTTTACTAAAATATAAATAATATAAAAATTTTATATGCAAAAAACCTATAATTTATACATCAGTACACGAGCAAAAACAACTTGTTAAAGAGATTTTTCATAATGCAATTTAGTATTGCAATTGTAATTTCAATGAAAATTAGGGGAAAATCCGGTAGAATTTAAAAATATGAGAAGCGATGAATTTCTTTGAAACAACTTCGTGCTATTCTGCTGATCTTGATTGTGTGAAGATTCGCAAGCCAATATAAGTAACAATTAACGCTCATTAAAAATTAAGATTAATCTTAAATTTTTCATGCTGTACAATGAGCATATGATATAATCTACGGCTTCTCATAAGATATTGTGCAGCGCGATTATTTACACAAAATACATCGTTATCAGTCCTGCTAACCTTTCAACACTCGCGCCTCAAGCCGACTTTAAAATAAGATACAAAGCTACTGGACTGACCGAACGATCAAGGGAACATTGAATTTTGAAGGAAAATCATTTCCAGCAGTTAACGATGATGCGAGGATGATCGAGCAAAGGGGTCGCGGGTCATTATCCAATCGAGGCCGCAGGAGCGATCAAGTAGGCCTCCTCGGGAGGGGGGAGGATCATTTGCAGGCGGGGGCCTTTCGGCGGCCGCGATCGGAAAATAGCCAGGCTCGAAAGGAGGAACTTCCCGTCGTGCTCATCCTCTCACG
Organism: Kradibia gibbosae; assembly: GCA_018907135.1. Lineage (NCBI taxonomy): Eukaryota > Metazoa > Arthropoda > Insecta > Hymenoptera > Agaonidae > Kradibia > Kradibia gibbosae. The sequence goes on along the minus strand of JACCHX010000003.1, from coordinate 1,938,102 downwards.
AGCCGAGGACTCACGCACGTGTGCGCTCGCTCGGCCCGGGCGCAGTTTCGGCGTAATGGCCGGGGCCGCGTGATTAGTCGCTTCCTGGCGACGCGGAGCGCGCACCTGCGCCGACGGCGGGGCGAGGGGTGGGTCCGAGAGCACGCGATGCGGGCCCTGCCCTGCCCCGAGCTTCGTTCTCGAGGCCCCCGAGGGACGGTCGCCGTAGTTGTGCGCGCGGCCGAAGCTTCGGCTCTCGCTCCTCTGCCTCTCCTGCCCGGGCCAGCCGCTCTCGGCCCGCCAAGGATATTCAACCTTCCGCTCCATAAAATATTATAACGGCGGTTTAAAATGGAAATCGAGTCTACTCTCTCTCGTAATGGCGCCCGATTGAATGACGAGCTAGCGGCAGCTCGGTCTCAGGATAGGAGGCTTCCTTTTACCAGCTGCTAAAGGTTCGCGGAAGCAATTTTAATACGTCAACGTCGTCATTGTAGTTCGTAGTCGCCCTCGTCAACTTGATATCGCCACGCTAGGCAGGATCCTTCGATTTTGCGCACAATGGAATAGCGCTGCCTGGTTCCCTCGTCGAGGCAGGCCGAGGCAAAAGAAAAACCATCAAATTAGAAGAAAAGGAAGGAGAAGACGAAAGCCGATCGAAGGGCATCATAATCCCCCGAGCGTGTCGTCACAGAATTACCAGAATCGACGTATCGTCTTCGGCCGCCGCCGAATTTTCGGGGGCCAAGGGCTTGGCGTCCTCACCTGCGACTTCGGCCGTCGATCGATACTCCCGCGCAAACAGTCGGGTGCGCTTTGCCCTTCCAGTGCTCGGCCCCCGACCGAGGGGAAGCCCCTCGGGGCCGAGCTATTTTTCGTCTCGCGACCGCCTCTTCCCTGCTCGCGGTGGCATTCCGGCCCGGCTTCCTGATCTGCGCGGAGGAGGGGGGTCCTCGTCGTCGTTATCCGTGGGTAGCTCCCTCCGCCCCTCGGAAATTGAGCGCGGCCATGGCTCCTGGTTGAGCCGAGCCCTCGTCTAACGATCGACTCGAGCTTTCGCGAAGTCTCGTAGCCTCGCATTAAAATTGCGCGACAAAAGAATATCGCCGGTGCACAACGACGGGCTGCCGATGCGCGTCGACTGAATTCTCTACCCCGCTTTTCCCGTAATAGCTTTTTCCGCCGAAATAAGTGCACCCCCCGAGGGAAATATAACCCCAGGGCTTGTTTTATTGGACAAATATCCTGTATTATTAAAATCCGTAATTCGTAGACCTCCTGCACGCGGACTGTGGATCATTTAGCTCCCGTAGCCACACGCAAGTACACAAGAGCGCGCGTGAATTCTACCATTACACGAATGATACAGTCCGATGTGAAATACAACGTTTACCGTATGCTATATTACTTATAACAATTGTACAATAAATTCGTGAGCAATCAAGAGTATCAAGATGTTAACTTAAAGACTTAAGCTATTGATAAAACTATTGCTCAGCTTGGATAATTCGTGCCGGCAAGAGGGAGAATATGAATCGTCGACAAATTAATACGGGAAAGGAAGCCGAGTTAAGGCTGTAGCCTCTACGAAAGCAGCAATTATTAGCTTCTAGACGATAAATCATTGGGAGAAACTTTAGATCTGAAATCGGCTCGATATTAAAGAAGCACAACGAAGCTCGAGGATTCAGAATTAAAACTAGTGGTCAAAGCCGCGATTGGATTTCGTAGTGTGGGAGGAGGGATATATACAGAGAGAGAGAGAGAGAGAGAGAGAGAGAGAGAGAGAGAGAGAGAGAGAGAGAGAGAGAGAGAGAGAGAGAGAGAGAGAGAGAGAGAGAGAGAGAGAGATTGATAGAGAGAGAGAGATAGATAGAGAGAGAGAGAGAGAGAGAGAGAGAGAGAGTTCGCCGATCGGTCAATCCATTAATTTTGCCAACATTGAAATATTCTAGACGGCGACGGTAACTCCATCGTGGAAACATCTCGATTCCCCCTGGCTCAGAGAACGATAGTTCGCCTCCTTGTCGCGATCAGTCGGCCATTAATTAGATCTGGCGAGGGCTCATTAGATTCCAGTCTCGGCTGCGCCGAGGCTTGCGGCCCGCTCGCAAAATCCCGATTTTCGGCTTGGCTTCCTTAAAGCCGCCACGGAGCCAATTATCGGCTGTGAGCAGCGTACACGAGTTTTCACGAGCGGCCTATCGATTTTCGAGCGGCTCGCGGTGGCCCAGCTGGCGCCCAACCAAACCTCCTTGAGGTCGTCGTCGAGGCCGACGCCAGCCGTGCGAGCTGGCCTGGCCGCTGGTCCCCTTAGCTGGGCGGGGGTTGGCCCCGAGGGGCGGGGGACGGTGCGTGCTTTCGTTTTCATTAGGACCGGGAGCCGGACAAGTCTCCCCTCCCCCCCCCCACCATCAAAGGGTCGACAAGGTGCGCGATGCGAAAAGCTAAAATTTCGCTTGCCGCGAAATTCGCCTGGCGCCAGGCCTTTTGATGCTCATGCGAAGCGACGTTGCGAAAATCGAAGGCTCTGCGGGAGCCTTCTATTTTCAAATTCAAAATTATTGCATCTCGCGTCATATTTACGTTTGTATATTGCGACGCGCGTGTAAGCGAAGTTGGAGCAATATTTATTTGCTCGATTCTGCACTGGTTCTCCCTTCCACGGGTCTGGAACAGTTTCTTTCTTAAATATCCAAACAAGCGAGGCACTATCTTTAATAACGTTATAATTCAGCGGCTCTAGGGAAAAGAAAAACTTTCCGACTAGAGCTTCGTCTCAAAATTACTTAAAATGTAATAATTTCTCAGCTTTTGAAACTTATAAAGTTCGCGCTGGTTACAAGTACATACTAGCTATTAAAATAATAAATATCTGAAAATTTTTAACTCTTTGCCCGGTGCAATTTTTATCCGAAGTCGGTGTATTTAATTGAATTTGAAGCGGTTTCGTCAGTAGTGTGAAATTACGTTAGACTGATAAAGATATTAACTTAAGTAAAATAAAGTCATTCGATACGCAAAGGGAAAAAATCAATTTTAGGCCAACGGTGGTGCAGTTTTTTAATTTCTGTAAACCAATATTTTTTTACGCTTTCATTTTCACAATAGATACTGTTCATCGTAGATGTTGCTTATAAATTGTGCGAAAGTTGGTATAATATTATTTTGATGTACAATTTTAAGTCGCAAAATTACTATATCTTCTCTAACATATCTTGGAATTATAAAAATATTAAGTTTCCACGCTGCAGTAGATTTTAAATACAGATTTGATAAAAAGAAAAATACGATGAGAATGTATTTCCGAGCCAACTGTCTATTTATTTAAAATGTGGTTTACGGTTGCTCACATCAATGAAATCAATACAAAGTAGGCCATACTCTAAATAGCTCAGTTGGTCAAAATATTTGATCTCCGGCCAAGGCTGTAGATTAAAATTTTTAAATTACTACTATCGGCCGAAAGGCATTGAATAATCGACGTTTACTCGAAACGAAGATTTTGACGACACAAGGACACGTGCACCGGTACGTTTCTTTTTGTACGATAAAATGTTCTTCGAACTAATGTTGGTAGGTCCGAGAGCCGAACGGAAGGCTTAAATTTTTAACGCGTTATACCTTCGATAGGCCCTAAATAGGGGGAGGCTAATGACTATTATCCACTGACGAATTGGAATCTCCGAAAGATGTCGAGCTGTGGAAGGGAGCCAACACACTGGTCTCGGACACTCTAATAAATTGTTTACGAAGAAATCGACATGGTTGGCCGAGGAGGGGAGACGAGCGGCTCATCCAGGAGCGGAGGTCGGAAGCGCGGCGACGGAGCCGAAAGAACAGAAGGCGAGGAATGGGCACGGCGTGTCGTCAGTGAGGGGCTAGGTGGCGAGGGGGGCGAGGAGGTCGTTCTCGCCATATGCCGCCGCTGCTCGAGCCAAGGCACATTCCAAGACACGTGGCTCGCGTCCCGTCCCTTTCGGGGTGGGCAGCGCCGGAATTGATTGTCCAGCTGCGCGGCCCCCGCATTTATCGCGATTCGCAATTTTCGCTCCTCGCCGGCTCGTAGGGCCTCTTCTCCCTCCACCACCGAGCCTTCCCCCCCGAGCCAACCGACGACTTTGCGAGCGGGGCCACTCCAACCGGTGAATAATCGCGAGCCCCGGGGACGCGGGGCCCTTATCGGATTTTCGGCCTGACGCAGCCTACGCTCCTCGATTCGTACGGTCGAAGGCCGGGAGGGTCGCGCGTCACTGGCAGAACTCACGGGGCTCGTCGACGCGCTCGCCTACTTCCCGACGACTATTCTCCTTCGTGCTCGGCTTTGGAAAAAACGAGGCTCTGGATACCTGGCCTCTGTGGTCCGAAAACTCTTTCCTCGAATGAGAGGCGCAACCTCGAGCGAACGGGTGAGTGTCATTGTTTGCGCCGCAATACTTTTTTCCTCCAAGCTCTCCATTCTACGGTCATTAATTTATTAATGGAATTTCGGTACTTCGGAGGCGAACGCGACCCGGCGGTGGCTCTCGTTTATATATATATATATATATATATATATATTATTCGTAATGTCCCCTGATATTAATGACCTTCCCATTGTTACCTCATTACCATTGTTTGCTCGAGTGCTCGAGCGGCTAATTAATAAAACAGATGAGCCACGAGGAGCTTTTCGCCCGATTCTCTAGTAACGAGGCGCACTGAAATCTTTTGAAATCATTGGCTTCTCGTGGAAAGTGGAGAGAAATGTCCTCTCGTTGCTTGAAGAATAGAGCGCTCGCTAATGTTTCATAATCAATGATGATTGTCCAGAGTGAAAGTGTTTTTCCTTCGAGTTAAGAGCCCGAATGAAGAATTTAGGTGGAACTAATTATTCGAGAGGACCGTAAATTTATCGAAGTATTTAAAAGCTTAAGTAAATGGCTCCCCTCGTAAAAGTAAAGGACGGCTTTAAAAGCTTATTTTATCTGGACAATTAAGGAAAAGGGAAAAAAAGATAAGGGGAAAAAAATTTAGAGCAAAGTTGCCAGAAAATCATCAATCCGGGTTATTTCGTTCCGCCGAGGCAGACAAACATAACGAAAGCAGCTCCTTTATGAAAGATCAACGCGGACCTTTCCTGCGGCATTCGATATAACCGCGGCAAAGCCATCGGCGCTACCTCGATTTCGACAGCGGGGCCTCGCATCAGCGAGGAGCGAAAAGCTCGCCGGCGTCGAGGCGCCTCGTGGGGTCCGCGATGCGTGACGCCCGCACCTGCCGGCGTGGGCCCGGCCGGAAAAAAAAGGCCGGCGTCGGGGGAGAAAAGGCAAATGGCTCGGGCGCGGGCAGCTGATACGCCGTTGCTGGCCAGCGGAACGACGCCTCGGGGCCTTTGTTTTCGCGTCACTTCCGTTTGCGAAAAAAATCGAGGCCCCTCTGGCCCCGACCGCATCGCGGCTCGTGGGGACACTCCGATGCGCTTCCTCGGCTCTCGTCTTTCCCGTGGCGCACCTCTAATTTCTCGGTGCTTGTGGCGCGCGACATGCCGCGATGGTAATTATTGCGTTTCTCGAGGCGCGTTTCACCGATCGGCCCTGCTCGTAATTCGCCACTGCTTTTATTACCGAATATCCGGGCTTTTGCAATGGGCAGGAATATCGGGCTCCAAGTGTAGCAACACATTCGTAAGGCAATGAAAGTCCCTTGCATACGCGCACAATCGGATATTCGGGATCGTATAGCAGAGTTACGTATTTATTTGCGTATGCAAATGCTAGAGCAGCAGCAGTATCGAAGAGATAACTCGGCGAGTGAGTGAGCCACCATTGATAAGAAAGCCGTTGGAAATAGTCGGTTGGGCAATATTGGCAGATATCGAGTCGCCTCTGTCGCTTTTAGCTTCCGACGCTCGAGACCACGTCGGATATTCCGACTCCGTAGCTGCGATCGTTATCGCAGTCGCAGCGCGAGCATCTCGAGCGGCCTCCGAGTAACTGCGAACTCTCGGCGATTCTCCGAGCGTCGGCTCGCATTGGAAAGGAAAAGTAATCGGAGCTCGGTGCGAGTGGCCGCGAGTGGATCGGGGTTGGTTAGAAGCGGGGAGAGTCGAGGGACACCGAGAAAGACGAGAATCGCCTTCTTCCTCGGCCGAGCTCGGGGAAGTCTGCTAGAGAGAGAGAGAGAGAGAGAGAGAGAGAGAGAGAGAGAGAGCGAACAATGACGGAGATCGTCAGCGGTGTCGTGCCGCACGGTTAATTATTGCCCGAGCGGTCGGACGCGTCGAGGTCTAGCGTAAAGCCCTGACGAAAACCCCGACCTAGGGGACGGACTCGTTCGGTTCGGAAGCGAGAGTCCCGCGGAGCCACACACGATGGAATTAGGCAGCCGCTGGAAGAGTGAATCGTTCCGGCCGGTGCTCCTCCTCCTCCTCCTCCTCCTCCTCCTCCTCCCATCGCCGAGCTTAAGGGGCCGAGGAAGAAAGGCGCGCTAAGATAACGGAGGGTCGGGCCGCACTCGCTCGTGGGTAAGCCGACGCCTCGATGAACAAAGGAGCGGAAGCCCCAGTTCGCGGCGCAGCAGATGCCGCGAAGGAGGCGCTCCGATGACCGAGGGATGATCCTACGAGAGCCCGGACATCGGCCACGAAGCGTAAGCGAGGCGCACCTGCAGCTCGTTCCAGCTCCAATCCTGCCTCGCGCCTTTTGTAGTTGGCCGTCGCCAGCCGTAAGCTCAACCTTCGGGTCGGCTCGACGCTCGAACGACGCTCGCTTACCTCCCCCGTGTCGATGGTTTCGGATTCTCGTTCTGGAAAAATCAGGAGGGTCGATATTTGGACTACCGCCCTTATTAATAATTCACGCGCTTGTCCAATGATAAGCTGCTCGGCCAGCCGAATTCGCAAATTTGTTTTCGATGGGAAGGCCAAGTGAAATTACACGCGTTAAACGGTAACGCGAAGCATTACGTAAATACCGTAATTTAGTCCTCTGCCGGGAATGAATATTTTACGAGTTGCAAAATTCATCGATTTCGTCATTTATAAATTGTCCAGATTGATGAGAGGCTGAAATGCCGTTAAGCCAGCAGTCGCTGCTCCTCTGGAAAAATGCAAACATAAAAATAGCATTAAAGTACGATCACCAGGTTCTCCGTTTTCTTAATCCAGTTTTATATTGTTATTAGTAACGAATACTGCTTTTATCCAAGTATTGATATTTCATTTGTATTCTCAGTTTAAAGGAGGCATTAAATTATACATTATGAAGTAGTAGTTATTCAAATACTATAAAACTTTAAGTATCCTTAGAAATTCTTGTAATTATTCGACAGCAATGATTTTTTATTTTTGTTAGCGTTACCCTATTCATCTTATTATAACCTTTTGTTCGGAATTCATTTTACAGCCAAGTCCGCAAAAATAATGTACAATTAACCAACTCCAATCGTATTCTTTTTAAAAATTAAAAATGCTTTTTCTTATTTTTAAGTACAATTGCGACACGTTGTTTAATCAATATGTTATTAATGACTCGAAATATTTTGATGTGCGTAATATTTTAGAAAATGTTTGCTTCGAGACGAGCAAATTTAAAATACAAATTTGAAATTTGTTGCAGTCATTCATTCATTTTCATTTGTATATGTGCACATAAAAAAAAAACTTTTTTTTAACGTTGAAAATTTTACGCACGAGAATAATTGAATTTAGTCGTTTAGAAAGTAGGTTCATAAAAAAATCAAATGAAGTTTACAATTCGATATTACTTTGAAATAAATTATAATAAAACGCTGTACAAAGATGCAAATGCATGAAATGCACGAAACGGAGGAAAAAAGATATAAAAGATATAAAAAAAAAGTAGAGTAAAATTTGTTAACATTCTGCATCAGATTACAAAGACTTTGTATAATATATTCAGAAAATAACTTTTCCGTAAAATTAGCTATCCGATACAATCGTATCATATTTTTATTGGCCAGAATGTCGAGAATATTACTGAAAGTTTTAGAATACAGCGTATACGGCACGCAAGTGCCGAACACGTGCAAGTTTCATAATATTTTTTCAGGGCAAAAATGTATAAAATGTTTCGTTGACTTTGTAAATAACTTACATTGCGACACGAGTATTGATAAAAAAAATTTTGTTTAATGCCTCGGAATGCCCGCATCTTCGAGGTGGAATAAAACTGTGCATTCGGTAATAAAGCTGACGTTAAAAACGCGGGACCATCGACGTAAGGCGTCGGGCGGCCCCATCAACGATTTATCACAAGTGTCCCCGACGCAAAACGCGAGGCGCCGAGCTCGAACTTCCGCGATTTCCCGCGGGAATTCGTGCCTGACAACAACTCGAGACATCCGAAATATTTCCAATAGCCGTTATTCCCCATTGGCACGAGTCCGAGCGGCGACGGTGGTCAGGGACGGCTCAGCGAAAGCAACGGAGACGGACGGAGAGGCAAAAAGTACAGAGCCCTCGCGAAGGTCGGCCGGGCGAGGTGGGGTGCACCCAAGATCTCTCGCCCAGCTTCAAATTTAATCACCCGTGAAGGCCGATCTCGCGCGCCCGAGATACCGAGTGGGCGAGGGCCGAGGAGGAGGAGACAGTCGAGGGCTGCTTGGCCGGGGGATGAATAATACATAGCGGCGCGACGTCGAGGAAGGATTGTAAATTGGCACGAGAACTGCTTTCAGCGCAGGGTAACCTGCTCGCTTGGTTTTCCGGGAACGAAGGCCGACCCCGACGCCGATTCGACCGGCGCGTGCTAATGCCGTTGCAATCACGCTCGAGGTGGTTAAGCCTTTTAGGTCATTCGTTGTCGGGCTCGAAAATCGCTTCCTCGACTTTTTCCACGCTCGCCACCATCGGCACCTTCTCCTCCCGCCTGCCGCCCCCGTCACTCTCTCACCCTCTCTCCCCCCTCTCTCTCTCTCTCTAAATACTTCTTGTAGTTCGAGCGACAGCCTATTGATTTTTTTTTCCAATGCGTGCGGCTTAACTACGAGCGGGTGCTCGCTTACCTCGTGAGTCGTGTTTTATGCTCTCAATACATAACGACATATCTAAATGCTTTCTCCGAAATGATTTAGAGCTCGCTTCCTATTGTTTTATAAATAACTCAAATAATGTTGCAGTTATAGACGCGCTGTTTATCATACATGACGTGTTCTGCTTCGACTTCCGATCTCCCTTATCCCCTTCCCATCGCCCTCTCGGGCAACCCCTCTCCCACCCCACCCCACCCCCAACCGCCCAACAGCAACGCCAATGCACCCAACCCCCCTCACCCGCGGCTTTCCTTGCCCTCGCGCTCCATCTGCTTTTTATGGGGTCGCGATTGGTCAACTACAGTCGATGAGCTTTCTTTATTCTTCACTTTTCGTATGAGCGTAGAATCGCGTTGCAGCCGTTTTAGCTCGTGCGCTTTCCTCGTATGGTCCCGACATTGGCAACTGTCAAAGGCCAACGGCATTTAGTCTATGAAAATGAAAGGATGCACGTACGAGGGAAACGAAAGCCGTGTTAAATAGAAAAGATCTGCCATCTTTTACGTGAGCCAATGCTCGAATAAAACGGGGTCAGAATTTGTTAGAGAGCGGTTAAGCTTTGTATTTGTGTTTAATTAAGTACCGAGTTTGGTCAGCCTCGGCGCCTGACGAATCTTGGCACGTACCTACGCGTATAAACAGTGGACTTCGTATTCCTATCAATCCGCGAACTTTAACTATTATAACTTGAGTTTCCCGGCGCTCGGAAGATTAAACGCTATTCCGAGACTTTTCGAGTTTCTGACTGGCAGGAACTATGGTAGCTTCAAGCCTTCACCGATTAAATACATTTTTGCCATTCCAGGAGAGTTTTCCTTCTTAGTTTCCCATAAATAAGTGTCTCAAGATTGCGAGAACACATATTAAATGACCAAACAATAGCAATGAATATCGATCGCGGATATAAAGAAACTAGATCGTAAATCGATCGTTTCGCTTTCAAAATATTGCCCGACGTTAAGCCGCATCATCGCAATAGGTCCATCGGCCTGTAAGAGATTATCGGTAATTCAGCTTTTATAATTACGAATAGCTACGCTTCCTCATATTAAAAGGCAGTTGCATTGGCAAATAATATATAGCTTGTCTCGAAAAAATTGTAGAAAAAAGCGATGAATCGCTGTCGTCGGGAAAAAATTGCTTAAGACTCGAGCGGTCAACAAGTGTTGCCAACGGTTAATGACTCGCTCGGTTCTCGATTCCGCAGTGCGGTTTAAGGGAAAGTCATACGCTTTGGCTTTCCTCGACTCGACGAGTACAAATGTACTATTCAGCGATCGTTTTGAAAGGCTTGCAGGGCTCAGCGAACTTTGCAGCTTAACAGAGCTTTAATGGCAAATGTATCTTGGACCTATTGTGCCCTTAACGACTATGCCCTTAAGTGACCCTAATTTCAAAAATATCCATCGCTCGCAGCTAAAGCCGCGCTTTATATGATTCGCAGTAAATTTCTTATCGACGACTGAAAAGGTTGTACGGAAAAATATGCAAAGTTAAACGTGCTTGTTGTAACTACTTTCATAGACTTCGTTAGCAGTGAGTCATTGTAAATAATACTATAGATCACCCATAAGTAAAGCTTGAACTTCGGAACTGTGAACATTTGCCGTTTAGTTTCAAAATACTTTAACATTAATGGATGTATTCAGTGATTCGATTGCACGGTTTTCATTTTATAATGAACGCAGACTTTTTGCTGTTTTAACAAGTACATTTGTATGTAATACATAGCAGTATATAGTTTCAAATTATAAATTTAATACTTATTTATATACATTATTTGAATACTCTGACGCATATTGATGCAAAATGCTTCAGATTATTGACGTTTACTAACAAAATAGTCTGTAATACCAACTGATACAGAATTTTCATATCGTAGCATAATAATTATATTATATTTTTTACTAATTATATAAAATACATTTTAAACATTACAGAATGTTTTTTTTTTTTAAAGAAATTTACAAATTTAATCTTAATTTTTAAACATCAGACGTGGGCCTGTATCCAACTCTATTGATTAAATCAGTTTTTTTAAATTAAACAGAATGTACTCTAATATACTAATTCAAATATCGAGAATAAAATTTATATATATAATATTTGCCAATCACGTTTGACCGAAATCAATTACTTTCTATTTCGATAACAATATACACATGTATTATATATACAGTCCACGTGAAATTAATGGAATTGAACGGAAAAGTTTGAAATTTTCCATTCACCATTGCTATGCTAGAAAATTGCACATTTTATAAAAGCTTCATTTACCGAAGCAAGTGTTTTATAATATACATAGTGGTTCATTCCTTTTTTAAACAGTCTTTAAGGCCAATTAAGGATATAGTTGATTGAAAAGTTATTTCAATGTAAGTTAAATTATTGCATTAGTAATTAGTTGTGTTATTAATGTTAAAGTGCGTACAAATGTTCTATCTTAGTATCTTTAATTATAAGGTTACACATTAAATTCCACTGCAATGGAATGAATATTCAATTTTTCAAATATGAAAATGGTTAATTGTAATCAACGTACATTATATGTATATAGATATACGTACACGAAGCTGACCTACATTAGGTTCAGTTGAGGAATCTCGTAATTTCTCGGTTATTTCATCAAATATTATCCTTTAAAGTTAAAGTACCATTTATTCCCAAGTCTAGGTACTTAATTCCGAATTCGCTCATCCACGAGCGCATAAGAATTACAGCGGCCCCGGTACAAGGATGAAAATAAAATTGATTGGAAAATTCTCGAATTCATTAGCGAGTCCTCTTGGCAATGGGGCTTTCCGCGGGTGGCGAGCGATGCCTGGGAGCGTCAAGTCCCTTGTTAAAGCCAAAGCAATTAAGCCCTCGTGCATCTGCCGATCGATCGAGGCGAGATTCGCGCGGCTCATTATTTTCCTATGGATAATTGCTCCGGCAATTCGATGGATCCTTTCGGAAGTCGCCGATTCACTCGTGCAAAACGGAGCTTCTCGCGGCTACGGCGATGACCGCGAAGGGATCACGTGTCCTCGAGGCTTTTCCGATCGATCCTCGGGTCACGCGGCGGCTTCGGGGTCAGCTCGCTGCGACAGGCCGACCACCTCGACTGGCCGTCCCCTGTCCCCTCGGGGAGAGACTCGACCCCGCCGATTTCGGTCTCCTCCAGTAGGGCAGAGCCCAGTGGCCGCCGATCCACCGATGAATCTGCTCGCGACTCTCCCGTTGACATCGCCGATAGGCTCAATTAACGAGCTCGCTCCGAGATTTTGGCCACGCGGCCTAAGGCTAAGCTGCGGATTTATTCGCCTACCCGCGGATGTTTGGTGGATGCTTTTAACAAGACTCGCAGTGAATTTAGTCGCCACTCGAACTGTGCATTAAACGAGGGTACGAAACTTTTTTTTTTATCGGGTCAATTTCTCAGGTTTCATGGATATCGCTATTTATTGGATACATGGTTGTGTGTGGACGGTTGGGTGGGCGTTGATCTAAGTGTAATTAAGGAATTTTCGATGCAGCCTTGGATAATCCGAGAGTTTTGTCTGAACAGTGAAATGATTTTTTACGAATTGCACGGTGTACGATGTCATTTGTCATTGTACTAATACATCGTATGTGTACTTATCGACTTTATGTCTGCTAAGTAAATGTAATTGAGATATAACGTATATTAGCACTGAGCATAAACTGACTCTTCTTGAAAGCTCGCATAGTTTTTTAAAACTTTTATGATGTTATATTGAATTTAAAAAATGTCTGATTTTTAGCGAAGTGATAGGATTATAAATTTTACTCGATTGATATGATTTAAATTCAACTACATTTTACTCTGCCAATGAAAGTAATTTTTTTTTTGTATAAAAGCATTGCTGTACTTTTAACTTTGATGTTAATTTTTATTTAAGGGAAACTATTGCTGAAGTGCAAATAATCTAACAATAAAAGTCAATCCTAATAAAATAATTACTTAAAGTGCGAAAAAATTCGTTTTTATTCATTATTTGTATTAATTATTCCTCAATGTCCTTCTATTTTATCACGCAAACATTTGATTTATTTAATTTCATCAAAATTTATAGAAATATCATTTTACCTTAAACTTTTCAAAAGATAATATATTTTTTTAATAAAGGTACAGTACCAAATGTTGAATTAAAATTGATGGCAGTAACATTTATAGCTATAAACGGACTTTCTTTTAGATTTTCTAGTCAAAATAAATTAAATTTATAACTCCCTATACTACCATCTTAATTCATACAGCACAAAAAGAGAGAGAATGATTTATGTCAGTTTTCAAGAATACAGGGAGCAAAAGTGATGTGCTCATAGACCAAATTAAAGTCGCCTATTGATAGGGGAAAACATTTGACAAAGTTTAAAGAACATTTTCACGCCAGAATGCTTTACAATTCTAAATTAAACCGAATTTGGCGTACGTGATTTACATGCGTAGCCGTGGATGTAGGTCAGATCGAGCTTTCAACCACTGGGAAATACTCAAATTCATCAGGCCCCACCATTTTTAACAGCCTGCTTAAGAAATATAAAAATTAAAGCCATACTGTGTAAGAAAATAAAGGAAAGAGTAAAATAATAATCATACCAGATTCAAAGATAAATTTTGAGGACATTTTTACGAGGACATCAAAGTCTAGCAACTCGCCGATAAATTACTAATTACGAATAATAAATGTCACCATATACGGTCATGTATAAAATTTATAGTATTATCTTAAATAAAAATCTCAGCGATATCTTGTTTAGGTAAAACAAACCTCGTATATCGCGAAGCCAGGATATCAAGGACGCATAGGTTTGGTAGTATGACAATTTTCTTTTAGGGGCACAGTCGATACTCGCGTAGTCATCTAAGAAAATGTTAGAAGAGTGTTTGCGATTTGGACTAGAGCCTTATGATACAAAGTATTGTATTCGAGGTAATAAAATTAAGGGAGACACTTGTAACGGAAGAGAAAGAAAGAGTTTTGTCATTCAATTGCGATAGTTCGGCAATGTTCGAGGCGGGAATAAAATTTCGATACTTTGCGATCGATTGCCATTCCACCGGTTATTAAAAATCAAGCCCAGCGAACGAGCCTCGACGATAAGTCGAGATCACGGAAGGCTTATAACGAGCTTAGCATCAAGATGGGGTTGAAACATGTGACTCGCGTAAATCGACTCTAGGTTTGGGTATTGAATTTTATCGTCACTTGGTACAACTTTCACTCAATGCTTAACAGGCGCGAGGGCGATAAGCGCAACAAGGTAGGAGAGTCACGAGCTCCGTTACAATCACCTCACGGCAATAGGCATGGAATATAACACCTCGTTATTAGCACGGCGACACTTGGCTACATTCGCAAGAGGGTATTTTTTTTTCAGCGGCCTAAGCCGAGAGGAAGCCGGCCCCCCAAAGGGGCAAAGAAGACTTTGCCAGCGGCACGACTAGTAGGCGGCCATCGGGAATTCATTCCCCCACCTCCCACCCTCCCCCCTCGGCAGCATTGACAAACTCGGCGAGAGGCAGCCTCCGCGGATCCCCGGCTCGGCAGGGCTCTCTTTCATTTCTCACGCTCCATCTTCCTCTCTCGCTGTCCTTCCCCCTCGTTTCCGATTTTCCGTCGGGACTCGTTTGCCCCGCGTCTTTTTGCCGCGGCGCCTCTCGCACCCGACACGGAATTACCGGGACTCGCTCGGGCCTCGGTCGACCGCGCGAATTACCCGGGGACCCGGGCAGAGGGTGGAATTGTAGATTTCCCGAGATAGGCCGAGGGACACGCGAGAGCTTCGAGCGCGAACGAGGGAATCGTCCCGTAGGTCGTATCGGGAATATGCGCGGAATAACCCATTAGGATTTAACGCCTATCCCCGGGCATTGGACGCGGCTTGTAATTGCATCGAGCTCGCGGCTCCAAGGTGGCGTTAATTTTTTTATAACCTTCCGAATAACCTAATGACTTCCCACGTCTGTGTCTAATACTTAACCGTTGTATTCTTTCCTCCGGGGTAGTCGTCGTCATCTTTTTCACACGTTAAAATAATAATACCCATATCGGCGTTACGTGGACTGGCTTGGATTATTTCGACTTGCTTCTAAGTAATCGTAACAAAGAGATCCCGACATTTAAAGTTTTACGAGCGAATTCTCGTGTATAATCGTAAAATAAAGGAAGTCCTTCGGAACGTAAAATTGTATGAAAAATTGGCTGCGGCCTTTGGATACGCAAGATAACTTTTTGACCTGTCGAGCGGACGCTGCTTTTAACGCTTATTGATTCGCGAACGTCCTTTTCGTAACCGGAATGTAAATGTTTTACATTTGAATAATTCTTCCGTTCGGGTAAGGATTTTTTTTAAACTTTAATTCGGCAATTTTATTCATTACGGTAAAATTAGCCATTGCGTTGAGCCTAGAGCCCTGACTTTGTTGTTAAAAATTATGCACTTAAGTTTTACATTTATCAGAGTGTGACGTCCTCAACAATGCTCGATAGTCGTAAAAAAACAATCGGGCCGTTGTTATTTTGCAAGGCATCCTCAAAATGCCCCTGTTTTTTTTTCACGAGAAAGCGAAGTAAAAGGCGCTTCGAAGCCTCCGCTTCTTCTTGAAAGACGGCGACGATTAAGAGGCAGAGAAAGAGAGAAGGGCTGAACGCCTAATTATAGGCGTCTGGCCGCTTTCCCCGCAAGTTTGAGGGTCAAAAAGGTCAAAGCTGCGTACTCGCAGGGGCGATGGGGCGATCTCGGAAACGAGCTGCTTGCGGCAGTCGGAGGAAGGGAAGCCGCCCCCCATGGGACTTTAGGGTGGCGCGACCGAGTAAGTCGACATCGGTGGCCTAGTTCGAATTATCATTTTGGCGAGTACAGTTTTTTCCCATCCCTCGTATTTTCTTTGCCAGCTAGCGGAGTCGCAAAAGCCAAACGTATCCTCTCAACGATCGGGAATAACTATTAGCGAGCGATCCGGAGGCCAACGCCGTATGCTATTCAAATGATCAAGGCAGGCTTCGAGATGCTTTCATTAACGCCGTCCAAGCTGGAACAGCGCGTTGGTGTTTTGCGTTTCCCCATCGAATGCTCTTATAAATGATTCCCCGTTGTATGCGCACCCACAAGCGCACAAGCGTACGCACATCGAACGATTACTTTTGCCATTGGACGAGCAGCGGATCGGGCAAATTAAAAATTGCGAAAAATAATGCTTGGTTTTTCTTGCTTATCTCACTCGACTAGTTGAATTGAAATATTTAAATGTACAGTTTCTCGTTCTGAAATCCTAGGAAACAAGTTAAAGAGATGTAGTGACGCGGGTTCTCGTCCTGCAAGAGGGGCTTGGGAGGGGGGGGGAGGAGAGGAAAGAGAAAGAGAAAGAAAGTATATTATATTTGTAGGTCATGAATTTTGATAAGCTTTGACGTGCACAGGAAGTGAGAAAAATAATGATGCAATAGGATCAATCGAAGTTTGTACAAATGGTTCTTAATTAATACGATAATCATTACATGATCGTACTTAAGGAATATATATATATATATGTATGTGTGCGTGTGCGCGCGCGCGCGCGTGTGCGTGTGAGTGTGTGTGTCTACCTATACGAAAAATAAATATATAAAGCGTTTTTAATTTATGACAGTTCGCCATTAGTCCTTGAAGAAATAATCGATCTCGATTGTATTGGGGAAGTAATTTCACTTGATAATTCACGTTTGATTGAAAATACCAAAGGATGCAGATTGCAAGAGCTGTTCGTATTAATTTCAAGTGTTAATGCCTCGCTCGAGAATAACCGGGAGATTGTAAGCTATTATCGTAATGGCATCTACGTAAGGGAGCTCCGGAGAGTCCGACACGGCTTTTGAAAATAAAGTGGAATACTCGATAACTAGTCCGCGCTCCTCTTCCTCCTCCCTTACCCCCCCCCCCCACGCCTTGCCCACGACTCGGTAAATGCCGCGTCATGGATTCGTTGCAAGGGAAGCCTTCGAGCCCGGCTTAGGAGACGGGACGACGACGAGGAGGAGTCCGCGATGACGTCGAGGTCTCGTCCTCCCGCGTGGAGCTTGGCTCGCCGCGGCAGAGAAGCGCCGCACTGCTACCTCGGCTCTAGGTCAGGAGGTTTCCCTTCCTTCCTGGCCCACCTGTCCCGAGCCGCCGCCTTTCCCAATCGCGGGCCCCGCAGCGCCGGACTGACCCATTTGCCGAGCACTCGAGACGGACTAACGAGGCCCCGAGGCACGCGAGACGATTACGCGAGGCGATTCCTTTCCGAGGCTGCGGCCGTCGGCGTCGGGGATTTTTTGCGAAAAGCGCGCCACTCGTCCTCGTCCTCGAGCTCCTGCCCGCGCCGCATTACTTCAAACGCCGGGGCCTCGTCCTTGCGACATCCTCCTCTTTTTGGCCGATTCCTCCTGCGGCTCGTTACTTCCCATTATTACGCACTGCTCACGCTTCTGATTGTTCGCGATCGTGGATGGCGTTGGTAAAATAATTGCATTGTTAGCGACTGGCTTTAAAGAGCATTGAAAGTATCCTTTATAATGAGTCGCTCGTACGGCGTTGCGCAAGATTTGGCGATAAATAGCGAAATTTCATTCGTAAATTAATGTACCTAATGGCTCGGAATTGAGATAACTTATTTGACTGGCCGCTCAAAAACTTTTTCAAGATATACACGATTAACGAAACTCAATTCGATACTTTCTGCTAATTTTATTTCATACTTTCTATTAACCTTACATAACGCAATTTGCTTGGGTATTTACACCTACACACTAGACTTCACATCAAACATATACACGGCCTTTGTGATTATTTATTTATGGTATTTATTGGATTTTCAAATTTGGAGGTACTAATAACACAAAATGATTCATAAACTAATAAGCCACCGAATCTTTCGCATCAGAAAATTAATTTACAACGTGAATGACTTTTAAATAATAAGGTTTTACGTCAGTCAGTTTGATCTTAAAATTTGTTTTTTTAATTTTTTTATAAATTAAATTTTTTAGATTGTAACTAATTTTAAAACATTAGGGTATTTGTGTATGTATGTGTTCTCGACTATTTTTAAATAAATATTTAATAATATAAATGAAACTTGTCTTGCAACTTTATATTTAATGTTTAAATAATCTTTGTATTATAACTCACTGCAATTGGTAAATTTTAATTTAGTTAACGATCGTTTTCAAATACTTATTAATACATATAATCTAAAAAATGAAGTCCACATTTGATTAACATTACCAATATACATTGATACATAAAAGTTTTGTTTTAATTCTATTTATTTGCTACTTATGAAATCCTTAATATATTTTTCGAGCAGTTTGTAAAATTATGATTGTAGTTTTCGAAATAGTCTGTAGTTAACTTATGAAAATTTTTGAAAGTTGCTTGACCGATCGAAATTAAGTGAGTTAATTACTTGTGTTCTTCAAAATGTAAAATCTTTTAAATTTATGTACAAACGCCACTATTATTTAAAAAATCTATATCTTTTACTATTATGATTTTAATATTACAGTACATTTATGGCATAAAAAGTAGCAAAAAGCAATAAATAAAATTATTAAAAGAATCTTTGAGCGAGTCAAAATTGTTTTATACTTTAGATTTGCATACGTTTTTTAGTATTTATTAAGTTATAAAATTTGTTTAAAGATAATAAATTGAAATGCGAAGAGATCAATGTTGTTTAATAAGATACTGTTAATGAATATTACTTGAGATGTAGTTTTTTTATTCAAAAATATTACGTAAGCTATAGTTAATAAAGCATTTGAAACGTATTTGATCAGTGGTAATCATCAATGCAATATTGGGGTTGTTAATATGATGCTTGCCACTATCTTTAGCTGATTAGAAACTTGATGTTTGTTTATTTTTTATAACGATTAAATTCAAGGTATAACATATGCCTTGCTTACAATGTTCTAGACGTTATATAATATGAGTTTTTAATTATACAGATGTAATGTAATAGAAACTTCTTCATATTATGTAACAACTCTTGTCGTGTAATGAATTAAAAATTTTGCTCAAATCTGGCGTCTATTTTTCTGTGCAAATTCTTATTGTACTGTTACTATATAGATCGTATTTTGTAGGATTTTCTTTGAGCAGATATTTATGGGTATAAGGTATCCGATTCTTAGCCTTGAAATGTCGACTTGATTTCTACGTCTTAAATATCTTGGAGCGTGCGTCTATTTTTCACTCGAAGATCCAATTTCTCAATTTTCCGTATTTTATCTTACTTAGCTCCTCAATTTTTAATTGGTATTGTTTCGACCAGTATCGAGGATCAAATTTTCTAATCTTTCCCCAATTCTAATTCTCCGTAAAATAATTCTTTTTCTACGTACAATTTGAGTTTTCGTTAACGTTGATACTTTGAAAAACCGCTCTTTGATTTAGAAGATGCTTTTCGTTTGGTTAACAATCATTAATTTTGTGAAATGATTTTTTTTTTTTTGATAAATTTGGTTTAAGGCTAATGCAATGTGCACAATTATGAGCAAGATATTCCATTGTCTTTATTCGTACTATTTATCTTCTACTCTTGTACGAAAGTAACTTCTCCTCTGCTTGCGACGGTGTAGCTCGCCTTATTGTTTTAAAGTGAACTTCGAGATGACGTCAGTTACATGGAGCTCGGTATAAATTTAATTTAAATTTTACAAATGGCAAGGCTCCTCGGTGTTTGATTCCATTTAAATATTCCAGATAAATTAAGGCACGGATATTTTATTCATTTCGCTCCAACTTTGACGATTCCTTGCCGTAGGATTATTTTGGAGGTAATATTTTATTGATAATTAGATTTGATAATGCGAGCGCTGAGCTGTCGGTTTGCGCAATGACCTTTCGTATCAGCTTCAATGCCTAATGTATAATTTTCATAAATTGCTCTACAAAGGCATCGTGCAATTTTTCGCAACTAACAAGAATTTATATATTTATCGCGTGAGCGATCGAGCGAGCGAGAGAAGCCGGGATTTAACCATAAGTTCAAGCTAACTAACGAATAATGCTTCTTACTACTTATTTAAGTGGGAAAATGTAGAGCCCACAGTGGGCAATGCTCAAGTACCCGATGCGAATAGAAGGGAAAAGACGCTCGGCAAAAATCAAATATCACGAGACACCGTAATTTATACTAAAAAATTCGTCAAGGGCTCGGGTAACAATAACGCGCAGACCTTGCGAGCCTCTGCAAATAAAATCAGAGACAGTCGGCGGAGAAGGGCGAAGGAGCGAACTAGAGCCAGCAATCCGAAATCATCTCGAAATGGAATAAGCCGGGCTATAGGAGCAACGAGAGCCCGGCAGGTGCCAAGAAAATGGAAAAAGCCGAGGGAATAATTTCCGCAGCGAGGCAGCCTCCACACAGCCAAGCGCACACGCGGAGTCGCTCCTTCCGAGTTGTCCCGGTGGTGTTACTCGGAGCTGGGGAGCGACCGGGCCGGGGCTCTGGGTCGCGTCGCGCGAGGATAAGCCCCGGGCGCGAGATGCGCGGACCGGAGGCGCTCGCCCGGAGCGCAGCCGAGGCATTTAGGAAGGGAGAGAGTCGAGGCTGCTGCCATGGGAAAATTGGCCGATCGTCCCTCGGAGCGCCCGATGATTTCTTAAGGACGTCGTCGCCCAAGCTCGCAGACGCAGTGCAGGCAGGAGGCCTGGAGAAGAGTCGCGTCCGGAGAGAGAATTGCAAGGGATCCGGATCAAGGAGGCATTGTTGCGAATTACCGAGCTGCTGCGGGGAAATTGCATTAGAAAGATGAATGCGGTGCAATTTCAGGAACGAGGAGAGGAGGATAACGAGGAAGGGGGAACGTCACCGGCGGACTAATTTTATCCTCCGATCGCGCGATCGTAGCCCAGCACTCGCAAAAAGGCTCCGAGCTCGTGGGGAGCTTCGTTGTGGAGCTTCCCCGGGTAAGGCCGGGATGGATAGGCCGCAACGAAGGAGATCGACTGCGGCTCGTCATGGGTGAAGGTTAGCCGGACTCGGCCAGCGCGGCCCGTAGGAGGTGCAGCGAACTCTCGCGGGTGATCCCGGAGCGCGACCCAGATGCGGCTGCCGACTCCCATCGATGGCCGGGGAACTGGAGCTCCCCCCCCCCAGCCCAGCAGCCGATCTCGCTCTTGCCGTGGCATCGGCCGCTGTCTTTTTCCTCCCCATCCCCCCTGCCCCGGCCGCCGCCTTTTTCAAGAGTCCCCAGCCCCCTCCGACCGTTTCAGCAGCCTCTTCTTACTGGCGAATGCTCGGTCCGAGGCTCGCGTTGCCGAGCTCGCCTCTGCTCCGACGGTGGCTGCAAACTATGACACATTACGCCGACGCATTACCGATGTGTACACCTTGGGCTCTTTTTTCCGGATCGTCTCCACTACTCGTTTCCGGTTCGTGCAACTCGATATTTCACGCTCCTCGGGGTTATCCTCTTGCGACTCCGTGTATTCCCATTTTAATGATAATCAGCTTACTCGCGCCATTTTTTTGCAAGATCGAATTTGCAATACTGCCCGTTTTGTTCATTTTGCAGCTCTGTTTATTGACCTGCTCGAGTTTCGCCACTCTCGTCTACGACAACAATTTTAATAATATGGGCACATACCGACCATTGGAATTCGATTTATCGATTCATTTATCGATATAAATGCGTCTCGTGGTTAACGCAGTAAATATATATATATAGAGAAACAATAGTTTATGCGAAAGTCAGTGTGGGATAAGAAAGTCTTATTGTAGAAAAAAAAGATTTTTAGTTTGATTTATATTGAAGTGTTTGCCAAGTGTTTCTTCCACCTTGAATTGGATCACACTACCGTTCAACTTATTACAATTCATCATCCGTCAACTCATTTGCACTTTATTACTTTAGGTAAAATATATTTTTTAACATTATTCTAACCGTTGGATATTTGCTTTACTTGTTTGCGTTCCCATTACAATAAATTACAATACGCAATTTTTTTCGCAATGCTGTTTTGAGCAATTGATCCTCAAAAGCAGAATCTTATTTTTATGCGAATATAATATATAACGACGCTCGGGAATAGCATTAATTTAAAGATTTAATCATGAAAGAGTATATTTGTTGACTTAATATGTAATCTGAATTTATGATTAGAAAATAATATCATAAGTTAATAAGCTTGTAAGAAGTCGTGAGAAATTGATAAATGGGTAGATGAAAGCGATGAAGTTATTTTATAAGTACACAAGACTTGTCAGGACGATTGAGTATATAAAGCTCATTACAGATTTATAAGATATGCTCATCGTAGGGTATAATTATATTTAATTTCCTGCGCTATTTAAATTTCGCAATGCCTGTAACCCAATAGACCTACTTATTATTTTCTGATTTATAAGATAATTTACTTCATTTTTCATGCGGTTAACGTAACAATCTTATCAATGCGCTGTACAGTATTATTCGATTGAGGCTCAGATACGCTTACACCCCAAGGCTTAATAAATCAACCTCTTTAAGTCTCTCCCTCTCTCCTGCTATCTCTGTCTTTCACTCTACGATTTAGTATTCTCACTTTTTTGGAAAATATACATAATTCGATCGATCTTGTATTTCTTATGCGGGGTTTGTTGATTGTCCCTTAACTTGGTCGTTACTGCGAGGAGTTAAAAAAATAACTTCTTGTGTTTCGAATTTTGTAAATTACTTATAATCACTGTGAGTAAAAATATCAGGTACGAAGTTCCTCAATAAGTAGTAAGTAGTAGGACGTAATTTTCGTACATGAAAAAGTTTTCCAATCGTCCATTAGCAGTTTGTAAATTTACACAAACGCTTACTTACTGACTATTAATTACAAATGTTTTACATGCACTTGAAAATTAAATTTATTTCAAAGACTTGGGAATGAAAAGGAGATTAAATTATGCAGTGGGATACATTGTTTATAATAATCCTTTTTATTTTAACTTGGTTAAAAGTTTTTGGGACACACCAAATAGATGCGGTGTTACTTTTGTTACGTTTTACGGTCATTGTTAATTCCTATCAGTGAGTATAACCATCCAAGCGGTTCACGATAATAAAAATAAAAATAGGCTTTTCGTTACAATATGGTAGAATTATTTTTAAAGTGTAACATCATTAAAATATAAGGGCTTGTCTTTGCTAAATAAGTGTGCTATTTTATATTTACTCGAGGCGAATTATCGTTTAATCAAGCGTGATGATGCTTTTAGTTAGAACTAAAAATTTTATACGCGTGTGTATATTGAATTAAATAATAAAAGTTACAAGGATTTTTCTTTATTTTTTAGAAAAGAAACTTTTAATATTCGTACTCGCTAGAAATACAATTAAATTTCGCGGCCGAGTAATTTGGCCCCGAGTGATTCTGCGGTCAACCGCTAGATGACGGAGGCCAAACCTTCGTTTTCAAGATACTCAAAATGACCAAGTCAGTATTAATGGTATCTATTTCCACCATTGGTTATTATAATCAATCAGTATTAAGTGTATCTCACTTAGTGCATAAATAGGAGTCCGTCATTCAGCTCGATGCTTCAGGCATTGTAGGAGAGGTGGCTTATCCTCGGTCTTGTGATACTTATCAGCCTCGCCCTGCTCTTATAAATGATAAGAAGACATAGAGCTTTCTTTGCTTACTCGGCTTTATTTCCTATTTAGTCTATCTCTCGACTCTTACGCGCAGATTTCCTCGCTTGCCTGTTCGCTTTTGCAACTAGTCTTTACAAAGACACTTTGTTCCCAAACCTTACCGCTCGGTCAGGTTCTCTCTTCCTAGGCTAACCTTCGGTCTCTAGCTCCTGTAAATTTTCCGGCTCTTTCCAAGCTTTCATGGCCAACTTGGCAGTCATGGCTCAGTTACTCTTGAGGAGCTGGTAGACTTCGTTCACAATTTTGTTCCGGATAGCCAATCTACGGGAGTTTCATCCAGTAAACGATTTGGTAGCTTCGCGAAAAAAAAGAACTTCCCACGCAGCAGAGGCGCAGACTGATTAGCTGTTGAGGGTGGATTTTCAATAAAAAGGGAGGAGAATTATTGTTTGGGAATTCCTTTGTCACTTCGGTATATTGAATATGACGTTTGCCATTGCTTGGCCACTCGCACAGAGTAAGTTGATGTATCATTAGCCTTACAATATTAACAGTACGAATTAATATTCGATCAACGCTAAGGAACATGTATCGCTTTTTAAAGACTTGAAGATTAAATATCGTTCTCAATACGCGCGAAAGCTGCCAATCCTTTGCTCGATGCCTATGTCAGTATACTAAACGCACCAATTCTATTTATGCGTCAGCCTTTTGCATTGCAGCTCGCCCTCTTGCTTCTTGCAGTTTGGAATCATTAGATTTTTTTACACACATCGAGATTTATTATTCTCATTTGGGTATATTCTTTCCTCTCAATCCAGTATTTCGTTTTGTCAAGTCCTTTGCTTTATTCGTGATCTTTTAAACATTGGCTCTCTTCATGCACTCTCGTGTACTCGCGGGTGCAGAACCTTCACAATATTGTTCCCTGTGGACTTTGCATTTGCGTCTGCACAGTCTTTAGTGTCTTCATAATTTCGTCTCAATTGAGTATTTTTCTCGTGTGTTTCCGAGTTTCTAAGATCCTAATTCATCTCTCCCGATGAAATCACACCATCCACTTGCCCATTCCCTCGCAATACAACGCGTCCGTAATAATACCCTCAAGATTCGGGAATGTACCGGTGAATTTTGTTACCGGTGAATTATTTGGCTTTCGCCAAAATACTCACCAAAGTGCTCAACAAAGTGCACGTCCTGGATGCCGCGTCTTTGAAAAGGATAATACTTCCACCGAGGAGATTTCTTACAATTCCAACCTGCCGCAACAGGGCTGATAAGTGAAATAGCAATTTAAAGAATCCCACCACGCATAGCTGGGCGAGGAGTTGGACGAGCTCCGGTTCAAAGCTCTCACCAGTTGAGACTGTGACTCTCCTCCGAGTCGCTGCACGCTTCCCCTGGGTAGCCAATAGTCAGGTTTAGCTGCTCTAGGCTACAAAATATAGGATGTCCCTCGGTCCAATGGCGGTCACCTTGATACTACTTGGCAGACCCCGTGTATACCCGCCACACTTCCCAGTGTAAAATGCATTTTTAAGCGATAACGCTCCTGCTCGGAAGCATACTCCTGTGAAGGCACCTGTCGCCTATCGCGGTTTACATTTCGCGAGCGGCCTATTCTGAGTTTAGGGCCGACTTTCGTTTAGAGAAGGGTATCCTCGATCGATGTGGCTTGATTTCTTTAAGATTTTTGGAGATTCTCCAGGCTGCTTTGAACTTACAGAAAGAGCTCTATGGGTTTTCAGAGCTTCCGACACTGGCTATAGATTCAACAGGTGACGCGCGATATCAGGCTTCGCTTCGAAAAGTAGTGAATTAAGCTATTTGCTAGAGATATTTATGAAACCTTTGTATCGAAATTCGAATTTTCAATTTGTAAAAAAGGGAATAATGTTCAAGATATTACCGTTAGGAATATTTACGAATATAAGTTTTATTTAGAATTTTACTATTATTCCTACCTAAATGAATTTTCTGTATAATTTTCAATGGCCGATTCTTTGACGGATAAATTATTTTCTTCCAAGACAATTACTTTATCTATTTTAATGTTTACTGCTCATTTCTCAGGCCATTTTTGTATATACGTCAATACTTTGAAAAACGCAGGAAACGTACTTGTTGAGTTTCTTGATTTGGGCAAGCCGAATAATGCGTTTCGAATAAAAAAATGCGTTGTTGTCAGGGCGTTTATATATTCAGGGTCATGTGTAAGAGAGTCATAGGCTTCGCAATTTAGCAGTGTTTCATACGTAACAGTCATTTTTTACTAAATCTTTTATAGTGTTATTTAAACGCCTTCACTGCAGCCTCCTATAGACTGTTGAAATGTGGAGATCACGATGAGTTATAGTGTTACTTAATATTAGTATTTACTTTTTTTATTCACTCCTTATTGATCAATTTTACTAATTTCGAAATGCAAGCAATACGCGACAATAATTAATTATTTTATTTATTCAAGAGAAAAGCTCGAATAAGTTATTATCAGCTAACGCAACAAAACATACTTTTAGAGGTTGGCGTACTTACGATTACGAATGTATCCTTTAGGTGGAGCCAGTCAATTTGCTTCAGGATTGTCCTCCCGAGTATAGAAGTGTTATGCCGATGGTAAGAGTCCTAGCTGTTAAGTAGACTCAAGGCCTTGGTGGTTAAACAGAGCGTCAGCCTCGTTTCTCTATCTTTTTGCTTCGCGCTAGGACTTTATCGACCTCGTGCCTTAAATTATCCAGAGCTTATTTTACTCGTTCGCATTCGGACTTTTCGTTTTTCGTCTCACGGAGTCAATCTTACCACCATTCACGTCGACATCGCGCTAAAGTAGTATCGCACCGACGTGCTACGACAGTGTATTGTACGAATGGAAGCAAATTCGACTCCGCGGCACGTGATCCTTGTAAGGATCTAATTATATCGGGGCTCGCAACCACTTCTTACTCTACGATGAAAGCCGAGCTGTGGGAGCGCCTCGACGTTTGGCAGGAGGCCAAAACTAAGACATTGCTGTAGGAGTGTGTACTTGGTGATCATTCACCCCAGCGATTCCTGCGATATCTGCAAGCTTGGGCTGTCTAGGGTTACTCAGAGAGCGATGATCCCTACACTCCGGACCAGCCGACTACCCCTGCAAGTGATCACACCGATGTAGCACAATCGATCACATCAGCGATAAAGTCATGGCGGCTTTGCAAAGTGCACGGCCAGATCGAGGCAGCAGAAGCTCCAACGCCTGACCGGAGGGCGATAAAATACGCATGGATCATGGCCTGGGTACCTCTCCGTATGTCATAAGAGCCCTCTTTGGTCTTTCGACGACGAGCAACCTGACGGTGATTATCGAGGACTCGATACTCGCGCCATTCCAGATCCCGACATCCCGCGCCGCTCCTAAAAGATTTCGCCCAGGTTCTTCCGGGCAAGAAGTTCCTTGCCAATTATCGACTTTGTTCGAGCCTGCAATAGATCCTGGTCGCGCAGGAGGACATCGAAAAGATCGCTTTCAGGGTTCCGTTCGGATTTTTCACCTTCAAGAGTTTCAAGTCACCTTCAAAAGTTCAAGAGTTTCCGTCTATGCAGAGAAGCTCAGACGAGGAATAACTCCCCCAACGTCGCCTCCTCTTCGAGTGCCTGCAGGACTTCGGCAGGAATAGTCATTGGTTGGGTGAGTGTTGGACGAGAATTCGCCCAACAAGATGTAACGTTCCTAAGGCTAAGGGACGAGCACTGTTTCCTCGAGATTGCAAACCTTAATCGCACTTGCATCCCGTGAACTTCTAGCGATTAAGAAATTTCATCACATGCCGGAAGGCCGTGCCTTCAATATCTGCACGGACCACAAACTGCTGACCTTCGCCTTCCTGCAGCGATATTAAAGGAATCTCCTACACGGTCACGATTTTTTGTTCTCATTGTATTCCATCTGTCTCTATTGCCTACGAAGGGTTTGCTGCGCCGATCCTGATTTGGTTGCTCATCGCAGATAGAGTTTACTAACTGGGATGGAATTCATTTATCTGTCGATAACTGCTTTCGATGATGAAATTTCGTCGCTTCCTTTTTTGTCATTCGTTGTTGGCAGAGCTCGCCAGCTCAGGGTGATCACTAAGTACCTTTGGAGGATACTTTCGATGCGAAGCATCCTCAATGATTTTTACCTTTACTTCTCGTGATAAAGGAGTTCACTCGCTGCTTATGGTCATTGCTTGATTTTGGACCATGTGTCTTTAGCTCACTGATCCAGCTCGAAGGGCTAAAGGTGTATGGGGCTGGTAAATAAAATTCCCATAATGGTTATCTTTTTTTTATTGCCACTTGACATTCGTTTGTCAAGTTTATTTTCGGATAAATGTAAGATGTACAGGAGATGATTTGTAGTGTATCATAACCTTCGTTCGTTGTTGTCCTGCTTATACTTGTGATGTGGGGGGGGGGTTTCTTCCACCGTACAGAGAAGCGTGGCTGCTAGGATGGAGCTCGGCGTCTCCAGGGTTCGGTAGAATGGGTGAGGGAAGGGCGAGGTGAGGAGTAGATTGAGGAGGCGCAATTAAAATAAAGCAATAATAACAATGATTTTAAGCTCTACCGCCCCTCCGGTCGTCAACGGTGGTGCGTCCACTGTTTATTATTTTGGAAACTAAAATAAAATATTTATAGCGATTATAATAATAATGTACATTACATTAGCTATTAACTACAAGGCGATTTACGGCTCACATTTAAGCCGAGCTTGGCTATTAACAGCCCCACTGTATAATATAGTTAAAAGAAAATTTAATAATTGATGAACTGGTATATAATAATAATCTATCGGTGTCGTGAATCTAATAGTTTTGCTCAGAAAAAAGAACCATTTTCTGAGATAAAAATTTTTTTCTAATTTAATACCCGCGTTTTGTCTGCTGTTGGACCTTATTATATGTCGCGTCGACTTTACGCTAAGTGAAAATAAACTTGTTATCGTTCACTTCAAAAAAGCATAATATTACTTTTCTATCGGCACGCGCACTAATGAAATCTAATGAATATCACGTGTCCCTGCATTGATGCTTGCCGCGTAGATATTTTACGTATCGACGCTTAGTTTTTTAACCTCCTGCTTAGATTTCGACTGTGCCTAATATTCCAGCGCTGTAATAATAAATATAAGAAATGCCTGTCGAGTATTTCAAATGCTAACAATATATACGACTCGCGTCAGTTCCACCGAGGAAGTTGAATAAAGCACTTAGTCAACACCATTTGTTACCAGTCAATGAATTAATATATTTAAAAAACGGATCTCCAAATGTCAAATGCAACGAGGTCAATACGTAGCAGATAAACAGCGTCTGTATATTTGTTTAGTACCACACACGTGAAATTATTAATAATTTTCCATAGTGCACACTGTAGCTTCGCGACTAAGCAATTGTTTCGTAATTTAAAAAGAAATTCCTTTTTTTTACGCGATGATAGATTCCCGCGGAGATCGTGTCGATCGCGAATCTCGCGTATTTGGTGGCTATCGCGAGACGTGCGACGAAAGGCCCGGGCGGTCTCGGTTTCGGCTAAACGAAGGCCTTTCGACTAAGAGTGACTCCTGGTTGAATATTTTCAACCACCTGTATTGGGCTAAGGCTGGACTTATGCGTGCTTACGTGTTTCGGCGTCTTAATGACAGGGCGAGGGAGAAAGTCGCCTCTTCTCTGCAGTCCTCGACTCAGGTCCCGGCGTACGGTGTCTCCGACCTTGGTGCTGTCGTCACCCGCAAGTGGGCGGTGAGGGGTGGAGGAGGAGCGGCTCGGTACCCTCGTTCGCTGCAGGTCCCGCGACCTCCAGCTCCTTCAGGAGTGCGACCCGATCTTAGAGCGGGGCTCTGACCTCGGCTGGCCAGGGTTTTCGCTTCCTTTCCTACGCGTTTGGGACTTGGTTTTCAAGCCCTTGTTGTCTCCCGCCGCCACTTTTAGCTTCCCCCCTCCCTCATTATCCCGCGCCAAGCTACTCCCAATGATTTTCAATTTAAGCGTACATTTGATACGTCAGCGCCCGTCACATGCTTATCAATTATTTTAACGAGATACACAGGTCTCCATTCCCTTGTCTTAATCGTTTATATTGATTCGGGCTCTTCAGTAATTCATGACTTTTTGACTCTTCTTTACAGCTATACATACGTAGAATGTTACAAAGAAAAACAATAGCTAAGTAACGGCACTGGTCATTTAGATCGATCGCGTGCACATCATTACGCTTTGGGAGTCCTAATTCCTTTACGAATTTCCTGGATTTTTCCGATTTATGAAAATGGTAATGATGTCGAAAGTCGACAAGCGTTCGTTGCTCGAAATGAGCTTATTCGACCTAAGATCAATTACTCCCCAAAACGCTTTTTTTACTAACGAGAAATATTGTTCAGTCATAACTTCGAAACAAGATTCACTCTACACATTCAGCGGATATTACGTATAAAAAGATTTGGCCATAATTTTCAGGTGATAAAACATACGATCAACAGTGTGGAAATTAAAAATTAAAATACTTTTGTCTCTATTTAAAAACATCATGTGGATAAAAGCATTTTGAATCAAACTATAGGACCATTAACTTGTTAATTCTTGGTAGCCATCGAGTACTTTACTTCGCGTATGTCGGCGATAGGGCGGCAGGATTGATAGGCTTTGGGTAAATTCAATAATGCGTCGTTTAGGAAAATAGGCCGCAGGTAGACGATCATCATGAGGTGAGTCAGAAGTATGGGGATGAAACTTTAGTAGGTCGGGAATTCGGTGGTCGGAATGTTGGCTCGGGTGCATTGAACGCACTACGCTTCGAGAGACTTTTCTCGCGCTTTACATTGTACGAGATTGGAATTAAGAAGGGGTGGAAAGGGTCTATGTCGCAAGTAAAAAATAGAGCTCGAACTGGCTTAAAGTTACTTTATCCTCTTCGTAAACTTGGAATTGCCAGGGATGGAAACATGAGAAGCTATTTTTATGTTAAAGAATAACTTTCAAAGAGAGATAGAGAGAGAGAGAGAGAGAGAGAGAGAGAGAGATGAAGTCATTGCCGGAGAAAGCCACAAGACATTTAAGTGCTTATGTATCAGGTGAAATTCATAAATTTTGAAATACAATAAGTGCAATAATTTAAAATTGCGCGTCAAAGTATTAAAATAAGTATGCTTAAGAATATTCGCCGCAGCTTAGGATTGTAAGAGGAATGACGTTTGCAACTGTATTCTTCATTAAGGTTTTATTTGAAATGGATGTAATACGTTTGGATGTATACTATTTGGAACTAAATATTGTAAAATATAATTGTACTGGAAATTGAGAATAAGAAGAGAAATAATAGCCGGCTATTAATAGTAGCGCCAGTTCATAAGCCGTGCATTAATGCGTGATACATAAGCTGAGCGCAGTAGACTTAGATCAATGTAATGTTATAACGATTTTTTGAAATTAAAAATAACGGTCTGACGTAATTAAATACAGAGTAAGCGAGCATTATTTCTTTTCGTTGTGCGCTAACAACCTCTGAATATAAAAATCATGGCCACGTCTAAATTGCACTTGTACGGTGAATTATTTAGCGTAGGAATGATGTACTTATGACTGTATTCCATTGAATTCTATTAGCCGTCCGTCGGTGTCCTTAGCCTCGAACGGGCTCGCAAAAAGGCAACAATACGCGATCGGCCTTCGGGCCAATAATCGACGTGAATCACATCCCGGAACGTGGACCGGATCCTGCCCGGCCCCGTGAATTAATTCATTTCGCAAATCAACTTTTTGTGGGGGCTCGTAGTTTGCACTACGTGGCAGATGTGCGAAGGCTGCCTCGAAAAGGACCTCTAACGGGCATCGAGAGGAGGAGGAGGAGGAGGAGGAAGCTAGATAGATAGAGAGATATAGAGTGAGAGAGAGAGAGAGAGGGAGCGAAGTGACGCGTGGGCGCGCGATCACGGAAGGGAAGCGGCTCGAGTTCTTAACGGTAAAACGCCGTGCGATTAGAATCGTTAGGATGGTCGGGAGGTGCGCGTGCGTG
Source organism: Kradibia gibbosae (assembly GCA_018907135.1). NCBI lineage: Eukaryota > Metazoa > Arthropoda > Insecta > Hymenoptera > Agaonidae > Kradibia > Kradibia gibbosae. Next base: position 1,906,453 of record JACCHX010000003.1, on the reverse strand, counting down.
AGACGGTGGATTTAACGTAACCGCGCAATTACCTGGAAGATGCCTCGGCGAAGGGGTCGGTGCCATCCTCGGCTCATACAACGGAGCCCTGCTCGCTTTCGATTTGGCCGCCGATGCGCTCGGCCGAGGCAATTTTGACTGCGATTTCGACCGGCCAACGACATTTAACGCGCTCGGTGTGGTTTCTCCGCTAAGGTACGAGGCTAAGCTCACGAGGCATTAATAGCTGCTCGACTAGTATCGCAAGATGGAATCACCGATATTATTCAATCACTATTCTAGGCTCATTAAATTTTACAGTTTCGCGATAGCTGGCGCTTGGGAGGACTTTTTTTTTCATTCCAATCGATGCGAGTACATTGATATAATTGAATAACTAGTATCCGCGGCAGCGCACTCCTATAAAATCCTAATTAGTACGTATATAACCCATCCGCGATTCATGGAACCCGACGTGTACATTCCATAATGAATGGCGGTCATTTATTAAATTAATCTTTGATTCATTGCTATTTACTGGCATCGGGCTTGAAGAAAAAGTACCCATTCACATGACAATGCGCGAGATAAGAATTTTTAAGCGCGCCGGGCCCTTTAGACCAATGCGGAGAAAAATTTCCGAACAATACGTTACATCTCCAACATACTCCCAGATATATGTACACGTGCATACGTTGGTTATATTATGTTAAAGCGTAGATGCTCTATCTCTACTTTATGCTGGCTTTATCTCAATGATACGCGGAACGAGAGACTGCTTATCGAGTCTCGCTTAGGCCCGGATAGCGAGGGGCGTGAGCGCCTCGTGAATGATACCTGGGCCCCGACTCCCCCACGGCTCAGCCATCGACGAGGCCCTCCTCCTCCTACTCCTCCCGCAACGGCGAGCGGCTCTCGTGCCCCGAGCTTATCCGATCAGGAACGAGAGTAGCTCGGCGCTGCTTATCGCCGATGAATCGATCGCGGGGACTTTTTATCGCACTTGCCGAAGGATGTAGGCCCGGGCCCCAGGAGGCGAGCACAATTGCGGGGAGAGCGAGGGGGGGGATCCCCGGAGCTCGGGGTGGCCCCAACGAGGCCGACGACGCGATCCGCGCACGGAGGCGCTGCGGATCAACGAGTCCCGGGTCTCGGCCTTTGTGGGAGGGGGGGGGGAAGCCAATCCTCGATGCGCATGGAAGGCCTCCGATCGCGGGCCCGGCATTGACCCTCCTTCGCGAAAATCGACGCTCTGCTCGTTCACCTCGATCGACAATGGACCGGAGACCATGGGGCACCCCCCGCTCCGCCCCGCCGAACGACTGTCAAGGACGCGCGGCTCCATTCATCGAGGCGACTCGCTTCCCCACCGGGGGGCACTTATCGCGGACTCTGCCAGGGGCCTTTGACAATGCCATTCGTGCCAAACTCGTTTAGCTCGCGACGCGCTCCCGAGTGGATTTGTCGTCGAGTGCGTAGGTTAGGTCTGCGTTTTCGGGAGGCAGACTCTCTTATTATGAGCGATGGGCGGACGCCCCGCTGTCCGTGCCTCCGCAGAATCGATTTCGCAACGCTTTCGGACTTACGACGAGCCAAAGTCGCGATACTCTCTCGGATCGTGTAGCGATTGTACATTCGTTTGGAATACTGCTCGCACGCCTACTGCGTAGCCCGGATCCGAAGGGTCATAGGAAGTATCGAGGGCTCCGGGAAAATCTGCTGGCTTCAGCAGCAAAAATCGGTTATCGTCGAGGTGGCTGATTCTATCTTTTGCCCCGAGTCCCGTGGCCCCGCCGTACAAAAATCTCCCGACTGGTCCCCGTCGGTAGAATCGGCAAAGCGCTTAGCGGTAAAGATGTAGCCTACGGTATTCAAATGTCGCAGCCGCAGAGCGACGCGATATCGGTACTTTACGCGCTAAGCGCGAACAAGAGTAGGGAGGCGCGCGGATGCACAGCCATCGAGAGATCGTAAAAACAAAGGCACGCGCCGCGGCCTTGACTTCCCGGGAGGCCTCGCGAGTCCAGCCTCGAGGAAGCTTTTCGCAAAAGGGATGCTCGCACCGGCTCCAGGTCCCGCCGCCTCGTGGAAAATCCCACTTATACCTCTGCCCCCCCCCATCGGCTGCTCCCGCTCTGTGCCTGCCCCTCCCCGCGAGACATCCCTGGGCTCGCCGTGGGCCTCTGCAATATGAAATCACACGGCACAATGTTGCATTGTACAATGAAAAGCCGCGCGAACCGTTATCTTTGACGTAGGTACTTTATTGCCGATCGAACGATAGAATCTCGCCGCCGAGGAGCGGAATTGAACCTTTAACGTCGCCTGTGTGAACGCGATTGTTTTAAGAGAGCGCTCGATCTTATCCGACCTCGACTGCTAAGTATCGCGTTTTTCGCCTTTTTCTCCTCTTTTCGTGCTTCGCTCGTCCTTTTCTTCACCCCCCCGCCCTCCGTTCCAGCTTTTCAAAGGTTTTTTACGCTTCGGCCCGACGCTTCTTATTGGCTCTGCCCCTTCGCGGGCTCGACTTTAATTAAATTACTCGCCGCTTCAATACCCATATCGTGCATTCATTGTGCTTATTTATTTTTCTTTTCTATTAGAAGTGCAGCCGTACGGGGAAAATGCGAAGATCGTTAGATTATTCGAGCGTCCAAGAGTTGAATTATAAATCTTTCATTCGTCTACTAATTCGAATTATGAAACGCCTTGGAAGCTTCGAGGAATGAACCGCAGTCGGCATCAGTTCATCGGCTCTTGAATCGTATTTCTTGAGCCGACTTCAATATTGAATAGTCATTATCGTAACGAAGCTGGAGGTGTCTTCTCTTTGAAAAATTGCCACACTTGTCAAAGCCGCTTTTTTTCCCCTGGCAAGCTTGATGTAGCTTATTGCACTGGCTGACCCTTGAAATCAATAGAACAGTGGTGTTACGTTATAACAGCACTCGTACATTATTATTAAATTACGACTAATTAATGAGTGAAAATACAATTATTGCGACGGCGTACAATGTCTGGGAGGAGAAGAAGTAGACGATTAATTCGGAAAATAGCAGCTCGTTAAAGCAAGTCTGCGTGCATCGTCAAAATGGCTAATCTCGTCGCGGTCACACCTCACGGCGATGAAAAGCGAATCAAGAATTGTGGATGTGCTCGCGCTGTTCACGGGAGATAAGCCTCTTGTACGCCTGAAAATTAAACCTGAGAAATGCGGATTGTAAATTTTCTTATAACTGCTTCGCCACGTCGCAAGTAAAACACTTTTGTTTAAGTAGGCGCTCTCTGTTGCATTTAAATCTATACGTTTCCCGTATTTGTTCCCTTGGGCTTATACAATCGAATTGTCCCATCTTTTTTTATTAAAAACCACGTGCATCATTGAAGCGGTAATTTTTTCGCACGAACTACACAAAATGCATCTTGTAAGGCTTATTATTAAATATTTAAGAAATTCGCGAACAAACTTACCGCGAACAAAAGAAATCGGCCTCGAGCTTCGCTTAAAATTTGTCTCCTACATTTCTCTTATTGTTAATTTGTTATTTTATCGAGTCCGGCCGATTTTCAAGGCAAAACAATCTGCATATAATAGTTGCACAATGTGTTACGGCTTCTGTATAAGTTGTGAAAAATTACTCGAATCCCTTTTTTTTTTTTTTAATAAATTTTCACCTCCCTTTTCGCATCGATAACGGATCTATATTATCCTCGAAATAACATTAAAGTTAAAGTAACTTAAAAATTTCGATTATTAGGCTTGTCGGGGCGCCAATGGCACGTCGACGGCCCAATCGTGAGATTGCACCCCGATGAGCTTAAAGACGCGTAAAAGAGTTGAATTGGAGCCGAGCACTTGCACTTTTTAATTTCGTTAAATTAATAAGTGCGGAAGTGTTGGGAAAGTTAATGCACCTCGGAGGAAAGAAGTCAATCGCGTAGGCGCCACGTGCAAAATCTCCCTCCTCTCGATCAAAAGCATAAAGCGTTTCGCTTGCGGCAAGCGTTTTTACAACGGTCGGTAGTACGCAGCGATTAATTATAAATAATTAGACACAGCGATTATTCTTCTCTCTTCTCTCCTTCCCTCTTTTTTTTCTCTCTTGCGCATGTATGCGCACGATAACGGTATACACGCTGCATGCGCATAATGGCGAGCACCGAACATCCCGAAGTCATTGTTCGGGGCCCTCACGCGATATTCAGCAAAAGGAGGAGCTACGTAAAGATATAGAAGAAGAGGAGGAGAAGAAGATAGATAGAGAGAGAGAGAGAGAGAGAGAATCAACGAGCGAGTTACTTTCTCAAATTTAAGTACATTGATAGAAAATGGGTTGCTGATTTTTTCACTTCACGGCCAAGTTTTGTCACTGTATTAACGACGCTTATAATTAAGACATCGACGCGTTGAGAGGAATCGAAGCAAATCGTCTTTGAAAAGAAATGTATTTGTACATAAAATTACGGTGGAACGGGAATCATCGTATCAATTAGGTGGCTTAATGTAGTACAATAATGGATGATCGGCCGAGAATAATTAACCTCGGTGTTTATTACATTTGATAGTTTTGTAAGATTAGGGAAGTACGGATGACGAGAGACTATCTTTTAAATATCTACCACGCAATAAGACTCTCTGAAATTATTTTTAGATTGATCGCGTCGTAATAATAAATGTAGAATTAGCAATAGGATGTAGTAAATGAATAATAAGAAACAATGCTCGAGGATCCAGAATTGAGTACTATATGCGATTGCGACACATTTGTTTATAGCATCTAAGCGGACAAAAACCGATTAAGCTTAGAAATATGGTACGATGATAGAGACGCGTAAAATTAACACTCAATTTTGTAATCCAAGTCAATAAATTTAATGACAAGTTATTGTAATTGTACGACTGAATCAAAGTCTCCTCTATATTACAAACTTATGATATAAAACATACATTAATATCAGATTCTAATGATGTATTTAAGAGCAGCTTAGATTAATAAACCGCTTTTAATACTCAACATATAATTATCAAATCAACAGTATTCTGAAGCTATAAGTTGAAGCTTGATTAGCTTTCCTTGTATTTTAATGGTTTCATTAATTTACGCTACATGTGAACGTCTTATAAGTTGAAATGCTCGTGTCGGTAGGTTCTGTTACTCGATGAGTTCGGTAGATAAGTTTTTAAGTATCTTTAGAAGGAATAATTACTAGAATAAAATTTGATTCTCGGTGCTTATATTGCGGTGAAAAATCATAAATTTCGCACGAGCCATGCGAGCCCTCCAGGGTTTCATTAGCAGCAGTTAATTGCTGCCGAGCATAAAAGAATTGATCGAACAGTAATATATTTGGGGCGACGAAATGGATAAACGAACTTCCTGGCTTATACGAATGGGTGCGGAAAACGCCTGCATTCGCGATGGAAAGAACGAAAAATGAAACTCCCCACCGCGATAACGAAATGCCAGAGCTTTCTCCGAGGGATCCAAGAACCGGGAATACGATGGGCGTCGATGCAATTTCGGCTCAAAAGAGGCCCCAGTTTGGGAAAATTTACGCCCGCAATAGCCGGCGAGCAATAGCCTACGAGGGTGAAAATGGCTGCGCAGGAGTCCAGTGATCTTCGCGTGCAATACCAGTGGCGCGTCCACGAGGAGTACGATTGGCGATCCTTGGCCAGGGCGCCGAGTGAGGTCCCCGAATATTCGAGGGCGGAGCTTTAACCGGAGCAGTGAAATTCACGGCCAGTCGGTCGAACGAAGGCCGCAGCTACGCTCTTGAACGGCGCCAACATTGAGCGGCACTTGAATTTTCTTCGCTTTTCGGATCTCGATAGTTTCCAGGTGCTTTCGTTTGAGCCAGCAGTTTCTTATCACCGGTCGCTCGCGAGCTTTTCGATCTAATGGGGATTTTCATGCTGCCCCTCGCGTGTTTTCTGAATCTAAACGATCAGAGAGTTTTAATTGCTTGCTGAGATACGAATGTTGAGCGGTACACTTCGGGAACGGTCGCTTACGTTAATAGCAATGCCAGAGGTATTTAGTTTGGGTTGCGAGGCCGTTTGAAGCATACGCGAACTGGCAGAACATTTGCAAAGTGCATTGTAATTTTTCGCGGATGTGTTGGCGCCTGGAAACTTTAGATACTCGGGCAACGATATTATTTTCCATTGCGTTTCGTGCAAGGGTATTATTATTCCTATTATCAAGCTCGATCAGAACACTGTACTTTAGCTTACGAGTAATCGATGGAGCTCTTAACTTTCTTAAGTCTACTCCTATCGTGCGAAAAAATACGAAAAACTTTATAGAACGATATATTTAACGAATATACGGCCGTTATTGCTTGGCACTGACTTCCTGGTTAAACTGTTATTTCTTTAAATATCTTAAACATTGCAAGACATTTTTCATCTAGATTTTTCCTTACTTTTCTCGAGTTCTACGCTCATTTTCAACAGAATTATAATACCGATATAATACAGATTTAGTTTGCGTGCATTACAGAATAAAGCTCACGCGAATCAGCATATAAGATAAAACAGTATAATTAGTGGCATTGTTGCGGAGCAATTGTACAAATCCTCGGAGAGTAAGCTTTTGGCGAATAATAAAAGTGTTCAGAAGCCTTGTACAATCGTTTTTTAATTGTGCAATCGATGGAATCTATCTTCCGAGCATTTTCTTATACAAAAGCTCGTTCTGTGAAACAATTTCACAAATTCATCAAACTGATGTCTTTTCCTTTCGAAGCATTTTCGAATGAATTAATTTTTATACGTGACGTTGATCGATGAATATTACTTGGCTATCGTTTTTTGATCATCTAACTTTTAGGTTCTTATTTCATGACGTGCAAAGCATTTTAAATCACACATGCATCCGGTTTTATATACTCACGCAAGCGTAAGCATTTTTGTATTAATATACACAGATATCGTTATTGCCCAAGAGTTATTAATGCTATTGTAATTCAAATTAAAAATGGCCATAAATTTGCTGCGGGTATATTCAACTGCATGAAAAAAAAACGCTTCTTCCCAAGCCAGGATTTGAATATCCCATTAGTCGCCCATATTCGCAATCGCATTAATTGCAGTAACACAAACGAGCGCCTTATTGCTTCTATGAAAAGCATCAGTCTACTTTCTCCTATTTGATTTGGCCTCGGCACAATGCCACGCGATGCCCACCGAGCCCATAAATATTAAGATGCACTTCAATTTATTCCTTAAATCGCGTTAGCCCTGCCGGAGAGATTTAATTTTCCCAATCGCGCTTACCATTTTACCATTGGGATAATGGCAGCCACGGTTATTTATTGTGCAATGCGTCTTTCAGTTTCAGGACTTTAAAGGCTGGCAATGGGTCTCGTGGAGCGAGGCAAGGAAATTGAAGATTTGGACGCGCCCAGGCCCGGAAAGTCGCGGGATCTTTTTGGCGTGCAGCTCGAGGTAAGATTTAACCTAAGACAGTCATTGGCCAGATTACGAACATTAGGCAGATCCGCGCATTTCCTTGAAAATATCGATCCCGAGTCGTTCCGATGCTTGTAACAGTTTTACCGTAGCGCCTTAAAAGGCTTTTCAGTTAACCAAGTGCGTTTTGCCTCACGGCTTACAGCTAATAAACGATTGCACTGCCTGTAAAATAATTTATTGCAACAAACTGTACCGGTAATTACTTTTAAGCATTAAAAAATTTAGATTGTTGATTTCCGATACAATTTATATGTTAAACGCAACCAGTTCGAATTGAAATTTATGCAGATAAGAATATTTTAATAACAAAATACGAAATAAAATTTCTCCTATTTAAATTTACGCAATTATATGCATTTGCAATGCTAAAGTTAGAATGCAGATAAAAGTTTATTGAGCCCTATACGTTTCATGTATTTGTAAAAGATGAAACGGCTTAATAAATTTATATAGGACTTTATAGGCAACGATAACATTACATTTACTTAAAAGAAGTAGGCTATGACCAAGTATTCTACGCGTATTTCAAACAGAATATGTAATAGTGCCACTCTTGACTCGATAGCCTGATAAATTTTCATATTCCTAAAGTTATTTAATAATTCTAATAATGATAATGTTAATAGCAGTAATAATTGCTTGGGCATTATTTTTTGGCATTGCTATTGCCATTTCACTTTACTCTGAAAATCCTTTTCATTCGGCGATTTTGCAGTGACCTTTCGATATTCTGAATTTCCGATATTAATTGCAAAATCAATACAAACAGTATATATTAATATCGAGAATTAATTTCCAAAAGGTTTATAATTTTCTAACAATATTTTTATTAAACACTGATTAATCTAATATTTACGTAATTCTTTTTCGTACATGAAAAATAATTCGTGCCAATGGAATATGACTCATTCGATAAATCGTACAAGTAAATAAATATGTGTTTTCATTGCCTCGGAATTAGAATTAGAAAAGGCTTTGTAGAACTAAATCATAGTGATTTTTTAATCTTAACCGCGAACTTTACTTAGATGCAGATTTTTACAACGATAAAAATGATATTTATAATCAGAATACATTTAACGGTATTTAAAATAACCGATCAATTTTGCCGAGCGGATAATTCGTTCGATTTTTCCACTTAACTACTATTAGATTAGTGATTTGAAATAAACAAAGCGCATTGAATATTAAATGGGTATTACATTCAAGGTTTTTTTTTATATAAGCTTGACATTGAGAAAATCATAAATATATCCCATGGAGGAGAGTAAAAATTAAGCATTTTTTTTTTAAGAATTACATTTTAAGAATATCTTTAGAAACGAACTACTGCATGTTAAATTGAAAATTAATGAATATAATTGTAAGAGTCTAACAATCAATTGTTAGAAAAACTTTATTTGATTCTTAATCTCTCGTATTTTTTAAAGCCTCATTGTAAGATTAGCTTTTTTATTAATAAGCTTCATAAATACAGTAATTACTTAAGAGAACATTTGCATGAAGCAATTGAATTTTGCAATTACATTTGTAATTATTTTTATTAATTTTATCAGATCAGAATATTGTATGTAACACAACCTAATTAAGTTTTAATAAAATAGATTTAAAATGTGATCGTTTAATATACAGTTGCTTACATGGCATATTTTGTCTAAGAAAATTTTCGTTTCTTATAAGTATGTAGTATTTTCATAATAAAGGAGATATGTCTGCGATAATGAAGCAAATCATTTTTATAAAGTATAGGTTTTAAAACCCTTTATTTAAGTATTAAACTACTTAAAAAGTAATTATCTCAGGGTTACTTAATTTACTTACTTCAAAATAATTAAAAGTTCAAAAATTTAACTTGTTATAAAAGTCATATGGCTTATAATAAATAAAAAATAAGCTTATATAATGAATCTATATTTATTGTAAAGTATTATACTACGAATTGTGTCAGTACTATGTAATAGATGGTGTATTGATTTCAATTATTTGGATTTTACATTTATGTCAATCAGTTTGAAATAGTTTTCAGTTATTGACTATTTCCTATTAGAATTATGAAATTGATAATAAATTGTATGAAAGTTGAGAAACAATATTGATATTGTGATTAAATAATATTCTTTTATATTTCTTGTATTTTCCTCTATTTTGTATTAAATAATAGAGAAAAATATTTCTTAAATATAAAACCATTTAATTGATAAGAAATCAAGACTTGTTCAGACAGTTTATCATATTTTCACAGTTATACTAATTTGTTATTTAAGCTATTACGAAAGTTGAACTTTTGTTAAATTGTAATTATAATAAGTTTAGGCTTCTTATAGATAGATAAATTAAAATTTACAATAAACTAAGAACAGTATTTTTCTAAAATTAAGTTTAATATCGGTTTTGTAAATATGATGGACATTCATTATTAAAATTATCCAATCGATGTATGCTTTATGGTTGTATATTGAGTTAACCGGATGTTGTTTTTTTAATGTAAAGTATATATTCATTGCTTTAGTTACGTGTCGGAGTGTATGTATGCGACCTCCTGTACATATACAATTCCCTTCAAATTAAATTTAAGACCATTTATGGTATTAAAGTCATTTTCATTTTTTAAAGATTTATGATTGCATTAAAGTAAATGAAGTACATACGTGTATGAATTAAGTACATATAACTGTAACAAAATTGATAATCCATGGCATTATTAATTATTTATTATAACATACGTGTATTAATTGATTTCAAGAAATACTAAAGTATTTTCTAACTCATATGTTATAATACAGATGGTTCTAACGTATTTAATCTTTCTGATTCGTATTTTTTACTGTATTACGTTGTATGCCATATTACGTACTATTCTTTTACCATGGCAATTTTAATCATTTGAAAGCAAGTTACAATTAAAATTCATAGGTAATATTAAATTACCTTTTTAAGTGAAGGTAATATCGTTTGAACCATTTTTTATAGTCTTACACAAAACATTATATTCTTAATTTTATTATTATATTCGAAAAATTGAAAAATATTTTAATATTTTTGCATATTTATCGACGAGTTCTACTAATTAAAAAAAAGTGAAAGGTACAAACGCACCAAAATATAATTTGTAATTCAAAATTTTGTTATCAAGTATCAATAATAAGATATATTTTGTACTTGATGTAAATCCATTACCTGTAAAAATGAATGACTTCTATTTATTAAAACTTATTTATTTATTAAAAAGAGTTTGAGGTTGTAATTGACAATGACGTTTTATCTTAAATTTAATATTAAAAAATTGATAAAGTAGTATAATTTCCAAATACGTCCTTATTGTATTATTATAATTGTTTTTCAAAAAAGTATTAATCGTTTACATCATACATTACATTCCACACACAAATAATAAATTTTCCATTAATTATTTAATAACAATTTAATATATAATCGCGTTAAAATAAGGTTATAAAAAGCGAAAACCATTATTGGATGCGAATGAAGTTCCATTCAAAGAGACATAGAAGCAAATCCAGATTCATCCATCAAAGTCATATCATTATCAATATGGATTTTTATTTGATTTTTTTTCTCTCTCTTTCTCACTCTCCCTTTATTTATTTCTTCTTTTCATTGGCATCCTTTCTTTCTCCTCATATCGCAATATTTTTATGTCTCACGGTTTACCTTGAGTCAAGACATCTTGTCTTATGCCAATAGTCAGGGGTCCGCAAAGCCGGACGTCTCGCGATCTGGACAGCAGAAAAGAAAAAGAGAGAGAGAGAGAGAGAGAGAAAGAGAGAGTGGAAAGATCGGCAGCGGCATACTAATGCGACAACTGCAGTGGCTTAAGAACATAAACCGTGTGGGTCGTAAAAGATAGAGAACGAGAGAAAGTTAGAGAGATAAAGAGAGAGCGAGATAGCGAGGCGGAGAGAGGCAGGGACAGAACGAGAGAAGAGCGAGAGGGAGGGAGGGAGGGAGAGAGAGAGAGAGAGAGAAAGCGGGCGAGTAAGAGGAGCAGCGAGCTGAGGTAAGGAGGCGACCCAGAAATAAGGCATACTGTGCCGGTACTTGTAGGTTAGGTAGACTGGACACTGCAGGTGTTTATTTACCATGTCGAAAGTTCAGTTCATGAAATGTCGCTTGAAGTATAGTCGGGAGCATATCGGTCAATCGGTTTTTTGGTGTCTAGGAGCTTGTTAAGAAAACATGTCCTGTCCATTTATATTATCGTTCTCGAGAATCAATATTGTTTTAGAGACTTGGCGTGGGACGAGTGTCACCGACCGACGATCATAGATAAACGAGGGCATCATTTTTAAATTGCTTTATGATTCGAGCATCGAAATTAGGTAAATAGATACAAAGGCAACAAGTAAAAATACCGTGTCGAGGAGTGAAAACATTTTATGAAAATCTAAAAAAAGATAAATGTATCGAACGAAAACACTACCTCACGATTCTTCAATTTTATCCAACTTCCAACGTATTCCACCTCCTCGCTGCTTCGCGTTTTATGCTTGGGAGTTTTTTTTTTACACCATCGTTAAGGATGTTAGTAGGTGACACGGGCAGTTATCGTAGAAAATGTTAGTATCTCGCACTCATCTCGTCCTCGTGATTCTGCGCCAAGAGGCGAGTTTTATAAGCGTGCGGAGATTACATTAAGTTTCCTCGTAAGTTCACCGCGAGTAAAAGTTTTCAAACGACGCGCGATATGTTTATGGTCGGAGACGGGCTTTCTTCGCTCCCCGATGTCACGTCGTAAAATTCATTCTTCGTTACTTGTAAATGAGAAGTTCTCGAAACAACGTGAAGCACGAAAGCTCGTTAGACGTCGAGATCGATCGGGACTGCGTTTCGACACCAATGTGTCGATCACAGGATCGCTGTAAACAGGCGCCCGCCCGATACGTGTTTTCGATTGGCCACGATCTCCCCGATCCTTGGACCTTATCGTCCTGCTCAGATCCGATGGATCCGAGTGCTGCATTCGAGCAGAGGTCGATCCGGTGGATAACTGTCGCGAGCTCCTCCGCGGCGCTGTGGCCAACGGAGTTAACACGACGCGATTACCAGTTAATTGGTGCATCTCACATCCCCACCGCCAGAGGCTCGTACAATTTGTTGCGAGGACCTAATTTTACCAGAACTCTGTTAGCCGCGAGAGACTGCAGCAGCTACTTTCTTAAGGTTCACGGGAAACTTGACCCGGGTCCTTGAGCAATTACTCTTTTGCTACGTCGCTCGAGCCAGTTTTTGGTAAATATTTGAGATCGCAGCACTCCTACTTACTAATGTAACGTCAATGCATTGCTTCAGGTGGTCTGAGATACGGGAGCGTCCTCGATTTGACCTGTTTTTGCGATTTCTTGCGCACCTTCGAATATCTCGAATTTATTATATATGCGCGATTGTTGGCACTGCTTTGAATTGCTGATTAGTATAAATAAAGGTCGCATTCTGGATATTGATACGAATATACAAGCACAACTCGTATATTTTGATTGACACGTTGCCTTTAAATTCTATAGCGATTCACTTCTTGATTATTTTTTCTACGTTTGCAATATAGATGATTTTTCTATAAGGCACACTAGTTTCTAAATATATCTATATACAAATATTAAAAAATACAGTTTCTTTTACCGATGCACATTTTGTCAGTGCAGTTTATTGGTGCAACGTACGATAAAGTCCATAAAAACGTTAACAGTATAGCTTGAAAATTTAACATTGTGTTTAGCTATTCATGAAAATTGTAAAAATCAGGGTTACGAACTTTATTATGAAAATTCAATACCTGTAATGTATTCCAGCAGAAAAGGGTATAGGAATACTAGAAAAAAAAATCGTATTGCGTTGATAATTATTGCAAAACAGAGTCCATAAGAGACAAAAATTAAGCTGCTGAGCTCGACAATAATTAAAAAGCAGGTTTCATAAGGAAAAAAATAAGATTGCATGGGGCGAAGCAAGTTTGGAAACATTGAGTAAAGAAAGTAGAAAAAATAGTAAAGAAATTTACAATATTAATTAATAGGTAATAGTATTAAGCTATGAGATTAAATGTAAAAAGTATTGAAATATGGGTGAGCAGCGAAAATATGTAAACGTAACCATGATATCAAGTGTAAGTGTAACCAAGGATAGCAATGGGTAATGTAAAACGGCGTCGCAGTACTTGTAGTACTCGAAATGTTCAGTAGGTGGCGAGCACCGATATTATTGTGTTAGAAGGTCAGCTCGCTACTAAAGTATACGATCTTAGTGTACAAGTAAAGGCGTTACATGGAGCTTAAAAAAATTTTCTTTAGCGCGCAAAAGTAGCAATCCTTGTTAATTCCATATTTTAAATACAACTCAGTATTCATACTTATAAAAAAGTTTTACTAAATTACGTCAGATTTTTGTTTTTACTTGTCTTCATTCTAATTTGACTAAGAAAAGATCGATATTATAAATTAATAATAAACATCAAAAGAAGAAATAAGATGGGACAATTTTCAAAATCAAATATTTATTATATTCACTTTTACTAATAATTCCCAATCATAAAAAATAGAATGTTATCTCTTTAGTCCGCGGAACATATTTTCAAAATGAATTAGGGTTTAAAAGAGTTTAGGACCAGGAGAGATGCCCGTGGGAAAAGTTGTTATGTAGGTCTGAATGCCATCTGTGAATGCAGAGCGCATGAAGAGCAAATTATTTATATTACCCAATAAAGAATAAAAGTATTATAAAATTGAATTAATAGGTCAAAAGAAACCAACCGGGCGAGCACAAAAACATTGTATTATAAGATTGTTAAAGGCAAAATTGCGCGCGGCGAGAGACAAAGTTTGAGTAATTTTGGACATTTTAAGAGAGATATTTAATCAGCAAACATTAAAAATATTATTTCTCGCACTGATATTAATAACGTGTATTAATTACACGTATTGTACAATTATTTTATTCCGTGCAAATAAGTAGTGCGAACACAAATTATAGCTTGAACAAGGCGATAAAATCTTTGTCTATTACAAAAGGTGGCAGAGGAAGTGGTTGCTAACCACTGTTGGTAAAAAAAAACAGGGGTGCAAAAGGTAACCTCGAACCTTTATCTGCCTCCTATTTATTGGCGCTTCTTTCTCAATAATATGCTTGAATTTCTTGAGATGATTTATAAATGATTGATTAAGTAATCAATAATGTTTCTTTAGAATTTATATTTTTTAGAATTTCGATAACTTTCACTATTTTAATAAATACAATCCGGTGGGATTTATTTAATGTATTATTTTAATCTTGTTTGTTCTCTTCGTTAAGTTTAATGATATTTTTTAGAGGCATTGTTTTTTTACTGTTGCGTAATTACGCTACGTAAAATTTTTATTTACTTTTTTGTAACTTTCAATCAATTTTATATCATGCTTACGAATGAATTATACGTACAATTTTTTCGTTATTGTAAATTTATGCAAAAATTGATATAATCGTGCTATTAATTTCCTGCAAATTTTGTTATTATTTATCTTTTTGAAGTTTCCATAGATAATAAATTATAGTACTTTAAACCGGGATTTTGTAATAATAAAGAAAATAACGTTTCAATAAAGCAAGATTGCATTAAAAATAACTTTCTCTACTATATTTACGACATCATAATTCTTAAGAAAATACAAATAAAATCTATAAAAATATTAATTTTAATACTTTTTTGTAAAAACATAAAACGCTTAAGATTGTATTTTAATATTTAGCTCTTCAAAACAAAATTGTTTTTAAACATATAAGTATACAAATAACATTTAAAGGTATTACGAAATATAAATGTACAATTGTTTATTTTTCTACATTAAAAGTATTTGTGTTGCAATACTTAATAACTAAAAGTATTTTTGTCGAAATGTGAATAGACAATTTCATAAATTTAATACTTATATACGTAAAGTGAATATGCATTTGAATGGTCTCAAGATGAATAATAAAATTGCATACTTCAGTCTAAAAGGTATGAAAATAATTAGAATACATATTTGAGACAGAAATACAATTTTCAGATTATATGGTATTTAAAGGGTTTTCAAAATAAAGTTAAAAAAAGAGCATTAAGCTGCTCCAAATCTGGAAGCTTGTGAGCTTGACAATATAAAAGCATTGGTCCTTCTCGGAAATTAATGGGAAGAGTAAACAAAATTACAGTGTTTCCAAGTAAAGAAATAAAGACAAACAAATAGAGGTAAGCTAGATATCTATACGGATACATACATGGAGACACAAGCGTAAGGGAGGATAGGAGAAAGAAGGGGAGCCTCTCGTCGTTTTATCATCTTGTCGTCTTCACGCGTTCATGCAGAACGAACCTCTTGACATTGTTTGGTTTAATGATCTATCCGAGCAGCGTTGGGAGATTTGGAAAAGGGGAAAATTCCTATTTGCCCTCAGGCTGCCTTAAAATCGCATTTTAGAAAGTAAGTCCCAGGGATGATCAAATTTTTCTTAATCTTCCTCGTAATAAGTACGGAATCCATTATCGGATGCTCGCGTGAATCGTTCTTATGATAAAAAATGATTTCTTGGTGACTTTAACTGTAAAAAATGTTGTTATTTAAATAGCACCGAAGGGTGATTTTTAATGACTTATAGCTCGTGCATTTCATGCAATTTTATTACGTTTATTATCGAACCAAGAGAAGCTACGAGAAGTACAATAAATGGCAGTGCGTTGCTGAACTGTAATGGATTGCGAAACGTATGAATTTTTAAGCATCTTCTTTGTGAAATTGAAAAGAACGCGATCGGAAAACACGAAGAAAGCATTAAGTATGTTTACGCAATGGTGCATAGATAATGTATAATGTATAGCATTTGAAAATACAGCAATGATGTAACGATCGTTTTTAAAGTTGTATAATAGTTGTATTATGCTGATTTCCAAATTTGTCGATACTTCCATTTCTCCATGTAACGCTCTTATCGCGGACCGGGTGCATTCTCATATTAAAATAAAAAATGACAAGGTCATGAAATAGATCGGCGCCGCTCGGTCGTCAATGCTCACTCGCTAAAAGCGATAAGATGCCAGCGCACCGTCGAGTAAGACGATATCGTACAATCCAGAAAGCGACAACGACCTACGAACCGCGAGAGAGCATACATATGCAACTAGTGCTGTTAAAAATTAAATTAAGCTAAGAACAAGGTCGACGCAGAACATGCGACCAACGACGTATGACTCTTACAATCACGACTTTTCGAATTATTATTCTGTTTCTAAACACTTTGTACGGACGGACGAAAAATGAAATAACCGGTTCTGCTTGACCACCAGCGTAGTCAGGAAAAAAACTGTGCCTATCTTTTGATTACAAAAACAATCTCAAGCAACTTCAAAACATTCCTCGTAACTCAAAACAATAGCGCATCAATGACACATGCAGTGCGCGTTAAAATATAATTCTCAAATTGAATTTTGCATTTCCTTCGGTTATGAAAATTGCCATTACGAAAAACATTAGAGAACAATACAGAGCGAACAATGAATGTCAGTGACCGAAACTGCTACACCAGTATCAACAAGATAAAAGAAATTTGCACGTACAATTAATTTTGCAACTTTTGCGACATTCTTACAACATAACAGAATAATTTTGTTAAAAAATCAGCTCAGAACAATATCAAAGAATGGATCAGGAATACAATCAGGAATAGAATGGAAATGCCAAGGCCGTTGAGTTCACAAGTATATAAAAATAAATAAGAAACTTCAATTTTTGAAAAATCACAAAGGTAACAACAGAGTCTTATTTAAATATTACTGATAAACTTTGTTGGGCTGCATCCCATGAATTTATAATGTTCTGATTTAAAATCGAATTTTACAATAAACTAACGGCTAAGGATAATTGTTGCATTTAATTATGTATAATAAATCTTTAACGCTCGTCTTTTTATCAACATATAATAATTATCAAAATCTTACGAATCATTTAAATAGTACAAAATGACGATCGTCTCCCACTCGTGCCATTGCGCTTTTGCACGGTAGACCTTAAAAAGGGGCAAAAAGCGTCTTGTAAAAAAAGTAATCATAAATTTAAATATATAACAAATAATTACGCAATCAATAATGAGCAATGAAATAAATACAATTGGCACTTAACACTTC
The DNA here is from genome assembly GCA_018907135.1 of Kradibia gibbosae. NCBI lineage: Eukaryota > Metazoa > Arthropoda > Insecta > Hymenoptera > Agaonidae > Kradibia > Kradibia gibbosae. The sequence continues at coordinate 1,888,853 of JACCHX010000003.1, read as the reverse complement.
TTTTATTATAAAAGCTGGAATATTTAACGACTTGCGCAGATTATTTGAGCATGAATTGTAGTTTGAATTTAATGGTTTGAATTAAATGATGTTCCTTTAACGGTCACGAGTATAAAACTTTTTTCTGTAATTCTACCTTATTATGAGAGATCTTTTTTTATTTTATTTGTATTGTTATATTTCAATTGTTAAATTCAAATTATTTGTTTAAAGAGAGAGAGAGAGAGAGAGAGAGAGAGAGAGCGGCAATGGGATTAAGAAGGATACTTACGGGTTTAATATAAACTTAATATAGGGACACTCGCAAACTATGCTTCATTTATTTATGGGCCGAGTAAAAAGCCTTATAATTTATTAATTACGGGTGTAAGTTATATCGGGTGTTTATACAAACATAATATATTAAAAAAAAATGAATGCAACGTCAAGCATAGTGTAAAGCTTCAAAAGCAATGAATAAATAAACGGCTATAATCCTTACGCATTGAATTGTTAATAAAGCGTTAAGATGGAATATTTATATAATTCGACCGTAAGAAGGCTGAGAATCAAGCGTATCTTTATGGAATGAAAACATCGAGACGTGCGCCATTGTACGGTCGAGCCTACCGTGGCAGCATTCGTAATTTTAAAGCCAAAAAAAAAATTAAGATGAATGAATAAGTAAAAGAGAAGAGAAGGCAAAAAAATGTGTACCAAAGTCTGGGAAGGATGCGCAGAAACTCACGGGGCCCCATTGTTCATAAGCAGTCCCGAGTGCCAATCGAAGCTCTCAGGGCGCACGGCCAAAGTAATGAATAAGAAATCACGAGTTCCCGTGGCGGGTAATTGCAGCGGCAGCCCCCAGTAAAGGGACACTTCGAAAAATGAAAGCCATGATTAATTCACCCTACGCGGCTCGGGGTGCTATGCACGAGCCGAAGGGAAAGAAACGAGCCAAGTCGGATAGCGTCACGCGTTATTGACACAACTCGCGCCTAGGATACGCCCGAATCGTCTAGGCTGCACGCGACCGAGTTTCCGGAAAACCTTCCAGGCATCGATTCTGATTAATGGCTGCCGCCGCTGCTCGGCTTAGAAGACCCGTCGACTCTTCCGAACTCTACGCTTTGTTTTACCTTTTACCCCGGGCAGCTCCTTGCTCGATGCGAGCGAGTTTGATAACCGCCTGCCTCCCCCCCCCCAAGCACGCGAATTTCAATCGATGCACACATTAGAAGATTAATACCGTTGCCTCGTCGATGGCTTCTCCACGGTAGAGCTAATCGAAAAATGGCTGACATTTTAAACGCGAGTAAATCACCTCTCTCGCTCGCCCCTGCAATTTCGTAATGCGGCTTACGCCAGTCGGTTAGAAGGACGACGCTATGCACCGCTGGAACAATAAGGGCAGGCGGTTCGAGTTTTATATTTAAAGGTACACCAGTTGTCCGCTCAACGTTGTTACTCAAGCGCACAGGAACCCGCGAAGTTACCGTTAGGCTTTTCTCGTAAATAAGAAGACCATCGAAATCCCGATTCGATTGTAAAGGATACTCGAGCGCCGATCGGCTTAGATAGCAAACGACGTATCGAAGGTATTATCAAAAATCGCGGGCGATTGTATTATTTGGATAACGACGCCGGAGCAGAGCCCAGGAAACCTTGATCGATGATATATCGGTACCTCGTGAAAAAACGGCAAGCCGAGGTGTCATCGAAACGGCCCAAGGACTCAACCCAAGACTACAGCCGAGAAAGGCTCCGCAGTCCCGGTAAAACGAGAGAGGACTGAGGCCGGCGATCGACGGAGCGGTCGATTCCCTGGCAAACTCCCGCCCGGGCCCGGGCTGCCGACTGCCGGTACCTCGACTCACTCGTTGCGGGGCAACCCCTTCTTAGGGGGGCTGCGAGCCGGCCGACCGATGGCCCAGGGGAGATTCGATCGCTCGCACATCCGGCCGCGTCTCCGCCGTTGCGTACGCGCCACGGAAATTGCGGCGGGTATTTGCCTTAGGCCGGCCGCCGCGGCTGTTTACTTAACTGGCCTGTCACTCCTTTGGCCAAGCCCCGAGCCAACCTCGAGCCCCTAATCCTCTCTCCCCTTGCGGGGCCGAGCAGGAGCCGAGGCTCCCGATGACTAGTTCGCCCGAAACGCGAAGGGCCGAGGGCTTGGCTTTCGAGCGCGGCCACCCCAGAACAACCGGGACTGGGACAAGCCGCCGATACGACGTCGGCTTTAACACGGCAAAATCCATAAAGCGAGCTTCTCCACTACTGGCGCTAAGACCAGAATTCGCCATTGGACTGCGCCTAGCCGAATTCAACAACGCTCGGCGTCTGCTTCGCGTCGCGCTTCGCAATTCCCCTTCGACTAACCAATGAGCCATCCGTGGTTAAAGAGGTATTAATTTGTCCGCCGATCCCTCGGCCCTGTCAGCGAACCGCGGCAGGCTCCACGGACCCGTTGTACCAAGCTTAGAATTCCAGCTTCAATTGGGAACTCGATCTCTCGCAAGCGGCTCCGTCCCTTTTTGGGACAGGCTCTCAATTTGGAAGTTGCGCCACGAGCTCTCCGCCTCTGTAGTGTCCTTCGCGGGCATCGGAGCTGTGGGACGCGGAGTGAATGGTCTTAGCCGACGCACATCGTTCTGCTGGAGCGTTGGCTCAATTAGTCCGGCAGATGTGAGTGGGCGCGCTGCGACTCCAAGGCCTCGCTCGCGCTAAAAGAACCGGCGGGGATCGTCCCTCCGGGGCTCCGAATTTTGCACCGCTAGGTGATTTTCCATCCACTGGTGTCGGGGACTCTCGAGGGCCGACGTCCCCGTGAGCTTAAGTGTACCGCTACACCTGCCGGTCCAGTATCGCGGCCCGGCGTAATATTCTCAAGTATTCTCGCGCAACGTTGGATCGGAAGTCTGCTCTATCGGGCTCGGCTTTGCGTTGCAACCGGGCGAATCCGCAGGGGTTGGCGCGGAGGGCGCCGAGGGCCGAGGAGGAACGTGTCGGTGCACCGATCATCGATCCCCCCCCCCTTTCGGCTTTGAAAGTACCCGAGCCTTTGTCAGAGGCTCGACGCCCGCTCGGTCTCATCGAGCCAAAGCCGGTTTTAATTGCGATGCCATCGACGCGTTTACTGCCGCGCTATCGCACAAGTGACCACTCGCCCCCTCCGCTCTCGATTACTCGGGGCTCGGGTGCGAAGCCAATCGCCCGTCGATGCCGGACTCCGGCATTCTATGATTCGCAGCCGCGGGTTTAAAATGTGCCCGAGCCCTGGCTTTATGATTTGGGAGTCGAGTCGGCCCTCCTCCAGTTTAACGAGGGAACTCCGCGGCTCGACGGCTAACAGCAGAACCGGAAGCTTCCGCGAGCGACGAGCCTCGGCTCCGAGTCGCTCGAGTGCAGCCAACGTACCTGGAAATGGGTGCGGTCATCCCTGGTGGGACTGAGCCTACTAACCTCTTTATCTTTAGCAGGGATTGCTCTTCCTCGCTTTTCCGAGCGTCGGAGGTCTTACGCTCCGGTGCCAGTCTTCGTAGGCTCTGCCCGCCAAGGATTCACGCCCGATTGACTTTTGCCTCCGGGTGCGCCCTGAAATAATCAGGGAGCTTCCTCGAAGCCGTTCAAAGGGGGCTAGAGCGGAATTGATTTTTATCCTCCACGGGGTCGAGCAACGAGAGGGAGAAACCGAGAGAGAGAGAGAGAGAGAGAGAGAGGGAGAGAGAAAAGAGGCCTCGAAGGAGAGTCTTGCTAATTTGCCGTATATTAGACGCAAAGCTGGTTCGGTAAAGCGATACGTGAAATGTGTGTCTTTCTCTTAATGCCTCTTAGAATCTTCAGTTTCTACTCAAGTTACGAGAAATCTTAGACGTATTTTCTCTGATAATGCCCTTGTTTTTTGAAACTTACTGTTTCTTATCCATGAATTCGGAAATTATGTGATTCAACGCTTTATTCTAAATTTCATTTTTATGCTTGTAGGTTTAATTAAGCGGGCTAAAGTAATTAATTATTAACGGTATAATTCGCTTGTAATTGTAACTCGTACAATATCGAAAGCGCATACCACATTCTGTAAATCTCCATTAGCCACAGCGTAATTCCGGATTAATTCGCAAAGTTAATGTAAATTTTATTCTCGCGTATTCCGTTGCATCCGTATTCCCGACCATCGTCTTCGATTAATGCTATAAATTTTACCAGTTTATTGAAAAAAAAATGTTTAGCCGCACGGTCAAACATAAATATTGAACTTATAAAAGCAAATAAAAAAACAAAGTGCCAAAAGTAGTACGAAGTCCATGAAGAATAGCATTAAAATAATCAATATTATTACATGAATATTTCGACAGCAATAATAAATGATACGATTGAGAGGAAGATTGTTTTTTGTCCAATACTTTCAATGCAATAATGGAAAAAGCAACGATGTTCGAGTTTGATTTGCGTTCTTAATGTCCCGTGAACGATGATAACTTGGGGCTAAGGTCATAATCGAAACGAAAAGCCGCATTAAAATAAACGATAAATCACTGAAAATGAACGTAATTAAATTTCCCTGAATAAATCGCGAAGAATATAGAAGAGTGGGACAATATTTGCCAAGTGTGCGAATCGACGATAAACTACATTCCACGCGGAATGCGACCGACTATTACGAATACAACATTGTTGTTGGTCATTAGAGGATCGAGGAGGCCGATTTCCACTGGTACGAAAACATCGGTGATGGCTAATGTCGTCGAGGCGAGATGCGGCGTTCGGCGAAATACTCGGACGCGGGATTGCACTCGGGGGACTTGGAAATACCGAGGCTCTATCGCCCTCTTGTAGAAAGTCGGCGATTCGCATTCTGCGGATGGGAGGAAGAGGAAGCCAGAGGAGGAAGGAGCTCGGGCCCGTTGACGACGTCGTCGGGACGGCCCAAGGATTTCGGCCGGAATCGCAGGGGGAGTCGGCGAAGGGAGTCGCGGCGCTCGCCCCCCCCCCTCCTCTCTCGAGCACCGACTCCCGGTGGCTGGACTGGGGCCGAGGCAGGACTCTTGGCTAGCCAAGAGGGCAGGATTATCACTCCGCGGATGCGCGCTAATCAGTCATGGGCAGATCGTGTGCTCGTGGCCGTGCGCCGAGTTAATTAGAGGAAAAATTCGCTCTTTTGCGTTCCGGTTTTTTACGCGGTTCGGTGCCTCCTCGCTCGTACATCACCGGAGCGAGTTCTTCTTCTTTACGAGGACAGCCGACTCGACCCCCTCTCCCTCGCCCGGCTCCTTCGCTTTCCTTCTCGGATCCGCGGCAATTGTTTAATTGATTGCCTCGGACGGTCTCCGATATTTCTTTGGTACTTTTATCGAAGCGCGCGGCCGCAGGTGCGGTCCAGTCGCGATGACTCCGGCTCGGCGTACAACGCGCCGAGGACATTTTTGCTGAAAGCGAGGACGCATATGTATAGTAACGATATATCATTGGTCTGTTATTATTGTTCTTGCGCGTATCTTAATAAGCGAAACATATTGCCTCGCGTGATCTCCTGGCTAATGTGCGGCCGACAATCGAGTACACGGAGGCGAAGGTAATTTAAGAAATAAATTACGCGATTGTAGGAAGTTACGGATAAAGCCATCAAAAGGTTGATTCGTAAAAATAAATTCCATTCATCGTACTTGCTAGTAAATAACCAATATTTAAAGCTTTGTTTTAAATGTATAATTTTCCTAAATAAAAAAAAAACAAAAAAAACTGAATAATTAATCTACCAACTCGTATTTTTTTTACGCTCGGTCTGGACTTTTGGGACCGATTTTCTTTTCTTATAAATACGATTCTATGTAATATTATTAGAAGTAACTATAAATCATTTTTTGTATTCGCATAATATTGAGTAAACACGAATTATTTATAATTATGCAGTTTTTACGTCGTCAGCTTTCAGGTGAAAACTGCTTATTGATATTTTATGTGTCATAATATTTTATGACTTGCCATCTATTCTTGACGTTGATGCTACTATTAGCAACAACTATCAACAAATAAGAAACTATTTATTCAAGTAACTGTAATGAATTGAAAAATAGCTTATTTATAAATATCTTTTTTTTCTATTAATAAACACAAACAAGAACAGTTTCAAATGTTATGTAGGATAATTTCAGTTTTCAAAACTGTCGTATTATTTATTATTTTTAACGTATAATTTGCGGATTAATTAAAGTGATCGAGTAATAACTATAATTATATAAACTATTAAAATAATATTAATATTCTGCTGAACTACTGCGCGTTTTTTATAAGATAACTGCTTTGCATATAGTTTAACACATAATACTATTAACATATCTCCAGCGTGAAAAAGTGAAAATAAAAGGTAGTTTTCAAAATGTTGATAAAATAATTATTAATTTTCTAATTTATAAAAATAATTAAGCAAACCGGGGGTTAATTGACAAATTTTTTATTTAGCATAATTTCATTTGATAATACAGTACTTTAATCCATACTTTTTATATCATATTTTTAATATTCAATAAATTGAAAATTTAAATTCATGCAAAAAGCAAATAAATTTTTTTTTACTAATACGTTTATAATTAATTTTTAATAGTGATGGAAGTTTTAATTGCAATGTTAATTATTTAATTCTATTAACTAGAAAAAATAGTTATAGAATCCTAGTATATTTACATTTCTAGTAATCAATGTAATCTTAAGTACTGTTTTCAAAGAAAATTAAATTTTTAATATTCTTCATTGTTGTTTATTTAAGATGAAATAATAAGTTTTAAATTTTGAAATGCCCTTAAATTTAGTGTAAAATGATATAATAAATATATCAACGCTTAATCATGTTCAAAAAGTTTGTATAAACTTTCGAACAAGACTGAAGTGTGAAATAAATGTATAGATTATACGGGATAAATAATTTTCAAGGCTGAATTTTTTAATGGAAAAACCACTCGCTCTTATTCGAAATTAACATAGTTACTCTGTGAAAATGTTCCTTTTTAATAAATTAGCAAAACACGTTTCGAACATTATAAATTAAAAAGATACGTTCATGAAGACGTAATGTAGAGGGAGCACGCGCTAAATATTAAAATTTTTCTTTTAAAATATCTCATTTACAAGATAATAGAATGAAGTTCGACTTCGTAGAGTTGTATTAAGATTCTAAGAGATTTATGCGTAAGTCATTACGTATGCTTACCTCGGCTACCATTATTTATTACTCTATTACGGTAATTTAACTAATTTAATTATTTGTTTTAATATCGTGAAATCTGCAAGAAAATTCTGTAATTATTATTCAAATTTCATCCGTGTGAAAATGATAAGTAGTACTTTCAGGGCTTGTAGCCTAAGCTGTGCGAATTGATTTCAAATAAATTTTACAGACAATTATTGCCCATATCTTTACATACCTATAATATAATGCTTTTTCTGCATTTTAAGATGATCTCCGTATATCCGACTTCGGCTAAAGTAGCGAATGCTCACATTCAGTAAGTTGTCGACCGAACCGATAGAAAAGGACTTTAGCAACTGTAGCTGCTTCTTTATCGACTCTCGCGGTTACTGAAAATTACGGAAAATTTTTGTTTAACGGGTAAACAATTATTAACAATGTGTAAATTAAGCATGAAGTTTTATTATGAGTCATGCTTTAATAGGGGTTAAAATATAAGCACTTTATTAATTTAGTTGAAATAAGGACGAGCATTGATTGCGAGCTTTTTAAAAAATTAATTTTAAAGATTTTAAAGATAGAAGGTTCGAGAGCAATTGTTTATACTATTGCGTTAATTCTCATATCGTATGAATTAATTGTAAAATAAGTAAAATTTAATTGTAAAATAAATCCATGGATAAAAAAGTATTTGAATATTCCATTAACTTATTCAACGTCCATTAGCGGATTGAATAATTAAAAAATTTATTACATACTAAAATAATTTTTTTATACTTTCTTATTAATAATTAAAAAATAATAATTAACGATGATAATACCCCAACGTAGCCTGATTTTTATTTTTGTACCGATTAAAAGTAAGCTTTACCAATTGCAAATGGCGTAATTCATAATTTGTATTTTAATAAGTTATAAAATTATCGACAATCGTCAAAGCCAAAATTGTCCAAGGCCTTATTAAACGCATTGTATAATTCCTTTACAAGGTTTATGGTCTTATTAAAATATAGCGTGAAAAATAATAATAATTTATCATTTGTTTGAGCGATTGAGGATTTGCGAAAAAAAAAAGAAAAAAAAAACGGGAAAGGCGACTATAAATTACTATTACAAGGAAAAAGTGCACAGAGCCTGAACGAGAAACGAACGCATGAATTTTCATGAATCGTAAGTGGAAATTTAAATTATAACGTGCGCGTGCATCGGAGCATGTGTGCGCGGGCTCGAGAACATTCAAAGAAGCAGCGGGACGGTGTTCCGAGGCAGCGGCCAAATAAGAATGGCATCGGGGAGGGGGAGGGTGGAAAGGGCTCGAGCGCAACAAGGAATTATTCGCGGCACGTAGGCGCGCGGCCCAGGTAAGCCCCCGTCTTGGCGGCGGCGGCGGCGGCAGTCGGGTGGGAACGGCTGCAGTCAATAAAGCGAGCGCGGCTCGGCGGCAGGACTCGGGAGAGCGGAGGCACCGAGTAGCGGGTAAAGGGTAAAGCCGCCGAGCCCGCAGGTAAGCGATCCATCGGTCGGTAAACTAAGCAAGACCTTCTCTCTGTGCTGCGCAGGTAACGTCGCTGCTGCTGGAGGCCGAGCGTCGCAAGCTGGCGGTGCTGCAGCGCGAGCTCCAGGCCGCCCTCGCCGAGGGTGGCAGCGTCAAAGTCAAGGAGAAGCAGCGCCAGGAGCTGCTCCACGCCATATCGTGAGTCGAGCCCTCGGCTTCCTCCTCGCCCACCACCCCCGCCCACCCGGAGCATTAGCGTACATGCGCGCCGCGCGAGCTCCGGGCAATCGATGAGCAGCCCGCCCTCGGAGCCATCGGGCCGATGCTTGGCTCGTCGGGTTCGCTCGGCTCCCTTGGCGCCCTCGGGCCGCCCGGACGCGGACCTCGTGGTGTCTCGCGCCGTCCTCCGGCCGGATTTCAAGGCCGAGCCTCTCTCGGCTCTTGGCGCTGCTCTAGCGCCGAGCTCCTCCGGGATCCCCCGGGGCTGGGCGGGACCGCGCTTGTGGCCTCCGCCGGCGGCAGGCCTGGACCCAGTGGTCGACCTCGCGGTCCATAGCTGCATCCGCGGCCACACCCCGTTTCGCCCTCGGATTACTTACCTCCTGATAGAACGTCCGAGCGCCGGCGGCTCGTCCTCCCACCGACCGACCGAGGCTCGCCTGCCTGAAAAACCATTTCCTCCGTTGACCGGCTTTCCTTCGCTGTAACGCCCTCGCCGCCCTCCTACACCGTCGACATCGACGCGGGCTCTCGAGGCTTTCCTTTTACCGCTCCCCCCCCCCACCTTATTATCCATCAATGTTTAATCATTAAATTATAATTTGCGGATCCTTATAAGTTCTTCTTTGAGAAACACTTTAAATGCATGAGGAATTTTTTCTTATCCGAAGCACCCACGGACATTATTATTGAGCGTCGAACTATTTTCTTGCACTTTTAGAAAATATTTATTTAATCGCGGTGATAAAATATCACAAGCACTCGTTATCTAGTAAAGATTGCTCAAGTTTTTATTTACCAGTTGTTGAGAACTCATTTGAACTACTTTTGAAAAAAAAAATCAATTTCTAAGCATGAGCATATTATTTTTTGCCTTCTTTTTTTTGTCGAGAATTTTAGCTTTCAGTATAGCCAATTATAGTATATAATAATTGTATTTTCAGTTTAAAATATAAAAATGCAATTTTGCAAAATATGCAAATATATATTTGAATTCTCAAAATATTAAAAGCAATGTTCAAGCTTACGTAAAAGCTTTATTTGAAATGAGCCATAATATGATAAAACACCACAAGAATTTCCAAACCAGTAAAAAGAATTTATTGATCTTATATTGATGCTAAATGTATGTATATTTAATATTTTTTAACTTACCGCAAATGTTATTGCAGATTGATCCAATACATATGAATTATTTACAATAACAAAATCAGACACAACAAAATAAAATCAGTACAATAAAAAATTCAAAAACAAAATCAGCTTTGTTTGAATAAAAGAAATGGAAGATTTTTATAATACATTTGTGCCTGTGTGCGAAAAATTTTATTCCATCGCTTAAAATTCTGGTTACAGGAAAACTTTTATATCTGAAAAAATAAAAATGTTTCGCGATTTTGTAAATGATACATAAAATTAATTTGAAAAATTAAAATTAAGAATTAAAATTAAATCGAAATAATTTGTTTGAAAAAACCTGAATTATTATTAATCAACAACTGTAATTGTACAAATTTATTGATTTATCGATTTCTTCTTTCTAAAAATGATTACACATTTTAATTAAAGATTCATATATTAAATTAAGCTATCCGTTACAACTTTAATTCATTTTCCCTGCACAAAATGAAATTCGGGGTAATCGATATAAATGAAGCATATTTCACTTTTTTCAATCGCAAAATTTTTCAGTAAAATAAATTATCATTTGTTCCTGATAATAAAAGTAATAATAGAAGAAGCATCAATAAGTCGATTGTTTGGCTTTTACATCTATGAACTCTGTTTACTTCCGTAGAAAAATACAAGCACAGCATCAACAACTGGACAAAGAATACAGAATACATGCAGCGGGTGTCCTATTATGCAATTCACGGGCTTCTGGAAAGGTGAGTTATATGCAGATATTGTTATTATTCTATCGCAAATTCTTACACAATATGAATATGTATTGCAATTTTTTTGCAAATGTGTTTTCTTCCTTTTCGATGATTAATATCAAAAGAAAAGTTTTAATAAGCTGCCCAAACAAATGCGTAAAATTTGTTTTAATTTAAATTTCCTCTTCAATTAATCCCAATAGCGATTTTAAATATTTTTTAATTTATATATCTATTAATTTGTAAATATTTTTCATCAAGTCAGATATTAATTTTAGATAGTAATTTATAAGAGAAACAATTTTATAGTACAGAAGAATGAATATAATGTTTGGGTTTTAAATTATAATGAGTTATGCCATTGCTTGATATTTAAAATATTGATTATAATTAAAGCTCAACTTTAGTATAAAACAATGCTCATAATTTATTTAATTTTGTTATATGTTACCTTTTTTTATAAGAAATTAATATAATTTCAAAAAATTCCCATTGAAATGTTAAAATACCTTTTTTTTATACATATACCGCATTATTGAATAATGACGGTAATAAAATGGCATAGAGAATTATATTAATTAAATATTTTTCGCAGTAAAATAAAAAAAGGCAGATAATTTGATATTCTATTATTGTTTAAAAGTATTTGAATGCTCCGTAGAATCCAAAACCATTGTCTTTTTTTTATTTTTTTTAATTCAAATTTAGCAACAATTTAAAATGCCTATGTAAAAAATTACAGCTTAATAATTTATTTACACCTGCAATATCATGAGTAGGTAATTCTTTTTTTCGTTTAAATTTTGTATTAATGAATATTAATATTAGTTTCCATATTGGGTAATTAAATTGCTTCATTAATAAACTTTCTATGTCGAGAAACATAGTATTAGTAATAAGATCTGCTGTAATTTAGTTTAATTATAATTATGCATAGTATAATTTTTATTGTTCACTAGGTGTTTAAGAAAATTATATTCTATCAAATATTAGTGTTTTAAAATAAGATAATACATGGTTTTTAAATAAATATTATTTTAATATAAATATAAAGGGTTAAGAATAGAACAAATAATCTTTTTTTTCATTCGGACTCATAAATATTTTGATATTATAATTGTTACTTGGTATTCATATTAAAGAAAAAAAAAATTATTCTTTTTAGTTTAGTTTAATTAGTCGTATTCTCTATTCTCGGAAATAATTTTAATTCTTATTCATATTATTGTTGGATTTAGTTATTATATTTCTTTTGGTTACGCAGCGTTAGCATGTGTAGTATAATGGACAGTTTCACTACTTTTGTGTCCTGTATTTTGCACGCTATTGTTTGTCTTTTCGTTTAACTCTAGTTATGTGAGCCAAGCGACTCTACCTAGGATTAATATATATATATTTTATTATTCGAACTTATAAGTAAGCATATTTCCAGCAGGAAGCGTGTTTTGTCAGTAACGTACAATATAATAATATATTTTTTTAGCGACATTATTATAAATAGTTTTAACGCATTTTATGCTTTTGTTTGTAATGAAAATTGTCTTCATTTTTATTGGCAGTTTATGAAGTCATTTCGATTATTTAATATTTTTAAACGAGTTTTATCCATTATTAAGATCCATTTTACGATCGAGATATTAATGAATGTATAATACCATTCAATGTCTTAATGAGGATGTTCATCTGATTTTAGCACATAGATAATGAATATTCAATTGAAAGGATAGTGTCTTTCTTTGATTTAAACCGATTGCTGAACAAATTTTTAACTAGCAGGAATTACAGGAACCATTGAGCATTTGATACAAACTATGGCGCTACTTTTGCTACCGTTCAAGTTGCATTTCAATGAAAAAATTAATTTTTTTTCGTGGCCCAGACGCTCCGTTTAAAATATGATTTAATTTTTTTTAAGGAATTGCCGATCGCAGTGTCTTTAAGTGCGTTTTTCATTCTATTAAGGAAAAATGAGTACTTACACTGCATGAATATTTCAATTTTTTCAATTCGTTCTAGCTTTTTATTGGTCTTTCAACAAAAATTTTTTCTGCTCCATAATGCTTGCTTAGTCTCTTGGTAATTTTAAATTTGAATTTTTGTTCGTTATCGATCATTTCTCGAAGGTCCATCGTCAGCAGAAAATTGGTTTTCAAGCGCGCTTTTATTGATATTTATAGTGACAGATAGTGATCATTATCGAACATAATAGGTATAATTTGTTATTCCGAGATTTCGCTAGATTTGGACTGTAAGATAGGTTTGAGATAGATTTATTGTCCTGGAAGTTCCAGTCCAAGTGTTAAAAAGAGTCGTCACTTCTGTCTCGTATTCTTCGTTTGGACGTGAAAGTATTGTGTTTGTTAGCAATTCATGAGAGAATTCTTTTTATACGCGTCCGCGAATAAAAAGAGGGCAGAATTCCTTTTTCATTAATGCTGTTAGTACTCCGATGTCTATTGTGTAGTTTACGGCGATTTCCGTTATATTTCAGGAATTCTACGTACTTTTTATTTAGCTTCAAAAACTAAAGGAGATTATAATTTCATTAGGAGATTATAGAGCTGCTTTAGCATTGTGTATCCGCGTGACAAGAAAATTATTTTTAGGGCATCTCATTGGGTTTATATGAATAACGATGAGAAGCGGTGGTTATTAGTATTTTAAAATAATAGCGCGTATTGTGACAACAGGACTGGATGGGTTGCTTTTAAAAATTTTGTCCTTCTTACGTAATTTTGTACTTCTTCGAACTTAATTAAGAATATTTATTTTAATTCACAGCTCAGGGATCTTCACATTGTACGCGGGGTGCGTGTAACCTCTACGTGTCATCTCCTTTAAAAGTATTGAAAAATCCTTTCTCTCCAATTGATTCTTTTCCGTGAGCACCACGTAACTTCTGCTTCGGTTGTCGGTAATCGTCTACTTAACTTACAAATTGTTGAAATGCTTTCCCGCTTTGAATTTATAATATAATATGCCATTGCTCTATAACGAAGCTCTTTCACTTAACAAATACTTTATATTTATACGTTGCATATGACGTTAGCCCTTGAATGAGTTTGTGTAACACGTGTTGCCAAACTGGGTGCGGTAAATCCATGGACTTATCGGTATAAGTTGTTTTAATAACATTTATAAAAACGGCGTGTTCGTTATTCGCTGATCACTCGTGAATAAAGTATTCCGAAGCCACCCAAGGCGGAAATGAAAGCCTCTGCATTTACTCTAACCGCTGAGTATCGAATAAATAAAAAAATGCCATTGGCAGAGATAATAAATCCTAAATAACCGGACCTCTATACAACTACATCCTATATAGAAGTTACGAATGCCGATCGCGAGCGTTTTTTTTATAACGCAATCTTAAAAACTATGAATTACTTAGATTGACGAAATTATTTCTATCGAATTCAATTAAAATGTCTTGCTTATCTCAAGCGACTGTAATTGGCCTCATTTTTCGTGGATCCGATTCGCTACTCGTGAGCCTACATTTATCAAATCACTGCAGCCCTTTAACGCGAGAGCATTTTCTCATCAAGCGCTATAAAATAGATACGCAAGATCGATTTATCATGTTAAACGAATGGGTAATTGTGCCCTCGGACAAATGAGTCCCGATAAATCTTCGAATTCCCAGCCGTTTACCGTCGCGACGATATTTAAATAGACTCGCCTGACTTTTCTTCGGGTTTCAAATAAACACGTGACAGCAGAAGCGAAAACTTCGTTCGGCCGCGAGTTAGGAAGGGGTCGGCGGTGGTGGAGGTCTTGACTTTGGCGCGCCGGTCTCAGGAATTCCGAGTATGATGTCGAGATTGGGGTCGCACTCGAGTATGGCGCAACGCGGCTTATCCGTTTACCCTCGGCAGTCGTGGGAGCCCTAAGTTGGACGGAGGCCTACAACTTCATCGCTGCTCGTGACTCTCGAGCCCGCGAGAATCCAACCTCCGCATGACCGGTCGAACGCAAGGGGCTACAAGTGAATGGAAGGAGAAACGCCGGTGGGAAGTAGGACGCGAAAATTTGTACTAGCTTGTCAGATTTTTAGCCCCCGCGAGATTGTGGAAGAAATCAGTGGATGTTCGGGCCGCGTAACGAGTTTCCACGTCTCGCTTACACCTTGTATAAAAAAAGCGCATTTATTTGGTGTAAATCGAGATCCGATGCGAGTAGTTGCAGTTCTGTTGCACTCGTTCCTATAAAATAATTTTACAGTAATTACAGTACTGGTAGATCGGTGCTGAGAGAAGTCACCTAATTAAAAACAATATTTCCACTTTCTGATGAACGTAGCATTAATAAATTCAGCGTCAGTAAGTATCTCATCCCAATTATCAGAGGTTGTTTAAATTTTTGAATATTCGAGAAACTCAACTTCGAAGCTATATTAATTAAATTATTCAATTTCAATTTTGTTTATATATATATATATATATATATATATGTATATATTAAATGGGAAGCGCAAGCGCTTGTTATGCTCCATAATAAAAGTATTCAAAGTAACGATATTATAAAATTTCATAGCTAGAGATATGAAAATTGAAGTAGTATTTATTTAAGAATTGAAAGCGTTTGTTTTAATATTTTGGTATATTAAATTTCAATTAATTATTAAATTGATGAATTTTAACTATGCAGTAGAAAGTAAATTTAAGGTTTGGGAAAGTTTTGGCCCCGCTATAGCAACGCTCTGCTTTTGTAAAAATCGCCGACTGCACTAAACATCGTTGGTACTTCCCACGGCTCGATATTACTATTCCGATTAGCGTGAAATATATTCCCTTGACTATATATATCCCTAGGAGCAAAGTGCAATGCAAAGGAGGATCACCGAGGAAAAGACCCGCGATAGGAGTCTGGCCGACGAGCGTCAACTGCGATTCTAATATAACTCCTTATCAATTTCCCGCGATCGGGTAATAACTTTTAAAAGCCGAATCGCCGACTGCATTTTATTGGCTCGCAGCACAGTTCAATAATGACATAAGGTGAGAGGATCGCCCATCGGGCTCCATTAACTTTCGCCCCGCTGCTACGGGAGCATAAAGTTTCACTCCCCGATATTAGCGGCTCGCCCGCCTCTCCGGCCGTCCCCCCCCCCGCCTCCCTTCCTCATGACAATGCACCTTGGGCTCCCTTTGACCGTCCCCGCCGCTCCTACGCCAACTTCTTATCGAATAAAGCACTTTACGCAGACGCGGCGCTGGAGTTCTCGCGAGAGCCTTTGTCCCCGGCCATTTGTTATTGTTGCGCTTCTGCCAGGATCGAGAGCGTCTTGAGGGAGCGGGGCGGGGAGTGACCGGGAGGTCGAAGTAAGTCCGAGCCGAGGCAGGAAGAGGTCGCGAAGGGCCGCGACCGTCGCCGGGGACGCCGAAATTGCGAAGGGGACTGCAGCACCTTGTCCTGTATCTGATTCGGGGAGCTTAGCATTTGTAGCCGTGTAATCTTACCTTGAGCCAATATTAATTGGCACCTTGGAGTAATTCGAGTAGCTTATTTTGATAGCCTTCTGATTAAATTACTTATTTAACCTCTTTGACAGTAAATTTGTTGTATCCTGGGGGTGCACATTAATCTTGAGCTAGCTGCCCTTTAATATTTAGAAAAAAGTATCGAGTGTATTTAACAGGTCTTTAGCTATTAACAATGTTCGTGTATTTTACATTTTATTTTAGTCAAATCCATACAATGATAATAATTTAAAAAATGCATCTTGCGCAAGTGTCGTGTATTATATACTTAAAATATTATTTACGTTTCGCAATATCGTTTATTTTGGCATAAGTTGATTTCAATCCGTAACAACAGACTCTTGTGATTTGATAAGTTTGCATCCTTTGTAAGCAATAATATTATCTGTGCGTATAAAAAGAAATAATAATAATTTATTTAAATGTTACGCTCGGCGTTAAATTTTGCATTAGTTGCGAGCACTGTCAATTATAGCAAATCCGTACGGAATTATGTAGGAAATAAAACTGATTAAATGGAAATGAGGTTGCAATTCTGGATGGTGACGTCAATAATATACATAATATTCTTTTCTCCTTTCTCGCGAGGCCTTATATTTTTTAGCACCGCGCAACTTTTAAGTGCATTTTTATTTAACCTCTATTTGATTTATTTCTTACATTTAACCCAAGACCGAAAGCACGAAAAATTGTCACATTCGATATTCTTAATCGGAGCGTACTATCTAAGGATTAATATGTTGCTAGGAAAGGATTATTCCAACGGTGTTTATATCGGGCCTTGGGACAAATCGTAGCCCACGGAGGTGCTTGCATTTATGTATTCCCGCAAAGCTCGATTCAGCGCCAAGATAATACCGAGCGAATGGAGTCGAACCCAGCTTAGATCTCGCTCGGGGTTGAAAATTCATCGAAATAATTAAAACAGAGGGGGAGACACGGATCGGGTGGTTCTTACGCGAAATTCGTAGCATCCGTTGGAAAAAGCTCGCCGCGCAGTATCCAGGGTAAATACGCTTTTCCATAGCCTCGCATGCGATCATCGCTTTACGATTGGCGCTATTCTGCCCTTTCAACGGAAGTAATGGACGCCGCCTTTGTGATTGCACATCTAGGATAGGCATCCGCGATAAATACGACGGGAAGCGGAATCATTTTCCCTCCGCGAGTGCGTCTCTCCTCATCCGCTTCTTGGATTCTTATTGTTGATTTCTCTGCTTTCTTATTCTCGCATTTGTTGGCTTTTGCGGCCAAGGAGTCGGGGGTGAGTGGGGGCGAGCTCGGGGGTCTTTGTGGAGCTATGGTTCGACTAAGTTAAATACAGTGGCATGTGACGATTGTGTACGTTTATTACGAAAATGGATGGGGTTATTTTGCACGCTGCGGATTATTCGTCGATTAAAATTTAGAAAAAGTTTATATAATAAGCGTTGATTTCATTTGTATCGTTCATTACGAGAGAAAGCATTATATTATACTTTATATTGACTGTTCAATGAATGCACAAATGATTATTGAAACTATCGCAAATGACGTAAAATAAAAATAGACGATTAATTTGGAGTTCAATTGAATTGTTTAAAGTAAATACTATAAAATTAACGACTCGTACATTTTTGGTAAATAATATTCCTTACTACGATGCAATTCGACTTTCGCATCACGTTTGAAAAATATTTTATCGCTTGAGTGTATAATTCTATTTTAGTACAAAAATAGGTGTGAAGTGAAAGAGAAAAATGAGTGCGATGTACAGTCGTCATATTTCTGTTTCTTCTGTTTCGAGTAGTTTGTTTTATTTAAAATTCTGTGCTCTGCATATGATTACGTATTCCTATATTTTTCATGTTTATGCGCTTGCATGGAGATTCATTTTTCAAACATAAGTCAGTGCTTGTAGTTGAAGAGGTTTGTCATTATTCTTATTTACGAACTGGGAACAGGTATGATCATAAGTGAAATAAAAAAATGTGATCAATACATTTAGTCGGTAAAACTGTCAAATTTTCCATTCGCTTAATTTGAATTCGAAATCAAACGATTTATTTACACAGATTCTCATTACACAATAATGAAAACTGGGTAAAATACATATTTAAATTAAAATTCAATCGTTTTGAATAAGTGTCTTTAATTATAGTATATTTTAAAAATAAAATAAAATATACATTATATATTTATCCTAAGGCTATGCATACATTAATCTGTCTTGATTATTGATATTTTATAGTTTTCAAAACTTTCGAGAATTTCATTCTCTTGCACATTAACACA
The DNA here is from genome assembly GCA_018907135.1 of Kradibia gibbosae. Classification (NCBI taxonomy): domain Eukaryota; kingdom Metazoa; phylum Arthropoda; class Insecta; order Hymenoptera; family Agaonidae; genus Kradibia; species Kradibia gibbosae. Next base: position 1,870,343 of record JACCHX010000003.1, on the reverse strand, counting down.
GAAAAGCAAAGTAGAACATTTACATTAAGTTTTTACATTATAAAAGATATAATTTATAAGTTAATTCTGAAGCTATTGTTTTAGCATTGACAAATATAATATTTATCTTCGTTATTTATACATTCTTTATTTTGTAATTTTAATTCTTATAATAATACCGTTGAAATTGTAACAGTTTACAAAATAGCGACTGCATTGTTCGTAATTGTTTTATTTAGAAATGCATGTATCGGTACGAGACTCTGTTTGTAAGGACATAATTTTTTTGATCATTGAGCTCTGTAAATTGCTCTTAAACTTAACGCGAATACTTTATGTCCCTTTAATAAGGGCACGAGGAAGGAAAACTTAGTTGTACGATTTATTGTGTTCTACCGAAAACGGCTTTTAAATTATGCTTCAAAATGCTTTAAAGTTATAACATTCCGTCTAGTCATTAGAATTTCAAATTTGTAAGTATTTTAGTAATATAAATTTTTTATGAGTCTCCTGTGAAGGTAAGCCGTTGGATGGGTTTTAATTAATTGGATAAAAAATCTGTCGTTGCGAATCGCTTACAAGCATATTCAGTAAGCCAGATACTAGAATCTGGGTTTTTTTTTAAAGACAGACACGCGACTTGAAGACTAAAACATGTTAACTAACGATTAAAATCGGGTGAAATTTCAACGAGTTACAAGGATATGATCGTATATCCGGCATTACTCGACAGTTCCGTTCTGGTTTTATATTTCATTTTTTCTCGTTGCTGCTTCTCACTAATGAGCGTACGTGAGTTTAATCATAAATTTATTTATTTGTCCAGTAGCTTTGGTCCTATCGCGTGGTTACTCATGATGGACATTCTTGACTACTCATTATTTAATAATAACGTTGCTTAAGGCTCATATCGTTAGCAATATCGATTGTTTCTTTCCAATTTCATTTACATGGCATCAGACTCTATCTGAAAACCTCCTCAATCTTTTAATTGCTAATAAAGCATAAATTCATTATGAAATGTAAGACATTTGTGTTACAAATTGGTATACCAGATAAATGTTCACAAATTGGTATTGGTAGATAAGTTTTAATTTAAAGATCGTCTTTTTCGTATTAATTATTTTCTTATACTATATTTTATTTATTCATTAGATTGTGACTTTTCGTCACTGTAATTCCAAAGTTTCGGCTGAGAATAGGTACAAAGTGATATTTTTCCAAGTACTATCATATTAGCAAAAGTTAAATATTGTAATCTCTTCTATAACTTTAGAGAAATGTTGAACAAATTTAAGAACTAAGAATATACACGCACGAAAATAATATACGAAGCACTTTAAGTGATTGAATTTTAAAAATATATTATTTTATTTGATATTGTATAACCATATTTTATTGAATTGTATTATAAGTATTAATATATTCAACGTAGCTTCTGTTTGTGAGTACAATTATTCATTCTGCATGCACGATTAAAAAGCCTTTCTTTACGTAAAATATTGTAAGAAATTCAGAAATTGGATTGATGATATATTATGAAAAATAGATCGTAGAAACCTTAAGATTGAGGAATAAACTTTGTAAAGGCGAGGTAATAAAAAAGTAAATTTTATCGCATTCCTTAAGAAAAGAACTTTATAAATGCAGCATACATTTTTTGAATTTACATACTCTCTTTTGCGCACTACTTCCACCCATAAAGATCGAATAAAACAGCGTCTACAAGAACTATGCGTGAAAGTTTATTTATTTAATTCCTCCTAATATTTATTTACAAAAATAATTTAATATTAATAAATAACATGTCAAATGCTTTTAGATTATTAATAAGTTATTTTTTGATCATATATCTAAATATTTTCTGCTGATAAGAATATCATGTTCTTTTATGGATGTACGCTTCATAGAAATAGTTTTTAAGGTGAATTTTGTTGAAGGTATTTCAACGGCTACAGCTTCTATTACAAAGAAAATATAATATATTGAAACATTTTAGTCATACATTTTTGCTAAAGTGTTATTTGTAATAAATTTTCGACATTCTAAGCATTATAATATACAGCAATCTACTTTTGCAGTTATTTTTACAAAGTTCGAATTCCGTGAATTCATTTTCTTAAACTTAACAAATAATTTCGTAACTTTTTTTAGCGTAAAGGAGATTGTTTTTATTATTAACTGTTTTTATCAAACTACTGTTACATATCGAAGAACAATTTTTTAAGGGAGATAAATACATAAGACATTTTAATTCATTGTAAAAATGTCTGGGCTACAAGTTTTTTTTAAATCCATTACTCCACTGATACTGAATTATTTGAATTAGTAGAATTTATTTAAGTCAAGAATCGAAGTAATTAATCGATACTTCAACGATGAGCTTCTATCGATAACGTCTTGATAAAATTTCAGATATTAACTTTGTTTATTATTGAAAAGTGATTTAAATGATCTTGTTTTTTCAACATTAATTAAAACTATTAACTACCAGTGCTTTTTATAAAAGTAAAAAAGTTAAACGTATTGAATTACTTAATTTAAAATATCTTACACTGTAAAAATAAAAAGCATAAAAAATTTTTAATGAATTGTATTACACAACGATAACAATAATGTATAGTCGTCGGTTCCATTGTGTTAAATTTTTTTCATCGTAAAAGTTAAAATTGCATTTAATAAAGTACTAAAATTTATTCTTTTAAATTGTGAAATATTTTTTTTGATAATTTTTTTTTCTAACATCTTTCAAATTTCAGACAGTTGACAAAATACAAATGTATGTATATATATATAATATGGTTAATACATGGATGCATGTGTGTAAAACAAGTTGAAATTTGTTCATAAAATTTATTATTCTTCCTTGAATTTCAACGCTCATAAAAATTGAAAAGTATGTTTGGCGCTTGCCGCGAAGAGACGATTCCCAACATTTCGGACAAAATTGTTCATTGGATACGATTCATTGGAAAACTTGACTTTGATTGAGCTCATTAGAGAGCAGACTTCTTTCTCGAACTCCCATATTAGTCAAATTAAATTGAAAGACGCAATGCGCATATTTACAAGAGTAGGAGTGCACATAGTTTCCCTTAAGAAGAGGTTAATTTCAAGTGGAGTTTGGTACGGAGTTTCCTTCGATTTCGGGGTCAGATCGAACCGCATTCTGGGTCGGAGGTGCCCATATGTAGCAGAACATGGATAAACTCTCGAGCTCGAGCGTAGGACTCGGAGCAGCTAATCAACTTATGAGCGATCAGCCCCGGTCGTTAGCGGATATTTAATTCCACTCGGGTAGTGAAGTTCCGCAGGGCTAATCGAGAAAGGCCGATTGGAGGAGCTCAGCATGCCGTGCTCGGCTGCTTCGGCGTATCCCGAAGATCGGAAGAGCTAAAAACACTTCGGCGTTAATATTGCGCGGACCGATTCGAGGACGCTGGAATAAATGGTCTATCTGGTACGTGTTTTTTTTCCGGGGTCCACACGCCGGCTTCCACTATCCCACCGTGGAAATGAGAAGTCGAAAGAAGGCGAGGACTGCAGGTGACATTCGTATAAGAAGTAGAGTCTTTATGCGCCTAATTGAGATGACAAGGCAGTTGATAATATTGACGCTGATTGTGGAATCTCACGGGAATTGCCAAATCTTGCTGGCGCGCTCAAATTTCTTACCTGCTCTGTAAAAAGTGCCTAGATAAGTCCTAGAGTAATGAAAAACGCCCACTGCCTCGCTCGAGTTATTAAAACGCTTTGGGAACATAAACTAAACGTATTACGGGGGTTAATGGGTTCTGGATTAATCCCCGACATCCTAAATTTTCATTGTGATCGAAGCAAAATAAACGAAAATGAGGGAAAACGAATTTTCTATTTGGAAAAATCATTTTACTTCATTCGGTTTCGAAAAGGTCATAAACATATTGATTATGCAAGTGAACTATACTTAGCCAGAATGACGTGAATAAATATGTACTTATTCACTTAGGTCAGAAAATTAATTAAATGTTTCTATAAGAAAAATATTTAGTATCGTATAATTGACGTTTATTCAAACTATTGTAAAAATCTCGCATTTTAATTATAAAACTGATGCATTTTTTAAAATATATCCAATCTATATAAATAATGTATTATAAATTATAAAAACTTTTATTAAAAAAAATGAATAACGTATTTTATCACAAGAAGGAAATTTCTGATGATTATCCTTCAAATTATCATGATATTACAATAATTGTAAACTGTAGAACTTGTTGTACAGAATTATAACTGAAGAACTTCAAATGATTTGAAGGACTTTAAAATAATAAATATTCTTAATACTGATTTTAATTTAGCAATTAATAGATATTTTTTATATAAATCGAGAAGTTCTATAAAATATCTTAATAATAGTACTATAAATATAATAGAAATTTACTAACATCGTCAAATTATATTGTTAAAAAATAGTACTTTACGATACAAGCTGTATTATGATAAGGATATATTTATTAACAAGTTTTTAGGTGCTTCGATTATAAACCGAATTGGTGTATTTCAAATTAAAAAAAATTTTTTTTTAACGCTTCGACTACGCGATTACGAATGCAGCATAATAGTGAAAGTCAAAAATTCCGTCTATTATGTAAATATTTTTTTCTAATAATGAAGATTATACTTTTAATCCACCTTCATTATGTATCATCTGAAGCTCGTTTAAGTTTATAAACAGAGGGAAGGAGATATGAAGTAAGCAGTTTCTAAAATTGTTAATTTTTTTTTAATCATACAGATAATGAACAGATAAAAGTAGCATACTTATTATAAAACTAGAATACTTATCATAAAGAAAGAAAATGAGGTTTTACCGTTAATACAGAGAAATTGCATTTAATATTCCTCTCCGAAATTCAGTTTCATTCCCGGAGAATCGGAAATTAGTGTCGAAAACAGTTGCAATTGCGATATTTTGATAAAGATTAACTTATCACTATTGAGCATTTGAATGAATTTAACAAAGCTTACGAAAATGTTAAATATAGCTTCGCGGGTCTTAATTTTTTTCAAACTGCCCTGATTAAGATTTGGCCGTCGGATGCATTAGGAGGTGCTTCGAACGAAAATTCTTCGGGAACTTTTATTTCTCCTGACATTAACTACCAAACATGGTTCTCTAGTAGTAGTTCGGCTATCCGCGGGCAGAATAGACGAACAAAATTCGTCCCTCGCAAATGATTATCAATTTTCTTCCTTGAATTGCCCTACGATAAGCCGTAATGCCACTTGCCAACTTCTAATATTTAGTAATTAATTATTGGCAAGTAGATGGTCACCGATATTGCAGCCACTTCTCATTCGTGAGCTCGTTTAAGCTCCATCAAAGGAGAATAACAAGAGCGATAATAACTATAGTAATAAAATGTCGATGGGAGCGGATTGGTGCCAATATAGTGATTATTATAATTATAGCGTTACGTCATATATCGAGGGCTTATATATATATATATATATATACTACTACAAGCGTTAATAAACACAACAGTTTAGGGGTGGTAATTAAAAAGTAGCTGCAATTTTCAGCGTATATTCAGCTTTAAAAACTAAGTATATCTCTGCATTTTATCTGATTTATTTCCTTATAATCCAGTTAATAATTCACAGAAAAATATTTATATTCAATATTACTATTTGAATTACAATTTTAATGCTATATGTTTCAATGAGAAAAATTTTACTTGAACATTTATCTATTTTATTAACAGTCGTTCGAATAAACTTCTAGCATAGCTGCATAGACAAAACATAAAATTTCGGTATATTAATCAATCGTGGAGTATTTTTATGTGACAAGACAATCTGTTTTATAAAACTGATAAAACTCAATATTGATAAAATTATGCAGACAAATGCGTTATTAATTATAGCTGAGTTAATTAATCAAACCATTGCATGTGTCTACATCTATTTGTTGTAACTGTAAATATATTTGAAATTCATATTATAAAATTCAAAATCCATAATATTTTTTAATTTACAAATTGTTAAACAAATTTAAACTCTTAATTAAAAGTTGTATCATAATTTTGAACATATATTCAAAGAATCTGATCAGTATTTTTATATTATGTACTGAGAATTACGTTTTTCCAGATATTTATTTTAATTAAATTTAAATTAAAGTATTACTCATTACGGATTAAAAAAAAAATTGTTTAAAACTGTTATTCGAAAAATTTATCGATACATATATAACCTTAAATATGTAAAGCACAATTTTTGATAAACGAAAGATGTATCGGCTAGAGTTCGAGGGTGGAAAGAATAATGTTACCAAAATGTGTGTTTAAGTTTTGAATGATCATCTGCGTATAATTAATATAAGATATTCCAAAAAAATTGTATTTTGCGATTCATGAGGAAGATAAAAAAAATATTCAGGCTAGTGAATATTGAATTATAAGTTAAATTTTTCAGATAAAAAAAAACGATAATATCATGTAAAACGCAGAAGCAATTGAAAAGTTTTATAGTTAAAAAATGAAAAGAAATTTTCTCGGAAGTTCCTCAACTCGTACACAGGCTCTTCCAATAATAAAAATTTAGCTGCCGCCGAGATACAATCTGAGGCGAAGGCTTCACCCTAATTGCTAATATTTCTTCACTGTAAGTCTATTCCTAACAATATCCGAAATCATTGCCAAAGCATGAGATTCAATGGAGAGGCCGTAGCTCATTTACGCGTATTATGCAAGGGAGCTAACAAGTTCCAGGGCGTAAATACTACTGATAGAAGTAGCGAAAGGCAGAAGAGCGTCACAATGTAAAGCCTAGGGAAAAAGTAAGTCAGAGTAAGTCTGTATAATAAAGGCCGAAAGCGAGGCTTTGTAAGGGCGTTTCGCATTTGCGAGCGGGGATTATTGTGCCGCTTCTCGGCCCGTGATTCGCGGAGTAGAAAGGCGAAGAAGAAACGACGACTCGTCGCCGGGAGTCTCGTCGCGACTGCAGCCACGCCGTTCCCGGAAGCTCGGCTCTCGCGTCCCGGTCCCCGGCGCACCTCCGCCGAGGATTGATAGCCGCGACCGCGGCTCGAAGGCCGGTGCACCCGGAGGCTCGGGGCCTCGCGGGAGGTCCCGGGAGCCGAGCCCGGGGGTATCCTAAGTAATTCGCCAAGCGTGGTCGTTCGCGAGGGAGGAGTATTGGGCTGGCTCCGAGGCCGGGATCGCCTCCGCTTTGGCTTTGGCTATGAAGAGACGATAAGGCCGGCCTCGCGTCGATTGATGTCTTGTTTCATGATGTTTATCGAGTGCCATTGGATTGTGGCGAATATGAAATTGCACTCGAAGCCCTCGCGCTAAGTGTGCAAATGCACGACTTGTGAGGCTGCTGATGGATTGCAGGTGCATATTACAAGCGATGAATGGGTATTATTAAAGTAGTCAGGGGAATTTCGGGCGCGTAGGGGGATTAAGGGGCCGTGGTTCGCGTTATTTAGCATGGGCACTCCTTGGAAGGAAGAGTTTTTACAGGAATATTGAAACGTCTAACAGCTGCGATGCGTAAGGGTGTAATATTACTTTTTTTTTTTTTTCTTTAATCAATGGTGATTTTAATTAAAATTAAATATTCCCTTTAAGTTACCAACACTGTGTAATCCCTCGGCACACGCACGTACACAACATTGTTAAATTTGTCGTGCTCAATGCAACGATCTTTACATTTAATGCGGCGTTCAATGTTCCATAAAAAATAATGCATTATTTCGTTACACATTTATTAGTAAACGATATTTCGCAATGGCTATTATTTTATTCGTACGAGTATGTATGCACATCTCAATTACAAATAGTACGTGCATTTTACGATTGCAAAAATGAAAGAGGCTCTGCAATTTCAATATAGATCAGAAACAAGAGGCCGTGAGCATAATTTTGAATCCGTAAAAATAAATAAGCTTTTTATTTAATTTAGTCTTCAAATGTTATTGTTCAAACATTCGTTATTTTCGATTTTCGTATAAACACACGTCTGTATAAGGGTATTTTTTCACGAATGAATTCTTATAATATTATCATAAATAAAGTAAGGATTGCGGGGGACTTCATCTTATGCGGGAAATATTGCCAAAAATTACCCCAGAGTGTGAATAATGATTTTAGCAGGTTGCGACAGCACATGATAGAGATACAGATATGCAAAAGCTGACGTTAAGAGAAAGAAATGTGAATTCTGAGACGGATAAAAAAAAAAAAAAGAAAATTGGTATTAAGGAGAGATTGTAAAGAGAATCAACACAGGCAGTAGTTTTGCGAGGAAATTGTAAGATTTTCAGATAAAAATGTCAGCCTGTAAATTCTCTTTTATATTTTACCAAATTAAAAAAACAAAACGAATAATAGTCGTTCTTGAAAGAGTAAAAACCGTCAACCATTAGAACTGCAGTAAAGTTTATTAGTAAGATCTGGTAAAAGTTGTTTTCACCACAGCATCGATTAATTTCGAACAAATGAAAATGTATATTTATTATGAACAAACACTGCTACTTATTTATAATGCCTGGCTTATGCATAATACAAGTCCGCGAGTAGACTACCTCGACAAAATTAATATTAAACGAAAGCATTTGCGTTGAAATTGCAGTTTCCACCTGTCGATTGTTGCTCAATTTACCAAATAATTTTTTCGGCGTTCAAAGATTCAACGATAAACGAGAGCATTAAATTTCCGGGGGGCAGAAGAGTTGTTCCTTACCTTCTTCGCTCTGCTCTTTAATAAAGAGAAAATCAGTAATAATGGTGTCGCTGATAAATAAACGAGTAAGTCAGATGAAATAAAAAATTCCAGGCACTCAGATCGACCTATTATTTACCGACATATTCACCAGTGCACAGGGGCACTCGCGCACTCGCGCACCTCCTGCCATCCATTATCCACCCACATCTGCTTACCTACACATCTGTCGGGCCCCGCTGGCTTACCAACACGCATGCGAGACAGAGAGAGAGAGAGAGAGAGAGAGAGAGAGAGAGAGTTTTCAAACTCTTGTCGCGGTCGGCGTTGATGGCACGGAAGTTGCCGGGCTATGTACTTGTGGTTTTCAGCTGCCTTTTTTATCCGTCGCGCTCTCGGCGCTGGTGTTCGACTGAGATTTTTTGCCCCGGTTGTAAACCAACAGCTTCAGAAAATGCTCTCGCCTCGGCGTTAAAAAGGGGGACGGAGTCTAACGCGCCGGCCGAAAGAGAAAAGTCAGAGAGGTGCCAACTAACGCCTGGCAGTTGGTCAGCGACGAAGACACTCGTTGCGGGGGTTTTCCTCGCCTCGTTCTCGATATTTCACTTGACTTTTCGCCTCGCGAGCTCATTTTTCATCCACGCTACGTCTCCGTACCTGGAGCTGTTATTATTTTCCTAGTGCTCGCGCGCGAGTATACTCGAACGCTCGTTGCTCAGCCTTTTAAAGGCGAAATAATATTCAAGTTTTAATGCAAATAGAGAATATAAAATTCAATCTAAATTTTAAGCCGACTCCTCCCTCTATTTAGGTAACTGCGCCTTGAAAAATCATATAAAGTAACATACTTCAATGTCGGTCGGAGGTCCGCGATTCATTACTGGTCGTTTATAGAACAAATATTATGTTAAATAATCCTGTGGAGCACAAATTTTACGATTCTCAAAAAGTTAATGCACTTTTCCTTTATTTGCCCCCAAAGCGGAGCAAAAGATTTTTTAATAAATTTTTATATTTATAGAATATGCTTGAATGTTAAACACATCATTGCCGGGAACATACATTTTAATAACACAAGCACATCAAATGTAAAGACAATTTATATTAAAGAGTTTTTTTCCTTTAGAATGTAGCTTAATTAAGCCACATAGTGTATAAAAAATTTCTAATTGCTTACGCTTGACTTCAAATGAAGAAAATTATTTTAACCTTTTCAAAATAAATAGACGTCTGTATACAAACTGCACTTATGTAGTAGTTTCGATTCTAAAGCCAACTGCGTCATATATACGGAACATCATCGTGTAGTTTCTAGTTTTAATTTCATTTAAAATACTAAAATTAAAATTTAATAGGGAACCGCCACGGTCAGCCAGATTTTGATTGCATTTGGCTCGCCTACAATAGAATATAACTGACTGCATAATTAAAATCAATCGATTATTCTTAATAGACGTAATTAAGATTTTTTTCGTAAAATTCTATAAAAGAGCACATGCACAAAAAGTGAAAAGGCAAGACCATATTTTTAAAATAATGTTTAAGTGTGCATTACATCGTGAACATTGCGTAAAACAATTTGTGCTTGTATGTAAGAATATAATTAATGCTATCCAGCAGTATGGCAATTTATAACGTTGGAAACATCTATTCTTTCGCAATAGGCGATATAAACATAGAGACTCGAGCATAGCAAAAGCATTGCTATCGGTATGATATAATTTAGCCAAGGTCGAGCAGTCAATTCCACTTTCGTATAATTTGGTGAATTTAAAATAATAGAAAATAAAATGAAATCCGGAGATTCGTGAAACCGATGCTGCATTAGTTCGACTTATAACTTCTTCTTGGATATCGAAGAAAATTTCACTCGGGCTTCATCATTACGGATTAAATTTGCAGATATAAGCGACTCAACTACAAATTACTGGCATGGGACTCGATATTGACACAGGCAAGAATCAATCCACCTGGCTTACGTTCGATTAATTGAAACTGTGCACTCGTATAAACACGAGCTTATTCGAAAGGAAGGTAAACTTCGACAAGCTGTATATATAAAAAAAAGCCGCATCCTCAAAAACGTAATGCTCGTCGTCGATAGATTTTGAAAAGTTCCTCGTTAATTTTAAGGCTGCCCCGAGTCAACCTCGTCCCTTGCCCCATTGTCCAACCAACGCCGGCCATACATTCAATTTTTCTCGGACAATCCGAGCCCTCCACTCGGCCCGCAACGAATGACTTCGCTCGCGCCGCTTTCGCATATCGTCAATTAAATAACACGGCAAGAGATTTCACCGGGCTCGGCCACGGCCGAGAGATAAGACGAATACCGGAGAGACAATGGGGTGGCGGAGCTCGGGCCAAGAAGCGTACGCCACAATGGACCTCGGGCATGTCCGACGTCAGGGGCAGGGTTGGCGCGGAGCGGGGCCGGCTAGAAGCGAGACAACTCCTTCGGCTCGACCCTGGATACTCTTGGCGACGCGGTGGCCTGCCTGTCGATACTGAGCTCGAGGGCGATTTCCGAATCTTCTTAATATTTCGCGACTTCATCGGCAGATGCTCGGACCGTGGCTCGAACTCGTTCCATTTTCCGTCGTTCCCTCTTTGTCGATCCAAGGGCTGGCCTCGGCACTTTATGGCCGCTTTCGAATCAGCCGCAGCCTTAGCTCGCGCACTGCCATCGGGAGCCACGGCGTTTCGAATAATTGTAACGAGCGATCCGCAATATTTCTTCTCCCCTTTGTATTTCTTCATTTTACAAACAGGCAATCCGAACTTTTCAACCCGTCGAGAATAAAACCGTGGCGAATATTTTTCTACTCGAGATGAGCACTTTTGCGATCTCCACTTGCCGCGTGGATTTCGAGTCTACATGGCATTTTCATACAATCTGGGGTACTGAGCACGAGTGTTCTCATTTTCTGCTTTGAAACGTACAGTTTTACTACTAAATCTAATAATTTTCTACTGTGCGATAAATTTGATTTACAATTAAATGAACCAGAGACTAATGAAACTTCCAGTGCTGTACTTTACTCATTACTACTTTCCATACTGTTCTTTCGAGAAAAATCTTATTCGAGCATTATTGCTAATACTACCTTTCATTTCTAAAATAATATTTATCAACGCTATCTTGTAAATATTATGATATATACATTTAATTGACTGTCACTTTTAGTAAATTTAATAAAACCGCTTATCGCTATTAAGTTTTTTAAGGTTTTATTTATAATTCGAAAATATAATAATAGACTGTTGCAAAATAATGTTGATACATATTTATAATAGATTAGCATATTTTCTCTGAAATCCCTAAAAATATTTACAGTTACTTTGAAATCTTGAAAATATTTTATATTCAATAGAGTATATTTCTAATGATTCTAATATTTTATGCAAAAAAATGCGAGGAAAGTGACAATATACAAATGTTTATTTTAGAGAAAAATTTTCGTAGAATTTTTTTTTTTATAAAATTTAGCACAGATGTTGAAAAAGTAGAATTCCATCATGTAAAAAACTAAATGATATCCTAAAAAATACATGACGTTGATTATATCTTTGTATAAGGAAAAAAAAACCTTTATTATAGTGGTTGGATGGCACATAAAAAATTGTTCGTAAATTGACGAGACGAATCCTGGTAATTAGGTTTTATTCGGAATTTTCTTAAATCGTAAGTAAAATCTCTCGCATAAGGCCAGAACAATAAATCAAATTGCCAATAATTTTACATTATGAAAGACGTAAGCATTTAATGTAAGTTTTCGATTTCAATCAATTATACTTTTGTGACTTGCTCGTTCGATGAAAGTTTTACGGGGTACTTATTGTTCGGAATTTTCTGTTTATTGCAGCCGAGCTGTGAAGTATTTGCGGAATTTTTGTTATTTACGTTGAAAACTATTTAGTGGTCTTAGAACCTCGTTGCAAGAATTTCGTAAGCGCAACAATCTGAATTGATTTCATTGTAGTCACGATTGTCCAATTCGGCTAATATTAATTGGAGAGAAAAGAAAATCAGCGCATTAAAAGCAATCGTGGCCTTATCCAAACATCGACGCGTGGAAAAGGGACACGGGAAACATTAGCGATGTAGAGCTCGAGTTGTAATATACTTATTAGAATGGTACAGCGAAGCCTCTAAATAAGAGTCGCAACGAACGCAGAAGAAAGGATAATTGGAGAAACGATGGCTGGCGGTCGATTGGAGGGAGAGCCTCGGCAGGCCTGGGCCTACTTTAAAAAGCCGCAATTACAATTGCCATCGTGCAGGCGCTCGAGCGTGCGGAACTTTTACCCTCCTCCGTCGTTCCCCTCTCGCCAGGGCCAAGATTACAGAGCGAGCTTATCGTCCGATGCCGGAGCAGCCCTAATCCCTCCCACCCCTCACCCCCCAGTAGCCGCGGAGGCTGAACCTGGCGCCCGGGCGAGAACACCTGGGAGTCGGGCTCGCGATCGCCTCGTCCTTTTTCCAGCGGCGTTAAGCCGCCCTTACGGGGCCAATCGAGGACGGCGTTTGTCGTTTAGCCGCTCGCTTGGTCGCGCGACGCCCTTAGAATATTGGCTTCACGAGCCGCCGATGGACAGTCCGGCTTCCGAGGACCGAGGCAGAAACGTTGCGCCCTCGGGCTCGAGGATGCGAAAGCGCTAAGGATCATTGATAATTGATCGGCGTGCGCGGTAGAGGGAAGGACGAGTGGCGCCGATTTAACGTCTGTATTTACTTGTACGGCTTTGGAGATGTCCAGTCTATCACCGAGTCTTTATCACCGATAATAACACTGTATGGTGATGCATTAATGAGCGTACGGCGCGTACCTGGGACTGAACACTTGCAGCTAATCGAGAAAAAATTGATAAAGCGTGTTGACTCGCGAGGCTAGTGTTCTTAATAATTGCCGCCCTTTCGTCTTTTCTCTTTATTTGCTACTTGGTTGAAAACTATTTGAAACAGAGCCTTATTTGGAGGTCTGGTTGAAGAATCTTCGTTAATTTCCCGAATTAAAGGCATGTGTCATTTTTGAATTATCATAGATTCGACAGCTCAAATTTATTCGCATGAAGCGCGAGAAATGTTGCCCGTGAACAAACAGTTTAGAACTATGTTTGCTTTACGCTTTTCTACCTACGTTGTCTTCCACGCGTACCGAGCGCGCTAGGAATTATTTTAAATAAATAATTCTAACGCAATTTTCACCATCGGTGGGTTTTATTTTGACAAAAGAAGATTTCTTTTTAATGCATCGTTAACAAAGGATGTGCTTAAGAGTTTCAAGGTTGTTTATCAAAGCATCTTATTAAAGTATGTTTCAAATACAGTTAGCCTTTTACTATTTTATCGAAAGTTTTAATTACGTCTGCTCTATAGGGCTTTAATAGCTGTAGCTTATATTTATTGCCTTATACAAAGCCATTGTGCCATTTTCATATTAAATGGAAATATAATAATTTACAGCAGGTTTTTTCACAGAGCAGTTTCATATCGATACGTAAGCTCTTCTGTATCTTAAGCATTTCGATAATTAGCCGTTGTAAATTCAATCCGCAATTATAAATTTATTATCGATTTATAATAAATTTTCAAAATTCTAAAATTAAAATGCTTGCAATTCGTATGAAATAAAATTTATCATAATATTCATTGGGTCATAATGTACGGAAGAAATTTGATGAAGCTAATACTCGAAGAACTTAATTTACTCATTATACTCATTAGGTCTCATATGCTATATAATATGCGTTTTATTTTGATTAATTTTCAAAAATTCGAGAAACTTTTATTAGTAAATAATTTACAACAATTTGAAATTAATCTGTATTACCGTTACTTTTTGTATTTAGGTAATTTTGTTTCTTATAAGCTTGTAATTTGCCGTTGAAAAATATTTCGTACATTTTGTATGGAAGAGAAATTTTAAATTTAATTAGATTTTCAGGGTAAAAAATATTCGATCAACTAATTTAATAAGTAATTAAATTTGCAAGTAAAATATTGATTTGATATGCAATTTACACGAGTTGCGTAATACTTTATAAACAAAAAATAGCTGTATTGCTTTAAAAAAATAGCAACGCACTAGCAGGCAGTAATTAAAATATTTAAAATATTGCAAATCTGGTTTGATAGAGTTTGGAGAGATAAATTTGTTCGTCTTTTTTATCGGGCACGAAATGCGAAAAACAATTTTGACTGCGTTTGAAATAAAATTCTACGTGGCCAATCAATCTTCGTCTCGTTACAAGCAATAATATGTATCCGAGCCATGGTAGTAGCTACTAAAAACCGTAGTTCGATTCATAATAAATAATATATGTTTAGCATTTACGAAGCGAGTTGATAAAAGCGAATTTCATATGTAGCATTTTGCCTTTTCTCCAACAAATATCAAGGAATAGTGGAATGTAAAATGTCTGCAGCAGCAAGCACTTTATTACTATACGCCAGTTCCGATAAATTCCGAATCGAAGATAGCGATTTTTATTACGAGGGGAGGGCTGCACTCACTTTTTTTGTTTTACATTCTATCGGTACAAGAGGGTGCGCGTCTGTTTTTTTTCAATCCTGGTCCGTCCGTCGCTTGCAGATGCCGGGGGACTGGCAAAATTTGACGGCTGACCAAAGCGAGAGACACTTATAACCGCGACGGGTTCGCGCTTTCCGTCCCCCGTCCCCCCATTTCCCCTTCGTCAATCTTCCTCGTCCGGGGTAAGGAGCATCTCGCTCTCGACTTCCTTTCGAGTCGTCTTCCCCCGCATTCTTCGATGCGGTTTATCGAATTCTAAGGCGCGGTTCCGTCGCTGCATCTTTTACGAATGTCCGTTACCGCAGTCGTCATCTATATGCAGCCCCTGAATACGGCAATGGAATAGTTGTAAGCTTAATAATACGACGGCATTTATATCATAAGTCGAGATTCGACCCGCTCCCACAGAATTCGAATAATTCGTTTGAAGTGTCGGGAGCAATGCAGCGCGATTCGTCCCTTTAGTAGCCTTCTGTAATCCTGTTAGGAGATTTATCTATCAATCGATTGATTGCAGCCGAACCGTTATAATCATCGCCGATGAGAGTCGAATGCTCAAAAATTAAATTTCACCTTGGCTCGAGACTCGTATTATTATTATTATTATTATACGGCCGTGCGCGGCTCGAGATAGTGAGATTTTTGGAGGAAATAAGTTTAAGACCAAGAGTCGGGCTATCGAGTATTGCGCGCTGATTAAAAGAACGCATTAGTCACCACGTGGAATTTATACGTCCCCCGCTTGATTCGGGAAATAAATTCGTCGGGATGAAATTTTTCTTCCCACGGAAGCTTCCCTATCCGTCTCTTTGGTCACGATTTACCTTCCAATTGACATATTGCCTTCTCCTGCGCATTAGCGACAAACAACGACGTCGACTCCTTCCCTTATTCCACGACAGAGTATTATTACGGTGTACCCACGCTGTGCCCGTGATAAAAACTGTACTCTCTATTGGATCTCATCCTTCTTTTTTAACTCCTTCGCCGTGCCTCCTTTTATACCATCGTCCACTCAGTCTTTATCGCTCCTTCTTTTATGCCCCTAACGCATGTTCGTGTTTCAGTTTTTATCGCCCCGCCCCACCCTCCGCCCACCAACCCTTGTATTCAGCTCGACGTATCCACCTTTCTCGCTTTGTTCGTGTCGCTCCCAGACTCTCACTCATTCATTCGCTCGCTCTCCTCTCGCGCTCCCTCCCTCCCTCCCACCCTCCCTCTCTCTCTCTTTGACACATGCACGCGCGCGCGCGCACGCACACCCACCGACGGTCCTGCTGGTTTCCTCTTGTTCGCGAGGCCCCCCCACCCAATCAAGAATTCGATCGTCGAGAGGGGTGAAAAGTAGTGACAGCAGTCGCCGTATGACAAACTCTGGCAGCAGCGTAGCTTATTCCGCTGCCCCTCGCTCCTTTTCCACTACGTACTTTACCCATTGAGCTTCCTGCTCGCATAAACAAACCGAACGAACTTCTGCTTAAAACTCAAATTCGGGCGAGTAGAAGAGCATTGAAATGCTATATTATGAGGATATTCGTGAAATAAAATGGAGAAGGATAGGACGGACTTGTGGCGAAGAATTTTCGAACGCGGAGAAGATAAAACAAGGCTGGAGGACGATGGGATGAAAAAACGCTCGTAGCAGTACGTAATCTGTTCACGAATGGAAAATTTTGAATAATACAAACAAAGGGGGAATTATTAAACAATTGTAATTCAGAAATTTTTTAAAATAACGAATACAATTTTATCTCGTAAGGACAGATATTAATGACTTATTAAGCTCTCCGATTTAATAGATTAAGTAAGAACTGTGACGGGTTTGGCTGCAATGTAGAATTTAAAATTTCCGATGTTTTTAATTATGTCGTTTGTATATATGGTCGTATATATGGTTATATATATATATATATTATGGTTTGTAATACAAAATTGAAGAATAATGCTAGCACTTGCAAAAAAATGTACAATAGTACGCAATAGAGTTATGAAATTCGCAATGAATCACGTCGATTTAGGATGCCCGTAACTACACTAAAATAAATGCGTATTATTAAGATTGTAAATAATTTAATTTTAAGACAAAGTTCCACATTGAACAAAATAATTATACTAATTGAGAGTATTGGATTAGTTTACTAGAAGTAAATTTTTTCATTATTTTGCCTTTGTAATAAGCTATAAAAGTAAATAGTAGATACATAAATAAAAGATCATAGAGAAAAAAGAGAACAATAGAAGAAAAAATGTGAACTAGGAAAAAGATAAAGGTACAAAGAAAAATGAACCGAGGTAATAAATGGATAGAAACAAGTTAGCAGGAACATGGGGTGCTATAAACAGAAGTATTGGGTGAAAGAGTAAAAGATTCTTGAAGTGATAAGATTAAAATGGAGCGATAAAAATGAAAAAATTCAATAGCAAAACGAGATCGAAAAAAGTAGTTAATAATGAAAGTAGATGATAATTTGTCTAATACAACAGTAATTGAAATGAAACTACTTTTTCAAAATAAAACTTTAAATAAAAAGTGCATCTTTTCTGTTTACTTTGAGTTAATTATAAAATAGAATTTTTTTCAGATGTATTTTCTCAATACCATAGTTTTAAAAATGAGGAAGTAATTGTGTATACCGATTAAAATAAATAAATAAATATATGTATGTATATATATATATATATTTATATATGTGTATGTGTGTGTGTGTGTGTTTGTGTATAGTTATATTTTTACATATATTTTGCGATAATTATAATAAAATTGAAAATATTTCAAAACTCATAACAGTCAATTTCGGTACAAAATCTCTTTGTATACGTGAAGTAAATTAAATCATAGATGAACACACGTTTAAAGAAATAGAAAAGTTAAAGATATGCGGAGCAAAGCGAAAGAATTTAAAAAGAAGCAAGGAAGAAAAAAAGCTTTTAATTAAATTTTAAAGCATGAGTTAGCATCATTTAATTAAAAATTGAGTAAATTTTTTTTTTCAAGTAAACATATTTTATAGGCTTGTTTTATAAAATTCAATGTCTTGGTAATTTATTCTAAGACTGCTTATTTTTTTTGTAAAATGTCTGTAAAACAATAATAAAACGTTTGTAATAATAATAAGAATTTAAATAATTATTCGTAAAATTTCCTTCTGATTTTCTATGCATGGGTTAGGTTGTTTAATTTCCATTTCAAGGCTTCTGAAAGTCAGATTAAATCATTTGCGTGCCCAAAAATACGTAAGAAATTAACGAATAAGTAAATACATGCCGATCTCTATTACAATTGAATACTATTTCATAATAAATGATACAGTCTTTATTCAAAATTTGCCCATAGAATATTGTCAGATTTGTTTGCAGTTCGTGAGTTTAAAACACGATAAAAGTTTATATAGAAGTAACTAGACGCACAAACAATAGAAATAGCATTTCGAAGATAAGATTTGATATGTTCCGCTAAAATAAGAATTCTTATTTAGAGATGCGACAGCAGAGGATTAATCTATTTAGAAAAGTAATAATATTTGCGTCCGTAGAGATAACCGTTACACGCCCTGCCGAGTGACAATTCTGTCGAGTATTCAAAATATCCGCAGCGATGCCAAGGATCAAAATGGAATATCGTGTGTCGTAGCGCAATGCAACGTAACGGTAAGAGGTATCGAGCGCTCGCGAGGGGACGCGTACGCAATCCAAGAGGGATAAAAGGATAGGAATAGATATTGCCAGGGGCGAGCCATTCCTTTTTCGCAATCCCTAAGAATTCAGAGGCGCGCGCGCACGTATTCTCTTAATTACATACAATCAAGCGAATCATCCGAGGCCACCGGGGCTTTGGGTCGTCGCTGCTGCGCCGAGGGTACGGGAATCGTATTCCCGGCAGCGTCGCGGTAATAACTCCCGGCTCGGGCCCGGAGGCTCCGGCTCAAGAGCCAGATCTCATTATCGGGCTCTCCGCGAGCACGAGCTGCGCCTCGAGGCCCGCAGCCGAGGGCCATGGACCGGGGGTCGGGCCTCGGGAGCCGAGGGTCGGACGGGAGAGTCGCGGGCAGCGGGAAGCCGGAGGCCGAGCCTCGGCGAGGAAGGCCCAGTCGCCTCGGCGGAGCGAGTGGAATCGTCCTTGCGGAAGTCGAGCCCTCGCCTCGGGGGGCTCCGCGTCGCGAGCGTCGGCCTTCCGCCGGACGGAGGAGCGGCGCAGAGGACAAAGGGCCGCCGCTGCGAGGCGCCGAAGGTAGACACGAGGAAGGTGGAGTCGGCCGGCGGCAAGGGGCGGGGGGGCGGCGGGAGGGTGCGGAAGGAGTCACTCGGCGGCGTCAGGGGCGCCGACGACTCCCGCCTCTCGCTTCGCGCGCGCCCGGCGGGGGGGGGCCCGGGGGTCCGCCCGGTGCGTTGGCTCCGCGCGCATGTCTGGTCGGCCCGCGAGGCGCACGCGTGTGTAAGCGCGCGCACGGGGGCGCGCGCGCCCCGGTAGGGGAGGTCCGCCGGAGAGGATCGCTCCCGATCGGTGGCCTCGGCGGCGCAGTGCGCGAAGTTGCCTCGAGTCCCGCGGCCGAGCACCGCCACGGAGTGCGCGACGCGTCCCTTGCCGCCGAGGTCACGTGGATGCTGAGCGAGCGACGGGGCCGCGCCGTGGCTCGAGGGCCCAGTAGTGCGTCCCGTTCACCGGGCCCGGCTCCCACCCCCGCCGCCGACGCCGCCTCGTCGTCGCCGTCGCCGTCAGTGCTGCGAGGGTAGCTCGCCCCCTGCTCCTCCTACCTCCTCCTGCTCCGCCAGCGCACCGCTCCCGTCCCCCCCCCCAAGCGCAGCCTGCCCCCGGCCGGCCCCGGGCGAGCCCGTGCGCGAGTGCCGGTGTGTTGGTGCGTGGGAGCGGCTCGTCCTCATCCCCCCGGCGCGAGTCGCCCCGGGGGCCCACCCGCCGCCGCCGCCGCCGCGCCCCATCAGTCGGGGTCCCGCGGAGCGGAGGCCGCGGCCCACGTGGCCCGGGGGGCGCATCCCGAGACCGAGCACCCGCTCGGCCTGAGCCGCCTCTCGTGGGGCCGAGAGAGCCGCGGCGCGGGCCACGCCGGCGGCGCCGAGAGGAGCGAGGACGGGGGCGAGGCTCGAGGCTCCGAGTCCTCCCCGACTGCAGCTCGGGGCGAGGTGAGCAGCGAGACCGCGAGGCTTCGCCCGCTCGGGATACCAGTTGGCGAGGGTAGCCGCAGGCGCGCCCCTCGGTCCCCACCGCCCCCCATGGGCTGCCGGGAGTCGGCGCTCCGGGCCCGGCCGGGGCGGAAGGGGGCCGGATATTTCCGCGAGCCTCTCGAGGCTCCTCGGCGAGCCCTCGAGGGCTCGGTCGACCCTCGCGTTCCCCCGTCAATTCCCCCTCCGCAATCAAGCCTCGCTTATTAAAGGATCCAGTCGACGGCGAGCTCGCGCTCCCATCGCTCGAATGTGGATCACTGGGTCTCCGCGCCCGGGACGCTCGATCAAACTTGTTCGGCGAGCTTATTCGCGCATCGCCTTCGTTTAACCACCGCCTCGACACCGCGTCGTCCTGCAGCCTCTCGATAGGGTGCAAACACAAGCTCGAATGATTAATACTGATTACTAGGACAGGAGTCTCCCGTAGCAATTAAATCTACTCGTTACCGTAGTTATTGATACACGCACCTTCTCGGTTCTTCAGCTTTAATGGCATTCGGCCATGCATTTAGTTCCGTAGGCAACTGGCGAGATGTAATACTGGAATCATCTACTTGGCAACCATCGGCACTGAAAAATTACTCGAAATCCGTATAAATCTACTAATCGGTATTTACTTTAATAAAAGCATTTGTAACAGTTCAATTGTAATAATAAAGATCGTACTGTAACAATCATACTTTCATTCCAATTGTGCACGAATCAATGTATCGATAAGTTGCTTTCTTCCAGTAATTGCATCGTCGCTTTACGAGTTTAACTTTCATACATATATAATGTGCTCGCACAATAGCTTTGATATTTTTTCGAATTTAGTGAGCGATGAGCCCTATCGAAATCGTGAATAATCAAAGCTTGTAATTTAGAGATTGTACTGTACGAAATTTTTCAAAGCTCGCTAGATTTACAAAAAGCTTCGGCTACATTATTTGCTTGTCACGTTGTGCAACAATTTTCTAAAAATTACGGAATACATTTCACGATATTAAGTTTTGATGCACTTTTTAATTTAAAAATGTGGTACATGTATGTACATGGATTTTTTAATCAGCACATATATTACCAGAATATACAAAGCTAACAATTTCAATATTATCTAAACTTTTTTTGGTCAATATGCTTTCACTTGTAACATTATATAATTAAATTGAGAGTTTTTTTTTCATTGAAATTTGCAAATATTTAGACGCGTTCTGGAAGATTTGAAAATTATCAAATCTAAGCTAGCGATAGTCTCTGATTTCGGTAATGATGGGATACGACGCTACATTTTTTTCCAGTTGTTAATTATTGAAACGAATTATTCGCTCGAACGGACGCGAATACAGCGTCATTTCCGATAAACTATTAACGCACTTCCTGTAAATTATTTAGGAACAAATAATTTTTAACCATTCGTCCGCTATCTGCAATCTCCTTCCAAATAAAATCAACGGTTATAAAAATGATTTATTTTTGATATTATTTGCCTTCTCATTGATTTAAAGTGGTAGTGGTTCGGGTGCAATCAATCCGTATGAGTTCGTCAACTGAACATGTGCTTATCAATTGATTGACTAGAGCTCTCACTGTCGCAATGATTTCTTTTTATGCATTAAAATGCATCTGCTTAATCGAATTTATAAATATGCGCGAGCGAAACATTTTAAACGAAAAATAAAGCATACACTGAATTCGTACTTACTGCACAGTTTAATAAAGCACCATTGACCGTATTTTGATCGCTTATGTTTAGCATTAAATCTGAATGTTTAATTTTAATCATACAAGTAAGACGATACTAACATCGCTAACGATTTTATATTTTTGGTTGAGAAAAAGAGGAAATACTTCACCTTTATCAAGAGCTTAATGAACTATAAAACTTTGAAATGCAATTTACCTTGCTGATAAATTAAACAGATTCTTACCGGATTAACTGTTATAGAACTTCTTATGGCAATACTTATTCATATACTTTACAGAAATGGTAGTATAAAACAAAATAAACAAGATAATGTTGTTTTTTGAATAAAGATACGTAACAGGAATAGACAACAGTTATTTTTTGTAAAAAAAAGTATATACCATTATAAAATACTAATAAATTTAGGTTAGTTAATTAAATGTGAAAATCATCAAGCTTTATATTCTAGTTCAAGTTAATATGGTTAAATTAATAAAGGAGCGGCTCATAATGTATAATACGCGATAAGCGCACAAAAAAATTATAACTTTTATTCGAGTACTTTCATTTAAGAGTTAAAAACAATTCTATAAAAATATATGTTATTATGTTTATCATGCTATTTAAAAAAAAAAAATATTTTCAACGAAGCTTTAATAATTAGTCGTGCCCAATCATTTTGCTTTACACATGTAATAAATAATTATAATGGAGATAATGAACAAAATTTCTAGTAAACGTTAAAGTATATAATTTTATTAAATGAAAAAATTTGGGTAAATTAAATAGTATTTGCTTTAATTTATTAAAAAAAATTACTATTGTTATAAAAATTCTATTTTTCGTTAAATTAATTAATAAAATCTATTAGTGTTTTTATACCACCAATAAATAGCTTAATTTTGACATTTGCGAAATATATAATTAGCGTTATCATTGTTATTAAAATCAATGTTTTAGTGAATTTATATATATAAAGTAAAAAATTATGAGGATATGCCCGTACTGTTATTTCTGTTTTCAAAAAAAATATAGAGGATTTTTTAAGTTTTTTAATAATAATGTACGTCGTAAACATTTGGTTTTTACAACGGAAATGAATGTTCCAGCTCATTATTAAAACAATATCGCATATTATAAATTATAAATTACCATTAACGGGATAACAGAAATTCGTAATTTTGCTTTTAACAAATATATGTAAATAATTTGACTCCACTGTATTTTACGATAAGTTTAATTTAAATTTTTTAAATGTTCGTCTTAGAAGTTTTATACTGCTTTGCTCTCTGAACCAATGCATGCATAAATATAGGAAGAGAATAGGGGCTGTTTGAAAAAATTCAATTATTTGGTTTAATAATACATCGAAATATATAATCAAAAAATACATCCTTACGGTATTGATTTCTATGTATTTCTCTTATATGAATATATATATTTTAAAATATATGGAAAATAAATGAGAACGAAAATCAAATATAGACAGTCCGCATACTTGGATAGGCATTTTCAATTTTTATTGACATATCTCGATGTAGCCTTAAATGAGATACAGAAGTTTTTTGTTTGCAAAAAACTGTATTTTTTTATGATTAAAAAAAATATGCATATAATAAAAGTGTATTTCTACAGAGTGTAAAAGTTGATTAATTATTTTCTATTAACGCGAATGGTAAATTCCTCAAGGCGTAAAAACAACTTTAATGCTTCGTCGTTAAGGGAATGAATATTTTGTGAAATGTATTACGTAATTATTTGAGGTATTGATTCGATTAATGAAAATCAAATAAGGATGGATTACTTTATCTATCCTGGAGCACAAAGTGAATGCCAAGAAATGTACGACGAGCCAACCAATTTTCTTTGGTAAATAATTTAAAAAATGTACAACTTGTAGAAACCGTTTCTCGAAACGGTCCTCGAAAAGTAGCAACTGTAAATTCAAAAGTACAATGCTAACCGGAGCACTGGATTTCACCTTGGTAATTAAGGTCCACGTAATGAAAAAAGTAAAATAAAAGCCTTGGACGGTGGAGGCGCAGCGCCACGAACATTAATTATACGAAATGGTCTGTGGAGAGTGGGGGGATGAACTTGTTTTGCACTTAAATTTCCATTAATTTGCGTTTTATATAAGCGGACTTACCCATGGACGAGGGTCGACTGGACGACGGCGTCGAGGTCACACGTAGAGGGGGCGGGGGCGGGCGGTGGGGTTAACGAGAGGAAAGAAGCTTTCGAGACGCGGCTCTTCGCGCGCGAACTTTGAAAAAAATCAGCGTCCAGGGAGAAAAAGCCTGACAGCGCATGGGGAAAAAGCTCCGAGTGCGAACGATACGGAGTGCGGAGGGCTAAGAATGGAAATTATATGAGAGGAGAGCGGAAATTTCTATATCTGCTTTTCAGCAAAAAGTTAATAAGCGCGATTTGTTCGTCTGATCAATGAGCATCGAAGAGCTCATGGATAATTTTCAATTTACAGCTAAAAAAGCTAAACGAGTGCACATAAATTTACAGAAGTTTAGATAGAAGCATCTATATATATACGGGAGATAAAAATAAATTTTAGAGAAAAAGATTAGCTATTCAATGCCACACGTTTAATTAATAGCGTAAAAATCAGTTACTCGTAAACAACCATTTATCAAAAATTGAAAGACGAACGGGAATGACCGACATTTTTCAATGTAACTGTCGTCGTTATATGATTATTATTGATGTAGATGTATTTTTCAAGATTATCAAATTTAACAAAACTACGTGATTTTTGTAATTGTTCCAAGACATTTCTCATAAACGACATGACAACTGAAGCCTCATCAATATTTATAAAGCTGTCCTATTTCTACTTTATTTTTATGCAAAGCAGCATCATCAATCTGTTTTACATTACCAGAATCCATGCATTGACTTAGTAAATATAATATATGAAGTTAAACCAATTATTAAATGCATTTAATTGACTAAACTTTGTGCATCGAAAAACGTAAATGGGGTAATCTGCCTGATATTGATAATCCAAAACTTGCAACACATCCTATTAGTAAAAGCTAACTAATCTAATCTTCAATTCGCTTCTACTTAGTCATATCCTGTTTTTTATTGGAAAAGTTAATATGGGGACTACGGCTTAACCTGGAATACACGTACACTGCCGAGTATTTATATCTAATTAATAACTTAGCTGCGTATTACTTATAAATCATCGTTAATGTCAGACCCTTTTTTTCTTTATTAATTATTATTAATATTATTTAATTACAAGAGCGAAGTAGGAAAATTTTTAACTCAGCACACTATTAATTAATAACACTGTCTTAAAAAAAATTTTTTTATTTTGTCAACAGATGCTAATCATTGTAAGTTATTAAATAAATTTTACGTTTTACGATCCCACTTGAAAATAGCAAATTTCCATACATATATATATATATATATATATACATCTTTAAATGCTACTCATTATAATATTAATTTTATAAATGGTTTAGATAAGTAGATTAATTATTAAAATAGTTTTTTCCTATGATATTTTCTGCTTATTATTATAAGTTCCCAGCAAATGATTCACAAGGTACTTACACACACATATGCGCACACTTGCTACCGGCGCACGTGAGCATCTAATGAACGAGAATGTAAAGATAATCACACGTGCAGTATAAATATTTTAGCCGTCCTGCAGAATGGCCGTCAAGTTAATTGATGATAAGTACATTGTACACGATGATAAATACACAATCTTAGGCAATTTTGAAGAAATTACTTATTCGGTCACCAATTTTGCAAGGTTATCCTGCAATTAAAATTAATGATTGTTATACATGATTATCCCCGCTCTAAAACAGTTTATTGCATTACTCTTGATGAACTGTTAATAACATTCTTGTATTCTTAAGTCTTTCTATGTAAAGATGAATTGCTTTTGATTTATGTATCATGCTTGTCAGCATTTGAGAAATGATATTTTTGCATGCAGCTAAAATGAAAATTTAATAAAGAGGCACGCGGCACCGAGTATTTGTGTTTTTAAATTAACGTACAAATAGTTAATATCGATAGTCGAGGAAAATTAGAGGAAACGTCAGGTCTTTAACAAATGAATGTATGTCAAAAAAGAAAAAAAAAAAAAAGAAAAGGAAAATAAAATAAAAAGATGAAGAAAACAGAAAAAAGGGGGATCATAAAAAGGTACGAGACTTCAATTTAAAGAGGCTTTTTTAACAATGAAATAGCATAAAATCTTTTGTTGGTCGAAAGCTTTAAACGTATCCTTATATCTTTGAGCATTGTAAATATTAGCCCTATCGTCACTTATAGCGTGAATAAAAATGTTGAGCTTGCAAATACCGTATATAAATAGCTAAACACAATTGATCACAAAACGCGAGTAAAAACTTGTATACTCGGCTAAACGAGAAAGCGAGAAGAAAAAAAAACATCGTCGCGACGAGGCCATTCATCATTAACGAAAAAAAAGCCACGGGTTCGAGACACGCGAGTGTCGGGCTCACACGTTTGAGAATCTCGCTGCTCTATAATCGAGCTGCGCGTAACGAGATTCCGTCCGCATCCGGTCGAAAAGCCGACTGCAAATAAGCCTCCGGGAGACGTAACGAGTCGCTCGCCGAAATATGAGCGATGGGCACTCGAGCGCGCCTTCGCGGGTCGCGCGGCCCTGGAAACGTCGGAACGCCAGGGTGAGGGAGCGAGGAGAGCCGCGAGACTCGCGAAGGAGCCGAAAGCGCTCGGACCTCGGCGGAGGAGCGATTAAAATTTATCGGTCGAGTCTAGGGATGGGGCGAGGCGCCAGCCGCCGCCCCCCCGGCCACCCCCACACGGCCTACGACCACTTCACGGGCGTCGCGCCGTGACCTCGTTTCGCTCCCTCCCGGCGGGCGAATTCCCCGAGTGGGCTTCGGGCCGCCGAGAGACGTGAAATTGAATGAGGTAGCGAGGGTCTGGACAGCAGTCGCTAATGTTTGCCCGTATAATTACGAGCCCCCGTCGTCGCCGTCGTCGGCCTTTTTGTCCCCTTCTTTCTCGTTCGGACAAATTTTGGCCTGCGGCCTGGAATTATCATACACGGGCCATCCGTGATAAATCGATAGCGGCCAAGCTCGGCGTTTTACATGCCGCTGGGGACTAAATTAGATGCGATGTTCGATTATTGCTTGTCGATTGCCGTGCTTTTGTCGAATTCCTGTTGCGCTCAATGCCCAGTAGTTCACGGCTCCGAGTCCGCTTTATTATCGGACTCAGTTCGGCTTTCGGGATCGGCTTTATGGAATTTCGGATAAGTGGTATTCCACTTTGATCTGACCCCGGGCACTCACCTCCTCCCGACAACCGCTAACCCGCCCTCGCCCCTCGCCTCGCGACCCCCCCCCCCATGAGCCAACCCTCCCCTCCGCCCACTCGCCGTTACTATGCATTTTATTTATGCACGCACTCGTGATAGATTGCATTAAGGAATTTACGGTGCTACTCTTTTATCCGACTCTGTCGCGACGCCCCTCTCCCCTGCTGCAAGCCAAAAATTGGATCCTGCAACAAAAGCATTTAACGGGGCTCATTTTACGTTGAGAAAGTTCTAATCTGAATTTCTGATGTTTACCTCGAACCTCAAGGACCTATAAACCGATTTGCGATGTTTATTATTATTATTATTATTATTATTATTATTATTATTATGCAAATTATCAATTTATCCATTTTGTTTTTAATCAATAAGAATCGAAGCCTTTGCTTATACCTCATTTACATAAAATAGAGAGAAAGGAGCTTTTTATGCAACATTGATGAGCAAAAAAGGAATTCGGTTGATAAAACTTATTTAAAACCTCTTTAAAAAAAAAAGGTTTTTTTAGTTTATTGCACAACGCAACTGTATATTTAAAATATTTCTTATAATTTTTGTACATGATTTTTTTTAAATTCGTCGTTTCTTTTTTAATGAAAAAATAGATTTATCCATTCATTTGTGCTCGTATGTGTACACGTTTAAAAAAGCGAACCCTCGGGTCTCGAGGACGGACGAAACAAATTTTGACGTTGTGTAGTTTTTTGATTTATTTTTCAGCACGTAATAAAATCTTTAAGATTTACCGATGTACTTTATTTCATAAAGATTATTTTCACTTTTATATCTGAAATAAAATACTGTCTAACGAAATAGTTATTATTATTATAATTTACGAGTGCTTCCTCTTAGAAGTTTTAAAATTCTTAGCCTTAATTACAACGCAAGCTAATGTTTACTTAAAATTTGTATAATTTATAAAATTAACTATATAATTTAAATTAAGCAACTAAATATTTGATACTAAGCTTAGTATTTTTTAAATTAAAATGCACCTACAGTTAATTTTTAACGAAGAAATAAATATATGTTATTTATATTTTCAACTGACATTAACATCAAAATTATATAATAATGAAGTGTAATTGTAAAGCTTCATTGTTTAAAAAATAACAGTCACTGCGTAAAAGTTGCTTTCTTATTATGTTGTAAATAAGGATTACAGTTCATAAGAATGAACATTTTGCAAAAGAGTTCCATTGAGTACACCTTTGTATTTCAATTTTAATACATCCACATTTTTAAATTTTCACAAGAAAATTAAAAAATGGAATTATTAAATTGAATACCGAATTATTCACCTTTTTCCATTGTTAATTACCCGATGTCACATTCCTAATTGGCTACAACTACGATTACGATTACGGTAGCCACTTTACGGAAGACGGGTATAAAGATCGTTAACCAAATCGGAACAAGAGGATCCGTTACAAAAGTGACGGTTCCACGTTCGAATAGCAGTCGAATAGAGCAGATTTTGCCTTTTCTATTTGTACTGCTCACTCAATATATCAACGTTTCATTTATACATGATCCAGATACATTTCAATGGCCTGGCAATGTTAACGCAATAGCTTCAGCCCGATAAGTTAGTTTTGTTTTCGGTTAAAAAATAATTCTTAATTTAATTGCCCAGTCGGGAAATTGAAAACACGAGACCATAAGGGGCATAAAAAAAAGTTAATAATATTATCGAAACCTTTTAGGGTATACTTTCATTTTGGAAAATTGTATTCTTAACTTAAAAATAGCTTCACTTATGTAAATTAGCCCAATTGCATCCACTTTTCTTCAAGGGAAGAAATTTCATCTTGATGTCATCTAATAATGCAGAGGAAAAAATTTATTTCTACTGATAAGCTATTGTCGGCTACCCTTGCTGTCAATATTCCATACGCTTTGTATTCATCAGATTCACTTCTGCATCACTTAGATGAAATGCAATACCGTGAAGAAGATACGAATACATGTT
Organism: Kradibia gibbosae; assembly: GCA_018907135.1. Lineage (NCBI taxonomy): Eukaryota > Metazoa > Arthropoda > Insecta > Hymenoptera > Agaonidae > Kradibia > Kradibia gibbosae. The sequence continues at coordinate 1,840,935 of JACCHX010000003.1, read as the reverse complement.
ATCATCTACGATCAGTGGCGTGACCTCGGCTCTACACTCTGTAGTAGAGACGATTGGTTTACGTATCGCCGACATGAGAAGAGTGGCTTTCTTCCCTGGAGGCAGCCGTACAGAGAGCTGAAGAAAGATATATATATATATATATAAAGAGAGGATCTAGCAAGGGAGAGTTTTTCTATCGTTAGAGTCGAGCCACTACGTCGCAGCGAAAATGATGATTTTGCCCTTTTGTGCACGCTGCGCTTTTACTCCCCGTAGGCTGCCTGATCGCGCTACTCCTTCTATATTTTGCTTTACTACCTCCTCCTTTTATCCCCCCCCCCTTGCGCCCTCCTCGTGCTCGCGACGACGCGTCTCGACACCTGCGCCACCCACGAACGCGATTCTTCTATACCGGGAGATTTCGCGTGCTTCAAGCCACGTTTGTAGAGGCTTCTAAAGGCTTAGCGAAGGTGCCAAGGAAATTTAAGCAACTGCAAATTCTTCGGCCTACTTCAATGCGCTTAACGAAATGCGTTGAAAGAGATTTTCCAACCGTGGCTAAAAAATTAATTATTCACAAGTATGCAGGATGTGAGTTTCTTCTTGGCTTCACCTTTGAAATTAATTACAATCTCCCTATCGGTTTTATAAGTTTCGTAATCAAATTGGTAATAAAATTGACCTGTAATCAGTATTAAGTGATTATTATTAATTATCAGGAAAGGAATAATAATCTAAATCAATATCCTTGATTTTCAAAATTGACAAAATTGTAATTATTTATTCATAGTATACTGCCAAATTTGCATTCATTATATTCTTAATCATAAAACAATGTAAGTTTATTCATCAGGTATTACAAAATTATACGAATTTTTAATTATTCATGCATTTTCAATTATTGTCCTTACATTGTAAGTGTTGTAAATGGCAAGATCTCTTTTAGATATATAACGAGATAAGACTTAATGCGATTTATTTTTCATAGCATTACTCCACAAATGTATTAAATTTTCGTAAAATAATTCTTTCTCCGACAGTCTATTTTTCTATTTTTGTCAATACCTTTACAGAATAAATTTTATTTTTCGCAATATTTCCATTTTAAAACTTATCTAAAGTAAGGATAGATGTTCGAACAACATTTGATATAAATATTTTCACTTCATGTTAGTGTGAGCAAACATGAGAAATAACTTTTCAGTGGCGTTTACGTCGAAGGGATTGTAAGTTGTTTTTCTTTGGGTTCATAACCGTAAACGCAATGTCCTTAAGCTCAGAAAACACTTGAGCTTTAGCAGTGATTCATTACAATCGCAATTCATTGCATGTTGTTACAAAGAAATACAGAATACAAGAATGCAAAGTTAGCAGATAAAGTTACGAAGCAAGAGATTGATTCTTTTATTAGTTCATTAAAATGTTATATTAAACAGGATATCGACTTTTTTCCCTGAGCATAGTTTTATTGTTAAACATGCGAAGAAGGCAAGTTTTGAATTTCAATGAAAACTTGTCATAAAATGGAAAGGGCTATATTTTTATTAATAAACGTTCTATACTAAAAATAAGGTAATGCAATCAACAACGTTTAAAAAACCTCAGGCATAAATAAAAGTTATGTCGGAATTTTTTAAAAAGCATGAATTTCTTTGAAAAGTTAAGCAAGATTACAATTTGTGTTGAATAAAATTTTGTATTTTCATCAAATTGATAACTTAAAAGAATATCTCCTTACTATTAATATTCCTCTAACAATGGATTTTTAAGATAATATTTTCCTTTGAAATATTAAATACTCGACATGTATTTTTTTAAACTTATTATTTAAATTATATTTAATAACATAAAATGACTTTTTCCCGACAGGAATGGGTTTTTGAATTTTAAATAACGATACTTGTCAATATGAAAGTAATCATACTTAGAATAAATTTTATGCATTGCGTCTGACATCCGATTTACTTTTTTATAACCGGAAAATATTATTTTTACATTGTTAATAATTTTACGTTACATAAATATCATAGTTATAAATATTTATTAAAAAGCATAATAAATATCGTACAATTGTTTTTGAAAAATATATAGAATTGATAACTTGCTTTATTTAAAGGGTTAAGTAGTACAATTTTGACTTTGTCAGAAATATTGACTTAATTACTATAGACATAATAACGTATTAAATTTTATTTTAACATAAACAAGTTTATTTTTTTTAAAAATTCAACCTAATTTTAAAATACGTATAAAAATTAGTTGCAAATAAGTCTTTACTTTACAAGTTTCTTAAAAAACTGTTTTGCATTAAATAAAAATGGTTATCGAATTCACATACTTCAGAAGCACTTATCAAATAATTGTTTTGAAAATTTTCTATTTTTTCATTTTATGAATGGTGATATTGATAACGATTAATAATAATTTTAGTTAAAATATTTAATTGAATTAGTTTTTTATAATATGTTGCAACACATCATTTTTCAATTCATTTTGAGTTAATGATTATTGAAAAAAGCAGTAATTTTTTATCCTTAAATTAAATTAAACCTTTTTTTAAGTAGGTATATAAAATATATATATTTTTTCTAATTAACCTTTGCCGAAATTGGATCAGAATTTTACTTATTCATATTTTACTAAGGAACTTTGAATCGCTTTTTTCAAATATGCACATTTTACTAAAGGATCATATTTTCAATACAAAATACGTCTAACTAACTCGCTTAAATTATTTCAATATAATGGATATCAGTAAGTAAATGGATGGTAAATGGAAATAGGTAATTACATGTGTGTGGTGAGTAAAAAGCTTTAATATAAAAAGCTGATTAAAAAAATATTTAATACTCAAATCATTGTTAATATTACGTATTGAAATTATAACATTTTATTTAAAATAATAGAAAAGTATAATATGAAACCGATAAAATGGATTCTATGTATGTACTTGTACTTGTGGTACGCATTCAAAAGCAATTTTATAAAAAAAAATACTAGATTTTTTTTTACAAATTTTTCCCGTGCTTGTAACGGACAGATTGAAGATTGTGATGAAAAATTTCAGAATTAAATAGCCAATACAAAAAACAAATTTTTTATATATTTAGATAACGAGTGGTGTTTTTTTGTCGGCTGAAAATTCAAAAAGTAATCTTTTAAATGGCAAACGTTAGAGTATTTATTAAATATGTATTTTATACATAGCAAAAGTATATAATTTTCGTAGTACTACATTTACCTAATTTAAAAGTGTATATACTTATTTCGCTTTCAATCATAAATTTAGGCATGCAAATTCTAATTTTGATGGATTGTATGTATTAGTATATTTCACAATTACATTATTACCTTAAATCATCGTAGCAGCCAACGCAATTATAATGAATCTCTAATTAGTGCACTTCTCTTGTTAGTTAAAATCTAACTGCTTCTATTTATAATATTTTACGTATTTATAGATTTTGATTATGCAGACAATGTTCCATAATATCCATGAAGTAATTAAAAAATTAGTGAAAATAAAAGACGTGGTTTATTCTTCTTATGCTTCTTACAAATGAAGAGGATCATTATTTTTAACTTTTAAAGAATAATGAAGATAATTTCAGTCTTCTGGCTATTATTTATTGCGTTACAGGAATAAACGTTAAAATTCTTATCAGTTTTGTTGCGGCTTTATGTGCTGCAAAGGGTATATACGCGAATCTTTAAGAATCGTAATTTCGAGGAATTTATTGTACGCAGAAGTGAATTTCTCAACCGCGTACATTAAAACCAATTGTACTTCGAGTGTCACAATTTAAAGGCACGATTAAAGACATATCGCTTAAAGCACGCAATGGCAAAATTAAGCTCCCGAATCGGTGGGAATTTGGCGCAAGCCGCGAAGTCGGCGGAATAAAAGGCAACACGCGCTGAGTATCCTGAGCGACAATCCATCAACATTTGCCAACAATCGGTGAGAATCTCTGGTAGTAACGCGAGCTGATTCAAATCGCCGGGGATCAGCCGATGGCTCGTGGCTGCGGGAGTCCGAGGGCGCAGAGGAAGTTCCGCACGAGAGTCCCGTGAGCGGGTGCATAAGTGCAAAATCCAATTCCTTCAATTTGATTCTCGGGACGAGAGGCCGGCTGTTGTCGCTTCCTCGAGCCGCGTCGAGGCTTCGGCGCTGGGACAGAGCGGCCCCCGGTCGAGGCGCGGACAACACTCGGTTGCCGCCGAGGAAACACCGCCCCGGGACAATCATCCCGGCTACGTCGCCCCGTATTTGAATATCCGGCGGGGGCTTCTCTCCTCGGCGAATTTGTATTCCGTGCCGAGGGGCGCCCTGGAAATTCGGATAAGCCGCCCGCCCGTTGAGGATATTATTTTTCTTTATGCGTCGATATTAAGGGAGGAGCGTGACCGAAAATTTAAGCTGACCTTTCGAGGCTCTCGAGGCAGGCTGGCGCTGGCCGCGGCTCGCCAGCCCTGCCCGACATTAATACCAGATTGTTGGCTGCCGGAATCGCACCCCAAAGGCCACTGACCCACTATATACCTCCGCGTTAACCCCCATTTACATGATCTTATTCTCCTCTTATTGCATTGTTTCAATTTCTCGATGCGGTCCCGCTCGCGTTGGCAATTGTTACGTTGGGGATTCGCGCTTCCCCTGGCCAAACCTCGGATTGCCCTTCCCTTTCATTTACTTATCTGGATTTTACATAAATTCTCTCGAATTTATCATCGCTTTAATAAATTCGTCCGCTGCCGTAAAAATTTAATCACAGAGCCATGCCTTTGTGGCGTTGGCTTTCGTAAGGCTCTAGCTACAACTACACGATATTATTATTCTCTATTTTCTCGGCGAATAAAATAATTTACTTTATTAAAGTTTTTCGCAATGCATAGATATACAGCTCTGAGTATTTCAAGCGACAATTTGATTAAAAACGGCATACTCGTGTTAACTAATATTTAAAGAATAAATAAATTAATATTTATCAAACCAAGACATATTTTTTTAATTTTCCATAAAACAAAATAGTAAGATATTTTTATGGTTTTCCGATGCATTTACAGATCCTTGCAGTTTTTAAAATAATCATGTCAAAACATTATTATTTTAATATAGTATTTCAAATTAAGCGAAAATGAAAAAATACTGTTGTAATTTCCTCTTAAAATTCAATTATATTAGATACGTAAAATATTGATTTTATAGATTGGTCTTCTTGAAAAAATGTTGTAGAAAACATATTCTTGTATCGAATTCGGTATACTTTACACTTTCGAACAAAACTAGTAAAAAAAAATCGTTTATTGACATCGTGCATGAGATCGTGGATAAAATTTTTATAGTAAATACGTATGTAAAATATTAAAATATTTAGATCGGACAATAATAATACTAAAATGGAGTAGTATTCGAAAACAAGTTTCGTTAAAAGTAATTCATAATGATTGTCTAATACATTTTAAAATTTATAATACATTAAACTACTAATGCACCAAATACAGAAACTGCTGACTAAGAACGAACAAAATAATTGGCAATCAAATAACGATGAAATAAATCAATAGTTACGATAAGCTTTTGTAATAACAATAATTACTTAAATTTATAAAATTGTAAAAAACATTTAAAACCTAGACGATTATGCGTGATTAAATACGTAACATAGTGTTGTTTACGAAATTTTTGTTTTTCGGTATTTAAAACGTAATCTCAAAGACAATTATGAATGAAGCAAATTAAAAATACAAAAAAATCGTTTTCTTAATTAAGCCAAATTGAGATAATTCTGAAAGCTATTAAAGGACTAATAAGAATTTATATATATATATATATGAAAGATTGTTCAGATTAAAGATAAACTTTACTGATAAATAATTCTGTAACTTGCTAAATGTAATCCATCAATCTAGTATAGTCGTTAATGTCCTTGTTGCGGTGGTTGATGAATGCTTGGTACAAATATTTAAAACTTTTAATAGACATACGAGTATATAATGGAGTAAATTATTTGATAAGCTAAAAAATACGTTAAGAATTAAATGAAGGAACTTTTATATTTATTTTCAAAAGCGGCTTGATATAAAATATTAATAAATTCAATACACTGTAGTCTATATACAAATATTGAATTACTAAAATTCGAAATTGGATGAATGTTTACCCTTAGATATTATAATATGCAGGGAAAATGTTATAAATTTTTGTCCAATGAAATTTATTATTGGAAAACTTATATTATTTTATTTATTACGTTAGTTGTATTTTATGTAAAATAATGTACCCTAAATGCGCATATATACAGAAATACGAAATGAATGAGAGTAATTTTGCGAGAAGTGTGAAATCCAAAATTGCACAGTCAGTCGAAAGAAAACAATAGATTATAAAAAAGAAAAAAAAAGCAATAAAACAATATTTTATTACTTACATAAATGCAATATCTGAATAAAATAAAGAGTTGAGCATGAGAAAACTGTGTAAAGCACTTCATATGATTGTGAAATTGAATTTAAAATGCCAAACCAAGAAAATACAAAAATACCCCACGATAGGATCACAATGAAGAAGTTATAAAAATATTTTAGAAAGCATAAGTTGTACTAAGCAGTATAAGCAAATTAAGTGGAAAATAAGAAAAATTACTTATGAACTTAAGGAGTGCATTAAAGATTCGCAGTAAATTGTCATTCGCTTTATTTAAAAATAAAATAAATATCGACCATTTCCTATGGCCTCTTAAATGCCCCCAGTCAGAATAAATCCCCGATTCCAGGGATAAATCATACGCCAGCATAAAACTTAACTACACTCAGGGTACGGCAGTGAAAACAGGCGCGAAACGACCTTCGACCACTCACACTGATTCTTCTCTACGGCAACCGCCAGTCGCTCTCGGCAAGTACTCGCACGCTCTCCCGTTCCCTCGAGTACACTCACGTTCATGTTATTTTGCATAAATTGAGCCATCACCGGGATCGCGTTGATATTTCCCTGTTACTTATTTCCAATACCACCGTAGCTCAGCTCACGGACGTTCCAGCTTCGACGGTTCCGTTGCCTCGAATCACCGGACTCCGCGGCTCGGTCGCTTTATACACTGACTGCATTTGATCTCTACTTAATATGTCTCCTCCGTGCTTAAATTCCTCATGACTGCTGATTGATGCAAAGCTTCAGTGTTTTTCACTGAAATTCTTCTTTGCGCCACGTGATTTTTTTGGCAACAGCGGTATATCGGAGGCTTTTCAATGCTCCTCTGCCCGCTCCTGATTTCTTCATCCTTAAGCCTGCTCACTTTCTCTGATTACTGCCTAACTTTACTTCTCACAAAAACGTATGATAAAGCGAACATTTATAACACTCAAGTTGTTACGAGTGAATAATACTATTATTAATATATGGATGTAAAAGTAGTTTCATAAAGGGTAAAGTTCGTAGACCTTCGTTTAAATACTATTAGTTTTCTTTTGAAATTATAAAATTAGCTTATTTATATTTAACAGCCATAACTGAAGCAATCGATCTCCTTTCGACATGGTGTAATTCGATGCTGATAATTTTGTACTGAAAAAAGCATTTAAATTTAAAGATGAAACAAAAATCATTTGGTTGAGATTTCTAAATCTAATCTATAGAAAAAAAACTGATAATTATGTTTATATTGTAATAAACACGTAACTTCAGCATAACTTATATATGAAAAAGGTAAAATAAAAAAAACTTAGAGTAAAATGAGAAAACATTTTTTTAATGCACTTCAATTCTAAAATAAATCATAATTAAAATTAATTTATTTACTAATTAAAAAGTTTTGAAAACAATTAGTGAATATTTTATATAGTCAATGCCAATATTTTCAACGCTATTAAAAGAAAACTACTTAGGTAATTAATATTCAAGATACAGTTTGCATGATGCTAAAGTAAAGAAAACGAGGCTTTCTCGCCTTTAGAGTTGCTTTATTTAAATTTTTAAATAAACCTTCTTTTTTTTGCTTTATATCTCATAGAAGCGCGTGCGTCTGTCGAGGGAGTTTTACAATAGATATGTATGGCTTATTAGGAATTATTAGTATATCAAACTAATATAGTCTTATGGGAAAGATTTAAGTAGCCGGCCGTAATACATCTATGGCATTTAGTTGTATATTACACACTCGAATACTTTTCCCACGTGAGCGACTTTATGGCGCTCGCCACATGACGGATACTTACAGTACTACTATGTACTGCGACGCCGTTTTACACTCGCGTTTTTCCATCCACGTTTACAGTTACACAGTTTGTGATCGCTGGTTACGTTTACATAAATTGTCACTGTTTACGGTTCTATGCTCATCGTGCTCACGCACGTCCTCACCGTTTATGCTCGTGAACGTGTTCGTAGCTTGCGCTTTCATTTAACTTTACAGCTTGAATTATTAAACTTATGCTGTAATTATATTGTTTGCTCATTTATTTATTAAGCTTTCTTCGTTAATTTAATCTTGCTTTGCCCCCCATGAAAATCTAATTTTGTCCCTTGTGGATGCTGCTTTTTTTAAGTATTGACTGACCGGCACCATAACATTTTCCCCTATGAACTGTGTTTCCGAATTATTTCTCGCCGAGCACCATTAACGTTTGTCCCTTATGAACTCTGTTTTGCAATGTTATCAGCTCAGTGCCGTTTCATATTTCTTGGGCATTCCCATCTCCTTTTCTGCTGGGATTCGATATAAGGAATAAAGGTCCTACAATTACGTTCGTAACGGATATTGAGGTGATGTTTTTAAATTAAAAATTAGTTCCTGAAATAGATTTTTGAAGCTGAATTATTATATCTGGCAAATATAATTATAAGAATCGCATTAAATTTTTCTCAAAAGTATACGAAAACATATGTGTTCAAAATGACAAAAGATTTTTATTTGCAACAAGCACTTTACGATGAGAAGTTATTTGTCTTACAAATAATAACTCGACCATTAAACTCTATCGGAACCATTAAACAGCTACACGATTTGACTCATGCTATAACCTCAATAGGAAATTGAATTGCAGTAATTTACACATCAATATATGAGAAAGTGCATAAATTTAGTACCTATACTATCGATAATAAATTATAAGCTATGTAAACAAGGAGATATTTAATAATTTATCTACATACATATTTTATAAAAAATTTAAATAAAAAATACGATGCTAATAAAACCTGAAAAAATACGTCCTTTTAAAAATGGTAAGTCAAGCATATAAGTATTTTAAAAATTGAAGTTCCCTAAAATTCAAAAAAAAAAAAAAAAAATTTTTTTCGTTAATATATTAAAATGAGTGAAATATTTTCGTGATACATTAATGTTTATACATTAATTAATGTAGGTCAAACAAATCTTAAAACGTCTTATTCTCAAAAACAATTCCTTGTTTACGAAGGTCCTTTGTATAAACGTAACTTTTCAACTAATTATTTAAAAATCAGAGAAAAAATAGACGTGAGGACTTTTTCAAGAATTACTTCAATTTTTTTAATTTACTTTGATAATTTTTAATATTTCACACAAAATTAATTGAAAAACTATAGTAACCATTAAATTACACTTAACAACAAAGGTATCAAAACTTGTACGTGTTTTATTAATCAGTTTTAAAATTACTTAAATATCATAAAATAACTTTTTTATGAAATGGGTTTTCATTCGAGCTGTTCAATTAAAATTAAAGAATGGTTAAAAACTATTGTAAATAATGTTATTTGAACATTTTCGTTTAATACACAAAGTGTCAAACATTCTTTATATCTTTCTAGTAATTTAAAATTTTTATCAAAATAGATTTGCGTATACTTTGGAGATAATAAGAAATAAAAAGATTTCAATTTTATTCGAGTATTTCAGGACCTTTTTTTATCCTAACCAACAAATAAACAAGCTCGACCGCAATCAGAAAGTTGAACCATAATATTCATGTTTTAAATTCTTATGTAAATACTTTAGAGGCAAAACTTTTTTTAAAAAAATCAACAATTTATTATTTCAGCTAATGCAAATAGCTTAACATATTTTATTAAATATATGCCAATCATAATAATTTAAGGGGGTTAAAAAATATTTTATTATATTATAACAAAATTTTGCGCTATACAAGGTATTACCAATAATCAATGACTAATTCAATACATAAATATTAATGATTTAAAATAAATTTTACTATAATTGTAACAAAACATAAAAATCTGTTTGTTTAAAAGCCTTCGAGTACTTCGAGTTTCTTTTAATTTTAAATTTAGATAAGCAACGTGATCTTTACTGCTTATTATGATTAGAAAATTTTAATTAATCGACCCATTATACACAAATATATACAAAAATAATAGACCTTAATATTAAGGAAACAGTCGTTAAGTGTTTGTATAGTCTGATTTTATAATCCCATTTAAAAGTTTTTTATGAGTTTATCATGCAATTGTATATTTCGTTATCATCTGATATATACCTCAATTGAATTATAAAAAAAGTGTTTGTTGTCAATAAATCCATTTAAAAATTTCAAGTAGAAAGAATAATTTATACGAATAACATATGTACAGTAGCTTATTTTTGTTGGCTTTATGCATCTGCCAAAAAAATATAAATTATGTACACAAAATAAAAATTCGCGTACTTCCGAAAAAAATAAGCAACGATTCAATAATTTATATTCAAATAACTTTAGAATTCTAAATACCTTTTACAATTTACAATTACATTTAGATTATCTACAATAATAAACTTGCTGCTATGTTATAAAAACGGCAATATTATTATTACAAAGTAATTTTAATCGAAAACTAAACTTATATGTAAAAACTTTATATGTAACCACTCCCGAAAATTAATTTTTTTTACATTAATTATGATGTATATTATAATTTTGTACAATAATCTTCAAAATATCTACAAAAAATGTTATATTGCATTATTTGTTATTTATAATATTTGCTTGAAATAAAAGATGAATATGACAGTATTAACTATTATAATAATGTTTTGTATTTACAAAATAAAAATAAGCACTGAAATGCACCTTCCATAGAATTTTCATGTATTTATTATATTTGACTATAAATTTCATCACCTATAATTTGGAATTTAAAATCATCCCTTTAAGTTTGTACTTCATAAATTCACACTTTCGTTTAACAACGACATTAGTTTACGGCACTAAACTCTGAACTCAACCCTATTAAGAGACTAGAAACCACAAGCTTATAATTTTAGAGCTAAGGAAACTGAGTAATCAAAATTTGTATGCAATCCTATATTTAGTGTCAGTTAAACGACTTGACCATAAGCTTTTTAAATGCTACTTATAAAAGCATATTTATACATAATTTTTTTAATGTTATTTTTTAAATGTTTAATGATTATTTATAGTATAATTTTAAATTGACAACTATTTGACAATTACTAATAAATTTTTGAAAAAAAAATTTATTATTGCAGTATTAGAAATACTCATTTTCCTTATATTTTTTCACTAGTACACATCAATATAATTTTATATGAAAAAATTAGATTCACATTATTTAAATATTATTTATTCTACTTTTTTTTGATTATTAATTAAATTGTCAACATTTAACAATTATGCATCAGGAATATGAATTATAGTAGCAATTTTTTTTAATTGGAAAACTAATTTAAACAATTTGCAGCTATTAGATTTTTTTTCATTAGTTTTTTTTCTCTCATTCGCATGTCTTAAACTTCTCTTATAACACTTATTCAACGTTGCTTAAAGTTCCGATTAGGCGCATTTAAATAAGATATGCATAAAACTGTACCAAGTGTTGGTTGATAAAACACTACAATTAGCATGTAGATTAATATTAGAGAACTAGATGTCATAAAAAAGCAAAAGAAAGGTATGTTAATTTTGTTTGATTGATTAATTTTTGGATTTATTCGATTAGTTTGTATGTACATTGCTTTAAATATTTTTCAAAAAACCTTATACAATGAAGATGTTTTTTTTTTAAATAATTCAACAACAAAATATTTTTTTAAATTGAACTTTTTTAGATAAGCATTCAAGGATTTAACTCTTCTCTTCGAAGAAATAAAAAATCCTCAGATTTACATAAGCTTGAAACTATAATTTAAAATAAGAATTGCGTTTTTTGTATTAAAACTTACAAACGTACAAGTATTCTTAAATATCGCATTATTTTAATGAATATGTCTCTATCGATTTACATTTTAATATTTAGTAAAATATAAGTACACTTCGCATAAAAATAATTTATAAATGATAAATCTATTTTCGATTGTAGAACTATGTATCCTTGTATCAATAAATTGTTTAAAGAAGTATTATTCAATAGTCAAATAGAAATAGAATCGTTTAATACTCAACGAAGTGCAGAGGAAGAGAGAGAGAGAGAGAGAGAGAGAGAGAGAGAGAGAAAACCAGTTTTTAAAGTTATTTATTTTTATTTTTCAACAGCAGTACTAGATGACATGAATGTATGATTGATGCTTAAAAGCATTTAAGCTTTTGGAAATTCGTTTAAACGCGGAAATATAAAGAAATGACATCTAGCGCAAATCCGAATATCCCACATTTCTCTTGTTTGGCGAAAAAATTTAGCCTCGGAAAGAAAAACGCAGCTGTAGCTCGGCTCCTCCGTGACCGTATAATTCTACCCGAGAGTGCCCACTTCTCTCGTCCGCGAGTAATTCGGAGCTCTTTTTGATTAAAAGAGGCTGAGTGTCATAAGCCATGGCAAACAGCTCGCGGTAAGTGAAAATCGGGGAGGAAAAATTTTCTCAGCCGTGAGCGCCCCCATTCGCGCCTTCGTTTGGATGGAAATTAAAAAGTAGGAACTCGACTCGGGAATCATCCTCGGGGATGACGGTCGTCTATGCGGGATCGGCGGCGGGGCGGGGCTCGGGGAGAGCAGCTCCTATGAAAAGGAGTAACGAAGGTTGCGGGCGGAGGCGGGGGAATGGCTATTGACATGGCCGGATGAGACGGAGACGTCGAGAATAAAAGTGCAGCGTTAAGTGGAGCTTCGATGGTTTCTTTATATTTGCGTAAGCGACGCCGTCGTGCAATAATTACAAGCCAGGCTATGAGCGATTGCTTATACATTACGGTACTGTACTCTCGGAGCCCTATGATTGCAAAATAATGATCCGCTTGGCTTTCCCTCGGTATCTTTTCTATTTCCCCTATTGGCTTTGGACATCTAAGCTCTATTAACGTAGTTACCGCGCATGATAAATATCGAAGCTCCTCGTAAAGAGTTTGCACGAATACTCGTTAGTAATTTGATTCAAGTGTCATCGTCGTCGTTATCGAATGCACTTATCTTTGACGTCTTTAAACATCTAAAACTGCGCTTTAATGTTATCGAGCCGGAGGTCTTAGGGAGCACATACTTCTTCAGGATTTATTTTATCGCGTATAGCAAGACGACAGCTGGTGGTTTATGCTTTTATATTTCTCAGGATTATGGCAAAAGACATTTTATTAATCATTTGAAACAAATGCTCGTGTGCTCACACATAAGCATTGACGTTAAACGACAATACTTATCAATGGACACGCATCTTGATTGTATAGCTTATTCCGGACAGGTACATAATTATGCAGCTCGTGTGATTTATGTAACTGCAATACTGCATCAGCATAATAAATAAGATAACGAATAAGTAATTCCGTGCAGATTTCATGAATTAAGATACCAGTTTGAAACATGAATAATGTCCTGTTCTTTTAATTTTGGAGGCTACTCTTAAACAAACACGATACGATTTTAAATAATATTAAAGCCACGCAGATACGAGCTTTAAAATACACGAGTACTTGGCTTTGCGCTCCACGCACGTCGGCCGTACGCTTGTATTTGTTACCTCTGAAATTCGTCTGCAAGATAATTCAAACTACGGACTAAATAAGTCAGAACTTCTCTCAAATTTAAGTGCAAATTCGAATTTTTATGCTTATCAACGCAAGCTCGATATGTATATTTTTTCAACAACACGGAACTGCGTGAATACCCTCCCAAACTTTTTAATGAAAAATTCGTTTGGTTTTAGTCACACGTGTCACTTTCTTCTTCATCGGTGGTTATCACAATCCGGTGGATTATCAGTCGGACCAATGGCCCTATTCTAAAGGAAACTAGCAATTATGTTCATGTAAATTTAAAGCATTTGTATGCATATACATATATATATATATATATATTTATACATGTGTGTACATATATAAGGATGTCAGCTGTAAAATGGACGATAGGACTAGAAAAGTTTTTGCCTCGCGCTAAAAGCGATAATGGCTGGACATTGGAGTCGAGGCGAGTGGCGCTAGACGAGATTCGAATTTCGTTAGTAAAATAATTTGCTGTGTAGGATACGCAAATACTAGCGCGCGGCATCGATCAATGGTAAACTTAATCGGAAACTCAGCTTCGCTAGAAACGCGTCAAACTAAATGAACAAAGATAGACATAAAAGTAAACACGAAAGCGTAAAAGAGTGCAGCAACAAAGCAGTCGTTTGTATTGCGTTATCATTTTATAATCCAATATATATATATATATATGTATGTATGTACACACCCATACGCACGCATATGTATGAATATATATATATATATTTATTTAGGCAAATAGTAGCGGTTAAGCGAAACTGTCGGTTGTATTCTGTCTCTTTGCTGTAGGGGCTCGTACTATCGTATTCGTAGCAGAGGGAATGAGAGAAACATAGGGAGGCAGAGAGAGAAAGAGAGAGTGCGATGATCAGAAGAGGTGGAGCATAGAAGTTTGTTGGGTGCGCGGCCTGTAGGGCTCGCCATTCTAACGCACGTTCTAATTAACTCTCATTGTTAGTTAGTCAGTCAGTTGGCTCGTAGCTAATTAGCAGTAGGGAGTGAGAGTGAGAGTACGGGAGAGAAAGAGAGAGAAACTGGCAGAGATTATATGTACGTGTATAAGGTCAGTGGTGAGATTCCGTAAGCGAGAGAGAGAGAGAGAGGGAGAGAGAGAGAGAGAACTAGAGCGAGAGAGAGAGATGACGAATGAGAGAACGAGAGAGAAGGTGCGGGTGTGGCTGATGTCGTGGACGTCTTTCACCTGCTCCATTTTATAGTTAACGTACGTTTAGCAGAATTTTCTTTGACTAATTTATATTATATTTTAGGCGCTTAACGCGTCTATTCTCTTTTCGCCTTTCAACTTTTCGAAGCACCGCGTAATTTTACGGCGGATTCATCGGCCAATTATTTCGTTTTAAAAATTAACAAACACTAAATAACATCGCCAACTTATTAAAAATAATGTGACTGCGACAATTTTATTATAAAAAAAATTTATCGTGGACATCGTCATAAGAATTATTATTATGATTAATATGATTATAATAATGATTCGTTGATTCATTTTACACATAAAACTTTTCTAAATGAAACAATATTAAGCAAGCAATTAAATAAATATTTATATATATATAAACATATCTATATATATACTTTAAATTTAATAAAATGTACATAGAAATTGAAGTTTGTTTTTATATTGAAAATTACAATGTGATTAAATTGTTAATTAACACTTAATTATTAGTATTGCTATTGTTTTTAATTTCTTATATTGAAAAAAACTTTCTCAAGTTTTTAAAGAAGTAAAAATAAATTTTAATAATCACCTATTTCCTCTTAATTAAGGAAACAAAAAATTTACATTCCTAATCATCAATGACTCTTAATGTTTTATAATTTCATCTTTCAAACTTTTTAATACAACAAATAAACAAAAGAAACTTTTATTCTATAAGTATCTATATAAAATGAAAATTTATTTATCGATTGTAACTTGGCTACAGTATAAATTTTAAAAATAATCTTCTAGAATATTTTTTAGTCCTGCCCTTAATATTTATATATATTTTTCATGAATATTTATACAAACATTGATGGATTTTAAATAAAAATAGTATGTAAATCGTATTTAAATAAAATTAACACTTCATTACTCTATAAAAAGTCAATGTGATCAATGGCATCACAAAATTAATTCATTATGTTAAAAAAAAAATATATATATATATATATCTCACCTATCAATTATTAATCATACAAAAATTTTATTCTTTTTCGCAAAGCACATTTTTACTCTAACATGAAATGATCTCGACGTGTAAAATATGAAGGCTATTATGAGAAATTAATTTACTATTGGCGGGAAACAGAGCAAATTTTTTTTGGCCTGCTGAAGTTTACTTAGCAGCATGCTTATTTATGCAGAAGCACGAAAAAGCGTAAACTATAATTACGAGACTTTGATGCAAGTTTCGTAATTGGTTTGGCTTAACTAACGGCTACGTCCTCGATACGTACATGTTAACGCGCACGTGGGCGTGTGTTAAAAGTACGTACTTTATCGGCTCTGCATAACCATGTCAAAAGAATGTTTCAAGTCGAGCTCTTTTTCAATTAATATACCATTCTTTATGGTCACTTATTAATACGTCATTCGATCAGTACCACTTGCGGGACAGATTTACACTGAGATCGATAAGCCAGTTGTATGCGTGTAGTATTTACGCAGTCGCATTTGTAAGCGCTGTTTATGATATACCCTAGTGTAAATGCGCATGTTTTAAAAAGGATTTTTAATCTTCTCGCCAGCTATTGAGTTCGTAAAAGCGTTGCATGTGCTTTCTAAGTTTTCCTCCCTGCACTTCTCACTTTTATGATTAAGAAGACATCCTATCGTCGACTTGAGTAAATATTTTTATAAGTGAAATATAATGCGATTATGCTATTTAACCGGATGCTAGTTATGTCAAGCTGAAATAACTCGGATAACTCTCACTCCTTTAAGTACCGTATTATGAGCCCTTGGGGCAAACTATATAGCAAACACTGGCGCTCAACCATAAGAAATTATATTGCCCTAAATGCACTGGCATTTGGAAGCAAGTGCATTAGCTTGCGATATTTTAAAATTAAATTATAATATTTAGTAATGAGCTAACAAATTTCCATTTAGTTTATAAATATATATATTCTCTGCATTTATAGGATGAAAACCGGTCGAAGAACTGACCATTTGCGTATTTTATCGAAATTTCAGTGAACGAATATTGAAAATTAGGATCGTGTGCTCATCAGTCATTGGCGTATAAGCTTTTCAACTATTGTAAGACCGAGGATCATGCATCATCAAGGCAAAGGATAAAGAGGGGCTGTAGCATGAAAATCCTCGCGATCCCGTAAAGGGAAAGTAGCACTGCGGGTAAAGGAAGAGTTGAAATGGCTTTTTAAATGGGCGCGTCCCCTGCAGAGGACGAGTCTTCAGGTCCTCAGCAAGGATGCAAGAGAAGCGTCAGGGCGCTGTGCGATCTCGGCTGCAGACACTTGACGGTCGAAATAATAATAGCCGATAACTACGATGGGAAGAGCCGAATCGCCGATGACGTCCTGTGGGTGGATAAGCGCGTCTCGGGCAGAGCGTCATAGGAGTGTCCTCCCCGTTACCGCTGACGTCTCCGCGGGATTATTAGCGGTTAAGATTTGCCGAGCGACGGTGGGAGTCTTGCCATCGCTGACCCGATTCGAGGCTGCCCCCGAGATTTTCACTCGGCTGAAATTTCAAAATCGCATACAAGGGGGCTCGGGACTTTTTGCACGGCTTTTAAGCCAGGGCGCAGGACAAAACGTGGCCGGGTTAACCGAAGGCATTTGCAACTAATGAGTTTCAGCAGCAGCGCTGCTATAAATAGAAGTAACGTCTTTTGCGGTCTGTTACTTCCCTCAGGGAATTACTTTTGAGGCAATAACGCTGATTTGTGGCTGGCCTCATAATAAATTTTGCAGCCGAGCTATCGTTACTTTTTAGATACACCTTTCATATTTATCCGGCTACTTATAGAAAATTGTATAAGAGACCTATCCGCAAAACGTGTGCGTACCTCCAGTACTAAAAATGATAATGCGACTTACATTCGTATAAATCTTACTTATTTTCAGGGTGCAAATCGTTTCCGGGTTAAAATACGCGCAGGCACACGCACGCTAGGGCGCAAAGTAAATTATTCATACTAGTCGATTTCAATTTAATGCCACGTAATAAATAAAAGATGATTACCAAGCCATTGAAACTTTCGAATGAAATGTAATCAAATTTGTTGCATATTTAATCATATCTCTATTATTCGTATTATTATTAACATTTAATAATAATCTAGAAATGTATTTGCACTTCAATTTAATAAATTACAAATTATATTTTTAATTATTTTATCGCAATGAATCATAAAATCAGAGCACTTAGTTACCTGGGCTCACACATAATGAAAGACTGTTTTATGAAAACGAATTTATAAATTTCAAGCTACGCGTAAATCCAAATTTCAACATATAGTAGGATTTATCAAATAAATTAATAAATAATACCCATTTTTCTACACGTACAGAGAATAATGTAATGATATATATTTATGATATATAAGTTTTATATCACAATATACATTGAAGGGATGACTTTCTTCAATATTTTTGATAATAAATTTTGAATTACAAAATTACTTGCCATTAAACTTGGTTTTGCGCTTCAATGTAAAATGAACTTTTATAAAGTATGTTTGCTACTCATTTAAATAATTTTCTGCTAGGAAAACAAATTAAAATTAATTTTCAGTTATAGTATTTCAAAGTTGTTCTTAAATTCTTGTTTTTATTAACTTACACAACACGAATTTATAGTATTGGATGTGATATTCGAAAAAATTTACTTTGAAATTATATTATTTTCAATTAGAAAAAATAACAACCAATCTTTAAAATCATAATTTTCAGACTAACCCTTAATATCATAATCGAGGTGTTATTTGAAAATTATAAATTTAAAGTTGATTAGAAGAAAATTTTCAGTTTCGTTAAAAAAAAAAAAAAAAAAAAATTGTATAACGTAAATTAAGTAAATATGTATTGTAACAATTATTAAAGTTCTTGGCGATAAAGCATGAAATGCATATCCGAGAATTTATTAAATTTAAAATCGGGAATAGCGTTTTGATTGAATGAATTTCGAATTTAAAATGTTAAATTTTAAATTGCCAATACTGGAAAATTATATTTCTAATGCCTTTTAAAATGAACTTTTTCCTCTGTAATACTACTTTTGAGCTTAGGCTGTAATCTGTACATAAGTTTTTGAAAGTTATATCATTAAAATTATTGTAATTGATAGGCTCTATTCTTAACTCGAGGAGGTATTAAAATAAAATATTATGAAAAAATTCATATGTTGAAAATGATATAAGTAATGAAGGAGACGTTGAAAAAAATGCATACGAATTAAGCATACAAAGGCATTACATTATTCTTTATATTTGTAGAGAAACTTTCATTTATATATTTTATTACAATGCTAACAATGCGATAATTGATTAATTATAAATATCTGAAAATCTGCAAAGCTTCAGATTTAAAAGAGAGTAATGCTGTTTAAATAGTATCCATCATCATAATGGTTAAATAAAATTCATCGATTATTGCTATCGCAGTTTCTTTGGACAGACCGAGCTAGTCAATATCGAGCGTTTCAAAGGGAATCGATCGATAAAAAGGAAGACGCAAATAGCCCTGTACAATCATAGGGGCCTTGTGCATCTATCGTGATATTGCCATGTCGGAATGAGAATCGAGATCGATGGTAAATTGTGTTTGCGTTGTCGGCGTTAGCCTTGTCTCTTCATCATACCGATGTTTTAAAGTGTAAAGCACTTGGTGACCTACTTTGGTCACTCATTGAGCATCGAAATATTCCTCGATTTATTATACGTGTACCTAAATATCTCGCTTTCGCTTTTAATTAAGCTTTAGGCACTTGCGTGGAAGAGTTTTTTTTACTTTTGCCCGAGAAAATTGTCCCCGCCGCACTTAGTTCCTCTTTTCGTTGAAGACTATGCGCTCCCACCAACTAGAACACTTCACATCGAGTACACTGAACAATCCCCACGAGAGTTTTCAAGTTGTAATACAGTTTGCGAAAGGCTGAATAAACGCGGAATCGATATTAGAACGAAGTCTTGAGATATTGTTGGCGAATCACTATGGCCTTTGTAATGTGATGTGATGCCGGTGAATTCTCGGGGAAATAAAACGAAACGCGCTCAAGGATGTCGAGCTTAAGCGCCGGGGTCGTCGAGTCGGTTAATTAAACGCTCGGAAGCAGAGAGAGAGAGAGAGAGAGAGAGACAGAGAGAGAGAGAGAGAGAGAGAGGCGTCATTCTAATACGCCGAATTATTTTAAATCGCGTTTGGCCTATTCAACGCGAGCCCCGTTTTTAAATTCGTCGCCTTGATTCTTCTTTGCCCCGAGAGAAGCGACGCTGAGGCTGCAGGTGGAGGCGTCGAGATCCTCGGCAAAGCAGCCGCAGACACGTCTCGTACGGGAAGAGCGATATGCACCAACAGAGGGGAAAGATAAGGGCGGTTATAAAAGGGCCGTGGTGACAAACAATGGCTGGCTCCGCCCGTCCTCTGATCGCCGGGATCTTATAAATAATTCCCAGAGCCGATATCGTTATTAAGACTTCCTCACTTGGAGCTTATTATTCCATAGGAGTCCTTGGTTATGCCCATGTGGCAATAAAAGGGATGTATACTTTTCATTAGAAAGAAATAAAAACTCTCTCCCGCGTTCACTCACTTTAATCAAAGTGGCCTCTAACTTCAAGTTGACTCTTTAAAAACAAAGTTTTTTTTTTTTATAGTAAATTCGCAGAATATTTTGCTTCATCATTGTCTACAGTGTACTCTTTTATCTATTTCTCATCTTCATTTCGAAATTTCTCTCGACCTATTGTTGCTGTTAATTTATATACCGATGAATTTTGAAAGAGATAGAAAGACAATAATTTTCACAATTCTGAAAATACTAGGATAATCTTGTGACTTGTGTTAAGTGACTTTCTTTTATGTTCTACCATGTCATTGAAGCAATGTTATTATTTGTATTTTAATGAAGATATTAAGCATAGATCTCTCTGCTTTATACACTGGTTAACTTCTCGTTTAATATAAATAAGTATTATGAATACATTTACCGAAATTCGTTTCATAAAATTTATCCGTATAAACGTTTGCTGTATCTTCAAAATGACCAAGCCAAATGTTATTCTTAATATACTCGCTAGGTCAATTACACCTGAAAACTAATTTTGTATGTATATGTTTTCAATGCAAGTTATATTCCTTGTTAATGTTAGCCTATAACATTATTACAGCCCCGTCCCAACCGCGTCGAACTTTAGCAGTATTTGAACCTTAGCACACCAACGCACATTTTGTAGTCGAATGAATTTTCACCAACACTTTCACTGATACCGAGTATATACATTACAATAATAATGCAATTCTCATTGTAATTATGGTATTATGTAAATAATTATCTAAATATAAATTAATATTTCTCAAAATTCCAGTATATTTTTACATTACAATTTTCAAATATCCAATACTCTAATACTAGTCTTAATATTGTAAAATCAATGAGAAGAACATTTTACCTCCGGTTTTTTTTAACAATAAAGCATGCAATTTATAGAAGCACGTTACTTTATATTTTATATTATTTATTATGTGTTGTTTGTGCACTTGTGACTATAAATTAAGGCAGTTATAACGCATTAATTGACGATGGATTATTAAAGCAATATTTGTCGCCTCCATCATTTTTAACCACAAAATATGTTGTGCACGTAGCTTTTTTCAATATGGCGATTCAAAAGAATTTACTATTTTTCAAGATTATAAAACTTTTAATCAATCGTGTGATTTTTTGCAGAAAAAAAAGTATTTCGCATAAGTTTTTCCTTCGAAAAAAAAACATCACTATTCACATTTATTAGTTATTATAATTATTATTTTTTGTAATTTAATTACAATTTCTACAAATTTTTAATAATTACAATGAAACTTTGTTAAATATTATTTATATTTATATTGAACAAATATTTAATCAAATCAAATTCATAATGCGCGACAATAATTACTTGTATCATAATTATTGTACGTATCTGTAGTAGTTCAAAATATAGGTTTTTTTAATGACATTTAATGTAATTTGTAATTTATTAACATTTATTAAAAACACAATATTCTCACAGTTTTGTGAATATTTTTCGCAAATAAATTTAATCCGTTTTTATATTATTCTAACAAAATTGATTTTAATATTATTTACCTCATTTCGATTTGTTATTAAATTATTAATAACAATATGTACATGTATTTAAAAGTATATTTTGTTTAAAATTGATGTATAAATTATTTTTATTACATTAAAACATTCTAATAGAATAGTAAAGTAAAAATAATTGCCGTATTTTAATGAGTCAATTTGTACAAGTAAATTTAAAAAATTTCTTTTTAACATTGTTTAATTTAACTTTTTAATTGTTAATAAAAAATTAATGTAAATATTTTACGCTCCATCATGAATTTACGATAAAATTATCTCTTAATTAATGAACAAATGTATAATTTCAATATTTTAGAAATATCACAATGCTTACAGCTAAATTAATATACATATTTTATTTAAATTATAGTTGAAGTTCAATTACAGTATAACTGATAAATTTAATACCTCGAAATACAGTAAGACGTAATGCATTACTAATTATTATTATTATTTACGTATTTATGTTTTCTTAAATATTTTATTAAAAATTCCGTGAAAGGTACTTCACGCGCTTTGAAACGTACCACGGACTTACTGTTTTTAAATTATCAAGAAAATTAATAGTTATAAAAAGCAATATTACTTACTTCTCGAAATGTCAAAGAGTAGATTTAGGGCCAAAATTTTTCCTATTTCTTACGTGTCCTTAATAATTTTCAATCAAATATATCTGCGTATTTTAATTCTCGTATCTCAAGCCGGTTAGTGCTATTAGCACCGTGGATGCCCGTACCATTTTTTGGCGACATTATCATGAAATAGCGTAGAGAATAACTGCATTCGCATCGCTACGCAATACAAAACTTTACCTTATGTAAATATCTATAATGATAAACTAATGCTTCATAAACGCTACGATTGCTAATGCAACTCGAAAGTGTTCAAGTGCACGTTTAAACGGAGTACTTATCCAGTTCAGAACACGCATGCAACCCTTGCAAGGCAAAGTTTTTGCTCAAGTAACTTTCTCAATCCGTGTAGCCAACTTCTTTTCCCGAATTCCCGTTGCCTTCCCGTTCGAGAGGAATGGCTTTCGCCTTGTAAAGCCCGGCTCCTGGCCTCGCAAGCAACCGAATCTCGGATGAAAGAGGCTCCTCCTCGTGGGAGAGCAGGTGTCCGGAGTCCGGAGACAGAGCGTCGCGACAGGCCACTCGCCGATCCCCGAATCAGCCGCGCGATGGGATCGGCGCGGCCCGGGCCCGGGGTGGCCCCGTTATTTGGCCACGTGGGGGCCCTCACACCGTGGGGGCTTGGGGGTGGATGGCGGGCGGGGGGGGGGGCAACCGCATCATCGGTCGATTGGGCGCGGGAGCGAGGCTCCGTTGACGCGGGAAGGGCTTACGCGCTTACGCCCTCGAAAGATCGATCGCGAGCCCCGTGGCCGGGGGGGCGCTCGAGTGCCGCCGATGCCGGAGGGATGCCGAGGACGCCTGAGCTGGTCGCTGCGGTATCCTGCAGGGGCCAAGGAGGGAGCCTCGAGGCCCTCCGCGAGATGGGCGCCCGCTCCCTCCCCTCCCACCCGGAAAATCTCGGAGCTTTGTGCCGGAGCTGAAAACCGAAGCTCCTCGGCGACCCTACAGAAGTTGCGAAACTATGCGCTTTGATCGCGCGGGGCTCACGGATGTTATCTGATTCGGATATCAGTCTCTTTGCACTTTTCAACAGGCTTGTCGGCATTTTGCGTAACGCTTATACTTTGAGCTCGCGTCTTAATCCCATTTGATGCTCGAATTATTTGCATTGCTGGCGTTATTGGCCGTTATTTAAGCCGGCCTGACTTGTTTCTAACCGCACACGTCAACTGTCAAATATTTCTAAATAAAAATTTTATACGCGCCTTGCTCCCTTCTCCTTCCTATATTTGGATCGTAATTCCTAAATTTAAATATTCCGAACTTTCTTTAATGCACATCTATGGACTTTAAAGATTTTTCCACATAAAGCATTCTTCAAAGATTTATTCCGCATTCTATTTTGTCATTATTACTTTTTGTCAAACTAAGTAAAATTTAGACGATATAACGGTATATTTTTCTATTTTTAGCAAATATTTAGATCAATGTTAAATGTAAGTTTTCATCCTTATTTAAATTGCATACTGAATTTTTATTAAATTCTACAGCAATGAATATACGAATATTATGTTATTTTTGTCGTTTTTATAAAAAATTATTATACAATATAATGCAGAATACTAAATTTAAAAAAAATTTTCATGATATAATACTTTTCAGAATTAAAAAAATTAGCTAATTAATATTATTCTTCTTTATGTAAAAAATTTAAAGTTATCGAAAATCTTCTTCATTTCATTTTTGTTCGTCTGATGAATTTGTCATCCCTTACGATCTCTATAAATTTTATATTGGCGATATTACTTAAACGTAACTCCAAGAAACTTTGTTTCAATAATAATAAAATTTCATTGATATTTGCAAAAGTAAAAAAAAATTTTAACTTGAATAATAGATACTTTGGAAATTTTCTTATTCAAGTTACAGGAGGAACTCTTTAAACTAAGGAAACAAATTAAATTTACTCCTGTATTTAGATCATTACTCCATATTTTACATGTGTTTCCGAGGGTGTTCTTAAAGTATACGTTTTTAATCTATTTTATTCTCTGTCAGGATTTTCAAGCGCATTGCCGCAATGATTTATACATTTGAGATTAGGTAGATTTTAAGTATTATCAAAAGCTTAAATACAACATTAATGATTAGTACAAATGATTATTATATGTAAATTTAAAAAAGATTAACCTTTTTAGAACCTGAAAAATTGTTATTGCCGCTATTGTTGACGTTTTTTATTAATTTAATTATCTCGCATTTTTAATAATTAAAAGATAAATATTTACACAAGCACACGTTAATCGGCATCTACATGATCCTGGCATTCATCAATCCATCCACAAAAACGTACACGCATTTATAAAGTCTTTTTTTTCCATTGTCTATTTTATTATTATTATTATAATTTTTTTTACTTTTTAAAATACCTTAAAACATTATTAGTAAAGAAAATTACTTAAATTTAATTTATTGCATAGTTAATTTTTTTTATTTAAAGAAGCGACGAATCGAACCAAACGTAACGCTAAATCTATCTATAATACTCGCTTGCATATTTCGTTGGCTGCTATTAAATAAAACGATGCTGATCTTCGTTCATTTACGCTTTTACGTTGAATTATTCATGTTTTTGAAATTCACTGATCTAAGTCATAAAATATAAGCAGTTAATCATAAATGTATTTGAAACTAAATATATTTGAGACTTTATTAATTAGCAATTTATACCGTTAAAAAAAAGTATTTAAAATATAATAAAAAAAAGTAATTAAAATAAATTAAATATAAAATTAAACCAAATAAAGATGAACCCTGTAAAAAACAACAGTTTTCATCAGCAAAAATCGACAAAATAAAATAGAAAAGGTTCATTAAACATTGTATATTTCTACACTGAGAAATTAATAAGTTTAAGCGGAATTTAATTCTTCGAACTATTGTACCAACAACTTTTCTATACTCAAACATTTTCCTGCATGCATAATTACGGTAACGTCTAAAGTATCAATTCCGATGAATTGAATGAAACATGCTCAAGAGCTACTGAAGCCGCTGATCACTCGAAAAAAGTTAGCGAAGCCATGAAATGCTCGAGCTCAAAAAGCTCGTCGTTAGAATGTTTGCTCTATTGTGAAGGCAATAACGGCGTGTGGTAAATCAAAAGTAACAATAACCCACTACGCGAAGGAATTCTTTGCGCTTTGATGCGCGACAATCTGAACCGTTACTTTAATGTTCCCAAACGCATCGACCTTTTGCAGCCAGTTAAGGGTTACCAAAGCTTGGTGTAACCGAAAAGTCGCGGTCGGAGCTGCTCCTAGCGAATAGCAAGGAAAAAATGGGAGAAGGACAGATCATGCATGTTGCAGCAAGGCTTAGCAATTGTTAAACTGCCCCTTCGTGCAATTGTTCTAATAGCCCTAAATTGTATCGCGAGCAAAAAATTAATAAACACGGCGCTGCGAAAGTTTAGCGAGGGTTACTAAAGTAATTTATGATAGGAGATACAATTTCGGCTCACGTTAAGTGCAAATTAAAAAATTAGTTTAATTAAAAAATCTAATTAAGGTCGCTAATATGAGGAACCACGGCGATGCTTCATCTTGTCAACGGTTTTTTTTTTTTAATTTGGATCCTGTCTTTTTTCTGTTTTTTTTTCTAGGTGAAACTATTTAGCTTCTTTTTTAAACGTTAACTTTAAACCTCATGCACGTGCAAATATTAAAATTTTGTTTTATTCAAGATTTTAAATTTTAAATATTTTTCTTGACGGTCGTGTAATTATTTTCACGGTGTTTACGCTTACGACATGTAAATATAAAACTAAAGAATAGAACGATAAAAAACTCTTTTGTGCAATTATTATTACGCGTATTATTTACAATGCAAGCGAAATACAATAGAATAAATGATCCGGATTTAAAATATTCCTTCTGCTCAAATGTTATCATTTATTTACCGAATCATGTAATTATTTAACCTTTTTATCACAAGGTTATTAGGTATATTGATTAAACAAAAAATTGCAGAATAAGAATATCGAGAGACGGATAAAGGTTATAATAACGTTAATTAAAGGGTAAACGTTCAACAAAATTTTTGTAAAAAAAAAGCATTTAGTAGCTGAGTACGGAGAAAAAAATAATGAGTAATATTGTAGATGCGTATAATATACCTGTTCAAATGTTTAAACACAATGTTGAACAGTAATTAAATATTCGTTTACGTAAATGCCCGGTTTATTATTTTTTATACGCGCTGCGTTCCTTTCCGTGGCTACTCAATGCTAAAAAAAAAAGAATAAAAGGGAATGAAAGAAGAAATAGAAAAAATACACCGTACAATTATTGGACATGGAATTATGATATTGATGGATGCTTGGCACGTCCAAATGATGTTTGCCATCAGCTAGCAATACTCTATATAGGATGAAAGGTAACGGAGTTCGTTAAACCGCAATGAAAGCACACGATTCTAATGTCTCCGGTGAAGAGACAAGTTGGGAAAAAGTGCTCCCTTCGGGAAGAAATACGATGTAGGGTATGGCAAACAATTGTCCGCAGGGGTAACTTTTTATCGGGGCGTGCATAAATCGACAGGTATCTCAAAGAAAAGCCCGACACGCCGGCACACTCAGGCGTAATTATTAAGCCGGGGGGTCTGATTATCAGTGAATCCCCAGGCCGACCCTTCGATTAGACAGTGGACCGCTTCTCCACCTCCTCTCATTCCTTCCTCTCTGTCTCTGCCTCTTTGCATCTCTCTCTCTCTCTCTTCAGCTGGGCATTTCTCCGTCGGGTTCGATTCGAGCCCATCGGCTCGCGCCCCAACCGCCAGGCCACACCGCCGACGTTTCCGCCGCAGTTTGATTCAATTTGCCAATGGGAGTCTGCCCCCCACCCACCCAGCACTCGGCTAATTTGGAAAGTCGAAGAGCAAACGCCCCTCCCCCACCCGCGACTCTGGCAGATTTACTGCGACCGCTAGGGTCAGCGCACACGTGGCCTCGCTCGAGTGGAGACGTCCGCGGCTCGGGCGATTAATATCCCAGGACCGAGTCCACCTCCGAGTCTTCCTCCGAGTACCAGACTCTCGCTTCTACCGCGCGCCATAGCCAACGAGGAAGGAGCGCCGCAGGCTTCCGATGGTCCCGAAGCCACTTCCTACCTTCGTCCCGTACGAGGGAGGCACGTAACTCTCCCTTGGCCGGGGCTCGTTTCTCCTCGGCGGCCCGACGCCTCCAGGAGCCCTTGCCGAGTCCTTCCTTTATGTATGTGCTCTGGCACGTGTGCTGGGATCCTGATAGGCCGGGAAGTCGCGTCGAACGAGTCGCACGTATTAAAGTGCTTCAAATACGTATGAGCACACTTTGCTCGAGACCTGCTCGTATTTAGAGGCTGTTTACCATGAAATTTCGTATTCACCGTGTGCCAAGGGAAGTTCTTACGCCTATCTGAAATTATTCATGATGCGTAGATGATGCATTAGTGAGCGACTGCAAGATACCAGGAGGTTAAGTGCTGCGGTATCGCCGTGGCCTTTAAATTGTTCCTTGTGCTCGCTTACGGCGCTGCTAGACAAGGGCTGAAACTTCGATGTCGGCTCGCCAGTCCTGCGAGTGTGGGAGCGGTTAATCGTCGAATAACGAACTCGAGCATTCGCCTCGGCCATCGCCGAACTCGCAGCGCTTGTTTTCCATTCTAACTTAGCGGCGATCGCTAATAATCTTGACCATAAATATTGTTTTTTTTTTCATCCTCCCAAGCAAACCAACAATCGCTAGTCTCGAAGATCTCTTTGTTTATGTTGTACAATGAAAATTATAATGGGCAATGATGATTAGTCGGTATGTATAATTACTCATTGTCTTGTTTAAATTATGTAAATATTAGACGGAGCGGAAATTCGCTTAAAATTGTATATTTAATGAAGAAATCATTTGGTGCATAACGATAACTACCCTTTTATAATGATGAATAGCTTATGTTACTGTCTGCTTTAGCAAAAGATGCTGGAATATCAATAGTGCTTTAGCGCGAGGAGGTGCCGCCTTTCACACTGTCATTTTTCATCTTTCGTTTCCCTTCATTTTAGTTCAAAAGTTTCGAGGATTTTAAAGAACTTTATATCTGTCTTTCGCAATATCGACTTTTTAAATTCTAACTTTCTAGATAGATTACATAGCTGAGATCATTGTAAATAAAGTTTTATAGGAGACCATCTGTAACAACCAGAATAGACGCGTATTGTTTGCTATAATTCCAATGGAAATTTTGAAAAATATATTTATTCAAAGCTGCTCCCCTGCTTTCGCATTTAATAATAAATATTTTCAATTGGCAAAAAGTATTGAAAAATATTGGAAAAGTGGATTTTTAATCTGATATAGAATGAAACGTTGGAAATAAATATTTTCAATCTTTAAAACCATTTCTTTGTTAAACATTTATTAATGTTTTTGATATCTGAACGTTATGTTTTTAAAATATACATATTGTTTTAAAGTTCATTTACATTCATAAATGAAAGACAGCGTTCTCGCATATCATAGAAAAGCTTTCAAAAAAGTAATAAAAAAAAAACATTTGTAAATTTTTAATGTCAGTCTGCGTTCGGAATAATATTGAATACCTATTTCTTATCAAAATTTATATTTAAACTAATGCAATAAATATTCAATTGAATGGAAATTTTTAATTTGCAAATAATTAAACAAAAATACTCAAATAATTAAATCTCTCTAAGTTTTGAGCTTATTCTTTACCTCATTTTTGAAAGAAATATATTTATTCAAATTAATAATGACTATAAATAAAAATAAACTTTGAAACTGTATAGTTATTTGTAAATCTATAGTTATATATCAGGCAGTTATGACAAAAATAAAAATATTAATTTATAAACATCTTTTGTTGAGAATCGTGTGTCTCAAGGTTGTATTATTTTTAGCTATACATTAACAAGAATTTCAAGTCCAAATTAAAAAATTTTTGGATTTAAAATTAAAAAATAAATTTCATCATATAATATCTTTATAAAGTCGTTGCACTTTAAATTGATAAATTATACAAACACAGCTTCTCATGTTTAAAATATTTTTTACCTGAACAGATTTATTATGTCTAAATTTGACCTACCAACATCGTGTAGAGAATTTAATATTCATGGTTGCCCATTTGTCAAGGTGGGTTTGTCTTATTCCAACCTTCCTAATTGTCAGAGATTATCGTGGACATATTTATATAGATCCAGTTAACTCAAATACGAAACTATTAGGATTTAAAGTTCGAATATATTAGTAATCCTCGCCACCGAAGTTGAATGCGTAAGTGAATAGGGTTAGTCTTAGAACTAATTAATAACGAATAATTTCTTGTATAATTGCAATTAACACTCGTATTATTCGCATATTCAGTACAATAATTCGTTATTAAAAACTCACAGAGTAAATAAATGATATATTATTTACGTTATAAGCTACTTCATAACATGTAAATAAGTTTAAAGCAAAGTAAAAATAACGAACATTTTTTGCGATAAAAACTTTATTTTAAAAAGCATAATGCCTTGTTATTATTTATCTTGCAATAAATTAAAAATTTTAAATACATAGTAAGAAGGCCAAGTTCAATGAAAATAATATTCGAAGGATTGTGTTAAACAGTGTTAACGTTTCATTTTGTTTAAATCGAAAAGTTTAATTAATTCGTAAAGACACTGAGGTAGTATGCAAGCCCACATAATGTATTTAAAATATATGTACGTATGTATTAGTAGTTTATGAATAATATAATTTACGTAGTAAAATTAAAAAGGATTTCAATTTTTTAATGCCAATAAATAATTAAAAATTAAATATTCATTCCATTTGTTCGAGCAATTTAGTAATTTACCAAATGTTTTCTCTTCTTTGAAATGTATTTCTTCACAAATCAAATTTTAATAACTCGGAAAAATAAATTTCAGGCTAAAAAATATTACTTTCAACTATCTTCAATCATTGATATTATCAATAGTGCTAAATGTGTTTGCAGTCTTGAGAGGAAAAATAACTTTAAATTTATATAAATTCATTAATTTAAAAAAAAAACCAATAATAAAATTACATTTAAACTCTAACCTTAAGATAACTACTTTAACGACAAATTATTATACTGAAATGGAGAGCAAGCATATTATCTAAATCTCTAGGTTAAATTAGATAGTAAGATCTATCTCCTTGATTAATATCTTTAGATCCATTATTTTTAAGAAATATTTATGTACTTGGAACAATCATAATATATATTTCTAAAATAGCTCCTCTAAATATATCCTTTATTACATATACTAATGTTTATGTATTGATTTGTCAAATTAACTTACATGGTGCAATAAAAAAAAATCTTTTTACTTTAGGATGTTAACTATCCTCTGGCAGAAATTTCATACATTCGCCCATTCATGCGTATACTTTTATTTTAGTTTCTTCTTATCTAATGCGCCATTGCATGAATGGCCATCTATTTATAAAAGCGTTGGTCCTTGACTTTCGTAGTGGGCGAATTTACATTATTTATTTTCACACCGTATTCGCATGTTAGAACGTAGTTGTATGTTCCTTAGTAATCGCTTGCAATTATGTTTTTTTTTTAACGTTTGTTGCATTCAACGATGTAACTTTATCATAAGAGAAAATTTTCAAACTAGTTTCAGTTTACGTTTATTTTATTCAAAATTTTCTCTTTTGCATTGAAAATTATCCTTTTTATAAAGTACAATTAAAAGTTTTTCATGTAACGACAGAAATTCTTACTTACACGTACATGGAAAATCAAATTTATTTTATAATACGCATTATACTTATTTCATAAGCTCTCGCTTTATTTATAAATATGCAAATTGACTTGACATTATTCTTGATAAATGTTTAAACAAAAATTTTATGCATATTTATTAAAAAAAAAAAGTAATGATTCTGCTATTAATAAAAAGTAATTTTATGTTACACTTTACTAATTATTAAGATTGTACGCGTATGTATTTACATATATATGTATGTATTTAATTCTTTATTAATATTATATATTTAAAGATTAATAATTTAATAAATAGTTCCATAGACTGATACACTTTAAGAACTTGAACTTTTTAAATGATCTAATATACCTTTCTCTATTGATAGCTATCAATGCCTTGAATTTAATTTTAGAGGATCAGCGCATAAATAGGAAGGATTAACGAATACCCTATTATACATCTTTTATATTATTAAATTATGTTTATCTTTTTCCTTAATTAATTTTTTAAGTAGATACGTGTAATAAATTTTATATAATGTCAAATAAAAGTTATAAACTTGACTTACATTAAGAATAAAACTTTTTGTTTTATACAACCTAGAAAGTAAGACGAAAAATAAAAATTAGCTTAAAGTCTTAAAAAATATATAACCATAAATAGCAATCATTAAATTTTCAAATCAAATAAAACTGAACATTATTTAATAAAAAATATTATTGTAAGGGATTAGCTAACATTATATAGAGAATAGATCTACTTATTTGATATTATTTTAAATGAAAATAAATTTAATCGTGAAAAATCTCGGTGAAAAGTAAAAAACGTATAAGAACGAAAATGATAAAAAAAAAAAAAACTCACGACACATGATCTGCTTTACTCGTCCGGAAATAGATCATAGAATTCTCTGTTTTTACGACTGATATTATTTCCATTTGAATTACTGATGTCTATTACACTTTTCGCTACAAGTCGTTAGATCCATCATAAGTATCGAAATTTAATATTACATTCATGTAATGAATGTAATAATAAATTTAATTACATTACATGAATGTAATAATATGATTAATAATATATAAATTAATTATTCGTATAATAATAAATGTAAATTTTCTCCTTGTATCTGTTGAAAAAGCTGTTGATTCTTTAGTTTAAATTTTGTAGTAAAATTTGAAAGATTGTTTTCCATTCATGTTGTACTAATTTTAAATAAAAATAGAGCTTCATGATTTGGAGTAAAAATAAAATTATCACGGCAACATAAACTGTAAAATTATGAAAGGGTTTGAGAGGTTTATATTCAGTTTTGTCAATTTGATAAGATATAAAGTGAAATATTATATTTTCAACCTAACTACTCAATCTGCTATTTAATATTTTCGTAAAAATATTATAACTGATGCTGGGATTTCATTTAATTCAAAGAAAAGTAAAAAACTGCTTAAATAACTATCGTTGGTTTTTTTACATCAATTGTAGCTGAAATCAATTAATGGACTTGAAATTGAAATTGATTTGGGTAATTAAAAAATCGATTTCGTTCACTGTCTTTAGAGAAAAGATCTATTTTGTTAAAAAAAAAGAAAGAAAAAAGTTCAAATGAGGGTTCTGCGATTAAGAACTCCGAGGAGGAAAGGGGGGGTGGAAGTAGGGACATTAAAAACTTGGGGGCAAGTGTGCTTTGAATGGCACACGTAGACGACCGCCAGTCCATAAGCCACCTTCTGCATCCTTTTGTCACTTAACA
The DNA here is from genome assembly GCA_018907135.1 of Kradibia gibbosae. Taxonomy (NCBI): domain Eukaryota; kingdom Metazoa; phylum Arthropoda; class Insecta; order Hymenoptera; family Agaonidae; genus Kradibia; species Kradibia gibbosae. The sequence continues at coordinate 1,807,622 of JACCHX010000003.1, read as the reverse complement.
TTAGCGCCCGATTGCATAACAGATATACATACACGAGGCTATGCGAGCCTCTGAATATCCGCGCACTGGGAACGAAAGCTACGATATAAACTCGCACTGCTAAGCTTAAACACGTTTTACGTAGGGTCATATTGACCGATGGTCGGTAGAATGTTAATTTTCCGATGCAACGAATGCCGCGCGAGCCCCAGAAATGTTGCGAAATTATACGTGTGTATTTACGGCCAATCAATCAATTCCACTGGCATAGTTCAAACGCGCGGAAAGTAACACCTACAAAACGTACCAAGCTGCGATACATAATATGCCAAAATTTACGGCGCGAGCTTACTGCTGATGTATAGATGTCACCAACAGGGTGACTTACAGGGCTATACGCTTTCATGGGGGCGATAGGCGTTAATAAGCGCAGACGTATTGCGTTGCTCGGTGGTCTACGGAGACGCGTGTATCGGGCATTGGTACAGCCGACGGTCCGGGGAGTCCCGGGGAGCGGCTGTGCGGGGATGAGAGAGAGAGAGAGAGAGAGGCAAGAAAAAGCACGCGCTTTCGTTGTCGCCCAGGCCGATAAAGAGCCACGATTAGCCGCCCGGATTAATGGGAAGCGCGGCTAGGGAAAAAGGTCGGACGGCTCGAGAGGACTCGAGGGGGCAAGTATGTAGCGCGCCTCGCGCGTCATCGTCAACGGAAATAAGGACAGCCGAAGCCCCCTCGGCCCCCTGCGACTCTCTATTTTTCCGATTCGCCGATCGATAATAAACCTGTTTCAAGCTCGAAGCCCGGCGCGACGTAATAACTTGTTTCGTCCTACCGCGCGATCATCCCTTTTAATTTTCGCAGAGCTCCCGAGATGCTTGTCTCCCGGGCCTCCGAGGGCTCGCTGTCTCTCTTACTTTATGCCCCCACCCTCTCTCTCTCTCTCTCTCTCTCTCTCTCTCTCTCTCTTTGTGCACGTCCCGTGTAGCAAAGTTCGGGGCGCGGCTCATCCTTACCACGTCATCGAAGACCGATTGGCCAAGAGTAGGTGGTGGCATTATTTCTAGCCATCTTCGGTGCTCCTTGACTGAAGGCTCACCGCCGCCCTTTACCTGGGCCCACCCTTGCCCTATTCAATGGTAGGATTCGCTCTGCGTCATAATTCACCAGGAGCTTTAGGAGGATGTATCGCGATGTTGTCGAATGCTTGATAATGGCAATAAGAATTATTGTCGCGGAGCCCCGAAGATCGAGTGTTTCACTGGAGAGTTGGATGGTCGTGAAGCTTTTGTGTTGCCGTAACTTAATGGAAAAATGTTTTTTACATTTGCTCGGCATGATTTATTGCCTAGCGGCTCAAGCCCTTGGAATCACGCTCAACCAGATTATTCAAGAATTGTTACTCTCATAGACAATCAATTTTTAATTTATGGCCAAATCCTTAACATTTCTAATCCGATTTATTTATCGATGTGCAATCCTTCATTTATTTATTACGAACGAAAGTATGGCTTTTTTCTTCTACTTTTTAATCGAGCCTTTTTTTCCAGTATGCTAACACGTCTTAATAGAACATAACATTCGTTAGGTATAGCAAATATTCTTAAGAATATACGGGCACTTTAATAAGATACACATTTGTGACAAAAAATATTTTTTAATTAGCAAAACTATCGATTAGCGTCAATAAGTCAGATTTTAATTAGTATCAAATATTTAATTTAATCCAAATTATTTCATTTCTCATAAAACATTCATTTTTCCTGTTTCACAGATAGCTCTGAGTAATTTTTAATTCAAATAATTTATGAAACAATATTTATTTAAAGAAAGCTTAATCATGCTTATGCATGATATTTTGTATTAAAATAAAAACGTCGGAATTGTTATATTTTTTTATCAGAGCTCCCGTGACACTTTGAATAAAAGATGATTTATTGAATCGCTAATCTCAAACTTACTTCAATGGACTAAAAATATTATGGAAGCACTGTCAAGGACGCGGAGCTAAATTTAGCAATCCTGCTAAAATACATCTCCAAAAGACGAGAAGTGTAGACTAACTCTCGCGACTTATTACAAATACAAAGTCGAGCAAGTAAAGATAATTAGCCGCTTAGCATCGCCGTGGAAAATGATCAACTATTCATTTGCTTCCGCTCGCGAAGAGGAAGCTCGGAAATGAGCCAGGCGTCTTTATGTCCGCTAGTTTGGAATATACATTTTTAAATGAGGCTCTCCCTACGTAAGATACAATGTATATAAGATCAACCGATTGGCCTAAATTAGCGCTCCACGTTTGAAAGTCTTTGATGTGCGTATGAAAAACATACTTGGAACCGCAAAATTTTATACAGACTACAGTGGAGTGACGTAATGTCATGTTCGCTCTAATAATTACGTAATTAAAAATACATTATTTCACGTAGTATCCGTACGCACGTACATGCATGTAGACACACGTACTGAGTGCCTTTTTCATATTTTATTACGCTGATTTGTGCACGATAATAATCTTATTGTAGTAGCATATGTTTAAAGTTCAATTTAATTTAAATCTTCGAAGAATTTAATTTCTTAAATGTAAAACCTATAATAATATTTTAATAGTGATGCTAAGTATTTCAAAAAAGAAATATATATATATATATAAATAATAAAAAATGTAAATATAATTACACTATAAAAATAAAAATAATAAATTCATCATGCTTACAAAGTTTTAATAGATTTGTTTTACATATGAAATTTATTTTGATAGCTTAAAGTGAAACATTTAGACACATTTTTTAAAATATTACTTCTTTTAAAAAAACATTACGTTTTTCTTTCAAAGTAATGTATTACATTATTAAATATTAAATTCTTTTTCAACTTATCATTAATATAAGCAGAATAATTCAATTTTATTAAATTTTTTTGCCGTTTTACCGATAGTAAAAAATTAGTGTTAACATTTCACAGTAAAATAAATTCATCAAAGTATTATTGCAACTCTAATGTTATGAAGATATTTTAAAGGTTTCAAGTTTCTTAAATAAAATTTGATATGAAACAGCTTTTAGCAAGTCTACTATATTTAGAAATGTTGTAGACCGTAATGGACAATATAACGTTTTGTATACTAAGTTTTGAAAGAATATCTTTTAAATTTAACGAATAGATACTTTAAAATACTAAGTGAAAATCACAAAATAAAAAGTAATTTTTTAAAGTAATTAAGTGAGTAAATTGTAAGGTTATTTGTGCAACACAATTTCAATAATTTACAAAGTGTTAAAAGGTTATGGAAATTGTTTTTATTTGTAAGAAAGTTATTCGCGAATGAAAAAAAAAACATCACGACGCTTTAATGCAAAATTTTCTTATATTTCAGAAAGCACAAGTCAATAAAATTATAAGCAAATATGAATAAATGTAATTGAAATAAAATGAATTATTAATTAAATGAGAAAATAAAATTCGACTTTAACGCAATAAACAATGTTTTGAAAATTTCAATAAAATTGCTTATAACTTCTAGGGTAGTAGTCAAACTAACTATCTTTACAGTCGAGTACATTCGAGAGTAAGATTTAAAGAAAAAGTTATCAAAAGTTTTCTTGATCATTAGAACAAATGCAAGTCATTAAGCATTTTCTTCTTGTAAGTAGTCCTTTCATAATACGATGGCTCAGCTAATTTCGGAAATCTTCAGATAATTTAAGACTTAAGATCTTTGTAAAAGCTTGTACATCGAGACCGTGAAGTCGAGATAAATCTGTTATGTAAAATAAAGTGCCATTTACTTTCGTTAAAATGATTAAATTGAAATTTGCTTCGGAGCCGTTAAATTCGCCGAGGCGAAATTTTTTCGTGCTATTGCCCCGAAGTACTTTTCTTTAGCAAACTTTTGCCGAATTCGGATTTTTCGATGGAAGTCCTGTGACAAGCAACCAGGCAAAGTTGAAGCTCGACACATGAAGAAGAAAGACAAACTGAAATTGAGATTGAGAGATATACCCAAGTTTGCTGGCTGCGTCTTTGGAATCTGCATGAACTTAACGAAGGGAAAGGGCGACTGCTCGCGGTTTAACTCACCCGCGCATATATTCATCATCGCAAAACTTTGGGCACCAATCTGCGCCTATCGCAACTCCCTCCCTTCATTATCATGTTAATAAAAAAGTTTTTTACTCTGGCTCGCTTTTGTTGTGACATTGGTTGTACGCATGCGTTTGTCGCGTTGAGCTTTAATTACGTCTGCTTCGTAAAAGACTTGACGGGAAACAATGCCGACATTTATGCACTGCACGTTATAATTTTCAGCACGACAATATACCGAGTCAAGAGATACTACCTCCGACATTATATATGTATATTATACACACATATAAAAATACACGCATATATATGCATATGTATGTATATTTATACACACACGTGACAACAAATGTTTTCGTAGATTTCATAGAAATTTTATTGCTGCGTCAGCAGTATTTTTCAATGTATTTAAATAATAGCTTGAGTTATTAAAGGATCAAAGGTATTGTCGACATTTCAAGAGAAATATAATAACAGTCTTATTTGGAGCTACATTAGTTCCAAGGCAAGGTTTTTTCATTAATGGAATTTTGGAATTATCAATGCATAATAAACCGTATGAAAAATATCGCTACCTGCGCCTTACTCGATAATACTCGATACATACGAATTTGAAAGCAATCGACAATTTTTATAAACGAGTTTCATTCTATTCGATTAACGATTAAATTTGTAGCTGATCTTTTGTTCTCTCCTACTTTTTGCTAATGCGTCAAAAATTAAACGTAATGCCTGGGAGACGATAAATGAATTAGTGATTAATCTTTTATCTAACGATTAATGTTCAGTTAATATAAATAAACGTTAAATAATATAATTAAACATTAGTAGACATTTCGCAGTAATGGCACATTAGAAGAATAATGCGCTTATAGTTACTTTGGTGCTAACTTCAAACCTACGTTTGCGATTGCATTAACGCTTCAGTTTACTTTACACTAGCACTTGAAAGTAGAGCACTCAATCATATACATTAATTTTTTACTTCGATACAGTTGCATTTCGTTACTTTAATGCTAAAATATGAAGCTCAATGAATTTTCGTGTAATAATTTAATAATATTCATTTAAGTTAAAATTCTCTTAAATTTATTTTCAAGTTTTAAGAAGAGCATTTATTAAAAAGTATAGAAATTTTGTACAAAATTTAAGTAATTTTCATCTAAAAGTAACTATCCTTCATAAAAAAGATGAATAATGCTAAAATCATATTTCTAAAATAGAAGAACTCATTTTATAATAAGAAATAATTTTTTGTTGGGAAAAAAAATTTCTCAGCATGAAAAAAAATTTATGTAATTGCATGATTTGTAATACCAGTTTCGTAGAAATGCTTATATTTGTATAATAAAATTTTTATTATTATTTTAAAAAAAGATTTTGTTATTACCATCTATTTCAAGTTCTTGTGCAATGTTATAAATACTTTTTATACGTTTTTTATAGTATTGTAGATTTTGAAATTAAACAAATATAAATGTATGCATAGTGAAAATATATTAATTTTAACTACACGTTGCGACTACTTTTCGTTCAAATACACTTTTATATATTGCTGTAATTCAGTTCATTTAGTTTAAAGAAAAATTTATTTTTAAAAAATAATGGGCATTTTGAGGTAATTTTAATTCTTATTTATTCATTTTTTAAAAATTCTGGAGATTAATTAGATTTTTTTAAGAAAAAATAAATATTTTAAATTATTCCTTTTACATTGAGATTAAATTTTTAATTATTTAATAAATATATTATTTATATTATAATGAAAGTAATGTACGTAGTAACAGTTGGCTTTTACGAAATTACTGTATATTTAATCTATATACATTTTATATTTACAAAATTTCTAATTATTATTACTATTCAAAGTTACCTCATTCATGCGTTTTTTTTATAAAAATTAATGTCAAAAACTTCGTAAGGTAATAAGTATTCATCGTTTGTATGTACTACAGTTTTGCGTGAAAATATACTATGCTACATGAACTTTCCGATACATGTACGACTGTACTCTTTAAGACATTTAAAATCACGAAGTTTTATACCAAGGCATTTGAAACGTTAGTACAGTCGAAGTGTATTTGATATCAAAGGATACATGACCTTCGTATATGCAAAAGCTCAATATTATACATGCTCAATATGATGTGCATATTATTGGTCTTGAGATATTTGATTTTATCCACAATACATGTATATTCAAAATAATAATTCATTTTTCATACGTAGAGCAATATTAATAAGCCTATTGTTTTATATTATATTAAATAGTCCAAAATTAAATATTTTTTATGACACTATATCATATATTAGGGAAAAATTAATTTTTGAGGAGCGACGAAGCAAAAAAAAATTTTTATTTGTAAAATAACGAATATAAAAGCATCAATTAATTCCGAGTATTATACTTATTCGCATAATTGAATATATTTTAGGAGTAATCTGTATTTTACTGGAATGGAAAGACTTAAAAATTAAACACATTATTATGATTACATTGCTTATGAATTATCAATAAAATTTACATCTTTCTTCCTATTTATATTACTTGCAATATAATATGTTAGTATGATGGCTATAATAATAATAATTATTCGCGGAAATATTTTCATTTGAAAACTACATTCAGTTGATTTGTACTGTAGGTTCCATTTGTTCTACCTTTTATTTTGAAGCTCATATCTCATAAAGATATCCTCGACGTCCTGGGCGCGTTGAAAATTACACAATTGATTTTCAATCCTTTTTTAAATTGCAACAATTGACAGATAGCAATGAAAGGATATCCTCTCTTCCGTCCATCCGATTCCCTTTTAAGCAAATTTTCCAATACCATCGAAGACTGCCAAGACTAAATTCTTCCCATCAATCTCAATATAACTAAATTTCACTTCCTTCGACAGGATTTCTGCGAAACAAAAATCTCCACCGCAGAGGCCATAAATCATGAGCGCGGATTGATCCCTTTGCGTTTTACCCCGTTATAATGATACTTTATACGATTCCGATGCTCCTGGTCGGCGGCGCAATCGAGTAAAATAGACATGAAGAGTTGAGGAAACGCAGGCGTTGCATTAACTCCTAAGCGCCATAAAAAATCGATCAAACGCAAATTAATTCCGATGTAACTTCGCACCGCATGTGTGTTAGTCGGAGTCCTAATATAATTTGCGGGCAGGGCTGCAGTCCCGAGCGGTCCAGCGGTACGAAGCCGTTCATATTGCCAGGTAAATGTTGAGCCGATGACTAAGAGGACGAGCGAATCGCTGAACGTAGAGAGCGAGTAAGAGGAATATGCGCGAAAATAACTCTTGGCTTTATATCCTTTCTGGAATATTCGCGATAGAGTTGAAAAATATGGATGCCCGATAGTTGAAATGGGATTTAACCCGAATTTTAATGCTTATTTTACATGAATCGAAGTTGTAAAATTTATTTCGTCGTCCAGTTCGAATTTTCCTTAAAGCCCGTGTCTTCTAAATCTTCGTAGATATCTTAATTTTGTGCTTTTTTCATCATTCATTAGAAGTTGCGAAGAAGATTTTACTTAGGTCCATTGAGAACAGTGACTTGTGCTCAAATAATTAAATTTATATTTATTATATTAGAATTATAATATTTCACTTATTACAATACATTTTCGTAATTTTTAATACTTTAATAACTGTATTCTTCTCTACGATATATTAAAATAATAATTATCTAATATTATTAAACCTCGACGAATCTATGAAGAATATAATTTTTAATGCTAAATAAATATAATTTAACAACATAATAAAATACTGTTTCAAAATGAAGCAAAAAGTTTTATTGAACTTTATTATCCTCGTTATTACGATAATAATTTTTATGTTCAATGAATAGAAGATTACTCTAATCAAGGTTTTTTAAATAGTTTTTTCAATTTACTGTTTAAGATCTAAATTATACTTTAACTTCGCTGGACAATAGCTTAAACTTCTTTCTTCAGAGTAAGTTATTTCTTTTATGTATATGTTACACACACATACACACATATATATATATATATATATAATTATGAATCCATTATAATGAAAATTCTTTTTAAGCTTGCGACTACTGTATAAGAATTTATTTGAATTATTAAATAAATTTTTATTTTATGGTCGGCAAAAAAAATTTATATTTATCTATAAAAAGTAGCATCTATTTGTATTTATTATTTCTCTATAAAATCTGATTATAATTTTTAGTTTCAAATTTTTAAATGTTTTATAATCGTTTTATTCATTTATAAAAATATATGTATATCAATTTATAGACAGCACAAAATTCTCGTAAACCAAAATAATAAATAATAATATTTTATAAAACATAAAAATTGTTTAAAAAAGAGATACACTTTTGTGTTAATTTCAATTGAATATAGTATTTACTTCTTTTTATCACCATAAATTAGCATTAAAACTGGTTGTTTATGTACATATAAACTTAGTATTGATAAATTAGCTTGTATAATTTGAGTATTTTTTTATATAAATAGTTTCGGTTAAATTTATTATATTCATATACGTTATACAAACAATGCTACGTATAATAGAACCTTCAAAAATAAATATATTATACATTTTCGGATGTCGAGAAACTGTGTTTGATTATAATAAAAAAACTACTTACATGGTTATTATTCGTAATTACGGTACTTATAACCTATTTATCTCATAAGTAAACTACGAAATGAAGACAAGTTAAAAAATTAGGTTATATTTAAATATAACTTATTTAAATAATAAGCAAATAAAAATTTTAATTTAACAAAATAGTATAATAATTAATATCAAACTTATTTTAAGTAAATAAGCTGAAAAAAATGTGTTAAATTGTGGAAACTATTAAGATAACAAAACAAATCTTGTACACCAATTAACGATATAATTCCTCCTGAATAAATTGATGTGTAATGGTATAAACATTTACACACACACGTGTGTGTGTGTGTGTGTGTGTGTAATCGCTATTCTTAAGATACTATGCATAATTAAAATTCAACACATGAAACTGATAAATATTATGAACTAATAATTATGAATCGATTAAAGCAAAAAGAATAAAAATTCTATCTTTTTAATTGTAATTATCATTAAAGACACATCTCGATTAAATTATATCAATAAGAATTATGTAATGAAATCTTTTAAAAATTGAAAACTGCATTTATTTAAATTTGTTAAATATATAAATTAAAATTAATGAAACCTCATATTCAAAGTTTTAAAGATTCACAATTGCAAGTTTAATAAGCCATCTTCAAACTTGCGATAATTCATTCATTCTTGAAAATTTTCAAATAGTACTTAATAAGAACTAAATCGAAGTAAGTACAATTTCATGCTTCTGTGGTGCAATAGAATAAATCTCATATATTTTTGTTACTTATTACTTTGATATTTAATTACGGATCCCTATTGTTTAATCAATAAAACATTGAGTACTATTCATTTCATTGTATACTATTTGTAAATATTTTTTTTTCATAACAAAAAGGATTTTAATAATTAGATTTGATTGATTCTTATTCTGCATTTAAAATAGATTGATATTGCAAATGAAATATATTATTTTTAAGCGATTAACAATCTGACAAAAGTGTATATCCTTGATTTGATTGATTTCTATAAATTCTATTATAAAGAAATTCTATAAATATAAATTACGATATTAAATTAGTCTTGGAAGAAAAATAATAATTCAATTTACAGAATTATATAGTATCGAAAATATTTCGTTAAAATAATATTCATATGAATGAAACTAAAAAAAAAAATGAAAATTTAATTTATAGCGAATCTCAAAGATTTCAAGTTAATAAATCAAGCTCAAATTTTGAAAGTGCAATTCTCTTTTTATAGCGAATAGATTCAAGTAACACAGAAGCCTTTCCAAATCAATGGCTATATTGATTTTTGTTCTGAATGAATGAATTATGAGATATTAAGATTATGTTGTATTTATATGCGAAATTCGATTGAGCGAACTTTACCGCAACGCGTATCTACAAACATAAATGTCTAACTGTGAAGCTTTAACGCCATTTAATTTGCAAAATTGTCATCAAACATAAATTTAACCCCGCAATTTCAGATCATTTAAAAATAAGCTAAAATAAACTGCACTAAAAACAAGATGTTAAAATTAAAGCTGTTGTATCAAGTTTGATGGTATTCGGTGGGAGAACTTGTTTTTCAATCAATTCAAGAACACAGAAGCGAAATTTCGTCTTCATTTCGAGCCATTGTGCCGAAAAAAAAATTTTCTTCGTTAAATCAGTATTTCCGCCTTTAGACAGCAGCATTAAACTGGGGGATAAAGTACGTGAATTTATTCTCTCGAAACTACTGTGTAAATTTTATAACGTGAATCGTCCGCGCACCACTAATAGCAAAAACTCGTCTGTCAAAGACTTAGACAACGGAAGGCACACAACTTATGCTAAACGCGATGATAGACAAACAAAGCTGTTTTCATTTAATCCGTCGCGATAACAATGGATGCGTCATGTCACTCGAATTATTCCTTTCGCGCAAACTCGGTCATCCGGTTAAAGCAGAATAAGGGTCGAACTTCTTAAATTCCTGTATTCGAAAGGTCCTGTTCACTTGCACAGAGACGATACCGTCAAACAAGAGCAGCGGGGTAGGGGGTGGTGGGTGGGGTGGAAGTGCAGGGGTGGAGGAAATGGAAGGAAGTCGCGCTTTTGTAGTACGAGTTTCGCAATTTTGAAATGTCGTTAACTCTAGGCTATTGTTTCCAGATGATTTGTGCCGCACTACAGAGCCGCTTATAACCTACTGTTACTTAAAGTGATATTACTTTTATAATTGATTAATCAATTTGTTTTCGTGCACGTTCAGTTTCACTCCATATATTTTGCTTTAATTGGTATTATATTTATCTCCGTTACACTGTGATCTGCTGCAGTTACGTGAAACAAAGAGTATTGCAAATTGAAGCTGAGTCAAGAAACTTTTCTCCTTTGAGAAAAAAATGTTCGTTAAGTACAAGCAAAATGTAGCTCGGGAATAAAAGTAGCTGCACGTACAATTTTCTTCCTTTGTATCAAAAGATTTGTGTTTTATCAATTTTCAGATATCATGCATAAATATAAATATAGATAATAAATAGTGATGGAAATGTGGGCTATTCATTCATAAATTTTATGCTCTGTTTTGATTGATGATTAAATTTGCGACTAGTTGTACAAATTTGCTTAAAATCTGTTAGTCTAAACTAAAATTATTCAAATTCATGAAAATACAAATCTTTTATAATTTGAGAAGCTTGAGAAAGATAAATATGCTCCTTTGTTTTAAAAAATACTCTCTCTCTGTTATTGAAATGAAACAGAATGATATTGATAAAATAGGACTTTAAAACAATATTTTATGGTTTGCTTACTTTTATAAATTACATTTTATATAAAAAAGATGGATGTTTTTTAATATTTATAAATTCAAAATAAATATTGAATCATAAATTTAAAAGATTAATTATGTGGAATAATACTATAACATTACGCACGCACATAGACGTTCCTGTTTTATATATTTTTTAATATCCACAATAGTATACATTTCAAATTTTCAGAAGGAAATGCCACATAATGAATATACATAGTATATTTTTTAAATATATTAAAAACAGTTGTGACAGAACTATTTATCTTTTCTACACATTTCAAGAAAAAACAAAAAAATTGTGTCAAATATATTATCTTTCAAAACAAACTTTTTTTTTTTTTTTTTTTTTAAATTATTCTATTTACTTGCGAATATAATCAGAAACATTAAAAAATATTCCTATAAATTTCAAATAGAGATTAATTTGAATGAAATTAAATGAATTATTATACGTATTTTTTAATTTTTTATTAAATATATATTTATATATATATATATATATGGTTTTAATATATAAATTATTTATAAGACAATTTAAGTGTGTTTCAAGAATATTAAGTTACTTCAACTAACTTTTCCTTGAAAGTAGACAAAGAATTTCAGTCAATAGTTTTTGGAAGATATAAAATTTTCTTTAATTCTTTTATACATAATTAGCTAAATAAACGTTTAAATTAAATCATGTTCAGTTGAATAAAGAGATTTCCTTTACCAAAAATTAATAAGCCGTTTTATAAGCTACAACTTGTTTCTTCATTAAAACTTTATTGAATAAAGAACCGAGTCAAGAAATTTTAAAAAGGGTATAATTACAACAAGAAGAAATATTTAAGAAACAAAAATGAAATTGAAAGAAACAGTCTTCTATTAGGGAAAAAATGCAGTTTCTTTTTCATCCATTTTTCATTTTTATTATTTCTTTATACCTGTTTAATTACCGCAGGTACCATTTGAATAAATTATCATTCAGACTACTCGTTTATGTTAATTATTTATTTAACCTATACTTCTAGTTTGGTGATGTATAGCTTCTTTAACTTTTTTCCTTTATCCGATATTTTTCCTTCTGTACTCGTTTCCTTCTGTAGGCCATACGCGAAAATAGGAGGTACTTTGAGTAAATGTATTTTTTCGCTTAAATTACTTTGCAATGCTTTTGAGGCTACTGTTATATTAATTCCAAATCTTAAGCAGATATATTGAAAATTTTATGATTTATATAGTTAAAAAAATTGTTTCTTAAATGCTCCAATTTAGTGTCATAACGAGACATTTTAAAAACACTTTTTAGTAAAATTGTACTGAACATAATAACAATTTTGCATCAAATTATATCAACTGAATGAAATAAACATTAAAATAGTTTTAAAATTAAATTATAATTAATGAAAATTTTTAATATCCATGACTGTACGCAACGAATATTTTATTTTAATATAGTGATAGTATTGTCATTTATGAAATCATAATAATCAATACTATAGTCAATCGATACGGACTCGTATAAATTTAATTTTAGTTTATATAAAATTTAAAAAAATTAATTTGGTTAAGCTTAATTCACTTATTCATTAAGAGAAATAAAATATGAGTCGTCAACCTAAAAAATTGACATTCTTAAAAAAATGTTCTGCTTGATAGGGAATAAATGTGATTTCATGATGATTTTACTTTTACATAAAAGACATGTTATTTTATCTTAAATATTTTCAAATACAAATAAAATACGTAACAGTATTATGATACTCTAAATTCATCTTATTTATTTTATTTAAAAAGCCTTGATGATTTGTACTGTAAAAATTATATTATTGAAATTTATTTATTTCTTTTATTCCGATCAAATATATTCATAACAATTTTAAATTTTTTTAAATTACATGTAACAATTATTCTATATCTATGCATATCTATAATTGATTTTTACCATTATGATATTTTAAATGAATAAAGTAATACATATTGTGCATAATATAAAACTATTAACATAGTTATATTTTTTATTTCTGCAGGAAAATAATATTAATAATAACATGGCTTTCATTATAAATTATCAGATTTAAGATATATATATATATACATATATATATGTATATATTATGATATTAAAAGAAATTTAAATAACAATTTGGAATTGATTTATTGGAATGTATAAAATTGTGTATCCAATTATAAAGACAAATATTGTTTTTACCTACATAAGCAATTATCTTTAAAAATTGCTTATCGTCAACTGAGATTTATTATAACGTAAACCTCATTTTTTTATGCTACCTGTAAAATTATAAAATTAGAAAAAATAACTAGTCAAAAGCGCATAAATCAATGCAGAGATATTTTACATACGTTTGGATATGCGAGCAAACGTAAAATTTTTGCGAAATTCTGTTTAAATGCAGAAATATCATTATAAAATGTGTTTACTGTTCATTACATCAATATTTTTGCATCGTCACGCGGACATAAAATTTTTCTCGGAGCTCTTCCTAAAATACGTCAGTGCGATGCCAAGACGCAGAGCGTTCTGATAAATATGGAAATTGAGTAAGACCATCTTGTTGCAAGACGAACTTACTTGAGGTCATATTGAAAGCACTTTCATCGTCATGTAGACCATCGCAAACTCCCCAATACCCTATATACTTTATTAATTTCATGAAAAAAGCTTCTTCCTACTCCAATTTTCCTCCCTTCTCTCTGTCTCTCTCTCTCTCTCTCTCTCTCTTGCTCTTTCTCCATCCGTCCCTCTACCTATCCGTCCCTCTCTTTTCTTCCCTTCAAAACTCGTGTGTTTTTTCGAGTGCTGGTTAAAGTTTGTTCGAAAAGACTCTCCGTTCATCATTTGCGTATATATTCAAGTTGAAGATGGTTTATAACTACATTTTAAGTAAAATATAATAAAAAAATCATCCATTTTTCATTTAATTTGATAAATGTAAACTTAAATTAATTTGAAGGCTGTGAGTAAAATATGCAACTGTACCGGATAAACTAATTGTTAATAATTTCTAAATACTAATGAATTATTATAAGAATTCTGGACATTCTAGACAATTAAAATGCTTGAAAATTTTATTTTAGTAGCGAAAATATCTAAAATCTTGTAAAAACTTGTAATTATTTAGGTTCTAACGAAATTGACTAAATCGAAATTAATTAATTTTGGATTCATGAGTCTTAGACTCGTATAACTTTTGCGAAACTTATCAAAACAATTAGTTCTTCTATGATTAATTAATTTCTTTACGCATCTTCGACGAGACCAAGGATAAAAAACGATAGTCATTTATGAGTTAAAAAAAAGTAAATGGGTCAATGAAATTCATTATTTTTACTCTTCCAATATTAATCAATGCAACGCATCCCATAATTCAATTAATTGGTAAATAAGAGTCGATTAAAAAAATAAAACAAACAACAGCGAAAGGCTCAAAGATCCAAAAAGAAAAACTGCTTGGGAGCTCGATAATTAATATCAAATATCTCACTCTGCAAAAATTTCTCTTGTCTCTGTTCCTATTGTACCATGGACTTAGACTCGAAAAACATATAAAGAATGACTGAAAAGGCAGATCTATGATGACTCGAACAATGTACCAAAATATTTTTTTTGTTTATGAGGTTCCTTTTTCAATATCTGTCTGTAAAAAATAATTGCTCGTAGTATATATTGTAAACTCGAAATTCCTGTGTAATATACATTAAAGATGTATTTAACAATAGAAAATCTATGTAGAAGATTTAGTAAAGTTCTATAAAACTCATTCAATTACTTAAGCAAAGTTTTGTTGGTCAACGAATTTCACTCGATCTTATCCATAAATTTAATTGATATACTTCGTAGGTTTTCTTATCAACTTTTCATTATTAAATTTTTTTTTAAATTATACTTGGAAAAATTCATTTTTCCAATTTTTAATTCATTTATACATACTACGCAATTTTAAAAGCTCGGATATTTAATTGTAAAATAGGACGTGATATTTTTCTGCCTTATCCTAAATTTGTACAACCAAGAATTTTATTAAAATGAAAAAATCTAATTTATTAAAATTTGTTGTAAAATAATTCTCTTTCATCTCTTATTAATTTAAGGACATGGAAATATCTATATCGTGTATGGTCATGTTGTTATTGATTTTCAATAGATACACATGAACATCATATCCTCATTGACATCGTTCAGTATTACATAAAATATCCATGTTTTGCTATTTTTTAAGGTTGGTAAGAGCTTCCGATAAATAATGAAATAATATCATTTAAAAATTTTAGTTTATAATTCTGACACTTCACACTCTTCACATAGTCGTATATTATAAAAAAATATAGTAATTATGTAAAATTTATTCATATTCGTTGTTTTGTATATATTTTATAACTAGTATTAAATTATTCATCCTGCTAATCGAATCCTCATAAAGACATTTTCTTACATGTTCTTCATAAAAATTTTATTACTATTTCAATGATACAATTGTGGTATATATACATTAAGCTTGATTGAAAATACTCATTTGTGACAATGGTTGACCAATTTTGAGTAAATAAATAAATATTTATTGATAATAAATGCAAGTGGTTAAGCAGAATATAATAGAATGAAAAATATAATCTTATTGTATAATCTAAGCATATAAAATACTATTTGTTCTAAATTTTTCGCAATGTGTGATTTTATTCAATTATATCGTCATTATTTTAACAATTATTATTGCAAAAATTAGAAAATCATTAAATTAACATGATTACGTTGTAATTAATTTTAAGCGGAAAGTGTATTGAACTGTCGATCTCAAAACTCATTAACGAGACAATTCCCCAAGATCCGTAAAGTTATATTATTAAGCAGTTAAATGTCTTTTAACGCATTCATTGAACCGATGCGCTGGGGAAGCCGCGATTGTTGTTTAAAAGTGAAATAGTTACTTACTTAAATCGTATTTATTCCAGTGCGCCTGCTCCCCGTGCGCCTCGTACGTCCACTCATTTATTTTTTCGACTTTCCACTCGAATAAAAGGGAAAAAGTTGTGAATTTGCGCACACGCTTTAGCCGGGCCTCATTAGCCGGCGCACAGTTGAAGGCAAGCAAAGGTTTTGCCGTTACATCAGAGAGAATTTACGTACGGGATTTAAAATAAGATAAAAGCAGAGGAATGTGAAATCGCGAGCAGGAGAGGAACCGCCAGAAGGAAGGATTGCCTCGGTTAGTGTGACATATACGTACAGGGGAACGAAGCGGAGCAGGGGAAGCTAATGGAAAGAGGGGCGCGAGCGGGAAAAGCTAGAAATTTCATCCCTTCGGAATAGGCGCGAGTCTACGTGCTCCATTGTCTTGCCGTCGAATATATATATATATATACGTGTATCTATTTTTTTCACTGGTTATCTCTATCTTTCCTGGGCGGTCGTGCAGGCAAGGCCTGATGCGCGGTGAACGGATATTACATACTCGCGAACGTCGCTCGCTCACCTGATAGATTGTTGCTGGTCTGACATTTTTAGATACTTTTCTAGCGGGTGAAAAATATAAAGGATAACTCGATCATGCCGAATATCTGATAAATTTTTTACTAGAAACAAATTTTCAATGACTTTGAAAATAATGCTTCAAGATTATTGAACGCTCTCAAATAACCATACTTTTGCAGCAATTTAAAATTTCATAATTGCACGACAAGGTAGAAGCTTTTATGAATTGGGTCGGGTATAATTGATCATTAAATGAAATTATGTGTCCGAAAAAATGTGTTGAACAAAATTTTTAAACGTACTTTTCACACGTGGATAATCGGATGAGCAAAAAATTTTTGTAAAATTTCACACAGTCGTATGTTAAATTCAAAATTAAGTATAATATAGGATAAAAGCAAAAGCAAATATAGCTTTGCAGGGGCGTTTTACTAAAATTTAAATGAATACAATAATAACGACTTGAGTTCGTTGATAACAAATTAATGTTATAATATTTACAAAAAGTCCAATCAAAATTCATCCTCTCATGTAATATGTATTCGAGGGAAAGTAATATAAGGCTCCAATAGACGTAAAGCGGTAAAACTAGAA
The DNA here is from genome assembly GCA_018907135.1 of Kradibia gibbosae. Lineage (NCBI taxonomy): Eukaryota > Metazoa > Arthropoda > Insecta > Hymenoptera > Agaonidae > Kradibia > Kradibia gibbosae. The sequence goes on along the minus strand of JACCHX010000003.1, from coordinate 1,790,075 downwards.
AAGCTATTTCGAAGCATTAGCTACAATCATTGATCCTATTAAATTGTTATTCGGATAAAAATTATGGAAATATAACGATCGCCTAATGCTCGCCCTAGGTGATCGAATTAAGACGTTACTACATTTCAAACTATGTCTCTCTAGCCCAGACACTCGACTACGAATGGAAGAAAGTTAAGTAAAGCAAGCTAAAATCAAGCATGCCACAAACTTTACTCATTAATCTTGCACCGTTCAAGGTTTAAAAAGAGAGCGAGGTAGCGAGCGAGCGAACGATAGCGAGAGATAGGTAGAGAGAGAGAGAGAGAGAGAGAGAGAGAGAGAGAGATAGAGGAACAAAAAGACACTCGAAGAACGTTTAAGGATGAACGATGTGCAAAGACTCGTCACAGCTTTTTAAAGAAAGCGCACGACGGATATTCCTCGAAGGCCTGTGCTTGCGGTTTAGCCGGCGTACAGTAGAGCGAAAAGTGTTATATAAGAGCTTTCAACAAAGGAGAAACTTTTCGTAGGATGGAAAATGTATCTCTTTCGCAAGAAAAAGATTATCTGTTAGACGGCTCTGCCTCCTCGTGGATGAAATTGAAACGGAACCGAAAGCGGGAAGTAGAGATAAAGAGGGAAGGCGGCAGAGGCGGAACTTCCCATTTCCAACGGTTTGGAGAAAATCGGCGCTCAATGGGCTTTCGGTCGAGGAGCGGGTTATACTCGTCGGCGAGGAAGAGATTTCTTCTGGCAGCATCGATGCCACCGGCTCGTAGATTCAATGACTGGTAGAATAGATTGCGAGATTCGTATCGCTCGAGCGTGCCGAGTGAGATACCAATCCTCTTCCCAGGGCATCGCACAAAATTTCATGAGAGGGCACTTTTCCGCGCACACCCCACACCTACTCCTGCTCCTCGTCCTCCGCGCACCCTTGGATTACCGGCCATTGCCGCCGCACTGTCTCGTCATCCCACCCTTCGTCTCTGTTTCTACGTCCAAGCATCGTCTCTTCATCTTTCCATTACTTCGACTGAATTTCTTATGTAGGTTAAGAAGGTCGGGAAGCAACTGCATAAAATATTTTATTGGTGCAATCCTTCTTCGATGTTCGCCATCTAACCCCCCCCCCCCGCCGCCCCGACACTCGGTCCTCTATCTTTCATTCTCTTCTATTTAAAATGCGATCCGAAATCACGTAGTCATTATTAAAATGCTTTAGATCAAGTACATTTCTTGCTCGAATTCAGTGCATTTGCGTGGATTTCCATATCCTTGCCTGACTTTAAAAAAATCACTAAAGCTACTTTCCATATGAAGAAATTCTTTAAATTTAATTCTATCGTTTAGTCGAAACGATTTCACCTGCCTATTGAGCTTGTAGAATCGATGATTCTCTTACCCCGTCATAAAAATAATTTTTTATTTCTACCAATGAAAATGCACAACCATTTATTACCATGAGATTATATTAATCTGTACGTGAAAGTGAAGTCTTAACATAAATATGAAAAAAGTGCAGACTAATATGGTAAATTCTCCTAATTCAACAATGTTAAGAGAATTGTAAAAAGTAATGGCCAACCGTAATGAGTATGTTTAAAAAATAATCGCATAAAGAAAGCACTGAAAAGTGGCTTCTTCAAAAGACGAACGAGGCGTAAAAAATGAACCTAATACTGCGGATGACCCTTGTACCATGACAGTGAAATGACAGCCCGAGCGACGCGATGCATTCATCCATTTGAAAACTTGCAGATGGCTAGATTATTATCGCCGCTCCGGGTTGTGCGTTACCCTCGTGTCCGACGCTCGAGTTTTCCATTCTTCTCATTTATATTCCGGCGTGCTCCACCGAAAGCGGGAACGGATTTGATCACCTCTCGTTCTCGAAAGCGGGGCCGGGGGAAGGGCTCCGGGCTCGCTCGCTCGCCCACCCATACTAAACTCAATTCGTTTGTTTCACAGATAAACACGTTGAGGGCACGACTCGCGCACGAGTCTGCTTAATCATTGACAGCCATCGCAAACTGATCCCTTCCATGCCCGCAAGAGCGACTGCTAATGCGAAAGCCTTCGAGGCACGCGATTTCGCACAGGAGGCATAAGGGCCTCCTCGTTAACCGAAGAAGAAGGAGAAATAGCGATAAAAGCGAATAAAATTACGGATAGTATCAATGGCCTTGTTAACTGGACGATGAGAGTCCTACAGGAGGGCACGTCGCCGATGAATTATGGATCACCTGATTTGTCATCAGTGACGATGTTGCATCTGGCCGCGAAGCGATCATGACACGTCGTTACGGTTTTCGGTTCAGCCGTGTGATAATTAGTTGCTACGATGCACGATCTAAAAGTTACCGGCAACTGCCGATGAAGGAGACTCTCTCATTACCTCGAAATAATAATTGTCACGTGGGCTGAGCTTTTAAACTATCCTCGATTACGTAAGTGACGTCGATAGGGGATGCCAATAGCTATAAAATTTGGCTGAATTACTTCGGAATTCCGTAGTAGCAGCTTGGGATGGTCCATAGGCGCATAAAGGCCACGGGATCAAATTAAAGACAGCTCGGTAACGAGAAATCAAATCTAAAGTACCCGGGAGACAGTCGGAGTAATCAAAAGGGAGCCAGGGTTGGTCTTGGCTGCCATCGTGGATGCGCTTATCCAGAGGCGCGCTCCATTCGACACGAGTACCTCGTCGTTGGTCACGGTGTGCGGCTTGGGGCGAATCCTTGGCTACATCGGCGGCAAGCCGGTGAGCCCCGTCATGTCGCAACCGGGATCGGACTCGGGCTTCGGCCTCGACGGGACAACGGGGCAGACTCAGTCGGGCTCGCAGGACGAGTCGAGGCTCGAGGGCCGACAGAATGGCCGGGCGTCGGCCGAGATAATGGGGGAGCCGGCGAAAGCCGACCTGTCGAATGGCTTCGAGTCTCGCAACAAGCAGAGCCGCTCCCAGCAGAATCAGGCCCCGAGCGAGGCCCAGCACTCGAGCCAGCACAAGCAGCAGCAGCAGCAGCAGCAGCAGCAGCCCTTCCCGAAGACTCAGGTGCAGCAGACCAATCAGCAGCTGGTCGAGGAGCGGCCCGGCTCCGTTCCGGTCCTGCTCGCCCACCAGCCCTACCACGACAACATAATGATCGACAGGGTGCAGTTTCTACCGCAGGCCACAGGGCAGACGATTCCCGTGCACGCGGCCCAATTCCCACCCGAATACATAATAGCGGCCCCGAGTGACTCCCTCCAGTACTCGCAGCTCCATGGCGCCGTGTACAATCCGAGTCAGGGCCAGTACGTGGCCCGAGATCTGAGCCTGAGAGAGTCAGGACTCTATACCCAGAGCCTGGCCTTGGCCGCTCCTCAAGCCGGCTACGCTCAGCAGGTCTCGCAGTCGCAGATCTCCTCGAGCGCCGGCCAGCCCTCGACCTATTACGGTAACAAGGGCATTCCCCTCCCGCCGTCGGTCGCTTCAAAGTACGTACACTTCACGCCGCAGATTCATTACGGCCAGTATCCCCAAGCCGTGATAAGCGCGGGCCCTTATAATTCTCAACCGAGCATCTACAACCCCCAGCAATACAATCAACAAGTGCAGCAGCCTGCGCCGGCCCAGCACTCGCCGAATCCTCAGAGGTTTTCCCAGGAGCTGGGCCAGTACCAGGCCCAGCCGATAATACAGCCCATTGCTCAAAATGTCGGCCACGCACTTGGGGCCTGCAGCGGCGAGAGGAGCTCCTCCCGCGGACCGAAGCCTATGGTCCCGCCCAGGGGCAACTCCAAGATCACCCATGAAGCCGGGCATCGTAAAACGGTGAGCGTCGACGTTGCTCCCGGTCAGAAGGGAAAGTGCGAGGCCAATGCCGCCGACGAGCAAGCCGCCCAGGAGCATCAGCAGGTTATCCCGGGCTTGGATAATCAGGATAAGCGATACATGGTTTCTATTAATCAAACTCCGCGAACGAGGCAAGATGGATTGTACGTTGAGGCGAACGGAAATCCACCGAGGGAACAATTAGTTGGCAACGATGCGGGCAATCCTGAGTGTGCAATTTACGTGTCTAGGCCGGAGCACAGGAAATCCGTCTCGGCCGATGTCACTAATAGCTTCTCGAGGCGTAACGACACCATAACGTTTACATTCCCCTGCGATAATAATGCTCAGGAGGATCCGACGATGTTAACTACTCGTAAGCCAATCGCTAGTGTAAATATTGTAGAGGCCAAGCCAGTGGACGTGGGTCCTGCCAATTTTCCCGGGGAACAGAGGAGATTTGACGTTAATTCAGCTCTGCGTATGTCGCCAATGCCTGTTCTACCCCCATTATCCATAGTGCCCAAAGCCCTCCTGGTAAGCGCGGACAGAAAGTCCGTTGAGTGGAGCAATTTGATTCCCAATCAACGCATAGCCATTCCCCAAGAAAACAGGCGATCGGATTACTTGGAGGAGCATCGGCGATCGCCAATGACGATGGAGGGTAAGCGGTTCGAAGAAATTAGGCGCTCGCCAATGGCTTTCATACCTATTCGCGACACCAACACTCCGGATCGCATTAATCAAAAGAGCCCGAACAATGCCACGAATCAAAGCTTCGAAAAAACCAGAGCAGAGCTGGTCATGTGGAAGGAGCAACGCCAGCGCCAAGAAATGGAGAACAGGGTGCTGCAAGCCCGCGATATGTTCTCCAGTAGTCCTCGTTCGCGTAATTCTTCCGAAGAAAGGCGCGCCGATGGTAGAATCTCCGCGTTCCAACCGATCGCAAACATAAGCCAAAATTCGATAATGGAGCAGCGCCGACATTTGCGGCACGTAAGCGCCGATCTCACCAAGCACATAGAACTTTCTCGAAAGGAGTTCGACGATCAACAGTTGACTGGCTCGGTTATTAATCTTGGCACAACGTCGGCAGCAACGGCCACGGCAAACGTTATGGCCCAGCGCGTGAACACCGGCGTGTGTTATCAGCACTCGGCCCTCAACGATGCCAAATTGGATCAGAAGGCAGGTTTGAGCATTGCGACGGATTTTAACGAGGTACCCCCGAAACCGCTCGACCAGATCGATCATATCATTCACAGCCATCGTAAGAGCCAAAATTTGTCGGCGAGCATCGGCAAGGGTCCAGAGGGCCCTAATCAAACGGAACAATGCAACGACAAGGCTGAGCCCTCGCAATCGCAGTGCCAACAGTTGTTGCATAATCAGCAGAGCATCGACTTGATTTCCGAGAAACTCAGTCAATGCGAACGGCAGCAGAACGACCTGCAGGCTAAATTACAAAGCTTGCAGACCCAAAATGAAATCCTCGACAAAGTCACTCAGTTCCAGTATCAGCAAAACGATCTCCAAACGCGAATGCACAACCTGCAGATGCAGAATCAGATGGCGGAGAAGCTCGGCCAAAAGCAGAGCTCCGAATTCTCCCAAATGAGCAATCACACCGATCAAGATGAAACCAACAAGTCAATTTTGAATCAGTGCATCAACGCGTCGCGGCACCTTTATCAGCAATCCCTATTGGCCTCGGTACCCCCGCAGCTCCAGTCCGCGAGCTACTTCAACGCGGACAGAATATCGCCGCGATTGCAGTATCAGGCCCAAGACGATCCGGACCTCGGCACCTCCATACAAATATCGAGCATCTCGCAATTGCCGCTGCCCAGTCTTTCCCAATTCGACCGGGCCGATATCCTGCCACGAGCTCCGGTCTTGCAACTCCAGCGCGTGCAGTCCTCGAGTGACAATATCGAGAGCGTTCCGTGCTCGCAAATGAGCTTAGCTTCCTTGGGCGCCTTAAACTTCACCGGCACGTTGAAAAAGATCCCGCCGGAGAAGCCACCGAGAACTTCCCTCATTGTCCAATCACCGGAGGCCGAGGTAAAGTCATAATTACAAAAGGCTCTGTGTACTGCTGTTATGTTTGTGTCCATTGTTTTGTGTGTCGGCGTTTTGTGCATTTTAAATGTAACGGCGAGTGTGATACGATGTTTTTGCTTTGGGACAAGTTAATGCATGAGGAGTTAGTTTTATGGTATTTATTTCAGTTATGTTTTCTTTTCTTCTTCTTCTCAATATTCTAATAAATACGTACAAGTTTAAAAACGCGTGCGAGCTGTGCATTTTATTTAACAATCTTATAGATGTATTATTTTGTAGTATTATTTTTTATAGCATTATATGTTTATTATATGATATTGTTTGGCGTTGTTTATTTTATATTGATATGTTGTTTCATATATTAAATTTAATAAATTAATTAATTTTTACGACGTTCTAGAGCAACCGAAGTCAACCTGCCATTGGTTTGAAACACACTTCAAAGGCGAGGGTAAGTACACTTTCAATATAAAATACAGTTACCTACTGAAAAAATGTACACGGTGTAATTTTTGGTGAAAAGGATTCTTTTCAAGGTAGGATTTAATGTTATGAAAAATATTACCACCCCCGAATTAAAATTTTCATTAAAAATTACGAAAAATCGCTAGGCTTTTACTATTGTCGGCATTGCCCGGTTATATGAATTACCGTCTATTTCGAAATGTTATTATGACAAAAAAAAACCCCTCTGAAAAGTAAATTTCATTCGAACGGCAATAGTTACCTCGGCCTTGCTGTTACGAACAAAGAGAGCACAGTCGAGGATAGTAGAGAAGAGATAAAAATGAAACAGTAAGAGAGAAAACAACAAGGATGAAAAGAAAAGAAATCGAAAGAGGACGAAAAGGAAAGAGACGCTATCTTTCCCTGCTCATCCGTTGAATACTGACGTAAAACACTTCCGGTTCACGTACGAATTGCCCCAGCACGCGTCTAGTGGCAAGTTCAGTACCGTTTAGATACGTATGCTCAGTATTTCTACATGTGTAAATGTAAGGCACGAGCCAATGCGCCTCATAAAATATGCTCGTATTATCATTTTTGTTTCGTTTTTTTCCCTCAAGAGTTATATGTTACTGCCACTATGTGCTCTCCCTTTCCATTTTGCTTCTCATTAACTATTTCTTTCACACATTAGCTCCATGACAAGGTACTTTTGAATAGAGGTACTGTGTACGTGAAAATGCTAATGCATTAAAATATGAAAGCGAAAAAAAATAATCAAGAGGCAGTGATTAGGGGCTTCTATTGACTAAAGATAAATATGAAACTGAAGTGATGCTTGCTAATATCTTAATCATTGTTATATATATATATATATATATATATATATATATATTTCAACAATTTGAATCTTCAATAGCTATTACAACATCGCATTATTGAATATTGTGATAGCCTACAAATTAAACGTACAGCATTGGATTTTCTGTAATTGGAAGTATAGATACATTTCACATTATTGAAATTTCATGCTCTGGATAAAACATATAATTGCATTAAGCATGTTCAAGTGTCAATATATAAATATCGACATTACAATATATTTAAAAGTATTTTACATTTAAAATTCGGAGCTTTTATATAATGCTATAAGTATAAGTAATTCTATATATAATTTATATTTTTTTTTATTTTTAATCCAATTGGCTTTCTCATTAAGAGTCTGGTTTATATTATTAAGCTTGCACATTTTACACTAGTTTCTGTACAGAAAATTAAAAAATTCTTAATTGATTGATAAAAATTTATTCCTTAATCTTAATGCTAAATTAATTAAACTGTAATTAATTTCACTCTAAAAAACTGAACGAGTAATACTTATATGAAAAATGTTATGCTTAAATAATAATGTAAGTTACTCATAATGGAAAAAAACCATTAGAAACTGATAGAAGCGGATTATAAAATATTAATTAAAATAATAATGCAGAATACTTTATACTAACAAAATAGGTAATCATATACTTATGGATTTTATACTACTACAGAAATAATTCGAAAATAATATTTCTTGCCACTACTAAAATAAAATTCTATTCGTACAAGATTTCGATGAAAAAATTTTTTAATAACGACGTACAAAATGCTTAAATATTTTTGATTTTAGTAAAAAAAGTGAATTTTAATAATTGCCCAATTAATTGTATTATAATCAATAATATTACGATTTAATCGTGCCATTTCTAAACGATATGATATTATACCGAAGTGCAGTGAAATAATTGTGGCGAATCAATACGTTTCTTTTCCACTTCAACATTTCATATTTTTGATGAAAACACTTTGTGCTGTTGTGTAACTTGAAAAAATTACATTTTCCGCTAGACACGTATCCATTCGTTTGGTTAAGTGCTTACAAGCATATAAGACGTACCCCGCAAGTGTAATGCAGGAATCAGAGAAATAATAGATGAATTTCTATCCAGAGAAAGAATTAGCGAGAATGACCAGTGTCAATTGTCCCCGGGTTAGAATGTAAAAGAAGAACGAGAAAAGAAAATCCCGGCCATCCTGCCTGGGTAAACTGAAGTGGCTAAGAAATCCTGTGGCCAGCAGAATGGCAGCGGCGAAGAGGCCAAGATCCTCGGCAAATCCTTCGATTTTCATTGACCTCCCGAGAGCCCGGGCCGTAAAGAAAGGCCGAGGGATAAAACGAAGCAGGATGAAAGTACCCAATCAACGCCGGCACGGCGAGCTCTCATCGAAGGGATCAGCAGGGCCCGCAATCCCCACGGAATCAGTGCATCCCCAGGCGTGGTCACGCGCGTAAATTCATCCCCCGATGATCGGGGGACGTCCGTCCCCGCTCGAGCCCAGGATGTCAACCGCGAACGACCTCTGCCCACGACTCCGGTGAAGGGGCCGACGAGGGGCTCGAGCACCGGCGGACTCGTTTCTCCGGGACTGGAGATCGGACTGGAGGCGAGGATCGACCCGGGGAAGTCGTCTCCTCGAGCTCTTTGAGTCCCGGCCAGACTCGCCCCGCGCCATTACTACGCAGCGGTCCCGCTAATCTCGGCCCCGAGCAATGGCTAATCGCACGCACGCGCAGGCCTTTCCGCACTGCGCGAGGCTACGGCCCTTCCTCCGCCCCCGCCCCCGGCCGCCGCTGCCCTCGTCCGTACGTGCCTACGGCGAGGCACACGCGGGCGTTCTGCTTAACTTTGAGCTCCGATCCTTTTTCGACATTGTTAACGCTCTGTAATGATGGCTGTTGAGCTTTAAAGCACGTTACCGGGGCTTCTACTGTCTCCCCCCCCCCGCAGCCCTGACCGCACCAACCGTCCCGTGCGGCTACTCTGCTGTCTCGCTCCTTTTTTTGCCCACTTCTCGGATTCAACCAGTTTCGCTACTTGTAATATTCTCTAGCTCGATAAGGCCTCGTATATATTGGAGCGCGTGCACTTGAAATGGGTGGTAACCCGACGGTTGCGATGTACAGCATCTGAAATATATTGCGGGTAGGGCAAGAGAAAAATTTACAGTCCAAACCACACATTACCTTGGATTTTACGTTAAATTTATGACCACTGTACTGTTAATTTTCAAAAGTTTTATTTACTTATTTCTTAAAGGTTGCCACTTCTCTCGAGCCGCGGACAACTCCCTTTTTTTTCTTTTTTCTTTCTTTCTTTTAACGAAGATCTAAATTTTCATTCGGCAATCGATTGAAAAATCCCTTAATATAATTCGATTTTTTGGAAGAATTTTAGACAAATTCTATATTTACACATTTGTACAGCTGTTGATTTTTCGTTACAAATTTAAACATTATAACGAAATTACTTCAATTACCAATGTAAGATGTTAAATAAGTCGTAAAATTTCACTATAGTAGGTCATAACTTAAATAATCATTTGTAAAAGCTTTTATATTTAATCTGATCCGGGGCTTGGAGCAACTTTTGAAATAATCTTATCGGATTCAAGTAAGGTTTCTCTGCTTCCAGCTGTAATGGAGTAACGACTTACCAATCTAGGCTGGAATATGTCCTACTTCTTTTTTGGACTCGAACGGAGGTTTTAGATACGTTCCTAGGCAAAAATCTCCGTTATATTTTCATCGGTGAATAAATTCTTTTGAATTATAAATTTCAGTAATTTCAAAGAAATCCATTATCACATATACACATATATAAATGAAATAAATAATGGAATTTTCCATCGATGATTATCCGCTATTACAGCGTGAAAAAATTTAATTGAAGTAAATTGATTGTTTTTACGAAAATTTGGGAACACTTGAAAGTACAGTACTTGATTTCAGTTGAATGAGATTCGAAGCCGAGCTCTCTTTTTCTTCCATCTATTTTCTTGTCCCAACTCCATCCATTGATACCTTGACACTTCTTTATTCGGGTCGACCCAGTTTCATAATCGTAGCATTATCTTAAAAAAAATTTGTTCCTCTAACAAATCAATCAATTTATTACTTTGTACCACGCACTTAACGAAAGTAATTCGCTAAATAATTTTTCAAAATTCTAAAGATACCAAGAAAATCTGTTGCTTATTAGAAAGAAATTTTTTGAACAGTGAAGTTTATAAATTTCAAATCATAATTAATAAAAAAAAATTGCAAAAATTGCGAGGACTTATTGAAAGTGCTTCGTTGAAAGTATCTGGGAAGTATTTGGCACAACCCCATACGTGTTGTTGCAAGCTCAATACCATATTATAATGTTACTGAAAATATTACAAATTTGCCTTTGTCATAATACTTTTCAACTATTCCTGAAGATCAGAGTATTAAAAGAAGGCAAAATAAATAAATGCGGTTCTATCAAGTAACATTAATCGCAAGTATTTTTAATCTTAATTACGTATTTATGTGCACGCAAAAGGATCGTACACACTATACGTTAACAGTAATATTTTTCAGTCGCATTTAAAGTTTAAAAGCATCTCATATCGACGGGAGCACTGTAGCCGCGCATCTTGGATTATTGAATTTTAAGTTTGATTTAAAGCTTCTCGTCTAATATCATAATACTTCAACAGACGTTCGCAATTACGGGAGTAAGAATTTCTTCGTTCCCGTTTGCGTTGCAATCCATTAAAGCCGAGCCGAGACGTTATATTACGATATTATGCGAAAATAAAATAGCAGCCGAAATGCCCGAGCTTTACACATCCTATTTTTTGTCAAGGTAAAAGTTGTATGGCCCCAAAGCCAGAGACACTTGTCCTCCTCAATTTAAACGCTCTCGAATATAATAAAAGCAAATCGCTCGGCCATCGCCGAATAAACGTATCTTACGAGGGCCGCGTGTCCCAGGACTCCCAGGCAACCCAAAGAGGTTGATGCGACATTCTCGCGCGTGCCGCCCATACAAAATTGCCCGAAGCAGCGCTGCAAATAAAGCCGTTCCTGAAAATTCTCGAGCCGGCTCCCGCACCACCGATTCACTCTTCTTTATTTCCCGATCTTCCCGCGCCAGGATTCACCGCTAATACTTCGTGAGTGGTTTCTATCTGTCACCTCCATCCCCGTCCCTCTTTTTCCCGCTCTCCCTCTCTCTCTCTCTCTCTCTCTCTATCTCTATCTCTTTCTCTTTCTCCATTTTTATATCTCTTTATTTCTTATTTCTCTTCCTCTCCCACCCCCTCTCTGTTTCCAGATTTCTCTCTGGATTCAAGACATCAGTTATCCATTGTTTTTGTACGACGAAGCAAAACTCGGGATGACCGAGCTGGAAAAGAGTCAGCGGGCAAAAGTTTCATGAGCCTCTGCAGATTCGAGCATAAATGTTAGTGGCGAGGGACACAGACTCTTGTCACGCGATTCCATTCTCGTCATCGACGATTTCAATCCCAGTCCGAGCTCTCAAACTTCGCGACACAACTGTCTTAAATTCGCTCGCTCGCGTTTATGCAATTGTATAAGCGCGTCGGCATGCAAATGCGTCTTTAGTCAAAGAAACCAAATAGTAAAAAGAGATTCGCGAAGACGTTATGCACCTTCGGTCGTAAAAATATTTTCATAAAAATTGTAACAAGATGTCATTGTCACCTTAGCCGTCTGCTTTGCGATGATAATATTCTTTACATACATTTATAAATTAATGCGACGTTTGAGAGACTTCTGATTCATGAATTTCAATTTTTGAATTTTAACCGTAACTATTTATATATATATATATATATATATATACATCTTTCGTTACGTTAGCACACACAAATGACAAAAATTTATGTACTGTTAACTGAGTGAGATAACTATGATAATGATTACATTTAAAAAAATGATGCATTTTACATGCTTATGAGAAGTCCGTTCATTATATAGTTAGTTACATAAATTACAATAACATATCATAATACTTCGTATTAGTTATTTGATTTAGAGTATTTTGTAAGCACAGGATATGTCCTATAAAGATAGCAAGTTTTACGATTTCACGAGGAAAATATGACAAATCTAAATACATGTAAATTTGAAAAATATTCTATCAAAGTTTGTAAGTTCTCGAAAAAAAACACACACTTGTATGCCCATGTTAAGTTATATACATACGTTTGCCCGTGCTAAGTTTCTTTTGATATATATTCAACGAAACTTCATGTACGGTTACGCACACCTACACTTATATTATTTTGAAAACTTAGAACGACTACTGTGAATACCGTGCCGATGTAATAATTTGAATTTTTTTATAATTTATAAAACTTCGTACTAATTTATAATACTTTTATTTTCGATTAATAATTGTTCTAGGAATATTTTGGATTTTTTTTCTAATACTCGAATTACACATTAACTAAGCGCAATTTAGTTTTACTGGTACTAGAGTCATTAAAGGAAGATCGGTACATAAAGCTGTAACGTAGCTTCAAATTTTACTACATTTGTGAGAAATAATTCAGTAATGCCAGTGGAAGCAAGGGATAGACTATTGAAAGGAAATTCCACGGGTGTTTAATATGAAAGTGCTTTATACGGGGAAATACAGTCACACAACGTACATAATGATCACATCACCGTATTAACTCACTCACATCCGGATATATTATTAGAAAATCGACGCTCAAGCTCGAATTTCTATTACCTCTTTGCTTTTTTTCCTTTCCTAAAAAATTGTTCCAATTTTTTTTATAGACTCTCATACTTATAAATTTTATGATTACTGTATATTCAATAATAACGTATTTTATAAGCTGAAAAATAAACCTATAACATTCACATAAGTCATATTCAACTCTATATTTTTATTGTTATTTTTTTTTTAATATTTACTGTTACATTAATTATTTGATTTTGAACGACAGATTATGATATTGAGACAAGTATCATTGACAAGTAAAAAATTGAATCTCATTTTGTAACTCTCTTTTAGTTAAAAATTATAAAAAGTAATACTGATAGTACTGATCAACAAAAGAGCTTAAGCTTGACGTAAAATATAGGAAACATTATTAACATAATCGATTAAAAATTTCTAAAATAATATTAAGAAGTTAAAAGTTTTTATTAAAAATGATCTATAATTTAAATGAATTTTTTTATTTAAATGTAACAAATCAAGGTTAAACTGCATAATAATATAATGTATATAAAATTTCATACACGATTAAGTATTCCATATTCTTAATCTGTGAATTGTACTTTTTTTTTTTAATTAAAGAAACAACTTTGACTACTTTTTTAGTCATTATAAATAAAACACAATAATTCAATATTTATAATTAAATTACAAATATTATTATTAAATTTTGTTTATAAATATTATCCATTACCTGTATTTTTTATATGTACTGGATCAATAAAAATTAAGTATCATATTTCAATATTGCTTTTAATTTTTTCTTTTTACACTTATATAATCAAATTATATGGTATAAAATATAAAGTAAAAATGTTTAAAAACACAATCACAAAAGCATAGTAAATATTATATTTATTTCATACATATATGTATAGCAAAAAATAAATTTTGTAATCTTTTGAAATATATTAAGCTTTCAATGTAAATTATAGTAGATAAAATGTTAAGAAAAACGAGAATTTTCTATTTAAATTGATGTTTCAATTGAACTAAATTGCAATTGATGTAAAACGAAGATTTATTTATTGTACTTTTTCATTTTAGGGGTAATATTTTGTATTTCCATTCTCATTGATATGATATTTTTATCGTTAAGCTTTTGTATTAAATAAAGTTTTTCTGATAAATATTTATCAATGTAAATGAAAATTTTTTTAAACCTAAAGATTTTATTCATGAAAATCGAAGTACAATAATTAAAACGCAATTTTGTATTAAATAATACTTATTGAATGGCTTTTTATGCTTCCTTTTATTTTTAAATCAACGTCTGTAAGCTTATCAATAATAGGGTCTGTTTTAAAATCCTTCTGTCATGGAAGATGGATTTTATAAGTACAGCTACTAGATAGCCGACTCAAAAGATAGGAAAAACGAACGAGACTTTAATAATACTTCTTTATTTTGTTTCATAACAACTATATCGTTTGCATTCATTTTCTATGGATTTTAATCCTTTCGCTACGATCGGTATTCTGTACACTGGATTTATTCGAAAATTATGCAATGCCTAAGTTCTTATGCGACTCATCTGTTCATAGACCATTTGTGTATGTTTGTATGTAATATCTAATATACTTGTGAAACAAGTTTGCGATTTTTCATTTTATAAAGTATCAGTTAAATAGTACTTTCATTTCCTGAAAATAGGAAAAATGAAATTTTATCAAATAAATTATTGCGATTACTTTAATGTATTGCAATATTATAGTTTTATTTAAAAAATGATGTTTGGTAGAATTGTAATTACTTAAAAATATTATTAATATAATTAATAGTATAAATGGCAATACTTAGTTAAATTTACGATAACTATCAGTTATCACGTAATAAAACAATTTAAAAATGTAAAAGTTTTTATTAATTACAGTGAATGCACAAATAATAACTATTTGTCAGATTAAATTATTAAGATGTTATCATTATTATAATTTGACGATTGTATCAAAGCATCCGGTTTTTTTCGCCTTCTTTGTACGATAATGTTTTTCACAACCCTTAGGGTCTTTAATAATACGTTTCTCATGTCCGTAATGTCTAACCCAATGCTTCAGATTTAACTTTAATCTACTTTACGCAAGGTAATAGCTTAGAAAACCAAGTATGTATGTCTCTTTCATTTCATATTTGCAAAACTACTGTGTGTTATCGATATTTTGAGCATATGAAATATGCTAGAATTTTTAAGTATGTCATGGCTTTGAAATATATTGTACTTTATACGTAAATGAAACATTTTCAAAGTGTTATTGCAAATTCTATGAATGCTGAACAAGAATATTTCATATCAAATACTTATAAAAGGATAATAAATATAAAATATAACAATAAATATAAAGTGCAGAAACCTAGCTTATAAAATATTAATATAATGTTGCTATTATATAGTAATGTTAAAATATTATAATTTTTTTTCAATTATTTTTCAAATGAGTTTTCAATCAATAACATCTGTTTATTAGAAAAAATGTTTTTAACGTTATTCAATTTAAGATTTTAAGTAGTTAGCCAAGTAATGTAACTTATTTTTCATTTTATATTTAGAATTTTTAATCATCTCTTTCGTAAAAATATTTTTAAACCAGCACAAAAAACTCTTTGTTAAATTTTAATTACAATGTAAATGTTATTATGGACATCAATAATTAACCTGCAAGTAATAAAATATACATCTATTAAGAAATCCATTAAAAATATATATAATGTTTTCTTTTGTTGTAAAGACGACGATAGAAAAATGCTTATTAAACACCAAACATCATTTCTGGGGTCGGATGAAATTAAAAGTGTTATAATTATAATTTATGTTTAATCTGAATTTGACCGTATCACTTAACTCAAAATACTGTTTACATAGTCTATAAGACTAATAAGGTATTTTGCTTTCGCTGAACAAAGTAATTTTCCGCATGGTTAGATAATTTTGAGAAATTTTTATATTGCAGTAACAGAACAATTAAAGAAGAATATTATGAGTGCTTCAATAAATAACTCTATACGTATAATTTAGTTGTTTACAGAAAAATAGTAATACTTTTATGTCGTGGCGTTTATCCAAATCTAGCTTATCGAGCGAAATCATGTGTATTTTCTATGTTTAATACAAATATTGAACAAAGTACGGAGGCTGTTTTTATTAATTTAGGAACAAGTAATAAGAATTGCACACATTTAAATTTCTAGAAACTTTATTATTTCATATTATTTGTATACATATAGATAAATTGAGAAACAGGTATTACAAATAAAAATTATAAAAAGTTATTTTTCAAATTTACATTCAATGTAATAAGTATTTGCATACAATGATGTTTATCTATTCATTTCATCATTGTTTTGTATACTTTTTCAAAAAATGTTAATAATAAATTTTGAATACAATATAGATATTGATTACTGCTTTTACTATTAAATTCACCATGGTCTATTTGGTCAAAATTATAATTTAAATTTTGTGTAGAATCAAAGATAAATTAATTTTTTTAACGTTTTCTAACCAATTAGTTCTCTGTTCATAATAAATTTAATAAAAGTACTTTACAATATTGTTGGTTTAAATTGGAGTAAAATTATTATTTTCCATTTATTGACAAATAGAGAATTTAATTTATCGAATGAGACAAGGTTTTTGGCTACGATGTCTAAAAGTATGTAATAAAACTAAAAATTATTATTTAAATATTTTACTTTTAATTTTATAATAATATACTTTTAATTATAATATATAGTTTAAAAATTATTATTTAAAAATTTTACTTTTAATTTTATAATAAAATACTTTTAATTATAATATATAAAGTATACATTATTAATTATAAATATTGCAAAGTATGCATATATTTAATACATAAAAAATATTTTGTAGGTTTGCAATAATAAAATTTACATCATCATCTTGAGTAATAATCTTTTGTTAAGTAACACAAAAATTACTAAATTAAAAATGTTTTAAAAAATTCTGACGTTAAAAATCACATCGCATGATTTTATTCGGCAACATGTATTTTTTGTTGAATAGTTCTTTATTTTATTTGTTCTACGTGTCATTTATATTAAAAAATATAAATTTATTATGTAATCTATCATCAACAGTGGTCAATATATCCAGACAATCTTTATACTTCTGAACATTAATGTTTTAACAAAAGTTTCGACAGTCAGAGGTAATTAATTATATCTCCTGTTTAAAAGTTATGATAATGCATAAGCATTACAAAGCGTTTACAAGTATTTTCAAGGAGATTATTTTTATCGTTTCTAACTATTATAGTCTTCTGAAAAGTTTTTAAATTTTTAATTTTTTTATATTAATAAATTATTTACATAAAGTTTGCAATCTGTTTTAATTTTTATTTTATTATTCACTTATGGTTTTTGTTGCCTAATACGTGTATTAGTATAATTCAATTATATTAAACAACTGTTTGTTTAATTTCATAATATTACGTTTTAAGAAAGCCCTGCATATACAATTATTTATTTATAATATTATCCAAGTTTGATAGGAATAAGTAGAGCGATGCGAAGTTTGTAATGGGTCTGCAAATCAGTCCGTTAGAGGTAACCCGTAATGAGGAAAAATTTGCTAAAGGGTGCTGCTACCTTCCGATATGGTAGAACTAAACTATAATAATGGAGAACCTCGTAATTGTGTGCGAGAGAAATAGATGACGTAAGAAAAAAAGTAAGGTAGAAAATTCGAAATAGACGATGAGGAAGAAAGAAAGAGAGAGAGAGAGAGAGAGAATACGAGAGAGGGAGCGAGAGCGAATGAAAGGGAAAGGAGCGAGCGATAAAGAAATAGAAATGGAGGGAGGATAAGCGTGATAAAAAGAATAAAATTTTAGTGCGATATTCGCACAAGATGGTGCCTGTCCGTTATGAGTTCTGGATTGATTCCACTGAAAAGGCAAATAAAAACGGATAAGGATGGTGCAGCAGAGGCACACATTATTATCCGTCTGCCGTACAAAACGTGATATATCTTTCACACTTTTCTGCTATCTTCGACAAAAGCATTGATAATAAAAATAATAATAATAATAATAATAATAATAATAACAGCAACATTAACAACAACAACAGCATCAACATCAACAATGGCCGGATTAAATATGTTTCCAGCCGGCGGGTGAAAGTGCAATTTTTTCGCTACTCACCCGGCAGGAAAGCATGCAACAAAGATCCGCACCCTTCTGCTCGGCTACCCCCTAACGCCTAAAACCGTGGGCTGTCCTCATCCCTCATGGCCCGCGGCGAGCTACCGACAAGTCCGAGGATTAGATAACGGCGTCGCCACCTGTGGGTCGGCCTCCCGTTCCAAGGGCAGCCTCGCGATCCAGGGCCGGCCGGTGTATCCGGCGATCCCTGCACTATCGACGATCGGTGCTAATCGCGAAGGAGCCTCGGCCTGTCCCGCCGCGCCGCGGAGAAACGCGCAAGGACGATCCTAATCCTATCCCTCGCGGGGGCGACGCGTGTCGGCTGCTTCTTGTGGGCCCCACGAGGGCCTCCTCCGGCTCGGGTCCTCGCGCACGCGAGTCGTATGCCAACGGCCGAGGGAGCGAGGAGCTGCGCGTCGCGACGGGAAGAGAAATGCGAGGGGAGTCCCGGCCTTCGTCGTACCTGCGGGCCTCGGGACGAGCGACGTCGGGAAAAGGTTGCGCAAACGGGAAGCCATCGAACGGGGGGCGGAGCGGGTGGGGGCTCGGACGGGGCTTAAAGGGGCCTCCGGGCACTTTCGACCCGGAGTAATCGTCGTCGTCGTCGTCGTCGTTTCCGTCGATGCCGAAAAGCCGAGGATATTCGCCGGTTTTTGTACTTTCTGCGAGGGCCAGGTGCGGCAGGGGATCAGGGAGGAGAAAAAACGAGACGCGAAGCAAGAGTTCGGGAACGAAAGGCACTGGCTCAGGTATACGCGAGTCGGAGCGTGAGGAACAAGAGCGAATGGAAGAAAAGTTCGTGTTACATAGGACACGAGAAAGAAGCGAAAAGAGAACATGATAACGAGCCATCGGGAGCTTGTTGGAAAAAGATCGTCTTTTGACATGGATGAAATGTCAAAATATATGACTTACTCCTATCTCTTTATTTCTCTCTCTCTCTCTCTCTCTCTCTCTGTTTCTCTCTTTCGCCTCGTATACATACACATGTTGATTACGAAAATACATCACGAAGACTAAGTAGCGATAATTAATTAGCAATTTCATACATGTTATATTCATGTTATATTAATAGAACATTCATTCATTTTATAAATTACGAGTATTTTATATCGCTAGCAAGATGACTTCAAACGTAAGTTTAATCGTGTGAGTTATTGGTGTATGTATAATTGAATAATAAAATTTGTTTTGATGTAAGAAACATTTTATTAATAACGGATCGGATATAAATATTGACATTAGAATGAATTACGATGGGTTAAAATTATTGTAAAACCAATAGAATGATAGTAAGTGCCTAAATGATCGGCATAATTATTTTTCACCTTGATTGTCAATTATAAGTTTATCGCTAAATTGACACTAAATTGTATGATTAATTCAAGGTCAGTTTAAATGATTAATTGAGCTTATTGATCATTTCGGCTGTCGCGGCAAATGGAAATCTCACGAGCGACAGAGGAGTATCGAGTTACGAATGAATACTCGTGAGTAAATTTCAAAGGATTCGCAACCTTACGAACAATTAGTTTTAAGCTCTCGAAATCCCGTTCTTAGCCGTGCAAATACGTAAACACACGATCAGGAATGGGGGCATGCGTCGAAAAGCCACGATAGGATTATTTCCAGGTAAGAATTTCGAAATGTTGACCACTGGTGCTCAGCGCACCTCAGCTTTACCTCACGTCTATCGCCGACCGCGTTAACTAGCGAGAGTGAGAGTGAGAGAGAGAGAGAGAGAGAGAGAGAGCGAGTGAGGGAGCGGGAAGAGGGCGGCGGGGAAGAGAAGAGGAAATCAAGGGAGTGCAGCGCGCGCGCGTAAACAAAGCCGAGGAGTAATGGCAACGGGCCTCGGTCCGCTGGTCAGGAATGCGCCATGGTTATTCGGAAGGGCTGGAGGCGCGTGGCTTCTCGGGGGTTGGCGGCGGGAGGAGGAAGACCCGGGTGGAGAAGGAGCCTTGGCCCTCGTGGCAATGATCAAACGAGGAGCCCGACCGCGCGAGGCCCTGGTGGTACGAATAGGCCGTTTCTAAGGCGCTTTATCGAGTGGCCCGGAGGGCGACGGCGCGGACCGCGAGGTGGCGCTCGCGACTCGTCGTGCTTTGCCGGCGCGAAGTAAAGGTGGCAGAGCCGCCGCGATACATTATTACCGTGCTGGCGATGGTGTTGTTGGTTGGTCGGTTTGATTGCGAGGGGGGCGCCGGCCAAGGGGGCCCGGCGGCGGCGGCGGCGGCGGCAGAGCCAGGCGGCGAGGTCCGGAGTGCGCCGCCGCCGCCGCCGCCACGCCACCGCCGCCGCGGAGGCAGTCATCGTTGCACGTCAGTGCGGTAAGGAGCTTCGAGAGCCGAGTCCGCGATAGTCCTCGTCTTCGTAACGCCGGTGCGCGAGTGTTGGGTGTTTCGGCGGGTTGGCCGAGGAGGGTTACTCGGCTGCCGCGAATGGGGCAGGAGATAGGGACCCTAGGAGGACGAGCCGCGAGGGGCGTCGTCCGTAGGCCGAGTGCGACCTGGCCCTTGGCCGAGGATCGATCCTTCTGCCGCCGCCGCTGATAAGCTCGCGCGCTACCTCCAGGAGCTGCGAACGGTCGCGCCCGCACACGGGACCCGGAGGCCAAGGGGCCACAGGCCCGTCGCCGGCTCAGGTATGTCTCGCAACGCACTAGGATGCCTAGCTGGAAGGGTGTCGATGGACGCGTGCGAATGTCATCGTCTCTCCCGGGAGGTTTTGGGCTTGCATTTGACGCCGGCTAAGGGGGCCTCCAAGGGACCGGAGCCGGCGCCCCGTGCCTCTGCCCTGTCCGATTGTTTACGATGCTTGCGTGGGCGGCGAATGAGTCTGTGCGCCGCGGCCGTGGGGGAGTACCGAGGGTCTGCCGCCGACCACGACAAATCGCCTCGTATTCTCATTCGGCTCTCCTCCTTGTCCTTGTTACGTCCTGGCCCCGGCGACGGATCTCGAGGTACTTCCGATGGCTGCGCTCGATTAGCTCCGTCTCTAGGCTACACGCGACTGATTCGTGCTTTTCTGGGAAATGCCAAGACACTGAATTATTATATTTGTGCATTTCACATGCATAACTCAAGCGCAACCGGTTTCATGACACGAATGCATTCTTCTTTTTTTTACATTCTTTCAATCGGCTCCTCGAGCTCATAGTGTTTTTACTTACGCAGTGAAAAGCCACCTCGGTCGTCCCTGTCCGACATTAAATTCGCACGATAATGTCGCTGATTTTATTGGCTTAATTCCTTATTAATTCGCTTATTTATCAAATGCATTATTCGAGACAATCGATTCTTTTACTCTACACTTTTTACAATGCTTACGCTCACTTTTTTATACGCATGTATGAATATATATATATATATATATATATATATATTCATACGTATATATACGCGTAAAATGTATGTACACAAATATATATATATATATATATATATATATATTTGCGCATACGTACTCAAAAACATTGATCCCCACTTGAAAACATCAATCTACTCATTCAAAAACATAATTGATGTTTGGGTTTCTAAGAATTTAAAACCCTTTCGATTTATTCCGCAAATGTCAAATAAAGCATTAAAAGTTATATTGGTTGCAGAGATCTTGTAGGACTGTCAAGCTGCATTCTGACTTAAAGTTATTTTGTCGAAGTTACTTTTTTATTATATTTGCAGTATTTCTAAAGCTAAATCCGATTCTATACTTTATCATTGATAAAACTTGAAACTGAATTTATTATATGAATTTTCTGTTTATCGATAATCTTTAGTAAATACTTGTGACAAGAGCCTTTTTTCATTAAAAAAACATAAAAAATACTGGGAATTTTACCAAAAATAAATAATCGTAGCTCTGCTAGACAAAATAAAAGTAAAAGACACTTAGGATCGGTTTACAGATTGATGATTACATTTTTCATACACAATTCAACGTAGGAAAATTAATGAAAAGTTACATAAGTAAATAAAATATTATCCTTTGTACGAACACCAAGAATTTATAGAGATATTTATTTTGTTCATCAGGTCGATAACAACTGGTTTATAATTTAATTTTTAAAAAATATTTTTTTACAGAGCAAAAATTCCAGCATTTGTTGAAAATAATTTACAATTAATGAATCCCTTTATAAGCTATAATGTTAAAAGTAAATTTTAAAGTAAGTTCGATACTTCCATTTAGTAAAGTTATGTTTTACTTAAACTAGATTTACCACAAATTAAACTGTACAAAACTAATAGATTTTATTAATAAATAATATTTCGTTCATTCGAATAATGTAAAAGTGCATAGTTCATGAGATGAAGCACGAGCGCGTTATAAAACACCTCAAGGAACTAAATTCACATTGCCGTAGATTTTTTTTCATCAATGTCGGGGATGAAATTTCGCCAACTTTTCTCTTCCAAAAAGTTTCAGCAGTAAGATTTATATATTTTCATTAGTCGCGGGTAGCGCGTTATGTCCATTACTCGGTGTTTCTCAATCGCTCATCTACAAAATTACATGTATTATTTATGAAGCGAATTCTTTGAAATTTATTAAAATTAAATGCAAACTCGACGATTGCGACTAGCTACTTGAAAATAAAATCAGGGCTTGGTTTACTTATCCCATATATTGCCGAGTTCTCGCATTCGAGATACAAATCAGCAATCATTCGATGATCGCTCGGCGTAAAAGTCATATTTTCGAGTGCGCATTCATTAATGTCTCAAGGGCAATAGGGCGAGTGTCGTTGGGATACTCCATTCGAAGGGCAAATTCAAGAACCGAAAGCCAATGCGATGCATCAATAATCGTTGGTTAAAATTTATCGCGCGACAAACCAATTCGGGACACGTAAGATCTCGTACCGTAGGAGGCCATAAATTAACCTCGGATCATCGAAAATTCATTCGAAAGCTACTTTTAAAATGCGAGGAAAAAAAGGACGGCGCGACTCGGTCGGTGGCGGAAAGCCGGTACCCCGCTCCCCCCCAACAGCGGAAAATCCGCAGCTCCGGTGGGACTTTGCAGATGTAGGCGTACCTCAAGGGGTTAAGGTACGGGCAAGAGGCGCATACGAGGAACCTCGTCCGGGATTCGCGCAAGCGCCTTCTCGATTTCCATCGGGTTTCCGTCTTCTCGGTACTTTCTCCGCTACCTCGTCCTTATCGGCCTCGTCCCCCCCCTGCCCTCCCCCCTGTACTACGGAGCGACCGCGCCTGTGGGCGGGGGGTCCCCGGACTTTCCCGGAGGGAGGCGAGGGTGACGTCGCCGCTGGCGTGCGACAGAGGCGATAAGAGGGCCGCGGAGCGCTGGTGATTTTCAATGAGAGAGCCCCGACGCTTTATCGGGTAGAATGGCACGAACGGAAGTCGAGTGCTTCTCCTCTGTCTCCCGTTCTCCCGAGCTCCACCCCGCTGGGCCCCCCCCTCCCTCCGGCCGGGAGCACACGTTACGCTGGCGAGTGCTCGTGACATAACTCGCAGGTACGTGTGCGCCTGTGTGCGCGAGCCTGAAACAACAAAGCCAATTGTGCGTTTTAGCGCAGGGGGCTCGTGTTTCCTCTCGCTCTCTTTTCCATATATCTCCCCCCCCCCCCATTCTATCCGTGGGCGCTCGCATTCGAATGGCACCCCTTCCTCTGTGCCCCATCGCCCCATCGGGCGAGGGACCGGCCCATCTTTACTTTCCTCCGTGTGGGTAGAAGCGCGATCGGGGCTCGAGTTTGTTTAAAGTTCGAGCCTGTCGCTCTTTCACGGCTCATTATGCGCGCGTATAGAGGCCGCGCACGCCTCGTCTTCCGCTGCGCCGCTGCGATGCTTCTGGCTCTTGTTTATGGGCCTGCTTTGTCAGGATGGGTTATTGGGTTATTTTGGTTTGGCGAATATCCACAGCGATGAAAGGAACTTTTTCGTCGAAAGTTAATTAGTTTTGGATGAATGGCTAGGCTTGTTTTTATTAACGGAGGAAGCAATTGCGGGCGCTGCGAAATTTATGGAAAGGTCGGCAATTATGCTGTTTCGCGTTCCGAACGGTCACGATACAGTCACTCGGCCAGCTATGTTTAATAGGCAAATTATATATTCCGTTAATTTAGTAGCCCTTTCTTTCACCCTACACCGTATAAAGGCTCAATGTCGCCATGAAAAATTGTGCACGAGCTGCATCGATTAATAAGGTTTTTGTACAATAAAACTTACGGCGTAGATTACAATTTTCCTTGGTAGTGTGATTTTTGTTTATTATTTGTATGGTTTGTTGCTTTCCTTTGCCTCCCCCTCGTAAACGCAAGCACAAAAACAAAAATGTTGTACTACAATAACTTTGCATGGGTGCGTAGAAGATATTTAGTACTATAGCTCTCTACGGGAATAGCGTATGCAGATATAAAAATAACGTTGACTCATATGTATTCCTGTGCAGCTGTAAACTAATATACAAATGATGATTAATCCTTATCTTAATATATCTTCGTGGTTTATCAATAATAAATATTTACACGTAAAACTTTTTACCCTACTCGGCATTTCATTAATTTACACCTGCTTTACAATATTTTTTTTCGTAAATTCAATTATTAGGCATTTTCAGTAATAATGATACTCGATTAAGAAAATGTAAAATACGAATCTATGAGCATTACATACTCAACAACAGTTCAAAATTGGTAATGTGTTACATTCGTCGCAAGCTGTTGTACGGCTTCATAAACTGTTTGTAGGACAAATTTGAGATGTTTTATTTTATTTTGACACTTGATCACTCTTATTTACACAATGTTTTTAAACTGTTAAATAGCAAGTAGTGTGTGTAAAAACTATTATTTATTTAGATCGTATCGCGTACCATTTAAGGAAACCTAATACTAGTATTGTTTTAGATGAAATATTGTTTAATGCAAATATTATTGTCAGTTGTTTTATAGGAAAATATTCTTATTGGTAATGTGATTAAATATGTATCAATTAAATAATGGTATGCTTTTAATTAACGTTTTGTCTAGCCATTAAAATTAATTATTAATTATATTTTTTTTTTTAAACACGAGTTCTATAGTAGATAACTTTCATGTTATATCTTCATTAAGCAAATTTGTATTTAAAATAGAAATGAGAACAAGCTTTTATTAATTAATTATGAATTTTTGCAATGTGTTTAGTAACATTGAATTACTATTGACGAATTGCTACTGTAGTTCATATTTAAACATAGTTTTTAATCGTAATCAATACAAAAATAATTTTGTTCCCAATAACAACGCCAAGTACATTTTTAGATAAAATATAGGACAGTGTATGTACTTTATAATCTAAAAAATTTCGACAACTAAATGATTTTTTCGTATAAAATACAGAATACCCTCTTACATTAACATTGGCATAATATTTTCGATTTATTGCGTTAAAAATCTCACCAGATAACATATTAATAGAGTAATTTATTTTTTGTTATATAGTAGAATTAGCGAGTATAATAAGCAGTTCCTAGATTTTATTCTTAAATGGTATTTGTAAATATAAATAAGGTTTTTTATAAAAAAAGAACAATTAAATTAGAATGCTTTTTACAAAAAACTAAGGCAGTATTTTATGTAGTTCTCTAAGCGATCTACTGCTTAGTAACGGAGCTTATTCTTTCATTAAAGTCTCTAAAAAAAAATTTTGTACTTTTTAAAAATGGATTTTAAAACGTAAATATCACGGTCTCGTATGTCTATGAGAAAGAAATTGGATTAATTAAAAGGAATTTTTTCTTTTTTAAATTCATTGTGAATAAAAAGTAAAGCAACTAACAAGTGATTTTTATGCTTATTATAGGAATTGTACAGCTAAGGATAGGATGAAAAGTAATGCATTAATGTTTTAAAAAAACATTTGGTATAATAGTTGTTTCAACCACTTGAAGGGAGCGTTCTTTCATTAAAATTTCATTGATGTTCGATTAATCTAAAATACTCTTTCCTCAATAAAATATTTTATTTGCTTGATAAAAATAGAGACAAACGAAAACGCTTCATTGATTTGGATTTAATTATATTTAACGAATGGAAAATAATATAAATTTTGACGTAAATTATCTACAAAGATAGAGAAAAGTTGTCGAAAACTTAATACGACAAAATAGTGATTTTTGAATATCAAATATGCTTTGGTTTCAAAGAGATACATATCACTCGTTTAAAATAAAAAGCTTTAGATAAGCTTATTTTCTTTCAAGTACATAATGCAATACCTTTTTATAAGTTTTATTATCTCCTTTGAGCGAACTGCATTAGGATAAGCTTGAATTTAACTATTGGTACATTAGCTGAAAATTTTACGTATTTTCGGGGCCTAATTTATACGATTAGTATTAAAATAAACACGAGTAAATCAAATATTTATTTTCTTCAATAATAAAATTTTACACTCGGCAAACGAATCTTATAAGGATATCTCGTATTGGATAACTGATACCATCATCAACGCGGTCCCACTATTTCCCGTTGTACGTAACCGAATCAATATTTATGTCATTGGTTCCTCAAGGCAAATCCGCACAAGGCCATTAGTACAAGCATAAATTATGACCACGTGTTCCACCCCTTAATACGTTGCCGAGCAGCCTCCCAAGCAGCCGTCAACGAATTTATCAAAAAAAGTCGACAAAGAGGCGTTAAAACTCGCGGGCAAAAACTCGTCCCGGCGACAGTCGTAAATAAATAAGACAAATAGCGATATTCGAAACGCTCGAAAAGTGAAAGGGGTCGCGGTCGAGTGATGAGCACAGGAACAAAGTAAAGTTGGCTGGGCGCGTAGCGGGGGAGGCGAGGTATCGCCGGGCCAATAATTCATCGGCGGCGTGTAAGGTTTTCGTCGAGGTTTTCGTCGGGGCACACGCGAGCGGCGGCAATATTTCGCCACTGCCCCCGAGCCTAAGCCCTCCTTCGCTCCTCCTCGGTTCCTCCTCGGGTTCCTCCCTCGCTCCTCCGTCGCTCCTTCCTCCCGGCGAGAGCGCGCAGCCCAGCCGTGATTTACACGCGTCTCGCGGCGAGAGAGAGAGAGAGAGAGATAGAGGATCCCGGTCTCGGCTCGCTGAGTCCCGTCAAGCCCCAGCTGCCAGGACTTTCCTTTTCCGAAATGTCGGTCGCGCGCGGCCAGCCGATCCTCGCGAGGAAGCGCTTCTCGCGAAGGAGCGACGTGCGCGGTCGGGCCCAGACAAGAGAGGGGCCAGACAGAGGGCCCCGCTGTCAATGGGCGTCGGCGCCGAGGGGCAGCCGGTGCAGCCGCTCTCACCTCGGGGCCACTCCGCTTGTAAATAAAGGTCCGCCGCCGGCTTATTAAGGTCAGGCCGCTCTCGAGGCTGCGCTTGATTCGCGAGCGATCCCGTCTTGGCAGGCAGGCAGACGCACTTACCGGCTTTCGACGGGCCTTCTTACCCCTCCTGCTATTGTCCCGTCGAGCGGAGTCCGCTTGACCTTAGGCCGATCGCGGGAGGGCATCCGGCAGGAGGAAGTAAAGGGCCTACCACCCCCCCCCCCCCACGGCCATTCATCCCACTGAGAGTAGCCCGGCTTATAATTATGAGTCTCCGGCGCTCGATAACTTTCAGAGCAGAATACAAGGAGATTGCATTGTGGATACAGGTGTTCTCGGGGCCTATAACAGTGGAGCAAATGTTCTTCCACCTAGAAAATATGCGTTAGGTGTTTGTACTCGACTGCTGTGTACGCGGAAAACTTTTTTCCAGATCTTGTAAAGATTTGTTGAGACGTAGCTTTCATATCCTGAAGGGGAATGTAATGTATTGCCCATTTGTTTCTTCATTCTTTTTTTTTTTTCTTTCCTCTTCTTTTCATTGTACCTCGACGTATTATAAACGTATGCACGCATTGTGATCTATTAAGTATACTTGGAAAGTACCATAATTAGCATTTTAGCTCGCTTTACAAATAATTAGAAAAATTGCTAATTATTATTTAACCGCGTAATTATACCGATCAATACATGATAATATTATAAATTACGCATTACTAATGCAGCCTTGGTATTTTAAATTTTATTATGATTATTTATTACCTTTTCCCATCTTTCGTCCGGATTTAAACTAATAATTTGCCAGTACCAATACCGTATCGGTAGTACTACAGTTTTCAATCAAACAAATTCCACCTCAATCGTAGCACCAAACTAAATAAACTTAGTAGAAATTGTTCGCCGAGGCGATTGCGATTAATCGTCGATGATGATATTCATTTCAAGTACGTTTCACGGGATTGTCGAAACGTTGTTTGTGAAACAGAAGACTCGATGCGATTGGGCATTTATCCAAAGTAATTTTATGACTTGGAGTGCATGCATTGATTCATCGCTTCACCGTACGTTGCCGATGGCGGGAGGAGGGGGGGAGGGGGGAACATGGCCGAAGCACAGGTAGATCACTCGGTATTTTTACTGTGTAAACTACGAATATTACAGGATACTATATATAGAGTCATAAAAATCGCAGACCTTCTGCCTGTATTTTGTCATCGATGATTCCGCACGCGTAGACGTCGCGTAAAGCAATATACCGCAACTACAATCGTAAAAGTGTTAGATACCTACAATAAATTTACAATAAATACTGTGAATCCCAAGTAATCATACGTTTTCGAAATCATACCGTGCCCCCTTTTTATCCTATTATTATTTTCTGTATTAGTGATTTCTGCTTTTTGTTCGACACAATTTAAATCGGTTTAAAACGGAGATCGTTAGCTATTA
Organism: Kradibia gibbosae; assembly: GCA_018907135.1. Lineage (NCBI taxonomy): Eukaryota > Metazoa > Arthropoda > Insecta > Hymenoptera > Agaonidae > Kradibia > Kradibia gibbosae. The sequence goes on along the minus strand of JACCHX010000003.1, from coordinate 1,761,253 downwards.
ATAAATTGATTATTTTAAATTGCACATTCTTGTAAATATTGAGGTCTTCGATGTGTAGGGATATAATCTATCGTATATAAACACTGTGGAATACAAGATAAGATGTTCAGGGTTGCTGTAGGTTATTTAATATGATAATGAAATTTTTATAATCAAAATGAACTTGTAATTCTCTACAGATACAAAAAATCAAAAAGCACTATCATAAATAAATTGAACTAACTCAATTAAAAGAAAGGGCAAATGTTTTTGATAATTCCAAAATAACAAAATAAAACTTAATACTGGATATGATAATCTTGATTGCTTTATCAAAATTTAAATATTATATCTAATCTTGAAATCATTTTATTCATTAAGTGTAATGTAATGCTTTCAACCTCCTTATTTTTTTTTAATAGCCAGTGACGTTTCATTAATCCAATTGATTTATTTTCAAGGACACGCGCAAGTTCTTATTGCGATGATATATTTAAGCAGCATTGTGATATTAATTTTTGTTTTGTTCTTTAACTTTAAAATTATTCCAATTTATTGAATAAATCATAATTTTTTGAACGAATTCTTAACCATTTTCAATGCAGTTTTTGTTAGATGTTCCTTACATAATATTTGTATTGGAGGTTTGTTATGTTTGCCGATGTTTAATTGAACGAATAAATTTTCCCAAATGATTTTAAACGATAAAATCCTCTCGAGGCTAAGTGCTTAAAGAAAATAGATAAGATTTAAGTATTACTACTTGGAGCAACAAACACCGATTCATCAGACTCAAAGCTATGCAGTAGTTACGTCCTCTTCATCTTTTCTTATAAGAAAACACGTCATAATTACATGCTTATTATTGACCAAGAGCAACCTGCATGCAAATAACTCGATTCCTAGAAGAGGAAGTAAACGAAGCCTGGTATTCGTAGTGATTAGAATCACTTTTACGAAAGAGGACAGGGAGCTTTATATATAACTTGTATAGCTGGGCAAAATAAAGAATAATCTTGAAGGAAGGAAGTATTTTAAGCCTCCATCGGCAATCTTGACCCCTGGTTTTGTTGCCCGCGAGTCAACGTTTCAATAGCAGCCAACCTCTGGCAACTCCCTACGTCTTATTACACCTGTTTGCAACCTTTATCTTTTGCCTGTCTCGGGCGCACCTGTCGTCGTCGTGGGCACACATACACTCGCGACGTGCCCATTTGTAACCGTTGGGGTGCACCTACGCATCTCGCGACTGGTCCACGCCAGTCTGGAGAGAAAACTTACAATACTTGCAGAAATTATATTGCCTTAGCCTTACGTTGCGTTTTGTCAAGTTTAACGAGTGGGCCAGCCGAGAGCCGCGATAAATCATTAGCTGATTGTTCCGTGTTAATAATCCTGAGCTATATTCATTAATAAAAATGAGAAGCGAAGAGGGATGGATCGTGATGTGGGACAGTGACGAATCCTCGTAATGTTAACAGCGACGACGGAGACGGATCGGTTTAAGGTTACATTTCGTAATTGATTGGCAGTGTTTATTATTGTAAAAGCTTGCGCTTGGCCATGCGCATTCATAATTTCTGAGTGATATGCTAAAATTAGTTTCTGATTAAAAGGCTAATAACCGTCGAAGTAAGCGCGAATCGTTCGCTATTACTCCGGAAATGGTTATGCTGAAAGTTGAATAATCAAACATGATATAAACACTCTTGAAACTAATTCTTTTTATAGCTTCATAAAGATTTTTATTTCAGCTGCTGCGGAAAATCTAGTAGTAGATGTTACATTACATTATACGTAATTACATTGAAATAGTAAGACGAACATGCGAACCTTACGCAACGCGAGGTAACGTCCGAATAAAAGTATCGGATAGGTCATTAATAATTTCTCGGAAATTCATTAAATAATATTCAAGACGCAATACGTGATATTTTTTTACGATACCATTACACGCGTTTCGTCAATTTCATTTTCTTCTATCCATAATATTTCGATAGATGATTATATACTAGGCAATATTATTGGGAAAAAAATATATCCGTCACATCGGTAAATTTTCCATCTTACTATTTCTTACAATTTCTTAACCCACGGTAGAGCATATTATTGCATCATGATATGCACGTTTGTCGAAAAGTCGTATAAATAAGTATAAGAAAATATTTTCTGAATCTGAGAACTTTGTTAAACATACGTGTGCTTTCAGGTTTTCTCTTGGAATAGTAGCAATATCTATGATTGGAGATTACAGGATAGCAATTTTCTTAAGCACTGTATATCACATAGGCATGTACCGTTACGTGTGATACTAAGGTCATTTTTAATTTTTAAACGGCTTCTCAGATGCTCAGATGCCATTAAATTTATTCTAATAATTAATGAAACTTATTAAAAGGGTCAACAAAGTTAATAAAAGAATAGCTTAAACTGGTTTAAACGCGATCGAAAATCATGATAATGTAATTATCTGGCTTAGAGGTAGGATATTGCAACGAAAAAAGTTCTTGCTTCTATTTATTTATTTATTTATTTATTTATTTTATCCGGATGTTATTGTAGACGTGGAGGTAAAGCCGGCGAACAATCGACATAGATTTAACTGAGAAATTCTTCCAACACTTATAATGCAAACTCGCAATTATTATAGAGATAAATAATAACTATAATAATATCTTATGAATCTCAAATCTTATGAAATTGTTCGTAAACACTTAACTATTTAATAATACATCAATTTATACGTAAAACTCAATTAAGCACGAGCAAACTTTCTAATGCCGGAGAACGCCAAGAGAGTGCATATAAAATAGACTGAATCGAATGGTTCAGAGACAAGCTGAATAAAGTCAGGTGTGGTAGTGACGCAGTGTGCGTGTGCCGACACTCCCGTACGCCCGCGGATCTCGGCTCGGACATCCTCGCTTATTTTAATTCGCGGACACGCGCGATTAGCGATGGTCCGCGTCGGTATCCGTGAGATATTGCGCAATTACCGCGCACCAACGCCGGCGCCCACAATGGCAGGCCTTGGCCGGCCGAGGAGCATCGTTAAAAAGCTGCCGCCTATTTGCAATTTCGTCGCGCTTATCGGAATGCCGGCGAAAAATCGGCCCACCCTCGGCCTTTTTATTCCTGCGGGTCACGTCGAGTGTGGGCGTACATGGGAATGTGCTATGCACACGCGTGTGTACTGGTTGGGGCGCGCGCGTGTGTGTGTGTGTGTCAGCAAGTGTTCCGTGGCAAGAAGGAGGTGACCGTTAATAGTTGCCGGTCGCGTTGAGTTTCTATTTAATTCATTTCGGGATTATACGACTCCGCGCTAGTCGTAGTTCTTCGCAATTAAGGCTGCAGACGGGAGGAAATCGTTTTATGAATGAGTGGATGCGTAGATGCTAACAAAAGGCTCATTATCTTTGTAGGTTATGTGTGTGCTGCAAAAGTAGGTTAACGCCATCACAAGCGCGACTATCTTGATAATAATTTTGATCCATCGCTCAAACTGACTTATAAAGCGCTTTACTGATTTTCATGTCACTTGCCCACTGAAAAATATCTAAATTGCATTCGTTTTAAAGCGTCTTCTCTTAGAAATTTCAATTATAATTGCATTGTTTCGTATTAGCGCTATTTATCATCGGCAGAAATCACAAATTTGAAAAAGAATTATATTACATTAAGAGTAGTATGTAAATATTTTACATTCTAAGTAATGCCATGTATGTTATTAAAACATTACCAATTCTGGCTTGCAACGTTTAATAAGTAATTACGACCATATTATTTCAAACTCACATAAAGTGAACTCAATAAAAGTAAGTAGTATTTTCAATGTCTTTTACTTGAAATTATTATGACAGTAGCATATTGAAAAAAAATACAATTATCATAAGTGAAAAGCTTTTTATTCAACTCATATTAATCTACCAAACACGTTTATCGATCATTTATCGTTTATCGGCGAAAAATAAAATAAATAAATACACAATTGCGTATTCATCGATAGAACTCATTGACTACGAAGCCGAAAGATAAATAGAAAAGCTTTTCGGATTGTATGTATATAAGTCTGATATTATTATATTTTCAATACACGAACAAGAAGAATAAATTACAAGTTAACATAATCTTGCTGTTTAAGAGCACAGTTTAATAAATGTGTTCTCAAAAAACGAGTATCCCAAAATCCTGGCTTACTTCCGACAGATTTCCTTTCCCATTGCACTTCGATCGTTAAGTAGTGCATGTCACTGATACGAAAGCTCTTTTTATGCCAGTTGATTCGAAATGCTAAAATTTTCCAGTTTATGTAAAAATTATACCTTCCTATTGAGTTACATTCGGTAATTCAATAGGTGTTGTTATTTTAATTTGTTCTTTTTTTATAAATGAAAAATCATTAGTTAGTAAAATTTGGAGATATAAGCTCACTGATATTATGTTTCATTAGATTTGAATAAAAGCCTAAAATGCAACGTTAAGCACGATGAAAATTATCTGATAAAAATTAAAAATAAAAAAAAAATTTGTACAGATACAAACTCAACAGTTTATTAGTATAATTTATTATTGAAAATGAAATAAGCACGCAGTAAAAATTCACTGCATCAAAATTTCTTTCTTACGATTTGATAATTTTATAAACGTGATATTTTTGACAAGTTTGTCAACATAACGATTGATAAAAGACTTCATCGATTAACGAAAAATCGAGTACTCTTTTGATAAAGTCCAAACGGAACAGACAGTCCCAGGCATTTTTAAATTAAAGTTTATCCCATTGTGTAGCCAAGTAATATTGCTTGTAAAGGTGAAATAGTGCACTCCGAATTAAAACAAATATGATAACAAAAATGTGAGCGATATTGTACGCGCATACGGGCAATGTTGGTTCTGCGAGCAGAAAACTCGTATAATCCATGCGTAAACTAATGTATACGAGTGGAAACCGCTGCCACACAGCATTCGGATATCGGCAATATCGAACCGCAATAACTTTGCGGCAAAGCTTGGTCTAAGACACGCTTTACGATTAGATATGAGTGGAAAAATTCCGTGGGCAATACCGAGGATTTATATGGCCCAATATTTTATAAAACCTTATTTTCACTTTTAGCCGGAGCTTGGTTTGTGACCGAGCGATAATTTACCCTTAATCTTGTATTACAGGCATCGGTGCGTTTTAGAGAGGTATTACGGAGATGATTCGAATGTGCATGTAAAGTGAAATTAAAATCATTTTGGAAGAGCGTTAATTTTGAACGTCAAGGTATTCCCCCATTATGGCCGTGTGATATATTTCGTTTAGAATCCATTAAAAATCGAGAATTAGAGTTTGGTGATTAAGCGCTGAAAGCTTCGAGCTGTGGACGATTTGTTTCACTATTAAATGCGAGACTTTAGGGAATGTAAAATTAATAGGACTGAAAACGGCTACTGAAATTTGCCGAATGGGTAGCATTTCATTTCGAGGTCTATTCGAAAGTGACTCAAGTACATATATTAATGTCACGAATAAAATTTTATTAATCATCTCTTTCGTAAAGCTGTACTATTTTTTTATATACAAAAATTAAAAATTTACAAGAACCGTGGACGTTTATAAGAAGCCGTACAAATATACATTTCTTAGGGAATCGGTTATAAAATGTCTTGGAAAAAACTTTTCTAATAAGAAATATAATTATCTGCGTATACGCATTTGCTCAGATATTGAATACGAATAGAGTAGATCATCGTGTACAAGCTGATCCACCAACGATAATTAGATTTGCATGGCTGTGAAAATTCCATTAAAAATAAATCACTCGCACTGCAAAGGTGAGACTCGGAGCAAACCACCGGAAAATAGCTAACTGCTCTAAGCTCATACGACGTCGCACTCGCAGATCTATTTCCGTTCGATCGACATCGATGAGCTATTGAATAAAGCATTTCGGTTCGGTAAAGCTGTTCAGTATTAAAGAAAACATGCCGCCTGCAACAATTAGGGGGGGGGGCTCCATTACAACGCGAGGTAGCCCGATGAGATGGTCCCGATAATCAAACGCGTTCCTCGATTTTTAGCACGGCTGAGCGGCGGCAACCCGGTTACATGTTAATGCACTTGGATTCTGCGGAGGGCGCTTCAATCCGATCGCATCTCCCTGACATTGCAGCATTGGCTTTGAGCTGCGGTTGGATTTAATGCGCGCACCCACAATTCCGACCGACATCGCGGCCCGGAGGTTCACGCGCTCGGCCCAAGCCGAAGCCGGTCCAGGCGAAGTCGCCCTAGGGCAGAGGCCGCGTTTTTCCTTGGCCAGAAAGGATGGGAAAAAGGCCACGCATCGCGGTGGCGATTTTCTCGGCCGAGAGCGAGGGCCGGGGGGGGGGACAGGCCGAGGGGACTCGCGAAGAAGGAGGTCGCGTCGAGGCTCCTAAGCGCCAGCGTTCGATGGATGCCGTTCGGGGGCTTAGAGACGCTCGCTATACCAGCGACACCCACGTGAAAATGCAACGCCGAGAGCTCGAGTGCAGCTCGACAGGGTCTCTCGCTCCCTCTCCCTTTCTTTTGCTCTCTCTCTCTCTATCTCTCTCTTTAAATGCGCGTCTATGTGCAACCGATATTACGGTCGGCTGTTTTGTAAATACGGACGCAAGAGAGGCTCTACTCCCGCGGGACGGAATTCGCTCCCCGCCCGTAATTTTCAACTATATTTTGCGAGTATTAGCTCGAGCACGTGGTATTACGTGGCCGATTCTTCGGAATGGGGGCACTTTTGGTTAAAGCTATGTTGTTTTTTCTCGCTGTGTTATCTTTATGAGTGTATAAATAGTAGATGGCGGTGGTCGAGCGAGAGAGAGAGAGAGAGAGATAGTTATAGAGCAATAAGGGAGAGGGAAACGTAGGTAGAAAGGCGACGCGTACTATAAAAAATACGCAACAATTTAATTTAAAAGCCTAATGTACGGCTTCATTAAATTAAGCGGTAGGATATTAGTTATAAAAGTTTCGCTTTTAATGTATGCTTTTAAAGCTTGCATAATAATTAATTAGCTCGTATTATTTACGAGATTAGGATACGACAAATTAAACAGCTCTAAGAAAATTTCCATTTATACCCATAAAAATAATACGCATCCACATTTTATAGTGTAGATTTTTTTACCTCAGAATCTGTATAAAAAGTCGTTCAAACGCGTTCATCTACAATAGAACATGTTCTCTAACATAAAACAAGAGTTTTTAAAATACAATTTAGTCTGCATCATTAGTAACTTGGTATGCTTTGAAATATGCACAGCATATAACAAACATATAAGCCAGTATTTTACGTAAAATAAATGGCCATTTTACGTAATTGCTACAATGTTTTCATATCTTCATGGAATATATTTTTGGAAGACGGATGCTGAGACTGATACAGAAACCCATATTGTAAAAGCATTTCTAACCTGAGCCGGGTAAATTTAACTCACTTCGTATCGATTTATTTTGCAAATACGCGGCCGTGCTTTCAAACAAGAATAACAAAACCTTTATCGCAATATTTGAACAGTACCGACGAGTCCGTCGCTCGTGTGCCGATTCAACTCATTGATCATAATTGAAGGATTATAATAGTTGAGAAAAATTATATACAAATTTCATCGTCTCGAGTTATCGGAATCATAACCAATAACCATAACTAATCCGCGTGACAGGAAGTCGCTTCAATCATATCTAACGTTGGGATCCGATCCCCAGTAAAATTACCTCCGCGCAGTATTCGCCGGGCGCGATCTAAAATTACAATATTATACCGACGAAAGTAAAAAAGAATACTCCCCGCGTGCCTGTGCGCCCGTGCCTCCACTCCATCGCCCACATCGTCTTCCGATTGCAACTTCTCTGTCCGTCCTTCGTCGTACCAGGGCTTCCTCGACGTGCTCTTCTATCTTCGCTCTTGTTCGCCTACTTACGTATATAACGTGACTGGCTACTGTCGCGAACGAGGCACTTACTTATTGCGGACGTTGCCTTTGTTCTAGCTAGACCATCATTTGCTAACAGATATTCAAGGAAATGGATCGCCTACGAAGATTTTCCCACTCGTGACACACATTTTCAATTTCGACCTTTTCGTGGAGTCCACTCCCATCTTTCGTCATTTTTCGAATTTGGATTTGAAGCATCTTTTCAAATTATTACCCGGTCTCGCCGAGAATTCCATCGTAGATGTACAAAATGATTTCGCAATTCTCCTCCGTTTCTAAGCCAATCAGCCACTTAGCGGGGAATGCTTCTGTTAAGTAAATAATAATAATAATATGGGAATGAAATCTTTATATTTAAGCAATGTGGTTTCCATAAGTTACAAAGGCTCATAATTTATGAGCCTAGTTAAATCTTGGATACATTAAACACTTGACTGTATTCTTAAGTTGCAGTCTGCTCTTTGCAAAATTAGATCATATTTTATCTTACGATAATATGTGGAGATATATTAAAGGTGTAAGTCGAGTCTTATCCCTAAGTACTATCGATAATTTTACGTATGTGTATTTTGTGCTTGTTTTGTAAAAATCTGCGCGTGTGTACTGTTTGTAAGCCATGCGTGGGTGTGGGTGTACGTATAAACATACCCACATAATACAAGATAAATTGAGATTAAAAGTTAGAGTGTTGATTCTGTAAAGACAAACAAAGTCCAGTTATAATCTCTGATAAGGAATTTTTTTAAAGTGAGCGCCGTCTCAATAATGTCTCTTGAAATATATGTGCGTGTGCGTACCCGAGAGAGAGAGAGAGAGAGAGAGAGAGAATCTTATAGTCCTACATCGTAAAATATCCAGTGCCTAAATGTTGATTTAAAAAGCATTAAGCATTAAGCCCAAAGTTATTCTGATTTTATGGATGTCCATTGTCAGCGACCACGGCAACGGCTGGAAAACTTAATATTTATTTATAGGGGCCTTCGGCCAGGCGGCGACAAAATATTTACGCGAGGTGGAATTTAATCAGCTATCCTGGTTCACATAGGAGGCGCGATCACGGCGCCGGCGAATAATGAAAGCCGAGAGCGACGGGGAGCGTCGTGATTTCAGTAGATTTTAGTCGATTAGCGAGGCACGCGACACTCGGTCCCGGCGATGACGCGTACAGGGAACGAAGGCCCTCGCCGCGGCTTCGATCGTGGGCAATGCCACGACCCGGGGCTTTATCGGGTATCGAGTGCACCGGAATCGTGGCTCGCTCGGCGCGACACGAGCACACCCTCGGCGGCGAGGAGGAGAAAGAGAGCAGCAGCATCCGTAAGACGTCGTCGGGTACGCGGGGGTCTCCCTCGGGGGGGGGGGCAGGGGAGCGGCGCGGAAAATCTCGGCGGGCCGCACGTGCCGCGGCCGAACGTACGGGCTCCGAGACAAAGGCCTGTCCGTGGGGGCCCGGGATCGCGGGCCCTCTTCCGCGTACGACGGGGATCCCGAACCTTTAACCCGTCCATTGTCCGGAGGCCGGGGCTCGGCGCCGACGACCGTTAATCGGCCGAACCCCGCCCGCCTGCCTCTCCCCCGCCCCAGCCGATGCACCGACACGATCATCCGCGTAGTCGCTTCCCTGGGAATTCGGGCCCGACGCCGAGGCTAGCGGATCGAGTTGCTCCCGGTGGTTGGGATAGCGGGGGCTGCCGCCGCGCATGACCTCGCGCAATGCCACCGCTTGGGCTCCGTGAATTCAGGATGGCGCGCCTCTTGATTTTGCACGCGCATAATAATGTATGCCCTTGCGGCATCGCGTACACGCTCGTTACGTGACATTTACGTAAAATATCCACGTGATTCACTGCTCGAAGAACTCTAAAGGCTTACCGATATGAAAAGCGTTCGTTCTAGTACAATGTATTGTAACTAGGTTTTATCGTGGTTATTAATAGTAACGAGCAGCCGTGCGTTCGATCGCTTAAAACTGTCGTTATTTCAACACCGGAGTTTTCTTTCTTAAAAGGATTTCTCTTGGTAATTAACACGAAGAGAGATTAAGACAAAAGAGAGAGAAAGAGAGAGGGAGAGAGAGGGTGGGGAGTAAGTGAGATAAACATGCATAAACGCAAACGAATAATACCGTAGATAATCGTGCATTTTATTTAATCGTATAAACATTTTTAATACTCCACATTCAAGAATTTTATAAATGGGACTCGTATTTAAAATCAATCGAACAATTATAGTGAAACCTTATAAAATAGCATACGTAAACACCATTTGTAGATTTTTTTAAAGATGTCAGTGAAATTAACGATTCTATTATTTGTGCGAATGTACATCTTACGTACAAAGTAATACGATAACTTAATTACGTATTTCCTTTTATGTTTCTTAATGACTGTTTATTTATCTTTTAATAAGCATTTACAACATATGCAACCGACAATAAACGATTAAAAAAACAACACGCCTGTTGATTATTTCTTACGCGATAAGTTGTCACTGGAAAGAAAATATCTTATTTATTTTGCTGGGCGATTGATGTTTAAAAAAATTGTGTAAATTCATTGAAATAACGTGAATTTAACTGCGCGCATAGAAAATCAATCTAAATTAAATACAAATTAACGACAGTACGATATGTTGTATAAACATTGTCAACAATGTGAGCGGAACGTGTTCGTCCATGAGCATTTAAATGAATTGAGTCGATGCCATAGTTGCGTAAGTGGTATCAACAAGAGCGACCTTTTTCGAAGCATCGGGACATTCATGAATAAATCATGTTGTAATTCGACGCTTAAGAAGCTGAGCCAACACCAGCCATGGGATTCCGGTATAAGATTTTATTTTGGCCGGCCGAACGCGTAAATCTTTTAGATCGCTCGCTACGTGGAATTTCCAGTACCGGGAAAAAGATTTTGCCTCGTTTTCAATAGCGCAGTCAACAATTCGCACACGTGAATTACTTGCGCTTTCGAAAATGCCTCGATGACACTCTAGAAAGGTACACGTAAGTCTCGCGCACAATAGCCGAGGCTGCCACCGGTAAAACCGAGGTTTCATGTCTGCTATTTTTATCCGCACGGCGCCTAAATAACCCGATTTTTCCCCCCGTTGCCGCAAACATAGAAAACGCTTATAAACACGAATACAAGGCGGCATAATTAACTGCACATCACCAGGCGAGTGCAGGCTGCATTTTAAATTTGGAAATATCGCGCATTAAAATAAAAGTTCGGCTGGGAGTTAGCGCACTATCTGATTTTCCCGGCCCCTTGCGGCATCGATGAATTTTAATGCCTTACGCGCTTTGTCATCGGGATACAAGCTTTGTACTTTATCATGATTTAAGACATTAACTCACCCATAAGGCTGCGAAGTCGAGAGGAGATAAAAGTATTTATTTTTGTAAAGCTGAGCCTTTTAGCGTAGACTTTACAAGCTAAATTAAGCCTTTATACATCGGAGTCATTGTATGCATAAAGTATACCGACGCCCCTATCGCTTTGCGCAACTAAGCTTAGGGACTCGATTAATTATTTTTAATTAAGTAGTTTTGACGGGGTAGCGTTGTATTTAAAAACACTCGCTCCAAAGTTAATTATTCCAGGGTATGCGCTCCTTTTTCTTTTAATTAGATCTTATATCTGTGAATTCGTATTTTTTTCGCCTAGACAGTAAGGTCGCTTTTACGGGGACTGAATTTTGAATCAGCTTCAGCATCCGTTTTACATAGTCAGGATAATGATGAAGTGGTGCTACTTCATCGGATCTTTTTGGACTTTTGCGCGTAGTTCTTGGGAACAAAACGCGCCAGAGGATAGAGACGGAAGCAGGAATTGCGGCGCTCTAAATTTCAGAGTCTGCCTTGGCTTCCGAGAAGTACAAGCGGTTCGCTCCGATCGCTGAAACGTTAGCAATTATCCTTGAATGCATGCGAATCCAAATCGATCCGATATTGTTACGCGCGCGCACGTGTACGAACGAAGCGTTACGTAAGCTATTGCGCACCGAAAGCAAATAGAAAATAAGGATCAAACGTGTTTCCCCATGGCCGATCAATAAAATGGAGAAAGGGGGCTAGGCATTATTTTATCCTCTTTCGGGAATTCTTATTCTGCCGGGTGCCCTTGGGGAGGCCTCGCACGTAGCTCGAGAGCCGGCTTCGCGAGCCCGGTAGGGGCGGGGTAGACAGCGGCAGCCCGTGACCGCTGGGTCGGGTCCAGCCCGCGCAGGAGGACACCCTTTATCAAATTGAATATTGGCGAGGACGTGAGCGGCATGAGCGGACGCGTCGCCGTCGACGCGACAATAATGACACCGGCGCAGAGCGACGAGAGGGACCGAGAGCCAGACTCCGGGCAGACGCGCGGACTCGGAGCCCAACGAGTGCGGGCGGAGGCGGCGGGAGAGCGAGAGGGGAGGGGGCCTGGGTAGGGGGAACGCGCGGGAGTACGGCTGGCGGAGTGGAAACGGGTCTATGCGCGCGAGTGTCCGTTATGCATCATTCGAATGATAATCACCGACGTGGGCAATAAATGCGGGAAACCCGACGCAGCGTCCCTGCAGCCGCGAATATTCGCCGCTGCCAAGGCTCCTGCGGCTTCGCTCGCACCTCTATCTCCCTGCCGTTGCGAAGGCCCCCCCCCCGGTCCCGTCTCTCTCTCTCTCTCTCTCGCTCCCGCATCCACTCTTTGTCCTCGCGGACTCGTGTGCGTGTCCCCGCCACCTTCTCCTCTCCCGACCCCGGCCCAGCTGCACCCCACGGCGGCTCGCAGCCTCTCGTCCCGCGCCTCCTGCACCTCGGCCGTCCCGTTCCACCGTTAGTCTGGCCGACCAGACGCACAGGACTGACCCGACCGGTGCTGGTGGCCCTTGTGCGCGCGCACGCGCGGCGCGTCCCTACGGCTTGACGCATGCAGTACCGGTCGGCGGAAATACTTTGCTCTCGTCGCTTGCCGCGTGTTTCAGATATTCGGCTCGAGCCGAAGCCAGAGATTGGAGGGCGAACGAGCCGCGGACTCCTCCGTCGTCGAGGATAAGCCGCGTCTCGCTCGCACCTAGGCTTGAATTATTTCCCCGGGCCCGGGCGCTCCCCCTGTCGATCCCCGGGAGTCGGGCCCCCGTGGGAGTACCAAGGCTTCAAAGTCCGCCGCGCGGGACGATAAAGTGCGAGGCGAGCGAGAAATCGTGGGCGCATCGCCGGAACAGGTGGAGGGCCCCAGCTTCCTTGGCATCGAGGCAGTTTATTTTATTGCGGGGCCCCCTGGCTGGTAGGCCCGCCTCTCCCCCCCGGCGACTATCGAATGCCAGGGCTCGCAGACGCGCGCGGGCAGAAAAGCCTCCGCGCCGTGTCCCGGCATAAGGCGGGTCGAGATTTTGTCGACGGAGGACAAAGGCGTCGGCGCGGCCCTCCTCCCCGCGATTATTCTCCGGCTCGGGTAGGCTCTTCCCTCAAAAAGAATGGGCCTCGCTCGCGGCCCTACGGGGAACAGCGACGCCGAGATAATTGTCGGCACGTGGGAAAGAAATATATCGGCTTAACGAGCCCTTCGACCTACGCAACTCTGCCCGAGAGCGGCGGCTCTCTCCTTTTCCTTTATTAGCTGATTTTCAGTTTCCACATTTGTTCTGCTGGGGCAGCTAGCTGGCTTATCTGCTTCGCGGCTAAGGAACGGCAAGGACTTTTCGCCCTGCTCTTTTTTACTCGTACTGCGCACAGTGATCTAATTATAAGCAGACATGCGTAAACAAAAATTTAGCTTAGGTAGCATTGAGTAGTTGAATTTACAGTTTAGTTGGCGCATAAATTACGGCGATCTATTTCGAGCTGCTCTCGATACCTATTGAAAAAAGAGAAAGTTACGTGTAATGGAGCCCACGAAGCAAATAACCTTCTTATGGTGTTACAGTTGATCGACGCATATTACTTAGCCATTGGCAATTGATATCATAAATTTGAATTCTATTCATAATTTAGAAAATGCACGTATTTGATTAATACTTGCAGTGATACAAATAATCTGTCGAGTCTATTTTAAATTTATTTATAAAACACTTATCTGCAAATGTTCAAATATAGTATATTATTGTAATAGTTACAGATTACGATCGAACCCGCATGTATTAAACAAATGTTTTGATGTTTCTATTTTGAAATACAAATAGCACTATACAGTACAGAGATGTTAATCATAATATTGCTCCAATAATCAAATGCTCTTAAATACGACGTGAGAGGTGTTATCAAATGTCGTTTCTTTCCCGTAAGCGCAACAATTTGAGCACGAGGTTAAAACAATTAAAAGGCAAACGTTCACTGTTTGAGCGTAGGGAGGACGAGCACGAGAACCAATATTCCGTCGAGGTCTTATCATAATTTTATTCGAGCTTGCTGGTAAGCCATTGTCTATAAAGAGATTCCAAAAGAGTAATTCTAGGCGTAAGCAGTCGAGACTAGGTTAAAAGCTTCGGCTGTCGACGCGACCGTTAAACGCCGCTCCGATCGTTACGGAATTACGTCCCGAGCCATCGTCGAATCCATATACCAAATACATAAATGCATAAGTACGCGGAAGCAGATACCGGGACGGCTTATCTTCCCGGCGATGTTTACGTCTGTCCGCGGAGGTCTCCGTTCGAAAATAAAGATTACCAAGGAGCGGGAAATATGCGGACCTAATGAAGATAAAGAGCGGCGGGTGTAGACGAGGCGGAAAATGTATTGTGCCTCCGAGGTGCCGTCGACTCGGTCAAGAGATACAGGAAAATGGCCCTGGCTTCGTCGGCTCGACCTCCCCTCCGTCTCTCCTCGAACGGCCGTCGCCACCCGGACAGGCTTACTCGTGGAGTGGAAGAAAATTGCGGCGCGCGCCGCAGTTAATCCACCGTATTTTCCGTTGGCACAAGCCGTACGCGACGCTTTCACCCTGTTCGCGCAACGTGTGTGTGTGTCTGTGTGTGTGTGCGCCTTCCTTCGGGAGAATCGCGTGCGGCTGCGTATTTCGGTGCGGGAAAATAAGTTATTTGTCACGCGATTTTTCCTCCCCCCGCCTACAGCAAGGGGGGGAAATTCCTCGCTCCCCGTGCACTAACATGTGCTCGATGAGTTATTTTCGTTTTGCTTTATGGCTTACATTCGGTATTGTATGATTGTTGTCGAGGCCCCGGCGACCAATGGTTCAATCGAGTGATGTGGATGCAATCGTTATTCGGCATATGTTCCTAACGTAACAAAGGAGCTTTTTATGGTCTGAGGAATTTTGTAAATATTTGCTGATATGTGTTGATATTGCCTAGAAATAATGTGTTAGCTATCGATAATTATCCAACCACAAATAATAACAAATTGCCTAATGATGATTAAGACATTTTCACACGTATCTTATAATTAATTGTAAAGTAATAAGAAGCTCTATAAAGTAGTTTGTAAATTGTTTATTGAAATTGGCAAGCGTAGTATTGTATAACGCTTATACTAAAAATAGTGAACATTATTTTTAATTATTCATTAATTCTTCAGTCGTAAAATTTGATAAAAATTAAGCGTTGAGAAATTTAATTATTATAATAGCAATTATTTGCGCAAGTCCTTATAATTATTTAGTATTTTTCTTATTCATAGCTTAGCTCATAATATCTGCGGCTTATAAGGCTCAACTCTCAATTAGTTACGTTAGATGGAAGTTTTATTATAAGTTATAAAGAAAATCACTTTTTCCTCTTATTTAATTCCATGCCGGATTAGTAGAACGTAGTTTTTCGCTCCGTAATGCCAATA
The DNA here is from genome assembly GCA_018907135.1 of Kradibia gibbosae. Lineage (NCBI taxonomy): Eukaryota > Metazoa > Arthropoda > Insecta > Hymenoptera > Agaonidae > Kradibia > Kradibia gibbosae. Next base: position 1,745,544 of record JACCHX010000003.1, on the reverse strand, counting down.
TTGAGTACTGAATTTTGGTCCCGTGGATTAATAGATTAAGCGAATCAATTAATGTTTAACACGATGCGTAATTCACCAATAAATCGCTCATATGGCTACGAATTCCTTTACTTTATTCAAAGTGTGTATTTTATGAAATTTAAATGAAAAAAAAAACGATAATATACTTTAAACTAGCTTAAAAGTTATTAATGCATTTTACCTGTTAATAATTATTGACTCGTAAATTTAACAAAGTATCTTACTGCGTTTGTAATTCGCTGAAATTATAGCCGATAAGATTATAAGCCACTTTCAATTCTGAAAATATAAAAAAGTACGTGTATATAAATAACGCGAGTACTTACAAATTTATGAAGTACATAAAAGCCACCCGTGCTAAAGGAGGTCCCGGCAAAGGAGCGTAAAAAGAGAAATAATTTTGAAATTTCGTAAACCAGTTTGGGCACAGCAAATATTAATGGGATCGCTTTGAAGCTTAAGAAATACTCTCTTCATTTCTCTTGCCGCGACTCGTCTCCCTTGTTCCACCCCCTGCCCCTCCCCCATCTCCACCCTCCGCCGCCGCCGCCCTCTCGCCAGCCCATCCGGGTCCCCACGGTTATCAAACCATCGGCCACGGGATTCTATATATAGAAGGCGTAGCGTCCGCCAAAAGAGACAGGCAGCCCTTCGTCATCGACCGAAAAGCTCGCGATTGAAGGCTGCTTTCATCGCCCGATTTTCCACACTTCCATCCGCGCCGATTTTCACCCCTTCGCCTCGGCCCCTTCGATATTGCCCGATGTCTCGCCTCTTAAGGAAGAGAGAAAGTGGCCCAGGGTGAGTCAGTGACTGACGAGCGAGCGGATCGATATTCCCGCAGCCATGGAATTTCTCGAGGGGGGCTTTACGACTCCCCAGAGTTCTTCCCGATCTGCGAGCCCTTCGCTCCTTCGGCCGAAGCCTCACCCTCGCGACCTCCGGTGTCCACGTCGCTCCTAGAAATAATGCGCGCGCGAATTGTGTTCTCGTTGGGTTGGCCTCCTGTTCAGGATAAGGCTCGGCTGCTTCCTCTGCTTCTCTTGTTTAGTCTTGCCGGGCGCGCATAATGGCGGATGCGCGATTACGCTTCTGATGTTTTTTATTTTCGTACGAGTACGTGCGGCATTCGGTGAACTCGAATCGGCGATTTCCTCCTAGCTGCGGCCCAGCAGTGCCACCTTTTTCCTTCCGCGCCGCGCAAAGTTTTTAAGGATGTTGCGAAATTGCGGAGGAATTTTTTAAGTTGATGCGCATGACAATCGCAAACTTTAGCTGAATAAACGAGGTTGTCTCGACTCTTTGTTTCTTTAGAATACGCTAAGAATTATGAGAACTGTTGTAATGCAGGAAATAGCGTATATGTACAGAGACGCGTTATATGAATTTTGAAAATATCCGAATTCTTTAACATACTTCTCATAATGTATTCACAAAGTAGCAAAGTAGACAAGTTTGAAAACGCATAAAAATTTTACTTATTTAATAAGGATATTCGATGAGCATTTTTATTCTGATAACAATTTCGATAGAAATTTTTTGTTAGATTTACACTCTAAATCGTATTTGACCTTAATAGTATGTGTAATGCACATAGTAGCAATAATTGTAAAATTAAATGAATAGTGAAAGTGTGTCTATGCATATAAAGACATAAAAGCTTGCCTTCAAGTAAAAATAGTTAAAATATTCTTGTTAAAGCATTGAGCGTTTTTCTTCTAATTTGCATTTCTAATACTTATTTATACTACCATAAAAAAGGATAATCTTTGTGCCTCTTTTTTCGAGCTATATTTTTATTTTTATTTTTTTTTTTTTTTTTTTTTTATAAAAAAAAATCTGAAATTATCTCGTAATAACTGCTTATTATACAAGCTCATTTTATTCATACGATACTTAATAAATTCAAAATAAACGAAAACTTTAATTCTCATTGGAAATTCGTAATAAACTTTTGAATGCAGTATAATAACGCTGTCTAATAAATAAATGATAAAAAGCCCGTATTATGTTTTAATATCAATTAGATTAAAAAATGCTTTATTGAAAACGAGGCTATAGACAGGGCCCTACAAGAGTTTCCGGGTAGAAATAATTGAAAGACCTCCTGCCAAAACTTGTAACAGCTCCTTTATATTAGCCACTTAGGCATTGGTAATTCCCAGCTAGCCGTGGTGGTGCCTATTCATCATTTACCTGAAAGTTTCGCCATAGAATGGGCGTGAAAGAGCAAGATTAACGAAAACAAGCAAACGAAAACATTGGGAAATACAGGGAAGAAAAGTCAAGGCAGTCGGGATTCGAGAAATAAGTCAGCGATCCCAAACAGAGCCGACTCGAGTAATAATTCACTAGGCAAGAGCGAGTTCAAGATAGACGGCCGAACAAGCTTTTTTTCTCGGGGCTCTTTCGTGTACGGGTAGTCGAGCGATGTCGTCGTCAGCCAACGCAGTCATCTATCCGTCCATCTACGAGCCAGGGTCCGCTCCGTAAAACGCCAGCTCTCCTTTATCATTCCCAGGCTATTCGCCTCGGTCGCCTCTCTCTCTCTCTCTCTCTCTCTCTCTATCTCTCTGTTTATCTCTATCTCCGTTGGCCGAGGGAGGCTGCGGCGGCTGGAGCCTCGTCTTCTTTAACTTCGGTTTATTTCCCTATTTATCCCCATCCTCGGCGCCGTCTGCGCTCGGCTTTCTTTCGCTGCGCGCACCTCCACTCAAAGTCAAACGCCTGGTCTCCTTTACCTCGTGCCCCGCCCCGCCCAAAGTCCCCTGTCGCACGCTTGTTTACCCGTCGGCGGGCAGCCAATGCGCGCGTCGGATCTCGTATTTACGGGGAGGACAGAAGTCATGCAGTCAAAGGACGGTCTCTCGTAATTAACGAGATATCGATCACGGCGAGCGGCGGCTCTGCGCGAGAGCGAGAGCCTGTTAGAATCGCGCCTCGATTAAACGCTCGGCCTTCCGACAACCCCCGTTGCCCGTCATAAGACTCGGGAGAGCTCGGGGGAGGCGGTCCGCCGATCGGAATATCGGACGGCTTTTTGTGCGACGCCCTGGCACACTGGGGATGGGGATGAGCCGGGAGAGTGGAGCCAGAGCGGGAAGGAATGGGAGCTAGAGAGAGAGAGAGAGAGAGAGAGAGAGAAAGCCGCGCGACGAGTTGGCCGGGATCGATATAATTCTCTTGCTCGTTTTTTCGAAGGCGAAATATGTTGTAGGGCTAGTGTCGGCGTAGCGATGCCGAGCCTCGCACATAATTGCGGAAAGAATGCCTTGGACGGTCCGGTGACGGTGGGTGGGTGTGTGCGAGCCTGCCCGCGTTTTTATGTATTTCTGCATACGCAGATCGATGTTGGTCCTTTGAGGGCCGATGCTGTCCGCTGTCGGCTTGCCGAGCGGAGGAGCAGAGAAGCAGTTTGGCATGCCAAGGATTACTCTGCCCAAATTGTTAAAGCAAATGCTCAACATTTTTATTCGATCGAACTTTGGCTTTTTTGTTTTGAATTTCTTACATGAGCTTTTTCCCCGACTGAATTTTCATTCATTCGATTACCTTTCAATTTCATCCACGTACATTGTGGTTACAGATTATTGAATATTATTGCATGCCTGTTTCATGTCATAAGACAAAAGTTAAAATATTTATTTAAGGGTCTCATTATGGAATGCCTTTGAATCGTTATATACTTATTTTTTAAGAAAACCTCTCACATCTATTGACTTATATGTTAAAACAATTTTTCTTTTCATATCAGCTTCATGTTGAAATAAATCGTATGATAATTTTAGATGATTAATCTTCCGATATTGTCTCCGTGTTTTATTTATATTTTTTTAGAAATTTACTTACCTAACGATTTATGTACTTGTTAAATTTATATAGTTGTTAAACTTATTTATCGATGTAGATAAGATCTTTAATACTGTACGGTATTTAGAAAAAAATAAAAGGAAGAACCATTGAAAAGTTCATCAATTGAAAAAAAAAGAAAAAGTTGTTAATAATGCTTTTTAAATTACAAAAAAAATAATTACGAAAACAACCTTTTTAATTAATTTCTTTACCTATTTTTATATATATTATTTCTATTTATCAAATAAGATCACTTTATGGAATTACGAATTCATATAAAGTTTTGTAACTAATTATAACTCTTCTTTTTTTTATTTTTAAATACTTATTAACTGTATTAAAAATTTTTCTTTAGCTTATTTAAAAAAACTAAAAATACAATAAACTTATAATTTTAAGATATATTTTAAAGACAGTTAGAAAACTTTTATTTACAGCTTTTGATTATTGCTCTACAAGTAGAGATGATGAATGTTCGTAAGACTGGAATATTTGAAGAATCTAAATTGAAATAGAGGCTTTAACAAATAACTATTTCTTATTAAAAATAACTTAAAGTCTTTATTTTTTAACTGATAAATCCGAGTAATTTGTGACTTTCGTATTCTCACACTTTATTTGACGTGTGTTTTTGAAATTTCGAGTTGGCGAAGGCACCAAGGCACTTGGACAAAGATGAAGTTACTAAGAAGTATTTTAAATAGAAAAGGATGAGAACAAATGCAAGAAGTGACAGTGAGAGAGGGGAGAATGAAATAAGGAGAGAAAGATTGAGAGACAGAGAGAAAAACAAATACATGATAGATCGCAGACTTGTCTGGCGTCTGAGCGCGCAGGAAAAACCTGTAAAGGAAGTTGCACACAAGGGTTAGCGTATTTAATGTGCACGTATTAAATATTCACTCATGTGTATATGTGTATATGTAATATCTGCCCTATGGATTTGATAGTTTTTATGACATTCGCTTATGTTTGTTATTAAACTTTAAACTTATTATACAAAACCACTTATACTAATGATTCGTTTTTGTTTAAAATTTTATCAAACGGTAAATATGAATTACAATTACTGTAACAGAAGCTGTTTGAATTTTTTTAATCTCAAGAAATATTTATCGTTATTGTATTCCTGATACACTAAGTATATTTGATAAAAATTGAACGTCAAATTTATGTACATTCAATTATTAAATACAAGGGACGCAGACAAAAAAATAATTAGTTTCAGAAATCAAATGCTAGGAATTTTCCATTAAAATTATGATCTTGCCTTGTGAATTACAAAAGTAAAAATAAAAATGCAATAGCAAAAAAAGTAGAAGTTGAATTAGTGAAAGTACAATCAATTTCTGAGATTAATGTTATTCAAATAATAAATAAGTGCGTAAATAATACTACTTTGGTGATATCCTTTGTGAATAAAAAAAAAAGTTCAACTCTTCTTAAGAGTCATTATCATAATTCGAAAAAATGTTGAAAAAAATAAATAGAAGGGGAACAACTACTTCTCTTTCAGACGGCAACAAATGAATCGGTTCTTGTAACTAGTTTCGTTTCGAACAATTAGTTACCCATGATAAGGTTTCTAATCACGCTCCAAGCGATGACAAAAAAAATTAAAAAACCGTAAGCACGATTGAAATAGAGAAAATCGAGGAGCCACGGCATCCTTTGTAAAATAAAACAAAAGCATGCGGCGCGCAACTATACATATTTCTACAAGGTATGTTCCCAAGATACTTGCTAGCAGCGTCAGCTGTATACACGAGGGTACGTAAATTCCGCCAAGATCTCGTAAAGCCGCGCTTCGGGAAAAGCCACGTGAAATCGATATACGCTTGCCAGACGCACGTAACGCGTACGGCGAATATCGCAGGCGCCCTTGGAGCGAAATTTAACGAAGGACAAAGATCGGCATATGTAGAGAAAATGAGAAGGGGAGAGGGTTTGCACGGGAAGGGGAGGGGGAGAGAAAAAGGGAGAGCGAGAGAGAGAGAGAGAGAGAGAGTAAATACGTAGCAGATGGAAAGGGAAATAGGGAAGGTAGTGAGTAGCGGAAGGGATCTGGGGAATGAACAGCATGAAACGAGGGTAGCGAGTCGAGGCAGAAGATCGATACTCTGAAACGGAATGAGAGCGAGAGCGAGAGCGAGAGAGAGAGAGAGAGAGTGTGAGTAAGTAAGTAAGTGAGGGTAGGAGTGAGTGAACGACGATCAGAGTGAAGGCGGAAGGGAATCAAATGAGAAAAGAGAAGGACATACCGAAAAACGTAGCGATTACTAGGATGAAAGTGTAAAGAAAGAGGATACAGCGGAGGCAGAGAAGAAAAATAGAGAAACTAATAGCGTGAATCATTTTATTATAGTATGAGTTATATGGGGATGTTAGAGTGTAGTTTTCAAATGCGGTTTCTCAAAGATAGGATAAAGTTGTTTTATGTTTATTACTCTAGGATAACAATCATGGTTGTAAATCTTTTAAAAAGAGATGATGAGTCATTGACTGTTTGTTAGATGACAATGATAAAGCATTGGTGAATACAAGCACTTCCTATTCTCCAATATACATACTTGGAATTTAAATAGTTATAAAATCTGTATAGAAATGTAATAAAAGACAATTTTCATGGCTTTATATTTAAATGATAAATAAAGTCTTCTTCATGAATTGCGAATCAAATGCTCAATACATTGGATCAATTAATGCTTCATTATTGTAATTGAAATTCTATTTGTATTTTAAATGAAATTTTAAAATTTTAAAAATAAACTTCCATTCGCAATAATACAATGATATCTCGAAACAATGAATAGATATAACTGTTTTAAAAGAAGTCAAATAAACTGCAAATAATGAAAATAAAAAAAAAACATACAAAACTATAAGTAATACAGAGAAGAAAGCAAGCGACTGCACGTCCATGAATATAAAAGCGATATACATTTAGAGAGACGAAGTCGAGGAAAATAAGGGAAGTAAAGAATTCCACTTATACGGTCGTCTGGTGCGGACCCTTAGGATAATTTTTTCTACTACCCTTCGTGTTATTTCTCAACCTCCTATGTCTCTTCATTTTCAGATGACAAGCAATCTGAATCCACGGCTCCTGCTAGTTGAGAAAATTATATGAGCCTTTTGCTATAGGAATTGATATATAATAATTGTCGTTAGTTAAATAGTTATAATTACTGTCTTTTCGTTAAAGGATTTAATTACATATCATCTACAGGTCACAGTCTCTATTGTTTTAAATTGATCCTGTACATCACTTTCGTAATTATAATTTTATATTTCAAATGGTTTGTCTAATATTATTTAGTTTCAGCATATCTAGCTAATTAAGTAAAAGTATCGATTCATTAAATTATTTGTTACATTATTGCTAATTTTGATCAGTACTGATACTTTTTAAACATTCTATGATAAAAAGCATACATAAAAAAAGAGAAATTTTTAAACTTACTTCTACAAATTTGTCTATAAAAATTAGAATTTTTGTATAATACGAATCTTATATTTATAAAGAAATTTTAATTTAACTCGGTTTTTTAACATATATTGAAGTACCTCAGTACAATTACTTAAGTGAATAGTCTTTAAAACAAAATTTGTCTGTAATTTTAAGTGACTACTGTCACTCGTAAATTTTATTATTTTTAAATATTGACTAAAAAAATGATCTACATTCTTTTCAAGAAATAATTTGCTTTCGTTTGGTATTAATAATTAATGACATTTTTTTTTCATTAAACATACATTTTTCTTATATATATACATATAACTTGATTTCTATGATTTATTTAGTTATGATTAATTTTAAATAATTTTAGTGCGGCTATATTTTTATATAATTTAAAATTTAAAATAATAATTTAAAACTGTCTGTATTATATTTATTATTATTATAATAAACTACATATTACTATATATATATATTTAAGTAAATAAATGTTTAATGGAGATTTTATACTATTAAACAAACGTAGATAAAGATAATTACTAATTCATAATATGGATTTAATTTAAAATTTTTTTTTCTACAATTTAAAAATGAAATTATATGAATGCTTAGTTTTATACAACTATCTTCTATAATCCAGCAAATGGAAGAAATAAAGCTGTTTACACGTTAAAAACTCGAGTAACAACTTTTCTCGGGCTCATGAATATATTCAACCTATAAAAGAATATTTCTCCTAAAATCTATTTTGTTTCTCTTTATTTCTTCAATTCTTATTGTATCTGCTTTTTGATTCTGAATATTTCATTATTTTGACATAAAATTTCAATATTGAAAACCCTCTGATTATAAATAATAAAATAACCTATATTGATCATTGATTAATTGTATATTTAAGCATGAAAATGTATAATATATATATATATATTAAAAACAAATGACATCATAATTATAAATTATAAATAAGGTGAAATGTTATGTTATAATTTAGTGAAGAAATTAACCATATGCCATTTAATTCATTAAGTACAAGTGTTTAAAAATAAAATATCATTTTCAAATAATATTGATTTAAAACATACAACACGTACCAATGAAAACCCCATTTGTTACTCAAAGTAGTCTTGTTTTATAACATAATAACTACATTGATTCATTTATGCATTCAATTCATTTCCTAAGATTTCTGTTCCTTTTACTCAAGTAAAATTAAGCATATTCTCTTCATACATATAAGCAAGTTATTATCATTTCCTCGATCTTCTTCACTTTCTTGTTTGCTTAACAAGTACTACTATAAGTATACGTGAGTGTTTCGAACGGGTCGCAAATAACAATTTTATAAATAATTAGCCACTCAAGAGGGACCGAAGAAGAGAGCAGGAGATAGAAAATAAGAGAATGAGAAAAACCAGGGAGGAAAAAGATAGCAAACAGAGTGAAGTATAGTACGAAAATGTTGAACTTTCTTTCCTCCGTAGGGGACTTCTGCAAGGGTTGAGGTGTAATGAATTTAGAGGAAGAAGAGAATACTGAAAGAAAAGAGGCACTTACATGGGTGTACTTCAACCCTTCATTGCAATACCCCTGCGTGTAATTAGACGCAGACTCGAGGAGAGTACGATTCTAGGAAATTTTTTTCCTCCATTGGTCGTTACCAACGATCAAGAACTTTTATCAATTTTATACTTCCGTAAATAAATTCTCCCTCAAGCTGCATTGCCCGTTCTTTTACATAGCCTATAAATAAAAATCGAAAAAGAAATTCTTCGATAAAGTGTACCCAGCCGTGGACCAACTTTTAATAATCTCCTTATATTTATAATTTAAATGATTCTTCTGCATTTGGAAAAGTTATCCAGTTTTCAATCGGTTATAATTTATAGATTAATAGAAAGTAGGCTTCTTAGCATGAGAAAGTTATTCTATTAAGAACTTCAATTTTATATTATATATATATATATATATATATATATTTATATATTTATTTATATTATTTTACTGAAATATTTATATTTAACATGTTTCACGTTGGATATATAAAATACAATTGAGAAAAGTGGTGAATAAGACATGAATGCATCCTTTTTAATTAAAAAGCTGGAAAAGTAAAAGTGCAATTTAAAAAATTTGTTGGCAATAAATTTATAACGAAATACGGCGAGCTGAGCTCATTTATGATAACGGGATAATAAGAATGATTTTTCAGAGAACTTTGTATTTTCGTAGAAAAGCAAAATAGTAAGTTTGTTCTGTTTGAGAAGTTTCGTATATGAGTGTACAAACTTGCTAACATGAACTAAGACGAAGTTTTTTTGCGTGAGTCCCATTTTTTGGGCAAAAGACATGTCAGAAAGTAATTCTCAGTAATTAAGCACTTAGCACTTAGTCTCTTAAAAATGTAATATTCAAGGGAATACCTGAAAATAATTGATTTTGATACAAGAGCTGAATAGGCTTCACTAATTTTTGGATGAAGTGGAAAATTACATTATTATGTTATAAATATGTAAACCACAGAAACTGAATCTTGATCTTGTTTAAGCGCAACAGTTAGTTCGAAGTAATTGATAAATTTTGTATTCATAGTAGTGTAAGCACATTATCTCGGAATATCAAATTTACAACAACTGAAAAGTTGCCTTCTGATCATGTGTTGATTATTTCCATACATAATAATATATAATAATACAGATATTTTATTTATTTACTGGATGAATGAAACAATAACTGCTATTACAAATGGTGCATAATCATTCACTGATCAGGTTTGGCACATTCTAAAATAACTATGACGTGAGCTGTTGAATTGGGTTTACAAAAGCCAATTTTTCTTCTTAAGTAAATATAAGTGCGAATAAAATATTTCACACGTGAGACGTGTTAATAGCTAAAGTCGAAAATTCTATTTTCCTTTTGCATTATTAAGGGAAAGACAATAAATTATGTCACGCTAATCGACCGATTTCTGTTAAAGTGCATTAATTCAGACTTAGCTGCAATATTTCAATAAGCTTACCGTCGCAATAAAATTGTGTACGTGTAAATTTATCATTTCACGAGTACAAAATGATAAATGTGTGTCAAATTAAGCTGACATAAATCAGTTATCGAATAGGAAGTTTAAGAGTTGCACCCGAGAAATTATACTTATCAATCGTAGACGGGACTCATTCGCAATTCGGGCCGCATTTCTCTCTGCGTACGCTCGAAGCCCAGGCAATTTTACGCGTTGGCACTTTTCTCCGAACGCCAGACAAACTATTAAACACGCATTTGCATAATAATATTAAATTCCGCGCTCATAAAAAAGGGGATGAAATGTGCCGACGAGGCTTTAAGAATTAATATTCCCTTTCACGATGACATTCGCTTTGTGTTCACTGCGATTTTATGAGAAAAATGTTAAAAGTAAGTGCAAGTGAAAGACGCGTATCCAGCTGGCATTTTTTGTTTATTAAAGAAAACGAGGCAGCGCCGAGTTTATCAAATCTGCCGAGGTATCGAAGGTTGCCCAAGCGATGCTTTTGAGGTAAAAATGTTTTTCGGAACAATGGTCAATTAGGCCTACTGCAGTTGGCATCGGCCTATTTGCCAATCGTGTCCCGTGCATTGTGTACTGGCCAAACGCACTGCTCAACCCGCATTAACGCATGAATGTTAATTCTCACGTTATTGGCCTAATGCAGGCTCGTATTACGCTGCCGATAGTCAGCATTTAAATCCAAAAGCAACGCTCGCTCCGCTCGGAGCGCGCGCAAACAAAATAAGAAAAGAAGAGTGGGCTGAGGGAAGGGGGGGGGCGATCGTGCAGTTTGATAAATCTCGCGCGCGGCTTTGCTCTCGGCGAGGCGGCAATCGCTAAATCCAGGCTCCGTAACGGCGTGCAGAAAAAGCAGCAGCTGCGAGGAAGATGGACGACAACGAGATCCAGTCGACCGTGGAGTCGATCCTCGGGCCGGACGTCAAAATCATCGACTGCGAGAAAAAGTCGTGCGTGAAGGAGGAAGAGGTGCTGCTGATAAACGGCGTGCCGATAACGCTCGACGAGCCCGACGGCATAGCCATACGCGAGGCCATGATAACCGGGCAGGTGCCGCCCTGCGACCTCCTCAATCGCATCCTCATACGCGCTGGGATACAGAGGTAAGTCTCATTCTTATTCGAGCGGCTGTAGGCTAGAGGCGATTCCCCCGGCCTCGACTAGGTTGACTTCGTAGATCCACTGCTGCTCGGCCGAGGACGAGATCGTTTTCTAGCTGATGCCGAAAAGGCTTTCGGTGATCTAGCGAACGATCTCAACGTCCCTTTGCGCTTTATCCGGAACTTTACGATTGCCGCGACTGCTTAAAGGTCCTATTATTAGCTTCGTCCTCTGAATACAAATCAATAGGCTAATGAGCTATTACCTGTATTTTCATAATCAATTCAGGTTGAAAGTATTTTTATAGGTTACTCGATAAATAGGACAATACATTTTTAAAAAGTAATTTACCTACTAATTAAATTTGGTTATAAATTCATACGCATATTGAAAGCCCGATCGCTGTTCTCTTGATATATGACTCATTTGCTTCAAATGTTTATACTCCTCTCTACAAAATACCAATAAATTTCTCAACGCGAATGGCGTCTCGCACAACTCAGCGAACAAATAACCGGTCAATATTCCCTCGAAAACTCTCTCTCTCTTTCTCTCTCTATCTCTCTCTTTCTCGCCTATGTAAAGCCGTCGCCGAGACATCGAACGGGACATTTAAGGTAGCCTTGCACTTGGCGCGCGAGACGATAAGTAATTAAATCGATCAATAACCTTCGAGTGCGGCTTTTAAGACTGCATTCGATACCGTAAAAAGGATCGATCCGATCCCACGGATGATATCGAGATCGAGCGTCAGACGTCAGCCTCGTTTCCGGTGCTCTGCGGTACCGGGCGTAACCTCGTTAAAGCGTCACCCGCTGATAGCGGGGATCGTAACAACGGCTCGTCGGGTTATTGCCGCCGGTGGTGCTGCTCGTCGGCGGCTGAGGCGGGGGGGGGGGTTTAGCGCACACGAAGGTACCAACGCGGGCACGCGCTTCTCGTCTCGTCTCCGAACGCGACTGGAATCGTTAAAGGACTGCCGATCTCGGTCTCGTTGCGGAGCAACGTTACGTATCGACGTTACGCAAATGTAAATAGTTGCTTTATTTTCAGCGCCTCGACTGCTTCGGGATCGCTCGTCGAGCCGCGTGTTCCCTTATCGAGGATCGCCGTTTTCCTTGCTCACGATTTAAAAAGCGAAAGGATTTGCCGGGGCGGGGGAGCGAAAATAAGTTAAGGCTTGGCCATCGATAAGTTGCCCGAAGAACATAATAAACGTATCGTCATTACGATAAGACAGCTTTACGTCGGTCTGTCGCCGGTGCTTGATTTTACCCGCGACTTAATTGGCGAGACGTCACTGTCACTTCAAAGCAGTCAAATCCAAAATAGCTTACCGAATGGAGTTTTATTCTCGTTGGCAGTGGCGTGCACGAGGCTTCGGCGGCGCGCGGAGGACGGGAATTTATCCCTGCCGCGCATTATCTGCCACCTGAAACTAATATCCTCGCCATATAGGCGCTGGCGTAAAGCAACGCGCCTTCGAGTCGTCTCGTATACTTTTGACTTTATTGCCGCGCGTATCGTTGGGCCGAATGTACATTGTTTATTTGAGTTATTGCCAGTGGCCGCTCGGGCCGCGACGTGCCCCCCGAGAAAGGAGGACGCGCAATCGCTTGGCAAGTGACCAGAAAACAATTCTCCTCCGTGCGGACAAAGTTCGAAAGTACGCGCAGCCCTTGTCTTATCGGACTTCCTCGCCAAGTGCATTCCGAATCGCGAACACAATTCGAGAAGTCAGACGGACGCCCGCGTCAAGACGGGAAACCTCCCACCCGCTCGCAAGATTCTTTCGCCCGTGTTCGGGTCGGCGGCGGCGGCGACGGCGGCGTCAGTCACGGCATCTGCTCGCTTATCAATCGGCCGATTCCGAAGAGCATCATCGCTAGAAGCGTATGCAATGAGATAATATCATCAAAAGCACAAGAGTCACGCTTGAAATACTCGCGCGGGGGGTGAGTCGATAACGGTCGTATCGTTAAATCGCACGAGAATTGAGGGAGAGGGTCATCGGGCGGAAATGCTCGCGACGCCTTGTCGAGAATTAAGCTTATTATCTGTATATTTTCACTTTGGGATCTTATCTCCTTAGTACTTTATTAATACAGCGCATTATGTAGAGTAGAGGTTGAGATTACTACACAATAAGTTTTTGAGGGCTGACGGCACTTTATTAAAGATTAACTTTAATTATGAGAATGCAACCTGAATTTGTTTATTGATATAGAAGTATTTTTTTTTTTTTTTAATAAATTCTTACTATTCTTAGCCATCGAAGCATTAGAATTCTTAGTTAATTTAACAAAGTGAAGTCCTAGATAATCGTGGAAAGGTTCTTTTGCATTATTATGATCAAACGTACATCAGGTAGTAAATACAGATCACTAATTAATAATTTAAGTGTTATCGTCTATACCTTGTTTGCTGCTTTTTATATTTAAAAGGAATGTATAGACAAAAATAAAATCAATTTATATATCTTGGCAAATTTCGATAATTTCATCGTATTTATAAATTATTAGTGATAACTAAAAGTATCTGAAGTTAACCAATGTAAAAACGGCTTTTCTACTAAGAAATGCCTTCAATTATCGGTAAAATTTATTTTACGTCGTATTTTTATGCTAAAATGACCTACTAGAATAGTTTCAAGCTATTAAAAAAGTTTTCCTTTAAAAGGGACATTTAATTATTATTTCAATAAGAATTATCAAGCACCGCATGAAATAATGTAAAAAATTCATGTATCGTTCGTTTGTTCGCGCTACCACAGAATCAAGTAAAACTATTTTCTTTTAGCTAACGCAGTAGTTATGAAATATGTTGCGAGTGAAATATGAAGTCAACCGAAATCTTTTTCTACACCCAATTATTATTTGCATTATGATTAAGTCTTTATTAAAAAGTTTCGAGCTGCCTGCATATACTCTACATAGAAATTGAAAAACGAGCGAAATACGAAGCATCTGGCGCTCTGTAAATCACTCGAGTGCGCTTTCACTAAATTTAGTTTGCCCGGGATTTTTGTTTTAAATCAGCTCGACTTTCTCGGCTTCGCACAAATGACAAACATCATGGATTTCCGTGTCGGATTGCTTCAATTCAATCGATATTCAAATTAATTAAACGTTACACGGTCCGATATTTTCTGTAGGAGTCTAGTGACATTTTCACTTTCTAATAATTCGGAAAGAAGGTTTCTGTATTTCTACATTTTTTGACTTCTTATAAAGTGCATTTATATATAAAAATATCGTAATGACATAACATTGTTCAGTAAATCGTTTAAGTCTTTATAATAGCAGCTTTCTGTTACATTCTTTTGTACTTAAGAACTTCCATTACGATAGAATCAAAATTCGTTATAAATTTCGTATAGAGTTCGGTCGACCGGCACTTATATTTAATGAAAATGTTTTGTCTATTATTAATTACAATTGAACGGTAAAAAATTCAAAGGCAATTTTTTAGTTTTAACGAAACGAGTTGAAGTATAGTCGCATCAATATCGAGCGGAATCGGAAAACAGACTCGATTCGATAAAGCGAAAAAAAGGCATCCGGCGTTTAAGAAAATGTGAAAAGTCACTAAAATCCAACCTCGAGGGGCGCGGCGTGTTTGGGGGGGGCGGCAGAAGGGTATCCGGCCGAGAGATCGGGCCCAATTAAATGAAAGCATGAAATCGATCTTCGAAGGGTACCAGTTCGCTTGGAGACGTCGCTGAACGTGAAGTCGTCAGTGGTGACCAAGGAGGAGGTGACAGTCGCCCGCGACGGCAAAATCGTGGACGAGCGGAGCCGCGAGACTAAGGAGAACAATAGTTACTCGTCGACTACGAGCGAGATCTGGGAGCCGATCGGCGTGATCCAGCGGCCCCGCAACCCCAAGCCCTTCGACAGCTCGGACGACTCCCGGCCGAACTCGAACGCGAGCTCGGACCAGGGCTACACGACCAACACCAGCAGCAACAACGTCCTGAGGGAGCGGGGCGGCGGCGGCGGGGGCTGCGGCGGCGGCGGGCCCGGGACCAACGGCGAGGTCCCCGACTGCTGCCTGGCCGGCGTGTCAGCCCTCGGCCTCAGAGAGACGCACGAAGGTACTCACCGAGTTCACGGGGTGCATAACACCACGTCCGCGGTAAGACACGTTGCTACTTCTTGAGCTGCGGCCGCTTTTCAGGCCGACCGCTCGCCGACCACCTCCTCGACCTCGTCCCCATCCTCGAGTGTCCACTGATTTTAGTGGAGCCTCCCCAGGATCCGGCCCCGAGTGACGCTTCGGCCGCGACGCTCGCTTTTTTTTTTTTTATGAGCGAAGCGCTTCCGGATTTTATGCGACTCCGAGACCGGCTCATGCCCTCGAGCACAATTGTGCAATCGTGTATGGAAATTCACTCGCCTGAATAATTGCATTTTAAATGCGGGCATCTACATTGGCTGTACACGTACTGAGATATAATCGAACTAACTGTTAGGCGAATTTCATGCTACAATTCTCAATGGTGTGTGTGTGTGTGTGCCGTGAGGGGGTTGGGGGGTGGGAGGGAGGGAGCGATACCTTGTGAGAATCCAATTTCAACCAATCGGAAGGCATTTTTAATGGTTTTACTATCAAAAACTTCGAATCATGGAATCGTTTGAAATAATTATAAGTACGTTACATTAAACTAGGTTCAGACGATAGTTAAATTTGAAAAGTTTGCGAGTATTTTTGTGTTTTCTACGTTAGTATATTTCTATTTATAATATAATAGAGCTTTGGGAAATTTTCTTTCTTTAATACTAGCAAATTAATCACTGTTTAAAAAGCTGCTAATATTTATTATAGCAGTAACAACGCATACAGTTATTAAATACAGAGGTTAATGTAAGGAATATTTATAATTTTGTATCGCACATGTTTTTTATCTACATTTTGTAATAATTGAATTAAATAATATTCAGTAAATATTAATTACTCGTAATGTTATGTGACTTTATTATTCAAAATGTCTTATTTTAGAGTCATATTATGTATTGATTCACCGATTAACCATAATATTTATTCAGTTTAAATAATAATTTATATGATGCTTGAGTGGAATTTGCTGTTAGAATTAAAAGTATATTAGGACAACTGGTGTATGCTTATTTATACCATTATAGAGATTATTGATTAAAATTACACCATTTCTTTTGTTAACTATATTAAAATTAAAATGATAATTGCATGTACATAATTTTTTCTTTATACATAAAGCTTTTGTATCATTTAATCTTATCATAGAATACTACTATTGTAACAATTAAAAATCTTTATCGAGTTGAAGATTGTAAGTATGACAAGTTAAACTTAAAAAATTTGAAGCTTTTGCTGAACTGGCTAATATTTTGATTGTGGAAGCAAATTAACTCTAAGTGAATGAATTTTTAGTCGCTGCGCGATAAATTGTATATAAATTATAATTTAAATTAATGTTTTATTAAACGTCTAATAAAACATAATTTTTTATCACTAATAAATAAAATTGTGTAAACAAAGCTGATTTGGTGCATGTTTAACAGCCTAATAATTGCCTGAATAGTGTGAAATTATATTACTTTGATTCTTGAACTACATATAATAAAACAGTATGTTCAGGTAGTACATCTTGGTAATCTGCCCGTGATAAATATCAGTAACACCTTTATATATGTATGCGTCGTATTTTAATTCTGCATCGCTATTTCAATTCTAACATGAATTATTCATAAATACGAGTTATTAAGGAGAAGAAAAGTGGTAAGAAAATAACCATTTTTAGTCCAAGGGTAATAAGCAAGCGAAGATAATTATATCACTGTTGCTTGTTTTAAAAATAAGATCTAACAAATTACGTTGATATGGCTATCAAGTTTAAATACAAATCCACATGTCTTTTGTTCTTTACGTATTTCAAGTTAAGATTGAATGGAGCTACGAATTTAACGGATGATATCCTGGAGGCAGAATATAATGGAGTATCGATGCGACTTAAAACGACTCGGTATATTAGCGTTAAGGATATTATCGAAAAGCAAAGCAGATTCCCAATAGAGCTTGTAAGAAAAAGCCATAGATATGTGAGGTGTAACGTACACGGAAGGAGTCAGAGAGCCATAGCACACCATCCTTATCAGATTACGACGATTAGCATGGCCCAGGAAGGCATGAAAACGATCCAGTCAGCAGCTCGCCATCCCCTGAACAAAAGAGCATCTCCTGATTCCTGCGATCCTGCCGAAGGAAGCAGGAGCGAAGGCCCTGGACTTATAAGGTGGATGCACAAATCGCCAGTCCCATCGGTCGCCTCGAAAAAGTGGCCCGCGCTCGTGTCTGGCAATACTAAGTAACCTGTTCCCCGTGGTGCTGTCGACAACGACGACATGGCAACTTTCCTATAGGCATCGTCGCGTGCGACGTCCTCCCGTCCCCGGGAGGAAAGACGCGCACTCACGTTCTCATGAGTAATATGCGAGGGGATCCTGCGTTTATTCCCACTACGAGGTCGCGCTTCTTTCTTCTTCTCTTTTCCCCTACTCGCGTCAGTTCTCTATTGCGTTGCCTTTTTTCGCACTTTTCTGAAAGAGAGAGAGAGAGAGAGAGAGAGTGAGAGAGGGAGAGAGAGAGAGAGAGAGGGAGCGAGCGAGCTCTTCCTCCGTCTTATCTTTGTAATTTTATGGTCGAGCTGCAGCGACGGTGGGAATGGAAATTAAGCGAGACTTCGTTTAGACGATTGAACGGTAATTTGCATCGGACTGGCGAAGGATCATTAATAATAGCCGGCAGAAGTAAGTCAAATGTGACACACTTTGTGATGTAATTCTTTATCGCGGCTCGGCGCTACGCTGAACTAGAGGTTAAGAAAAGTCTGTTTATTATGCTAATGCATTCGTTGTTAATACTGTTCATTGTTAATTATGTATTTGATTTGCTTATTAACGGACAAACATTGCCATTACATCTCATATTATTGATATAATATGTGACATTGCTTCAATATTCAGAGTTTGTAAATAAAGGACATTTTTTTTCTTCATTGAAGAATAAACAATTCGGAATAACATTATCGAGTGGTTGTGGGAAAGAGGATACATTCCTTTATCAAGCGTTGGCCGTGTGATTTATCGAAAGGAATCTTGCTACATTAACAAATGTTTTGATTAAAATTTTTTTCGGAACATCGTAATGTAATTCTAATTGATAAAGGCTAAGAAAAAAATCGAATGCAACATTCGATTATATTTATCAAAGTTGCAATGTTATCGATGAAGGTACATCAGTTCTCTAAGGTATAGCCCATGATAATCAACTGTCACTAAGGGCACACCCTAACGATAAAACAGAACTTCTCCCACAAAACTCGACCTGCCCTTCTTTATCGACGAACGATACGATGCAAAGGCATTCGTGCGCTTGAAGCTGCAGCCACAAATGTTTCACAAGTCAACTCTCTACGGGTAAATATTTCTTTAGAATCGAAAGATAATACTTTAGTAATGGATGCTTATCTGTCGCTTTCAATACAATCCTTTACAAGCTTCATTATCATCAAGCAATAGTAGGGAGTATACATACAATGAGTTATCACCAGCCACCATGACGTAATTCTGTTGATAAATTCTTGCTATCTCAACTATGTGCCGTTCATTTCGCTACACAAGCTGTAGGACTCTACTATAAGGGATAAATAATCTTGTCGCCCTCGATTTTAATGTTAGATTTTAAATGTATTGTTACTCTCTCTTTATCATTTATTTATCGTAAAATTTATCGTGACATTGAATTGGGATTGAGTAATCGATCCTAAAAAACATTTGGGTTTCCAAACGAAATACTGATAAAAGTATGTAAAGAAACTATTTAAACGAATAATTGTTTAGAAATTCTCTACTACTCTCATATACACTTATAGTTGTTATAATATGTATAATATATGTATAATATAATATATGTTATAATATGTTAATAATAAGTACTTTTTCAAGCAAAAGGAAACTTTATCAAAATGAACCTAAAGCTGGCAGAAAAATAGACGTTAGACTTAAATTTATATCTAGTTAAATGGTAAAATACAGTTGGAGTTATTTCATAAATACAAATAAGTATAACATTTGTAATAAAAAAATATGTAATCGCATTAAATTTATTATCTAATTAAAAATTTTTAAAGATAAATTAAATGCATAATATTTGTTACATCTTTGCACAAATATCGTATAAATAATAAGAAATACGTTTATACAGGAAGAGAAACATAGTAATATACCCACATGATTAAGATCTGCATGATTGATTGCCAACGTGTCAAATGATTTGCTTGCTCATTTATAAGCGAATAATTTCCATTTGAATCAAAATAGCGAAATATCTACTGTTTTCGCTTTATTTTCATTGAACGGTAGAATTAGCTATCAGTTGTTCTCAAAATATTGCGATCAACGACAGCACTTATGATAATAATGCCTTGACAATTATTGATAATACTAATAATAATAATATCAATAGCAGAAACGTGAAAGAAACACACACCAGAAAATTGTACCAGCAATAATATTAATATATATATATATATATATATATATATATGTATCAGCTTAAGAAATTCAGGCGGATATAGAAAGCGTCTCCCCAAAGAAAGAAGAATCCGTATTTTTACCCGTACACGGGCATCTAAGGAAACGATCTCCTCGACGACACTGATATTCGTAGGGTGCCCGGTCCGATCACGAGGTTTTCGATAATCGCGCCCTGGATTGGCATAGGACCCGTTGGCTTGAGCTGCCAATCTACGTAATAACCGTAGCCCGACAAAAATACCAGACTCCGGCACACGGCGTAGCTGCTTCACGGGGATTTTTCATTTTTAGCCCCGGCCGACGACGTTGGCGAAACTTGAATACTCGGGGGGCGGGGGGGGGGAGACAACGGGGCCACTCGACAGCCGCTAAGACGTGACATTCGTACGCGAGCGATCAATTTCGCGGCTGAGGCAGGAGTTGGGCCGGGGGGGGGGGAGAGAAAAGACGAGCGGTGAACTGGCGCATCAAAGTCACGCTGTACAGAATATGCCTGTTCATTTTTCGTTTCAGCGTGTTTGCGGTTTCCCTCCCGACCCTGCGTCCTTCTCTCTTTCCGCATCCCCCGACGAATCCAATGGATGTCGATGGGTATCAATTTCCGAGTAGTGTCTGCTGCTTTCGATACCTTTCTATGATATGGAATGGTAGATATCCCGAGAAGGCTGTACATTGCATTTGCGGGAGATTGAGCCAGAATTGTTGGATGAATGTTATGAATACTTTAACCGACCTTTACTTTGGCTTGGATTTTATTTTATTACCGAATCAATGCTTAAATATCCAACTATTAATTTATTAGCGATAATGCATTTTTTTCAAAGTGTGTAAAATGTATTTTCGATTCATGCTTTTTATTACTTTGTTGAGTGTAACGAGGGTTTTTGTTATAAAATCTATTTCAATTGATTTTTTGTCTTCATTTTTTGGCTCTATTAATTACCATTCTTGCCACTGGTACATCATTGATTTTGTAATATAGTATTTTTTAAATGTTCAATTTTTTATTAAATTAAACAAGAGACATTAAAACTTATAAAACCATTTAAACGAACTTGAATTTTTATAGCTTTAATATATACTACTCCTTCGATCAACTAACACTGTAAATGCTTTTTCGTGTATAGCTCAAACATTAAATTATTTAAAATGTTTTTAGAGTTAAATGATGTAAAATCATCGATGTTTATTCAAAACATGCTTCGAAATAACCACATGACTACATAGTATTTACGAAAAAATAAATTAACGTTATTCAACTCGTAGCAGATGAATTAGCAATGGTAATTACTTATAGTGAAATTATATGTTGGTTCCTGTCAGTATAAAAATATTGCATATTTTACTCAGTGAAATACACTGAAAAATTAGAATAATAATAGGTACTGAATCAAATTATTCGAGGTCACAACTATTCACAAAATCTTGCTGCACCTCACATATTTACTGTGTTTTTTAAAGAATATTAACATATAAATAATAATACACACGTATGTATATATATATATATATATATATATATACATGTAACATTTATAACAATATATATGTTGCTGTTCCTTAATAAGGTAATTTTTTACATTGTTTTGGTCATTTTCAGTAGGATAATTTGTGAATTGTGGTATTATTTTTGTTACCATTCACTTTAGTTTTACATGATAAATGAGGTGTTCAGTTTCAATTAAGATACCTCAAGCAAGAATTGAGAAGCTATATGAGTTGACTAATCGATAATTTCAATTAAATTTGGCAACGCAGCCAGCCAAAACTACATATCCATCACTATTCTAAGTTTCATTCCCTTCCGCTCATCTCACTTGCGGACTATCAATCACCTCATTACTTTTTAATGCCGATAAATCTGTCAATTATTTTTTTCAGAAAATTCAAGATTAATGCCTGCGCAAATTTTTATTTTCTTCGTTTAATGCTAAAATAATTGTAAAAATGTAATACACATAACATATACATTAGAAATCTTTGCGTTATTATTATATGATAATTAAATTAAAATGTTAAAGAATAATTTTTAAGCTTTCATTTTATATTAAACGCGTACCCTCTATGTTCTGTAGAAATAAATCATAACTTAATTTTCATAACAAGCATTTTTCAAATAACTTAAATTTTTTAATAAGCATACATAGGCATACATAAAAATAATGGTTTCCTATAAGAAATTTTTTTTGCGCCGGTTATTTTGATAATGGCAGGAACAGAAAAATAGATTGTTTAAATCTTGTTTTTTTATTTATTTTCCGAATATTGGTTTGATTAGTTGTATAATATTTAACGCTCTTCAACGAATTTTGATTATTTGCAGAAGGAAATCTTAGAAAAGCTTTTATTGTATTTAAACATCGCGAAATTGGAAGGCCACTTCTGCCTAACTTTTTAAGTATTTCCTTAACCCAGATTTCTACAAGTCAGAAGTGCTATTTATAATCAGCTTTTCGTTCACGTATGTGTTCGAATCTTAAAAGTCAGATACTTTACTTGCGTATTAAGATACGCCAAATACGAAGCCAAATAAAAAGAGGAAAAAAAAAGTAATCATTTTTTTCTTTATAGTACCTATAACTACTCTTGACATTATTTTGCTTTGAAAGTGAAAAATATATGTAAAAATAGTGAATGTTCCCTGGAATATTGTCCTTATTTTAAAAAGTCAACCAATATATATATTCGAAAACAAATGCGCTTCTACCTTTGTAGAAAAATATCAATTAATGAATATTTTCGAAACGTCTGAAGTCAAAATGTGTCTATGCCCTAATGATGATGTATTTATATCACTTCAATATTTTTCTGATAAGCAAATTCATTTTTTAATTATAAACATTTTTTCATTATTATTTTCATTCGCTAATCTCATATATAAGTTTAATTAAATTAACTTATGATTAAGCTATCTTAGTATTGTAATAAATAAAATATAGCTATGTTCAATTGTAGTTTCAACTAATCCAAGTCTTATCATTATTCTACTTATAATATTTTGCTAATTATGTAAATATAAAAAAAATTGATTAAATGTACAAATTTTCTTCACTAAGTTACCCAATATAAATATTAAAAAAAAAAGAATTGATAGTTTGCATGGGTGATGCATAATGCGACATTATGCTACATTATACAATGATTTACTTTATTCTTTTGATTTTATCAAATTTTTATTGACTTAGTCTAAAAAAAGAAGTAAAAATGATACCGCAATACAAGAATAGTATGAAGTTTTTTTTGTAAAACTTCATAATGAGATTAATATCATTAAGCAATTTTTAAGATACTCTTATTAAGATAAATTTTTTGTAATTATATAATGATTCATCCTGAAAGTATTCATTAAATAGCTAAGTACATTTTATCCGTATTTATTACACACAAAAACACACGGAAGTAATCAAATGACGTATAAAATTCAATGCATATTTAAATATGGGTTGCTTTATACGACCATACTACAGTATTATCATCTAAAATTTAAAAAATTGTCAAAATAAAAAAGTGAATTTCGATACAAAAGAATTTTATATTGTATTAAGATAACATATGCTCCCATTGTATATTCATTCAAAAGAATTCATATCGTTTCAGTAGTGTTCAGCTTTTTACTCTATATTTAAATGATAAATAGTTTTAAATTATACTTGATTTAATTTAGTTTTAGCTCGAATCAGACCCGCTGCAATTAGTTTTGTATCATCAAACTTTTAAAAAACATTTTTAATAATTAAAATAATCTTTACATTAAACCGAATATAAATTCTACAGTATTAGCAATGGCTATTACGCGGTATCATATCTTTGATAAAATATTTAGTTGAACATTATAATTAAATTGTTTATGTTTGATCATAAGGTCTCTAATACTTGCTAAGATCAAAGGGTCAAGATGCATCGACTTAATTTACTTGCAGATGAACGCAATCCGTAGTTATAATATAATTATTTGTGTATCTTTGAGCAAGAAACGACTACCACATTAAATAACGGATAATGTGGTTTAAGCGATTCATTTCCCACCATCGTGTGTTAATATTGGCATTGTATCAATATAAAATTTTTACACGTAAGCCTTTGTAACACTTAAATATTTGCTTTTGATTTGTGAACATAATACTAAAAAGAATTTCATAAACATTATTAATATTCGAATATGATTAATCCAAAAACATAATTTGCTCAAGTAGACTAGATTACTCATCTAAAAAAGGAAGTTTTTAAATTATTTCTATTACAATTTTAAACTTAAACATTGTTAATATTTTCATTTAAACGTGGCATTTAAATTTAAATATAATATTTGTTTTTTTTCAATGCAGAAATGAAAATGTATTTACAAGTAATAATATAAATAAAAAGAGAATATCAGTATTATTTCTTTAAAAGAAATTAAATATCTCGTTAGTTTACTTTTGGATGAAGTATTTGTTTATTGAATTGAATACTTTAAGGATAGTTATACATAATTAATTTATTTTGATTGCAAAATATTTATATATATTCAATATTTTATTTAAATACCAAATATCAAAAAGTGATTTTGAAATGTCTCCAGTTAAAAAAGACTCATAATAATTTTTGCTAATAAGAACGGGTGTTCATTTTATTGTATATATTTATAATTATATTTTATTCGCGTTTAAAGAAAATAGATTTTGAAAATTTTTGTCGATAAAGGATATATCGCGTAATTTTCAGATGAATAATATTAATACGTACTATTTAATACACAACACACGAAAAGACATTCGTTAATGAATAATATTTTTATAATAAAATATAAATGTCTACTATAATAATAACTCGGATCTTGGAGAAAATTATACAGAACTGTAAATAAACGTAGACATGCCCGTTAGATTATAAGTATTAACCGTAAATAGTGCGAAATACAATAAATTGCTTGTGGTGAAATTTAATAATATTCAGTTCAAATTTACTTTAATTCTTGAGCACGTACTATTTTTTGTTCATTGTGTTGGAATTGAATTTTCCATTCGAAAGAATAGAAATTTATAGAAAATTAGCCGAATGAATTGATATTCAAGAGATATTTTCACTACATTTGAAACATAATATCTCGTTTGAAAAGCTTGAAAGCTGCAGTGCAGCTACGATAATAATGAGCGCATTATTATTGGCACTTGCATCGATATACGTACCCTTACACTAAATAAATTGACCAGTTGGGGAGGGGGGGGGTATGAAAAACAGCGAATAGCCGAAAAGCCAGTTTATTTACCGAATCGTATTTATTGGATTAGCGAGGAGCAGCGGGGCTAGGGCAGGGGGTGAAATTTCCAGTCGACTTTTGTAGCCCCGGTGCGCGGCACACTCGCGAATTCGGCTCGGCGAACGCGGCCATGGAAGCGAGGCAGCGTCGTCGCGGCGGCGGAGGCACGGCGAGGAGCTTGCCTCGGCTTTCCCTAGCCTTGCATTAAAAATAGCCAAAGGGGAAGAGGCGCGAGCCCGGCCGGAGCTCGCGGCCGAGCAGTGCAGCAACGCCCCGCCGAGTAAACAACAGCGCGGAGCTTTCGCGTCGCGGCTCGAATCGCCTCCCGACCGACCCTCGGCAATCGGGGCTCGGCTGCTTCGCCCCGGGCCACGCGAGTCGGTGTGCGAGTCCTGCCGCCGCGATTACGCCCTCGAGGCACAGGACCCGACCGCTGAGCTCGGCCGACGACTCGGGGCTGCGCTCGAATTTCCCGAGCTACCCTGGCACTCGAGTCGCTCCTTCCCTTTGGGTCCTCGTGTCCTTGATGCCAACTCGGCGCGCCCGATCAGGCTCCTCCGCGAATATGAGTGCGGGCAAGGATGCTCGAGGGCCGAGGCAGATTTTTTTTTTTTTTACTATAAATTACGCAATTGAATGCTGACTCTGTGTCCGCGGTTATTTATCTATTTGCTTTGGTTACGGTGGTACGGCGTTCTTTTCATTGATAACTATTTATCCGGGCGTTTGTGTTTCATTGGAAAACAGTGTTTGTAGATGAATGCAGAGATTAGCACATTTTTCACGCGATGAAATATATTTTTGTTTTATGAATGCTAATGGGAGAGAAAATTTTTTTTTTTATGCTTTTTTGTTTAAATTAAAAAACGAATTTATTCGTACATGATTTCAACTGCATTCCTTTTTTAGCGGATTTTCGCCCACATTCGATATTTCTCATGCTCATTATGCATCAAAAATTATTTTTATGGCAAAAGAAAACTCTTGAATATAGCGAATCTAAATATCCAATGATTCCTTCGAGCCCTAGTATAGTATGCATCAAAAAGTTTGAAAAAGATAAAAATATGTTTACTTGCGTGTCATTAAACTTTACGTTAAAACTTTTGTTGAAACTTTTCTCACAATGCAATCGATTTTAAATAAATCTATAAATCAATCAAAACGTAAAATCTTAATGGGATGTGTGATTAAATGATAAATAGAATCGAAAATTCAGTAATGATTGTTGAGAGATTTCTTGTGCTTAGAAGATGATGCGCATACGTTTTTTAGTCTTGCTATCTCAACTTGTTGCAATTTAAATAAAAAGTAGCTCTGCATAAATAAGCTTGGTAAGGAAAACAACAGATGACCTTTTATATTTATAAGATGAGTGTTATCTTTCGGCTATTAACATCTGTGACATAAACAGAAGAAAATAGTGTTATTTGAAAAGATGCCGTTAGAAGAGAGCCACAGGGAAACTTTGCCGACGATTTATGGACTGGTGATCGCCTTCTTCGTCGGTATTCTCGGTTATATATTCTGGGTGAGTGTTACCCATTGATCACTGATACTTCAATTTAATTAGAGGATAATAATTTTGCACGGATTACTTCACCTCGTATCAATTTTTCAAATGAAATATACTCGGAAATATTTTTCCTTGTTAATTTTTTTACTATTATTTGCTACATGTTTATATACATACAAAAGCTTACTCGTTGCTATCAATGAGTTAATGATGCTTTTTAATTGATTTCCCTAACAATCTCCTTCGTTAATATTTTACTATTTAACTGGAAAGTTTAAAACAAAAGAAAATGAAATAAAAAATAATGTTTTTAAAAGCTTCAAAATATTTTGCCTTTAGCTGTGAATTAAAGTTTTAGTTAGCAATAAATGTAACGTTTATACTTCAATATTAAACAGTTCTTAAAGTTATGCCTATAAATAACATGATTTTATATAGTCTCCGCGTGTTAGCGAGACTATACAATTCGAATACATCAGTACACTTATCACTTAATTCACGTAAGGAGCGTGGCAAAATGCTCGGTCGCATAATATACGATCAGTTGCAAAGGTAAGCGTAACATCGTTCAAAAACGATTTAAACTTAGCTAATGCGTGGGAATATCAGGAACGCAATAATTACCCGTATAATAAAGATCAAGCTGGTCACACATAGCGGCAGCTAACGAATCCATGCTCGCTGCCAATTTCGTTTATGGACGCAAACAGAACTCGAGCTCCTTCGCGATTTCCCGCACAATTTCATGAATGTCTGGAATGCCATCGGGCTTATCGACCAAACGCTTGGCGGGGCAGAGAGGGGGGGTGGAAAGGCGGCTGGAGAACAGCTCGATGCTAAGCCACGGAATTCCAGTATTGCGGTCGCATGTGAAGAAAAAAAGATGATAATTTAAATAAAAATGAACCTGGGCCGACGTCTTTATCTTCGCTGTGAATGCATCAATTGTTCGTGTAGAGCCATCGAGAATTAGTTTGATTTATCCTTTTTTTCTATTAAGCAGAATGGGCATCGTATATTGTAGGAGATATAGGCACACGGATTTACTTAATGAAAATTCCTTAAGAGAGCAGATTTTATAGTTAATTTCATGCGTAAATTTATTGCGAATACTAATTTTGATCAAAGTACATGCGACCGGTTGTAAAGAAGTAATCCAACATTATCTTTAGTGTCTTAAAGTAGAGCTCTCACGCGTATTATCCCTTATATACTATAGAATACTCACTTTTTGCGTGTTAAAAGTGATATTTAACCCTAGTCGTTAACGTATTAAATTAACCGACAAACTATTATTATATTTTTTTTTACAAATTTCTTGAATAATTTTGATAAATCGATTCATTTTGTAATATATATTTATTTTTAAAGATTTTAATTTTTTAAACTATTTTGCAATATAAATTCTGATCACTGTAAAATAAAACTGATTTTTTAAATATAAACATATAATTTTAATATAGTGATATTGTAAATAGAAATATACTGTGTTTATTTTATGCTTCTATTGTAAATTAATAATGTTATTTGTGGTCATTTATTAAATACGAGGTTTTCACGAAAACACGTTTTTTTATGATGTTATTTGTACAAAATTGTTTAAAATATGTAAAATAGATAGGCACTTTATTACTATTTTTAAAAACGTAGTAAATCTAAATCTTCAATAGTACAATTATTTACAAGAATGCGCATCTAAAAATTTTTTTGCACATGATTTATGTACTCTTACAACATCGGTGCAAATACCTACTCAGTCTTCCGCGCGTATATGTCTAATAAATTAGCTTTTCAAACTGAATCAGCACGATAAATATGCTTCATTATATGCGCTATTTTGAATTCGTTATGTGCAAGCTTTCAGAAATCGAGGATACCAATGGGTATCGAGGTGAAAAGAATCCACCGTACGGGTTAACCACTCTGCGAAGCTTAATATTCATCCACGAAAGTTGGACAAATTCGAGTCGAGTGGGATCTACAACTTCTTAAAGCAGCCCGACGTATGAAAACGTAAAATCCACGGAGCTGAACGGAATTTTAGCTTCTCTGACGTAACGACGTAACGGCGGCTTCGTGTTGCATAGACAGGCGCAGCGCTTATTATGCATGTGAATTCGTAGATCAGGCTAAATGTTATTTCGGGGTGCCGATTATCGTCATTATAATTAAGAGCTGAGGGATCGACAATCTTCCGACCTCGCCCAATCCTCCCACCATCTGTTTGCACGTCGGATTCTCTCTCCTTCTCATAAGAAACGCTAATCTACGCTCACGTATTAAACGGGAAATTGCGTCAACGCCCGTATGACTAAAAGTTTTAATGATTCTCTCTAAGAAGAGCTTTTGCATAAGAGATAATGACTTGGTAGGTAATTTTTATAATGATGGATTTTTCAACGAGAAAAACTAAAAGCTTATGTTGATAAATGAAAAATCACGAAGAATTGCAATCGCTACGGTAGAATTATTCGAAGAGATTTTTCGCAATATGTTTTCATATTTGATAACAGAATGTACATATTTTTTAACTCAATCGATTTATAAAAAATTTTTTTTTAGAATAATCTCTATTCATGTTTCTAAAATAAAAAAAAATATGTGCAAGAAAAAACTAAACACAATTTTTATAACTACTGACGTGATTAGTATTTGTTTTTTTAATTTCTAAATAACATATTACAATGCTATTGTTGTGATAAACCTAATTGAAAACTTATGTATTTAAATTAATAAAGGGATAAAAATTAAAGTTTATTTAACTCACATTCATTACAAAGATTGCGATCAATATCATCAGTATCATAAAAATATTTATTAAATATTTGATAAAAATTTTATACGAAAGATACATAATACATAACATACATGAAATATTATATCATATCTCATGCATTTCATTAAAATATCTTGTACTTTTTTATTTATATTCTTTTGATGCTAGTGATCTATGTAGTTTAGTTTTACCTGGAAACTGTTATTGTCAATTTTTCAACATGCTGGTGAAATAATTTTATAAATAGTAATATATTTTATTATGCTAAAAGTTTCTTTGTTTAATGGTACTATATTCAACTTTTTAAAAAATTGGTTTGATAAAAATATCTTTTCTAAGATATAAAATCTATTAATAAAAAACGTCATTGAATTTTTCTTAAAATATTGAATTATATATACACTAATATTTAATATTATTTCAGAATAATTATTTTGAATTCTAATTTTTAGATCAATTTTGCCTTTTCAAATTGGAGATGCATTAATAAATAATTAATATTTACTACACTTAGCTGAAGTAATGCTTAAAAATTTTTAGTTATTTGACAAAAAAATTAACGAATTTTTATTCATAAAAAATATTAATGTATGGATTTAAATAAATTTTTTTCAATTTGATGAATCTATCACATATGCGGCAATAATATAATTAAAAAAAATTTACGTATCGCTTATTCTGGCGTCGTAGAAAAATCATAATTATATATAAAAATATGAAATTACCGTCAGTGATATATTTTATATATTTAGATAGTTATTGTTGTGAAATAAAAAGCAAATCATTCAATGATCAATCATTCAAATCGTCATAAAAATGAGAAAATATGACCTCTTGTGAATACAGCATTGGCGCCACTAATTATTTGATATTTGATGGCCAGTATGATAATACTTTATAAGATTTGCACTCAAGAAACCAGACAACGTGCAATTAGTGCTCAATTAAATTAGAACAGAACAGTAATTTAATAGCAATTCGCCAATCCCTAAATTACGTATCATGTTCTTACGCGCATATCACGAACTTCTTGCGCGGTGTTTCACCAGCACTTTAATGCCTCTCTGGCCTAGGAGATAGGCATATCTCTTTCTGTACTTGATGCTACATAGCTGCTTCATTATCCAATGACTTGTATTCAAATAACTTCTAAAGGACTACATTGTTTTGTGTGTCGAGGGTATTAGATGTGATAGTTTTGTTTAGGGAACATTCCGAGCGCAATAATTGCTTCAATATTTACTCACGAATATTTGCTTGGACATCTTACAATCCAATTTTGAATTTACGTTACTCCGAAAATCTGGGCGAAACGCCCGAAGTTGTTTAAAGAATAGAAGGCCATACCGGTATAATGGGGAAAAATATTTATCCACTCATTGAAATACGATTGTAACGATATGTGCTAATTATTGAATTGAATATTTTATTTCAGTTAAGCGTCTTTAATATTTTGAGCAATTTAAAAGTCCTTTTATTAAAAATAACAACACCTTCTAATAATACATTTTTTTAGGGGAGGGGGGGAGGAAAAAATCAATTTTTTAAATTTCTGTTAAAAATAACCACGCTAGAATATATTTTTAAATTTATACATGGTGGGGCGATCAATTTGCGCCAAGAATAGTAATAAAAAGTAGTCATATCATATACACATTGTTAATTGCAACACGGAATCAATACGGTTGGGTTTAAATTTAGGCTGTTTCATAATTTCAATTATTGCAGAAGCACATTGTTGCAAAAAAGCCGGTGTTTTCGCTTTTATTCGATGCATTGACTTAATTTGATATTTTAGGGGCTAATTCTTTCGCTCGAGGATAATGTGTCAGTTACGTAACTCGGGCCCCTAAGTTTAGATAACAACCATTTTCATTAACTTTGTCGGTTTTGTGCATTGCAAAAGTACGCCAGCGTTGAAAGATGACCAAAGCATCGAGCGATGCCGGTACGCTCATACTTCCGCGCTCAAAGCTGATCGAACCAGCTATTTTCCAAGCGATCGAACTCCTCCCTTCTCTCTTGAAGGCGTATAATCACTCGAATTGGATAATCACGCGTTCACTCGTGGGCTATTGTCGCCCCGGATTTCGCACTCTCGCCTGCAAATTTTCGTACGTGGCCGTGATGGTCACGCCTATGCTTTGCAAACGAGTCTCATTAAATCAGAGCGGCTAAATAATGGCAACTCCGTGTACAAACTTGATGTGCGCAAACTTGAATGTGAATGCCAATCAGTTGCCCCATTGGATTTTTTTTTTTTTTTTTTTTTTAAAGGCTTGCTTCCCATCGAGATTTTGAAGTGAGGCTAATAGAGACTCCCAAGCCTCGAGTTTGAGTGAGAATTAATAATGTTGATACTTGTTGTTCAATACTTGAACGGTTCAGCTTGTATATTTAATAACTTTGGATATAAAGTTTTTTTTCTAAATGCAGCTTTCTGCACATTGTTTGACTATATTAATACTGATGCATTTAAAATACCTATACTATACAGTATTTTTAAATGCATTTTCTCAAATACTTTTTAATTTAATTCAATTTCAATTAAAGCACTGGCTATAATTTTTTTTAAAAACGATTGAAAGCATTTTATTAATAGATATGGTATACAACGAACAATACACACATATACATGCATATATTAATTATATGAATATAATTAATTTTAAAGACAAAGAGAATTGCATAGTTCGTTATTTACTGATTTATTTTATAAAGGAATACTTGATATCTATCCTATAGCGTTGTACTAGATTGAAATTAAAATTAAGACATTATTATAACAGGTATTGTATGTACATAAAAATCAAACAGCTGTGAATTTTTAATTTAAGGAGAGGTTATTATTTGAAGAGTATTAGAACTACAGTATTAATATTTATAAATAAAAAATTTTTATAACTTATCTGTAATTTGTCTTTTTAAAATAATTTCAATTGTCTACTTAAGTACATTGAATTACCGCAAAATTGGTTTTTATATCATATTATACATTACTTCTCTTTGAATACTGGTACTTAAACACGAAATTAACATAAACTTTACAACTAATCTTCATCAGAATGAATCTAAATCTAACTAATAAGTTTCGTGTTTCCCACGTTTTCCTTTGAATGGTAATGGCTTAAAACTATTTTCCACAATAATATTTAGAGTTACCTCCAATTTAGTAGTAGACGAAAGAAAAGAAGGGCTCTTTTTTGTTATTCTATTATGTATAACCTATTTATGAAGGACTAATATTATTCTGTTATAGATTTATATTATGATTACGTTATTATTGCAAAGAATAACCTTGTAACAAATGCAACTATGTAGCGGTGACCATTTTCGGATTTTCTTTAATGAAATTACATTATAATTCAAATAGATATGCTTGATCTAATCATATCACGTACCCGGGATTAAATTAAGATACTCATGGAATTCCTTATAACCATATAAACGATTTATATGAGCTTGAATTCAATATCGCTAAGCACTCTATTTTATAAAATAATTAAATAGTTTTTACAAATACAAAAACTGCCTTTTCCGTACATATTTTAATTGAATTTATAAAAGATACACGATTATGAAAAACCATTTAACGTTGTTATTATTATGAAAGAAATGTTATTAATGGCAAATCTCTGCATTTATTATTTTAAAAAAATGCTTAACACCGAAAAAAGAAGTTTTCAATATACATTAAGATTCAGTATACAAAGAGAAAAAACACTTATTTAAATGAATTACTGAAAATGATTTGTCATTAATTAAAACAAAAATATTTGTTTTTCTTATTCGTAATTTTTATCTATCAATAGCTGAGAAAAACGGCCATTATGGTGGCTTCGTTAAGAGTAAAACTGAAATATCTTTATTGCTTAGAAAAATTAGATAGACTTATTATAAACTAAAGTACGAGTTTATTTAAAACTTGTAAAATTTGGATGTTCTCAATAATGATTTCTCCTGCATCTATACATGCAAAAGCTTACGTAAGTCTGTGGATTTTGAAATATCTAGAAATCATTTTACGTTAGAGTATGGATAATGACGAATAATGACCCTTGCGAAATGCGTCTCTACTCGCTTCGTCTGGTTCTCGAAATGTCAAAAGTCGTCCTCTTTAATTTAAACAACTCCCTCGACGCTTTAATTCTCGATGTTCTCTTTGTGATTTACTCATTTCGTCCATTGACGATTTTTATCTCTTTTGCATAAAGTGCGAAAGTTGCCCGAGAAATCGAAGCTTGCCAGGAATTCGCTGTAGCGTTTCGCTTTTCCTGAATATGACTCCGGTACACATGTACGGAGTTCCACGGCTCTGAATGGTTCATAGCGATATTTAAAGCGGCATTTTCCATTCTTTGCTACTTTTTTCCCGGATTCGAGAGCTGTTTGATAAACTTCCTTGCGAAACGGAAATTCATTTACGGTTATTCACGACCGTTTCAAAATTACTTCATGACACAGTGTTATGTGCTTGTAAGTTTTGTAATTAGCGTCAAGTATAAAAAGAAGAAAAAGTTTTTGAACATGGGTATTAGTACTTAAGTAATAGGAGCGATTGTTGTTGTGCTTTTTAAATTAAACCGTAGTCGAAATATTTTTCCTTGCTTGTATTGCGCTTCCGTAAGATTTTTAAGATTTATAAGTTCAGATTCTATAAATTACATTTGTGTATATTTATATATGCACATAGATTTCTTAGCATTGAAGTAAATAAATAAATCAGGCTAGAATACAAAGTTTTCAAAAGGAAAAGTTACTCTTTGACCAATAATAATAAACCTACATAAGTTGTTTTTATATAAAAATCAGTACTATGTAAAATTTTTATAAAATAAGGTCTTTCTGATCAATAGCTAAGCCAGTCTGAGAAATTGTAAACTTCTGACGAAAGTAATTTATTTTTAACCATTTAAAATAGATCTAGATGGCAGTGCCTTTTTGGTCTCATTTGATTTGTTCTTAACATCTCAAGATATAGTACTTTGCACTCAAGTTGCGGAAGTTTGAATAAAATTAGTTGCTCGGGCGTTTGCGTTAAAATAAGATGTGACGAGGGTTAAGTTTTATAGCAAATTCCTCTAACTTTTATATAATTAATCTTTGGCGTTAATTTACTGATTGTATTTATTTTATTTTGCTCATAATGAAATCGAAAGTTTCACAATAGCTAGAAAACTCATGCCGTATAATACTATTATTCGTTTAAAAAACCGCAACTGCCATCGTAGTCTTTGAAAAATAAGACAAAAATTTGCAAGCAGAGGGAAAGAAATTTCACGCTACATTTCAAACGTCGATGCATAAATGTTGCACACTTTACATTCCACAGTTTTCGTGAAAAATTCGTTGAAAATTCGTTGCAATAAATTTCGTTTAATGCGGTGCCTTCAATAATATAGAGAAAGTACGTAGAATGAATTGCCGTCTTCCCGTTCTTCCGAAAAGCGCGAAAAAATGAATCCAGTCCAAACGGCTTAATCGCAAAAACTACCCTTACAAGCAACGTAACGTAAAAGCACAAAAGCCTTTCTCTCGCGGAACCAACAATTAAATAAGGCACTTCATCCTGATAACAAAAAAGTTTAAAAAAAAAAAAAAAAAAATAAAGCATCGTTGGTAAAAGGCACGTTTCCACTCTTTCGAGACACAATAGGAGCGGCGCAGAGTACCGCAGTCGAGTATCTAGGTGGCAATCAATTATAGGGCATACATAGTCGACCGTATTAGCCTCATAGTACACGAGCCCATCAGCCCCTGTTGCGAGGCTCCTGGCTGAGAGGCACCGATGCATGGGTAAAGGGTTGCGCCGAAAACACGAATTCGTCACTGGGAAAAAAGTCCGACCCTGCTTGTACGTGCCTTGGTAAGAAATGCGCAGGGGTGAGCGACAGCTTCGCTTCTTTTGCAAAAGCACAGGGACACATGCTTGGCATTAGGGAAGCTGTGCGTTTATTAATTTCCATACTTTGAGGCTAGCTCGGTACTTAGGGGACTATCACTTTTTTCTGTCATTGGGTAATTAAACGCTTGGTCGAGGATGATTCCTCCATCAATTCGCCAAGTACGGCAGAGAAAAATTTCAATGAGCCACTGTATTATTAATCGCATTATAAATAATGTTCTGATTTATTATAAGTTTTTATTGCGAGTACCGTAGCAAGGACGATTTTAATTTAATACAAAGCTTTAAGGATTATTCTGAAAAACAATTTTACAAGTCTGTGCTGCAAAAAGCATGTAAACACATTAGTCGTTGTCTGCAGAGAAATTACTAGTCTGGTCAATATAATTTATTATATCGATAAAAGGAAGAAGCACAAAGTTGCCTTTGTAACGTCGCTGTATTTTGAAACATTGAAAATTTTGGAATTATTAAAACCTGAAACTATTTACGGAACTTGCAACGGTAAATTATTAGAATTAATATGACTACTAAGACTATCATTCATACTGAGAGTAGCAATATAACTTTTCTTAATAAAGCTTTGAACATTGTTGTACATTTGTTGATAAGACACTTTATCATCTATGAGGTTAAGGCTGAGCGATTAGCGATATTGGTATCAGTTTTATAATGCGCACTTGTGAGTCAACTGTAAAAAATATTAAATTAGCATTGACTACGTGTTAGGATCGAAAAGTTCGTGATTCTCTAAAGCTACTACTTTTCCATTATTTTTCTTTCTTCCTTCTCCATAACGTTCGAATTTATGCGCATATTTCATCTCAAGTATTAGCGCACATCTATGTACATTAGTGTATTTTTTTGAATAACCTTTTTCTTTTTAATAATAAATATTGGGCTTATAAACTCTTTAATAAATAAAATTTACTTGAATTACAATGTTAAATTGTTTTTAATCACGTGGCTTTGATTCAATAACATTATTCTATTTTATAAGAATCGGGTTATGAATAATTGAAGACATTATTATAATTTAAAAAAGCCTTGAAATTAATTAATTATTTAGACATCTGGAATATAAGTCAAAAATAATTGCAGATGAAATTAAAGGCGTTTATATTCAAACTGGGTAAATTCCAAGAACTTAAAAATTTATATCTACTTCTGCTCCTTACTGTAAATAAACGGGAAAGAAAATTCATAGATGCATTTAATATCACTAGATATTACATATTAAAAGTCGTTTTGGCCAGAACACCATTTGCAAAAGGGAAAAGAGTGTGAATACAAGTTGGCTAATCTGAGAAATGCATACAGAAATAGCAAGAGAGAAAGATAGCTTTCAGAGTGGAGGGTCAGTGACAGAAAATCCAAGAGTTTGTGTTACAGTTTTCTTATTCAAGCATGAGCTGCACTCGGAAATCCGTCGAGACACTGTGAACAACAGTCTTGGCGTCTCTGTAAATAGAAATAGAAGGAAGGCAAGATGTGTGTATATATATAAATAAACAGTCAGTCGAACAGACGGATGGACAGACAGGAAAGGATTAAGAGAAAACGTTGGTAAGAAGAGAAAGTGAAAAGTAGAAGAAAACACTCATTTTATGTACAATATGTATAATTACATGTTCCTTAGTGAACTTGCGACAAATAATAGAATTAAAGAGAATAAGCATTAAACAGTATTTGAATCATTGTTTCGCAGGCCCATAAAATTCTCAGCGATACATTATTTACCTCGTGAGATTATTCAAAAAGCTGAATTTTTAATATTGAATTGAAATTATGTATTTACGAAATTTTATAAAAATAAATGCGCCAAAACATATGAGTTTATAAAAAATTTGAATATAATAAAAACTATATTTTTCAAAGAATGGCCCATATTTTTTTCCGAACTTGATAAATTAAACTGAAACCCTGTAGTAAAAAAAGCATTTAATTTTTTTTGGAAAAACTTTTTTTATTAATATTTAAATTATAGTAAAGAAAAAATATATAAATTTATGCTTGTGTATAATATAAATATATATAAATACATTTACAAAAGCATAATTCATGATTCAGTTTAATACAATGTAATACAAAAACTAATAAAAAATTGTCTAACTTTTTATTCGTAATATTGATTATTTTACAATCTTAAAATTGTCATAAAGCTAAATTTTTAATTCAAAATCTATTATAACGATTTCAATTTATATCAATACATATTTAATGTGTACATGTGTGTAGTTTATATCTGTTCCTTAAAAAACGTTTCAGTTCCTAACATAGTTGCATCAAATACTTTCATTATACATTTATATTGTGCTGTTAAAAAAAAATTGTTCAACTTTTATTTTTAAACATTTTAAAAATTGTATTTTAGTGTGTGCACAGAATAAAAGTAAAAAATGAAAAAAAAAAAAAAAGCAAAATAACTTCCGGTACCGGGAATCGAACCCGAGCCTCCTGGGTGAGAGCCAGGTATCCTAGCCACTAGACCATACCGGATCCTCCCTAAAATATGTAGTTCCATGAATTGTATGTGACTTTTATGATTAAAGTTGTACATTATATTTGTAATTTTTATTATCCTAAAATTTTTTCCCCAACAATACAATACATATTTATAACAAAAAATTTATTATTTTTTTAAAATGAAGTGTATAAATAATTAGCATTATTTTTATACCACCTATGCGTTTATATAATTTATTATGTTATTTAATTTGAACGAGTATTTTATTTGTTCAGTTACATTTAGTATAAGTGTATCAATCATCAAAAAAATTTCAATTGATTTTATACATTTATTAAACCAAAGAATTTAAAAAAAATACAAAGCTGATTAGAAATATTTCTGAAATGCATATAGTTTTTAGAATGTTTCTTCACATATTTTATAGCGTATAAATGTTAAAAGATATGCATTTAAAATTGTGCAACTTAATTAGATTGTTTAGTTACTTTTATAATACACAGTTAGTACCTTGGCAAATATGCTCTTCTATATAATTAAGATAATTGTATAAAACCGAAGTCTTATTTTAATGTTCATTATGGTAAAACAAAATTTATAACAATTTATGAATTCTTTATTATTAAATTTACATACTGCCATCATAATATAAATGTTATGGGAGAAATACGCAACATAAGATGTCTATGTTTCCAATCGATGAAAAAATAGTTTCATTTATTTTTTTTACAGCCAACAATCTTTGGTACTGTGGCATCGGACCTCAATCCAAAGGATGGTAACAGTCGCAGGGTAAGTACTTGTATAGAAATAAAATCTTTTTCCCATTTTCAATCTCCCCATATTCGCGTTTCAGAAAAATCAGAAGGAATATATTGATCTTTCATATTCCTTCCAAATATACGAATATTAGCATTAGGAATTGTTGAAATATACCTCAAAATCCATCGCGCATGTGTATTTAGGATATCAAAGCTCCGTAGCTAGTCTAATTTATTAAAAAAATTTGAAATAGTAATACAAACAATATAATGCAAATAAAAACTTATTAATATTACAAATATTGTATAAATGGATAATTACAAAATGTTAACCAAAAAAAAAATAGAAACAAAATATCTTATTTAGTATTATTATTTAATATTATTGAGTAATCTTATTTAAAATTGATATGAAAAAAAGCATTGCAATTTTATTGCTATTATAAAAATTTTTTATTTTATATTAAATTATTTATTATATTAAATTATTTATATCATTTATTTATTTTATATTAAAATTATTTTTATTTTAAATAAAATTTTTTTATAATAGCATAAATGTAGCTAAGATTTTTTTTTAATATTAAAAATTTTCTAAATCCTTCAAAAAAAATAATTATTTGATAAAAATTCTTTCGGAAGTATAACTTACTAGAAACTTTGTTTTCTTAAACTAATTAATATTCTTAAATCGTGTTGTTCTTCACGAATTTATCTTTTATAAGGATTCTTTTCCTTAAAAATATTATAATATTAACATTAATCGAGAGGAATAAATATAGACAATCCGTATTTTAAATATAGTTTATCGACTTTTGGTGATATTTAAAAGAATATGTTAAACTAACTTATATATTGATACAAATAACAAAGTTTATCAAATTTTATTAGCTTGAATATAGTTTGTACCAAGTTAAAATATTTTGTTCTAATATTATTATTATATAGTCAGACTTAATTGTTATATGTTCAGAACAAATTTTAATTAATTTAATTTCAAAAGCTGTATTCGATACATATTTTAACATTTCGAAACTATTCGTAAAATTAGTTTTTTTTAGTAAAGTCGAATGTTGTAACTGTTATTAAAAAAAAATCATTAGCAGTATAATTATTTGAAACTTTAATGGAAATTGTTAAGTTTTTTAGTTTTTTCAGTTTTTTTTTAATATAAGTGAAATAAAATATTTTTTTTGTGAAAAATATACTTTTTCAGCACATCCATTAAAAAAACTCAAATTTGCAATTTCTTGTATCATCATTACCTTTGTAAGCATATGGACTCTATACTACATGTTTACTCTACTTTTATTTATGATATGAAAATAGCAATGTATGACACTTTTTTTCATTGAATATAAAGAATAGTCGTTACATGCAAGAATAGTTTCAGATTTGAATGTATACTCGTTGGTAGGCATGAATGCATCCCTACGCTCATAGATTAACAAGAATTGCTCCACCACAATATCTTGCTTCAATTTTGAAATGTTCATAATGATTTCTGCAAATCCTCGCTTCCATTTATATTCTGAACTGTTCCTCAGAGCTTATACCTTTCTGCCTGTATCTATACATACTAAGATGACAATCTTAAAATATGCAAGAACTTTTTCGCATCCGTTGAACAGCCTACCATACATATTTCTTAATTTCCTTCTCTTTATGTCTATAATATGGATAAAAATATATATTATATCGTTCTTGAACGGTGTCGTAATCCGACATTTCGCAATGAATGTAATTTCCAACATATTTCGTGAGAGTACAGTGAAGATGAAATTAATACGAAGTTTATATTAGTTTAATTAAATAATATGATTTTTTACATCATCTTTTTAGAAATAGTGTGCATGAAAATATTTTAATACCGAGTGCTAATGGAAATTGTAAAAAACAATATTTTTTTGACTATACTTATTCCAGTACATTTTACTATATTAATCATTTTAAGTTACTGTTTAATTATTGCGGTTGTATGGCTTTAAAAGGTTTAGAAAATTGAAAAAAGTTTTAAATTTATTGAATATTAGATATAAAACCGATGTTAGTGTTTTGTGTATTTTTCGATAAAATCATTAATCATAGTCGATTAATGTTACAGCCATTAAAATGAATTTATAAAACCTTACACTATATTGTAATGTATTGTACAGGCATAATAAAATTGCAATAATTTTCATAGGTCATGCTTTTTCATATGATTTTAATTAAAATTTTCAAATTCTTTTATGATTTTAATAATGTATATTCATACATATGAACGTATTAGATCTAGGATATTTGAATAAAAAGTAAAATATAAATTAAGTATTAAATTTTTTCGATATTACGTGTAATTTTGAAAGGAGGTTTAGACATCCGCGAGATGCTTACTATGCATATACATTTCTATTTATTTATAAGGCGTACAGGCTTTTAGTGTGTACAAATTTCAACACAATATAATCCTATATCCATTAACATGTTCAAATTACTAACGTACATAATGTTATGTGATAGCTATAAGAGTCTTTACAGGGTAAACAGTAAAGTATATCTATATCGAAAGAGGGCTTTCAGTTTCAGATATACTATTAAATGAAATTACTCAAGTTCGGTAAAAATAAGTTATACATATATGAAAATTGTAGCTATACTTTATTAAATGTTGATAAAATATTTTATCTTATTGAATTAATGTCATAAGATTTTTAAAAGGAAATCTTTTTTTTTTCAAATTTTCATTAAACGCCTAATCAAATTTACATACTAACAAATAACATGATTAATTATTTCGAAATTATCAATGTGTTGCGAAATTTAATATTAATAACTTAATTAATGTCAGAATTATTAATATAATTGATGATAATCAGAAGATATATTATTTCAACAACTATAAAATAAAGTTTATAATTTTATCGTACAGCTTCGATATATATATTTTTCATAACTAGATTTAAAGCTTAATATTTTTATTATAAATACAGTATATACTTATACAACTATCAACTATAAATGTATAGAAAAAGAATCTAAAAAAAACAGAAAGTTTTTGCAATTATTTTTTAAAATAGCCATTACTTTATAAATACAATAAATGTAAAATAAATTAAAGATAAAATAAAAATACAATAGAACTAAGAGTTAATTAAATGACTTTTTCTTTGAAAATTTGTGGAAATTGACAGCTTAAGTAAAGTTTTTAGTTTTCGTCGAATAAAAAAAATAAAATATTAAAAGAATGAAAAAGACAGTGAGAAAGAGAGAGAGAGAGAGAGAGAGAGAGAGAGAGAGAGAGAGAGAGAGAGAGAGAGAAAGGGAGAGAACATTTTTAATTCCAGCAATCTCGCGATATTTTGTTAATGTGAATGGGGCAGTTTTAATTTTGTTAATATATATTAAAAAATATTTGATGTTCAATAAAAAAAATTAAAATTTTTAACTTCTTAACCAGTAAATTTTATATTAAAATAAAATTAATTTGTCGATGTATTGACTTTATATAATGAATTTGCGTATTGAAGGCTGAAAAAATGTGAGCAAATACGGAAGGAGAAGTCAGTGAAATTACTGAGCAACAGAAAAATATTTTGTGAAAAGGAAATGCATTTAAAAAGGTATATCTTTACCTCCTCTCACATCAGATCATATTATATATCAGTGCCTACTAGATAAATATTGCTCTCTCTCGATCTTGTCGTTATACACAACCGTCAAATTTCGTTTCAAGTAGTAACGGATATATTAGATATTTTT
Organism: Kradibia gibbosae; assembly: GCA_018907135.1. Classification (NCBI taxonomy): domain Eukaryota; kingdom Metazoa; phylum Arthropoda; class Insecta; order Hymenoptera; family Agaonidae; genus Kradibia; species Kradibia gibbosae. Next base: position 1,703,086 of record JACCHX010000003.1, on the reverse strand, counting down.
CCTTTTTTAATTTTCCATCTCATCTCTCTTTTGCTCTTTTGCTCTCGATGTGTACTATCGTAATAACAAGTGTGACTTTCCTTCGAAATGCCTTTGTCTCATTCTCATGTTAATAGCCGATAGGTCGAAATCGGCTAATGACGAAGTTCTGTATTTTCGTTTTTTTAAAATAGTGCAACATCGATGTATTAATCATTGCATTAAAGGCTAGAGTTTCGTCCAAAACGTTATTAAAACCTGAAAAAGAAGGGCGGCGTGTCTACGTTTTTATTTTAAATTATGATATATCGATAGGATGTAATAGCACATATATCACGTAAAGAAACTTTTATTATAAAATACTCCAGTAAATAATTCATAGTTATATAAAAAAATAGAATAAAAAGAAACAAAATATTTTATTTAAGCTTAATTTTTTTTAAAAAGTAATTCCTTTTTATCAGAAAAGTTCGAAATTCTATTGTTTCAATTCACGGAGTTATTCTCACACGAAGGTTGAAAAATTCGCAATGTATTACGAGAAATATTTTTGCCACGGAACTTTCAATTTTATATAGTTTAAATTTAATCAATATTTCAAGTTAAAAATCACAATCGTCATAACATGAGAAAATACACCAATGGTGTAATGCATGTGCGCGTGGGCGTGCGAGTGCAATAAAAATTTCAATATAATTAATAGCTGTGTGTTGTAGGTAACGTTCTTTAAAATAATTCCGGTTAATCCACTTGACACTCTTTAATTAAATTACATTAATATGTCTCGGGCTCAGGTGCTTAGTAGTGAAAAATTGATAATATCATTTAATCAAAAATTAAAACTCAAAGTACAAAAATTATTTTAGTATTACTTATATTACTTAAACTATTTTTAGTTGTACGTCAATATTGGACATAATATTATGGTTAAAGGAGAATCAGTGCAAGAAATCGGAAACAGCTGCATCATAGTAGTGTACCGTAAACGCTCGCCTAAAAATTCGATAAAATGATGAATGAGTCGAAAAAAGTAACTGGGTGTGTACGATGAACGTATACCCATTTATCGTTAAATCTTTTTTAGCGGCATACAAATTTCATTAAGTTTAAAATTTCCATAGATTTTAGAAAATCTCTGTTGTACAATAATAAGTAAATCTCTTCACTATACTGCAATTCATTACTTAGAATATCTAAACATCTAATAGACAGTATTGTTCTTCGAACTTGTTGTTGCTAGGGCTTTCAAATTTGAATATATATATATACTATTTATAATGTTTATACAATTATGCGATTAACGTCACAGTTGTTCAGAATTTATACGTTCATCATTTCTAAATTCGAAACAAACGTCACATAATTCTATCCGATCAGTCCCTATAGGAATACCAGCCTACGCTCTAAAATTAAAAGCTACGTGTATATAGTTCGCTAACTATTCACGATTAATATCAATAAAAGTGTATGACAGTCAAGCATAAACAATTGTACAGCGTAGATGAAAATTACACGAAATAGGTTATAATAAATGCACTAAATAAGTCGAAAAGGGTCGCTTGGAGCACAAAATTGGCATTCCTAAGATATTTCGCGATAAATTGGAGAATACGTCCAGAAGGTCAATCTCTCCGTTTAGCACCGAAGGGCACCGCCTGGAACTCAGTAGATGGGCATCCTTAAGTGCTTCACTGGCGTTGTTCCCTCGAATAATCGCGTTATCGGTTGGGCTTCGTTGCCGTCGAAGCCCATTACTGCTGCTCGACTTGAGGTAGATATCGTGCAAATTAGACGTAACGAGTATGCGAGCTGTGATGGTGAAACGTCTGTCTCCTGGATCCTCACCTCACCAATGATGGCATTTGCGACTCGAGCGTCGTTATTTCGCGCAGCTTTTTAATGGCAACGTAAGCGGAGAATTTGCAATATCGAGCCAGAGTACATTGTTTACTGAGTAAGGGGAGCACGAGCCTTTCTTTGATAGATTATTAGGTAGAATGCCTTAATTTGGCTAGAAGTATGTCCAATGCTGGGGAAATTCAATTGATTTCCTTGAAACTTAATCAAAGGACTTGGTTAAGCCTGCAGATAAATACTAGTTCGCATTAGCAGTAAAAAACGTGTTATATTTCTCAACATTGTAACTACTTTCATTTTTTTTTTTTTTTTTCAAAATAAGTTCAATTGAACTCTAAAATGTTGAGAAAGGATATCAAGTTTTTTTTTTAATCAAATTTGGCTTTTGCTATCAAATTCAGATAGTATTACTAATTGATTTGATAAACAAAATTTCTGGAGAAACTCTAAAATGTCAATTAACCGACAATACTAAAAGAAAATTTAATTTAACTATGCAGATCAACTTTTATTTTATTTTGATGTATTGAAAAGTTAAAAAACGTTGAATTTTGCAGTTCATTGGGGTAACACTCTTTTCTTTTTGATATTAATGTTATTATTACCTGTAAATAAATTATTTTTGTAATCAATGTCTACGCGTACACTTGGAAAACGAATATTTTGTAGACGCTTCGAATAAAATTCTTCAGAAAACTACTTCTTGGGAATCCGTCATTTACGACTAAATATTAATGTTTTCTCAGATTTATGCTGCCCTTGAATTTATTTAAGGCACCACTTGGCAGCCATTTTACATTCACTTATTCTCCATGGAGCTTTTGACTCACTGAAGTTCGTCACAATATTATCGAGACATTAGCATTTTTTCAATTGTATCGAGTTGCGGTAACTAAATCACGCGTTAGAGAATTTTCCAGTTTAAGGAACATATGAATTCTTTGGTTGCTTCCGACATATACATAGACCTTCCTATTCTTGTAGCAGTACTGCACAAGCTTCATTTGAATATCGCAACACGGCCTATTTAGCTTGATTTCATCTACTCAGATGCTTCGCTAGCTTTAGAATTTTTACTTTATTAAATACTTAATTGAGAGATGCGCTATTTTTTTAAATTATAATATATCTTATTTAACGTTTCCCATGTAGCATTTTATACTGCATAATTACGAGATAGAATTATTAAAAATTCCTGTACGTCATCCAAAGTATACTAAAAAAAAAGATAATTAGAGTACCAGGGATTGTATTAAATAATAAAATTAAAAAACATTTTCACAATTTGTAAAATATCTTATTTTCGAATAAATACATTTAAAAGCGTCTATAAATAGAAAATTTCTAGAAAAGTTTCTACCTAAAGTAATTTAAAAAAACGACAAATTACGGTAAGAAAACTTCAGTACATAAATATTTCGCATAAAATTCTATGTAATTTATGCATGTAATATAAAAATAAAAACTGCATGCAATAGAGATTCATTATATTTTTAAACAAATAATTCTTTTTAGAGATGTATAATTTTTATTTTATTGAGCCGAATATTATTCATTATGAACAACATATTACATGTAAATAGGAATTTCATTTGTTAAAATTTAAACTTTTAATAGTGTACTTTTTAAAAGTCAAACAATGTGTATTTTATTTTACAGAAATATTTATAAATAATAAGTACATTCGTAAATATGGCTATTCTTGGTTTTTATTTATAATTCATTTTGAACTGAATTTCATCGTATATTTTTCTACTAATTATAATAGAATATATTGCACGTCGTAATATTTGTTGAATTCTTTGATACAATACAGACTTCACAATTAATGTAATATTTTTGTTACGATAAATATCTTAAACTATCTGTAGAATATATAATAGAACTGTAATTAGCAACTTATAATAAAAAATATTTTTTTTAAATAATTTTTTATATTTTTCAAATGATTTAAAATAATAATTTTAAATAAGCGAATTATAATACCATTAGAGGAAATTTTAATAATTTATCCCGGACTAAAGTTCGTTATAGTACCATCAATATATGAACATTTTAAGACAAAAGTCATCCGAGACAGAAGAAAAGATAGAAAAAATTCGCGTATAAGCGATTTAACATATATAGGTTAAAACCCTAAATTAGAATTGTGACGTTTGAAATGTGGTTTAATAGTGAAAACGCGCCTGTTTGATTAAATCGATTTCAACGCATTTCTTACCTTCTTCTCTCTCATCTGCTACTCTATCTCTCCTTCTCTCTTACCAAGGCTTTTTCTTATGACATCAAGAGTGTCACTAAGTACTTGGCCTGAAATGTACAAAGGAACGACAGGGCATCTCGTCGAAAATTACGACCTCTTAGCTCATACGTTCCCGATGATGACTAGAAATTCAGACGCAGCTAAAGGTGAGGATGAAGGAATAGTAACGAAATTGCGCCCTTCAATAAGGATTTTATCAAGCTTTTATTTATACATAGATAGCAATCATTCGCTAAATAAGTGGCTTCAAATTAGCCATTTGACTCTCCAACAATATATTCTACTTGCCATAAGCGAGCGTTATATTAAGTATAAATGGGAGGCTAATCCTATTCCCATATAGTTAGTATTCATTAATTCTATTCATTGGGATTTAAGAGTAAGCTATATATATGTATCCGTATAATGAGAGTTACGAAACATTTATTACGGGTGTTTTACACTGCTCGCATACTAATTTATTAATGCAAATTGAAGCTCCGTCGTTCCTTCGATTCTTGAAAATAAACACTTGTTCTAAACAATGGTTCTTGTTCGATGAGTAGCTGATAGGCGAAATCGGAGATAATACAGTAGATGCTCGTAAAGTTGACTATTGTAACGAATTTTGAAAAAAATATTTGCACAGAAGCGTCACATAATTTTAACATAATACCCGATTTTAATAAAGTCTATTTCACTAAAACGTCTTCAAAGTATATAAACAACATTACAGAGCTATAAAGTAGTTTCATTATGAAACTCGACTTAGTAAGAAAAGAAAATGCTTAAAAACGGAAATAATAAGAAGAGTGTAGAAATGGAAGTAGTGAAACATTCAGAAAAAGGTAGAGTAAAAAGGAAATTAAAAAAATTATAAAAACAGACAATGAGAAAAAACTATAGGTACGAGAAAGAAGCTAAAAATGTAAGATAAAGCGAAAGAAAGGAAATTAAAATCAGAGCCAAAGAAAGCGCGGCCGAAAGAAGGAAGGATAATATAAGAAAATTGAGAATGATAGTGGCAAGACCGAAAAACAAAGAGGGAATTTGTCGCGATTCACAATGAGGAGGAGACCGTTGGCAAAAGCCACAGCGAAGGCGCTGATTATTTGGGGTGGTTTTCGCGCCGGGGTCAGCCTTGCGTAACAAAGTCACATCGCCTTTGAGTGAAGCTGCTATGAGTCGATCCCGAACCCCGATTTTTTGTTACTTTTAGAGACCGCCTTTCCCACTTCACTCTCGCTCTCGCTCTCCCTCTTCCTCTACCTCCCCCCTGCCCGCACGTCGATCTCGCTAACAAGGGTAGCGCTCCCGACCCTCTCGTATTGATTGAATTAATTCTACGTGAATCCCGTCCGATCTCCCTGTCGATTGGGTTGAAAGCGCGGCTTACCAAAGAGCCGAACTGATTTTTCGTTTAACTTTAATCGCCGACTGGGTAACCATCGAGATTTGCCAACAAAAACCTCGACACGTAATCGGCCGACACCTTCAATAGCAAATTCAAGTAAATGATCTCGGAATTGAAGCCACACGAGTAAGTCGTTAAATATACCCTATCCAACGTTCTATCCTACATTTCCGATAATATGTATATATATACATACAATCGAATAATTTTAATTGTCGTAGCTGACGCCGATACTCGATTAGTTTCTCGATCATGGTATACTGAAATTATATTACTTCTTTATCGACTCTCAGCTATATCATTATTATTAGTATTATTCAGTTCAATAAGCAGTTTTAACAATGTAGACAAAGCAATGAGATTTTAACTTTAACTAAAATATTTTTAAGTAACCTTGTCTTGCATTTGTCATCTATTAGCTCTTTGTATGATTTTTTTGCAAAAATTTCCTTGAACAGCTTAAACTTACGGAATTTCATTATGCTCTAGTAACTTAAAAAACATGGGTAAGTCGAAGCATATTTATTTGTACAAAGAGTACAGATTTTATTCAGATGTAATAGTATTGCACGCATTAAGAAAATTCAAAAGCCGCCTTCTCATTAAAGCCAATACTTAAAAAATTAAGAGCTTTAACATAATTTTGACATACTTCTTGATAATTAGACTTACTGAATTTTATGTTTGCGAAATATATGCGTATAATTTTGATTTGAATGCTTTGTAGATTTATCTACTTATCTATATATAAAATTCACTTTGTATAAACTTAAATAGTAAAGTTTATTAATGTATTAGCTTGGGATTTTTTACAGTCTACGAAAAAGAGGGTAGTAAAAAAATAATTTTCCAGAAACGAGCCCACATTGGCTGCGCTTAAAAAATTAGTAAGCCATGGATTTGCTTTGAGCGTTTGATAAACGTCATTTCATTGCCGGCTACCAGCGATTTGTCACCTTGCAGTCGAGGACGCGTCGCACTGCAGTTCGCTCGTCATTTGATGGAATCGAGATTAATTATCCCGTGTTCGGGGCTCGGATATTAACGGCATCCGGGTCAGCCAAAAATTCGACTTGCACATAGTGAAAGCCTGATGACGCCCTGCAACAAGCCATTGTGACTTCCCGGTGCTGCTGGGCTCGGTCGGCCTTGGCCAGTCGCTGGCTGCGATACGCACAATGGTGTATTGCTCTCAAGCGTCGATCAGTCGCTTTTTGTCCGATAATCGTAATTCAGCCGGCTTTAAGGATAAGACCGCGTTTATTTTAAGCTATTTTCCACCACAAACGCGGCCATTGATCGATCGATGGAAAGCCAATTGAATCGAATAGATAAACTCCATCTATATTTACTGTTTACGTAGATATTTAAAAAATATACCTATTTAGGGTACGCTCACGTATCGAAGCCTCGGTTGCCGTTGTTTTAGAAGTAGGAAACGAGAGTGCGCCGGATTATCCATCCTTAACAGCAATGGGAACAACTGACTGAGAAGTTTTCGGATTCGACGGCTTCCCTCGCGAGTAAAAATCGGAAAAGCGTTGTTAAATCTCACCTCGATACCCATAGATTAGGACTCCACGTGCACAAAACGACATTGGAAGTTTCTCGAAACCGGCGACTCATGCGAGTATCAAATTACGCATTTACAAACGATAGTTGCAAATCGAGCCTGAATAGTAGAGGATGCACGGAAATGTCGAGTAATGATGACCTTCTAAGGAATACTACCAAATACTACTACGTTGGAATATCATTTAAAATACTTACTCAACGATACTACTAATCCTTTTCGTTGAGGATCCAAATCAATTTACCTTAATCAGGCTAAGCGCCTCTACTTTTGTACAAGCCAAAGCTTACATTTCGTGAAAGTTTGACACTTAATTCTCGAGAATACATTACTTCCGATTTCGTGAAAGTATCACTTTTATAATACGATTCGTTAAAAATATTCATACACTTTAATAATTGAGTTTACAGTTACGGTTTGTTTGTATATATTGTCATCGCGCACACAGTGGAATCGCCATTTAAATCTATGAAAACAAATAATAAAAGCAAAAGAATTTTCTATTTTAAAAAGTTAAAAACGAATATAATCCGTTATAATGATTCCAATATTGTGATATTGTATTACGTCTTCCATGTAAATTCATGACCAATATTCGTTTACCGTAAAATCTGAAACAGAATTGCAGTTTCCATAGCCATGATGATCAATTATTATCAGCTCGTGCATTTACAAATAGTCGAATCGTGAATTTTAGTACCAGTTTTAGATAACAAAGCGAAAAAATATTCGTGATTTTTAATCGGTTTGTTATCCCTGTGAATTTTTTTTACTATAAATCCTATGTGCCATTGCATAGAAGAATGTTATTGATGAGTCACTCCGAGGGTATATGAATATACAAACTATAGCTACGGACATTGTGAAGCTTATCGGAATCAAATTAAGTATAATTACGCTTAAACGTGTACCTACATGTAAAAATATTCAAAATTCAAATGAATTTAAAAATGGGGGCAGCCTACGATAAATTAAAGCTAATAACTTGTATATATGCGTCTCGTAGGTGTTGTGTCAAAACTTGGCGACGGCTGGTCAAACACGCATGAGTTGATTCATGGCAACAGATGTTCAATGACCCTTCCTCCGAAGGGATACGATACAATACGTCTTCGCTGTTTGCAATATACTTTTTGTCTCGTCCCAGCACACTTTCCTATCTCTAGGTTTTGTTAAAGTCGCTCGCATTACTCTGTATCGGCATTTCTCTTATTTCATAAAACAAACGCGGCAGTATCGCTTTGTATACCTAGCAAATTTAACGCGACATAAAACAAGGAAAATGATGTAATTTGCTGAAAAATGATGCTTAAAGCTGAAGTCACATAGACTGCAGAAAATTAGATTCTCTCGAAACGTATATTGTATTAAAACTATGAATTATCTCGAGTTTTACAAAACAGTGTTATTAATTTCACATTCATAGATATACTTTTCGTACCAAAATTAGCCAACTAAATAAATATTTATATTACACTAACAATCGGTGTGCCGAGAAATTATAATAATCCATTTTAAAGTTTATGACTTATGACATTTTAGAAGAAATATTCTGAATAAAAATTTTAGGTATGAAATTTCATATTAAGTGAAAAAAAATGTATAATCATCATTTGAAAAAGTTACATAATTAGATTGTTGAGAATTTTGTTATCAAATGCAAAAAAGCTAATTAGAAATCGGGAAAATTGTATATTAAATTGTTTTTTAAATTATTGTTAAAAAGTTTTATTTTATCAACAAATATAAACAAATAAATATTATTTAACTCTCATTATTTATAATTTAAATTTATTGAGTAAAAATTTAGTTGTTATGAAAAAAGCAGAAAAGTAAACGAGATAATAATTAGTTTAAGTTCAATGTTTTTGACTGACATTTTATTCTCTTTAAAAGATACCATCAAAAGCAACAGTATCTTGTTATTTAATACGAATCATTATTCTAGTTAAGATAAATTTGCGCCACGCTCTAAAGTCGACATTTAACCCATAATTTCCAATTTAATTTTAATGCGAAGTGATTAAAAAGTAAGTAAAATACGAAGTACTTTCTAAAGTAACAGTAAAAAACTAATTTTTAGATACGATATTAAGGATAACATAAAAATAAATTTTCTACAATAGAGCTTACAAATTTCTCGTAATATACCGAAATGTCCTTATAATTGGCTGACAATGTCCATCGAGCGGAATATGGTAAAGCTTCAATACCATGAATCATCGTATTCCACTAAGGCCAGCGTTAAACTCTTGGGTAATACAAGATTATTATGATAGCCCCGGGGTCACCGACACCATGATTACAATAATTATTTGCATCCCCGGACGTCACGGGCTGTGATCGAATCGCATCGGCAGTGCCGCAATACACGGCAAAACGAATTCAAGCCTCTCGATAAGCTTCTTTCCCATTCGTTTCAATGTGGTAGTCCGGGCTTCCACCTGTGCGCGATCCTCGGGTCAGGTGTCGGCGTCGCCTCGAGCGCGAGTGTTCGCGACGGTAGAGGCAAAAATGACGCATCCGTGCGTATCCCGAGCTCGGCATCCTCCGCATAAAATGAATGTATTTTGAGAAGCTCCAGAGAGGCCACGGCGTTTGCCGTATCCTTAGCTCGGCTCGCCGTATTTTTCCCTCCCTCGCTGCGCGGCTTTTCTTTACCGCCTCGCGTGCACCGCAGTCTCCTAACGTCGATTCGAAAGGATGCCTCAACCCCCGGTTCTCGGCGCACCCCAGCACATTCAAAAAGTTCGCGGCCTCCTTCTCCTCTGCCCCACCCCCAGGAGCCTCGCATCATCCTCTCGCAGATCTATCGCGTCCTCGAAGTTCGCTTCTTTTATGCATGCGCTTGTAAGGCAGTAAGATGCGGTTCTTGCCTATACCCTTTTGCATATTTCGCGAAAAAGTATGCGACGCCGGTGCGTCTTCCTTTACCACTTTATTCTAGATTGATCGTTTTACCGTTGATTTTGTGACATTTTTCTTTCGAAACTGTTTCTTTTATTTATTTATTTTTTTTTTGTAGTTCGACTGCATGACATACCATACAATAAAGATGTCCTGAAATACGTGTTGAAAGTTTAGTTTGAAAAAAGTTAACCTTTTAAAGATTTCATACGATAAAATCATAAATAATATATATATAAATGATTGTGCAAAAATTGCGCAATGAAATAACAGTATAGGTTTATTCTACTTAAAAATTGAATATTTTTGAGTAATGAAAATTTAAAAATGCGAAAACTCTTTGTGTGCTGTATTGAAAATGAGGAAAAGACTAAAAATGTAAGAAAAGCAGAGTACGCAGTCAGTATATTTCTCGTATAACAATTGAATTCGATCAAGCTGCTTTTGACCAAACTTGGCATTCAAGCATTGATATGTACTTACTATCAAAGTTATATCATGACACTGGTTGTATATTCATGTCTTTTCAAATACATTTATACAGTTAATATTGGAAATATATTGATTTTTGAAGTAGTTCATCATTGTAGCACTCAATTGAAAAAAATTTTAAACTTGAAATGATTCTGCACTATACAATGCAAGTACAATACAAATTGTTATGAATTTTCAAGGAAGACATTAGTTCAAAATAAAAAAACAATGAAGTTTCCTTTATTAAATCGATAATACCTAGCTTAATCTACATTTATTTTTTCGATTAAAAAAACTTAATATAATATACTACTAAACCATCTATTCATACCACTGCTTACATTTACTTTTTAAAATAATCTCTCTTTTTTTACTTACTATATAATTATTATTACTACTACCATACTACTATATAATTATACTTTATAATTGTTATTATATTTAATGATCATTAATAATACTTGACTGTTTATCCGATAAAAAATTTTACAGTGCATATAATGCAGTGCAATTATTAAAGGATATAATTGAAAAAAAAAAATTCAGTACGTCGTACAATTATAATTCTACATAACACATTTTGTGTGTTGATGTAATAACATATCATAAACTAGTTGATGATGTTTACTCTACAAGTACAACAATTTTGCCGGAAATTCGGACATAAAGGTCGAAAGAAATCAAAATTGCCTCGTAAAAAAGAGAAAAAATAGAGGCTGTAAACGAAAAGAAAGAAAGACGATCTGACAGGCGCCATTGTCGTCAGCTTTATGCTATATTATCGGAAATGCCGTGATAGTGTGGCACAGTTACGAGGATCATCATTGGCTTTGATGCAAGGCTACAATCCCTTGATATACTGGCATTCAAACTACTTTGCTAGGGCCTTTTTCATAGCGCGTTTATGCATCTGGATATTATATTTCATCAACATATCTATAGTTTTTTGGCCATTTGATTGATAAAAATCTATTATAGCGCATGATATACTATCTTGCCATCTTTGATATTTTTTTAAATACTAAGGTCGTAAAATTTTTAAATGTGGTTTTGTTTAAAAAATTATTTCTAATGGTGTATAATCTGCTGTATTGGCTAATCGTTTAAAAATGGTAATTATTTTTTAAGATAAATATTGGAAAAAATTTATAGTATAGTAATTGTTAGGAATTTTGGAAAGACGTAATAAAACTAGTTCATTATTTGAGCACTAAAAAAGGCTTATTGGTAGTTGTAGTATCTCTTTGATTAATTACATAACAGACTTAAGCTTTCTCTATTAATGGTCTCCAGATGACAAATTTCCAACTTGTAAAATTCTTTCTTCTTACTAATTTTACTTCTTGATAATAATTTTTTGGTAATGCTTATGCAATAAATAATTATTCCGTTAAATATTGTTATCAATCAAATTATTAGACTCAATTTGAATATTGATAAAAACATACTAACATATAAATGTTACTTATATTCTTCTATTTATATTAACACTGATAAAATTATTTATAAACTTATGAGATTACTTATTAAAAAATATTAATTATAATTAAAATATTTCTTTATAATAATTAATGTTTAATAAATGGAATATAATTAATGATGTTAGTTGCATACCTGCTGCAACACGACACCTATTAAAATTCAAACCAGATTTAACGATCACTTCATAATAACTATGCCTCCCTCGTAGTGAACACTTGCCTTCCGATTCCAAATAAAGAATGTAACGCTAGTAATAAAGTATCGTCTAAAGTGCGGTACACTCGTTACTCGAGCCGCGTTATTAATTCCTCTCGGCGAAACTCGTACTTCCATGTATGATTTTCCCGTCTGGGCACATTCGGCACCGCCGATCTCCACCACATTGATTTCCGACGTTGTTCGTCTAATGCTCACTTGTCCCAATTTAACCATCCCCTGACGGCTGTTCTAAAGCCCCCTATATATCGACGGATCCTCGTCCTCGCACGTGGACACTGATGACCGTTAAACGCTCAATTCATCGAAACGAGCGGTCCTTTGACGATCTCGTTGACCAGCGAGCAAAATACGTGCAATTAGCTTTTGTCGCGGGGGCGTTTCACTTCGTTCCTTTACCCAGCTTGGGCCGTATTTTTCTGACGCGAGCTGCGGTCCACGTTCACAGCGGTCCATTAAAGATTGTTAAAATTACGAAGTACGCAAAATTGGAGAATTAAACTATTTTCGCAATTGCGCGTTTTATACTGTAAAGAAATTCGATTTATTGCAGTTAGATGAAATATCACAATTAAGTCTCTTTGATACAGATATGGTGATTACAAATATTATATTTGTTTATTACTTTCTACATACTATCTGCACTATCTGAGCAAGGTCCAACCAAAATTGGATCTTTCGTTCATATCCATAATGTAATTGCAACACACAAAAGTAAATTTTGTATCGATAGAAAGTATTTGATTTGAATTTAAATACAAATATTTATAAAAACTTTATTTTCATTATAATATGTATGCATTTTTATAAATGTATTAATAATATGAATTCGACTCTCAAATAAGAATGAATATAAGCTTTAAGGATAATTAATGTAAGGATATATGTATTTTTTAATAGGTATTTTCTTTTGTATAATATTATTTTGATAATATTGTGCTGTACTACGTTCTTTGATATGTTTGGTGAAAAAAATACACAATCTCTCAAATATTAAAAAACCATGTTTTTAAAAATGAAAACTCATTCGTAGAAAATGGTAGTTCTTCATAAATCTGATACATGGATTTTACTACTTCTATTTCACGCTAGGTAAATATTTTTAAATGCCTATTTAGCACGTGGTCGTTAGGAAAGAAATCTTGTATTTCTTAGTAAATCGTGTTTTTTCTTATAAACGCCGTATATATTAAAAAAAATGTAAAATAATGTTTTCATTCGGCGCTAAATACTAAATAGTATACTTTATCCAATGTTGTATATGCAGATGTTAAATTTTATGTTTTTGGTTTTAAGTGCTTTAAAAAAAAATATATTTAATATAAAAAAAACTGATTCATTTAATGCAAGTGCATTGATTTAGCAACTATGTGTATTTTTAAATTGCTACGATATTAAAAATATGTTTTTTAAAACCCAATTTTTATTTTAGGTATTTTATAAAAAAGAAAATTGCAATAAGATATTATCAATATTTTACTTATTTTAAAATCGAAAATAAAAATTTTTTCAAACATGGAGGTTGAATTGAAGTTATTTAAAATATGGTTTATGAATCTATGAAGAAACAGAAATTTTTAAGAATTTTCAATTATTCGGTTAACAAAAATTGTTAGACGTTTTAGTGACACTCTGATTTTTTAAAATTCATGAATAAATGTAAAAAAAGATGCTTTTTTATTTATAAATAAATCAGAAAATATAATATATTTCATGAAAAGCAACATCGATGATATCAAATTATAATAATGTTCTATTGTGTTCACTTGATGCCTAATGAATTGCTAAATTTATTGCTAAGTAATATCCATTCGCAATTTTTATCATCGTAGTAATATTGTTAATTAGATATATTAATTCAGGACTTAGAACAATTTCAATAAAGTATTTTTAAATTAAATATATATATTTTTTAATTCATTTGCAGTGGATAAAAAAGTCGTAATTTTTATCACGTTCAATAATGAAATAAAAAATAAAATAGATTTTTTTATTACTTAACCAAAATGTATTGTAATATGGGTAAGAGAATTCTTATTTACTACATCTATGAACCAATTACAGTTTAATTTTTTAAGACCGTAATTACAGATTCAAATGTAATTTATTTAAAGCAATCGTTTTTTATCGGTCTCTTTCAACACATTACTTATCTATTACTTTAGAAATACAATTATCTTCATTCCGTCTATTTTAATTTGTTAATATATGTAAAAGAAAAATAGAAAAAGAATAAGTATAAAGATTACCCATGAAACCTGTATAAATGTATTTATGCTAAAGTAAATTTAATATAATTTAATATAGTTTATAACCTTGCACTACTCTATAATTTTCTATAATTCTGAAACTTTTCATAAATAATCAGTTTTTAATTGATTAATGTTTTATGAACACTCTATTTCTTTTGTATTTACAATTTAAGTACAATGAGACTTTGTTTTTTGTCGCTTTTAATTCTATTATATAAATTGAGTTTTTTAACAAAAATCACTATGAGAATATGAATAAAGTTAAAACTCATTTTGTACATTGAAATCTTATGCAAAAAGTTACCTATTTTACTTACTTTTTTACCTCTCTTTCTCTCTATTTTATTAATTTAAGAAAAAAATTTATAATTACTTTTTAACAAAAAAAAAGTAATTAATTTTTTTTTCATTTATTTAGGAATATTACAGGGTTATTAAAAATGTATTATATAGATAGATTATAATATTACCAAATAATGACGTATTATAAGTTATAAATGTATAAAGTTTTTTTATGAATACATTACAAAATATCATTGAATAGTTTTCAATGCTGTTACATAAATAAAATGATACTATGAGTATGTAGAGGTTTAAAAATTTGATGATTTTGTATTGCTGTGTAAAGAAAGTAATTACCACAACTAAGTTATTGAGCAATGAAATAGTTTTAAACTTCAATATTTAGAATTTAAATGATTGAATGTACTGTAAAGAAATTTTTGAGTGGAAATTACCAGTACTTTTAATTGTATTTTACTATTAAAAAGTTTTATTCAATATTATTACTTATATTTAAAAAATTTGACTTTTTAATAATACTACGAATAAAAAATGTTGCTTTAATAAACTTAATATCTTCTTAATAAACTTAATAATTCTTAAACCCAAAATTTTTATTAAAACTGTATTATTTTAAGTAGAATTCCAATGCGTATAAAATGTAACAATGAAAAACGAAATAAAATATTGCAATTAATATTGTATAAAAATTTAAATTAATATAAAAAACAAAATTTGTTCATAAATATTTATGCAAAAATGATACATTCAAAAATTTCATGATGATAAAGGTTTTTATTATAAATAATATATGGAATATAAAATATATTTATATACAGACTGATTTTCATATGATAAAAGTCGTGTCTCAAAGATAAGCATGAAGTACATAAGACGGCTGAAACATAATAAATAAAATATTTGTACAAATGAAATAAAAATATACGTATAAATAAACAAAAATTTAAATGGTCTTGAAAATGTATCACAAAAAACAGATTTTTTTTAGTAGAGTCTAGTAAAATATATTTCGTTACATTATTTAAAAAGGTTGTTATGTAACCTAAAAAAAATTAATAACAATTTCTGTAATTGCTACTTTAAATTTTGTCTAAATATTCAGTGTAAACTGCAGGAGTTATTGTTTCTTATAAATGTAAGTGTAATATCTCAGTAATTAAAACAAATAAGACTTATTAAAACAGAAGGATTAAATTAAATTTTTTTTTTTTTTAAATAAACTTATGATCTGTACACGCTTTTCTAAATTATTTTAATCAATGTTTATTTTTATTTGTCATCCAATTGCTTTAAAAACGATATGCAAGATTATCTCGAGCGACAGAAAGTGACTCTTGAGGAGTTTTCATGGCTGAAGGGTAAGATCACAGGAAAATGAGGAATCTCCTAAGCGTGTATAAAAATTGCCAAATGCGTAAGATACGAAGCATCGAAACATGTCCGAAAGGTCACGGGGTGTACGTAACTGAATGGCAGGCCTCTAGCATGTGCCAGCTGTATATAAAAAAAGAGTGAAAGGGGAAGTATACGAAGATAAAGAAGTGGTAGAAAGGAAACTTCGCATAAGGCTGCGGTAAAGCTCGCGTTCGAAAAGCGAAAAGTCGGGGCTCGCGAGACGGAGAAAGTGCGACGAGATATGGTTCTACGTTCTTGAGATGGTAGACGAGCTACAAATAATAAACGAAAGTTTTGCCTGGCGAAAAACTTTGATTTTAAAATTATATTAAAGTCACGTCGCTCACAGATACGTACATCGAGCGCTGGATGAAAACGAAATAAATACGTAGAAATGGACTGAAGGTGGAAGAGAAAAATAAAGGAGAACGACTATTACAATAGTTGCCAATATATTTTTTTAACAATTTTCTAAATATTCTTAGTTGATTTAATATCAATTTCGTAAATACTTCAACTAAATGGTAGATCGGTGATATATATACATGATATACGAACTTGTAATCCTCATCTAACTTGCAAGTTTAACTAACTGCATTTTGTTTTTATACTGAATGAGCGCTTTTGTGATCGGAATCGCATATCTTAAATAGCCAAATTCCAGATATTTTTATTCGTAAAAAGTAATGCCGTTGCTTCCATAAGAGTACATAAAAATTAATGTCTTTTTAACTATTTCATAATCATTTTAAGCGAATGTTTCTTAAAGCTCTATAACTTTCTTAAACACAGATAACGAGAATGAAGAGTTTTGTAAGGATAAAAAAAGAGAAGGGATACAGGAAACAGTATAAAAAAGTTTTGAAAAAGTATAGCGTAAAGAGAATGAAGGAAGAGAAAAGCTGCGAGTGATGATGAACTTTAAACAAGTTCGATGTCGTTTCTGATTCTGAGTATCTTTTTTTTTATTTTTTCTCATTCCTCGATTGAACATGCAAAGTCCATGAATGCAATGTTTTATATTTTAAAGAAAAATTATAAGTGAACCAATCTAAGTATTTTTAAAATTAGCATACCACAATTTAAAACTTTTTAAAATGTGTTTTTAAGCACAATTTATTACAATATTAAAACAATGGCCCGTAAAGTTGATATGTAAAATTTGTTATCATAAGAAATACGTCAGATATTGAAAAACATTGACATTTCTGTATATTGTATATATTAATGACTGTTTTCAATAGATAACTATGTAATGTGCATTGAATAAATGAATGTTTACACTTCACTCAAGCTACAAATACAATCACTATTTTACAGGAACTTTATTATTAAAATTATTATTATTGTATTATTAATTTAAAAAGAGAGTAATGTATAATTAATAACGAATGTAAAGTTATAAGTAATACTTTTGGTCACTTCGCATGTATTGTTATGTTTCGATAGATGGAGTACATTGTAAATGCAACTTTAATGAAAATAATGAAATGGACAAATATTTGCTTCGAAAGATGGGGGGGGGGTTTAATACAGTATAAATAATCGAATGATTGAACGGAATGGCGAGAGGAGTAATCGTAAAAAGGGAAGCCTTGGACAGCCAAAATGACGTTTCATGTTTGGTTTTAACCCAACGGATACATTTATTGCGAATTTTAAAAAGGGCCAATGCCATAAAAATCCCCCCTCGGCAAGGTGAAACAGAGCCGCACGCTTTCAAAAATTTAACCGCGCCGCGACAGATTAAGATATATCGCGCAGTCGAGCCGTGGGTGGGCACGCGGTCTCCCCTCGCCGATCCCCCAGGTCGGCATCGGCCGCTGGCGGTGTCCCGCGCCTCTACCTGGGCCGGGGATCGCGGAAGAGCTCGTAGAACTCGCAGCTCCTCGCGCCCCTCCTAACCCGTCTCGGGTAGTTTTGCCGCGCGCATCCTATCATTGGTAAGCCAATCGCACTTTGCTCGCTGCGCCGCTAATCGCCCATCCCTTGTGTCGGTCTTATTCCTGATTTACCCTTCCGTTCGCCGTCGCCTTTACGAACCTTCCTTCCTCTTTCCAGTCGCTTCTCCATTGACTGCCCTCCTCTTTATTACTATTCAATCGACGCTTTTCCGAAGCCCCTCTTGGCCTCAACTTTCTTGGGAAGTCGAGAAATGACGGCTCCGCGCGATTGTCACCTCTCCTGCACACGGACTTGTTTTCCCAAACGATATGCTTGGTAAATATTTTATTGGGTCATTGAAAAATATTGGCATTATCGAACGATTGATTTGTAGAAGTAATCCTTTTATAAATCGGTCAAAGACTTGATTAGTTTTTTTTTATGGCGAATCTTGCAGAAGAGCTTGTCTTCAAAAACAGTTTCTTTGGGAAAGCTGAGCTATTAATTAAACGTTTTAGAGTCGCGATCGTAATAAAATTATTTTCGAATTTGATTTTCTACATTAAATTTCTATAATGATTTATATATTATGAATAAACACATAACATGTATAGTTTGATGATATATAAATAATTCCATATCTTAAGATAAAATTAATATTTTCTAGAATATAAACAACATACTATTTTTTAAAACTTGATAAATTGTTTGTAAGTTTAGTTAATTTAATTACATAAGAAAATAAAAATAATTACAAATGAAAATTAGGTAAAACATAATAAGAAACTCGTATGTAAAGGCACCAATAATTTACTTTTATGTTTAAAATTTTTCTCTAGTCGGTAATCATATTCAAATATTTTGCAACTAAGCATCTGTATAAAAAATCTTTCATAAAATTCTGTTTAGTCAATTAAGAGTAAGATTACAATTTTTAATTCAAATGAAAAGTTTATAATTTGAATATTCTACTTTATGTTTCAATATTATAATTGTGAATATATTTTAATTATGTCTCTTCTTTTTTTCAGGTGAGTTTTGAATAGAATATCACTGTAATGTCATAGTAAGTAAGTTCATTGCTTGTAATTTATCTTTAAATCTAATTGATGCATTTCGTAATGCTTGCTTCAAAATTAACCTTTTAAAATTTATATATAATATTGATTTGACCTAGTGGATTAACATGTATTTTTTTTAATATTAATTTTTTTTTTAACTCATACGATTTGAAAATTGTGATTTATGAATTTCAAGAAAAAATAAAACACGAGCCTTTATTTATTCGACTAGACGAAAGACAACACGGCTTTAAAGAAAGGAATATTTTAAAGAACGAAACCTTTTTAAGGTGGTGGTAGTTATATCTACGATAACATAAGAATATTCCTATATCGTAATTATTGTAGGAATTCTGTGAGCCTTTTTGGTAACACGATTCAGGCGTCAAAAGCTTTTAAATTGACGATATTAATTATCACTTTTCGAAGCAATTTCTGGAATCAATTTACTTCAGAAACATATTCCATTTATACCCGATCGAAGTAGACGATATCCGCAAAACTTTCTGACACTCTTTTCCACCGTTACATCCAATTACCCATCGGGCCTCTAACCCGCTCTCACCTTCCGCCCCCCCCTTACCGTAGCGCCCCTTACCGCCCCCGCGAGATGTTATAATTCCCACCCCGCTGGAACTTGCCTCAATCACTTATCAGTTGCTTCGCGCGGACGGCAGCTTAAGACCCTTGAATTTTCCCTCCGTTCCCACTTGAATCTATTTCTACGGCAGACTCTTTCGTGCTCCGATAAAAGTTGAGTGAGACGGATAAATGGATTTGGTCGTCGCCAAGCGGTTGGTCGGGGCGGCCCGCCTGGGCCGGGGGTGGGGGCAGGGCAGAGGATTTATCGACAGAGACGGGGAACATACGCTTGCGGTGGCGATTCGCAACGATAGTCCCTAACTTTGTTAAGTAGGTACTCCGATGTAAGCACCATTCCTGCGATGTAGTGCGACAAGCTTTGTTTGCTTTAGAGACTTTATCTCTATTTCTCTCGCAATATCCTAGTTCAATCTCAATTCTTATGTTCTTCTTTATACGTGACCAACTGCTATTTAATTAAATTAATAAACTTAAGTTACGACAATAAAAATAATTACAGTCATAATTGAACATTTTACACTTAAAAAGTGCTCAAGTTCTAAAAGCCGAATTAATTACGGAAACTCAAGTTTAAGACTTTTACTAACAATTTTGTCCCATTTCTGCATTATTTTTATTTACATTGGTGAGATTTCAATGACCCTTTTAATCAATACTCATCCAGTAAATTATGAATTTCTTATGCTAGTCATAAAGATTCTCTATCGTTACAAGTAGTTTTTTTCAATTATAAATACATTTATGATTTCATTACAATATAAATTCAAAGTGATAATTTGTTCCTCCATAATTTTCACTCTACATACCTTTATTAGTTAATTTTATTAGTAGCGTTATTTAATGCTTATTACGAAATATTTTGTTAGCATTTTTTTAAACACTGCACTTTCAAATTTATAGGTTATACAGATTTTTTAATCATACCCTTAAGTGCTAGACATTTTATTTAAAAATGAATGGAATTTTATCGTTCACTTTATACATCGATAAAAATATTCAGGCCTTTAACCTATATTCATGATGCATTTTTACATCTTCGAGATCAGTTCTATCTGTGTCCTATACTCTATTCTTGTCTCTGGTACTTAGAAAAAAAATATTTGTTCCATGCGATTCATGTAAAGTACACGATATTTTTTATATGCATTACGTTTCATGAATTTCTACTTACATATGTTGTTATGGATGCATGCGTTAGTACGATTCTATATATAATAATACTAGCACATATAAATTCATGAAACGTGGTACGTATAAAAATACCTCCTTGCTTATGTGCTTTAAATGTATATTATGAAATAAACATTATTTTACAAAAATAAAAACAGCAATTTTCTATCCCATATTTTCATTAAAAATATATATACAATATTGCGTGATAATAAACATAAAAAAATTATACAGGTGACAATTGAAACATTATGTATTATAACTTAATGAGTTTTGCCTATGTTGAAAGGAGTTTGGGATTTAGAGTTTCTTTTCTACTAGCAATTACTTGGCGTAAAATGAAAACAAATTTTAGTTTTAAATTATAAAATAAAAATGATAAGTATAAACTAGAGAAATATTTTTAAAAAATGAATAAAGATAATTAATTAAAGAAAAAGCAGATTATTATATTTTGTAAACGACAATTGTCTAAAAAGCATAATCAAATATTTATCACCTGCCCTTGGAAACTTAAAAAGCTTATTTATGAAATATTTTCAGTGTTATTTGAAATTTTAAATACGTTTTTTAATTATATTTTAAAAGCCAATAGCTTGACTTTTTTTATTTTCTTTTGAACTTGTATAAAAAGGTTTAAACATAATTGACCGATAAAACAAATTTTGGCTTTGATAAAAATGTCTTTAATACTTTTTGCATTCTTAAATTTGAATGTATTTTTAAAGTAAAATTTTAAAAATTAATCAGTAACCAATTTGCAAACGGATCTCATCATTTTTCAAGGGAATTTTGGGCAGCCGTTTATTTGTTTTTGAAAGGAAGACTATTATTATAATTTAACAAATCAATTTAAAAAGTAATATAAATATTTTAATATCTAATGCCTTAAACCGAAATATTTATAAAGTAATCGACAGGTTTCTTCAACAAACGTGCTTCTATAAGACTTAATAATTTAATCCAAAAGCAAGTTTTTCCGTTTCAGATGATTTAATTCTGAGCAGTAGTTAATGTTCGATGTGTAGCGGTTTTAGTATAACGAAGTCGAAGCGTTGAGCTATTATTCTTTTATTCTACGACATTTTTATTTTTAAAATTAAAATATTATAACTTCGTAAAACAGTATACTTTTAATAGTAATTAACTTTTGCAAATTAAATTTATAGTCTTTTTTTTTTTTTTTTTTAAGCGACATGTCAAAACTTTTCAATTTACCTTCGACAATTCAATGTGTATTATATAGTTAAATTAATTTTTATTATCGGACATGAGAAATTTAATAATATGAACAAAATTTTATCATAAATTATTCAGAATCGGAATATTGGAAAAATATTTTTACAAGAGATTGTATAATCTGTGCCGTATACACTAAGGCCAATAGCTGAACGTAGTGCATCTAAAAATGTTGCAATATCTGCTCAGGTAATACTCGTTCGTATCCTTTGAGCTTTCAGGAGCATTAAAAAAATCCGTACGTATTTACATAAATATGTGAACTAACGTTGAGAATTCGCCAAAATATTAACCGCATTCAATTTCAGATCCTAGAAATGAGTTTAAGAAAGTCTGAAAAAATACAGAAACGCGGCAAAACCGTACCTTAATACCAGATATGAAAAAGAAAGCCCCTGTACGAATTTGTCAAAGAGGAATTTACAAAAATTTTTGTTCCATCTACAGCAGCATCCTGCCACTTCTTACCCTCTCTGTCCGTAATCCCTGAACCCCTCTTCCTTTTGCCGAGCTCCACTCCGACCTCTACTTCTTCGCTCTGTTTCACGCTGCGTTTTTGCTGTACGCGCTGGTGCGGCTGAGCGGGAAACAAGGCCCGGGGGAGGGAGAGGGGACAGGAGTTCAACTGGCCGAACGCGACTTTGCCTGCTGCGATGCGAGTTACGGGCAACTCTCTCTCTCTCTCTCTCTCTCTCTCTCTCTCTCTCTACCGCCCCTTCCGCCCCGCCCCCGCCCTCGTCCAGCCACGCGTAAGAGGATTTGCGTCTACTTTGCTTGCTCGTATCCGTCCTCGCTCTCCTCCCTTAGCCACAGTCTCTTCGCCTCCTCACTTCTCACTTCGCTCTTTCTCCACACCCTGTACATTTCTCCAATTTTGTATTTAGTATATTTTTTCTCCTTAAGTCAATTACCAACTTGCATTTCCTAAATTTATTTTATATGACACGTATACGAGGGCGAATGCATCCAGGATATTCCAAGTGACAAAATCACTCTTCGATGAAGGATAGCTTGTCTTATAAACTTTTGAAATTAATCAATTTAAATAATGAGCCCCTAGCATTTATCATGCGGATGCTTTATTTTTGTCAAATAAAAAGCCGACAGTTTTGTGTCTTAACAAAAGACGTTCTAAACCAACGTATACCCGTCATTTTTAACGAGGCGATTTCGGTTAATGTTTTAATCATTAATGATGAAATGGGAACAATTATTTTTAATGTCAAAATTACTTTCAAATATCTAATAATTTTTTGCTTAATGATCAATGTTCTCGCAAAAAATCGTGCGCCAATATTACAAATTTCCAAAACAATAAATATTACAATAAATGTTGAATTTTACATTAATTGTGCAATTCATTTGTTATAATATTTAATTATATGTAATCTTGGAATGAAATAAGTGAGAGAATATTTCAAATTAAAAGTTGGAGCAAAAAATTCATTTCTATTGTAAAACGAGCAATTATTGTGTGTTCGTTATATTAACAAGCAAATTCTTAAATGAATTAATGTAACCCCTTTCATTATAGTATAGACAATTCATTTAAAAAGAAATTGCTTTCAAAGGTAGTAATTTTTTTCATTTACTTATTTATGCAATAATATTCAGAATATTTAATATAAGTTACAAAATCATAAATAACTTTAAGAATTTCTAAAATTTACATAATAGCACCCCTAAGGATATTTATATATGCAGTTTACATTTGCGGTGATAATGTATTGCTTATTTTTTTTTATAGTTCATTAGAATTCTTACAAGTAGTAAGTTTGATAATGTTCAGTGGAAATTCGCCTCCTTAATGCTTCATGGCAAGAACAAAGAATATAAAGTAAGCAACTATTTACGTTAGAAGCAGACATGATTAGGAAATCCGTAAGACCTTAGTAAAAGT
Source organism: Kradibia gibbosae (assembly GCA_018907135.1). NCBI lineage: Eukaryota > Metazoa > Arthropoda > Insecta > Hymenoptera > Agaonidae > Kradibia > Kradibia gibbosae. Next base: position 1,679,135 of record JACCHX010000003.1, on the reverse strand, counting down.
AGTTATAAGTTATCCTTAATTTTTTAATAGAATATAGGTGCATTCTTTATCAAACATATATATACGTATATAAATTCTACTTTATTGATATACTGCTATTCGTATCCAACGTCCGATAGAGTCGATATATACAAAAATCACTAAAATAGAATACATGACTATTTTATTCGTTTATATTTTTATTGTACAAACATTTATATTAGACTAATCATTTCATTTATGAAAATTCAAAAAAAAAAAAATTTTATTTTTGTATAAATTAATTTTATTAAAACTTAAATTAACTGTAACAATTTATTAATTTTTTGTAATGGCTACTTATTAAAATTTTGAAAAAATATAATATAATTGAAACATTTTATTATTGTATTTTTGTTATAAAAAACAAATTTTTATTTAAACAAATTTAAAAAAGTAAGACTTTAATAGTGTATAAATAACATTTTCAATTACACTTACCTAAAATTTTGTCGTTAAATCTGAATCCAAATCTGAATATTAGAACAATAAATTAAATACGATGAAATCAACTATCCTTGTAATGGCAACGATTCTGGTGTAAATTATAGTCGTAGGTTTTAAATTTCAGAGATTTTAATTATTAATGTAATGAATGAATTTTCGGTGCCCTGAAACTGCCAAAGCCACTATTTTATAAATTGCTTCATTAGTATCATACGTTGCAGTTAAATGAGTTATAAATATGATTGTTGGACAAGTTTTTTTTTGTAAAATGTTTAATGTGCTTAATTATGCAGGATTTTCGCTAATAAATATATAAATACAAAAGTGTCAAGAACTTCCTTTCGCGTCGTTTAAAATCCCTCGGCTTGCGACGCGATGTCGGATTTTATTAAATAAAAATAATACGAGGCCTTCCAATATAGACTCATCTATAGTATACCAATATTACGGGCCGTGCAGCTGATGTTCGCTTTTTTCGATCTTGCCGTGCTGCTCATTTTACGAAACTACGTTCTAGGGTCGTTTGTTCCAAGACCGGCGTATTCATTCCGTGCGTCAGTTCGACTCTTAAATCGTTCGCTCGCCAGGTCCACTCATCGTCCCTACTCCTTTCCTTTCAGTGCAACTAGCCCACTCTCAACTATCAACACTCACCTGCAGTGCTGCCGTGCAAATCGGCAAGACGCCCGGAGCTTATTTGCACAACTGCTTCTCGTCTGGCGCTGACCCGATTTCTTAGGTAGATCCGGGCGTTTTTCTTTCGGGAGCGTAGCCGGACAAGAACAACAGGAGCCGGGAGTGGCGCGACAATTTTACCAAGTGCCTCGAGAGCTCGGCCACGTCGGATAAATGATAACGAAGAGGCGCGCCCCTCTCTATCCGGTCACGGCTTCGATCGCGATGGCCAGAGTTTGATTAACGCTACCGGCGTTACCGCACGCTCTTACCGAGCCCTTAAAATTTATGGCGCCGCGCTCTCTACCTCGCAATATAACGACGTGTATTTTTGAAAAGGAGTTACGCCGACAAAGTGAGATACGTACTAGGTGCAACGAACGAGGAGCTTTTTTAACCTCGATTATAAATTATAAAAACGAAGCAGTCACCCACACCTCCGTCGTGCAGTAATTTTTTCCCTAGCGCTCGTTCTACTTACTGAGCATCTCTTTACTAATGAGGATATCTATACTAAGCATTACTTTAAATTTGCGGAGGGTCTTTGTTTCAGTTCTACTTTCAATTGTCCTATTGCGTAAGATTTAATAGGAAATAAGAACGAGGTCAATTTAACTTGTGGATTTAAATTTTATTATGCATTTGATATGGATTAGGTGTTTTATCAATAGTAGGCCAAATTATGAAAAATGATTGATTATTATTTTTAATTATAATTCCTAATACGAATACATGGCTGATAAATAAAATAATAATTTAAATAGTTCTTGTTTCATTATAAAACTGCATAATTTGTGTAACGAGACGCATTTCGTTGTAACTAATATTCTCATATGTCCCATTTATGCACAATAATTTATTCTATAATATTGAGCTCATTCATAATAACTTGTTTCACCCTGTTATTAATACACGTAATAATGTAAATATATAATGCCTATTTTATTATTTTGCAATGCTGTTATTTTGAAAATCAATCTTTTAAACGTGACGTTAAATTTTTCACCCTCTATGAACAACCATTCAAATTCAAATCGACAAATTGATTGATTATATTGTATGTAGTAGTAAAACCGATATTGATCATAATCATATACTTTAATTTAAGCATTAAATAAATATATTATACATTTCTTCACATTTATCGGTTTAATTTACTAAGTACAAGAATATTTTATGAATGAGATATAACATTTAAAAACCTTTATTGATTAAAAAAAGATAGAAAAAACTCTTAACTTTTTTTTAATAATTTGGAAATATTTTATATTATTTAGACTTATTAATGTATCCGCGTAAATACTATGTAAATTTCATTATTTTGGTTACGTGTATAAGGAAAATGATTTATTTATATTTATTTAATTTTTTTATATATTATTTTTAAATGGATGTATTATATTAAAAGCAAAGTTTTTAATGGCTACTTGTAAGACTAACTGTAAGACTTACTAATTATTTGTAAGAAAAAGATTGCATTGTATATTAAAATCATAGCAAAAATACTATAAACGTAGTTTTATGATATATTTGGAGAATCAGTTTAGAAAAAAATTAATGATATAAGTAAATTTAATTATTATAGATCTACATCGGATTTACTACGGATAACAATTAGTGAATATAAATAATAAAATACGTAATTCATATATATATGTATGTATGTTTAACAAAAAGATAGTTAAATCATTTAACACTTTAATTTAGATCGAGAAACCAATAAGATATTATTCAATATATATATAATCAATTTCGTTGTTCAGTTTTGTATGAATATTTATATATAAAAACTAAAATTGTACTTTAATAAGATAACTGATTTGCGTATTATCAAAAATTTTGGTTTTTCGAACTTTTTAAGGTTCTAGTAAGCAGTACTTATTGAGGCTACCCTAGTTCTTGATTGAAGAAAAATGACTAGACATTGACTTTCAAATAAGAATCTGTCATGTTTATCACGTTTAATGCGAAGTATCAGCAAAAATGTCGGAGAAACTTTAAAATAAGGTTATTTTTCAAGTAATACGAAAACAGTATAGCCCTATATTCAATGATTGAAATATATTCCAATCAGTAAATTTATAATAATTCCATTATGATTACTTCGACGCCGTTTATTGGACTCCTTGGCTAAAATTAATTTGATCGATTCCTCGAAACATCCGGTCTCTCGGATCCTCCATCCAGAGTCTTCATAAGGAATGTATCATCCGCACGATGAAGCCTTATTTACCAGAGCATGGCGACTTACGTTTTACCTCCGAGCAAAGTAAATTAACTTTCGAAGGCTCAGCGACAAACGTGAGTCGTCTGGTCTCTGGGGCAGCCCCAGGATATTACATTGAATGCATATGCTTCGAGTTCGTGTATCTCTCTCGCTCTCATTAGGTTTTTGCCTCGCGTCTTTCAACACTTACTGTAATAGAGAAGACGAGGTAAGGACGATTACTGAGCAATGCATAGTCAGGTACCTCGAACATGACTTCAAAGAACTCGAAGCCATGAATGAATAAATAGAGATCGATGATCCACTTTTTTTTGTGAATGGATTTGCAGATAAAACAAGGTCCATAATCACTACTCTGTCATCAATATTATTCGGCTTTGCAAATTTATCGTCATTATTTAAAAGTTGTAATTAATGATCTTGTTTTTATGTTGTGATTTCGTAGTTTTCAATCCAGAAAACAGTATTGTCTTGATACTGCACTGGTTCGATTGTATGGTTTAGAATGCCAGTAAGCTTGACGCTTTAAAAATATTTTCATTGAAAACAATGTATCAAAATTGAGTTGTAAGTTTTAAAATTAAGAGAAGCTTACATGCAATTATTGAAAGCTCGTTAATGAATAGGGCACATACAATAAAATTAAAACGATCGCATTTTAGATTTACGTTACAGAATTTTTGGAATTCGTAAAATTCTATCCAAGTTTCAATACTCACCTATACAGCCAAGCGTGACTGTAAGGACTAATTCCCTCATCTTTGTGTAATCATTGTGTAATCATAGCTTTTTTATCTGCTCAACGATAATATAGAACTCACAGGCTATCATAAAAGACACATTTCAGATATCCGTAGAGACTCACCTTTGTATTCCGTGCATTTAAAAAAATCCTTGTCTATAAAAAGAAAGCAGCCACTTTATTTTGCATTATCAATGTCGAACACAATCCTTGCTGAGTGTCTAGCCAGCGACGACGGCTCGAAGAAAGATGTCGAGGTAGAGGTTAAAGGCAGGAAAACCCCGAGGAAAAGGTGGCCTCGGAGTACTGAGGTGGATGGGCGACAGAACCAAGTCAAACGGAGTGGAGGAGAGAGCAAATGAAACTTTCCCAACGAGCGTCCGCGGGAGTTTCATTACGGGTCTCGACAGAAAAGCTTCGCAGCTATGCGCAAGACGCCGATGGCAACATTTCCCCCGCGCCCTTGTAACTCCCGCCGCTTCAAGGAAATTGTGGACATCGATTGATTTGGGAAGATGACGCTTCTGCCCAATGGCGGGCGGGGGGAGGAGGTGGGTTGTTGCCGGTATAAGTAATTGCCTTTGAGTGGTAAAGCTTTCTTTCTGTAACATATTAAAAAGATTTTCCACGGCTGATTGACGTATTATACCGTATGCTCCCATAAAGCAAGCAAAATAGGAATAAATTAGCGAATATTATACGAATTTCAATAATATATTTGCTAAGTCTTGAACATATTTCATTTTCATGATCGTCAGCCCCGAATGTGAGTAATAATGTTACGAAAATCTGCATTTCACTTTCGCTTATAAAGCGTATTCTTTACATAAACTTATCCCAACTTTCTACTTAATGCATATTTTGGCTTTTAAATATATTGGGTATATATAATATTCGGAAGAAAAGAATCTGTTTAAAATTTATTATTCAATATAACAAAAAAAAGTTCATCACAGACGTCATTAATGTATTTTAAATATTTTTAAAATATGATGCATCGATTGATAGCTAAAATTAGTAACAATTTAAATTTAAAAATCATTATAGTATTTTTTTTTTTTTGGAATAAAAAAGTAGGTTAAGCAAGTAGAATAAAGAACTTTTTTAAATTATATAAATTCTGTTATGAAATAATATGTGCAAGCGTTAAAAATAAATGATTAATGTTGAGCAACATGCCAAACGACTTTTCTTTTTTGCTATTTAACCTAACATGTAAATTATTAATAAAAAACAAAAGCAATTTCACTCACTTTTAATGTGATAATAGCATATACAAGAGACACATTAAAATCATTTACGACTGACAATTGTAAAATAAACTTACATTCGGTGTATTATTTATTATTTTAGTAATCATTGTTATATTAAAAACAACCTTTACACACATATATACACACACGCGCATATATATATATATACACACACGCGTTTGTGTGAGTGTATTAAGAATTGTGCAAAGTAATTTATATAGGTTTGGATATTTGAGAAAATTCTGGATATTCAAAAATTTCTTTCAGAAATTATTCTATACAATTTTTGTCCTCGTTGCTTACATTTCCCGCGTAGATATAATCATATTGTCATACACTCGAGAATAATGCAAAGAGTAAAGGCGGATTTAATAATTCGAAAATAGAGGGCTTAGCATTTGCGAAACTAAGTACACTTATGCTCTTATATACAATGGACCCGGATTAATTCAGACAATGTACATTGATAGGCAACTTAGCTGTTTACCTCTTCAATCGAGAAATTAATTCGAAATGCGGGGAGCTTGTAATCGACGGTAGCCTCGTCATCCCACTAATGCAAGATTTTAGCGTCTTGCTACCGGGTTAACTTTGTTAACGCGTTCGGGGCAAGCCCGAAATTGCGTGGACTAGTCTACGGCTTCCGTATGCCACGTTATGCAGAGGAACGGGAATGACCGCGTCAGGGGTTCTTGCAAATTACCGATAATCGACCTGACGATTAGTGCACGATGAGTCGGGGGACGCCTGAACGGCGCCGCTCGTAATTCTCGTGACGCTGTCGACCTCGCGGGTGTAATTGGGAAATTTAGTCCTGCCATTTATGCGAGGTGATTAACTTCGATCCGGCACTTCATCGGCGAGAAAAATGATGGCCACGGATCCGTTGGCAATCCTTTGTAGGTTATATCAATGCTTGGCAATAGTCATTGCTACCGTTTTTCCCCTGACATCCTGATAATTGGGTAATCGGCGCAATCAACGAACAATATTCCCGACATTGAAACGCACATTTACGATAATATATAGATAAGTTGCATTATGCTATTAGGCTGGTTTTATTATTTACTTGGATTATTTAATGAATTCTTTTAATTTTCCATTTTTAAATGAAATAAAAAAATTGAATTCTGCTCCTCGAAATCTTACCTTGCACGACTTACACTTGAAAGAATAAGATTTTGTTAATATTTGCTTGAATTTTCTTAAACAACAATAATTCGATTTTTTTTAATTAACATTTTGTTGATTAATTTGAAGTTTTTTAATAAACTTTAGCTTATCTCAACGAAACCGGTTTTATACTGATTAAGTTATTACAAATACAAACATGGAGTCTCACCATTATTGCAATTTAAAATATTTTAATGAATAAGTAATTTTCTTATAAAAAATTAATTTTAAAGTTTGTTTTAAATCAATACTCAAAAACAATTATACTTTAATTAAATCTTAATTTTGCAGCTTTAATTGTTTATTTTTACAAAGTGAGTTTTTTTTTAACCTTATTTTTTCATTCACGGTTTAAAGAACACATGTTTTTGTTAAAACCGAAAAAGAAGTAAAGTAGTATCTACATGGAACTTCTGTTATCCATTATATAATCTTTTAAAATGTTACAATAGCATCGACATCTAATATTGACGTACTTCAGTCCAGCATAACTATCATTCTATCCTATAAATATCATACAAACGTATAATGCTACAAATACAATAACTACTTTGTGATTATATTGTAAATATTTTATGCTTTCTGAGGGAATTAATAAATGTCTAAGTAATATTATTTTAAGATTTAGAATATTTAAATATTAGATGGTAATAAAAAGAATTGACGAATAAACACAATTGAAAAATAGTATTTTACATTTTATTTTGTCTTAGCGTATCAACATTTCATTACTGAAAGTAATTTAACTAAAAAATTACATTAGTTTCGATGATTAATTAAACAAATTAAGCAGAATGAAGTCACGTAGAAATATAATGCAGACACATTTAAATTTGTTATACTTTAAAGTAGTAGAGTACTTTGATATGAAAGAAAGAACAAAATGAAAAAGGAAAGAAAAGAAAATTATACTAGAATCTGTAAAAGAATTTCATAGAAACCGAAAGAAAAAACATACGCTATATACCATTTCCGATCTCAAATTTCATTACCTTTTAAACCTTTATCCAAATCCTAATCCAATCTTAAACGAGTTTACGTTATTCTAATTGTCGTAGTTCCTATTTAAATAAAGTTATTTTTATCTACTTTCTTTTACAGTTTTTTTAAAAATTCTACTATCTTATCAACTTAGCCTTCAGAGATTACGCAACTCAACTATAAAGTAGAGTGAGATTTTCTAAATTCTACGTTAAATTTAATATATTCAAATTAAATATCTATGTTTATATTATTTAATATAATCGACTTTATTTTACTCTAATTATTTTGTGAAATGAATAATCAAATGCCATAAAATTTTTTATATGCATACGTAAGAATATTTTTATACATTTTGTTTAATGGCGTATGAAGATTAACGAAAGTACTTTAATGATTCCTGGTTTATTTCAATAAATTAATAATTTCACAAAAAAAATTTCTTTTTTGTTTCAAATAAAATTTAAGCTTCAGATTTTATATTTTTAGATTTCAAAAAATATCATAAATAATGAAAATATGCCCAATAATTTTTATTTTATAATAAATATAAATCAAAAACGTCTTTTTCGGTTTCATATTGAAAGCGAAATTTAAACAAAAATGAATGTATGGTAAATTATAAAATACGTAACGCAAAAATTAGAAGAAAATGTATTACATGATAAATATTTAAGCCCATTCATAGTGAATATAATAGAGTTAAGGTATAAAATTCTTTTCTATAGAACGCCTTTGTATTTATATTATTATAAGTACTCGTTTCCCTATAAGTATCAAAGTATTGAAGTACAAATAGGTAAAAGTAACGGATTCTCCTCATTTCTAGCAAGCCTAATTTGATAAAATATTTATATTCTAGATGTCAATTGATGAATATTTTTCTCTCCTTTTACGTATTGATTATATGCCTTGTTGATAGATTATTAAAACTGAGACTATGAGTTATGACATAAATCCTTGTACAATTAATAATCATTTTGAAATCGTACAATCAAACGATTGAATCAATATTAATAAGTAATTTTTTAGTTTTATAAGTAACTAAATAAGTAACTGAATTAATTTTTCAATGCTTTTATTTATTACATTTTATTTTCTACTACAAAATTTAATTATAAATGTATAATTGGCTATTAGTACAAAAAGAAGTTCAATCAGCTTTTTAATTTAAAATATCATTCTGATCTTTTACTTATTCAAAAATATAATTTTTATACTGAATAATATAAAGTTATTTCTAAATTTTGTATTTATTCATCTAAAGTTATACATAAGTAAGAAAATCTCATAAAACCTTTATACATCGTGAAATTATATTTGTAGGCATATGTATAACTTTATTGTATAATGCGGTTAATGTACTGAATTTACAGCTATATTATTGAACCAAATCAAGTTTAATTTCAACCAGACGAAATAATGGGTTAAATTTTGATTAGCTAATTATACTTATGCTTTTAATAGGGATGATTTATAAGTAGTAATAAAATGCTTGCTCTTGATTACTTTTTTTTAATATTTTACCATTTTAATCAATCGTCTCCTTTTAACAATTTTTAATTAAAATATTTCTAAGTATCGATCTACGAATACAACTTTATTATATAAAAATTATAGATTTTTTACTTTTTTTTTCATTTTAATTATTACGTCATTAAAAAATATGCTGTATTTTTAAGACAATTTTTATTAATAGTTAAATAAAAATATTAGTTTTAAAATTCATTTACTATTATATATTTTAATTGGACATGAATTAGATAAAAATTTATACAAATAATTTTTTAGCGTTTAAAAAAAAGTTTTTTGTAATAAAATACTATTGTAATAAATTGTTAATATGAGGTTCACTTCTGGAAGTTTGTATACCATGTAGAAGAACATTTGTTTTAATACGTTTTATTTACTACATGTTATTTTAATAAATACCAACATTTATAATATTTGTTTTTACATTCTTTAATTTATAAAATAATGAATATTAGTAAAAAATGATCATGTTTATTAGCACAGATTTAAACAATATATTAAAGTATTATAATTAGTAGAGTATTAGGAATTTGATATATAAATATAACGTTAATCACATATTCTGTATATATACCTTCACTGCCAGTGTTAGATAAAGTCTTTAATTGTTATTATGTATAATATGTAAAGAGGGTTCTTCATCTAGAAACATTTATATTTAAAAAAAAATATACAGTTTTTTTTAAACTATGCTCGCCTACGATTATACATTATCCTATATTCTTAAATTCGTTTAGCATCTTGGGTTCGAGTTAGGAACTGTAACCTATATATACTGCTTTTTTACATGGATATAGAAAACTAGAAGTTTGCTGGTTTATGATGTAAAGTAGACAAGGTGACATCGCTAAAAAGTCACCTAAGATCTTTCTTATACATTAAATTTCTAGTCATTTACTTTTTACAATTTTGTTCTTAAACTTTTTAGATAAATAACGAAAGATAATAACAAACTAATAGTATAATTTTATAAGTCACTGTAGGGAGTAGATATTATGAATTTGAGTTGAAATTATATAAACAAATTTTTTTTGAATGATGCATTGAATCTCACGACAAATATTTGTTAGTCAAAAATAAATATATTTATTTATAGAAGCCGTAATTTGAAATCTTAATTGGATCCTAATACACATAAAAAAAGATCCAGGATTAAGTTAAAACCGATAGTATAACTAAAAGAGTAAAATAATGACATTACAACATGCTATGCCGAAGTTTAATAATATTCTGATAATCTTGAAAATGTATTTTTCAATTTTTTATTTTGTAAATTGGGTCAGATTGGATGACGTACGATCCTGACCAACGTTCGAGCTAGTCTCGATTAAAGCGTCTCTGTATATGATAAGTGATGAGTAAATTAACTAAAAATATAAAAGAGTACGAAAGTATTATACAAAAATGTAAGTCATAATATATTAGATTCATATTCTACTTGAAGTTCACGAATGAAAAGATAAAATAAAAACTCTTGGAAGCTTTTAAAATACATATAAGTTTTTAAGACTTGCCTTTCATTGTTTTTCCCCTCTTAATACTTTTTAAAATTCATTTAAGCTTGCTGAAATATAAAAAAAAGTCATGTGGCGTTAGAATATCAGCTGCTATATATACAATTATTTTAAAAGTATTGGCCATAGGTGCACTGCAGAAATATCTCGAAAAAAAGTTTTGAGATTACGTGAACTAACCGCTGATTAGAAAAAATAAAAATGGCGTTGTAAAAAAGACATACGCTTGCTAAGTTCTTATTTATTTAAAAAATCAGTCAAGATAAATATTTGACTTAATATAATGAAAAAAGCTTTCCAATAACTTTTTGTTGACTATTTTCTAATTTACTTTCATTTACATTTATGATATTATTAATTAAGCATATTATTAAAATTACCATTCGTGATTAAGTAATTTTTATCGAAAGTATTGCCTGCGATAAATAAAAACTTTTCTATGAATTGGGGTATATATTTCGAAACCGAGCTGTCAGGAAAAAAATGAAGTAAAAAATTATGGTTTCAAAAAGCCGTTCGAAGTGTGAAACGAAAGTAACGTCCAATCCAGAATTGGAGAACTCGAAATGAATAACGCCAATGAAAGGATCGTTAAAGATCCCTGCTCCTCTTCTCTACCCTCTTCTTTGCCCAGTTCATTTTCGCGCAATCTCTTTCATTTTCTAATTCCTACTAAATATTGTCCTTTATTCAATGCCATCTTTTTCTATCTTTTATCTTTTTCATCACTTTCATCTTGTTTTTTTTTTAAGCGAATCACCCCTTAGCACTCGCTACACTTTTTGAATATTTATGCGAATATAGGAGTTTCTCGAAAATTTGTTCTTTTTACGAGTAGCAGGATCGCGGATGATTTAAAATTTCAGATAAAAGACGTTAAATGTTTAATAACTTAAAGACGCTTCCTAACTATAAATAACTTTATTTACTTGTATTTCCTAAAATCGAATTACTTCAATATAATAGAATATTCAATGTTCTATAACCTAATTGTTAATACGTTTTGAAACATTTAATTGTGAAATATTGAAATTTATATATTTATTGATTTTATTAATTAATATTTATTACTGATAAAGCAGAGTTTAGTTTGCAATTTTTTAAAAACTTATAATACAAAATTGAGAAAAATTTTTTTTTTTTATATTTATTTACATAGGTATGTACCGTAATTTATATATCATGATTTACGTTATAAAATAAAAACTAACGCTACGGTATAAAAAGTGGTATGCAATTATAATTAATTTATTGTTCTTATGATAAAAATGAAATGTTCCCATTATATGTTGCAAATAGAATTGCACAGAATTCAATTGATTGCAGAGTACAGAAAAAATTTAAACTTGTAGTCACATTAATATATTTATAACACAATGTATAAGAAAGGATTATTTATCAATTAAACAGCTGAATTGTGGAGAGAGCCATCTTTAATGCGTTTATTGTATGATACTTGATTATTACATTTGATTCTGCTTGCAAAATTAATGCATTTAAGCATTTAAGCGATAATCCACATGTATATGGATGGATGCGTACAAGTAACTTATACACTTGACAGGTGCATTATTTACGCATTGACGTATGCCTAAAGAAATAGCACGAATTTGCATTCGCTAGTTTTCCATAAGTTATATTTTTAATTTTCAAGAAATTAATGTAAAAATAAAAGACCCTGCAGATCTTTTAATTATTGTAAATATGCTGTAATAAATGTATAAATTATGTTCTAAAGTCTTAATGAAACATCTTTTGATATTAAAATTACTTAGCTAAACTTATTTCTAGAATGAAAAGTCTGGAAAATAGTAGATTATTTAATGTTAAACGTTTTCTTAGGCATTACGTAATTTACATATAATTTTTAAATATATTATTCAGTTTTCAAAATGAAAAAATTTTAGATGTACAAAGAGTGCAGCTATAGAAAAACTGAATAATTTTTTTTTAACTAATATATTTTTATATATTAATTATATATTATAATAATTACATACGTGTTTTATAGATATTTTTAGCCGTAATATTTATAAACAATAAATAAGAATAATTATACTAAATAAAATGAAAAAAAATAAAATTGATAAATTGATAAAAGACTGATACTTGATTGATTAAAATTATTCCTTATCTTTAATGGATTTCTAATTATAAATTTTGACAAATTTATTGAAAAAATTTTCAATATAATATTATGGAATTAGATTATTGAATAAATTTTAGAATAAGAATGTTTATAATATTCATATATTTTTTTTATATTAGAACGCTTTTATCTTAATTTAAACAGAATGATATAAAAATCCTTTACGGTTACTTTCTTAGTGCCTGTCTCAAGTAAATCAATGGTATATAGTCAAATATGCTTTAAAATTTTAGTATAATTCAACAAAAGAACTTCTTTCTTATTTCTGTGAAAAACCATTACTTTTTGGAGATAATAAATGATGAATGTATATTATATATTTAATATATATATTTAAAAAGTATAATTAAAATAATTAGAATTTTTTTAAGCTTTAATAGTTATTGCTAATTTTATTTTGTCAAATTTTATATGGAAATGCATTATCATGAACCATTTTTCATACTGTACTTAAAAGTCATGTTCGCGATATAAATTTGGGTAAATTTACAGAAGCAATATACAGAGAGTATTTTTTCAAGAGTTAGGCGAAACAAAGAATATTACATCAATTAAGAAAATTTACATAGAAAGTTATAAATTTAATTAGAAATTACTTTCAAAATGATTTAAGCTAATTGCAAACTGAAGAAAAATTCTTGTATTATAGCCACAACTATTGTGACAGTTAGCTAATATAGTTGATATTCAAGAATAGAAATTTAATGGAATATCATTACTTTTTATAAACGTCATTTTTCATGAACGTATCATCATATTCATCCAAATAAAATTGGTATACGGTGAAATTAAATTGTACGATGTAGTTTTATGTATTTAAAATGCTTAATAATTATTAGTAAATATTATTAAAACAATTTATAATCATTAATTAAATTTAAATACTATTCATGTTGATGTATTAATATTTTTGATAAAAGCGATGGACTTAAGTATAAATAAATATTCCCTGAACGAAAACGTTAACTGATAAATATTAATTATCGTATTCATACTTTGAATGATCACGAATGTAAACTTAAAAATAATCCTATACTGTCCGCTCAGTCTTTAAAGAGTTTTGTAAGGTTAATTAATCGGTTCAAAACAATATCCATTGACAATACGTACCCGAGAAAGGCATATCCCACTGAGCCTAAAAGGTTTTACTTATCCTTTTCCCCTTCAATAAGCGTTTCCACACATTAAATCACTCGAGGAATTCACCGAGTCAAACTCGCTCGATCCTGCCCAGTAGAGTCGTCATTAATATCTACCCATCGATCGTGATTTTCTCGCTCGTGAACAAAATCTCGCCAATAATATGCCCTCTTGGAGGGCTCGGGCCCAGCGAAAATCCTCGCAATGACCCTTTTCATCCAAGAACCAGCAGTTTTGCGCGGCCCCGAAGCATCCATCCTTTCGCGCCTTGCCATACTTCACCGAGCTCTCGGCCTTTGTCTACCCTCTTCCGTGCCAAACCCCCATTGCCGAGGTCCCACCCTACGTATGGTTAACCTCGCGCATTTCGAGGGAGCCACTCCAATCATATTAGTCCGGGAGGACAAACTGCATCGTCATTCTTTATTAAGGGCGCACCAGTAGTGCAAAAATGCCTATGAAAGTTTACGAACATATAAGGGAACGTAAATTTTTTGTTTTGATTTTGTTATGTTTGCGCTATATACTCAGAACCGATTCGGCGCTTAATTACATCAGTTTTTATGAACTATTACCTTTTACTTTTGCTTCTGATAGCAATCGAATGAAACATAATTTTGGGCGCTTTCTCAACTTACCTACTAAAGTGTCGAATTACCGAAACGACGTGACGTTATTTTTATTAGAAACTTATTAAATGTGCTTAGACCAGGTATTGCACGATATTACTATCGACGTAGCATGTCATAACATTAGTTTGTAGATGTTCTGCAAGTTCAGTAAAGCTATTTGATAAGACTTTCCCTGAGGGCATTAGTAGATTACGCAAACTTGAATGATATTTGTGGAGCAGGATTTTTATTACCTAATGATTGCGAAAAAATCTAATGCTGCTATAATCGTAAGTTGAACTATGAAAGCGCCGATGGTTCCATTTTGTTAGGCTCTTAAGGAAAGCAAAAGGAAAGACACATTTGAAATATAGTTTTAATAGCGTACGCGTTGATATTTGCTCGAGTGATTCTTGAAACACTACGAATAGTGCATAATAACCTCGGACTTTTAACTTATCCATTCTGTAACCGTTCCTCTCTATTTTTTTTCTCCTTTTATTTTATCACTTTGTGCTGAATGCGCCCTTTCGTAGCATTTAACGAGGATCGCGTGAGAGTCGATTCACAAAATTGCCTTCGAATGGAAAATCTGGTTTAATAATCTTGGAACTGCTATTCGTAAAGGCAAGCGGTAAATGCAGCAAGTTAATAATGGTTATCTATTATTGCAAGTGTTTTAAAACGAGAGACAATATGTATTCTAATATGAAACTCAGTGACGTCTTATTTTTTCTACAAATTTACAAAACAATTAAAATCAATACGTAAACCGCGTGGCCGACAAATTTACATAGAAGTTAGATATGCAAATTCGTAACAATCATAAAGACTAACATTAGGGCAGAAATATATTCCAAAAAGGGAATATTGGATTGATAGGCAGCTGTAAAAGTTTAATTTTATCTTTAAAAATCGTTATAGCCACTTAAGACTTGTTTATCAAATTACTTCATCAGAACACGTTATAAAATAAATAAATATTAAATCTTTCATTTTCAATATTCGGCTTTCTCTAAATTAGTCAGAAAAAGTACTATTTTACATCAATTCTACAACTTCACAAATATATTTTACATGGAATTTTTAATTTCATTACTAATTACCTGCGTTAAATATTAAAGTTGTTCTTGTAAGATAACTTAACTATAAGAATAAACGTGGTAAAGCTTATATTAAACTTTTGAAAGTTATAAAGACAGGTATAATTGAATTCAGTTATGTTAATAAATAAGAAAAAGGTATATTGTTATCAAGAAGGAAGACAATATATTCAAGATTTATCAAAATTACGGAACAAACAAAGTTTGTTTCTAAATGAAACAAAAAATTATACTCACATTATATTAATTTTTACACAAAAAAATTATTAATAATAAATTTTAAAAGTACGAATAAGTATCGAAAGCAATACCTTTAAAATACGTTTTTATTAACTGCATACAAATTGTATCACGTCAACATTCACTTTATCACGTCAACAAAACTCAAATAAAGTTTCAATTTTTCCGAGCACCTATTTTAAATATAAAAAATGTACACATGTAATTCAAAAAAAAGATTCATTTATGAATTATGTATGTAATATACATATTATATCACAAATACCGTTTTGAAAAGAGTTTTTACAAGTAAATATAATCCTCATCTTATTATTCACGTTTGCTGTATTATAAAATAAAGAAGAAGCACAAAATTTTGAGTCATAATTAAGTATTAATGCAAATTTATACATGTAATTTTGTTATTTACATATTTATTATTGCCTATTTATTTTATCATCGTTGCTTGAAAAAAAACTCTTAAGGAACAATTTTTTAAACATGTTTTACGGTTAATAAAAATACTTGTATAAACTAATGTCAAATATTAGAATGGTACTATTTTAAACAATATTGATGACGTTTAACTTTATTTTCAAAGTGGATAATTACCTTGCACAAAGTACCTTGTACGTAAAGCTTATAAAAATATAATGTTAGCGCAATAATCAATTTTTGTCCATGATTTGTGTATCGTTATCGTTTTATTTGCAACTTATTTTGATTTATTTGTAATATAATTTTACAATTTGCAATGCTGAATTGAAAAAAACAATTGATACGATTGATTTCGACAAAGTAATGTAACATTTTTAAATCTATCGTTTGTTAATTGCCATTGAAACTTCGGATTCATCATGGCCTTATTTTAAAAGAAGAATGATTTGTCACACGATAAGCGGTAGGAATATATTGGCCTCAGCTCGAAATGGATTGTGTTTGATTCGATGGATGTAAATTCATTGAATGCGTGGAATTAGAATCGTTCATGTGTGTATTTGTATTTCATTTTCAGACTCTTTCCGCGGCTTGAATTTTAATCCTTTTGATAAAGGAATAAAGAAGCACGCACCATTGGCCGCGAATGCTATAATCGTCGAGGGCGACGTTTACCGCGACGCGCTTGCATCTAGTCATTGTGACCAGAGAAAAATCACTTTCGAGCCAAATATACCTGCCTAGCCCTTGTAAAACTATTCAATGCGTTCGCGTATACAAACATGTGTTCGATTGCAACTAATAAGTAGATGAGCTCTCTCCTTCGTACATAATCTCAAATCATCATTTGTCTTGACTACATTCAGGTCACTCATGTAACCCACTACATTACAGATAAAATTTCAATTATCGTTTTCAATTAAAATTTTCAATTGCAAAAGCCCAAATATTGTACGAGAATTGGTTGCCAATTGTAAATACAGTTTTAGGATTTAATAAGGAAGTCGTGAATTCAATAACAAGTAAATGATATAAATAAGCCCTTCTTCTGCCTTTAAAAAAATGTAACGTTTGTTCATTGAATTGGATATATCGTAAAACACGAATGATCGCGTATAAAAAGACGCGTAGTAAACAAATTTTATTTAAATAAAAAGACAAAATGCGTTTCATATTAATAAGTTTGTACTTATCCATCCCTGCGGCTGATTTCTATTTTTAAGCGGTAAAAACTCTCTCATGAAGTAAGTGCCTACATGTTTCATTCTTCCGTAATCCCTCTGCTAACTCCTTACTCAGATTTATAGTGAAGATACAGCTTCGCGTTGTTTTCCATCCGACCCGAGAATCGATCTTAGGGATGCGAAATCCTGGCATGACCAAGTAGAGTGGCGCAGATGAAGGGAAAGAGAGAGACATATTGAAGAAGCCAATGATGAAACAATTGGACGATATACGTATGCTTGCTATTCAAATAAACAAGGAATCTAAAATCGCTCGAGCGTAATAATTTATGTGCAAAGCTCAGCATAAGACTTTTAAAATAACCAGCAGCTTAGTTAAATCTAACAGAATATAAACTAGGCGAAAGGAATTTCTAAATCTATCTGTATTTTCCCATTTAAATCTCATCGAATAAGTTTCTGGTAATAAAAACCATCGGCTTTGTGGGCTTTTCCGCCCTCGCGAGTAGCTTTCATTAACCCAGTGCTTAGAATAATTCAGAATTAGGCGGCGCAGGCACGTAGCTATACAACAGGGGCAATAAAAATCACAACTCGAAAGGTTTTCTTTGACAAAAGAGCAGGGGGAGGAAATAATAAAAGAAGCCGTTAGCAGCCCTCGGGATCGAAGTCAAGTCTCTCCCGAAAAAAAGGGGGAAGGCGCTATGACTGAGATTTTTGACCCCGGATGCGCCGCACAGCCTCGGGGCTTGAAGAATTTCCGCAAACTCCGATACCGCGTCTGCCTCGGAGGGCGCCGCGAGGATGCACTCGGCTCGTTGCCTCCGGAGTTCAGGGCGTTGGCGCGCCCTCCCCGACCCTCGCCGAACCAGCCTCCAACCGCCCCGAGTCCTCTTAACCCGGTGATTCGATCAGCCGGCCCCGGAGCTCGACAGATTTCAGCGTTCCCTAGCAGCTCGAGGAGGACCAGCCGGCTATTTTGCCGAGGCGAGGCTCCTGCTGATTCCTTTATTCGCCTGCCCGACAAAGGCGCACCTCCAGCACCTCGCGAGTTTCCCCTGGTCGCACATCTTCGGTGCTTGCTCGTCCTGATCCAATAGGCACGAAGATGCCGCTCGTTTGTGCAATTTATTAAGTTTTTTTTTACAAACTCGGAGGCTACTTTCAACTGTCCCACTTTTTTACTCGACGCGTTGTCAAGAATTGCACGTCAATGATGCGCTCAATGCTAAATACCCTTTGTCGTTTTCGCTAAAACTTTCACGCAGTTTTATACGTGCTCGTTTATGACGCTCCTTTCCGTACTTTTTTAATTTTAGGGCGTCCGGGCGTCCTCACACGCAAACACAAGCGCTTACGTACTCGCCTATTCGCAAAGTGATGACAACGAGTGCGCGCGTGTGTGTACACTGTGTTAATCATTAAAAAAATCCACAGAATTGTGATAAGAAAAAGATTTTATTATTCTATTTGACTCAAGACTAAAAACGTTATAAAACACAACATATTTATGATTCTATTGTAGTATGAGTAATTAATTGTATGATTTATGATGAACTTAATTGCAATACCTTATAAAATGGAAGTGGAGTATAAAAGCCTAATAATAAAATAATAAAACTAATAATAAAAGCCTTGCGCGAAAGAATTAATTGTTAATAAAACAATATCTACGAGTAAGTATAAAAAAAATTGTCAAAAACCGAAGTAGAATAGGAAAGAATATATAATAATATGCAATCGCAAGTCGAGAAGCCAGAGTACACGATTAATTAAATAACGATGGGAATAGATTAAATAATATCAAAATTAGTGCATTCAATACGAATACGAAGTTGTACAAATAAAAATATTTATATAGAATAATGAAAACAACAAAATAATAAAAACATTATTAAATTATAATCCGCGAATATCAATCGATATAAAATATCTGATGAGACTTGTGCTTTTCTCTCAAGCTGAATTATAAATTGAAGCATCGAAGCATCATAGCCCCAGTCGGTCGTTCACCTTATCCCTTTTATACCTCAAGAATGTACCTTTCCTGTATGGCACTCGAAGCTCATGATCTTGCGTTTCAGTTACTTTTATAGAGATATGCTAATCCGCTATTTTTATATTGTTACTGTATTTTTTAACAATGACTCAAGAGCTTTGAGGATTAAGGGAATATAAAATAAAATTTAGACAACTATTGCTTACCCGAGTACGAATGTACATATGTTTATTCGGTTTAAAAATATGCCTGCAATTAACTACCTACTAATGTGATTGAACGAGTATCAAATTTAAATATATTGGACTTTGACAATTTGCAATTCATATCATAATTCAATAATACAATACAATGTTAATCAGCAATAATAATATTTGAATTACGTATTTATTGATTCATGAATCATTATTATGTACATAATTATGATCATAGTTTTTAAACTAACAAAACAAATCAAATTATGCTCAAGCAGTCAAAATATAACGGGGATTTTCTAAGGATGTTCTCATTTTCAATTGATTACTATTTATATCTTATATAGTTAAAAATGATACGACTATCAATGATACATACTTTTATTAGCTAATTCTAAATATTAGATGTTTGCCTGTAGAAAATTTGAAATAATAGAGGTGCTAGAATATAAGCTCGTTTAAAGTAGAAAAAAAGCTTGGTATTTAGAGAATCGTATGCAACATTTCTAGATAATTCATGCACGTATGAAGCATTTGATGTATTTCATTACAGCTGTCGAAGGAGCTAACCTGTTTGAAATATGTCGAATTTCAAGGAATAAGAGATGAATTACTTTTGGCACATGTTGCGATTTTTATACATTTATTTTACCATTTTCTTCGCCTTCATCTTATGCCTATTTGTATATTCAGCCTATCTGTCTTGTAAGTTTTATTTTAACATCAGCAATCTTCAATTTTAATACTTTCGAATAAAAAATTATCGAATAACTAATGGTACATATTCATCAGTTTTATTATATATATCCTAACCATTTTTTATGCACTAAAACGCGAACTTTTTGCAAAACCCTATAATGCATTATAAAAAAATTCTCACATTAAATGCAGCTTGGTTAAAATTAATTATAGAGCGAAAAAATGGTATTAGAAAAAGAACTGAAATACATATCTTCGTATTACAAAGATAGAATAAATTGTTACAACTTAGATATTCGGCTACCCATACAGAAAATTTCATTTAATCCTGGAGACCTGAACTGCAATAATATTTATAATTAATACATGGATAATTATTCTTCTACAATACTATTTCGACTTATGAAAATTATATGTAACTTATAAATGGTCAGCGACCAATTTAATTTTAATTAAATATAAAGACACAATGTACCATAAATTAATCACACGGAAAGTATTGTCTACTCTTTATTCGCCATCACACCTTCATTCATTCATTCACCTAGTCCTCATCCATCTCTGTGTGCATCTTAAGATTCCGAACATGTGCTATCACAATTGCACCTGGATTCATGCTGTATAATTTATCGTGACGCGAAGCCCGAGTTAACGTTAATTTCGACGTACCTAAAGACGTCGATCGAGTACCGATACATTTCGATCTTCAACAGTGTATGCGTATCTCGTATAATCGAGTCCGGAAATATTCCTCTGATCGAGATTGGGAATTATTTTTGAACGAGTCAAAGTTCCTAAGCGATTGGCTAGTGTGCTAAGAATATCAAAGACAGCGCATCGCTATTATTAAAGGATAAGCCCCAAGTTGTCTTTTTGCACCTTTTAGTGAAGTGTCTAGAGTCTTACCAATTTAAGAAAACAATGTGATTTCATCAATATCACAAATTGTACTAAAAATTAATGTAAAATAATATATTATTAATGCATAATTACATTTGAATTTATTTCAACGATTTAACTAACGAGCATTTACTTTAAAATCCGTTAATTTTAATTCGTTTTTTTCACGATTAATAATAATTTCCAACTAGAATCGTATAGATACATATTAGAAATATAAATTTGAAAACCACGAGACTTGCCTTCAAAACTTCCCTGAAATTCCACCTCTTCGAGATCAAAAAGCAGAACTATGTATTGTTCTTAAACATTTTACCATGTGCAAATTCGACAATTGAGGTGCTCTCGCAAATTTTCCAGTCTAAACTGGGTAGGAGCCATTCCGGTGAACTAACCGAGAAAAACATTCGTTAACTCAGTCGTCTCTTTTGCTTACTCTTAAATATCACGTTTTGAACATTGTCAAACTCATCTACAAATCCAAAACTATCCTCACTTTCACAAGAATGCTTAATAAAATGCAATAGCCGAGGCAACTAGTTAAGCCTTCCGTGACTCTGTTTTGAAACATTTTAGTTTGTAATGGGATGAAAGTTAAACTAGTGATTGGATAATTGGATAATAAAATATATGAGCGCTGCGGATACTTTAAGCCATCGGTATAGAAGCTCTAAGTTTTTCGTATGATCATTTTGAACTATAGTAGCGATAGCTGGTTATAAAATATCTTACTATGCTTAATGATATCAATATCAATTCATTCGGCATTATCTATTTTCTAGTATTTATATTTTTGATAGCTTATGTATATCAAACGAGTATTACCCTAATTACCTTATGGAATTTAATATATATTCCAATAAACTATAATTTATTAGATCAAAATACAGTATTTCATAGCGTCATGTTATTCTCAGTTGGCGAAAACGTACCCACGTACTCAAGAGGTCAGCGTAACCAGAATAATGTCTAAAAAGTGAGCATCATGTTGCAGTACACCTGCTGTTACGTATTTAATCAGTACGCTATTTGTGCGTATTCGTTGACATTTATATTAGTCGCAACTTTGACATATAAGCCATAAGTAGGCCACTGGTGAGGCGATACTATCATATAAAAAGAGGTAAATATTCCTGTTGGTCTATTATTTTGAAATCGTGTGCGTAAAGAAGATCAGATTCATAAATATCTGTCATCCAACTTAACCGCTTGACTTTAACCACTAAAATTGTTCATCCAAATTTTATGTACAATGTATTTTAACTTTTACTGCTGTAACTTCGGGCTTTCTGTACAAATTTTTGTGCAAAAAATATTTTTCATACGCCTGTGATTACGAGCTTTCATTTAATTTTGCCTCTAGTTGATTTTAATTTTTTTTGCAAGTACATTTTTAAAATTTTAAATTTTAACCATACAGAATCATGCATTCGAGAGCACAAATTTATAATATTTGATAGGATTGTAAATATAAAACAGACTTGCCATTATATCAAAAGTTAAAGTTCTATCTAAGACTCGTCTTAAATTTACTTGAAAATAGGAAATAATTAATCCCTTAGTCTCTATTTGCTCAGAGCAACATGCAAATCAAGGAACGGAATTCAGTAATAATACATCCCGGGTTCCTAGCGTTATAATTATGACATTGATGGAGGTGATTAAAGGAATGAAATCGCGATATTAATGTTTTACGTTTTAATGGTGATAAATAGAATACGTAATCTTGAAGGATCTATTACACGCCGCTATGTTTACATAAATTCGTATGATAACTGCAATGTACTATACTGGCGCATGCTATTGCAATTTAAACAAAAAACAATCTCACTAATTTTAATAGAACACACCATCTGTTTATCAATGATAACAATAGGTATAATTTAATAATACTTTCAATATTCAAAGTTTAGGTATTTCTAAATTATTGCATAAATTAGAATTTATGAGTAGAATTATTATCAATATCAAGCCACAATTAAGGTACAAATAATAAGACTTCGAGGATAAATGACAAATGCAACGTTGCAACTTGATTAATCTATGTATATGCGTTAAAGGACTCGTGAGGTAATGTTGCACAGAAGCGAATAGCCATCGAAGTGTCACTAATTCGTTCCGTTTTGCGTCTCACCTCATCCGGCACATTTAGGCGAGCCGCCGCGATCTTTCTCGTGTTTGTTTTGTTAATTACACTGGAAGTGGACTGGGTACAGCCATCCAAAGGATCGCAGCCAAGTTGATCGCTCGTACCTGTCATAAGCAAGCGAAGCTCTTGGCTATTCCGATCCGGAAAATCGTATGAGATTCGACTTGCCGCCAGTGACCTAATTAACAGTGCACTCGAGGTTCCTACGGATGCACAAGTCTGTTGTTCCCATTGCCGTTGTTTTCATTCTGCGCGTAAACATCCGGGATTTCCCAGACGACGCAGACAACTGCACGAACGAGGATAACATAGGGTTATGTCCAGTCATTAATCGTCGCCGGAGCTAATTTGCCAGTCGGATTAGATTTGGGTATTACTGGGCGCAGCAGACTTGCTTGGAATTTCGAATGTAAGGCTCCTCATAGCAGCCACGGCCCGTTTTGACGGACGGCTCCATTTTAACTTGCCTATATACGTAATAATGCCTTTTACCCTTGGTTTAATGAGATTTTGAACTCAAGGGACGGCTTCTCACTCGCTAAGAGGGACAATTTGCAGTCTCGGCTTGGCTGATGCACACCGACACATAATTAACACGTGAAGTTCCTCAGCGTGTGCATAAGATCTCGAGGAAGGCAGCGCGAGCTCACCTCAGCACTAACTTTTTTTTTTACTCCCGAGTCAAAGAAGAGCGCAAATTTTATGTACAGCCAAGTACTCTTTGGCTGAGCCTTGCCTTGACTCCGTTGATGTACCTTTCGCTTACCAAGGATAAATCTTTAATGGCCACTGCAGTGCATTAATGAAATATCCCCGTTAGCATTCGTTAATATGTTGATATATATATATATATATATATGTGTGTGTGTGTGTGTGTGTGTGTGTATTATCCGAAACATTAGAAAATGAATTAAGGTCAAGAGTATGAAAAGTGTACGGATATACTTGAACAATGAGAAGTGATGATTTTTTGGCGGGAAAAATCAATTGTATCGTACATTGCCTCAGTGTAGTTGAGAAAGCGCTACTTTGGTGAAAATAGGAAGTGAAATTAAAGCTAACTTGGTAACGTCGAATTTTTTTCCCAATCAACGTTATTTATTACATTTTTGCTCAGCTGAATTTCTCACGATACTCTTGTTGAACTTTAGAATTTACGAGGTACGAAAAATCGCAGGCTTTTAATAAATTATATGTCAAACTATAGTGATTATTACTATATATGAAAAATAACTTTTAAATAAAAATTATACGATAAATTGTACGAGCATCACTGCTTTAGAGTGAAAACATTGGAGCTACAGGTTTCAAGTGATTTTATAATTAGATTTTTACGAATAAGATTTTTGAATTAAAATTTTTTTTGCTTTTTTTTTTTACTTACACGAGGAAAACAATTGCCAGAGCAATCATTTTGTTAAGTGATAGGTGTACTTAAGTTGGTTTTAACGAGTTTATACTGTTAACAATTATAATTAGTTATAATGTTTAAACAAGCTTGAAAGCATTTTCAGTAATTTAATTCCTTGTTCATTTTAATTCGACTTATTGCCCGATCTGGCTCTACATAAAATTATACTGCGAGTAAATGAATCATTAACTATTTTAAATAAACAATTATCCCAATAAGAGTTTAAATGCCTATCGATTCTATTCGCTTATCGAAACGTACTTTTTGGCCTGCTGGGTTGAGATGGAAATAACGAGCGCACTTGACACGACACACTCGAAAATTCTTCGTAATTGATCAAAATGCCTAACGCAGCGCACATAAGCTCGTAGTTTCTTTTTTCATCGCGAGCTGTCCAAATGATCTTTTGCAGGCACGATTTACGCGAGGATAAACTATCCGAAAGCGAGAATAGGCCGAAATGAAGAAGGGCGGCGCGAGGGTGGGGAGGGGGGAGGCGCCGGGTAAAGCTACCAGTAGGTGTACGTTGGTACGAGGGCGCGACCATAAATTTCCAGATAATGATCGCAGTACGTCTACGTCCGCGGAATCTACGTTCAGCTATGGGACCCATAACTTATCCTAACCACCACACGGCCATATGCACGTGCACAGCGATGAACCTGACTTCCCTCCATTGTCCTCGGTATTGACTTCCCTTTTTGTCCTCCGCGCGCCTGTTACTCCGGTACTTCTAGCAAATGTGCGAACGACGCATCTGCGTTTTTGTCATTAACGTACTCGTTGAATTGCCAATGGTTTTGTAGCGGGATGCACTTTTTGTTCTCGGCTACGCTTCTATCTCGACAGGTATTGTGCACGCGTGAAAATCTAACGATCTGTTTGATTTATAAAGTATTTTCATTTTTATAAGCTTTTTAAAGCAGTGAGTGCCGTATAAGTTCTGTACAAGAGGGATTACGATTGCCATCGGTTAAGTAGAGCAAGAGAATCGTATTTCATTTGTAAACATAAATATTCGAATCCATATAAAGTGTAAAATGGTTCTTGAAGTCAATTTATGCTCGACTTTTATTTGCGTATTTTGACTTGAAAATTGCCGTAGACCAAGCTGCGAGCTTAAAAATCCTGGAAAAAAAAAGTTGAATGTAATTTCTTTTTATAGTCACTCCATTGATCTTAATGTGACAATAATTTTACTTTACCCAAGTATTTTATATAATGTCATATAATAGGGATTAAGAATTTTATATTATATATATATATATATATATATTAATTGTATTTATAAGATTATCGCTTTTTGAACTACCATACAAATATAATTCAATAAAAACGTAAGAGAGTACGACAGTTCGTATCATTTATACAAAATATAAAAATTTGAAAATATATTTATAAATGTTTGATTACAGAGGCGGATTAAAATTTGTAACTGCTAGTCGCATTATTTAAGAAAATGGAAAATAGTATCTATGTTAATTATTCGTACAAAATTACTTGAAGAAATACGATGTATATTTAATGTATATAAACACTTTTAAGTATCATAATGACATATATCACTTCAATGTAAGGAAACATGTGAAACTTTCATCACTATAAAATCCATAGTTAGTAGCGGGAAAATACTTTTGACTTACCTACTAGTCTCAAGGTAGTGAAAAAGCATAGGGTCAAAACGGTTCTTGCAATTTGAGACGCGTGAAAGTTATGTTAATCTCAAACTTTAGCAATATTAGATACTGTAGCAGATTACGTAACAAAAACAGCGAGTAATTTCAAATTCTTCTACGTATCTTGTACTATATATTAAACTGATATTTAT
Source organism: Kradibia gibbosae (assembly GCA_018907135.1). NCBI lineage: Eukaryota > Metazoa > Arthropoda > Insecta > Hymenoptera > Agaonidae > Kradibia > Kradibia gibbosae. Next base: position 1,652,548 of record JACCHX010000003.1, on the reverse strand, counting down.
GTAATTGCACTTTCATAGCATAAGCTTAGCATAGCTTCTTGGATTGATACTCAATGTAATATTCTGTTTGTAAGGATTATTATACTATCTTTTTTTATGTAGGTAGCTTATTTTTTATGAAATTATCATAGTAAATTCGTGCACTTTTTTAACATATATCATTATTATTTTACTTAAGTAATAATGAAATAATAATAAGAAACTGCGAAGTGCTATTGTGAAGCGCTACTGTTTTTTAAAAATTTTTTTATGTAATTATATTAATAGTCGATTTGCTTATAATAAAGCTTTAAGTTTTTACCCTGATGAATAATGCAACAAGTAACTAAAAACTTGCATATATATATGTACATATGTAGATAAATATATATATACTAATGACATTATTACTAATTGAAGGGATCTAGCTATGGTATTATCACTCACCCAAATATAGTCCGACAATTTGGAGTTGCCATACTCTTGCGTCAATAACCTCAGTAAAGTTTTATACATGTATTACGGTATTGGCCGGGGGGAGATGAAGAGGGCTAGGAGAAGTTACTTTTAGACGACCGTCACCGACCGTAAAGCCCGTTCGTATTAATAATAGAGTTGCGAGCAGTAATTCGACGATAGAAAGAGAGTCAAGGCGTACACCTGCAAATGAAGATAACGAAACTTGCAAAACGAAAGCTATTTGTCTTTTTGGACTGTCACTTTATTTCTCTAAGATTTTGTACAATTTCCTTTTTATTTTATTGTATAACTTAAAAAATATTTGTATATAGGCGGATTTTTCAAAAAAATCGTGATACAAATTTTATTAATTAGTGCACTGCGTCAACTGATTCCTGTACATTTTAAGTATTCTGATAATCTACCCCTTTAAAAGAGAAACATAAAATTTAACAAGATGTCAACATACTTTCTATTAAATCAGTGTTAATATTTATTGTAATTTGTAATAAAATTTGTTGCGCAATTTTTGTAGAAGTAATTTACATTTGTATCATTCATAATAATTTGCCTGATTGAATATGCATCTTTTTAAAATGCAAAATTGTAATTACGTTTAATATAATATGTTTTTACTCTTTATCTTGTTATAAAATATTTCTCTGTCATTCTTTTGAAATTAACATAGTATGTTGTATTAGCAATAAAAAAATTTTCCTCGTTTACTTATAAACTTATTTAATAAGCTTTTAGCTGAAATATAATAGTATATTTTATTGCTCTTTAGATAGCACATTTCGCATCAATACTTATTAGAAAGGGCAAAGTGTAGAAATTAAATTACTTGGCATAAATTTTCTTACAAATCCAGCTCTTGTATTTTATTTTTCAAGGTATTTTTTTTAATTAATGGAAATACAATAGCTCTCACAAGCATCTCATAGAATTGAAAATATCGCTAAGTTAGTATTAATTGTTAGACATCAAAAAGCAACAGAAGAATTCGAGACCTTTACAATAGGATGTAAATACATGTAACTGTTACCTAGCCAGAAAAAAGATGAAAAAAAACATGACTCCGTTTCTTGTTCATACAGTTGTAAGCGCTTTAAAGAGTTAGAACAAATACGATTGGCTTTCTTTCTTCTTTTTTATATCCCAACAATACCGTCTGCACAAGCCGATAGAGTAGTTTTCGACTCCATATGAAGTGCCCGTACGTTCACCTTTCAAAAAGCTCTCACAATCTCCTAACAGACATACGAGAAATTCTTTGTCGGACGTTTCTACTCAATAGTTCAAAATTGGTTCCTTTCTTCTTTACTTTTTTCTCATTCATTCTAATGCCCTGTTGATCCTATTTCACTTATTCACGCAATGAAAATGATACACTAACGAGTTCTTTTAAAGAGAATTTAGGCTTACTCTTTTAGATGCGATTTTTTGCTATTAAAATATTATACTCTTGCCTTTGGGAGAAAAATTAAGTAAATTACTAGTATTTACCTTTGAAAGTTATCTGTCGTTAAAGGCTTTAATGATGAGTAATGTGTAGTTTTGCTAGTACGAGCCATAAACTTATCATCGAATCGTAAATTTTAATATTCAAGAAATGTTTCGAATAAACATTTTTATTTTAATCTAAGACTGTAATTAAATGTGAATTTTTTTTAAAACCCTAAAAGCTTGTAATAATATATTTGCATAATGCTTTTTAATGTTAATGTCATTAGGATTCAATTTAAAATTTAATACTGAAGTATTGTTTTGTTTTGTAAAATTTCTATCTAATCCTGCAAAATTAAATACAATATTTTCAAATGAAGTAAAAATATAAGACGATTTTGTATTTTAGTTGGCTACCATTTAGTATCCGATATTTTCTTCCGATAAATAACATTCCCATTAAGTAGCATAGATCGACGTTTCATCGCGTGACGCTTGATGCCTCGTCGAAATGCAATACACGCAATGACGAATTAGTGATAAGATAGGATCAGATACAAGGATCAAGGTGAGAACCAGTGGCTCCAATCCATTATTACATAGAAATTGCAAATTTAATTAACCAGAAACCTTAAGATAACGCTTCATAACGAAGTGATATTCTTCGTCTTTTCGAAAATTTTTTTATCTGTATAATATACATTTTGTTTGTGAACTGAAACGTCGAGTTAGGATGCCTACATTTTACTTATTTGCAATAACACGTTAATGGATCATTGGATTTTTCACTTATATAATGTGTAACTTAATGTAATGTAGTTCTTTTCAATGTTAAAAAAATTCATTAATTTATCAAAACAAATAATTTTATTTTTAATTATCTAATCTAATTATGATTAATAAATAAACGATTGTATATATAAGTTATTTCATTTTCATTAATACATTGAAGAATGTATTTAATTTATATACACCTTTCAATAAACTTTTTTTTGTATGTATCGACGTTTTTATGTTGATTGGAGTATCATTCCTAAAATATTATATTTGTGCTTTTAAAGTTTTTCCTTTACTGTATTATTTAATACCAGTAATGATTCTATTTAGTCTGAGTATTCGAGTTGTTTACTGATATTTTTACCCGTATTCCAAATAATTGAAACATCACAGCTACGATCTGCTAATGAATATTGCTTTTGGTTTTATGGGTACGTAAGTAAATTGCATTAAAATTAGAAAATAGTTTTCTCTAATAAACAATAAACAATAGCAGTTTATTGTTTAATAAAACTTCAGATGCATTAATTTTTTATTTCATTTCTAAATAATTAATTAATACCTTCTATTATTTACCAGTTTCATTGATAATTGCAATAATTCAAAAACAAATCATATCATACATACATAAATCATCCAGTTACTTATTGTTCAATCGCTTAATGATACAAAAACACATAAAATTTTTTGTATTCTATGCAGTTATAGACAGGCACTCATGCGCATACTAGGAATTCTCCCTAGCCTTAGCACATCACTCTGATTTAGATTTATATCACGTGCTCATGAATCGATAAGAAATAAAGTAATTTCATTCGAACAAGATTCATCCAAATCGCTATCATAAATACAAATAAAACATCGAATTGAATCAGAATTAAATAGTGCTTATTAAATAATGTCATTTGTGTGTACTCTATCTAATTAGTTGCAATAAGTTACAATAATAGTGTTAAGATTTTGAATTGTGACTTAAGGGCATGGAAAATATTGATGGAACCATCTTCTGATGTCCAAGTAAAGCATATAAGATAGAGATCTTCATATAAGATAAAAGTGACGCGACTATATTTTAATGTCAGAGATTTTTCATGAGAAAATGTAAGATTGCCGTTTTATCGTGAGTGTATGTATATCATTATAAGAAACTAGATATCATTGAAAATTATTACAGCCTTGTATAAATAACTGTGATTTATATACATATAGATACTAACAGTTAGGCTAAAAAAGTTAATGTATTAAATTTTATAAGAATTCGTCTGTTTTAGAGATAATTTACAAAATATTAAAAATTATTCATTCTGTTTCATAAATTTTCGCTAAAATTTGTAATCATTTAAAATATTCAAAAAATTTATATTTATTCTTTTTAATTTTAACACGTATTTGCAATGTGTAATTCTGCTCGATTATTGCATAAGAATAAATAATATATTTTTTATAAAAGTGCACTAAACTTAAAATATAACGTACCAAGAGTAACCTCGAAACTTTCTGTTAAGTACCTACTAACATGAGCATATACAAACAAGAATAAAGTTACGAAGAAAACTAAATTCAAGCAGTATTTTTCTTTTATCCGTTGTTTTTTGAGTTGCGGTCTCTTTCCATATATGTATATCGAGGCAATTCCGGATGTAGCAAAAAAACATCCAAAAAATATATTTGCAGGTGTTGTTTTTTAAATGTCTAGAATATATTTATATATGCATTAGTTTTATTAGTACATTTTTATTTTTCAAAGCATAAACATTAAAAAGAAATGCTTATGTTGCAATAAATTATTTCGATGATTTAAATGCGATACTTATATTGATGCAATAATTTAAAACTGATGTGCTTGTATTTTTGCATTAGTAGTAAAAATATCATTATAGCAGTAGTATTTAAAAAAAAAACAATAATTAGGCACAATATTACAGAGAAAACTATCGAAAGCCTTACTCTGCCGAATTAGAACTTCACATTCAAAGGATCGACTATAAGTAGTGAAATCTTGTTACTAACTTATAAGCTGCGAAATGTGCGTATTCTAAGTACAAGAAGCTTTCAAGCTGCTTTCTACGCATACGTTAGAAGTCGCATGTGTCGTTGGCAGCGACCGTTTCAACGTCCTCTGATGTCAGGGTAAATAGACAGAGTTTGATATAGGCGAAATGCAATAGGGCGGGACTAAGAGAATGAGAGAGAAAGAGAAAACATTAGATAGAGACAGAGAGAGAGAGAGAGAGAGAGAGAGAGAGAGAGAGAGAGTAAGTTATCTCCGTTCTACACGACGTTTCATACTCGGGCATTTCCCCAAAGGACGTCGTGGGTCGGTCAGCTCCTGGCTAGCCGCGTTTGAGCGCAAAGCGATTTTCGGATTCTGTCCGGAACAAATCCCCCATAGAGTCGTGGACCCACGCGACCAGATCCGATCGGCGCGATTTACGCTGGATCGATGCCAAGTGGCCGCCCATTCCCCGACCGTATTAGCATTCGGTGTTTCTCCGGGATCGCGGAAGCACCGACGGCGTCTCTTGGTCGCGGTGACACTGGGAAGAAGTGTGGGAATAAAGTTTGATCCCGGCCCATCGAAGCGACTCACGTGGATTCTCCCACTGTTGCGCCTTCGCTTTTTTTTTTGTTCCTTCCGCTTTGGCGTTTCCAGTTGGCAGACGCACGAATCGCTGCTCTTGTTAATTGAGGCTCGGTCAGATGAATTATCGCGAGTAGTTGTTTCGCCCGTTAAGCTGCCCGCCTCTGAAACAGTATATTACTCTAAGATTTTCCATATCTGTTTGGCATTTTATTACGCTATTTGTTAGGAAATAAATACAATATCTTATGCCGAATACTCTTGCTATGTTACATCCCGATCATCCGTTTTTCTATCAAATAATTCGCCGATAATAAGCAAATCCTTAAAATATTATGTTTTTAAAATTTTTTCAATTACACAATAAATATCTTGTTTCGGTCAACTGAAAAATAAAGCATAGCCATTTGACTTTCATTGAATGCATTTAGTAAAAAACAAACACTTACATTTACATAGTTTTTTTTTCTTCGTTAATAATTTTAATACAATATCAATCTGTTCTACGCAACAAAATAATCAAATCATAAAAAGGAAACATATTCCGTGTACATTGCATGGATGAACAAATCGTATGCACATATGATTCTTTTTTGGAAATCCAGATTTATTGTGCGCTTAAAAAAAAGAGAGATAATCTATAATTGAATAAATGCATGTACATGTGCTTAATATATAGTGAAAATGTACTTTATAAATTAGTATATAGATTATATTGATGCGTTAATCTCATAATTGAAGATGCATTTAAAAATCAGTTACAATGTAATGTAATATATCTAATCAGTTGCTGTAGGCCCTATGAATGACAATAAACGTATTTCGTAAAAATACAGATTTCCGTTGGTATACACGAGAAAAATTCGGTGTTCCATTAAAGTAATACATCACGTCTTATCATCAATGTACACATGAAATCCATTTCAGCGAGGGACGTACAATAGGAATCACAAGAGATACAATCGTCGGCAGACGATGGAACATACCCATGGGAAAGGATGAGATGTTGAATGTAGTCATACAGAACAACTAGATCGCATCGTTGCATACGCGCTTGATTTCGACTCGCTAAGTAAACGGAAAATGCAATCGCACCGAAGTATTTGTATACGATATTTCAGAAGTTGCGTGTCAGGGCGGGGGGAGGGAGGGAGGGGTCAGATGGACCAGATTTAAGGGGAGCCGTCGTAGGGAGGCGAGCAGCTCGCGTCGCGGTCACGTTAATGGAAGTTGGCCTGCACTCGGACCCGAATCCCGGGACTGATGAATATGCTCTGCCTGGGCTCTAAAGAACTCAAATAACGTACCGATGTATTGTATTGGTTTCAGATATCGGACGTCGAGATTGCTTTAGATGTGCAATGCGATACGATGTTGATTTAGAAAACGAAACTGAATTCATTTGCACGGGATCTTATTTAAAATATTTAATTAGCTTTTATGATTTATAGAGCATACAATATAATATGCGTTTGACTCCGCTACTATATTTTTGTTGTTATTTAAAATTAAAAAATTTCTTTTTAGCACAAACGTGTTTTTAATACATTGTTACCTTTAAAATTGTTTCCGTTTATTTACTATATTTTAGCTTTATTTATTGGTATAATAAAAAAAGTGACACATTTATACCATAAAAAAAAATTGAAATTTACATTTTGTTTTTAATTTGATGGTATTATTACATTGTGTTCAATGAAGTCAAACAAAATAAGTTGTAACACTATGTACTTTCCATAAATTGTAGTTTTATTTGTTTATAAAAAATTTTCAAACATTTTTTATAATTACTTCAAAAACAGAATATTAAACAATATTTATATATTTTATATCTATTCATATATGTAAATACGTTTTCAATAACTATTAACGCAGTTTTGGTAAATTAAAAAAAGTTCTAGTAGTACAAATGATGACAGGTCAGACGATACTACTATCAATTATTACGAACTTTGATAAATCAGAAAATATATAAATTAAAACTACCTGTATAAATAATATAATTTATTCTTATATTTACAATAATATGTGTTAAAAAAACATTTTGTTTAAAATTTGTATTTAAAGTTTTTATTTAAAATATTTCAATTAATAGAATAGTTATAGTTAATATAAAAGCAAACTTACTAACTAAGGACTTACGTTATATAAGTAAAAAAAGCTTCATTCACTTATTTTTAAATAAATGAAATGTTTATTATGTAAACAAGATATTCAATGTTCATTGAACGTACCTCGCATGCAGCTGGATCATTTATTTAAAAAGTTAGCGTTCCATCAAGTTTCCAGAAGGGACTGTAAAACGAAAGGGTATAAAACAGTAATATCCTCAAATTACAAAAATTAAAAGTAAACGTAGGAATTCAATCTATGTTCTATTAACTAGTTATATTAATTTAAATATAAGCGTCCTTATTTTACTCTGTGTACGAGTTCTATTTGGTTGGTACCTTAGGTAAAAATTTTTTTTTTACATTTTCAACACTTCCAGTCCGTTTTTAGCAGTCCAATTTTTCTATTTATCATAGGGATTGTTTCTCATTTTACTCTTTTCTTGATATCCGTTTTTCTGTTTGAATTTCGTATTGAGAACAAGTATAGTATATGAGAAGGAAAAAGAATTTTTTAAATTCGTTTATGTATATATAAATACGAAGACTATATGTTAAAATAATACATTTTTCTTTTAATTTACAAAAATTAAATACTTAATTAAACATAAGCTTTAACTTTGTTACTAAATTAAATTTAAGAATAAATATTTATTTAATATTCCTTTTTATATACTAATTATACATGTACGTTATTTATTTAAATTTAATAAGAAAAACTGCTTAATATACACTGTATAACTGTTATAATATATTTTAGAATTATAGATAGTGTATCTTTTAAACATTACTAAAAGAAAGAATCATATACACATTCTTAAAAATCCATATTCAAATATAATATTTGTAACGCATCGATATCTATTGGAATTTCAGACTATAATTATAGATATTGTACATGTATATCAGAATAATATTAAAATTATTGACATTTTCTATTAATGAAACATTTAATTATGAAAATAAATTTAATTTTTATCTGTTTATACTATATTGCAATGCATAATATGATATAGATAACACGACAAATATATATATATTTTTAAAAAATCCAATAAAAAAAATTCAATTTTCAAACATTATTTTCAATAAACTGTTTTTTTAGCAAATCAATGTGAATAAACATTAATATTCGAGAAATATTAATTTAATGATGCATTGATTTATCGACCAACTATCTTACAGTTGCCAAGAATTTTTTTCATAATAAATAACATTTCTCCCATACTATATCACAAGAACATTTAATTAATTAGAGCATAACTTGCTAACACATTTACCTTATTGAATTCGTTAAGCGCCATTAATCTGTTCTATTTAATTTTTTTTATTTTTCGTCTACTTCAAAAATTTTTATCTCGTGTCTGTTTAATCTTCGTAAGCGATGAATTAAAAAATCACTTTCAATTATTTTATTGGATTAGTATATAGATTGATCAATACTGAAGAAATATAATTAAAATGGCTCTATAAATTTCAGTTAGTAATTATAGCAAATATAAATGATTTGATGAAATATTTGCTTAGAATAAAGCATTCAATTTTTAATTGAAAATCATAAGCTAATTAATTGTTTTGATTTGAATTACGATTTGAAATATACTTTAAAGAGACTTATGCACTAATTTTACAGTAATTCTTGAATGATAGCATTGACTGTTCACATACACTTTGTATTTATGATACATTTAATTGGGTATCGTTTTATTCAATAAATTTTACTACGATCTTTAATTATTGTGAGATGACGGTTGGTGATAAATCTGCCCGTTCATGGTTGATTCTACAAGCAGAAGTGAGTACAGTGGAGAGCAGCAGATGCCATGGATCGGTATAAAATAGTCACATTAGTCGTGTCAATGGTTAATTGGGCCGCTAGACGATATGAGGCTTCATCATTCAGCTCTCTCCGAAAAACTTGGTGTGGCCAATTACTAGACGTTCTTACAAATTCTCACTTGGTTGTCACTGCTGAATACAAGGCACTTAACGTTTCAACTGAATTTGTTTTAAAAACATGCTCCCAAAGAAATCTCTCTCCATTATGCTTTGAATCCAAACAAAATTTGAAGGCAATTGATGTCGTTAACATTAACGTGAGTTGTCATTTACTGAATTTTACTTGAATGATAAAATGAATTACAATTCATTCGAGCATACTGTTCGATATTTCAGTTATTTCTTGCATTTTTTAATAAAGGCCGCTTTCATACCACAGTGATTATGATTTTTTTAAGAAATTGTTTTCTTTCATTAGTTATAACAAATTGAAAGGAAGAATTTTGCAGGTAAATACCATTACTCATTTTACTAAAGGGCGCTATAAAATATTTATTTAAAACAAATCTCACTTACAGTCTTTGAAGAAAACGTAAATAGTATAATTTTAATTTGCTTAGCTCTGATATTTTATTCAGAAAACGAGTATTTTTATTTATAAAATTATAATTAATTTTTAATATTTTTGGTATCTGTACACAAATAACAACTCAAAGAATTAACGTATATTTACCATTAATAACATAAACCAAATAGAACTAGGATAAAGCCAGGATATTTAATATACACGATAATTGACGTTTAAAATAAACTGTACAAGTAATTTTTTACTGAATATCGATGCATGAGTCGGCAGGATTTTTCATCTTTATTTTGAATTTCATCAAACTTATTCAAATTAAAAAAAATGGAAACACTAATAGATTTCATTTTACAAGAAACAACAATATTGATATTAATTTGTACTGAATTCGGGCATACCATAAATTTATAATTAGATTATTCAGTATTTCCGGCGAATAAATATTTCAGGAGAAATGGATTTTATAAAGAAGCGAGACCTTTATAAAAGGGATAAAATTATTAAAGAAATTTTAAGATAACGTTTTCTTTAAAATGCACTGCACATGTAGTTGTTTTACTCATAAAAATGTCAGGTTAACAATAGATGTGCATTCTTTTGTGCGAAAAAAGAGTAGTGAATCGGTTAAAAAAGTCAATGGAAAGAAATAAAGCATGACGAAGTTATATAAAAGAAGTTAGTACCGATAAACATTAGGTTTCATTTTTTCAACATTGCTCGAGCAATAACTTAATTAAAAGAACTCAATTTGATATCATTTGTCATTTTGAAAATAAATAATTTATGTTTTTGGCGATGCTCGTTAAAAAATTGCTTGACTTCTATAGTTATTACGTATTTTTAAATTTATATATTACAGTAGTATAAATTTAAATAAAACTAAATATTGAACTTTCTAGAATAGTGTAATACATTGTGATAAAAATTTACTCGTAAAAGTAACTTTTATTCTTTAATATTTTTTTTAAAATGCTGCATATAATGTATTTCAAAGACACAATAAAAAATGTCAATTCAAGAATAAATAAAAGAAATATATAAATTTTCATTTAAAAATCATAATAAATCTACATACATTACTTTATTATAGATAAATCATTTAAAAAAAGCTACCACGTCAAGGAATTAAAATTTTTTTATTAAAAATAATTTCTTTTAAAAATATGTTGCTACGCTTAAGAGGATAAAACTTTTAAATTAAAATAATGCAACATTCGCAATATTTTGAAATCTAAATATAATTGTCGTATTTTTATTTATTTTTTTTTAAAACTCATTAATGTAAAATAAGAAACAGTTAATGTAAAAGCTATTAATTTTCTAAGCTCGTAACAGTAGTATAATATATAAATAAAATACTATTTTTATTTTTCTCAATTTCATACAATGTATTCACCGTATATGTGCTTTATTTAGTATAAAAATGTATTAACAAAAAATGTATTATTTATACTTAATTAATTTTTGTAAGCTTATTAATCCGATAGATTACTTTTGAATTTAATTGTATCATTATTTTTTCAATGTGCGATTGACTTTAACATTAAGCTAAGCCACCACTTGAAAGAAAAAATTCGCAATTGGTTTTTACTTTTTAGAATGGAGAACCGCGTTATAAATTCGTATGCAAGAAAAATTCATTTATGTATTTAATATTTAAATAAATACTTGGTAAATAAATAGGTTTGGTGTATAAATTATTTTATAGCAAACTGAAGCATTGATTAATCTTAAAAGTATGTATGTTGAGCAAGGAACCAAAATAGCTCACGAAAAATACAATTGTCTCTCTCTCTGTCTCTCTCTCTCTATGTAGAGAAAAAAAAATTGATATATCGTAAACACGATCTCGGTTAAATAACATATGAGGGATGTACATCTCGGGGTTTGTATAAAACATTTAGCACTGCGCAAAAATCACGAGATGCCGTAGAAGCTCGCATAATACGGAGGTGCACGAGGAGCCAATCCATTTTCGAGATCCGGGGCGTAGCAGATAAAGGACCTTCCGTGGTAGAGTATTATTTTCCATCAAGTTCGGAGGTTTTAATAGCGAAGATGCCGAGAAGCGAGGCATCCGCTGCACCGCGAGCCTACAATCCAATTAAACTCCAAGAAGTCTTGGGATTGGAATCGATGGACACTCGAGCGCCTCCGAGTAGGCGCACACTTCTATACAAGTTCACCGGCATTAAACAGTGGCTTCACCTGAGCCCTTTCTCCGCTGCAGATCAAACATTGCCACTCCCCCCCCCTCACCCCCGGTCACAAGACGTGCCATGAATTTCCATTTACTTCCACGCGAGTCCGATTAGGTGCGTGAGCGGATTAAGCAATGCCTCGAGCTACCCAAGAAATATTAACCTTCGATTGGCCTTGCGAGGCTCATTCAATCCACGCTTATACTTTATCCACTTGAGCCGAGTAACGAGCCATCTTCCAAATTAAGTTGCCGGAGTTGTTTGAAAAATAGCTTCCTTTTTATCTAATGGATGATACTTTTAATTCTATCGAGGTTGAAAAACATTAACATTCCTATAATGGGTTACTTGATTGTGGTAAAAAGTAAAACGCATTCTCAAATTTACACCAATTCTAGCATCCAGGGAGCATTAACAATATTTACTTACAATAATGGTATACTTTTGAATCCTTAGCAAAATGTTTCTCCATTATAATTATGATAATAGTTTCACAAAGATATTAAATAATAATGCAAATCGTAATCCAAAGGTCTATTAATCAAAAGGTATTTTAATATACAGTGAAATCATTCTTACGATTAAACCGTTACCATCTATTAAACGGGATATTATTTTAAGTGATGCATAGAAAACTAGTTATTATACATGCATGCATTGATTAAATATATTAATTGTTGCCAATATTTAAAGATAACTTTTTTTAATACAATTTTGTGTAGATATAATATTGATATATTTCTATACATTATGCAACAATATTAATAAGAATATTTTTTATTTCAGGTAAGCATCACCACTTTATTCTCAACAAAGAATTTCGTAAGTTTATCCTCGCCAAAGTATGTTATTTACTACATTTTGCAATGATTATGAAAAAATATATGAGTGTAAAAATATTAAAGAAATAATGATTTATATTTTTTCGAAAAATTCAATACCGAAAGTCGAACATGAAGTAAACTTCATGAAGTTGAAATGTTCCAGTCTACATTTGTCATCGGCATTAAACTCTTCGTGATCGTTAATTCTTATAAAACTTGATTTAAAAATACAATTCTTCTTTTTTAGCAAAAATATAATTTACAATCAGTATCTCCTTTAAAAGTTTGAGATAATAATTCTCTCTATTTTACGGTGACAAAGTATTAACTACATAGTAATAAAGAGATTTTCATCATAAAAATAAGCGTGCGTTTCCGTTTTTGACCTATCGTTACAATTTCAGTGTAGTTTCCCACAATTTTCATTAACTCCAAGTAATAATAATAAAATATATAACAGTATTATTACTAGAGCTATAATTTCTTGTAAATGTTACCACCCAGTGTTTCGCACAATAAATTTCATTACTTCAACAAAATTAAGATTTACGATGTTTATGCATATATATATATAGTAGTGCCATTGCCCTTAAGAAATTTTTTGTAAATAAAAATTGCAAGAAACAAATGCTACTCACGTGTGGGCGTATCGAAGAAAGCAATCTTTCGACACGTTTTATCCGAGCGAAGGAGCCGCCGCGCCTCATTCGAATATTGTCCTAAGAAGGTGCGTCGATTAGAGGCCGGTGGAAGCCCTCCTGCCCTAGTGGGGCCGCGTAGTAAAAACGAGCGCGGGCTCAGGGACTGGGAGAGGAAAATGAAAATCGGGTGCAAACCGGACGCGACAGGGGACTCGCGTGCACGCGATGAACGCAAGCGCAGTGAATGCGCAGCGGTTCCCTCCCATTTTCCGCGTAGCCGCCGACGCCGCCCGGCGCTATTTCCCAGCACTGTCCGTGGGAAAACGAGGGCTGACACCCCGTCGGGCCGAGACCAGCGAGGCTCAGTCGCGCCTCGTCCTCGTGAGGCGCACCGCGATACCAATGAACTCGCGAGGCTTGTGCTCAATCCTACCGTGTGCTGTGGTGAAGTGTATGTTGCTGTGCCTCGGTAATCGACTGTGCGGGTAGCGTCTAGCGACAGGTACCGAGGATTTTTATGGGGGGGGGGGTAGGAGAGCAAGTACCGGGACCCTGGAAAGGCCTTAGCCGGACGTTTACCATTTCTGTACTATGCGTGTAAACCCGAGGTGCTTCTGTAAGCTCTGAGGGAAGGAGAGCCCCGAGTGGACGTGAACGATTCTTGAATTGGCTCGTCGATTTTCTCCTCGTGGCGCGATGCGTCTCTTATTATTGCTTTACAAAATAATTATCTTAGATTTAAATGTGTACCGAGAAAATTCTTCTTCCGGATCATCACGATCCCATGCACATGTTAAAACTAATGCTAAAACCAAAACCTTGTTCTCTATTGTGTGTTTTCAGAGAAACCAAAATCTTTTTATTTTACCTTTTTACAATTTTCCGACAAATTTTTACATCTTACACGATATAGTTGATGTTGACAGTTGATATCAATTTCTCCGTCAATTCATGGATAATTATAAGGAATAAGACAATTTCATTTTCACCATTTTTCTAATGATATTAAATGATATTTTCTTCATTTAGTTACCATCAATGATATTTTTTTAAAAATCTAATAACCCTAGCTTCTTTTGTTTATTTGAGGAAAGAATTAATATTATTGAAAAATACATATACTGTCAAAAGGAATTACATATAATTAGTCAGTTTAAATCTTAATTTTATGTATTCACTGGCTTTCATTTCGTTGTTTGGTACTTCTTCTTTATCCCAAAAATCAGTTTTTATTTTATACTTGAGCAGGTATTTGAGATAAATAGATTTTATATAAAAATATTAACACGGATATTAAAATATAGAGTAATAAAATTAAGTTTTATACAATGGAAACATTTAGAGATTATCACAAGTTATTAATATAAAAACATAATTTCAAAAATAATTATAATTCCAGAAAAAAGTCATCTTAAATTCATTTGTAACTCAAACTAGGAGATTTTTCTTTTTCTCTACAGCCCATCTATTTTCTCTGGAACAGAAAACGAATATTCTCTGGTCGTGAAAAGTAGTTTCCAATCTATCGGCTCCTAGTGTATAATACATAAATTGCAATGAATCTAATAGAATTATTGAATTCACTCTATGAATGCGTAATAAAGTTATTCTAAATTATCCAAATAAAATTCTTTACATTTAAGGTAAAATGAGCTGTCATTCTAAAATAGAAGAAAATTTCATTTCCAGAAAGTAGAATTTATAAGTATATTCCGTCTGTTAGGTATACAATTGATTGATACAATTTTAATATTTACAAATATTTTAATTTGATTGTAATTAAAAAACTACTTTAATATACTTAATTACAATATAACCACTCTATTTTTAAAATATTGTTAAATTAAAACACTGAACAGACAAGCATTTACTGATATACGTAATAATCGCAATGGTAATCAAAGCAGATAATGTGTCAATTATAAATAACTTCTTTCTATTCCAATATAAAAAATTTTATGCAATTATACGACTTACATATTACACATTTTTTAAGACTGTAAATAATTAGTTCTCAGTAATCGATTATAAAAGTTAACTTAGTCTTCAAAACGGGTGAAATAAAATAATATTGAAGTTCTTTTTTTAAATGAAGGAAGTCATTTTATCCTAAAAATCATAAGTACTATTGAAAAATTTTCTCAATACAGATTTTTATATAAAATAGGACATATAAAACTAATGTCAATGAAGAGTTCGAAAGTACAGAATTCGAAGGAATTATCAGATATAGAAAAGCAACACTTTTATGCTCTAAAATACAAATACATGTTCATAAGCGCACGAACCAGAAGACAAAATACAAAATAAAGTATCAGAAGAAGTATATCCTCTATATTTATTTTAAAAATTCTATACCATAATGATTCTGCAGTACTCATTCGTCGGTCTAATAGTGTATGTAGTAGCTCAGCTCGACGCATAGTCAGACGCGGAAGTACAGAGAAAGAAAACGAACCAAATAAAAGTAACTACGACATTGAATTCAATAATTTGTATGTTTTGAATTACGTTTTCAAATACTTATCCAATTGTAATTTAGATTGTAAAATAAATTATTGCTTTCAAAAATTGTATAAAGCTTTAAATTGGATGAATAATTTATAAATATATTGAAGATACTGTATATAAGAATAATGAATAAAATACTTGATAATCTTATTTGAAACATTACAGCTAATTGGTTAATTTTTTATTATTATTTTTTGTTTAAAATTATTGTACATGTAAGAAAGTCCATTATTAATTCTATTACTATATTATTGCAAATATATTTTATTACAGTCATATATTTATTTTATTTTTTTTTTTCACAAAAATAAATAGTCGTGTAGGAAAAATGTAAATATTATTGTTATTTTACTTCTGCTGAAAAATAAAAGCATTGAATAAATAATATACTTTAATATAGTAACATACTAAATGTTGTCATCATTCTGTAACAAAGTTCTTTATACAATGATACGAATATCTAAATCTGCTTTACATACGTCTACGTGATACATAGTTTTTACGCTTTTTTCTAATAGAATTTTTATGATTCTCCTATCAAATCTTTTCTGGTTTGGAGTAATAAAATGTTTCATTGCGACTAAAATTAAACTAAAATACTGTACTGTGAAATGACAACCTGCATACCAATCGCAATTTACTTTAGTCAGAATTTTACAATAATACCTCGAATCGGATTGACATGTGATGCGACGCGCATCAGTAGTACAACACCGCTAAGGGGAAGTGATAAAAGCTGAAAAAAATAATCGAAAGAGAATGAAGAGAGAGCAATGACGATGACGAAAAACTCGGCTGATTTACATCGCAGAATCCTCCTCCCTTCTAGCACTGCCTGCAACCTTTCCGGTACAGCAATTTTCGATTTACACTTTGCACCAGAAAGCGTGTATTAAATTTCAAGACGAAGACTCTTCCAGCAGGCATAAAGTTAGTGCTTTTAGTCCTGTTTGAAGTACCTAGTTTCCTACTTTTCGATTCTCTTGCTTACCAACGTTTTCCGAGACGTGTGAATATTTCTGTTGTCGCAACGTTATTTCATTTCTTTTTCCTGCTTCCGCCTCGATGAATAATTCTGAATAAATTAGCATTGTAGTTTCGACGTGTAGAAGTTTTTATTCTTTTTACATGTGCTTACAGGAGATATGCGCTGACTATGTTTGGATATACTATTTACAATGGATGTTAGTGATATCGAAAAAATAGAGCCGAGAATTCTAGGCTATTCAGAAATTACATTTCACGTAAAAACTTAAATTAATAGAACTGAGCGTACAAAGCGTATATTAACATATTAACATGCGTACAAATATTGTTATATTTCAGTAAAAATAATTACCTAGATTAAGTGATAAGATTGAATATAAGATGAATACACTTGATTTAAGATTGCAGAACGGCTTTTCTTTAATAATATTATACTAATTCTAGAATTATTAATATATGTCTAGTAACCTATTTAGTGGTTATAGAATATAAATTTTTTTAAATAAATAGTAAACAAATTTTCTTGTACTATTTTTTCTTGCACACCGTAAACATCAAATAAATGTACGGTAAATGTTAAAATAATTGTATTTTACATTCTATTTCAAAATTTATATACTTTTTAATTTACACATGTATAGATTAATTTAATTTATGTTACTAAAAGTACCAAAAAATTTAAAGACCAGTTTTATCCATTCTTCGTAATAGTCTAGTATTAATAAAAAAATTCTTTCAATATATAGATAATTATTAAATATATGTATAGGATTAACACCTCGATTATTTCAAACAAATAATACATAAAATTTAGAGAATTGATTTTAAATTTAAATTGTTTTCATAATGATTTAAGAGTTCTACCATATATCTTTCATCATCTTTATTTATCAGCTATTTCGAAATTATTCATAATAATGATAGCTTAAATATAATAATTATATAATAATTCAAAATAACGTAGAAATGAGTTTCTAGATCATTTACCTTTTTCCGATACGTTTTCAATTCTTGATTTTTATTGAGCTTTAAGTTTACTTAGTAGTATTAGTATGCCGTTATCAATAAAATTAAACCAAAAAAAGCCGCTAATCATGAACTTTACTGTTTGCTCGTTTCATTAATTTACTTTCACTTATTACACTTTATTACATATTTTCTATATCATTGCAGACAAATTTATTGTTTTTTAATAATAAACTAAAAAACTGATTATGCTTTTATGTATTTTTATTGATTTATGTAAATTTGTGATCTACGTTTGTAGCATATTTAAAAAAAATTTTTTTGATAACAACTTTTTTATTTTAAAATTAAAAATAATTATAAATGCAAAAATTAATTTTATACACGTTTGCTAATCAATATCAAATATATAACATAATCTCATTATGATATTTTTATGAACCATCTGATTCGGACACTACATAATTAAGAGTACATAAACGCATAAAATGATCTGCTCAAATTAATTCTGTATATGCCATACATCATAGATATTGAAACGAATATGAAATAAAGTTCTTTAAATACTACAAAAAATGGATATAAAATTAATTTAATAAACCATATCATATTTTAAGATACAATCATAATTAGAATGAAAACATTTCATTCTAATTAATTTATAGAAGGAATTGTAAACTTGCGTAACTCGATATTTAATAAGAAGGCATTAAAATAAAAGACTCAAATAAAATGTTTTTTTGATATGACTTTTTTGTTTGAAACTTAGTCTGCTTAATATACATAATGAATAGATTTATGAATCAGCTTACAATGATTTTATACATGTTTTGTGTGCAAGAATATAAAATTCAGTTGTTTTTAAAATTCAAACAGCAAACTAACTACAAAATATTCATTCGCAAAATTTTCGTAGCGATGTTAAACCGGATTCGCTCATTTGAACAAAAGTACAATGCGCCAATCCGCATAATAAATTATCCTTATTTTCTATCAATTAGCAGGATAGTGCCGATGTTTATACAATCCCTTGAAAAATAATGGCCGAGCCCTCCGGGCAATAAAGCGCTTGGGACGCATTCATAAATCCGGAATCCATCCAATCAAAATAATTAGGAAGCGCGAGAGTAAAAATAAGGTTAGCGCCTGAGCCGCCGGCCATTCGACCAATTAATTAAAGTAAGCCCCACGCGAAAAAAAAGAGTTCGAGGACAAGTAAGAGGGGCCACTCCATATTGCATAATTAGGCGCCCATTTATGCCCGGCTGTTGCCTACTTGAAGGGCTGTTCACCACCCATAAAACATACTCGCGAAGCTTCGTCAGGGGCATTTTTCAGAGCCGCCTGGCCGAGCTTTTCAATTCCCTCCTCGGCGTTGGCCAAAGGTCCGATGGAAGCCCAGCTGCTGACCACCGGCCCTCCGCTCGGACCCTGGCAAGTAAAGTAGACTCGCGAAATCTTGACCGATACCTGAGTTGGCCGATGCCGTTGAAGTGCCCGGCATTGGATCGCGGGCCGCGGGCGCCGGCAGGGGAGGGAAGAGCGAGCGAACGCTCCTTTCGGTGCCGGGGCTGAAAGCATCCGCAGACGGCGAAATTGAAAACGTAGCACTTTATCGAAGCCCCCCTGTGTTCTTAAAGCACTTGGTGCGTGCGTTTTGTAAATAGAAAAATGACGGAATGCTCGCTGTGAGTTGATTTTCGAATTCCTTCATGTTCTCGACTAGCCTTCTTTGTCTAGCTTAGGAAAAAACTTGCCTTTAATTTCTGGTGAGACGCGAAGGGACGTGTAATTTTTTGATAAGGTTTTAATTACACGCAAGAACCGCGTAATAAGATAAACTATGGAATGGTAAACAAGAGACCATTTCTTTGTAATATTATACGTGTTTCCGGAGTTACTTACTTTTTTTTTATAATTTATCAAAAACTTTTATAATTTATGAAAATTGCAATAACGACTATCCTTTAAACTTTTGAAATAAAATCATTTAATATTAAATATATTCTGAAGGGCTGTTCTTTGAAGAGTTATAAGCTTCTTTTTATCAACTTCATCCTTTCTACTTTGTTTTATTTATTTATACTTTTCCTTCATACTTTATTCTTTAAAAATGATTGCCTAACCTCTAATGATAAATGTAATGTAACTTATTGGCAGCGATATGTTCTATTATTTATGCAAATATTAACATAAAATGTACTTGTCTTTTGCTTTTTATATCCTAAAAATTATCTTATCTTTCAATATATCGCTATAAACGATTTGTTTACCTAAGTAATACAGTCAAGGTACAACAAAAAAGTTTACCGAATACTTGATGACTCTCGCGAAAGACAATTTTTTATAAAAAAATTTTTCATTGTCAACACTCTAAATTCAATGTATTTTATTTGATCTGCAAGCATTCGTTATCTTCGTTTTTTTAACAAGATAGTAATCCCTAATTGGGAAATAGATTGAACTAGAGACTCGGATTCGGTCGCGTAAAAATACTTTAAATAATTTCTAGGAAATTTATAGGTCGATGTATGAAATGAGATTTTCTTATTACTTAATAGGAATGAAAAATTATATTTTCAAATAATTAAGCTTCTAATTTGTATAGAAAAAATCGTCAGTTATTCTGTGATAAAGCCACATAAATTTATTGCCTTCCAGTTAAAAAATTCAACTTGCATTCTAATGAATCGGCAAGTAATGACGCAAATGAGCGAAAACGCGATTACGATAGGGGAAAAATTTTCATATTTACCTCAACATTATCACCCATATGTGTATACGTATGTAATTTGGAAATTCTTTTTTTCGTCTTTCTTTCCTTTGCAGGAAGCTAACTGAGATAGTATTTAATTAGGCGTGAGGTGGCATTGATTAAAATATTTACGGTGAAAATCGAGTGGGCCACTATGGAGTAGAGCAAGGAGTGGACGATAATAGGGCATTATTAACGGAGAGGGAGACGAATTACCTGGCGCGTACACGAAGAGAACAAAATACGACGTGGCCGTTACTTGAATGAGTAAGCACGTTACGTGATTCTATAAGTCCGTCCTCCGGCGACTGGTTGCTACCCTCTCAAGATTCGTTTTATTTTTCACGCTCCCTCGGCATTTTCCTTGACATTTGCACGGTCGACGCCGAGAACAATTCGCACGGCGACGTCGCCAACTTTCTGGGGCTCGGATTCCAACAATTTATTTATATGGATTTATATATACATACATATTTTATATATATATATATATATATATATTTTTTTTTTTCATGTCTTATAACTAATCTCAGGGAGAAAATGAACGAGACAGGGCCGCATTAATAACGATTAAGTAGAGGCAAGGTAGTTATTATTCACTTATTGCTTAGCTAAAGATAAAATCTGAATTCTTGATGAGAAAAAAGACGCGCCCTCGTAACTTTTAATGTGTATTTACGTAATTGGACCTACAGCGAAGAGACTTTTGCGAGCTGATGTTAAATATGAACTTTTTAATATAAAGTCGAAAGCTTACAACGAGAAGAAAAAATGTCACATATGCAAATAACAGTTTTTCAATTTGATAAAAAAAAACTCCTCGGCCCTTATTTCTTAATGGCAACGATCCACCGCTGTGATTGATTTTCCAAGAAATGTCAAAAGCGAATCTTAATAAAGCTTAATGATTAAATTTACATGTGTACGTAACAAGCGTAAGTTCACTTGATTTTCTAAGAAATCGAATCAGCCAGTCGATGAATGCGAAGTTATAAGTAAATCAGTTCTGGTAGGCCACTGCTCTTACCCTATTTAGTTCACTGTAAGGGCGTAGCCTCTCACTGCATTAGCCCTATGCATCGCTTTGACTACCCTGGTGAACACGATGCTATACATACGACTGCAATTGAATAATCTATTATGATGAATAATATATTTTTAATACAGCGTCGGAGGATGGCCTGATCACCTCTTACTTATTTGTATTAAATGTTTATTAGACAAAAAATAAAATAATGGATTCCGCTTCTAGTATGATGAGTATGTACATTCAATTATGCTTATCTTAGATGATTACATTTATGCTTGCTTTAATAATAAACAATGAAATTTGTTATTCTTACATTTTAAAGATTCGACAGCTTCGTAAATTAATTTTTTATTGAACGTTGGTATCAACGGTATAATTGAAATAACAACGCATATATGTTGAATAAAATAGAAAAAAATTATCGCACACTTGAATACCGACATTGTGATTTGAATGATCAAACTTTAAATATTTTTTAAGTGTACATATAATAGTATTCCAAAAGATAATAATCTTTTAAATATGAAAAATTGATAATTGAAAACATATAAGCTTTTTGCGCTATAAGACCTTTTAATAAATAACTTACATTTTTAAATTGTAAAAAGTAAATTGAAAAATATTCTCTACAATATATATCTTTTTTTCATATTAAATATTTTTATTTAAATAGCCTCACTATCAACATTATCTAAAATCGCAGAGTTGTACGATAAATATTAATAGAAACAATAGCATTTAGTTAACGATGCAAGACTTGGTAAATTCCTAGGTCTTTATTTTTTTAGTAATACAGATGATGATTGACTAGAAAAGTAAATAAGAGATAGTACAAACATCATTTTATAATTATTTATCTTTCTAAATTATTTTTTGCAATAAAGACTTATCTACCTACTGTAAACATGTATAAATTTTTTCTAATATGATAAAAAACGTTGTCGGTAGGCATTAAGCATCATGAAAATTTACCATAAAAGAACTGATTATCTTTTATTTTCAATTTACACAGTTCAATTTACTTTCTTATTACATTTACATTAATTTATCATCAATAAATAAGGATGCGAAAAATTATGAAATTGTTTTGAATATCTTCAAGCTAGCGCTTTTCGATTTTTCTCTGGAAAATATGTATGAAATACGAATATGCTTCAATTAAAAAAATGCTTTTTTAATTATAATGATGCCTTAGCTTGTATTTAAGTAATAGTGAAGAAAATATGCTACAGATATATTCTGAATTACTATCAACGTCTACTTTTCCTTATCTTATAATGGCCAATGAACTAATGCACTTTGCCTACATATTCAGTAATGGCGTTGCATCGTGCAATGTAAAGTGTGTAGACGATCGAACCAAAAATGGCAAAATAAAATAAAAAAGCACAAGAGTTGAAAAATAAAAAAGATAGGAGTCAAATCTACAGCTAAATTGGGGAAATGGCAAAAAACGTTTTTCCATAGCCATCAGAATTCGCTTTAACAATACATACACATCGTGCATTACTATTCATATATGTATTTAGCACCTACACAGCAGTTTTACGATATTTTGTTCGTCAATTAGAACTTTTCAATCAATTTTTATATCACTAATACAGTACTTGAGCAAACATTTATAATGGGATTGTGTTTGCGATCTGCATAGCGAAGAAGTTAAACGTTTAAATTTCAGGAGAGTTTTCAGTTTGAAATTTAATTAAAATTTTCTATTTTAAATATATTAGCCCGCTAAATGAATTTATCGTTAAATTCCTGTTTACCAAAAAATCCTAATTAATTTAAAACATTTATAAATACCGGTGATCTACCACTACTTTCAATCACAATGCAAAAAAACTTTATTTGCAAGTAAAAATGCAAGACCTCAATTTTAATCCACAATTAAGATTCGATTGCTGCTTATAAAAAATCCAAATATTTTAAAAACACACGCCCATATTAGCTTTTATTACTATTAATAAGTGTAAGTAAAATAACATTCTCAACTCATTTACATTTCATACGTAACAGCTCATTCCAGCGTAACGCTTTATCGGTTCGATATCATTCATCAGTTCAATTGGCGCTCGGCTCTTTGACTCGAGCGAGGAAAACGAAAGAGCCGTCGCCGCTCGTTTATTCAGCCTCAGGACTTAATGCATTTCCTATATCGCAAATGAGTTCGTTCTGTTTAAAAAAAAAAAAAAAAAAAAAAAAAAAAAATTGATAACGCACGAATGCGTATCCAACCTCAACATTAACAGTTGTGTGCAGCGTCGTTATAATGAAAATGACGTCCGCATTCCAGATGTAGGTGATTTAATTTTCCCTTTAATTTGGTATGTAAAACATAACTAAAGATGCAAAGATTCCGTTGTAACGAGCAATCGAAGCTGTTTGCAATACAAATTCCGTGTCCGACTCACGTTTCGCACGAAATTTGTACATGTCGCGCCCGATATACTTTTACCTCGTATTGCCGCGAAATCGGGCCGATCATTCCGTCTATTTTCGCTGCGCCTCGCGTTGAATTTCGAGTGTCCGTACTTTCTGAGTAATGGGATTAAATTTTGCATTTCTCTGAAGATGCGCGGTGCATATTTACCAAATGAAGCTTTTTAAATGGTCGATTATTTTGACGAACAACGGGGATTAAATATTTTCCGATGCTTCTAGTGATTGATATTCTCGAGAATTTAACACCGTACTTTAACTAGTTGTGACGATGTTTGGAAAATTAACTCTTTTGATATTAGGAAAAAAAGCTTGTAATTAAGCGTTATAAGTATAAGAGATTCGAATAAATCGAACTCGAGTTAACTGAATCAAAAACAGGGTAAAGTATTTTTATAACAACTTTATGTTGAAATGATAACTAAGAAATGGTAAAAGTCTATTACATAAGAACGATATAAATAGCATTTAAATGTATAATCTATGGATTGTGAAGAAAAACTATAAAGTGAACGTTCGATGCAAACACGCATTTTGAAAGAAAGTTAATTTAATGATAATATTTAATTGCTTTGAAATAAAAGTTAACTAAATAATTGGCAAACTATATTTGATTGAAAAGGTTCTTGTGTTTTCCAGTCTTCAAAAAAAATTTTTAGTCAAACTTTATATTGTTTTAATATAGTACTTGTCATTCAGACGGAATTATTATAATCTTAGTTTATCTTAGTGCCATATAAAAGGAAAAAAAAATTCGCGATATGGAACACTTAATATTCACATTAATCATATTCAACTCGATAAAAACACATAAACATTTAATAATTTTGAAAATTACTTATAAGTAGATACATTTAAATGTCAACTTTTTTGCTTTTTACTATTAACGGGTAAAATAATTGAAATATATTCCTTAATACAGATATATTTCCTCTGCAAAATTTTATTATTTTATTTCTGAATTAACTCCGTTTTACAGTAGCGTGATTGCTTTAAAAAAATGTTATTTTAATTAATTATTCTTCATTCTTTTATATATATATATATATATATATATATATTCAATAACGCTTGAATCTGTACATTTATATAAATGTGAAAATCCGAATGCATTATTCTTTAAATTGAAACATTTATTAAATTGCAGCAACGAGGCTGGTAATATCAATCGATAAAGCGAGACTATCCGAGTTTCAATATTTTTTATAAGTATCAGATATTATTTAAAATTTCCAAGTTATAATTACTCCCGGCAAATTTTTGATAAACTTCAACACTCCGGAATAATGATGAGTAACTCCAAGCGAAATATGTCACGGTCCATTCGGAGAAGTCTTCTTCATTGCTTTTTTCCCTTCGTACAAATAACAAATACAACAGAAAGTCGCTATTCACTGGGACTACGCAGCGTTAGTAATTTTTCAAACGGCCGAGTGCAGAAAAAGAAGAGAAAAAACATAGTCTAACGCGAGCACATTCGAGTCACGCGTCTTTTTTCATTGCTTCTTCGTTATGTGAGCAGCTGCGAGCGCCTCCTTTCATTTCCTACGGTAGCCGCGCCCTAGCCTCCCACTCCTTTCTAAAAGCGCAGGAGCGATTCTTGTCTCGCTATAGTTCCTTAAAATAAAAAAAGAAGTCTTTATTAAAACTGCCTGTTGGCTTTGACCCTACTCACCTTCGCGCCTCTGCTCCTCGATCCGTTCGAGCACTTCCGCGTGTAACGCCAGCTCTTCCCTATAAACGCAATATTTCAGGGAGGGCAGGAATTCATCGCTTTTCCAGCTATAGCAGAGGGGATGGATGTTCTTCGGCTCGCTCTCGCGATCCCCCTTTTGTCGCCCCGGCAAACGCGGAGTAACTACGCAATGTAAAGCAGAGCGTCGCCTGATGCTACGCCCCGAACCCGATCGATCTTCCATTGGCAAATGTTTACTCGGATTACTTAAAAGTATACCTGGAAAAGCGTATCATTTACGATGGATAATTTGGTATTCTCAAGGTTAATTTTTTTTTGTTTCCATGAATCGGTGGTTTACATTTGCGTACTTTGATTTCTTAGGTTTTAATTTAGCATAAAATTAGGTACAAAAGCATAATTAGCCGACTTTCAGAACAATAACAATTAAGTCCCTGTTAACGAAGCGGTTGTATTGCGTTTACGACGTTGCAATATATATGATTATTTAAAGAAGGAATTTAAGAAATTATTTAGGAAAAGATTTAATTACTTTTTTTTATGGTAGGTGTACGTTAAGCTACTCTACACTGAAGCCTACATTGGTCATATAATATTAAAATAACGTATTTACTTATTAAACGGTTACTTATCAAAGAGCATTTTCCGTAAATAAGACTAAGTCATGTAATAAAGATTAATTAATGTTACTTATAAGTAATACGTTTCAAGTTAAATGTTTGCCCGTGTTAAAGGTTATCATTGAAGCCATCGAAAAGTAGTTAACAATGTAGGCAGCAGATAATTTTAAACGCCAGAGCAGCGTAGGAATCCTTGTTTATCGCGTTGCATTGGTTCGCGTTATCGTTGAATCTTTAGATGAAGCGCATCTTAAAAGCACGCACTCGACGGATATTCATCAATCCCTGGAGCAGCTCCGACGCTCTTCCTCGGTGCACTTCCTCGCTCGCCTCCGCCCACGCAGCCACACCCGCCCGCGTATCCGCGCGTTCCATCGCGACTCATCGTCGAGGGCGTTCGGCCGCTCGGAGGAGCCGCAATAAGAGTAAGAGCTCGGCGAGTGCGGAGAACACTTCGGCTCGAGGCTGCGGAAGGGCTCCGCCCCGGGCGCGACGGCCACGGCCGAATCCATTACCGGGTCATCGCTGCCGACTGCTCGTCTCATTGTTGTCCCGATAAGGAGGAGCCCGCGGTAGCCGTTAACATCAGCTGCACCCCGACCTTCTCGCCGGGGACATCGTCGTTAGCGCCCGCACCCCAAGCCCCCCGTCTTCTAGTCGCCGCGTCACGTCCCCTCGGCTATTACCGGGATCGGGGCCGATCCCTGGCAGAGGCTCCTTCATTGTCAAAGCGGGGCCAACGCCTTCCCAGTGCAAGGCGATTACGGCGGCTCGACTCTGGGCGAACCGTCGCACGTATTCGGGCGCTAAGTGGCACAGACGAAATGGCGTCGCAAACGAGGCTGGCAATGGCGCTTCTACCGCCGCGCCGCGGGGAGTCCGGAGGGAACGGAGACTCCGGATGGGTGGGTGGCCAAGTCGTGGATCTTGAGAGAAGGGTATTCATTTTACGGAGCGAGCTCTTCGCGAGGTGTCTCAATGCTACTTACTCCACGACCTCGCGGAAAATTAAGCTTCCCTCGCCGATCCGCGTGGACGTTGTGTTCCATAGTGACTTGGATTATCAAAGAGAATGCTTTAATCAAGGTCCAATCTTACTTTACGTGCTAACCACATTGCGGCGTCATGTAAATCAAAAGAAATTTTATTATATATATTTATACATGTATACGTATGTGTATATATATATATATATATATATATATATATTAATTAAGTTTTACTGTAAAAGCTTAATCATTATATTTAATCCTGTGGCTTAATCGCATTACAGTATTTATAATTCTCTTGTCAAATAGAAATAACAATGAGTAGTCACTGAGAAATATTTTCCATCACTTTGAAGATATCTTTATATACAATGCACATCTAAATCAGAATTAGCCTTTGATTCATATAAAACGATACGATCGACTCACTGAATAAAAATTATAGATCATAATTAATTAATTCTCATTTCGCGATCGAAAACTTGACTTTGACGTATTGACAAAATTTTTTAATTAAATCTGCGCGTAAGTTCATTCAGAATTGTAAATAAATGTATAGTATCATGTAATATGTATTTGTTTATAGTTTAAACAATTATTTTATAATAGGCATTGAATTTTTAATTTTAAAAGGCAAATCATCCATTGTGTTTTACGACATCACAATTGCACATTCTTTTATAAAAACACAAAATTTTATTTATACTATGGAAGTGCTATATTTATTATAGATAGTTTCATTTTTGTTTCCTTTGATAAAAAAAAAAAAAAATTTAAGCTAACAGTCAATGACTTTAATATGGTTTTAGCATTAGCTTTGCCTACGTTATATATAATTATAAAAACCGTTTGTTTTTTATGTATTTGAGTTTTTTTTTATAAAGAGGTTTGTCACAAAGCAAATTTTCAATTCAGATCTGTAACATAAAATTAGCTTCCAACAATGTAACGATTTATTTAAAAAAATTCAGTTTCAATTTACTTCAAAATTAACTATAAAAGTTTTAATTCGAAGCCATAATATTACCTTTACTGACTACCAAACAAAAATATTGTTTTATGATCAAGGCAATTGAAGAAATAGAATAAACAAAAGTTTGTGTGGCCTTTGTTCCGCTCACCTAACTTTACATTATTTTGTCGCTTATTATTTTTTAATTTCTTACAATTTCAATAGTAATAAAATTCATTAATTTTTATTCAGATCCTTTTTAAATCATAAAGAGATTGAAAAATGATGTCTTTATAAATCAAAAGTGGAGGATGCCTTTATTACCTCGAGCGTGAAAGCTTCCGCAGCGCAAAATCTTCGATTATAAGCCGAGTAAAATATTAAATTATATTCGTTTTATAATTGAAGTTTCGAGTCATTTTTCTAAAAATCTATTTTTCCTACTGTCGCCTATATTTCATATTTCAAGCCCTCCACTATTCATGCGCCACTTATACAGTATCATTCAATTACTCGATTCTCCGGGTATAATTACATTTCAGGTCCAGAATAAATACCAGATTTTAATGGTCCGGAGGAAATCTCCATATTTCTATCTCTATTTTCTCTATCACTCTCGCTCTCTCTCTCTCTCTCTCCTTCTCTCTCTTTCTTCGCGAAATCGCACACACAATACCGTGACACGTGTAGCGCAAAATTCTTCCACGACTCACTCGACAAGCGTCTGGCGTTCCGGCTGTCGTCGCTTCAGCCGTTCGACTATGATCCCATTTTCCGGCGGTTATCTGAGTATGTCACTCGTGTACTCGTGGATCAAATCATACACATTGTTCTGCTCGATCGTACACATGCTGCCGATTGTTTATATGCGAGGCAAAGAGACGGAGGCGTTCCTATGTTCGACCACAGCCGGATGAATTGCGGTGAATCTTGGGTACACGAGTAGCTAATATTCTGTAGGTTTGATGAGGCCGGACATCCGGCGAATGATAATCGGGAAATACTGGAGGCGCAGCTAAAAGCTTGGATTGACTTTGGTAGTTTGTTGTGTAAATAATGTGCAGTAACCACTGGAAATTC
Organism: Kradibia gibbosae; assembly: GCA_018907135.1. Classification (NCBI taxonomy): domain Eukaryota; kingdom Metazoa; phylum Arthropoda; class Insecta; order Hymenoptera; family Agaonidae; genus Kradibia; species Kradibia gibbosae. The sequence goes on along the minus strand of JACCHX010000003.1, from coordinate 1,623,142 downwards.
ACCTCAGACGTTACGGTTTTGATAAATGTGGCAACTTTGTTCGCATATGTCAAAAGCTTCTTCCTGCGCCTACTCAATAGAGTCTGTGAACGAGCTTTTATTTTAAACTACTTTATTACTAATTATTATTGAAATTTTAATAAGGCTTTTATAAAATTAATTAGCTACTTGAAATGTTTTATTTAATATTTACAATGGAAGAGTTGCACTTATAATTTTAATTTTGTTAATAGGCTTTTTAAAAATAAACTATATAAAATTTTTTTAATTATAATAAACTATAAATTTGTATACAGAGTTCTTTAATTATATATTAAAGAAATTTCTAAGATTAAAAGCTTCTGCATTCTTCTTAAAAATTCATAAATTTTACGTAAATGTGTACCTTTACAAATGACTGAATAATTTATTATCTATTTAAATTAAGCGAGGTATTTAAATACTAATCAAGCATTTATATAGTAAATTACTGCAACTAATAATATTTACAAGTGAAAAAACTTTTAAATTCTATGAATGTATGTATATCCATTAATTATGCATTATTTATATAATTTTAGGCCAATCACAACTCTTTCACCTGTATGGATTTTTGTATCTATAATTGAAAAGATACATAATTGATAGTTTTTTAGAATCAATTAATTTTAAAAAGTAAACAAAAAAATGTATTAGTAACAAATACAAATTTTAGAAATAGGAATTTCTGAAAATTTTATGTAAGACGTATACAAATATGGAATGTTTACATATGATTATTTGAATTTTTAAAGGTTTATTTGTCTTCAAACGTTTATGTAAATTTTTAAAATATAGTAAATAAAATATAAAACTCAATATTGATTAAATAATGCCGGCAGTTTTTAAATATAAGCAAATATTTTTCAATGACGCTATGAAATTATTAATTTTGTCATTTAATCAACGTGCATTTTCACTGAAAATATGCATCGTCGTTTTGAATAAGAATGAAAAATCAAAAGAAAATTGTTAAGTGAATACTCATTTCAAGCTCCTATAAAGCCATATCGGTAAACTATTTAGAAATTAGTGATCGAACAGTTAACCCACATTAATAGTCCATAATGCGCATTACACTTATGCCTGCTTAGTCAAACGCAAAATTTGCGTAAATATTAGCATACCCAACTTCAATGATATTCCTATGATGACACCAGGCAAATAAATTCAATGTATGCAAGTGTAGCAGAAACTCCCTTTCAAATGTTGTCATTACGATAAGAAGAATAGACGGGCCATTGAGTTTAGAATGATAGTATCCACGTGAAGCTGGATAATTAATAAATGATTTTACATTAACTTAATAATGCTGGTAAATTGTTGATGCATATTCAGTATCTATCGATAACGGTATATTTAAATTAAATGTTAATTATAAACTAATATATTTGAATCTAATGAAATTATTAATACTATTTGATTTCTTTTTTTGCCAAATATTTTATTGTAGTCGAATTCCGAGAATAAAATTTTCTACCAAAGCTAAAATCTTATGGTAAGGGTATACTCTTTTTTGCAATTTCAATTTAAAATGAAAATAGTTAATTGTGAAATTAATCAGATCATTTTGTATAATAATTACAAAATATTTTGTAGGAATATTTGACCCTCATTTAAATGTCAGCAGTAAGAAAAAAAGGATATTTGTCTGTTAAGTACGTTTATTTTAACTTATACAAATACAATTGTGGATACTGCAATTGCATTAAAATAATAATAAATGTACTTTAAGTATATTTAAATTCTATAAAACTTTATTTAAATTCGTGTTTGTAAATAATTATTTTTTTAAATATACCAAAAATTCTTCCTATTCAGTAAAATTAAATACAATAGTTATTGTTACTTTCAATAAAATTAAAAATCATGAATTTATGTATATTTTATATTGTTATATTACAATAACACAGAAAAAACCAAAAGCTGCTTTCTCATTATTTAAAAGTACAAATTAAAATAAATTGAATAAAAGAGAAAATAAAAATAAGGATTGAATTTTGAAAATGTAACGAATACGAGAATTAATAACCCAAACAAATAAATGAAAATTTAGTCAGATAAAAATAATAATACTGAAAATTCATTAGATGAATTTGAAAAGAAAAATTCATTTAAAAAAAATTGTCTAAAAGAAAAAACTAACGAAAAACATTGCGAATTGTAATGTGGCGTAATTCCGTTAACCGAGGCTACGTTTAAAAACTTTTGGCACGATTTGTTTACCATGTACAGATATTAAATAAAAGGTTACGCATATACTAGCAGTATTCTTTGGATGACATCCAGATTCGAATGAGCCTTATGCTCCTCCGGCTTGTGGCCGCCGATGTGCATCCAGTCGAGCAACAAGTGTGATGTGCCAATGTTCTTATTTGCTACCTTGTACTGCACACCCCGATATGATATCGCATAGGATATATAGGTATTGTCGCGTGCAGCACTTGCGCCGACTTTAAATGCTAATATTGCTAATAGGCTTAAGAATCAAAATCAACTCAATAGGACCTTTATCTGCATAATTTGCAAATGTAAATACTATGCAGAGTTCAAACAAGTTATGTTAAATTCCGGTGCGACGAATCATCGCTTTCAAATAATGTTTTACATGGCTGAACGCCTAGCGACAGGAAGGAACAACACTGCTAAAGCTCTTTGGTTTCATTTTAATTTGATAAATTAAAGTCAAATTCCGAAAAATTAAAAATCAAAATTCCGATATTTTTCAAAAGAATTTCCTTTCCTCAAGGCTTACATAAATTCATTCCGTGTCAGGAAATAGTTGTGTTAGTTTAATTCCCTTTCTGGCCAACATTCAAATTTCTAATGGTAATATCATAAAAAGTCATTTGGTCATTGATTCTTTTCTCATACTAAAGTATTGCGACAACTTCAACCATCGCATTTAAATTAAAATATTAGAATGTAAAAGACACGGTTTCGTATCATGTTTTAATATTAATATGTTTCTATTCATGATATATCTGACGGGTAAAAGCAATTTACTATATTTATCCATTCGTTCATCTGGATTAGTTAAAACCGTAGTGGGGACGCGATGCTCGCGTCTGATGGTTTTCAAAACAGTCCGTAAACCGCAATAGCCTTATTCGGAGTTTCGAAGATCCAAACGATTCTTCTCCTGAGGAATAGCCAGGCCCCGATGAAATCCCGGGGAAGATGTTCGATATAGCGATAATTCATCCAATTTCTCCAATAACCAGGATCTCTTCCCTTAGTCTCTCTTACCAAGACAAAGTATACTGTGATTCTCGTTGTATCCTTGAGAGATTAAGCAATCTTTCGAATTTAAAGATTACCATCGGGATGTAATTTCCGTCTGCTTTTTTTAAGTCAAGATTTTTAATACTTTGTGATTTGAAAGTTATATCAATAATACAAGTTCGCCTGTAACAGGTATTATGTTGACAGATAGACTTGAATGAATTCCTCAAAAGTGATCGTTTATTATTGATGAATATTCAACTTTTATCTCAGTGCTAGTTAATGAATATTATTCATTAATTTATAAAATCTTGAAAATTATTTTTCACAAATCATTTTTGCAAATTAAGATGGAAATCTTTTTATATGCAGTACAATTCAACCACGAATTCAAACAGAATAAAGGAGTTCATTAAATATGGAAATTTCAATATTTATTCCTATACCAACGCACCCGATTGTCCCATAGTTCATAATATGTTTGTTTAGATATTAAGAGGTACTGATCTAGCATTGACAACGTCTCGAAAAAATTAAAAATCCGTTTACTGTATGAGAACGTATTCTTTAAAATGATCAAAAGTAAATTCTTCTGGCAACATATTACTATTCCTTATTTCTGTATCGAATTTTCATTATGCACTATTGGTATTCAAAAACTTTAAAAAGTGTTAAAAAAAAATTTGTCTTTTAAATCATTTCAGCAAGTAAAACTATTGTAGTCATGAATATTAAGCAAACACAGCCAAAGAAATGGAATTTTATGTTTTTTTTTTTTTATTTTTCCCATTCGCCTGAAAAATTGTCAAAATATTTTTTACAGCATAGCTTTTTGCAATAAAAATATGCATTTTTATTTAAATTTTGGTTTTGAGGTCATTTAAAATCTGAAATGTTATCCTAACAACAATAGTAAGTATGTATAAATGAAAAATTCACTAAAAGCTTTAAATTGTATGTCAAAACTTGTATTTTTTAATATGAATAAACATTTTGTTATGTAAATCTTTTTTTTAGTTTTGATATACAACAAAATTTTAATTTATCTTAATTTGTCTGCCATATTAGAAATTCAAAAACAACCACGAATCTAATTGATAAATTTTTATTTGTTTTTAATTTTAAATAAAATAATGTTTCTGCGTACATTCACTTTGAGTTGTATATAAAATTACAAATTCTGTTGAAGATTATATACTTAGTATATAAAAACAAACGAATAAATATTTAATACATAAAAAACCACACAGTATTAAGTAGATAATGATAATAATACTGAAAGGAGTAATTTATCAAAAATCTTTTTGCGTATGATTTATTGACCGTGATTAATTATAAACTCAGTAGTACAGACTCGCATTGAAATTTTAAGCAGAAACAGATGTCGAATAGCGAGATCGGAAAGAAAAAGCTGAAGCGGCACTCGACGTACATAAATGAAGTACTAGATGTGGAAAAAAGAGCTCCTGAACATCAGCTCAAAAATATGTGCAAGCGACTATTATTGCAATTTGAATATTGTCATGTCCAGCCAATGGTATAAGAAATGATCATTTGCGAGGAACTCGGTATGCGAAAAATTTATAAGTCTAAAAACTGCTGCGACGGTTGAAAAATTAAGGAAAGCATAGGGGAAAATCGTAAATGTAACAAAAAACGACCGATCGGTTTTCCTGTGTAAGACGTAATAAACAACATATATTTGCACATAATTATTTACCTCATTCAAGCTTTTTTATTCTTATTTATTGTTTTATTAAAACATTTTACGTGATTAATTATGATCTACGATTATGGTGTTCGCTGTTGCATTTATCAAGACAATGATTGTGAATTTCTTTAAATTTTTTCTTTATTTTATTACATTTTCTTAGTTTTTATTAAGCAAAATATAAGTATTTAACATATTAATTGGTGGTAAATTTAAAAGATTTAAGATTAAAAGATAATATTTATATTAATTTTCTTACGCCGTTGTTGAATTTAAAAACTACTTAAACATCTAAGTGCACTTACTTGATATCGAGTAAATGCCGAATTAGAAATGCCATTGCGAACTAAATGTACAACTAAATCTTAAGTGCAACAAAAAATAAAAGAATACGTCTATCCATTATAATATCAATGAAAGAGTCGAAAGAGTGGAGAAGAAAGCGCTATAAGACACGAACAAGTTGTGATATAAAAAAGGGGGGGGGGCAGAAGATATCAAGAGCGATGCCAACATTTTTCATCGTGGCTTGAATTTTATTCTGCGCGCCATTGTCGAACGAGCTGACGCCGCGTTGGAAATTTAGTCAGCGTTCAAGAACTTTCCAGCTCCACGGTAACTTTTATCCACCCTCGTGCCCCTCGCTCATTTTTGCGTCTTCTGCACACATGTATAGATTTACGAAAGTGTGTACGAGAGAGAGAGAGAGAGAGAGAGAGGGAGGGGGGAGGGGTAGAAAGGAAATTTTTATGAACACGCGGTGGACGCATCGTAAAGATATTCCACATTCTATCGGTTCTGTACACGTACAACGGGTGCACAGAAACGAAAGGGCAATATTCGCTAGTCGAAACAATAAAACACGAGAGCTAGCAGTCTCGGAAAAATTTAGGATCGTTTATTTCGCAGTTAACGAAACGAATGGATAATATGAGTGGAATGCGCATACCCCTATAACCTTTTTTATTCGCAACGGAAGTATGTAAATGGCATCGGAAAATATGTACGGATTTAACGTGCAATTGAATTTCATTCAATAAGGATATTCCTTTCCGGACACCATTGTTGTTAAATAGTGTAGGGGAATTCTCATTTTAATGAGATTGACGAAATGTGTTTCTTCGTTAGTGATGCCTTCTTTGATTTTAAATTTAAACATTCGTTTTCATAATTTCTGCAACAGAATACTCTTAACTTTCAGAGCTAGCCATAAAAAGTAAAGAAGAAAATCCTTTACTAAACGGGCTATTTGATTTTAAATATATGCAAATGAAAATCAACGAAATGACTCTTGTTATAAAATTATAATAATTACGTATTATTTTTTGCACTATTTTTAAAAATAACCCATGCTGCAGACGTCTTATGTTGTGTTCGCAAAATTCTAATTCATATTCATTAAATTTTCTTTCTCTAAAACTCAATGAAGATGCGTAATGGTTTTGATCTGAATGAAAACGTGCTAATGTAAATTAACATTTTATGCTAATTCAATCATGGAAATAATACCAAACCATAACATCTTGGCCTGAAAAAAATATATAATAATTATATTGAACTGTTAACATATTAAAATTTTGGTTTAAAATTTATATTATTTTGGCTAGATTTTTCTTCTCTTATGTCAAATGACTAATATATAAAGTTGAAATATCAAGTCAGTTATCCATATAAATTAAAAAAAAATTAAAAAACATACACTGATTTATTATTGAATATTAATTGTATAGATTAAAATATTTAAATACTTAAATAATGTTATACATTATAAGTAAAGACAAAATTATACCAAGCAAATAATTTTTATATTTGATATATTATATAAAAAAATTTTTTAGGTTTAATTCATTAAATTGTCTTATATTTAAAGATGTTTAAGCCAATAAAGATGGAAATTTGATAAATTTTGGTGAAATTTTTACAGTGAATAAAGTAAATACGATGATAATTCATCTATTTTTCATTATCTATACAAAATTTGTAAAAAAGTAAAATCATACAGTAGATGAAAACATGAGAAAGGTCTCGTATCGAGTACAGTAGAGTTAGGATTATTTGATTCTTGTAGTCGTGGCTCTCTTTTATCTTCTTTCACGTATCTAACGGCATTATTACTATTAATTCTTAGTCTGCATATGCTTAACCTTGTGTTGTTCCTTAATTTTTTCCTGATCTCATCGAAAAACAATAAGTAAAATTGTTAAACTTATTATAATGTTTGTAACTCGAACATAAATTAAATATTCTTTATGAAAGATATTAACTATAGCTTAATGGGATTGTGTGCATTAAATTTTATGATAAAGAGTATTTCATCTTCGCTCATTGTCATAAGTTATTTGCGAAATCAAGAGTTTAATAAATTATTAAATTTTAAAGAAATTCACCCTTTCATTTTCGTTTTTACATTAAAAAAAACATAAAAAATATCATTTATTTCCGATCTGTGAAAAAGTATAATTATAATATTATTGTTCAAGTACTAATAACAAATGGTCTCTAACTGGCTTATTTCTTCAAGAGTAACGTTTTTTAAAACTTATTTCATTATAAAAGAATACTTTGTAATTTATGTTAATATATAAAGATACGATTTTTAATAATTGCAAGGTAAAAATTTTTTTAATGCGTAACTTTCTTAAAAATGCACATAATACCAATCAGTATGTTTTTTTTTTTTTTGTTAACTTTTCTTTTTTAGTGTTTTTTACATGAAACATTATTTCTGACACATTAAGTGCATGACCGTTTAATAGTTAATATAATATTTTGATTTCTAAATACTAAACTAAAATTTGAATTTCATAATCATCACATTTCCAAGCTAATTTCATTAAAAAAAATTAACTTTACAATAATTTCTATTATTATTATAATAATCAATGATTAAAAAATTTAAAAAATTGAGAATATACGTAATATTTTTATACAATTTTATTTAAAAATTATTCACTGTAATGAGATTAATTTTTTTGTTGACAAAAAATTAAAGAGAATTTCATCTCGTTAATCTGAAAAAGTAAACTCAACTTTTTCCGGATGTGCTTAAAATTTGTTTCAAAGTTTCTGAATGAAATTTAAAAATCTTTCCTTGATTTTCTCTGATTCTCTTGTAAATAACGAATCCGGAAAACCGTAATTGAAGTATTCGACAAATCAATCTGCATGCAATAACAAATAAAATTTGACATATTGACTGGGCTTTTATATTTCATATCTGTGTTTTAAATTCAACCTCGCTATTATTATAGGGCAAACACAAATATTAAGGTTTGCGGTAAATGTAAGGAAATCAAAATGAAATAAAAATCGTAACAAATTCAAATTATAATGTTGAGGTTGGATAATAACTTTCGCAGCTCACAGTGCATAAGTAAAAGTGATAAGCCCGTAGCGAAAACTCAGGGTTCTATCAACGAAATGCTGAAAGCCGATTAATCCGGACACTATTCAAATGCGCGTGTGTGCGCTCTCGTGTGTTTCCCAGGGAGTCCTCAGCCATAAGCCACAGGCGTAAACAGCCCCGTCGCCCCTGAAGAAACGAGTCGACAAGTGCCCCCGAGTCCCAACGAATTCGTGTCCCATCGAATCGCTCGTAGCAGCGTCGAACCGCGAATGAAAAAGCTCCCTCCCGGGGGTCGTGTAGCCCGAGTTCGCATACATCGAGTTCAGGTGAATAGTTGCCCCGGATCGCCCAGGGGTTCACGAGGTGGTGGGAGCTATCTCGAAAGTCCCTTAGCCGACTGCCGCAGCCGGGAATCTCTCGACGCGGCCTTTCTCTGCTTTCCGGCTGTGTTCCGCCCTGCCGCTCCCACCTACTCTGCGGCTCCCCCCCCCCGCGGCTGCCGCCACCCTTGTAACCCATTTCCATAATCGAGACTCTGGCTCCGAGGCGTAAAAGCGGACGCTGGCCATTTCGATTCGGAATTCGGCTTCTCCAAGTAGGTCACAAGGTGGACGCGGGTGGAAGCCCGCCGGGCGACGAGTGGGGCCGGAGTAATTTCGTTATCCGTCAAAGGCGGAAGAAGCGGCCGAGGTGGAGGACCGGTGATGACGAGCTGCTTGGCCCCGCTGAGCTCGCCGAGGAGCCTCGTCGACGGGAGGTAGCGATAAATTTGCGGGAGAGACTAATGGCTCGGCGGGGTGAACGAGAGAAGAAGGCAATGAAAGTGCCCGAGAAAAGGTGAAGCCTCGATGGTGCGGGGGAGGGGGCAGACTCGAAGATGAGAAATGAGCGAGTGCCGGCTCCTGCAGCAACCAATAGCGAGGCCGTACTATATATAATCCGACTCCGAGTGCTTATATTATGCATTATTATGCTTTCTCGGTTTGATGAGGTCGCTCCGTCCATTTTCTTTTCCCTCTACTTATTTATTCATCTTGTTTCTTCCCTTTTTTGAAGATTAACCGATTAAAAGTCGAACCGGGAGCAGGGAGTCCTTCAAATTCGCTTGTCTGAGCACGAAGGGATGAAGGAGTGCAATCTATTACGAGTATTCATCTTTACGGGCTCAAATTTCACAACGCTTGACAAAAAGATCGCTCGGATTTGTGTATCTTTGGACTATTAAAAAGACTTACACATATTTACCGATTAAGTCTCACTGAAATTTTTTCCAATTATTATAGTGTTTACTGCAAGAGTAATTGGTTTTTTGCTATATTTTAAAAGCACAGTCGACGACAAAAATTATTTAATTGAAAAACCATAGACATTGAAGCCCCGTTTGAGTTGAAAAAAAAATATTCATGCATGGTTATGTTTTTGTGTATGCATAAGTTAACGATACAATTTTAATGTTCTTCCCAAAAGCATCTACTTAGACAAATTACCTAATGATAAAAAACGAATTGTCAAATTTTTACTTGAAAAGACCACGTAAAATATGGTAATAACTTTTTTAGTCTCGCATACTCTGATTCTGCCACTTCACTCCTGCTTGCGTTTTTACGTCATTCTTGTATTGTACAATAGTTACTTCTTACAGCGAGTCCAACAAAACTTGCTTCGTCAAAAAGGAATATCAGAAATTTCAGCAAACACTAGATGGATGCACATGTAACAGGCTTAAATAAGAGCCCTGCCACTTAAGAGTATGCTCAGGCTGCGCAAAAGCTCCGAAGAGTGCGATATTATTTAAAATTCACTCGGGACTGCTAAGTTGCGAAGCGCGGCAGGAAGATTTTCAGAGCCCAGAAGCTGATATCGTGGAATCAGAGCCAAAACTCATCCATCGGCTGTGTGGCCATGAAGAAGAAGACCGTTACAGCCAACCGACAAGGCTAGAAATGCGAGCCCACAATGAAGCCGACCGAAGGTAGTCAAGGCGGGGGCTACCGATTCTTTTCCACCGATTGCCGAGATTAGAGGAAACGCGAAAGCGGAAGGCGACTGCTGGAAATCCATCAACAATTAGGAGAGCGGCGTAACGCTCGCACCTTGTTTGCTCGATTCCTCGGCTGTGCAAGGCCGAGCTCGATCGATCCTAATCGTGGATGTAGGAGCTTCGCCATTTCATTGGTTCCTCCTCCCGCTTCTGCGGAAATAACACGCCCAAACTACTGGGCTCGCGTGTGTCTACATCTCCGTTAGCCCTGACTGCATTTTTAAACGGATAGCCTCTAACGGATCTCCGGCTACCCTTTAAAGGGGAGAACACTCGTAGCACGGGACCGGGAATCGCTGTTGGAAATTGTATCCGGTTTGTTTTTAGCTCTTCCGAGTGCGGGGACGACGTGTCTGCTTGCCAATTTGCTCAAACTCGGACAATTTAGGAGGGTACACGCACATTGTCCGAACTCCCTGCACCTCGACAAATTATCACGGATTTAAGAGCCACTGAAGATACGAGCCTTCCATTGTAACTTATGCTATGATTAGGCCGCTCGAAATTTCTCGGCAATACCTTTATATTATGCATCGGCCGTTATATTTAAAATTATGGACACCCTGATATCGTTATTAGCCATTAAAATTTAATCAAACTAGCATACATTAATAGAGACCCAGTTACTTAGTCAGTATTCCGCAAAATATCGCTTTATCACTGACAAACTAAACCTATACCATGTTTAAATGCCTTAGACTATATCTACCTTTGTAGCTTCATTTGGGAATATATTACGATAATAATAGACTTAACTTTGTATTCAACTTTAAGATAAATATAAACTTTGGACATAGAATGGTCGCAAAATGTATAAGCATTTCAAGACTTCTCTTTAACTACGTTTTGAATCGATAATTTTCACAATATATGATGCTTACTTATAATTGCATGTTTTATTAGCTACTATTTGTTATACAGTATTGCAAAGAAATTGCATTGCTTATTAATAAATATTAGACTGAACATGATATTTTTTGTATTTTTTAATTTCAAAAAGTTTAATAAAATACTTTTTTTAGAAACAATGCTTAAATTCAAGTAGCTTTTTTATATTTCACGAGATAAATATAGATATTATAGATTATTATTTTCAAATTAAAAATGGTTGAAAAATAAATACGGTTCTTGTGCTTTAAATGTGCTTTAAATATTTTTTACTTTACGTATATGATTCGATTAAAAATTAGTAAAAATTTTTATACACGAAATGTTTAATAGAAAAAATTGTAAAAAAAAATAAAGAAATATAATATATGCAATTAGTTGAGATAATGCGATTGACGTAATTATTGTTGAACTCAATTCTCGAAGGGAACAGCAGTTTTTATTAAGTTCATAGACTCTACCATGAAAAGCAAAGAGCTTATTATATATAATTAGGACTTTAATTCACTTACCTTCTTGACAATATATTTTTTATATTTCAGTGTAAATATCAGTTTTAAATAAACAGTATCGATACTCTATATGATTACTCAATCTTTAATAGCCTTTGTTATTTAAAAAAAAAGATATTTAAATCTTAGATAAATGTTCTCTAAATGTTTCAACTACATCGATAAATTACTGTAGCTTATTTGATTATTAAATAAATTTATTGCGGTTAAGCAGTGATTATTTAATTATTGTTTAGATTAAGGTATCAAGAAAATTATTTGGAAATATTACTTCGATTTATTTTCAATATAGATTAATTAAAAAAGTTTTTTACATTAAATAAGCACTCAAAGATTATCGATAAATTTTAACAGAAAAACACATTATTGTGACCGATTTCGCCAAAAAATACAAATAAAACAATAAAAACAATATTTATATTCTCAATATTCATTAATTTCAGTAATTGACAAAGAATGAAATAAAAACAAAATACTAGATGTAGACATTTATCGTTTTCATAGATTTCAAACTAGTATTCCTAAAAACATAACTAACTTCAAAACTTTAAAAATCTTTTCGGCAATCAAGTTTGCAATTTTACAAACGCCAATGTAAGGAAGCCGTATTTTACTCAAGTAGGAAGACACTTTTTTAAAAATGAGAAAAAAGAATCACCAATTTAATTACTTAGCTTCTGTACACTTTGGATATTTATTATTTCATAAAAATTTTATTTTGTGTATTGCATTTCACGAGTTCAAAACGAAAATATTACTACGGAATAGTAAGCTTTTATGTTAAAAAATATGTTAAATAGAAACAAAATTAAAATATTAACATGTCCCAGAATAGCTTAACCTACATGTTGAAGATAAAATTTTTAATTAATCTTATTATATACCCAAAAACCAAGTCAACAGAAATGACCGAAAAGTATACCTCTTCAGTATGTATATTTTTTGTATTTTGTAAGAATATTTTTTAATTGATATGCACGTATCATTACGTATCAAAGGGATATTTTCTGTATAATTCTGTTGACGGATACAATAACTTTAATATTTATAGCAGCGGAAAAATCAAGTAAATAGGCAACCATACTATAATTGCATATTACTTTCCTCAGTTTTCTTCGTGCAATAAAATACATTCTACTTGTGTAAAGAAAATTTTGTTTTGAACTTTTACCTTCCAGCTTCCGCGCAATCGCCTGTTACTCATAATATCGCAAAACTATAACTTCTGAAAACTCGTGACTTTCAATTACTTATCTGCTCATTTTTTTCCTTACTCTTTCCACCTTTAGCCTTGCCTATTTATCTTCGCTTCTCCCTATTTACCTCCGCCGGTCCGCTTGAGGACTCCTAGCCATCAGAGAAGAGATTTGTGCAAATACACTCAGACATGGTGTCGGACTGGGATTTCAGGCAGTTTCCAAACCTCCCAAATCGTCCTTGCGTGAAATACAAGCTTGAGCTGACTAATTTCAGCCCTTATTTTCATCCTACGAAATAAAAATTGCAACGCGTCTTAACTCGAAGGACCGTTTTAACCTTTTTCTCGATTAGTTACGCGTGTTTTATTTCATAAATTATTTATGATACAGATCCTATGATTCGTTAAATAGATCTTTTTAATAATATCTTAGTAACTTCCATTATTTCACTTTCGTAGGACAAATATAATCCAATTGTAATACTTTATTTTATTTTGCTCCCTTTAAATTTCACATTATTTTTCATTATTTGTTGCTTATAAACTGAACTGTTTTCTCCATATTGAATTTCACAAAAGAAATAATTAAATAAATACGATAAATAAGATTTTTAACTTCTTTGCCTAGTTAGTGCTTAACTTCATTCACATAAATAATGTGCATCAAAATTTTTTTTAGATTTTGGATGATATCTTTGTATTTTTATGAATAGAATAAAACGCCGCTGAGGCTACAATAAATTGTAGATATATATTACGCAAGTAAAACTATGTACTTCCATTGGACATAGCTTCTCTGAACTTTCCTAATAGAGAGCTCGTGTATACGGGACATGTATCTATGCCACTCTTACTGGTAGAATAATTATATATAAAGTGATCCATGGTGCTATTTACAGGTAACAAGGCGTATGTCAAATCGGATCATTTCGCTCTTTGGTATTACACTTTATGGTCGAGTGAATAGTGAATAAGGACCCCGTTATAGTTACTGAATCTAAGACTTGTATTGCAAGTTTGAATATAATTATTTAATTATAAATTAAAGATAAAAAAATTACTTCGCTTACGGATTATATGAAATATTTATTAAATACATTATTAAATTACACTAATTAATACTAAACTTTAAACAGTTGTGCTTCAATTTAGAAATGAGCAAGAATAGTATCTAAATCTACCGAATATCCAGATTATTAAACTCATATCGCCTTAAGTTGTTCTTTTTAATTTTTTGGCTACGCTGGATTAAGATGATTTATCAAATTGAAAACCATTCGACAGGTGTAAATATCAGTGGATATTAAAATAGCCTCTAAATAATCACTGGAAATATCTGGAAGCTCAGTCACCTTGAACTGATCTTGTTTTCTGTTGGAATCGCTGTTATTGTTATTATTATAAAGGGAAAACCAGACACAGCTTTGATGGGATTTCTCGGCGGTATTACTGAGAAAAGGAGTTTCAAAGAGCTTTCGGTTACAATTTTGATTGTCTTGGAGAGTTGGGCGATTGGTAAGATTTGATGGAGAAGTTTCTGTAGAAAATCCGCGTAAGTAGATACCCGACCCAAAATAGACAATAGGAGAATACGTTGACATTTCGGGCATTGGATACTTTTCCTCAAATACATTCTACTCTAAAGCACGTTTGGCATTGATGATAAAAATTAAATATAAAATTTTGTTGAGTTTACCTACCAATGAAGATAGCCTAATATATACGTTCTAGGTTATTATATAGAAAAGATATGCTAATTTAGTCGTAAAATACCTTTATAGAGTTATCTTCTTGGGAAAATTTAAATGTCCGCCATAAAATAAAATTTATTCTATTTATCTCATAGGGAAAACTTTAAACTTTATCTTGTATTAATATTGCTAAATGAAAGTTGCGAATTTGAAGAATTTAATTAGGATATATGATAAATTAACTTTAAAGTAAATTGACTAATTTTAGTGGCGAATAAATGTCACATCCCAAAAGTCCTAACCGTTGCTGTCCATATGAATTCAATAGATAAATAATTATACAGATACAATTTAAAGCAACGAGAATATCTACGTACTTCAGTGTACATATTTTTAATAAAATATTTTCATTATACCTTTTGACAAATTCCTTAATCACAGATAATCATGTTACAACTATTGCAGAAATTATTCAATTCACTTCATATAATAAATACAAAAAAAATTAATCTCTATCAAATGACAGAAATCCAACATGCTTATTTCACCCCATATATAGATGAAAAATATGAAAAAAAATTGAAATTAAAACATTAGTAGAAGTTTATAACAAAAGATACAAATTTATATATAATTAAATTATTTGAATTTTAAATTGAAACTTCAATAATTAAACAAAATAAAATGAATTTTTATTAAAAAACTAAGTGAAAATCTTAATACTGAAATTATAGAAAAACAATGAAAGTTATAAAAGGCTTCTGTAAAAGTTTATTATAATAAGAATTATGGTTTATAAAGGTTTTCCCGAATCCATTTCAGGTTTAAAAACTGTACATAACTTTTAATTGCAATCTGACCAACATTAATTTCATTTAACGCATTTCTTTTTTAGACCCTTTTACATTCAAGGATTAGGAGATCCTCGAAGCAGTTTCAAATTCGTAATTTATAAATAATATAGCAAGTATTCTCTAAGCAAATGTGCTTTGTTTATTCACAGATCATTTTTAAAGTAATATGTAGTAAATTGCAACTGACGCGATTCCCTCCATGTCTTCGACATTTTATTGTATACGCTTGTCCCGGTAGTCTTTATCCTCATTTCTCTATTTCGCACTCGTCATCTCTCTTTATTTGTAATTATTTTCACTTAAAGTAGCTCTGTACTTCCGTAACTGAGCTCGTAAACTCACGCATATAATATTAGATAAGCTGTAACATTAAAAGGATTAAAGATACAATTAGAATAGGTTAAAAACGAACCCTTTTCATTGTTGTTTTCTGAAACAGTATGTGTTTTTAGCCATTTTCAAAATTAAATTTGAATTCAAGTTGTTACGTAAGTCTTCGACAATTAATAAAATAACCAAACTTATTGGATTATTTTCGTTGTGTAATTTTGATGTTCAGATATATGGTTAAATATTACACCAAAGAGAATCCATTATTCTTCAACTAAAAACTTAGTGGTAAATCATAGCTTATAAAAAAAAATCCGAATCTTCTAAACAAAGTTTAAACACATTTTAAAATTCGCAACTGAGCTCTATTACTTATCAAAGTAGAGCTTACATTGTTTAAAGAAAGACTTATAGTGCCCCTAAGATACTATGAATTTTCCTGTTTGTTTTTTTTATTTTATGGCTAAATTTTAAATCGAAAATTTTTAATATTTTAGCATTCTTAGTGTACTTAGTATTCTTGTAAAATGTTTTTTTTATTCTCTCATTGTTTCTCCTGCTCTCGCTCTCTCTTACGCGGGCTTCCCATGCTGTCAGAAGTACCATCAGGATAATTGTTTATCATTAAGAGAAGCAAGATTAATCATCAAAACTATGAAATTTTTTTGGAACGAATGCTCTGAAAATATGATTTACGTTATCAAAGCGCCAGATCTACAAGCAATGTTTGCCATCCACAAGTATAATATACAAATTGGCAAAGCATATTAATAGTTTTATTAGCATGATTCGTAAATCGATGGATAAGTTAGAATATAGATGACTAAGCTCCCGTTGTCCATAATGTAACTCATTATTCTACTAACGACGATGATTTCGCGTTTAGTTTATAGCGCGAGCGCCGCTGAGCCTGGACGTATAATTGAAAGCCAGAAACACCGAGGTAACGCATTTGCTACCACGTTCGTCATAAATAAAACAGAGAGTAGCGGCGCACAGATAGACAATCTATATTTTATACGATCAAGTTTCGCCATTACGCGGCTCCTGAGCAAGGAGGAGTAATGCGGACCTCGTCGGACTTGGCGTCAATAGCTAACTCCGGGGGGAAAGGAACCGTTTCCATTTGCCGGAAGTGCAAACTCATTGGTCAACTTTGCAGCTGAGCCCGGGAACCCAAGAGCCCGGCAAAAAAAAGGCAAAGTCCTGTGTGTGTGGTGGGGGGGGGGTGGAGGCGATGAGGGCAGTCTCGTATCGGCTAGCGTTATTCATCTCCCGTGAGCTCGTCGTTTACATCGCGTTACACAATCCCGTCACAAGCTCCGTAATTACGGGGAAACGGATATTCGAAAGCTCCACTCGCGGAGACGGTCTACGTCGGACTATCGGTGCCTCCGCTCGGTGATAATGTTACGGGTGCGCGCAGGGAGAGGGGGGGGGGTTGATGATGAAAAGATAGGGAAAAAAACTGGAGGTGTATCGTGCGCCCGGTCTTTCCAGATTGATGCATATCAATTCATTATCGAAATAGCGCCACGGTCAGTAATAATTATCCCGGCCGCGCGTCCACGCGCTGCGCCCCGATCCACTTTTCCTCCTCGCTAGCCCAATTTTACTAATTAGCAGCTAGAAGTCACCGGCTTCAAAGCCCGCACAGAACTGCGCGAGCTATTGTGTATTCCCGAGCGACGCTTATATATATATATATATATATATATACACACACACGCACGCACGCACAAACATATATATATATAAATGTGTGGACGTGGACGTTTGTGTGTGTGTGTGCGCGTGTTTGTTTGTGTACGTGTTCTTCAAAATGATACGCTGCCTCTTGAAGAGCGATGCTCTGCCCCTGGCGCTCCGCTCTTTCCCTTTCCCATAAACTTGTCAAATGAGAACACGCGCAAAATAATGGTTTATTATCATGCGTAACAAAGGCCCGGGGTGTTGTTTATTTATTTTTTCTTTTTCGAGGGGCTTCCTTTTCTTGCATTGTCGGTGCCACAGGTATTTCTGTATTTACTAATGAGTCCTCTTGGCCACGAGTCGCGTAAAATTTTAACGCGACCTTTTTATCACTGTTTAACACCTTCTTGTGATTAATGAAATACATTAATCCATATAAAAATAATTTTTTTTTAACAAAACCTATGATAAAAAGCTATTTTATAATAATACTCTGTATTTGTGTATCTTACGATCCAGAAATTATCCAGAATATTGTAAATTTAAAGTTAAAAAAACAAACAAAAATTTTTTAACAAAGTGAGTTCTGATTCCTTTGCTTGTTAGGTTCAATAACTTCGACGAATGACAATTTGATCAGTCACATTATCATTTAGTAAACGAAAGTGTATGGAAATATTTACATGTAATGTCTACAGACTTATATTAGACTATGGAGGATTGGACATTCATTTCAATATGAATCAATTACTTTTATTAAATTTGTAACAAAAACTTCCACAAAATGACATTGATGTAATATTGGAAGTCGTAAAAATATTTATGTAATAATAGAAAAAGTAAAGCTGCATGATTAATCTCAGTATTGTTGTAAGCTTTAAAGCTTTTTGCTCAAAAACTTTTCTCTCTTTCATTTTTACGTCATAATTTTACCAGAAACATAAATTGACTTTTAGAAAATTTCAGATTGTGTATAATGTAGAGCATTAATGTGAGAAGCTTAGTTGAGTACACAAAAAAATGTTTCTTTTTTTATAGCTTGCATTATGAGCAAAGGCAAACCTTATGTTTGAATATAAAAGTTAATTCAATTGAATACCAATTTGCTTAATCATAACTATATTTAGCGTACAAAAATATTTAAAATTTAAAATTCAATTATAAATATATAAAATTATTTAAAATATGATTTTCTATTAAAATATTATTAAAAATATGAAACTATTAAAAAAAAAATATTAATATTTTATAATATCCAATGTTATTAAGACTTAATGATGGCTACTTTATACTCTTATTTATAGGAAAAGAAGTTAATCTGATTTTTATAAATTATGGTCTCGTCACTATAGTCAAATGACTTCCTCAGATTTCAAGTATCCTATTATAATCTAAAAAGAAGTCTTTTATGAATATGCTATTAAATGAAGTAAATCAACCTCATAATATTGATTTTATTTTGAAAGAAATAACTTATTGGCTAAGGAAAATCATGACGGTAGGGACTAATGAACAATGATCAAGTAATGTAGCTCATCATCAAAATTATCTTTTCAAACGTTATTGTTATACCATAAAAATCAATAACACTGTACAAAAGTAGTAGTGATTCCTGAAAAATCTTTACACAATTTCTTTGATTGGCTCTTCATATGACTGAAAATTCGTTCATATAATAAAATTCAAACGAAAAATTCTTCTCCCATGTATTGATATAATTTCAGTGTGAACACACAATGCTTCGACATGCCGATAAGTTAATTATAACATCTTATACTGCATCTAGAATTTACTTATTTCAATTACATGAAATATGAGAATTCGATATATTTATCATAGTACTCATCGTTTTCACAGTAGCGTCGTTAACGTCGCTTTCACGATCCTTGTTTTAGTGAATTTGCCACACGAGTGCTTTAGGGTTGTAAACCTTCCGGAGTTAAAATAAAAAGATACCTGCAAAAAATAAAAAGAGATGGATATGTATAGAGAAAAAGAAAGTTTCCGTAGAAGAAAAAAATCTTACAATTGTTTACAAAAAAATATGATATGATATCCGTAGACGGACGACCATAAATTATTAAGAAAATGAAATTATTGAGATTGATATTTTTTCTTTAAGTGTATATTTAAGTATTAGCTTTAAAATTTAGAAAAGATTATATCAAATGAAAGTTTTGCACTTATATAATCCACTTCTTCTCAAAGAACTCATAAAAATCCTTCTTTACGTACGATGGTCTATTGTTCAAGTAGAAAATGGCGATAAAACTGTAAAATCTTTTGAGGCCAGATTTTTTTTTAAATAAATTGAAAAAGCAAAGTTAAGTGAGACTGTTTTTTTAAAAACAGTATAACATATCCTAAGAATGTATGAAAAAAAATTATAAAAAAAAATTATTCTTAATAAAGCTAGAAGTTTTCATCTTGTGACATATTTTGACGTTGATATTGACATCTATGTACGTTTATGGTCATACATACGTTTCAATATTGTTTAACTTTTACAATTCCATTACAATTTTATGCACAAGGGAATACTGGAATACGATATTTAAAAGTGAATTATACCTTCATTAAGCAAATGGAGCGAAAAATGGCCATTACACGTATTTACAAAAATGTATGAACATACATATATATATATATATATATATATATAAACTTTTACAATTTAATAAATAATCTAGTTACTCATGTGTATATTATAATATATTTTTGAGTACGCGGAAATATCAATGATTACTTGACTTTATGTTATTCGATGGAAAGAATTTAAAATAGTTGTCATGAATCACATGGAGGATGTCTATAGAAATGAAGCATAATGTACGCGTATATCAGAATGACATCAAATACATCGGGAGTAATAAATTTTCTGAATTTACGGATAATATTTTTGGATGAGTGTTGATTTTTGACACAAATTTTATTCATGTATAATAAAAAAAATAATAAACTCTATAATTTACTTTCGTATATTTTACACGAAGTAAATTATTTTTAAAAATTACTAAATTTTATTCAATTATATAAGAGTTTTTGTATTAATTTGTTATAAAAATTTCAAATATTATTAAATGTGGTCTGATTATCATTATTACTTTTTTCCATTTAATATTACTTAAAAAAATGTTCTTTATATAACTCGTCTGTAGATGTGTCTGCACATATATTTGCAAACATCACTGATTATATCAAGACTTTTAGTTTTATGATCGAATAGATTCTCATTGCCAGTTCGACAAAAACATGACAATGCACAAACTCATAAACCAGATATTTACATTTATTGTCACCTATGAAGAAAATATAGGGTAAAAAGAGAAACGAAAAACAAAGTGTAAATATTTATGAAAAGATTTAAAGATGTTTTCTATGATTTTTATTTTCTTGTGGAGCATCCTTATATAGGTAACTTATTGTAACATTCTGTAATTCTATATACTAGAAAAGTTTATTATCAATTTTTTACCTTTTTGATTAGAAAATCGGATTTGAAAGTACCTTTAATTAGCAATGTACGTGTTAAGTACAAAACCTTACCTAACCATTTCAATAAGTATTGGACATTAAGTAAAAGTTTTGCATTCAATACAGAATATTTTTCAAAGAGAAAAAATATCATGTTTACTTAAGATTTTCCAGATTTCATTTAGATAAGTAATATCTTATGACAATTATGGAATGTTTTCAGTGCACATTACTTGCACGCTATTCCACTAAAGTTTCACATAAGACACGAGCTGGTGCTTTGTTTTATTGTTGAAAATATTTTATCATTTAATCAATATTCCACGAGATTTCTCGCACTTCTCTGCTCGAGCGTTTCTTAACCTTTCTTACGCATCATAAATACCAGAAAAAATACAATTCGTTCAGACCTTAATACCATTTGCTGTTTACCATTAGATCATAAGGCATCGAGAAAGCAGAATTGCGATATTAAAGGAAAATTGTTTAACTGCTTTAAAGAACCTTGGGAAAAGGTCTAATACTTCATCTAAAGCAAGATGTTCTCACCTCAAGGCTTCTCTCGAAAGCCAGGAGCTCCTTATAAAATAGCCAAAGGAGAGCAAGTGTAGAGGAAAGGATTAGAAGCGGTTACAGAAGCCCCGACGGAAAACTTCTACCGAAAGCAAACACCATTCAGCTCCTTTCGGTCTTTCCAGGGTCGCGCACTTGTTAAATTGCCGATCGATCGTCCTCATTTTCTTCTTTTCAGCGGTAAGTTTCGACAAAGGTATCTGAGCCGATCCAGAGAGAGAGAGAGAGAGAGAGAGAGAGAAACAACCGAAACCAAATTCCTGGTGAATATCGTAAAAGCGCGGATGTAAAGTCACAGTACGATGTCGGCCCTGGAAGCGGAAGCACTCGAGCCCTCAAAATGGAAAAGTGCACGAGAGTAGATCTTAATGGAATCGGACAGCCGGCGACAAGGTTTGCCAACGAATCGCGCTGAAGCGAGGAGTCCGAGGAGGCCGGGGTGACTCGCAGCGGTCAGCTCGTTTTTTGAGAGGGAACAGTGGGGCTCGGTCGATCCTCGGGCGCCTGAATCGCGGCCCTCGGGCCCGAGGCGTCGGTCGCGGCTAGGCCGAGGCGAGCTCGCCGAGCGCCCGGGAGCCGCGAGGGCGGCGTCGCGGCTGCGAGGGTCCCAGGCTTCCAAGGGCGAGAGTCATCGCGTACGTCAGTGATGAGCGGAGTGTGGCGTCGTACGGGCCGCGCAGTTGAGCTCACAGCGTATAAATGTGCGCGATGTACTATTACGCCAGCAAGCTGACTGCGGCGGCCCTGAGCGGGGGGACCGCGAGCCCGGCGGCCGGTGGCAGCGGCGGTGAGGCCCAAGGCCCCGGGCCCGTCTGCCGCTGCCACGACAAGCATAAGCAGCAGCAGCAGCAGCAGCAGCCGACACGGCAACCCTCGCCCGGACCCTCGTCCGCGGCCCCGAGCTCCCAGCAGCCGAAGCACCAGTCGCCCCGTCATTACACGAGGCTCCTGCCGCAGCAGCACCACCCGAGCAGGCACAAAGGACACGCCCACTCGGCCAAGGCCGCTCACCAGCCGAAGGCGCCTGTCACCCCTGAGCACGTGTTCGCCAACGCCTGCGTCGAGAACGTGAAGATGAACGCCAATCAACGTCCCCGTAGTAAATCCAGTAAGGTGAGTCACCGGCCCTTCGATCCTTGACTCCTGCCTCGAGCCAGTCGAGCCTTCCTCCTTGAGCCCTTAATTTCTTACTTCCATCTCGGATTTTATCCTGTGTGAATTTCGGCCTCTGCCTCAAGACCCTGATTTATGTATGGGACGCACGGTAGTATCGATATTAACTATTAAGAGGTTATCTTTAATATTCAATTGTGAGCGCGGTTGTGCCTTAATTTTTAAAAGCCGTTCAACCGCAAATCCTCTAATTATTACACACTGTTCATTAATAGGATGAAAATTTTATTTATTACTCACAGTCTTGTCGCGCATAATCCTAGGTTTCCTCGCTTCATTTGACTGAATCTTCCTAAGACTGTTATTTAACGTATGCATACGTATATGCATATGTATGCTTATATGTTGCGTAATTCTCTCAAAAAGGCCTTAAACATTTTTTAAATCAAAAATAGGTAACCACATAAATATTATATATTGTTAGATCATAAAATTTTCTGTTAATATTTCAAACATGATTATTATTATTAGTAGTAGTAATAGTAGTTTTAGTAGTAGTAGTATTTTAGTAGTTTAGTAGTTGTTGTTGTTGTTGTTGTTGTTATTATTATTAATAGACATATTGTATTTAATCAGGTAATGAAATTTCAAGAAAAAATATTATTTTTCATTTGTATATTACACGAACAATATTTTTCAGATATGTATTCTCAAAAATTAATCAAAGGAGAAAAAACTCACTGGAAATTAAATATCAACATTTTTAATATATATATATATATACATTATTTTACCAATCCTGATTACATTAATCTTACTGCATTGAAAACATTGTTTGACGATCAAAATTTTTGATTTTATGGTCAATAATAATACATTTTATAACTAAATTTCGATATAATGTATTGAAACGTAGATTTAAAAGTCATACTATACTATACAAGTATATTAAATTCCACTACTCGCATTATAATGTTACTATTACCAAATACATTTCATATCTAGTTCATTAATTTTATAATCTATTTTTTCGCTATATTATAACATAATTAATCAATGGAATTGTAAAAAGATGCATTAGTGTCATAATTTATATTAAACTTGAAGCGTGACCTATTCATTTCTGGCTAATGTACTTTTAATTGAACCATTGATATTTCTGTAATTTTATTATAAGTTTTCAATTATTAAATAAATATGCGTACGTTATATATATATATGCATATATTTAATTTATAATATATATATACACACATATACACTATATTTGGTATTACTAAAGCAATTTATTGCTTAACTGCTTAAGTGTTTTATTCAAAAGATTTAAAATTAATTCTCATATACTTTGCAAGGTAAATTTTTAGTAATATAATATACACGTATTTGATACTATAATATCACATTACTCTTCACAAAGATTATTTAAAATTTAAAAAATTCATAATTATATACGCAAATCACGTTTATAATTTTGAAATTTTGTAAACCAGTAACCACACGTTTGAACCTGATAAAGTATGTTTTCTTAAAACAATATTTATTTAATTTCAAAAAGTTATTCTAGCTAGAATGTACCCTTTTTATTTGGTAATAATATATGTATTCTTCCAATATACTATACGAGAGTTTAATATCAATACATAGGAAAAATACATATAAATGCCAGATAAATTTCATCTACCATAGTTAAGCAGAAATAAGTGGTATATGTGAAAAATACAGTTCTGATTAAGTTACGAGAATTCAGCAGACCAATATTGATCAAATAATACAAAGCGTCTCGTGAAATTTTTTTTCTCAATACAAAAGAATTAATTAATTTTAGGCGCAGTTTTGAAGTTGTAGAAAAAACTCCTATTATTTAAAAACATTCAACAATTCCCACTGAAAAGTCAATTTACTTTAGAGTACGTTGTATTAAATGTCGATACTCCACCTACAAACACGCCTGAATCATCTGTACATTATAAAATCGCTAATCAATGTTGATGAACCGATAGGCTACTTTTTCGAAAAATAAGCCGTCGATTGGAGAGAGAAGAATTCCATCGTTAATCAATATGTATTGAGTAATATGTACAAGGAATTTTTTATCCTACTAAGGTGGACTTCACTTATGTACCGTTCATAAAAAAACTATTAGAGCGCTACTTATGTTTTTATAATGTTTTAATGAATTTTTATATAGTTCTTGTACCTGTCTTACGTCTTGTTCACCAGAACATAATTACTACTTAAGAAGCTGCAAGCTCTTTCAGTTTAAAACTTTAATCCCTCCTAGCATTATCAAATAAATACCCTGAATAAGAAAATTTTTTATAACGAAATATGCGTCATCGCAGAAAAGAAAAGAAGCGTAATGTGTATGAATAAATATGCACTCTTTCACAAAAAGAGCGTTCAAAGTACAGCATAAATGAGTATATATTAGATAAAAAAAAAATGTAGAAAATTTTTATCGTTACGACAAACGCGCGACAAATAACAAAACTCTATTAATGCTGTCTAACAATTTATTGTCTTGGAGGACATCTAGTTTCTCAGTACGGTGATTCTCCAATACTTGTTTCCTTCATTTTCTAACTATTCTATCTAGCTGTCTCTCTTTTAGCATTCTGTTCGCGGAATCAACGTATATGGGGTTGAAGCGAGGAGTTATCATCGGAAACAACATAGAGGAGAGGATGAATCAAGTTGAGTTTAAATCTACAACAGCTGCCATTTCGTTCGGCCGACAATGGCGTCTTAAATGTACAATCTCAGACTTAGTCCACAAGAAATCATCGTATTCTCTCTCTCTCTTTCTCTCTCTCCCTACTTCTTTCTATCTCTCTCATTGTATATGTCTACTTCTTCTCGCAAATGCAGCTACAGCTGCAGTCGTGTGGCTCGCCTCGATCTGCTTTCCACCCTTCCCGCCTCTCGAACTTCTACCCCATAGTCCACGCCCGTTTACGGTTTAAATCCACCATCTCCCGTTGACACGCGCGTACTCGAGCTTTTCTGCTTGTTCACCACAATTAATCGGGGGAGCTGCTTACAACACTTGACACGACAAAGATTTGTTTTTTAGTCGGATTAAACTATAAAAATTTAACCGTGATTCTTAACTAACTCTTAACTCGAACTAATATTTATGTAGACCAAATGTTGGGCTTACATTTATTTCTAAAGTTGGAATAAATTGTGCTTGCTTTGCTCTATGATAATTGACTAAATTAATTTTATAAGCTTAATAATAGCTCGTGTAATTTTATATTATTTCAGCACGATTCTCACTCTCTTAAGTGATTTTAAGTAAATTTTGATTATAAACATTTTCATATCGTGTGGTATTTTTAATGCGTTATATAAAATTTTTCTTTTTAGTCTTAATTTAACTTTTATACATGAATTATTTTATATTTCAATCTGTAAAATCATATTTTAAAAACCGCTTTATATTTTATACAGCGGTCGTTTCCACGAAGATTTTAAAGTCAAAGACTTAATTGAATCGTTAATATATTGAATCCGTATTGATTCATCGACTCTTCGCTTAAACGAATAGCGGATACAAAGGATGCTCAAAATGAAAAGAAATTGGAATTCGGAACTTTAATGTTGGGTCAAGCTACCTTATAAATTTGTCCTTCGTTCTTTTACAATATTAAATCTTATTAAAGGTCGTTTGATAGTAAAAAACGATGTCATTTATGAATAACAATCATTAGACTGAATTTATATTTCAATTATGTCAATTTCGATAAATAAATTCCCATCGGAATCAAAATGATTCGATATCTTCTAATCATGAAAAATTTTTAATCTGCTTAAAATGTTATTCTTGAACCAAATATTTAATGTATAAATATTTTAGTGTTTACTAGCATTTTAGCTTGGCATTTTATATGCTTATGTAGTATTCAGTCAACATAGGTAAGTATGATTAAAAAATTAAAACCATATACGATATAAGCAATTAATTTAATGATATTAAACAGAAGAAAAAAATTGGCTATAGAACTTTACCCTTTACCAATGAAAACATGTAAAATTCTCTTGATGATAGTGTAAAACGTAGAATCGAAAAGAAATCGAAAAAAGGGTAATTCTCTCCACTTGTTCGAGCTTTCACACCATAAAAATATTTTATTCAGCAAGACAAATCGCAGTTCCTTACCAGTGATTCCTTTGTCACAATTTTTACTAGAATTTGTGAAAATTTCACCATGCTTAAAAAAAAAAGCCCTTCCTATTTTAATTCAGAAAAGAAAGAAAGGGCAAAAAACGGTACTCTTGTCCCCGTACCGTTTCATCGAGCGACGAACCATTTTAGCAATTAATTTAATACAGAGCAAAATAGATAATACCGCTCGTAACAACAAGATTGCACTATTTTCCGTGGCATTGGCTTTCAAGTGTAACATCGCTTCATCAGTATTGAGAACGGCCGAGCGAGACTGTTCCCGATACGAAAGGTAAAAGGCTGAAACTACGCCCCGACGCGCACAAATACGAGCATTATAAAGCTTTTTTTAGAGTATTGCGTGCCGCTCGATACGAGCTATGAAGACACCTTTAACGAAGCTTTGGCGAGCACATTTTCTATTTCCGATTGAATCCTAATTAAGTCTACTGACGTCGAAAATGTCTATCGAGTACACTCAAAGTCACCACCGATTAATTTCGCTCTACGCTACCATGTAAACGACGAATACACACCTCCCTTCTCTATCTTTATCTTTCTTCGGTCCACCTCGAAGGCATCAATTTTGGAAACTTGCTAACCTTAAGCTCGCACTCTTACGTCAAACATCATTCCCAGTACTTGCCGTCGCTAACTATCTTAACAATGCTAACTAATTAAAGATTCATTATTCCACTGGTAACTTCGTAATCCAGGAGCCCTTTAGACTGCGCCAAGAGTCTATCACTGTGTAAGTTTTCATTACACAAAAGTACTCTTTGCCCTCATAGACTAGTCAAAGAGATAAGAATTATCGGATAAATCTTTGAAAGATACAAAGTGAAATGTCAAATAAATAAGTGAAAGAGATTGAAGATAAAATGGCGACAGAATAACACGATTTCATCCTGTTAATTATAAGTCTTTGTGCCACTATTTTCTACATATTAACCGTGAATACAAAACGATATTTTTATTATTAATCGGCCAATTATTATAATCGGTCTCCGTTGACAATTGTTCTTATTAGCGAATTAATACTAAGAAATTTAACCTACAATTGAAATGAGTCCATTTTCACGTCGTATATTTTAATTATACAAGTAAATTATATTACAGCCTACTATTAGTGCGTAGCCTCGTCGAATTATATTTTGTAATATAATTTGTAATATTCGTTAAATACTGATTAAAATCAATATATAATTATTATCTTTCTAATCGTAAACTTAATAAATTTAGGCTCAAAATACATCTGTACATCAATTAAAGATTTCAATTGTAATTGTAGCCTCAATGTAATGTATACTTATTAAATACAATTACATTATGATTTAATTAAGAGATAATTTCATATGCCTTAAAAATTGAATGAAATTATTTAACTATACTTTGGTTTTATTTAAATATATGTAGTATGGTACTACAATTTAATTATAAGCATTGAATGTATGCATCTTTTAAATCATGTAAATGCACATAAAATTGAAACTGTATTCTATTTATTTTTCCTATTATTCATCAAAGCTGATATCACTAACGCGTCAATTTTCTTTTTTTTCAGGTGAGTTTTAAATCTACGTTCACTTATTCTCGAATATTCATAATATAAATAAATTTATGTAAGTATTAAAAATATTGTCCTTACATCAAATATAAAACAAATAGAGTAAACAATAACAAATCAAAATAAATACAAACTTAGCGTGACATTATTTTAAGAAAAGACCCAAACATTTAATAATTATTGCTCGTAAATGCGATATCTGCATAATAATTAATGAGTTAGGGATCGCGGACTGTTTTATATTCAAAGTAAATATAGTCATGTATCACAGAGGGATTTACTTCAAGGATCTTGGGGACTGAAGGAGCAGATTTAACGAATTCACGGAAAAGCTGCCGCGAAAATATCACGCGAAATCTCCCATAAATCATTATGAGTAATGTGCCAATTTGAAGTTATATCGTGGCTGCGATGGGGCGAGTTTAATCGAGCATTTTGGCATAATAATTTACTCCCCGAGCCGGCGAAAGGTTGACTTTTAAACGGGACGCTTATATCCAGGTAATAGTCCTCGCGTCCCGATCCCTCGCCCATTATTTCGCCCTTGCCGCAATGCTGCTCCATCGCATGCCGGGAAACTCCGACTCCATCGATCCAAAAATTCTTGCGACCCCGACACTAACCCTCCTGATTGACAGGGAGCCGAGGGCCGAGGTAAAGAGGGCGATTAGCTTACGAGCTGGACAATACTCCGCCGTCCACTGGAATGCTATATATTCGCCCACGTGATTCACCCGGGCAAGACACCACCGGCATCCGGAGCTTCATTTATCTTTAGAAAACGATGTGGCCGCTGCGCGATGGCCGGCGGCTACTGGCCTTCGGATATTTCACTTAAGCCTCTGGCGAGGATCGGACGTGGACAGGACGAGGGCAGGGGAACTCGAGGCAAGGCTTTTCCGACTAGTCACGGCATTTGATGAAAAATCCCGAACGATGAAATAATGCTTCCACCTCCGCCTCCTCCATACGAACGACTTTTTTTTACCCCTTTGCTACTCCTCTATGGATCTACGTCTATTTGCCTTGGCCATGCGTGACTTCAATTTTTAAATCGTGCCTGCAAGGGAGCGATTTATTATTGGCCATTTCTTTTTCCAAATTAACGCCCGAGCAATTTCAGTGTGCTTTATAGAGAGACTGAGAGAAACTATTTGCATTCGTCAGTTTCGCCCGCAATTATTGTATTTGATGAAGTTGACTCATCGGTAGTTTGGAACTCATTTATGAGTCCTACGGAACTTGTCGACACTTCATTATTTTTTTAAAGCAATGCTTCAAAATTTTTTTATAATCCTATAACAATTTTTTAATTTATAGAAAAGCATAAATAACTATGCGTAATCGAGTATAAGCCATAACAAATTTCGAATAATGTACGAGACGTCGGACGTATTCATAAGACCGGCTGTATTTGATATGCAATTATCTAATGTATGCTTATATTATTTACATCTCTTACGAGTTCCGAGAAAATATCTTTCAACTTTCGACTTTGTCAAGTTGATGAATACAATCTTACTTTTAAATTGCGAAAATAACGGGTTTTCGGACCAGTGTGAATTTCAGAGGCTTATCTTTCACCAAGAGATTCCCTATTCTCAAGCGCGCCTCCTTTGTATTTCTATTAAAATCTACATTACATTAAAGTACCAAAAGTATGCTCTCAAAGCTGCAAGCGACATTGGTTAAAAAAATTCTCAATTGCAAATCATTCGTGAGCAAGAGAGTAAATAAATTTTGCTTAATAAAATGCCCACTCGTTCATTCGGGTAGACGATAATGGCAATCTTTGGCAGTCGGTAAAAACGGGAGTGTGCATTTTATATATCAATGATGAAAAATTGACATCTCGTTTTCAGCTCGAGAGGATATTAACTGCCTTCGGTGCTCGTTTCGCGCACTTTTCGTGCAATGTGAAAAAAAAAAAAAAAAAAAAAAAAAAATTAAAAAAAAAATTAAGGAAAGAACGCTCGGACGCCTGCTGACGCCGAATTTCGGTATGATTTAACGCGTTGTCCGTTAGTGAAGTATGCGTGGACGTGTGTCTGGAAGATTTGGCCGAGGGACCTTTATTGCTCGGGAAACAGGCGTCGGGCTTTTGTGGCGGTACAATCTTCGAGGCTTCGCACACGACTATCAAATCCGTACGTGCCCTCGGCTTCCTCTCCTCGCCCGTCTTCTTATCTATTCTTACGTCTCGACTGCTCTCTTCCGCGCCTTGTTTCTATTCTCGTGCCTTACCCGGATGCTCGCCATTTCCATGGACCTCACGGCCTCTGACGTTTCTACCGTATCTGCATTTATCTTTCCAATTCGGTCTCTGGCTTTGCATTTTCCGCAAATAGCTTCGGCTCAAATTAGATGGTCATTCGTTTCACTGTACAGATACCCCGGGGCTTCTTTTATTGGCTTAACTTTACCCGCGTATTCAGTATCTGCGCATTTTGTTAAAAACTTGTCATCGATTATTGATGCTTATTTCCCTGCTGAGCTCCAATTTTTATGCGGAAGAGTTTTTAAATGACTTTTAATATGCATGCCCATTGATTTTAAAATGTTTTCAGCTTGTCGTACATGAGACAGTATTGTGCACGTGCCCTAGAATTGAAGTTTACACTTCCATCATGATTTCAGAACGCCTCGAATAAAGACTTGCAATGGAGATAAATATCCGAGATGAAAGATACTCGCAGCCAAAAATAATCGCCCTTTTTCTACGTCCTTTATACTTTTTAAAATGCACGTCAATTTAAAAAACGAACTTAGTATTATCAATCGTATGAAGTGCATTATCGAATTTGTAAACAATTTTAACGTAAAGTATTCGAATATATTATAAATATTTGTATTCATAAGTCATAAAAAGTAGAGCTTATGGTTTAGTTATAAAATATTTCTATAACTATTTGCAACTATTCGATATATTTACATAACGCAAGTACGCATCCATAATTTTACAAATCGAAAGACTTTTAGAAATAGGTCT
Organism: Kradibia gibbosae; assembly: GCA_018907135.1. Taxonomy (NCBI): domain Eukaryota; kingdom Metazoa; phylum Arthropoda; class Insecta; order Hymenoptera; family Agaonidae; genus Kradibia; species Kradibia gibbosae. Next base: position 1,591,752 of record JACCHX010000003.1, on the reverse strand, counting down.
TAAAACCTAGATGATTTTAAGCGGTTTAACTTTGATAACATTTTTCCATATATCTGACTTCTGGCACATGCTTTCCCTTTTCTGCTACTACGCGTCTGTTCAACTTTTAGTGCATAGACAGCGTAGCCAGCAATAAAACCACAACTCGTGTGATTCATCAAAAACATCTTAAGCACGGATTTACCGGACCCTCGCACTGAGCTTCGTCTTTCAGTATCGCCCAGTCCAACATCGATTAGAAAAATAACGCAGGTGAATCGCAAATAATATTAAATAACTGCGTCTACATCTCGAATGATATTTCACGTCCCAAAATGGCAGTGCCACTCAAAAGGGAAGAAATATTATATTGCCTTTAACAAACTGTCCATTTATGATTACTAGCTATTCTTCTCGAGATTTCGATAAAGCTCCGCCACTCTTAAAAATTATGATACAAACGTGCTGTCGTCGTTCCTCGCAGGATTCTATCTCTATGCAGAGGCATTTTAAGATACTAAAAGAGATAACTTAACATTTGTGTAGTTTATTGTTAATAATAATTCGTCTCTACCTGTATTTCGATTGTAAATTTAGATGGAATCATGAAAAAAAAATTTTTTTTTTTATTGATTTGCTAAGTTAGTACCCGTTTGCGAGAAAACTATAGTTTAAAGATAGGTAAATTTTTTATTATTCTTACAAAAAATTTACCTAATAATTATTGAACTTGTATAGTTTCTTATCATCGTATCATTGGTTTTATTATATATTTTATACTCGGCACTTTTATCGTTGGAATAAATCTCTAAAAATAATTTGATATTTAATCAATGACTTTACGAATTAAAAAAAATTCAATAAAAAGAGACGCTTTGTTAAGAAATGAACATATCGGAATTATTCTTCTTACTTTACAATATTTCAAAATCTCTTTTAAGAAGATAAACGAATTTCATACAAAATTTGCTCGCAAATAGTTCTCTCTACATTAAACGTATAAATAAATTTCTGCACAGTCTTTATGATCGGATATTGGAAAATAAATAACGCATTGATGTACTTACTCGCTTCTTTTCTGGTACTAATGCTTATTTAATGTGTACTATCATCATTTTAAAGGTTTACCTTAAATTACCTATTTATAATTTGGGAACTAATAACTAATCGATATGTGAGAAAAACTGTAAAGAAAGTTTTTAAAAGTACTTTATGGATATACTTGTTAGATATATTGTTAGATATAATATAAAATGTATATAATATATATATATTGTATTTATAATATTATGTTAAAGACTAATTTATAAAAATTACATATAATTTTCAACAGTCGTATTATTAAACTGATAGAATTAAATTTAATCACATTGATGTGAATTTGAGATTAAAAATAGAGTGTACAGCAACCAAATAACTAATTATTCAATAGTAAAAGCAAGCTCTAAATAAGCTAATATTATTCGTTATCAATTAAAATTGAGCTCCATAAATTTACCCGAACATTATAATATCTCTTTAAATGTAAACAGCTTAAGGAAATAAATACAAAAAACGCTGAAAATTTGAATCAAAATGCCTACTATTAAATTTACTTGAATATTATTAAACAGTATTTACATAATAAAGCTGTAAATTAATGAGATTAATTATAAAGAATCTAATTAATCTAATTATTTAAATACTCCAAAGCAAAAAACAATCGAGTGACATAAAATAAATAGGTCATCCAACCTTATGTTTTGTTTTATCATGTAAAATACAAACGCAACATTTTTTTCTGACGTAAAACATTTAAATCACAAGAAACACTATTGTTATTTGAGATTTCGAAAATTTCTTTACTTTACCAGAACTAAAAAAAAATCAAGCGCAATACATTTTCTGCTTCGGGAACGGGACAACCAAGAATTGTTGGTACATTACCCTGCAGTAGTTTTTTTCCAACTGGCTGGACGGAAAAGGTGCGCCAGTGCCCTCCTAGTTTCCTAATTCCTAGTATTTTGCTTTACCAACCACTACTGAAACCTGCATATATTGTTATCGAAAAATATCTAGGATTAAGATAGTCCTTAAGGATCCTATTTACTTATCCGAACTCGCAAAAAAAGGTAATATCATAGTCACAGGAACAAGACGAGGTTAAGTGAATAAACGATAATATAAATTATTTAAATCTCGTTCTATTGAATGTTTAATTTGTATTTAATACGTCAAAACTTATCGAAAGTAGTGGAAATTATTCACATTTCATTAAAGGTGAATCTGATGTATTAAATAATTACTTTTTCCTAAATTTGTATAATAAAAGTGTAATATCTCCTCGGTAAATCATTTGAGTTTTCTAAGAAAAAGTTCTTTTATACATTTATTAATTAAATTTTATACTTTACATATAATTAAAATGAATGAATTTGTTTAACAGTACATTTATTAATTGAATTAATCGCTATAATATATATATATATATATATATATTTATATAATTTTTATTTACATATAAATGTAACTGTCTGCTGTTATGCTACAATATGTCCATAGGAAATATTATAAATTATTATCGAATTTCTTTTTAATTAAAGCTTAAGAATATTGTTATTATTAATATTCTTTGTATTATTATTATTATATACAACTACACCTATGGCCAAAAACTAAACAGTTTTTATTTTGTATGTATATTTTATGAATTTATAATATATATTAAGTAGAGAATATTGCTTATAAATTGAATGATTAAATTTGGTAACCAAATAATATCATCGCTATTTATAAACAATGCAGCCTTCACAAAAATCTTTATAATGATGATGATTTTTTTTTTATATTTTCAGACGCTTGAATTACATAGTAATTTTTTTCTTATTATTAAATTAATTATTATTTGTTGGATGAAGTATTTAAACGATGCAGAATAACAGGATGACTTTATAAAATTAAAAAAAAACTAATCCTCGAACATTAATTATTCCATCCTATCAATTAATAAATTAAGCAGCTGCCGCAAGTGACGAAAGCGAAAATTGTTATGATGGTATAATTGGATTGCGGGCCTAATTAAGCATTAATCTAACACGAGCCTAAAATGCCACGAGCATAATATGCCAATTGCCAGAAAAATATCTTTGGTAGGCTGAGTCTCTTTCCGCCGATCTATTGAAAGGCCCCTGCTTAAGTATCGGCGCGAGGAGAAAACTGAAATCCAATACGAGATAGAAATCGCTCTTGTAGAAGCGTCGCTTTAACTCTGTGCCTATCCACCACCAATCCCGCAGCCCCTTGCCACAACCAACCCTTAAGTTGACTAATTTGCAAACTATTCGTGCACACTAACCTTCTTTCTTTAAGGCTCAATATATTCATGGGCGGTTGCAACTTTAGCGCTCGAAAAATAAATTGTTCACCTTATTGGATTACTGGGATACTCCCGTCTTCTTTACAAGTACTGTAATTTAATTTATCCTTGCATTTCCAACTACTTCAATTCCTCTTCTTAGCTTTATGCTTTGCCTATGTCACCTACGTGCTTTACATTGTCGGTCATTGCAGCCAATGGTAAAAGGGTTATTCGCACAAGATAGTCACAAGTTAATTCTCCGAATGATAAAAGGGCATGCGAAGAGCAGAGATCAAAGGAGAAATACTTTATGAGAGATTTTATAACATGTTCGTAATTTATTTTTTACCTATTTAGCAAAATACAGTTATTATACTGACTATGTAACTCGTACAGTCCGTATATTTATTTATAGAAAATACATTCATCTTCTAAACAAATTTTCTGAAGCAGATAATTTACTAATTTAGATCTACGTAAATTTTAAGCAATTTATTAATGGGTTAATTATGCCCATTCTATTGCATAATTTTATGTCATAATGAAAGTGACTTTTATTTTCAAAATAATTATTTTAATTCTAATATTTCTACATTAATTTGTCTGATTTCACATTGTCAATATGTAATAGCTTTTTCTTCAGCAATTTTCTTATTTTATTAATAAATTTTTTAAAGTATGTAACGGTAAAAATTTAACTTAAGCTTCTTGTCTTTATAATATGATCTTCAAATATCATTGCCTTACTATCAACGTGCATTATAAAAACCATTATAAGAATATCGAATAATAACAGCTATGTTTTTTTAGTATCAAAAACTCCATTTACGTTTGCACACTAGTTTTCTATCATTTTTTGTCTGCTCTTGGCATGTTCTCTCATTTCTCGGACGTTTGAGCACACACTAGTAGAAAATTGACTTCCTTAGATTTTTCCTACAATTCACACGAAAGCATTTTTATATATATTTATATGCATGTAGATACATATAAATATACAGTTCGTCATATAAAATTTATATAGCGATTGATCTCGATAAAATACGTAAAAAAATGAGTAAACAAGATCATTTTATACCTTACTTTTATCTATTACGTACTATTACTTTGTTATTCATAATACACCTTACCCAAAGAATATGTAAATATTGCATAAAATTATTTTATTTAGAATTCCTTTTAAATTAAAATGATACTTAAGCTGCTTAAGTTTAAGTTTTGAAATGTAAGAAATTTATTAATTGAAATAAAAAATTTGATTATTTTTCGACATTTTTAAACCATTAAGTTTATATTTTAAATTAAATAACAACAAACAAAATAATGTAGGTTTTATTAATTATAATACCTGAAAGATCGAATTTTTTTATTCATTCATTATATACAGTATTTGATTATTTTATAATCAATTCATAATTTTTGATTTACACAAAATTATGAATAGTGATAAATGTTAATTTATCACAGAGCCGTATAGACAATATTTCTAAAAATTACATTACTTTTACAAACTATTAGCTCTAATTCGTTGTTCTTGAAAAAAAAACTTTATATTTCTTATTTTTAATTATTGCACTTCATACAATACAAACAAAAATCTCTCCAACCTGTTGTAATGCAATTTAAGCAATTTACTTTGTCAATTTTATTTACGGCAAGCAAAATTGTTAATAAGAAGTGGTTACATATTATTTGCGTAGCAATTTTTGTACAATTGATAACTTAATTTACGATAGCGTATAAACTCCAGTAAAATAAATTAAAATGTTAAACAAAAAGTGCATCGGGCTGGAATAGCATTTTCGATGTGACGTGCCCGATCGATGAAACCTCATCCTGTCCACTAAACTCATTTGATTAAGTACCGGATCGATCTCGGAATGAAATTTTTGTAGAAATATTTCAGTGAGCAAAATGGAACCACTTTGACTTTATTGTATATATGAAAATTTTTGGAAGCAATTAACATTGTATGTGCTTTTTATATCGTTACATATAGCCATTTATATGATATACTTTTAAAAAGTGCTACATTATATAGCGTTATGTATGTGATTATATATATATATATATATATATATATATGTGCGTGTGTGTGTTTTTTTAAATGTAAATATTTTAATAGTTTGGATCTATAACAGGTAACAAAAATTACTATTTTAATATTTGACATAATAGAAGTGCCCAACTTTAACGACTCCGACAGTCTATTTTCTCTTATTCCCGTATTCCTTTCCCCATTCTTTCTTTGTCAGAGTCATCTACATTCTAGTAATGATGGGGCTTTCCCCAATAAATCTGAACTTATCCCTTATATATATCTCGTCTTACGTCCAACTCGCTAGAACTTAATATTTTACTTGTAAAAAATGTTTGAATTTTAAAAATTTAAAATAACTTTAAATCTAGAATACAAGAAGATTTTTACATAAAAAGTTATTCGTGACTTTTATATCAATATATGTAACTATCTATAATTATTTATAAATAATATTCTGTAATTATATTTATTAAGGAATATATTTATTTATAGTAATTCCGTGATTTAATGTGAAATAAAATAATGGAATAAATAGAAAAAAACATTCTTGGCTATTTTAGTTACACAACACAATACATTTATACTAATTCACATACATTACATGGATTAGCCAATTATAAATGTTTTTTATTTATCTATTATATACGATAACAGATAAAATTAATATAATATTAATTATATTTTAAATACTATAAAAAAATGTACAGCGATAGAATTTTTTTTACGAAATAGGTCTAAAATTATAAATAATTAATTTAACCTAAAAACTACTCGTAATCGTTTTAATGCATCGAAACTTTATGCGATATTTCAATTAACGTTAGGGTCTTATTTTTCATAAATTTAAAACTTTTTAATTAATCAGAAAAATGTTGTATTTAAAATAATCAGTTATAATTGTAGTTACAAAATATAAAAACAATAGTCTTTAGCATTATTGGTATTTTATTTTAATTCACCTGTATTTTTGAAAATTTTAAATGATTGAATACAAACAAAACGAATTAAATTCCCTACAAAATGAAGAATACTCCAACAATGTTTAAGTGAAAAAAAAATCCAAATCGTTTAAGATATTTTGAAAACTGAATTTGGCTCCCACGTATTATAATATACATTTATACGTATGATATATTTGAAATATTTGTAACCATATATATGCCAAATTATAAAAAATTAATATTCTACGAAATTCTCTAACCTATTACAAATATTTTTTTATATGCCGTTAAATCAAAAACTCAATTTCTTTTATATTTTTGTATACAAAATGTGTTATGAAAAATATTACAATAGAAAAATAACGTGAATACTTGGATGAAAAATCTATTATAATGATGGATTAAAGGTGAAAATATGCGAATAATCTTTTTCCAAGCTTAACGTATGTTCTCTTTATGAGAAGACGTCAATTGAAAAAATGACTTTGTTATCTGTCGTTTATCTCTGGTGGAATTAATATTTTCCATATATCTATGCCTATACTAAAATGTTAAGGATTTATTCCGCTTTAAACGAGAAAAAATAAAAATCCATAAATCCCAATTTACGAAATTGCATTTATCTGTGCGTTACTGCGCCGTCACCGACGCAAGCACTCAAGAGAAATAAAGTGCAGGATCTCTGAAACCATGAAGTTGTAGCTATAAAAGGAGGCAGAGGTTGAAGGAGGATGGAAAGAACAGCAGGAAGTCGAAGCAGCACTCAAGATCTATATATTCGAGGCGGCGACTGTATTAGATATTCGCTCGTTATTCTCGCTCGATCGCATCGGCCCCGTAACTAAACCAAGAGAAGGAATACTGGAGACTGACAGTTTGGCTGTAGGTAGTATATTGAGAATCTCGTTCGATAAAACTATCGGGGGAAATTATGGCTTATTATGCTGTTATGCTATTGTTTTTCAAGACGTTTTTGACATTTTTCTTCGTAACTAAATCTACCTCAGCATAACTAAAGCACAAATACACATTTCATTTCTCTGATAATATAATTTGTGTCATACTGCTTATGAGCTAATATAATAAAACCAATATAAATATATAATAATAAAATAATATGAATTTTTTAACAAAAATTTCTCCATCACTCTTACTAATATAGTAAAAAAAATTGTTTAATTTTTTAAATAAAGAAGATTCCAAATATTACAGAACTATGGAATATTGTGACAATACTTTGCCTTGTTGCAGATTATTCTAATATTACAACACTAAACAAAGTGAAAGTTTTTTTCGTGAATATGTATATTATACAGAAGAACCCTAATTTAAATAAATTTATGTAAATACAGTTTGATGGTAGAATTTGACAAATGTTTTGTCGTCATACGTTTAACAACAATACTTTCAAAGCGCATGACAATTTTTCATACGTAAGATATGAACTGCTTTCGTAAGGTAATTCTTCCGATAATGGAATGATAAAGTGAATACTAAAAATTTAAAATTGGAAACAGTGAAGAGAATCAAAAGAAGACGTTGGCTTTATCTTTCAATGTCACTTAGTATGGATACAATGAATAAAATCTGGACCTATCGTTTGCACAATCGAGGAGATGAAAACGTATAAGCGACTGTTTTTCACGGGAAAGGAAAATGAACCATTTAATCAAATATAATACACGATTGTCTCTAACATAAAAGGTTTTCGCACATTCTGTTTTAGTCATAGAATTTCAGTGCGAATTTTCCTCACTTTCACGCGCGAGAAAATATCTTGAATATAATTCATATTTACACGTTTGTAACTTATTTACAATTAAAAAACTTCTATTTATTGATTTATACTCGATTCCTTCAACAAATAAATGAAAATAAAAAAATTGAATTAAATCTTTTCAAATAAATTGTTTTGCTATGATCGAGCCAAAAATTACCTTAGTAAATTATTATAACAACAGTCTCATTCTAACAATATGATATTGAGGCACAGTTTTAAACCTGAATATTAATATCACTTTATCAAGCATTATAAGATCTACTAATGCCTAAGATATACATTTAAAGAATATGGATCACCATAATATAGGGTTCGAACATATTCACAGATTCTGTTATTTAAAAACAAAGTTATATTTACCTCGTCGTCCCCTTCTCAATTAGAAATAAAAAAATTAATTCTGAATATTTACTATCTAAATTATCATTAGTAGATAATATAGCATCTGAAAGAAATCGATATCGATCGATTACGGTATTTATCAGAATTTATAGAAGCGTAAATGATTTTTCAAGTAAAAAGCTGCCGTATTTTACAATAAATGGAGGGTATTGAATTAAAGTGGGCTACCACAACATACCTCGAGTAACAAGCGAGCTTCAAGTGCGCGTGTTTATAACATTGCAGTTTTGTATTCGAGGTTGCGCTAAACGTAGAAACTACGAGGGATGACAAAGAGCAGCAACGCACGAGCAGAATAATAATTATAAGCTTTTGCTTTATAACGAAAGAGAGAGAGAGAGAGAGAGAGAGAGAGAGAGAGAGAAAAAACAAAGCAGCGCATCATCGCGTCGAGCCCCGTTTCAGAAGGCCTAACAAATTGCGGCTCGACTCAGCGCCGGAACCAAGCCCATTGGATTCTCAAAGCTCGTAAACGTCGACGCGACGTAAGTGCGCCGCGGGAAACAATCCGGGGAAGTGTATTTCAAGGTTGCGCAGCGGCGGGCCCCCTCGCCGAGCAGCTTTCGATAAAGGCCAGAAATCCAACAAAGGCCTCTTTATGAGTTAGCCTTGTTTATGAGCCCGCTCGCGAACTATCAAAAGATGCAATATTGGCCGCGTCGGGGCGGGGAGAATCAAAAGCAGCGGACGGACGTAGAATGCGGCGCATAAGGTAGGGGATGTGCCTTTTTTGGATAAACGGTGAAGGTGAGGGAGCCCATCCCCGAGCTTTCGGATTAGGCGCGCGGAGGATGATAATGAGATGTCCCTGATTTATGAAAAAAAAACGCTTATTGTGACTGTGCTTGTTACGGTTACTCGCGGTAGCTTAGTTTTCAGTATCCCAGTGAATTTCCATTTTCGGGATTTACGTAGATTTGAAGACCTTACACTTGCTTCCTGAATTTACTCGACGTCAACATGAAACGAGTAGGTGAAGCGAATTTTCTATAATTTATAATATTAGTTGGTAATCTGGGAAAGTTTCTCGTAGTTAATATTAATTACGCATCTACTGTTCATATTATTTCTACTATAATAACTATCGCACGGCTAATCTTAATCTGACTCAGTATTTACATACGAATATTTTACTATTTTAAAATACGTCTTCACGAGTATATGATTATATGTGTTAATTACTACGTCACAAACTTAATTATTACGCACAAAAGCCCACACATGTTATGCCCCACCTTTTTTAATTACATAAAAGTTTCAGTGGTAAAAATAAAACTTCTTGAAATTTTGGTACTATGTATGCTTTTTTGTAACATTAAGCAAGGTCACGTTTTTATCTTTAACGCTATTTATACTTGCGTTTTGTCTAAAATTTAGCATAAAAACTGTGGAAAAATTTTCACGCAGACTATTGCATGTATGCATTTTTCAAATATACCGAATTTCATAAAGTTTTGCATTACTTTTATATCGAATGTAAAACGAAAATACTAACAAATCAATAGTACTATTGAACAAGGATTTCTATATAAAATCAAAAAGAAGAAAATATATAAAATGTCATGTTATTGAAAATTCTGAAAAATTTTTTAGATAAAATAAAGAGTATACACGATTATAAGTAGTGAAATTCACACAAACATGTCATTGCAATGGGAAGATCTTGACGAGAGGCTTTGTCAAATGCAGCCTTTTTTCAAATTGTAAGCAAATAAACTTTGGTAGCTTTAATCAATGCCGTCTCAGCAGATAACAGGAAAAGATAGATAGATAAATAGTAATAATGTATAATGTTAGTTAGGGAGAGATAAAATAGAAAAAGCGGGGGGAGGGGGTAGAAACGCGACACAAAAAGCGACTGAATTAAAGTAGAAAATAGAAAGGGGTGCATTTATCATCTAACAGGCTTAGGAGTCTAAAAAAGCTCATAGCGCATAAAGAGAGATGGAAACAGACGAAAAGGGTTATCGATATAGGTCAATTTTAACTCTCCTTTATGAAGGAAGAGAAGTTGCTTTGACAAATAGATGTAGATAATGTATAATTTGTAACAAGGATGTTTTCATAAATATAATAAATAGTCTGATACTAAAGTAATTTTATGTAAAGCATGTGCGTAAAATATATATGTATTAATACAATAATAATCCATTTTAATTACTTGTCAGATTAGATAAGACAAAATATTAATGCAGCATTTTTAATTGTTTTTTTTCTTCTATAAAGTTTATTAAAATCTATCAAGTGGGTACTTATAAATAGGATTTCGATGAAAAATGGAATGCGCATTTAGTTTAGGGTATCAGTACCTTAATTATTATTATAAATTATAGTCACAACTATAATTATTATTATAGTTATAGACATTACTAATGAATAATAAAATTCTCCCGATTCTCTCGTCACTCACTTTATTATGCGTTCACCGATACAAACAAAATTAATCGGAAATTGCCTGAGCAATAATGCGGTATGACATTCACGCAGCTTTTAATCCTTTGTACGAGATGACTTGAAATTCGAAGACGTTGGCTCTCGAATGGGATCCTTTTTTTTCCGAAACGTCAGAGTGTCGCTCGGAAAACTTTTGCAATAGCTTATTAATAACGCCATTCTTGACGTTCATACGTCGAAAAGCTCTTACGTCAGTTTAAAAGACGATGACACCATTCACAGCTTTGTGCAACCTTCACCTTACAATGATTACTAATCATTGGTCGAGCGAAAAACGAAAGCTTCTGTATCTCGAAGACTTGGTTCCGCTGAAACTCGGTAACAAAGGAAAGCAAGACCACAAGGGAAGTTAAGGTAGAAGTTTCTTATTTTTCCTTTACATATTTTAGAGTGCAGTCTATTTATTCTCTCTCTCTCTCTCTCTCTCTCTCTCTCTCTCTCTCTCTCTCTCTTTATCTCTCGCTCCTTTTCGCAGAAAACATTATTTTGGCATTGCAGTCTCCCACTAATTATGATCTAAAGACGCCTTTAATCGAATAAATATCAAGTACTAATTATCTTGAAAACGCGCTTAGCATGAATCGTCTGAGAATTGATGGTCCTTCTTCTAGTTCGACTGCACCGAGATAAGTAACCTCTCTTTTCAAAAGCAGAGATAAAAGATCCAGTATGCTGTAAGCGAAAAGTTTTCACCGTAAAGTCGAGAAAACCATTACTTCATATTATCGTTTATTTTGCCCTAAATTAATGTAGTAGCTTAACGAAACTTTAGCCCCTCGCGAATTGTTAATTCAATTACTTTTACACGATGTGAATCCAATGGCCTTTTCGAGTGATTCAATTTACATTTTTATTGCTTAAATTATTTCAGGCCGACGAAAAGATTTTAATTATCCTATGCCATTACACCGTGCCTAAACAGATAATTTTTACAATATCTACGAAGAATAAGATAAAAATGGTTTCGCTAAAGTACACTGTACGAGTCATCTTAGATGATTACGCGCTTACGCCTTTAAGGATTATTCTCCGTACTAATGTGCCTCCTCCTTGGTAAGAACAGAGAAGACTTTCTCGGTGGGTCGACAAAGACGAAGAAATAGCCAAGTCGGTGGAAGTAGGAGGCCATTCCGAGAAAAGAAACTCTTCTAATTCAGCACGTACCGATAACGACCCGTTTTATAGATTCTTCCTCCGTATAAATAAAGCCGAGCACAAAGGGGTTCCGGATGAGCCACGGGGACACCTCCGGAGATTTGCACGAGGAGCGCAAACTTGTGGACGCGTCCCCGAGCGACCGAGCCAGGAACGAAGGCCGGCATGGAGATCCTGCGGCTGACCAACTCGTCTCGATGCATAATGCAAAGCTATGCGCGTCTCCCCGTTCATATCTGCTCTCCGTCCGAGCGGCGAGTGGGGCGAGGGACAGGAGCGGAGGAGGTACGGTAGATTATTGAAACGTCTTTGCTCGGACGGAAGGGCCCTTGTAGCTTGTGGCCTCTTGCGAAGTATATATACGCTACCTCACGCCTCGCACGATCTCTTTGAAAGAAACTCTGACCTCCGACAAGCCGAGGCGAGGACGGCAGGGGAACCCGACAAAGACCCTTGCATTGCTTCGAGATTTTCTCGATAGGTTGGCCAGCTGCTGCTTCGCGAGACGACTTACGCATCTACTAAATGAAATTCGGATTGAAGATTGGAGAAGGATGAAATCGTTAACCAATGATTAAAGTACAAAAGAATCAAACAAGCTACTCGCAGAGGAGAATCTTATAATTATACCATAGCTCTCCTTTGAAAGTTCAAAATTTCAGAGTTTTATCATCGCTTTATCGAACTTCTCCTTCGATTACTAGAATTGGCTTTTTAAAAGCTTTAATTCAATATTCCTGGATAATCTAATTTCCATATAACGAAACAACTTCATACTTCAATTATTCGTTATAAATGCTATTTATAATGTAAGACGTATCCAAGTTATACTTAAAATTTTTTCCATTTCAAATTTCCATTTTTTCATACTTTTCTTACCGGTGCATGGAAAATTATACAAAAAAATTATTCGTTTCACAAATATTCAAAAAATCATAGAAGCTCTTTCTTATGATTTTAAAATTCACGCTTAAAAATCTTAAAATGAAAAAACCAATAAGTCTAAAATATCTATCCCTAAAAAGGCATATATTTTTTTCTAAAAATTGTGACATCATTGTAATAATTTTGTGGGAAATAATTTGTTTTATAAGAGATGCAAAGAAAAACATTATACATATTTAAGTTTTAAATAAAATTTAAATCAAGTTCTAATATCTCTAACAGAATATTGTTTACTTTTGTCAACAAAAAATGTATCGAACCGAACGAATTCTTCTGCTCCTGAATTTATTCCCGATTCTATTTACACAGTTACAATGAAACGCGAAGAAACCAATGTATAAAATCTAGGCAAAAGTTTAAAATCCTGAATGTCAAATGTTTGTTATATTAAAAAAATTGTAAATCCAAGACATGCTGCCAATCTCGAAATGCGTGTATCGTCGCGTATTTAAAAAATCTCACTTTATCCGCCTGATTAGATAGAACCAAATTTTGAACTGTGCAACTAAGCACATAAAAATACGTATCTGTATAAATAAATCATATATATTCAAACGTCGAGTTGCATTTACGTCTCAGCTCCGAGCCAGATAAAGGGAATAAGTAAAAATTTTATAACTCTTGTGCTGAAAATGAGTAAAATAAAGACTAATGAAATTTAAAGGTTGATATTTAGATACGTTATTGATGTACTCATAGTAATAATTGTGTCAATTGATAAACTATGCTATTTGGAACTTGATAAATAACAAAATAAAACTTAAAAATAAAAGCAGGGATATTAGTGTCAAATGTATAGCACAAAAAAAGTTATAAGTAAATAAGCTAATTTAAAATCCATTATATTTAATTTACAATGATACATTTAATCTATCAAAATTAATAAAGTATTAATATAAACATTATTTTTTTAATGATATTACACACATGGATTTTATATAATAATTTCGCTTTAAAAATATTCTTAAACACATAAATACAAATAATTCCACCGTACCAAATACAACTTTTTGTTGTAATTAAACAATTTATGGATACCGCAATATATTTTATCTTGGCACCAACTATTATTTGCATTTTAGTTTAAATCGTAAGCACACAAATAGTCATAAATTACAAAAGCCTTGAACCCTATATTATTACAAATATTTCCTGGATCTTAAAAAAAGCTTGACATTTTCAACGGTACTGACCCTCAGTACTTTACATTCCAATGGAATTATTCGTTTTTTCGAATACTTCTAATACTGTCCTGGTACTAATTCTAAAATTCCTCCAGATTCTCCATTATTCATCTGTATTAAACATAATTAGAAGTACAAGCGTTTCGCTTCATCAAGCGTATGTAACCGGATTTTTACAATTGATGAAATGGCGTAAGGGAATGATGCCATTAGATCAGAGCTTTCACTTTTAATGAAGATAACTTACTTATTTAGATGGAAAATTAACACAATTAACTGCCCGTCTTCTTAAAAAGGATTGTTCGATATTGATATAAATTAGTAATACGAGACGACTGGGGGCTATTGCTATTTAGGGAACAATCGTAATAAGTTTTAAATAATATTATGCATTGCATTTGACTGTATGATTACACGTGTAATCAATGATGCAAAATAGAGTATGATGTAATCTTTTGAATTAACGTACCAATTGTTAACGTAAAAAATTTTAAGCACATTTCAGTAAAAAAAACAAGAATAAATCTCAATACACAGCCCTTATGCATGTAAAAATACACTACAACGTACAATTACGTGTACAATTACAACGGGAATTAGTAGCATAAAATTGAATAGGAAACATAAAAGAATATGCCAATGTTGTATAAATTGTACTATTTACAAATAAAATATTTAAGCCAGAGTACCGATTATTGAAAAATAAATGAAATTTAATACTGTATAACAAAAAAGAACAAATAGAAATAAATTAAAAAAAAAATGTTTACCAAATTCAATTATATAATTTAACGAATTGATATGCTCAAAAAAAATTTTATAATAAAGCCTATATTGTTACGTATAATAATTCGAATAATAATTATTTAGAAAATATTACATTACTCATACATACCGTATAAACAATGAAAAATATTAATTATACATTTTATTGTAACGGTCATTATATTTGAATTTTATAGATACGAGAATATTACAATATAAAATAAGTAAGATTCTTTTATTTAGTAAGTTTAATTTTATAAGAATAAAATTAAAAGTATTTAACAAGGCTAAAACGCTTAAATTTTTCTCTGTTACGTATTCAATACATAAAAAATTAATTATTATTGAGAATCCATTAAATTACGTTTAATAATAATTAGAAATACATATTAATATTTTTGAGATTCGTAAAGATTAATAAATAAAGAAAAATGTGGAAAATGAACAACAATGAATAAGTGCGACTATAATAATTATAAATTAGAATATAGAAATATGATATATATATTAACAAAGATTAAAGTAAATTCAAGTTTCATTTTACTACAATCACATCAAAAAGAATAAATTTAAATAAAAAATAAAAAGATCACATATATTAATACGTATACATTACGATAAAATGATTAAGCAAATTTTCTTATATATTATGAAGTATTCACTATGTGTATGCAATTACAAATATCCGATGTTTGTTCGATACATTCGAGTTAAACATATCATTAAACATTGAGGTGAAAATTGGAAGTGCGATCGTCTTGGATAACAAATATGTTTACAATCCGATTATTATCGGACATATATTACGTAAAGTATTATCCATACTAAATGTCGTCTAGAAATAAATTTTAACGATTGACTTGGTTAAGTCTTTACCCTAATTCTTGTTATCTTATTTCCTCCTTAATGCCACTTAATATTACGTCCATGCGACTTTTTATTCATTACATTCTCCCTGGACAGCTGGCTCCAATAACATCTCGAGTACTTTAGTATTCATTAATTTCATCCTGTGTATCTCTTTCTTTTATAATTTCTGTTCTAACTTCTTTCATTTTGATGTCGTATATTATCGCATGTGTTTTTCATCATTCGTTCGGGGCTGACTGATATTCCGATCTCTCAATATCTTTTAAAATCTTGATAAAATGATAAAAGAATGAAATTATAAAAGAAACTTTTGTAAAGGAAAAAGAAAAATTAAATAAAAGAATAACTTACAGTACTTTATTATTTATAATAACATAAGGTCAATAATATTACCTATTATTCGTGAAATCATTTATATTATTTCGCGTTATTTTAAGAATTTTCGAAATACACTTTGCAAAATTTATCAGAACATGTACTACATTTACCTTTCGAAGTTCTCCCATATAAAAAGATATTAGCAATTAATCTGCCAAAAACTTTGATTTATACATAAAATTAGACATTCAAGTATTTTTTAAATATATATTTTTTTAAATAAGAAAACTTGCCTTAATAATAATTTATCGAAAACCATAAGCTGGTAAATATTATTCATAAGCAATATGTTTAGTAAAAAACTGTTAGATAAAACAAAATTCATTATCATACTTTTGTCATGTTGATAGATCGATGCTAACCTTAATATTCGTTCTAAATATTTAAATCATAAATCTATTGTTTTAATTTTATTATTTTACAAATTTATTGTTTTAATTATTAACAAAGTAAATCAATAATGTAATGTATTAAAACATTACATATTATATTCGATAGTATTTTTTTAAACTGATTCGGTTAATCCACATTACTCTTGTGCATGCCTACCGAAAGCTGCAGTAGTATCTAATTAGCTCAAGAGCAAGTAAAATAAAACGGCATTACAAAATTATTTTACTGTTTATTGAGTTTTAGATATCACAGCGTTTCACTACATGGGATATTTTCTTTTCTTTAGTAATGAATACAACAAGCAAGAACTCGATAACCTATGCTATTAAATGGGCATAAATAAATCAGCGAAAAATCAATGCTTGGTTCCATTCTATTCCTTGCCCTAATTATCGATTGGCCAGTTAATTTTTTTACCAGTTGTTCTACTCAAATTCAACGATGAATAAGAAAAAAGAGACAGGCAAAGAAGATTTACATTCCCAATCATTCTCAAAATTTCTCCGTAGTCTGAATGGTTGTACGAGATCATTACAGGAAAATCTCAGAGATATTGTGGTGTACCAAAACGTTTGCCATTTAGATGCCCGTAGATGCGAGCGAATCTAAATTTTACTGAAAGCATATCTGACTACACAGTTTCTACAAAGAAGTCTGAAAGTTAAAACGCTTGAGATACTGCTTTTATTACATTAAATTAAAGACGCACAAGCGGAGCAATTACTTCTGTACGAATGCGTTGAAAATTCTTTTTTTTATTTTATTTCTTATTCGAATATTGCAGCCTCTACACCCTTGATTAAAAAAGTTTTTAACTTTAATTGAAGATGGTATAAATTATTTAATTGTGCGCTGCTGTCTTTTTAATTCAAGTTTACGAAATAATAAAAATATGTTATATTATGATTAATAATTTTCATTAAAAATCATGATTTTTGCGAAAAAAATTCATTATTTATTAATTTGATTTACTGATATAATATTTTGAACTTCCTCGTCAGTCTTTGTATTATTACTGGTGATATATTTCAAAGATTTCAAAAGCATACGTGCGTTAATATCGAATACTTTATCAGTTAAATTTCACACATTTTGTGCACAAAACCATATGTATATTTACATGATTAAACGAAAAATTTTAAATTGAAATGATTTAATAAATTTTAAATTAATGCGTATGCAATATCACGCAATAATCTACAAATGTTATGCCCATATATTAGCCACCACGACGTATTCAATTTATAAATAAATTATTCATTACGAAAGTTAATTTAACAATAACTCAATAGAATTTTTAATTATACTATTTACTGCTCCACTAATAGTAATAAGCGATCTTGAAAATAAAAGACTGTTTAACTGTGTTAGATTCTTGACAAAAATTAAGATTTTCCAAAGTCAACGAAGTAATCAAACAAATAAAAAGGCCATATTAAAACGCCCCTCTATTAAATACTGGCTTAAGCATCAACTTAGTATAAATGCTTTTTTCTATGTAATCTTCTGTATTGACAGCAAAGTATAAATTCCTGATGACGACTCCAAATAATCATTTTTCGTGATTTTTCTAATTTTTCGACTACTCGAATTATCTCACTTCACCCAAGATTTAATTCGTTAATCCTTAATAACCTTTGTGTGTATTTTTACAGAATGATCAAAAGTATGCCAAACGATAAGTTAAAATAAAAATTTGACGATACTTTATATTGGCATTTTCCTTCACTTTAGAAGCATAAGGATTTGTCTATGCTTGATTAATTTCTTTGATAATCGATTTTAGTAATCGTTCTGTAAATTCAAGTAACATCCGAACACGTTAATAATCTTACAATTTAAAATGCTAAAACAGCAGGTGTAATAAAATAATTCTATTCTTTAATTTTTAAATAAGAATGTCAAACTAGAGAAATGTAAGTTTCAAACACAATAAAAAATTAGTCATTACGAACGAGAAGATAAAAACAAAAGACGCTATGTATGTAAATACGAACGGTTGAAAGAAACTAAAGTTTCCCGGTGTTACTGGTCGCTCTTCATTCGGATTCATCGAACTGTGGGTCAACGGGAGCTGAAATTCTGCGCTTACGATTTCAGCAGACGAATCGCGTTACAAAAAAATAACATAGTCATGCATGAGTCGGTTGAAAAAACAACGAAGAATAAGCGGAAGAAGTGAAAAAAAAATTAGCGGACAGAACCGGAAAAATTACATATCGATTTTTAAAGAAGACGTATTTTTTAGAAAAAAACAATAATGATATCGGACGTACTTGCACCGTTTCGAAAAATATAGTACATTAGTAAATGCTATATTAGTTGCAGTTGGGAGACCAATGATATATTGATATACCTTTATACAATTAATATGTGTGCAACTGCTTTTATTATTAGGAGTGAAATTTGTAATCGCTTTTTCTCACTCCATCTAACGCCACACGTTTTTTATTCATACGAAAAGACAATTGCTTCTCTTCTCTATTGGTTACGTCTTAGTTTTTAAATGGATTTTCTACTTTTTGTTTATAATTAAGCTCAAGACGATTTCAATTTTATTTTTAATTTTGCACATATATAACGAATGATTTGGCAGTGTAATGAAAGTAACGTGTACATAAATGAATAATAATTAACGTATACACTGAATTATATCCATTTGTTTGTTTGCATTGTAGAATTTATATTTCAACTTGTGCAGCCGAATTTAAATTTTCGATGAAAAATAATTACAATTTCATAATTTATATTCACCAGCATTAGGATGTATCTAGTTTATATGAAATTAAAATGAAGTAGCAGATTATTTATTTGTTAAAAGTTTTACAGACCATTTATGCCAAACTGCTACAATTATAATTTTAGACGAGCATCATCGCCATAGAAATCATTTGCAACAAACTTTTCATAAATCAGCTATAAGCACTGAAAACTAACGGAAAAAATAAAATAAAGATATCCTACTGCCTTTCAGATTTACTATATATTCTGTCCAAATTTTATCTCTTTTCTCAACAGTCCTGTTGTCATGTATAATTCTTTCTCCCTCCGCCTCTTTCATCGTACCCACCATCTTTCTTAACTCTCGTTTTTCACTACGATTACGCAGCATTTCTCGGGATCACGGAGAGCCACCTGTTATATCACCTCGAGACTCGTAAATCTCGTCAGCGCACACGGAGGCTGCTCGTGAAAAGTTGGCAAATAAGAGACACGCACACGAAGGTTTATGTATTCCACATGACTGTGCATTTGTTGTGAATGTAGATGGTGGCAACAACGATAGAGGCAGAGTTAAGGTGAGGCATGGAGGGGAAATCAGAAGCGAAAGAGAGGATCAAAAATGGGGCGCGAACATACATTATACTTCGAGTGCCATAAATCCGTCGGAACAAAGTGGCTTTACTCTCCTTCAGTTTCGGTTATGATTCTTTTGAAATCAGTTTTCACTTTAAATTATTTTTATTCAATGAAATTTAGATATTTTTCTTTTTTCATCTTTTATAATGTATCAGTCTGAGAATTATTGTCCTGGAATGTTTTACTATTTTACTAAGGTATTAGAAATTTTTAATTTAACGATTACTTACATTAAATTACAATGTAGAAATATTAAGTATGGATTAGCTTTTATTCATAATTAATCGCATTTTCATTATATATTCTTTTCAGAATTTTTTTAAACTAAATTAATAAAAATTTTGGTACATATAGATATCGAATTTGATTATATATATTTGAAATATATTTGTTAGTATAATTTAAAACAATGGAAATTTCTGCCACGGCTAATCGACTTTTTTTAATTCAAAACTTAAACTCAAAAATTATTTAATAGATATGTATTTCTATAATATTGTACAATAGAAATGAAGAAAAAAACCTTTTCGAATGTATTTCTTTATTATATAATATATTTATTCAGTGATATTCGAAAATCACTTCTTAAAAAAAGAGACACAAATGTATTGTATTTTACGTTAAATGCACATAATTAATGGTAAATTATGTATTTTTATAATAAAAAATATATTTAAAAAAAATACTGCAAATTAGTATAGCTATGTTATTTACAATTATCAGCGTATTGTAGCATTCAAATACAATATTGTTTTTTTTTGTTTCAGGTGAGTTTCATAAATATGTGATTTGATATAAACTTGCAGACACATACTGTGAGTACCGATATAAACTCATTTAAAATAGTTTAATATTATATGAACTCGAATTTAATCAACAAAAATCTTTCGAGACTACAATATTATACTTATATATAAAGCATGAATATTTCATTTTCATAAAATTTTTATACAATTTTTACATTGTAAAGAAAAGTCACTGTAAAAAAGTTACTTATAAAAAAAAATTTAAATTAATTTTAATTTATTTCATGAATTTACATCACGTATGTATATGAAATTTAATTTTGACCATTTTGAATATTGAATTACGAAAAATTCATAAAATTTTAGTTATACTCAAAATTTATGTAATTAAACTTAACAACATCTGCATAAAAAATTGTGCATTGTGCAGCGTTTTAACTATTAACGAGTACAATTCAAAAATCTGGAAACTGCTGGAAAAAGATTGATTTTGTATTGAAAAAAGGAAATATTTTTAAAAAGCTAAAACATTGAATTAAAAGCTATACAAAATAATGTTCTTGTGTAAGAAAATTCTGCAAAATCCTTTTAAATCTGTCAATATTCTCTGAAATTGTTACTACAATATCAATACGCATTCGATCAAATTTCTATATGTTCGTATCACATTTTTTATTCACTCGTTCATCATGATCGACACTACCAATTTCAATAGATCAGGTATCAACAGAGAGATCATGAAATCAGAAATGATATTGAGTCTGCCACACGGTCAAAAAGATGAAGTGACAGTAACGTATAACTTTACTTTTTATCATAAGTTATATAGACTGCATATCTTCAATCATGACTTATCAAGTGGTAATTTACTCATATAAATACATATGTTCTACATTAAAATTCAATAATAAGCGCGTATGCTAAAATTGTTGTGTATGATACTATAAATCTCTTCTTTTTATATAAGAAAAACCAGCTACGAAAGTTTTATTTTAATTAATATTTACGACATTTTTAATTATTAATTATAAAATGTGCTCGACACATTAACTAAAAAAACATTTTTTTATTTATTTCGAATTTATACTCCATTAAATTCATGTTTATATCAATTTTACACAGTCGGCGTATTCTCTTTAAAGTTTAATAATTTTAAACTCGATTTTATAAATGTAAGAGTTATAAAATAAATACTTCTGATTTACGAGGTTTAAATAATATATAAAGTTGAATGTATTCCACGGGTTTAATAACATAATTCTGAGCTACAACATGTAAGAATTCCAGTATGTAATGTTAGTTTGTTAATTCTTTTTAAAGCCGCATTTGAGAATTTATGTTAGTATTAAAACTAAATTTTAGCAAAAGGGAGTGCAATAAAAGTAAATGTCATTTAAATGGATTAAATTGGAAAAGTACATAAATAATGTAGAAAGTGCTATCTATGAAATGAATTAGAAGCTCTTTGAAAATAATAGAAACGTAAAAATGTAAGTTATCTCAAAACCTCCAAAAGATGGTAAAGTTTTACTAAGGCTAAAAGAATTCTCGCACGTATTTTTTTTTTTTTTTTTTTGAATCGCAATCCCTCGTTCTGCATCATTTGCCTTCTAACTATCAAATGCCAAATTTGCTTAGGTATGAACATCCATACGCGGATTTCACAGGGATTTCTACATATCTGACGTAGAGCAAATTTCGCTCCAGCCGCCGTTCTAATATGATTTATAGATATGCCGATGCGGGGCGGATCAGCGAGCGGAAGCATAAGTTCGCAAGGCATCGTCGATCCGAGAAATCGTTAACAATGCGGGACACGTGACCAGTGTTCCAGAAATCCAGAGCAAAATGATTCCCAGAGCCTTTTACGTGCTTCTCGCCGAGCCTTAAATTCGCGTAACGAGATATTAAGCCGTAGCTACCCAATTATTATTCGACCGGCTCGCCAAGGACGTTCACATGCCACCACGAGATTAACGATTGCTACTGGAGTTTTACTTTGTTTGGGGTCATTGCTTGGGCAAAAGTTGAAAAGTGTATTGGCAAATGAATTGTTCTTTTTTCACGGAGGGCGATGTAATTTGGTAATGCAGTCGAAGGATATAGTCGGGACCCTGTCGGCAATTTATCATGTTTGATTTCGCACGATGCCTGCGGAAAAACTACTTTTCATTCAAACGTACATTGTTATTAATTACGCCCTAACAGGAATATTCGATAACTTAAAATTTTTTATTTGATCAAGGCTATCATCTAAAGGCGTATTCCATAAAAATTTGAAATTTACAACAAACTTTATATTTGATAAAGCCTGCACTTTATACATATTTTTTTCATAATACAAAATTTTTGCATCCTACGTATCAACACGCGAACAAGCTTATAAAGTGCATAACATCTCTTTCAGAATATCTTATTTGAAATATTTCCTAGGAATTTCAAATATTTTAACGAGATTATACTGATATCATAATTTCATCGTATATTTATAACTACGAATATCTTTATAAGTATGAAATAGTGAAATATTTTAACCAAGAGAAAAATTTCTTAATTTTTTCTTAGACTACATCTCTCTTAAGATTGTAATATAATCTTAAGAAAATGTAAAAATTCTAAAATACTTTAGTATTTATATTATTAGTATAACTAGTATTAGTATAATAAATCTAGTAATAGTAAAACAAACATTAGTTGTATGAAAAAATAAATTTTTTTTTCGTATAAATAAAATATAATTATATGTGTATTAATATGTTTTCTTTTTAAAAATATTTCATTTGCTTTCATTAATAGTACTTACTTATTTGTAGCAAATTAAATTAATATTTATAAACAAAATTTTAACTATGACTATCTCATTTAAAAAGTTTTTATTATAATTTGGAAACATCATAAAAATTTTATTTTTCTTAAACCTTAAAGTAATCGTAAAAACAACTATTGTTTTTTATGCATAAAGCATAGTGTTAGAAATTCACTTTTATTTACTATTAAATTATTATAACATAAAAGGTTCGATTCTATCGTAGTATTATTTTACAATATTATTTAAAATCACAGTCAATTTTAATTATTTTACTCAAAATGTTTAATAATATACATAAATAATAATATCCATGATATACAATATGACAATTAAAAAATGCACCTAATAAATTAATATTATTGCTCAAGAAAACATTTTATACAAAAACTCAACTTTTTATTTATTATTAAATGTGTTTTTACATTGCCACATTTATTAATGATAACTTTCTTCATGATATATATATATATATATATATATATATATAATTTCTAAACATAGCATTAAACTGCAATAAATTTTTTTTTATATTATATGTAATAAATTATTTTTAAAAAAATATAAAAAAAACTGCATTGAGTTTTACGTTGATATTATAAACAAATATTTTAGAAAGGTTTTTTCTAAAGAAACTATAGCAACCATAAAGTTGTATTTATTTAATCTTACATTGAGTGCGCTGCAATTAAAAAGCTTTGTTTCTGTTTTACATCACTAATATAGAATGACTCATTTTTTAAGAGTTGGTGGAATTTCAAAATGTGAAAAGTTTGTTTTGTTAAGATAATGATCTCAATCGAAATAAGGCAGAGTAGTTGTCTATCGACTTAAAATGTAAACGTATTTTCTTGAAAGAATTAATTAACCTTCTCTACATACTAAGTTTATTACCATTCGAGAATGAGAATAAAACTCTCACTAAATTTTCCAACTAGTTAAATGTCTTATTTCAGTAGATGCATATAAAGTCAAGCTTAGAAATCACAAACTATGTACAATAAGAAAGAGTAAAAGAAAATGTATAAGAAAAAGAAGAAAAAGAAAAAAAAGAAGAAGAAGAAGAAGAAGAAGAAGATAAGAACGAAGAAAAGGGAAAAGTTAAAAAGAAAATGCTGAAGTATAGATTCACGACGTACTACAAAGTTTTAAAAGGACTCTATGGGATCCTTCAATCCTCGTCCCGCGGCTAACCTTTTAATCAGAGCCACAGCGACCCGACTCCATTAGAAACTCCGGGCTGCTATAATAAATGTTGGAAATTACACGAAGCTATGTAGGATTTGTGCTGTCGAATATATATTAATATTGACGGAGCACTTATGATTGTTTAGACATTGAATTTCTTTATCCCGATTATGTGCGGAACTTTCGTCTCCAAGCGGAAATGGTCATTAATATCTCGCCCTTTTGTGCTTTTTCTCGAATCCAGGGGGCAGATTCTTTGGCTGAGTTTGCGAGTTTATTAGATTAATGTATTTACGATGGAGTTACTTATCAAAATGTAGTCCAACGCGAACTGGAAAGCTTTAACTTTCGTTCATTCCGTGACATTGAAGAAATATCATATTTCAAGATAAATTTTTTTTTTCAAATTTGAAATCGTGCTCATTATGTATTATTACGAGGAACTCATTACTTGATTGAGTTTTGGCCAATTTTATATCTATTACTAGTGCAACATGGTAACTCACGTAGCTTCGCAAAGTGTTTTGTATTAATTATATTTATATGAATCCTGAGATACAATGGCTCATTTATTTTAAAGTAAAAATAATATTTGTTCATAATTTATCGTGAATAGGTATACTTATAATTTAAATACAAGTATGAATATCACTGCATAAGATATAACATAACTTCAAGAAAAAGATTTAATATTGTATAACATTATAAATTTAAGATTACAAAACGATATTGGAAATAGTTGCTTGCATCTTTCGCACTCTGTAATAATAATATTCACAAAACATCAGTTAATTTACAAAAAACTCATGCAAAAATCCCATCTACGTTTTAAAAGAAAATAAACTTGTAAATTATTTGATTGCTAAATGAAAATGAGAATTGGTCTAGAGAGCAATTAATCAAATGATAGGTACCAGCTATAACAACAAACACAATTTTCCTTCTTACCTACGGGGAAACAAGTCTTGTAATTACACTTCCACGCGAAATAAAACGAAAACAGAACATAAAAGCAGTCGACCAGTGTCCCTTCTCCTTTTAATTGAGCGTAACTAGAGAAGTCGGAATAACGTTTCTATTCTGCTCGCATACTCCTCCAGTAGCAATAAGTTTCATCGTTTGAAAATTAGCGCTTACGGGTCTTTCCCCGCTCACGTCTCTCATTATCCATGAGGTAGAGTCGAGGGCCAGCTAACGCCGATTGAAACAGTTTCCATTGCAAGTAACCCGCGATCGCTCGTCGAGCTCGAGATCGCGTTGGACCGACTGCCATATTCCGAACGAGGAATAAGAAGAGATCGGTAAAGCGTCCCGCTCGAATGCTCCTGTCGTTCTAATCGATGGACTGTCGAGGTCCTTTGACGTCCTTTCATGCGCAACGCACTCACGCACAAAGTCATGATAAAAATCTGGGCCCGAGAGCTCACGCCAGCTAGGAGCCTTTTATTTTAACAAACTATTTCGCATACTAATTTTCCGAAGGGTACTTACTATTTTACCCGTCGCATGAAAGCTGATGTCTAATTCTGAGTCTGCGTGGGCTCTCTATAACAAATAGTCTAAAAAATGTTCGCGGCAGATGTTTGCTTCGTAATTACAACGCGCCTGCGTATTGCAGTCTGGACACGTTTTCAAAGTTTTAAATGCTCGGGAATATGACGTGCACTAAAATATTTTATGCTTCGTTTCCCACTGATTTTATATTTTAGCACGACAATACTTAATTATCAACCAAATAATGCAATTTTGTTTAAATACTATTAAAGTGATAAAATGCATAATTAAGTCTTGGAATATTTCATAAAGCTTTGTTTATTTGTTATTCGTGTATTTATAAGGTAGCTTTTTTGAATTTGATACCTAATTAAAATTACTTATAAATAAGAATTTATATGTATATATATATACGTATAAATGTATATATTTATGTATGCGTATGCATAAACATATGTAAATACCGATATAAATGTTGAATATTGATTTCTTTGAGTACAAACTTTAAAAGAGTAAATAGTATCTATGTTCAAGTGTTGAATTACGAATATTTTTACAATAAAAAATATAATAAACGAACAGTTAATGATCTAGTTAATATATTATCTATATTCAATTATGTAAACTAATTTCGGTATTAAGAATTATTTAAAATATGTACATAAATAATTAAATTATGTACAGCCTTTGACAAATAAAATTGTGTTTGTTGAACGGTTAATTTTGAATTATAACCGTAATTGAAAATAATATCCATACGGCATATATATGCGTAATAGAGTACTTGCATTAAGATTAGACGTAATAAGCCATTTCAAAGTGATTAACTTGAAAATATAATAGCTTTAAAGGATGCTTTAGCCGCAATTTGTGTCGGAACGTAATCGATAATCGTACAAAAGTACAGATCGCAAAAACAATGTCCAGATAAGAACAAATAACAGACAAGGCATCAACCCATTTTCGATTCAACTGATGCGCCGTTGATCTACATGAGCAGGAAGATTGATGTCAGTTTACGAGATGCTGCAAAGTCTCACTCGCTCCATCTTCTCAAGAATTTGCTATGACACACATTAAGATTGCAAGCACTCCAGCGAATTCACGACTATGCCTTTACTTTCGCTCCTATACTTCCTCTTTTGCTACTTTTTCTTCTACACGCGCATCTATAATATAGTGGGGTTTTGCGGGCTGGTGTCATTTACTTTGGGGCTGTTTTTCGTGCAAGATTTGAAGAAAAGCTTTTGCATATGTGTACGGATATGAGTTCATACGTGTAAGTTTACTTTACTGCGTGATTTACACGTGATACATTACAAAAATATTTTCTAAAAAAACGGAAAGAAAAGAGTTATTTTAAGGTATATAGATGAAAGAATGAAACAAAAACGACGCTAAATAAAGGATATTTTTCAGTCGTACGTCTTGTAAAATTAGGTTACATTTTGAATGCAACATAAGCAGGATACTTCTTACTTCTTGTTTATTTTTAATAAATTTTTTTTTTTAATTTTTATTTGTAAATTTGTAACATTTAATATAAAACTTTCGACGTATAAAATTCATCAACTTAAAAATGTCGTTTTTTTATCAAGAATTTAATACTTAACAAGTAAATTATTGTATCCTACTCATATCAAATCACTTTTAAATATTAGCTTTCCATTCTCGTCTATGATGTATAGAAGCACATAAAAAGCTTCAATTTTAAATTTTGTATGTACTCTTACTGCAAATTATTGTATTTATTAAGGTTTCTAGAATATACTTAGTTAAAATTTATTTATACTAATTATTTTCCATTATTACTAAAATAATATATTATCTTTATTTTTAACTATTTACTAACTTTGTTCCATGCTACATTGAGACAAATATTGGTCTAAATAGTTTGCTTCAAGAAGACATAAATTAATTTTGTCGTATTACATTATATAACTACATCATTTTATCAAGCCATTTAAGAGTTTTAAATATTGTTCTTTAGTTCGTTTAGTAGTTTTTTAAATCGTAGTTTTATGATTTAAACATAAATTATATTTAAGTATATTTTTAACGTTTTCTTATTTCCTTTAAAATGTGATCGTTTTTATTGCCGTAGGTGAAAAAATTGTACATAAAATTTTTTACATTGAGTTTGCAAAAAATTTGTTCTTTTGGAATGTTGCTGCAAAATGGGAAAAGTTGAAATGTAAAATTATAAATTTCTTAATGGAGTTAATAAAATGCAAAAAAATAGTAAGTCAACAATAATATTTAATAGTTATTTTACAAATATTCTTATTCCATCTGCCAAACTAAAGTTAAGAATATACTGATTTTAGTAAAAATTACACACATTATCGGCTACTTGTAGGTAAGAATTTAATTTACTAACGGTCACGAATTTAAAATTCTTTACGATATTTTCCGTGCAATCACTATCTAATATATAAGCGGTGGAAAAACTATTTCAAAATTCTTAAGTATGCAAAGATTAGAAAAAAATTCAAATCTACGTAAAAAGTAAACAAAACAACAAAACAGCGAAAGTTAGCGTTAGAAAAAGTAGGATAATGTGGGAAAGAAGAGTAGAAGGGGATAAATTAAAGAGTGCAAAAGATACAGACGCTTATAAACAAACGCCCATGCATATAATAAATGACAGTCAGAGAAAAGTAAATGGCATTTGCTAGTAAAAAAGACAGTAAAGAGAAACCTGTAGATGACGTAGTAGAGCGATAGTAGAGCGCAAAAAAATATATAC
Source organism: Kradibia gibbosae (assembly GCA_018907135.1). Taxonomy (NCBI): domain Eukaryota; kingdom Metazoa; phylum Arthropoda; class Insecta; order Hymenoptera; family Agaonidae; genus Kradibia; species Kradibia gibbosae. Next base: position 1,562,785 of record JACCHX010000003.1, on the reverse strand, counting down.
AAAAGGAGCATGTCGCGCTTTGTAATTATAAATCTCATTAAAATTCGCTACGCGCCACAAGCTGGGAAAAGCCATTAACGTCGGTACTGCTACTGTAGTAGCGTCGAGTTGCTGTAGTTTGTCGTGTCGTCATGACTTGACAGACAGAGAAAGGTTAAGTTCGAAAGTAAGTTAGAAGTAAAGAAGAAGAAAACGATAGAAAAATAGAAAGAGAAAAGGGATATATAAGGGAGAGAGAGAAGGAGAGAGAGAGAGAGAGAACAATACTGTAAGAAAATAGTTAGAATACGCGAACACGAAAATAGTTAGCACGCCAGAAAGTGAGATGTTGTGTAGTAAAAGAGACATATCTGCAGTTGAAGGATCAAAGGATAAATAAAACTGAAGCGTGACGCTAGAAGAATAAGACAAAAAGTTCTCTTTTCAGATTAATAGACAATATTGATATTTTTTAAGGGTGTTGGTTATTAATATTTAAATGATTATCTACCTTATTATTCGACATTTAATTTCATTTATATTTTCAGTTTTTTCTTAACCTCTCATTATTTACTGATTATTACATTAGAGAGAGGACTAAATAAAATTTTTTTAAAATAAAATATAAAAAAATGCAAACAAATATAACGTTAAGAAATTTTTTCAAAAGAAAAAGTTAAAATTAAATTCATTAAGAAAAAGTATAATATCCTAGAGGAAAGTATGGCGATAAAGAGACAATGAAATCATATAAACAAGAGGGAAAAAGTTGTGCTGCTCTTTTGGCCATGAGTTGTGAATTTTAAAAGACTAACGTCACGAGATCGAGATCTAATGCTACTTTTGCGTCCGCGAAAGCAAAGTGAAACAAAGAGAATGGGGAGGAAGATGAATAAAAGGAAACGTATTCTAAATGTCGAGGGAGAAAAAATCGAGTAGTTGATGGAGCCTTATACATTATTTTGCAGATTTTTTCCTCCTTTATTGCCCAAAGCCCGAAGACGAATAGTCGTTCACCTTACTCGTTTATTGCAGTAAGCTTAGATTATCGTTGAGTACACTCAAATAGTATATACAAATGATTGTTTCTCCGTTTTCTCTATTTTTCCTTTAAATAATTCGTCATACATTCGTCATGCGGCTATGGCTGGATAAGTTGGTAAAGGTTTTTCACGTTCAAAGGGACGCTTAATTAAAGTGCAGCCACTTTAATTAAAGCGTTTTTCTTTACAATTTTAATTAGAAAATAGCTTGCGTTGAGTCAAAAATATGAAAACATAGAGTTCTACAATAAATTCTAAATTCAAGTATGATGTTTTGAAATTTCTATAGAAGAAATGTATTATAATAAAATACTTTTTAAGAGCCACAGATTAATATTGTCAAAATATAATTTAATCAGCAAGATTTTCTTCTTAATCATTGATCAAGATATATATATATATATATATATATTATATAATGATTAATAATTACTATTGAAAAATTTGTTTTCGTAACATTTTTTATAAATGTACTTAAACGTCATTTTTACTAAGTTACTTATATTTGAATTTTGACGGGTATTTTCATTGTATCATTATTGTTTAATACAGTCGACTCTGAAAATCCTTGGCGTAAATGAATAATAGTATTACCCGCGCCGAGTTAGAAGTTATAAGTGCGCTATTGATTTTTATAATCAATTTTATTCATGGTGAATAATAAAATTTGATCTTTATCGAGTACTTTATTTGAGGAAAGATATAACTTCAAATGCAATCGTGTGTTCAATGATATTTCAAGGCTTGATAACATTTTTTTAGATAAGATCACTTTCATATTTATTGCTCGTTTCAAAAACCAACCAGCGATCTTATTAACAAGCGCAGCGTTGCACCAACGGACTTGGCGAGAACTGCCAAAATATATATGCATGTATATATAACGAAAGCGTATATCTAATTTACATAGAAGTTCGAATACTTGGGAGCTTTTCTTTTTGCCTCTCCCATAAACTCAACTGAAACTAAGTTAGCGAGTCTTTTACGCTATACTCTGCGAGATTCTTGGGGAAAAAATGCAGTTCCTCCTGGATTTGCGTATATTGAAACATACAATGCATCCGCGTACGCGACTACGTAGAAACCAAATATAAAAATCTGAACAGGAAATGTTGGTATCACGACTCACTAACTTTTTGTATGAATGGAATTAGTGTACGTGGAAGTGAGTTTTACCTCATAGCTAGTAAATTATCGTTTCAATATACCAACATATTAATCATTGTAACGTATAAGTATTTATGATAAAAAAGCTAAATATGAATTTAATGAGTTACTTTATTACATATGACTTATTTATTTATGAGTATTAAAATACATGTAGCTTCTAATACATAAAAAAAATAGTACTTATTATTTTTATGTGCTCATTTACACATGTGTCCGAAGAAGAGTTTACGAATGGACAATAAGAACAATCTCCCATAATCTTCGTTGTATAAAAGTTTTTGTGACCCCTTCACGTATTACTTAAGTATGGTCTCATTTATTTGCATTTAGCGAGTAGAACTAATTATTAGCTAATCCATTTACGTGCATTAATATTTCATACCTACATTTAAGGGGCACAGCTTACATTTAATCAAACGTACGGTAACTACATTTGCTTTAACATAAGTAATAATAGTAAATGGGCAATTGCGGTAGCATAACCGCACCTCATCAAACCCGCAGAGCAACTAAAATTTAAATAGAAGTTATCTAATTTCTGGGTCTTGATTACTCTATATGATCATCCGATATTTCATTGCGAAAAAAATGGTTGCTTATCTTACACTGAAACCCCATGCTGATACTTCTATTCGCAAATGATGCCCGAACTTAAAGCCTCGATGAATCGGTACTTGTTGGCTTACCAGTTTTGCGACCCCCCGTATTGATCCCAACATAGACCTTCATAAATTATTTTCCTTATTACTGCACATCCTTCTAAGGAGCCGTAATTGTAGAATCCAAATATGAATAATAAAAATTATCGAATGGGCTTCAGTTCGTAGAAGAGATTTATTTAATTTATCAACGCATCGCATAATGCCGATTTCCTCTCCGCTTATCTTAATATAAATATCCCGAGCCTGGATGTATTTGTCTTCGAGAGCTCGCTTCTTCCCATAGTTTTCGAACCGTATTCTCAATCCCATCAATCGCAGAAACAATGGATGAACTGTGGTTGAAGCTTCGATAGCAAGATTTCACGTAGCTTTCATAAATAATACAAAGAACAATACGCCTCGGGTAAAATGCACCATCGGCTCGAGATTCATTGTTTAATCGCTCTAAGCGCTCGCCTAATGCGAGCGAGACTTTCCCCGTTCAGCGAAAGTATGCCAGCTACGGAAAACAAGGTGCTCACGAGGGAAAAACGCTCCCGTCGATGTCTACCTCTGCGCTCCACTTTTCACCCGCCCTTCTGCGGCCCGCCATTACACCGCCTACGGCCGATTGACTTATGCGCACTGACCGAATTACATGTGTCGAGGCCTCGATTGAGCGACGCATTCCCGTATCCGCCTTAACTGATCGGTCAATTCTATCGTAGACCGAGAAAATCTTCAATCTTTCTTATCGAGTGTGATTTAGCTGAGGGGCGTAGCTGAGATACGTAGTAAGTGGCAATTGAGAGAAGTGATGTCGGCAAGGAATTACGATACTTTGATCGTGAGATAAAACTTACGAATTTCTCCCAGTGTTACTGGCAAACATTAATAAATAAGTAAAGAAAAGGACAAGTAGATGACGAAGGTAGCGTTTTACTGTATTATTTATGCTTAATCTCTACGGAGCTGAAGTTAAAAATTTTTTTTTATGCTAGATAGATTTTAATTATCTAATTTTTTAATTTTATTTCCACGCCTTTTGTTTAACATTCAATTACAGTAATAAAATATTTACGAGATGTACATAATATAAGATTTTTCCCTGGGGAATTACAAATACTTTTTGCCAATAAATAAATTAGCCACTTTTATCACATTTTTTCTTTCCAGAAAATATGCTTAAAAATCTTACAACAATTATAGCCTAGCATTATTTAATCGACGAAAGATTGAAAAACTTTTTAATTTAACTTAACGCGCAACTTATAATATTGCAAGCCAGCGAAATTCATTCAATATAAATGAGTAAGCTTAAATGCAGATATGCATCCAAAATTCAGGCACAACGTAAGGCAATAAAAGTGTAAAATGACTGCTTCTAGGCCGAATATGTTGAAGAAGATCCGTCGGCACCACGGAAACCCAAATTTATCGCATAAATCTCCGCTGCTTATTCATTCCCGTTCACGAGTAATATGCATTTCGTGCACGACCAAAAAATGTGCGCTAAGATGTTGCTGGACAGGACAATACGGAGGCGGAGAAGTGGATCGTCTTTCTTTCCAATATATATTGCCCTCGGCCCCGTCGGAACCCGCCGTGATCCACATGACGATCTGCAAGCACAATGAAATACGAACCGCTGTTAAAGAGTTCTGGTGTATCTACTCGAATCGTGCAATATATCTACCCTGTGCAACAAAAATTACAACGTCTGTTATAATAACGTCGGATCTCCGTCTCCGTGCACTCTGACGTTTCCTTGCCTGCGCGCTCGCACTTTTCGATGGGCTTCGAAAGTCGAGAATATGGAACTTCTTACTCGAAAGCCATTTGATTGCTCAGCTCCTTTGTAGTTTCTCCAGAACGATTTATTACGAGCTTTGTATCGTATTATGCAGTATATGTGTAATCATTCGGAAGGAATTTTTTCATTCTGTAGAAAATGTTGTACTGAAACTAGATAAATTGTAACGTGTACGAAATTTTCGATACATGTTACATGTTACATTTGATTTATTGAGTGAAATTTAGTTTAAATTTACTGTTTTGCAAATGAATAAACTAATTCTTGTTTATAATATCAACTAGTATTACTTGTCTTTATTTTACATTTGTACGCATTCAAATTTGATGTTATGTGTTTATGTGTTTATCTTCATAGGAAGATCAATTTTGCGAAACTCACAGTAAATCGCGAAGCTCTGAAAATAATTCTTATAATAATTTATCGAATCAACATTGAAGCAACCATTAACGTAATTCTTTATAACTATATAGGGACACGGTTTTTTCCCGCAAAATAAATGTAATTGGAAAAGTATGTATTCGTGTATTTTACTTACTTCATTGAACCTATTAAAACTTCTGTTATTTAATTGAAAACTTTCAGTTTGAAATCCATACTGAAAAGCATTTTTTTACGTATTTGTAAAATTATATTTCATTTCGGAAAATCTCGATATTTATAACGTTTTCATTATTTAATAACAACAAAAATAAGATATATGAATTAAACAAACTTTTTAATTGCAATAATAATAATAATAAATAAGCACAAGAATGTCAGTATATGTTCAATTTTACACATTTTTTTAAAATTCTGTTAAGGACTTTTTAAGAACTATCTACGTGTGAAAATTTGCTATTAATCACACTATGCAAGTATTTTCTGTCTTCGATATCGAAATAGTCAAAATTACAATAAATGGGTATGCAGTAAATAAATGTAAATGCTGTATTTAAAAAATGGCTTCAAAAGCTTTAGTATGAATTAGAGTTAAAAATTTATTATTCGCTTGATAACTACGGAATAAAATAGATTTAATACTTACTAGTAAGATATAAATCATCATCAAATTGTAAAATTAAATGTAAATTTATTGACAAGAATATAAATAAATAGATAAAACATCAGCAATTCATTTTTCACGTTGAAAAGCTGGTCAAAATTGAAAAAGTATTATTATACATATCACATATTTTAAATTCTTTTTAAATGTCTGTAAGGGTACTGTTATTTTTATAAATGTTTTTTGCTTTAAATATGTTAGCAATAATTTTTATTTTATATTGTATATACATATTTAATTGAATTTTATTTATTAGATATTTATTCAGATTCCTTAAATATTATAATTTATGATATTAATGATTGGCTAGAGAAATCTTCACTTATAGATCCACCATTAACTATAAACAAATTTAACAATATATTCACAAGTTCTATGAATTCCGAATAGTACCATTGTAATATTTTAAACGGATAGCGTATTTGCGGTATCGCTTCATCTAAAATATAAATTTTCCGCGCAGAAAAAGTTCTAGATAAATCAGCTAATAAATATTGAGCTGCAACAATTTTGTGAAGGCTAATAAAATCAATCGTTCTTCAATAATAACTATATTTCTTATTAAGGCACTTAACTCGTACACAACAGACTAATAAATCATTTTAATTCAGTATACAATATGAACTATTTTTCCGAATGTCTATTTGTATGACACATTGTTTTCTCGCAAATGCCATCTATGTACGATCATAACATATCATCTGCCTCTGTCGGTATAAAGGACTTTAATGAATGGTATCGAAATAATCGATTTAGACTTCTTCATTGCACTTTAACAATAAAAGCATTGAGATGGTACCGTATTGGAGTGAGAAAAATTATGTTTTATTATGATTGTTATATTTATCGATGGCGAAGGAGCAGAAGCGAGAGGTAAATACGAAGACAGTACAAAAACGTAGATAAATAGATAATAGAAAGCAAAAAAACCTATTCGAAAAAAATCTCTCTCTCTCTCTCTCTCGATCACACACACACTCTTTCTGTCGTTCTCTCCATTCGTATTTTTTCTTCATAATTTCTTGCAGACCATTAAAAATGCTTTCAAGAACCGAAAAAGCTTTTTCGACACCTCCTGATCTTCCTTCTTTTTTTCTTCTTTTTTTACATTTTCAATAAAATGATATCGAACTGTACATTATTTCACGCTGCTTTACTAAAATAATATAATGGTATAATGTATTGCCAATTTATAAGAGTAATCTACACTTGAACTAACTAACTTAACAAGAATCCTTATTAAAACTATTCTCTGTATATAGTTATATTGACTATTAATTACATTAAAATTGTTTAGGAAAATTAAATTATATATGCACATACATTTTGACCATATTAATAGCTTTTTGCTTTATATAACGATAATAATAGTCATTAATACAATCTATGCATATAAGTTTTAATTTCGGTAGATAATAATATGAATAGATTTATTTTTGTAAATCCAACACAAATTTCTATTTTAGTATTTATACAAAAAATTTACTTTTAAAAATCGTTAAATATGTAATAGCTTAACATTATGAATTTATTTCTGTATTAAGTATTTAGTTACATTATTTATTGTATCTTGTTTTATCTTATGCGTTGTATCTAATTATACCTTATAAATTTCAGTTATGATGTTACGTGAAGAGCTTAATTAGCAAATATTATTATACTAGATCACATATTATTTTGAATAATAATATTGCAAATATTTTTTTAATATAATCATAATAATAGTGTAATGAAACAACTTATATACATTAATATTATTCCATGTTATTTTAGACCCAATATAAAATACGGGCCTTTAAATCGTATTTTACGATTAATTATTTACACGCGGTTTTATAATTTAAAAATTAATTTTAAAGTTCAGCTGCTTTATTGTTGCTCCTAGAAGTAATTTCAATATCATAAAATACTTTTCGATAAATTTATACTGCTTTTCTACTACATTAATGTGTCCATCGATATTTCAACATCATAAATACTGTCACTGTATACTATACTATTTATACTATTAGATCGCGTATATGGTGCTCCATTTATAAAAGTTTTGCCCTTGTTTTAAGATCCGCGTATCTACGAGATGCATCGACGCATAAATTCTTGATCAGGACACAAATACAGGCGCTCGTTAATCGCAATAACCGCATCGAGACTTGGACGCCGCGGGTGCGCAAGCTTCTCTCTCGCGATTAAAGGTGAACGATCAGCGGGGGAGGTGGGTGGTGGGCTGGTTATTACATCCAGTGGCGACTGGCGGGAGCCCGTCCCAGTGCTAATAGCGTTAAAATAAAAGCTCACGGCTTGCCTCTTATGTACGTTGCAGAGCCTGCCCCAGACGCCGGCTGGAAGCATAGCCGGGAAGGCCCTGGCCGGGGCCAGCGGGGCAACCTCGGCCGGGATGGTCAATGGATCCGGCGCCAATCACCCCGAGGGCCGAGACGCAGCGGCCATTAATGCCGAGCAGCACGTAAGTCGAGAGGGTGTCGCAGCTGCGGCTGCCGAAAGCTTCCTGCGCTTGGCTTTAATTGCCCTTGCGGCGGTTCCCTGTGCCCTGCACCCAATGGCCTCCATCAACGATCGGCTCGCGACGCGGGGAGGGAAACGACGTCGTTCGACGCTCGTCAAAGGGAGCGACGGGTCGCGGAGATTGGGGGGGGGTGGAGGGGAGAGAGAACGAGAAAGGCAGGAGCTAATGACTGTAAAGGCTGCGACTCCGTCCCTTACAAGTTATTTCACTACCGAAGATCCATTAATCCTGCCCTCGCAGCTCCTGCGAATCTGTAACGCATTACGCGAGTCTGATGTCTTACGATGGAATTCATATGAAAATACCCGGCGGGTATTAGCCTTATTTTTTTTTACGAACTGCTACTGTGTTCTCTTATTAAAATTCAAGCCGCACGCTCGCGATCCTGCGCAAAATAACTAATATTTTTAGCTAAAAGTTATGGCTTAAGGATGGTACTGAATTACATTTAACTGAGTTATACAATGAAATAATTGAGTCCAGTTTCGTAGTTTTGTAATTAAAAAATCTTCTTAATAACGAATTTTCAGCTTTAAAAATTTAATTTTTTTTTTTATCACATAAGATAAATATGAGTTGTAGTAGCTTTGAAAATTATTATTTGATAAATGTGTTTTAATTAAATAAGCTATTTATTTTATAAATTATAACAGATGGTAACGATATGACTGCTGAAAGCCTTACTTTTATTCGTTATACATTTATTCAAAATCACAAATTTTATCTTTCCATAATAAATCATAAATATTCAACGCGATGAAATCCTACAGCCTTACTGATCTAAGATTAGTGCATCTTTTATTTGATAATAAGATCCTTAAGCTACAAATAAATGATATTCATCCTTGCTGTGTATCAGTAATCAGATAATCAAAACAAAGTAAGTCATATTTCAAAAGTGTAATTTTATATCATTATGATTTAAAGGCCATTTGCCTGTTTATACGTTTAACTCCATGCCTTTACGAAACGCATAATGACGTTATTCACGATAAATTAACTGGCGCAGTGTAACAAGCAAACACCTCCCTACGCGTAATAGCTGCTTTGAAAATGTAATGTCACAAGTAATCACAATAAAGAGCTAAGCGTACTGAAAATATGTCCCTGGAATACATTTCCACGCATAAAACATTCCGCAAGCAGGGCAAGCGCGTATAATAAAGGATGATCCGTTGATGCAGTGAGTGTATCAATTTTCTAATACACACAAGCAATGGAACTCTTTCCACTGTCGTCGATTAAATTTATGCCCAGCAAGTACTTTTGTGCACGGATGTAAGAGCGCGTGTCCCTACTCCCGCACTACGATTTATCAAGCGCGTAAATAAATATCCTTAGCTTCCTTGCGTATCCGCACACGTTGTGCAATTGATTTTTTCCCCTTAACCTCTTTTTTATGGAAAATGAATGGTCCCTCGCATAAAAGTCTTCCACAGCGGTCGTCGCACTCGTGAGCTCCTCGGTCGAGCGAAGATAAGTGAGATGCATAATGCGTGTGATGCGACCGAATATGAAATGGAATGCTACCGAAACGGTGAGCGAAAGCACGCGTGAAAATCGCCTCAGCGTGCGCTTTTAAAGAAAATCAAATGGCATTTAACGTTGCATCGAAGAAATTAAAAACGGCTCGTTTGTTTTTAGTTGCTGCTTGGTTCAGCTGACGTTTAATGTAAACATCGATCATGAATTAATCCCCGCAGGAGAACAAAAAAATAATTAAACCAGATGGTGGCTTCGGTTGTTTTGCTCAATCGAATAATGATTTTGATATTATATTGCGACTGAAGTCTATGCCCGAACGAAATACCTGAGATTATATTTAAATTTATACCCTATATATTTGTTACGGAGTATTACATCGATAAACTGTTATTATACTTGCTATTAATGATTTGCAATATATCGATGTGAATATCGAAGAAACGCGGCAACTAACGCTGTCTTGACAGTATTACTAAATCTTGTTAGCCTTGTACTATTAGTGGATTAACATTTAATAAACTACAAAATCACTAAGACACGAAACAATGTAAATTTTATTATGCCTTTTAAGAATATTATACGTATTAAATGTAAATAATTTACATTTTACGAAGAAATACACTTCGGATTGAAATGAAATTGCGTTTTTTTATTTCTTACACTAATAGGTCAGATATGAGACCTTTAGTTAAAGGAGGTACGCAACAAATCCGATTATTATATTAATCAATCTTTTGATATTGCTTTCTGCAAAATACGTCTAAAAATTGAAAATGCACAGAAGACGTAACTGAAATATTATTAAAATTGAAGGCACAAAATCTTAAGGTTAAGAATAAAAATTCAACGATAAACTACTAACCTTTATTGAATACCTCATAATACGCATTAATTTCATTACAAAATAAAATTTTAAATAAATTACTAAAAGCGTAGAAAATACTTTTTGGAAGAACATGTTAATGTATAATATCAGAGTCTAAGGCCATACATATTTTTTTATACGTTCTTTTTGAAACTGCACAATACAGACGGCTGTAGGTATAATTAGGATATACATAATTTTTGCAAATAACCCATGCCATTGAGAAAACTTTTACGATACAATTTCTGATATAATAATGCTTATAATAAGAATTGGAATAATAAAGGGAAATGAGAAAGATAAAAGTTCCCCTACCGCAGGAAAGGGCAAAATAACGTTTAAAATTTATGCGCCATACTAGTCGATGATTTTCCATTATATTGTTGCAGGTTTTCCGAAACTGTATACGTGAAAAGTAGTAAATTATTTATATATAACGCAAAAAGAAAAATTTATTTGTTTACTCGAAAATAAAACGAAGCCGAAGTTTAATAATTTATTAATTAAAATAGAACTACTATTCATTTTGATTGCACTTATATCGGTTTACTTTAGTTTAATCATTGTTTTTGAGTAAATATTATGATAAAATTAACTCACAATGGTTGTAATTTTTATTTATTTCAAAATACGGAAACATCATTAAATTATCTCCGAAACATAACGAATGTACAACGTCTCTTGTGAAAACTTTGCGGGACGATCTTTAATAATATCCGGACCGCTGTTTCTGATTATTATAAATATAAGCGTGGAAGTATTCTTTTCTAAATTCCTATGCGCTTTTGCGATACAAAAGAACGAACTGTGAAGGGCCATTTGATTATGTTAAGAACGGTATTAACCTAGTTTGTGCAAAAGAAATATAACGTATATTGCAAAAATGGATTCTACGTAGACACAAATGATGAATAATTTTCCGAATTCTCCTCCTAGACAATTGTCGCATAATTCTTTTTACACCGCGGCGCACCAATAAAATTTGCCTAACAACCCGTAATGCAGGAATATTCTTATCGGGAGGAGGCACCGCCGGGGAAAAATCTCGCCCGACGACTCTCTCGGAGTCCCGGGGATCGCAGTAAACCATCGGGTTCACGCTACGTGGCTGCGCTCGCAGATCACGGCCCCCGACTTTCATTGTGCGCTCGCAGTATGTGACACTTCGCTCTCCGGCTGCCTCTTACCCACCCTCGAGGTATTCCCTCCACGAGCTCGTCCCGAAGGCCGATGCCGCCGAGTCCGGAAAACTGAATTTTCGTTACGAATCTCCGGCGAACTTAAAGTTCCGGAATATTCAGCAAATAAACATAGTTTAGGTGCACCTACACTGCGCCACCCTTTGAACTAAACGCATTTCGCAGCGGCGCCGGCAGGTTGGAGGCTCCTGCGTGTGGCGGAGTTGGGTCGAAGAGGAGGATGGCGGAGTGTCGCGAACGGTCGGCAGCGCGGCAGGTTGGGGCAGGGGGGGGGCTGGCTTCAAGGATTGGAACGCGTGCCCGTCCGAGTCGGAAGTTAGCAGCGATAAATTAGTTTAATCCTCGGGTCTAAAGTTTCGACTCGTGCTCTGCCCTCGCCAACTTATGCGAACGTATGCGCGGCCGGGTATCTGCGACGGGACCGACGTTTTTGATTGAATTAACGGCAACTTTTGATATTCTTCTCGGCTCATATGGAAACATTGACGTGAATATTCACATGGTGCGTAAGTGCACGTGCATCCATTTTCGACCTTTGATCAATAGCACCGGGCCAATGTGGAAAAATTCGCTTCTCTTCGAGTTGCTTAACTTTTCGGGCGATAAAGTGACGCGAGACAGAGGTGTTTCGCAAAATATTTTCGGAAACTGTACTCGCTTGTCGTTTATTACGCTATTGTTATTCATTATTTTAATTTAACAGTTTAATTTATTACTCCCTGAATAATATGAGAGATAAAAAGGAAGAGAGAAAGAGAATGAGAAAGAGGGAGGTGAGCGCTTTTTTAATTTTCCAGTAAACTGCATTTCAAAAATTTAAAAGCAACGTCTTCTTTATTTCCAATCTCTAAAACATAAATGTTTATAATTTATTCAGCGTTATAATAAGCATAAAATTGAATAAGAATATTTTTCTCTTTAATTTTTTGAAATTAAAAACTTTGTTTTAAATTCAGCTTTATAGAAATAATAAAGTGTATTAAATTTTTAAACACTAATCTTCTATTGATTTTCATATTTTGCAGTAGAAAATATTCTGTTTTTGTCAGGCATCAAATAAGATGGAAATATTTGTCATTAAATTGCACGTTTAATTTCGGTAACAAGTTCATAGTACTCATAAAATTAATACAATTCAATCTCAAAGTATTATAATTGACTATAAATGTTTTATTTATAGCCGCAATAATTTTATAAGCTTTTATAACGCAATTAAAAATCAAAGAAATTAGCTAAATTTAAAAATAAATATAAGCGACGCATGTAAACGCGTACGCATAAACGTGTGAAAACATTTTCACACGTAGAAATACACGAAGATAATGTTGACTATATAGGGAAAGTACTTACATGGACAGCAAGGAAATAATAAACACTATTATTTCTGGTTAAGGTACGTTTTCGCGCTATTTGCATTTTTTACATGTCTAAGAATAGAAACATGGACTGAACCATAATTTATTAGTCCCGAGTTGGTTATTTTTAGCCAGCTTATTACAGGTGTAAGTTTATAATTTTCTTAAAAATAAGAAATAATTATAATAAGTATATCACAATTAAAAATAATCTCTTGTATTATTATTTTTATATTACAAATATATTTCACATTATAGAACCGCTATAATTTAGTAGAATATTTGAATTAATGTACAACGGGCCTCCACAGGTAATACTTAATATCCATTATTAATAATAATTAATAACTCGTCAAATCAAAAGCAGTAAATAAAAAAAAAACTTAATCGAATGCCGCAGTACAAAACTGTAGCATAAAACCTTATCTCCGGCTTTCATTCGAGAAAAAAACATAAAGAAAGCATCCTACGTGTTTTTATGTTATTGCGAGATCAATGCTCTGTAATTTTCTATCCACGACAAAGAATTTATGCTCTGTTTCGATCAACGAAACTCGTTAAAATGAAATTTTGCTTTACTCCTAATGTACATTCACGTCCATATACGCACGAAATTCTTTATAAATTTTCACTAAACAATGGGTAACATGAAAAATATGCGTTCGTGAATTTCAACGTTTGTGCACTGCTTCCAACATTCCGTGCATTGTTGTAGCCTTTCTTTTACTGCTACTTCGTCTAATTGTTTGATCGCTTATTAATTTATAATGGCTTGATGAGTAAGTCGTGTGCGAAAACCGCCTCTGAAATGCCTTCAGTCATTACTGGATCAAACAAGGCAGACGTAACGAGGACACGAATACGAAGCGTTGAAAAGACCTTTTACGGTTACCGATAGTATTCGTAATTAGCGTCGTAAATTTATTAATGCTCAGCCGCAACTAAAATTAATTAAAAATAGCATTGTGGTGCCAAAATGTTGCTCTTTAAGATTTTAAATGACAACTACGCTTACACATTTAGATTATTGATAAGGAAATATTTATTAATAAATTCCAATCTTAGAATTTTATTATCGACGTCACTTTTTCCACCTTGGATCTATCAAATCAGCTTAGAAAATCCCTGTATATTTCATTTAATACGCAGAGATAGACAAAAAAACATTCGTTATATTTTTTACTTCTCTTTTAATATCCTGCATTGAAGTTATATTTTTGCATAATGTGGATAGAACATTGGACCTTTTTTCAATAATTTAAAAATAATGTAAGCTCTATGCTACTTTACTCGAGAACCTTTAATAGCAAATAATCACTTAAGCCTAGAAAGAATAGTCAACTTCTGAGAAATATAACTTGAATCCGAAAAATTTTCACTTCGAATCTATCGATGCGGAAAAACGAGGCAAAAAATAAGATGAATATCCTTATGCACGTTCAATCGCAATAGAGCTATTAGAAATTCATCCGATGGAATTGGTGCGCACCTCCATTACACAATTACTTTGGCGTTTGTGCATCTTGGCCGCATCAGTCGCCAATATCTAGCGAAGCGAAGAGAAAAATAAATATTATCGGTCGTGAGCGCGCAAAATAAATGAGAAGCGACAAAGAAAGCGAATCGAGGAAATTCCCGACTTCCAGAATCTGTTCTTTTTTACTTGGTAATTGTCGGTCTGTCGCTTTTAATGCAAGTGACGCACAAAGAAGAATGAAAGAAGAGACTTTGCGCGAACTCACTTTTGGAGTACATATTTCTCATCCTCTTTATTTTTTATTGTCTAGCATAGTCCCTCTTCCCTCCCTCTCTCTCTCTCTCTCTATCTCTCTAATATTTACTCACTTACTCACTACGCTTGTGTAAGCTCATCTTCTCTTACTCTACCCGACTATAGTCGACTCAAACTCTAGCAATTTCTAAGATACTTCTCACCCTTTACTTTTAAATTTATGTATTTTATTTGCTTGAATTATAAAACGGAGTTCCTTATTCTATTATGTCACATTTATTTCAGTCTTGAATTTCTTTTGAAAAAATAGTTTTCCAGGGATTTGACATAGATATAAATTTAATTAAAGATACAACGACAATATTTGCGTTGTACAATTTTCGAACCATTAAAGGAATTTCATACTCCACACTCTTCGATTCACAAGATTTTATTGTAAATGCCTTATTACAAAGAGATAAACAATTAATTTTGCAAAGAGTTCGTATTACATTGAAAACTAATGGGAACCTTTATTATTTTCTAAAGTAAGTACTGGATGAGAATCGGCTTGTAATGCATTTTTTACTTATATAAAAATTATATTCTGTAATTAAAGATGTCGATAAAAATGAATGCCTTTTAATCGCAATTAAACCCAGCACAAGCAATTAATATATTCTCGCCGTAAACTACGTTCGACGTTACATGGATACGCTAGCTGATATCTAACATTCTCTCTTCCTATCGCTGTCTTTATGCATATCTACCGCCTTTCCGCCCACATACACTTTGCTTATTCCCTATCGTGCGCCCTTGCCGGTAATGGACATTGACTTTGAGTCAGTAGCAGTTTTCGTTCTATCCCCCAAAGCGACGGGAGAACTATGGCTTATTACGGAATCTCTTTTGATGAGCGCATCTGAGATGGTAAAGATCGTGGAAGCATCCTCACGAGAAATGCATAAGAGGACGAAGAAGAAGGTTTCCCGGTAATTACTCTCCCGAGCACGCGACACATTTCTTCCTCGTTGAGGTGGCACTAAATCTCTTTCATCGCTCCCAAGGCTCGGATAGAAGAGCGCCTTATTTGAATTTTGATATGCTCGCAGGGTATTATTATACTTTAAAATTGTGTTTGATTCGTTCGATGAAAGGGTGAAGAGAAGGAAATAAAACGCCTTGTAAACGCTTATATCAAGCTTTTTCTATTTTCCCTCGGCGCTGTGACTAATTACGTTACTTATGAATTTCGAAAAAATACTATTTCCGCCGGGTAATAGCGTGAAAGCAAGTTTTTTTGACCGAGGCGGAGGCGGTTTACCTTTGAGCTCGTATATCCTTTGTAAGCATGTGGGCTAATTGATGTCTTTTCTCATTAAAAGTGTCACAATATTTCTTACTGCTTACAGTGTAACTTTAATCGATAACTCGGTCAACGTAACGTCGAATGGAAAGCCAATAAACGATGGTTTTTAATTATGTTTAATGAAAACCCAATGATCTTTATGCGTAATGCTTTATAAAATTGATTAACCGTTATTAAAGTCCGAACCGTTTCTCTTCTCAAATATTCATTTCGAGTTTACTCTTAAAAAAAAGAAGCTTTAAAAGGTCGAAAATGCAGGCCGAAACCGTTCTTCAACGCGATATTATGCGGGCTTATGTTTTCGAAACTGGCGAAATACTCATACTTGTAAAATATCTTCCCTTCATTTCTCTCATTCTCCCTCTGTCTCTGTCTTTAAAGATGCAATAAGAATTTAATCTCGTCGTTGCTGCCACTGTAATTATGGCCGCGAAAACTACCAGAATAAGCAAACGATCTCCCTTTCTTCGATGTGTAACCAACACATCATGCATGTATATACATTCTTATATACATACACATGTGCGTCTTTTATAGTACAGTTGTAATAGACATACATGCAAAAATAAGAATAAAAGTAATAAAAAAAATTGAGATTGGAACAAAGCTGCGGTTTTTGTTTCAACTTTAGATGCTTGCAATGGATCTAAATTTTGCAATATTCTCCAAGGTTTTAATGAAGCTATGCGATTTTGTTTGTGCTTACTTTTTACAGTAGTACTTTTTACAAATAAAAGTAATGTTGAAAAGTTTTTTTTGAATTGCATATATAATAAAAATATTAACTTAAAGTACAGTTCCATACTTGAATAATTCAGATGACTTGTACAGCATTGATTAAATCCAAATATTTATATAAAATGTAATAAAAGTTATTAATTCAGATCAATTATAAATCAATGAAATCACAACACGTATTTATTATTTATTTAAAACTATTTTAATAACAATTTTTTGTAATTCTTACTTAACTAACTCAATAAACTATTAAATACTTTTTACTATTTTTCGAAATAGACTTATTGTTATGTTATGATACTTTTTTGGATACAATTTTATTCTTTTTTAACTTAATAAAAAGAGGTTTTCTATATTTCTTTTATACTTTTTAAATATTTACTTTTTAACGTCCAAAGAAAAAATAATATCATTTTTCATAAAATTTTTTTTATAAATTTATTTAAAATATTAGATGCTAAAATACGTGTTATAAAAAGTTATATAATAAGATAATATCTTTATAATAAATTTTAAAAAACTATATTTATTTATGAAGTAGATAAAATGTTGTAATAAAACTTAAAAATATTTTTTTTTATTATTTAAATATGATCAAATCAACATAAGCATTGAAATAAAAACCATTTTTTTTAAAAAGCGTATTACTACTTTAATTAGTTTTAATACTTTAATCAAAGAGACAATAATTTTACATTTATTAGATATTTTTAAATCCATAAATTATTTTAATGATGAATATTTTCTGTTAATTAAAATTATTCCGAATAACATATTGTAATTACGATTAATTTTTTTTCGAATGTTTAACACGTTAACAAATAATCATAGAACCTCTAGATTTTTAATGGAATTTCGATTATTTAAGCCCATTAATTTTTTTAATAAAAAATTCATTTTGCATTTTTCCCATTCTTTTTTAAAATTAAATTTAGAAATTTTAATTAGTAAACGTTTGAAATATTCAAGTTCTATTTCATACCTTTTTGATTTGGCCACCGTACGAATACTGCAATATAAATGTCATTCGGCTGGAGCTCAATATATGCATTTACTTTGAAAGAAAAAAAAATTGAAATAGGAATATGACACTTCAAACCAGAATAATCTATAGGAATTATATGAATGGTAAAAAGGATGACGATTCGTAGGTGAAAAGTCAAGTTGCGTTAAATGAAGACGAGTATCCGACCGGAAGTAAATTACGGCTCTACTCCTGTCGATCTAAAACCAATACTTTTGCGTGAATTTGAATTGAACAAGAATCACGAAGTATTTATCAATGTAAAAGGGAAAAAGTTTTTAAGCTTTCATTTTATATATTTATTAAAATTGCATACGCACTATATTCAAAACTGTCACAATATTAGCGAAACTACGATTGCACATCTGTAGACGGTAATTGTGAATGAAAATTAACTAACCGAGTTCTAAAGTAACTTGAATTCAAGGTTTGAATTAGCTAAATGCCACTTCCATATTTTTATTGTATTTTTATTAAAGAAAATTTTCACTTGGTTTAAAAAATTAAGTTGATAACAATGTGTAATTTATGTTCTATTACTTCAACAATTAAACTTATCAATTACTTATTATTGTCGATTCAGCAAATTTCGATTTGAATTTTAGTTTGTGCTCGTTACATCATTGAATTCAATTTTAAATAGATCTTATTTATTCTAAAAAGAATATAGCTATAGCACTAAAATTATTTTGATGTTATATTTAATGTAAATTATTACATCGTTATTACAAATTTAAGATTAATAACAACATTGTTTTATGAATTAAGAATTTCAAAAATTGCCTGGATTAAAATAGTGTTAAAATATACTGAAAATGCTATCTACCGTATAGACTATGCCATTAATAAATATCAATGTTTAAATTAATGATACGATCTTTATAACATTTTTGTTTATGATATAATAAATAAAAAAGCAAGTACTTTTATCGGATAAAATGGAATATCTTACAATATAAGGTATTGTCCCATATAGTGTAATACTGCATATCAGTATGAATTTCTAAATAACATACGAGAATAATTAAAATGCGATGATGTTTGAAATAACCTTTCCTTAAATGTTTACGCCTTCAAAAAATATCCATAAAGTGATTATGTTTAATTGATTTAATAAACAAATAATAATTTTTAAAATAAAAACACTCGTTTTTAAAATATCAAAAAATATTTGTTATTTTTTTTAATTTTTTCTTACTGTACTTAACAAATAAGATAAGTAATAATATTATAATTTATATAAAGACGTATATATTATGACGTAACGAATATTTTACTTTTTAAAGGAAAAACATAATTCATGACAGTTTAAACTTATCTTGTAAAACAGTAAAAAAAACACTAAAATTTACTTCTTTACTTCTTGCTTAGAATCCATAAATTTTCAAGCTTTTAAATCTTCTGAAGAATACGTTTACAAATAAGTCGAGAATCTAAAAGAATTAATGTTTTTAAAAATGTGCTCCTTGAAGTAATTTCTCTAATACATGGTTTGCAATGCGTATAAAACTAATGCATTGTCATACTCGGCTATACTATTAAAAAGAATTACAATTTCCAAAAATGCTTTTTCGTTTCCATTTCTCGATAAATTGTAAGCATTAATGAAAACGTTTCATTTAAAAGTTGACAGTAATTATGAGCGCCAGTTGTATATATAAGGGGTCGGTGTTACGCATCTCGGATGTCTAAAACAAATTATATTTTGAAAAAGCCCCGTCAGTGTCCTACTTGTACAAATAGTGTAAATCCAAGGGCAACAATTCGATGCTTTTTACACACGCGTCCGGCGAAAAAAAGTAAGCCAGAAGTCCGTAAGTGAGCAAAAAGTCAAGGAAGGTATTACGATTCAGCTGACCGCATTGGTCGTAATGCCGCTTCCTCCCTAACTTCGCTTGACACGTCGTTCCACCCATCATCCTTCGCAGCTACTTTTTTTCCACGAGTCCGGGGGATCCGCGGATTTTCGTCCGCGCAGCGTCAGCCGTTGATACCATCCTAGCCTCCGTGGCGAGATCGAGACGCGATTCGAAGCGAAAACCCATTGTCTCAACCCGGACATTTTTAGCCATCCACTGGGTCTTCATCCCGCCATCCCCTTTTCTCGGATACTCGATCCGATTTTAACGCCCGATTTTCTTTTGAAATAAAGCATGTGTGCTCCGTTCGATACTTCTCGATTTCCAATTATGTTGCTCCCAGCTCTTTTTGCCCTTTGTTTCAATAATGGACCATGAAAATTGTAAATTATTTTTCTAATACAAGCTTATTTATCAAGTGCGTTTATATATTCTTTAACGGTGCTGAATGGCATTCTGATAAAAACAGATTTCTAAGGCAGAGTTATGTGCACAAACAAGTTCTTTATATAAGTTATCATAAACATTTGTAATTAAATACATTTAATAATCCTAAAATTTAGGTATACGAATTATGTTACTATAAATAAGATTACTTTAAATTTAATTTTATGCTATAGTCTGCTCTTAGCGAAGAAACTGATTGTATATTTTTAAAAAGGTGTATATTTTTTAAAACAACTTTAATTATAATTATTATTTTTTTGGAGTCGTGATAAGTTTTTTGATTGAATTTAATAATTTAAATAAGGCTTTTTCACATTTTTGCAAATAAATTTACATGTACTTTTGTAAAAATAATTATATATTCATAGCTTTTATGTTATATCTAAACGTTTATTATATAATTCAATAACGACGTTTATGGAATAAAATTTCAAGCAGTCTATATAGAAATATTAATTTATTTATTAACTGATTACTAGTGAATAATAAAATATTAAAATTTAATGAAATATTTTCTTATTTTTATTCATTTCTATCTCATAAAATTTAAACAGTTTTCTATCTAAATTAAGTAGACTTTCTTTTTATGTGCATAGCTATATCTATTCCAGTGCACTTTACACTTGTTTAGTAATATATTTAATCAACTACTAGTACAATTTCTTCATATGTCATTTAATAAAACAATATTTAATAATATTGATGATTTACTACTTATTTTTAACACTACCGTACACATTAATCCCGGAGGTATAAAAAGAGGAATCACTATCGAGAAAACAAATGAAAGGTAACTGTTACGAGTATAGAAATTATGCACTACTTAAATTTCAAAAGCCAAGGTAATTAAGTGTTCACAAATCCACGTTAATAATGCTAATTCGTAGATTAGCAATTTAAGCTTTGTTAGTGTACACAATCGAAATTGAAATATATAAAAAATTTAAGTGTCGCGTTGTTTCACCTTCTTCCTCAACATATAAAATTAAAATATAATTAAAGATTGGCATTTATAAATACTAAAAAGTGAAAGAAGCATTTTAAAAAAGTATTGCAAGAAATAAATATATAAAATATTCTCTAAGTCTAAAATTTTGCATCCATTCTTAAAAACAAAATAATAACGTGAAAAAATTTTTTTATATTGTTGAGCGTACATTTCATGACTTTAAACAGGGAATCCTAACCATTTTTTGTAAATATATCCATAAGAGTTTTAAATATAAAAGATAAAATCATTTTAAAACAAAGTAGAATTTCATTGAGAAGGAAAACAATTTTAATCGCTCTAAAAAAGAGACCTGACTTTTTCATCACAAGATGCAGAGGTGTATAATTTAATACGAGTATTTATAGAATAGCTATGATAAATTGAAAAGCAAAAGAAAAATTTCCTTTGAATGTTATATTAAAATATTTATTTAGAAAAAATCTTTTAATTAACGTTTAATTTTTATTTAATAAGTTTATAACTAACATTATATTTATACAAAATATTACATTTACGAATAAAATATGATACTATTCATATAAAAACGCGTAATTTTTTTTGGATAGATAAATATGTATTAAAAAGAAAAAAAATAACTGAAGCAATATAAATATAAAACCATATATTGGATCAAAATATTTGTAATTTCCTTCACATATAATTAGTTGACAAAAATCACTTTTACTGTTATAAATTTTTTTTATGAGTATCAAACACCACTGACTAACATTTATACAGAAGTCATTGTATTATATTGATTGTTAAACAAATTTTTATGAATGTAAATCATATTTTATAATAATTTTTTAATTTATTAATTACAAAATTATAAAAAGAATTTAATTAATGATATAAAATTATACCGCAAAAATATGATGTTAAAATTAATGAATATAAAAGTAGGTGAATATAAAGATTTTTAAAGATTGATAAAAATTGTTTTTAATTTAAAATTCAAATAAGAAACTATTAAAATTTATTTTATATTTACAAAAAATGCATATTTGTAAAATTTCAAATATCAACGATCACATTTAACGATGATTATTTTAAAAGTTCTATATTTAATTACTTTTTTTTATATTGTAATTTAAAGAATTTTAATTTTTAAGAAGAATAAAAAATGCCAATAAAATTTAGTAATAAATGCTTGAAAAGTATTTAGACATTTATTTTCTGTTGTTTCCAAAAAAAAAATCACAGAATTATCAAATCGGCTAAAAATATTATATAGTAACAATGAGGAAACGATGCACATAGAAAAAAGTTTTAATTTGCTTGAGTTAAGAAAGCATTAAAGAAAATCTAATTTTTCATTCGTATTCAAAAATCCACAAAATATGTATTAGATTTCTTGGCGCGGGGAGGGTAACAAAATATCGACCATCAAATATTTAATACCTGGACGTCGAAAAAGAGCCTTTCGCGTAACACCAGACGCCAAATGAGTTATATCGGCCTTTAATTCCTAGAGCGCATCGAGGCTTTAAAAGGGTCTCCTGCACCTCTCACCGGTCAGGTCGAAACCCCGACAAGCACCGATGGAAAGCAAGGGTGAAAAAGAAATGCGAAGCGACATCTTCCCTCGCTTATCCAACCACGTGCCCAGACTGCCCAGAGTCTCGAGATACGTCAAGATCTAAGCGTTTTATTCGGGATTCGATCAGCATGCAAATGAAAGACGCCCCAGCTCACGTACTTATAACTCTGATGCTTCGGTCTCTCTTATGGCTTTGGCCTCCCTTCTCCCCACGTTACGCCATTAAATCTCGTTCTCCATTTTATTCCTGCTTCTCCACGTTCCCCCCCCCCCTTCAACCGCCACCGCCGCCTCGACCTACCTTCCCTATGTTATATAAAGAACGGAGAAATAATGAAAGGAAAGAGAAAACGGACGACGTACGATGCTCTCTTAACGAGACGTAATTTTTGTACTGACGCTCTGATAAAGGAGGCGTTTTATCAGCATTACCCATCGTTGCGGTCAGTTTGTCGATTGGCGGATGTGGGAAAGGGAAAAGAGAATATATTCAACCCCGAAGCTTTTGCTGAGCTCCATTATTTAAAAAAAGATGAATCATTCTATTGGCGCATTTATAAGTATGAAAAAAATTGTTACACTTA
The DNA here is from genome assembly GCA_018907135.1 of Kradibia gibbosae. NCBI lineage: Eukaryota > Metazoa > Arthropoda > Insecta > Hymenoptera > Agaonidae > Kradibia > Kradibia gibbosae. The sequence goes on along the minus strand of JACCHX010000003.1, from coordinate 1,539,403 downwards.
GCCTTTATATATTTCAAAAGTTAAATACTATATCTTTATCAAAAAGATTTCCATGCATTCTTTTGAAAATAATGAATAAATACGAATATAATACTCACGATTGTTTATTTTTTAAATACATTCAATACTTCCATGTTTCACCTCTCTCTCTCTATCTCTCTCTCTCTCTCTCTCTCTCTCTCTCTCTCTCTTTCTCTCTTTATCTCTCTGTTTTAAAAATCAAACTTACTTTTATTATTGAATACTTAATAATTATAATTTACAATATTTCTAATTTATTACATGGCTCTTAAAACTAAATTAATTTTTTTATTTAAAATACAGCGATAAATAATACTCAATTTTCAAAGTGCATTATATACATCATTTTATCAGTTTATATAATGTTGTATAAGAATCTTCCAGACGCTTATAATTGAAAATTAAATTTTGTATTTAGTTGTACCAACTATATTATTTATTACGTAAATATAATAGATTCATATATACAAAATGATTGGTATGTTTTATTACAATGGATAGAACAGATTATTTGTTATATTAGAATTTCATACTAATAAATATACGTTTTTTTCGAATCGATGTATAAAATGATGTTTGCTAAAGACAATTAAGAGAATAATTTTTTATCGCATAAATAAAAACTTTATAATTTAAATTAACAATATATTATTTAAATGTAAATATTAGTTAATAAATCATTTTCACGTAATGTAGACACAAACTTTCGTTTTAAACAATATGTCATTAGTTATAAAAATCTTTTATCAAAATTTTTCTTTTCATACATTATTTATCAACTTAGATAACTCAATTTTAAAAATTTAATTATCACAAAATTTTTTTTGGTACAACACCCTTAATGAAAGTTTTTTTGCCAAAAAATAGTACGTGATTCGAAGTTAAACTAGGATTAGGTTGAAATACTTCATAACTGAAACTCCGAATAATTTAAAAAATGGATAAATTATTGAAGTCTGAGAAACAACGAAGAGTCGAGCGATAAATTATGCTTTTGAATTCAACATGAAGGTATTCGTGCGTAAATCTAAAGTAAATTCATACCCAATAATATTATATTCCAGTGCGCGTAATGCAAGTAAAGCGCAGCAATGAAAAATTGAAGCAAAAATGGACAGGAACTTATATCTTACTAAACATTGGATGGCATCTACATGGGGGGAGGGGGTTTAAGGGAGTTACGGCGACCGGCGCGTATCGCAAAACGGATCCCCGCAAGGTACTAATAAAAACAACCGTCCGAGAAAAAAAGGTCAACATAACGGCTTATCATTCCCTTATTTTGTTTGCAATCCTCAAACACGTAACGAGGGCATAAAAATGAAAGCCCCAGTTGAAATCGTATTTTTCACAACTCCCGACCCTCGGCAGGCCCAGCCGATGTCCTTCCCCCTACACCCTCCGCCCCGCCCCGCCAACCCCCGGCAAACAAGGACAATATAACAAAGCCTCGATGTTTCACGTGCACAGGAGCTGGTCTATCGGGACGGTAATCTGGTCTCGGGCTCGCTCGACGCCCTGGTGCAGCACATGGTACCGACGGAGGAGTACTACCCGGACCGGGCCTACCTCTTCGCCTTCCTCCTCAGCGCCCGGCTTTTCATCAAGCCCCACGAGCTGCTTGGCGAGGTCTGCGCGCTCTGCGAGCATCAGCAGAATCTCAACGGCGAGGGCGGCAAGGTAAATTCTAACTCCCGAGCTCGATGATGACGCGGCATCGCCCGGTTCCGGGCAAGCCGACCCCCCCCCCCACGGCCCTTTCCCTATTAGCTTTAACGAGGAACCTTGGAAATTGCTCGGCTTGCTCCTACGCCGCCTCACTTACGATTTTTCAAACGGTCGAGTATTTATCAAGCGCACCTGGAAAGCATTTCCGACTTACCCGAGAGATTTTTACAATTGCCGAACGGCTGTTCGGTGATTTGGCTGCGTGTTGCGCAAGCGTCGAAGTGGAAAATGCGGGCTTTGTTAATCCAGCTAGATGATACTTCCGAGAATAATTTTAATTTAAAAAATTGGAAATTTATTCGTGTAAGAAACCTCTATTAGCGCCAATTGCATTTTAAATATCAAAATTTAAATATTGTCGTTAAACGTTACCCATTCCCCCCTCCCCCTTTAAAAAATGTACAGATGAAACCGCAAATTTATTACAACAGAAATGTTTTTGCTTGGATTAAAAAAATTCCAAATTCTAATTTGAAATTTCAGCGAAAAAGGTCAAGTTTTCACAGAAAATTAATCCATACTTACAAGGTTTGCAGTGACCACTTATCAATTCAAATTACTGTAATCGAATCGCAAATTAAATTTAGAAATTAATTTTTTTCGGAGAGGAATATATATTTAACAATATTTTTAAATTTCATATTTTTTAATTAAAATTCTATATTTGTACATTTAAATGCCATAATTTATTTAAAACTTCAGAACTTATAATATCGAGTGAAGTTTAAATATTTAAAAATTCACTTTTAATGGTAATATTATTTGAATAAAAACCGCATTACTGAAATTTTAATGCTATTAATTGTAATTTTTATTTGAAAATCAAAATTGCAAAATACAATTAAAGAAAATTAAAACGTTATAATTGTTTTACAAATATTATCATAAAATCAACTTAACTCTTAACGATTTAATCCAACAAATTGCGACAAAATTTTGACTTACATAATTCCAATATTTCTAGTTTTAAAAACCAAAATAAATAAACTTTATAAATTAATTATTTATAATTTGTGAACTCAATTTTTTGTAGTTTTACAGCTTACGTTATTGTTAAAACCATTTAAATTTTTTAGATTTGAAGCTAGCTAATATTGTATGTGAAGTACAAAAAACTGACTGCACTGTAGGCTTGTGAGAAAAAAAAGTTAGTAAAGTATTTTAGAATGGATAAGACAGGTAATAAATCCAGTAAAGTGCATCCATTAAAGTTAAAAATTGAAATTTTACGAAAATCAAAATCTTTAGAACTTAAATTAAGTATCGAAAAATGAATAAATCCTAACCAATAATCAGTCAATTTTTATACTGTCTGATTTTTTATTCATTCAAATAATCCATTAGTAATTTTCTGCAAAATTAAAAAATTGATGGTATATTAATAATAATAACTAAAGTAAAACAATAGGTTTAAAAAAAAGTTGAATAACAATATAGAGTGTGTAATAAACTATTCCGGATGAAAAATAAAATTTTCAGATTTTTAATATATTCTATAATGAAAGTTTTACTGACAGCTAATGACAATTTTTACACAGTATTACTATAGTAAAGAGGTTAATAATTTTGGTGTTCTGCCAAAGCTTAAAGGTAGTTGCAATGTTATATACCCGATCAACACTTATGGAAAACTTTCAAGAAGTTATTAAGTCGATCTATGAAAAGCTGAAATTAGATAAATTTCTGGAACACTGTTTAGGCAATATTACTTAGAATAATAGTTGGGAATTCAATTACTTTGACACTTTATTAAAATGATATGCAGTGAGTTGAATTGATAGCTAGTTGATTGCCAATATTTTTAATGACTTCCCTTCTAATTACCATCAAACTTTGTTCAATCTTTCAAAATATACTCAATAAATGAGTGATCTACGCATAGACGATGCATATTAAGAAGAATTTTTTATGGATTTAAATAGCTTCTTCTAATTTTTTAAAATCTTATAATAAAGCACAAGACAAATCGCATAGTTTGGTGAAATAAATAACGAGTCATAAATATGATAAAGTACGTTTCAGTTCTGATTAACAGTACTTGATACTGAGGTTTATTTTTTATAATATTAAGTTTCACAGTAGCTAGAGATGATATTAATATTAAGCATTAAATAAATGTACATATATTTATATCCATCGTTTTCATTAGAAACTCAGAAAGCTTAAAAATTAAAAAAGTATTGCAAAAAGTAAAATATTTCTTTAAGTAACATTTATTTAGTAATTTTCAATTGACTAGAGCAAATTAAATTCCAATAATGTAGCAAATGTATTAGACATATTTTTGAGATGTTAATTATGATATGTAGTATTTACTATTAATTGAACTGCCTTTTAAATTCTAATCCGCTCTGTAAGACACGTCCATCAAAATAATCTCTGGGTAAAAAATTTAGAAGAGCGATATATATTAATAATTTCGAACCTTCCAATACTGGGTAATTTTTATATCGAGGAAAGTATGGCAAATATTTAAATTTTATAAAAAGGCAAATTCACAAGATAAACGCAAACGAAGAAATACTATACTCATATTCGAAGCCCTCGAAAATGGAACAAGATCTTGAGTTCTTCCGAAAAGGTTTCACACAAAAAAAGGGCGTCTAGTACTTAACTAAAGCACATGGTTCGCGGACTAACGGCTAAACCTCATGACGTGGTTATCCTCGCAAAAAGCGTCACTTGCATTCATAAGATCCTCGTACTAGCATCCAAACTCATGCTTACATAAGCCACGCGATGCCATAACGGACTAAAAATATGCAATTCCGTGGCTTTCCTTCTCCTTAACATTTTTTTCGATAGAAGAAATAAAGGCGCAGCTGCTACACTTCTACGAGCCCGATTATCCTTTCTTTCAATCCTTCCTCATCACCTGTCCTTCCATTCTGTCACGCTGCCTTTTACTTCCTTTTTCTCTTCCTTCATTCTACTACCCTCTGCTCTTGCATTTATACTTTCGCTCACTCACCTTTGACCCTCAAATACGTTTTCCCATTCTAGCACCGATCCGTTGCACTCGTATTGTTTAAGAGCCCCTTTCAAGATCAGCCACTACTGCAAATCGGTCTCACGACGAATTCACTATTTTATTTTGTATTTCCCCTCCCCCTTTCACGACCATTCCTCCAATTGCTCCGCTATCGACTGCCTGTTCTGACATGTAACTCACGTGTAACCGGGCATCTCTACGTATATTTCTGACACGTGGTAGGGAAGTTTACTCAGAGTGACGAGAATTTGATAAAAGTACGGAAAGGAAAGCTTTATTGAGTTTGTACAAAATTAAGTGTATGAATGTCTAAAGTTATAAAAACATTCTTGATATATTAACATGTCCTATTCTTTTTACTCGATATGTATTTGTAATTGTTAAAAATGCTAAGCATTGATACAGCTCATATAATATAATGTTTAATTGTCCATAAATAAGAAATCTACGTTTACATTGTAAATCAAAACTTAGGGCATCCTGTATCATTGAGTATTTTAGCAGAAAAAAATTAAACGAGGATGAAAACTCGAAAACGTAAATTTTATCCTCTTATAATCGCATTGTATTATCTCAAAAGTAACATCGATTTTCCTTTCTTATAAATAGTTATCATACGGATTTCATTCGTGATTGTAAATTAAGATATTATGACTCGTGATATAACGTATGAAAATATTTGCTCGCGATCTCGCGTTACTATCTCTATTACCTAAAGATTTACTTACCCTTAATTTTAGCATTCCAACCAATTTTCCTTATAGAATACTTTAATGCGACAATACGTACTAGAACCATATATTTAACAGGCAGTGGCACCGACTCATCTTTCTTGGACTTTCAATATATATACATATGTTCTGTATCAAATACTTTGATCGCGTAAAATATTCTAGCTGCTCATTTGACGTAGAGTAACTGATGTGCTAAAGCATACGTACGATATGCACGTACATAGTTTGTCAAGAGGTATACTTAAACTATAATTTAATAGAATCTGAAGTCGCGTAAAATCAAGCTACATGTGACAAGCGATTGCAACTATTTATTTACACGATGTAGCTCCGAAGCCAGTTCATATTCATGCGCTTGTATTTCAATTTTGATTGCAAAGTTACAAATGCACATCAAAATCCATACCTCGACTGAACTTTTGATAGGTGTTCGAGTCTAAATGACGATTGCGACTATCATCAGTCTGCCTTTCTTTTCTTTTTTTTTTTATTTCGGCATCAATAAATCCTCTCCTCTACTTCCATTGCCTACAATTTTTTTGTGCATTTAAGAATACATTTTCAATACAACGAAGGATATCAATCTATGGCAATATTTTCTTACTTCGAATTTCGTATTTACACGGAAAAAAATTGTCTACATCTCGCTAATCTTTAAATTTATCTCTGAGCTGCTGTTCGGTTCTTTAAATTCTTTCTAACTTGCCATTTTTTCTATCTTTTTCTATTCCGTTTTTAATTTCTGTTTTATTTTATTTCTTCTAGTACTTTGTTTAGCGCGCAAAATTACTATGTTATCTACTTTCATTATTTATTTCACGTATTTTATATCTGACTTTACTATATTGCTGGTCGAATGAGAATATCTTTATCGCAATTGACTTGCAGGCTTTAGTCTTTCCTATTATTAATGGAGTTTTACAGATATTTTTACAATTTTTATGAAGTATGCATTGTTGAACGTATTGCGATAATTTTCATGGGGTGTATTCAATTAAACTTGTCAATACCAGCTTATGTGCTGAAAGCTAATTAAATTTCAAATTAATAATTTATAGTTAAAAGTTTATTTTAGTTTTGATAGGTGCTTCACGAAAATTTCTTTCTTCAATAATTTGATAATTATTTTTTATAAATTTTTAAATTCGGAGTATTCAATTTATTTTTAATTAAAATCGACTATTACTGTTGTCATTTTTAAAACATAATAGCAGAACACAAGGTTTATTATAAGAAAAATTTAATACCAAATTAATATTTTTTACGGGTTTTATAGTCGATGTTTTCTATTTATTTGGTAATATACAATATGCATTGACATTTTATAAACTATTTTAAGAAAAGAATGAATTAATTACATACTAAAAATATTGTGTGTTGAATTAATTTAAGCTGGTATCTTTAATTCTCATTTGCGATTTTATGTAATAAATTACTTTAAATTATTGATATTTCTTAATAAGCCAATTTTAATAATTTTAGTCAAAAAGCTTTGCCGAGTAAAATTACTGAATCGTAAATTTTTTATTGACGTTTAAAGTGTATTTATGATAGAGTCTTATTTATATCGATGCACCATGTACTTTTATTGCACGTACGATTCATTGAAGTATAGTTGATGGATTGAGTTCTGTAATGGCTTTTCTTCTTTAGAAGAGCTTTTATTTGTAGACTGAATTATTTTACTTTCATTTCATTTAGTTTTAGAAAATTTTATAAGCATTTAATAAATAATGACGTTCATTTTTTTAATTTTATTTTTTTTCTGACGTTAATACAAAATGAAGGTATTTAAAAAATTATTTTATAAATTATTCGAGGAATAGTAAGCTTTTAAATTATATTGTTAAAGTAATTTCATAATAATTTTAACAAAAAAAAAACAAATGTGGTGATGCTTAGTGTCCAAATAACTAAAAATGCACAGGAGGTACACAATTTGTCTAAATAAAAAGCTCCGTATGACCGCTGAAGTCATACAATAGAAAATTTTGTCAAAATAGTACATTGTTTTTACAAAAAAGTGAAAATTTATAAAAATTGTTGACGTAATTAAGAACTTTTTAAGCATACAATATAACTGCAATTAATAACATATATTTACTCCAACGAACGCATAAAACTTTGGAATCATGTTCTGAATTTATCAATCCCTCGAATCTCCTCTAGATAAACAGCCCTACGAAGATAAATAAATCAAGGTTTCTTTTGGCTTTTCTCCCTTCTCTTACATAATTACTGAGGACTATACAAATCAGTAGCACGGCGCAACCGATGCATACTGCCGGCTCTGATTCAATAACAGCCCTCGGTGGGAATAAAGGAAGAGCGACACGCGCGAATTCAAAGCAAAATAAAAGCGACAGACCGCGCTCATAAATTGTCGGCGACGCGTTTCCCTTTTACTCGACTTCGACAAAGGGGGAAAAAAAAAACTAATCCACGACAACTGCTCTTCCACAGGAGCGACTGCATCGCTTCGTGCCCCGGCTTGTCCAGTTGCTGGCCGAATGGACGGAGACCTTCCCTTACGACTTCCGGGATGAACGAGTGATGGGCCACGTCAGATCCATAACCCAGAAGGTGGCAAATGTCGACGCGGCAGCTAGACAGGAAGTATCGGTGCTACTGCAGAATCTACTTCTCAAGCTCACGGCCCTGGAGAGATACGAGGAGGCACTTGCAAGACTCGCTACTGAGGCCTCCACCGAGCAGCTCACCCAGGTAGGAATTTTTTGTATTATTTTATAATTACTGCTTTCATTGGACTGCTGGTGATGGTTCCGTCCATTGGAACTCCAAAATATTCATATCCGTATATACTTTTTAGGGATACCTCGGAAAATTGAGATATTTTTTTATTGAAATAAAAAATGAAGGATGGAATCCTGTTTTGAAGATTCTTCTAAAATATTTTTTTGTAATTGTTATTGCGAAAGTAAATGTAATTTAATTGCTACGTATTCTACGCGTATCATGATTCTTGAAGTAGACATGGCCAAAATTAAATTGAAATGGAAAAATTATAATCAATGGCTAGCGATTTTTAATAATTAAATAACGAATACATCCTTCGGTGTCATTGGAAAATTATGCACTGTACAAAGTTTCATTTAACTTCCTTACATTTTTTTCACTATTACATTGAAACTGGAAATATACATTTTTTTATTATCTTAAGCTCAATTTACAATTCTATAATGATTTCATTTGCCTATTTATATTGCAATATTTTATTATCAATAATAAAAACTTGTGTAATTGTTTACTTTAATAACAATACTTTAAGATCTTGAACCAATAAATAAATATATTTATAGAACTATTTTAATCAATCAAACATTTTTAAAGCTTAAAACTAATAATAATTAATTATTTTTAATACTGTATTAATTTTAATACTGACGTATTAGCTATTTTAAAATACAAATTAAAATATAAAGCATAGATTAGTGGAATTAATATTCAAAATTTATTTTATTAACTATGATTTGCAATTCTTATTATACCACAAAATTTTAAGCCATTTGCTGTGTGATAAGAAATTATTAAATTTTATTAAATAATTGATTAAAACTTTTATAATGATTGATAAGTTATAAAAATATACTTTACATATTACACGTTTAAAAATATTTAAAAATAAAATACAAAAAATATATTTAACTAAATTACACCCCAAACATTTATATATCAGCTATAATTATTCGACTTATTAAATTTTTGTCAAAAATTAGTAAAGTATTAATAAAGGCATTCAATTATTATAATTCAGACAACATATTAATAAATTATAGAGTTTTGATATTAGTATTAAGTATTTTATATATGCGTAATTTAATATTTAATAATACCAAAGATTAATTTATTCTTAATTAAGTTTCCCAAAAACATATTTAATTAAACATATTAAACGTAATTAACGATTATTAAATACCTAAATCTCAATAATAATATTTTTGTTAAACTATAAGTAGACTGTAAATGGATCAATAAAATCATCAGTAATATTACTTTACCGCTAAATGAAAAAAGATAATTTTTTCTTCAAGTTTATAAAGTCAATTAATAAAGACCAAATATCAATTGCTGGTTTTCATATAAATGAATATACGAACATAACCAAAGCTTAACGGTGGTCTTATAAATTCAGTACAACAAAATTATTTAAATGCACCATAACGAAACTGCAATTGTGAATCATTGTCCGATAAAGTCAACCCGAAAACAAACAGCTTCCACTGAGTCTCGGTGAAATGTAAGCACCGATTCTCCTAATCTAATTGTAAATGTCGACAGCCAAGTCAGTGCGGCACGTGTGTGAGTTCTGCAGGCGTAGAGATATATGCGAATAGATTTTATACGCTGCACTCGAGTCTCTATAGGAAACCAGACAACAACCGTGACAAGCAATGACTTAAAAGTGCATTCACTTTTAAAGGGAGAGAAGGCTCCAGACCTTTTACGATCGTTTTGGCGAAGTTCGCAAGATGTCTCGTGAAATATCAGGGCATTTTAAAGATGATTTATTAAGCGCTTATAGCAGGTAGTTCGGAATAGATCTTGAATAATAAGTTATTAGTCCGTGCTGGTCAATCATAGTTTTTCGATCGGTATCATCGAATCTCTATAAGCGCATTGCCTTCTCTAAGTAGCGAATGTTTCGAGTACTCGTAAAACCTTCTTTGTATGCAACGTGAAAAAGGTTAATATGGCTTAAGCTTTTACTTTATGGACGTATAAAATAAATGTTTATAGAGCAATAAAATAGGAGCTATTAATTTTATGTGTACTTATATTTAGCGAGTAAGCATACTAAGAAATGTAGTGTACACAGGTATACACATAAATATTACGTCACTAATAAAGAAATTATAAAACTTCAAAAACTCACTAAACAGGACTTTAATATTTTCTAACAAAAACAAAATTAATAAAAGTCACACCAACTTAATGCCCGTACTTTTGCAAAATATAAGCTTACAAAATATTCAATACTAAGTAATGAAGACCTATATCAATTGAATTTTTATGTAAAACAAGATATAGTCATATATCTTGTCTTGAGAAGGTTGCGAAGCAATGATTAATTAAAAGTCGCTTCATATCCCTCCAAATTAAAATAATAATATTTCAATCCGCGTTTTCAAAGACACATTGTAAACAAATATTACGAGAAATACAAGTGATAGAGAGCAAAAATCCTAATTACTTGTGCTCGCGGTATGATCCAAAGAAATCAGCAGAGCATATCGAGACAAACTGAGCCCTAAGTTCGAGAGGCTTATGAGTTCTCGAAAGGGTAGCATTAAAATTCACTTGCGAAATAGTTAAATATATTTTTCACTGACCTCTTTTTTTTTAAAAAAACTATTCGATTCATTGCAATCTTAACATTCTTTATTTGAAAGACGTTTTCAATTTAAAAATGTCAACGATCTGCTCGTAATATGCACTAGAATTTATAGAAATGCATGTAAAATATTATCACTTCGTTAAGCAAATAACTATTCTATTAACTACACTGAACATTGTAAACCGCAACAAAAGATAAACATGGTGTACTATAACTATGTGTATGACTACGTATTTAATGTGCATACGTGTCTTTCGAAATTCACGAGAATACATAAAAAATGGTAATGAATAGGAAACCCTATCTACCCATTTACTGAACCACTGAAAGCAAATTCGACACCTAACCGCTTGCCGATCAGTGCGCACAAAAATCAAATATAACGTCAAGGAATTTGATAAACAGGCCCGTGCCTACTTCCCGCGCCGTGTTCCCGACAATTGGCTCAAACGCCTCCAATTTCATTAGCCAGGATGCACGATTGCATCCGCCATTAACGACGGTCTGCTTTCGGTCTCGTAGGGTATTGACTGCCGATGGTTAATTTCACTTGCCTCAAACGCTTAAATATGCCTCGGCTTATGGGCTTGGATTTTCGAATACCGAATCGAGTCTCGAGAAACGGAGAAAGCAACAGGATTTTAGATACGGAAATTATCAAGGCTCTAATTCCCGATGAACTTTGTGCGCATAAGTAGTTATCCATATTTTCACGATGATGAGATAGCAAAAGCAATTTAGGGATGCGTTCTGAAAGCGAGTTCACATTCCTTCGCCGTCGATAATTATAAATTTAATTAGAGCAGCGCTCGACAACTTGAAAATTAAAATAAAAAAAAAACTATTTTTTTTCATGATTGGGTACTTATGCTATATCTTAACGAGCAATATAGATCGTAATTTGATGATAAGCTGGCCTTCGTAATAAGTCATGTATTATTAGGACGTTGCAAGAAAGAAGTTAATAATTATTTTAAGAGTAATTCTAATTTAATATAAACTAATTAAAGTCATTTCTTAAAATAACACATTTATAATAACTGTACGTAATTTCTTTATAAATAATTGGTAAAAAAGTCTTTGAATACTATTCCAATTAAATGTTAATAATGTTATCGTCTGTCATCTAAAATTTTAATTACAATTACTCATTTGCTTCTTCTATAAAGTTGTAATACTACGTCAATTTTATTTTTTATCATTTTTGTTACTTTTATTTATATTAGTGGTATAATAAGTCACTTGTTTTAATCAGCAATGTGGATAAGGTAAAAAATTTAAACATAAACTTGCCTAACCGAGTAATCACATTTTTCATTTTAAAAATTGTACGACACAGTTCTTTGAATATAAGAATTTCATACTCCGTATTTTTGCATAATTTGTATTTAATTTTCATGTAATAATAATTTAAACATTGAGTAACTAAAATAATAATTTATAAAAATAATAATCTTAAAAAATTATAAAATATGCTATATTATAAAATATTTTATATTATATTATAAATATAAAATAAATTAAAAATATAATAATAATATTTATTATAAAATAAATATTATAAAATATAAAAATTATAAATTATAAAAAATATTATAATTAAAAATATTTTTATATAAAATTATATAAAAATTATAAAAAATATATTAAAGCAATATATTTTTTACATTCGATATTTTATGCGGGTGATGTTACTTTTAAGGACCAGAATTATGAAATATAATTCAAAATCAATTTTGTACAAATAGAAATCTTTTACAATAATGATAAAACAACATAACAAAACACAATCCAAGAATTAAATAAAAGGCTTTATAAGTTTGACGTTTAATGTTATATTTCCCTTCAGCGAATCCTTGATTACTCTTTTCTCGAATTAACGAAATTCGCTCTTAAAATATAATGCAATTACGTTATATAGCATTCTTGGATGGATAAAATAAATTTGGGCAAATTTAGACTCTCAAGATAGGCATAAAGAAATGGGTAAAAAAGTCTCAGCGGAATGAGAAAAATTGCCCGTTCAGTGTTCAAGATTCGCTTGAATCTCTGAAAATACCTGCACTCATGGGACTCGTCCTTGTGTTTCTGTTTTAGGTGGACGTTACTGAGCTGTGTCCCTTGGCTACGGTCCTGGCCCAACAACTGACACACGTCGAGCTCGAGCGGCTCTCTTACATCGGCCCTGAGGAGTTTGTCCAGGCCTTCGCCAAGGTAAGAGACTAAAGCATCTTTCACTTCGTGTCTTGTTGACTCCCTATTTTATTCTGAATACTACAATTCTTTTTACACTATTGAGGTTTTTTATACGCTTTTTCAATTTTTCCTTTTTTACGAAATAAATGGGCTTCCTCAAGCTAACAACGTTGTTGGCAACGTAAAGTTACGGAGGTGTTACAATTCTATACTAGATCTTCATTTATAACATCAATTGTTTGGTACTACTTTATTCGACGAGAATTATTTGTCAGTGAATTTTATTTAACATAATTCTTCTTTATATTTCTGAAGAAATGTAAGTCTCAAAATTGTAATAATTTAATTCGTAATAATAATACATAAGGTTCTTATGCCTAAAGTAATTTTATTTTATAATTAAACTTATTTTAAGGAATCGCCACATTTGGAGACGTCATTCAAAGACATGAAGAAGACACGCAATCTCGAGTCCTATGTTCAGTGGTTCAACAGACTTAGTTATTTTGTAGCGACTGAAGTTTGTAAGGTGAATTCCTAGCCAATTATATGCATATATTTATCCACTCCTATTATTTGTCAAACGCTAACATAACATCTCGTTATCGTTTTCAGCATGCAAAAAAGAAGCAGCGAGTCCGAGTCGTCGAATACTGGATAGAAACAGCTCGGGAATGCTTCAACATTGGCAATTTCAATTCTCTTATGGCGATAATCGCTGGATTGAACATGTCTCCAATATCACGGCTAAAGAAAACTGTAATTTTTGTATAAAAAAATTCCTACCTAAAACCTTTATCGCGTCTCATATGCAACGTAGTACTTATAAATTAATTTTGAGCAACAATGCAACGAATGCAAAAGCATTTTCGTTTTAAAGTACACATTGATAGGCTAATGAATACTGGCACCAATGATAATACAGTAGAAATTTTCTTTAAAACTTATTTGGCGTAAAAGTACTTAGCTTAAATACTTTACTTTGAAATTCTGCTTCGCATCAGATCTGTTACCTGGAAAAGCGCAAAATGTTAATCAAGAGAAACAAGATTACTAAAGGAGAACGTTAAGGACTCCACCTTCCCCACCCCCATATTTTCAGATTTCAAAGGCCTCCTACGCAAAATTAACGAACTTTTTTTCCTTTTTGAACAGTGGTCGAAGGTACAGTCGGCGAAATTCTCTATCCTCGAGCATCAGATGGACCCAAGCAGTAACTTCAGCAGCTACCGCAGCACATTGAAGGCCGCAATGTGGCGTAGCGCCGGCGCTACGGACGAAAGGCAGCGAATCGTCGTTCCCTTCTTCAGCCTCCTCGTCAAGGACCTGTATTTCCTCAACGAGGGCTGCAGTAACAAGTGAGTGAAAAATTATCCTGCTGCTGCCACGTATGTGTGCGGGCGTGCGCACTTTTGTTTGCGTGTGTGTGCGTGTGTCCGTGTGCGAGGGTACTGTATGTGACGGTGGACAAGGAGAGGGAAGACTGTACGCGATTAGGACAGAAGATAGAGAGAGAGAGAGAGAGAGAGAGAGAGAGAGAGAGAGAGAGAGAGAGAGAAAGAGTAACGCCGTGCCTGGAAGAGACGTGTAATTTATTTGGCTCATCCCCCGATTCACCGGCGAATGTTTTTCGGATTTTCATTTCGTGGGGATTGCACAACCTTATTAATGGAGTGTCTCCCATTATTTGCGAGAAGCTTTTCGCGAATAAGGAATTGAAATAGAGAACCTTTTTTTAAGGATTCGAAGAGACCTAAAGCTTGTCACGATGTATCCTCGAATTCGAAAGTTTCCATAAAAGACCATTGTCAAAATCATTGAGTTCATTTGTTTGTAAGGAGAGGTGCCATAAAAATAAAATCATAATAATAGTTTCATATTGATTTTGACCAAATGTGTAAATTAACTTCTCAAAAAAGGCTCTGTTCATTCATTTTATTGTTCATTTCATCAATTTATTCATTAACTTGATTTAAATATATAAAAGTAGTATGAAAAACTTGTATTAAAAAGTACGCATTTTTATGATTCTACAAATTGAATTTATTCTATTAGCTTACATAAACTTTTACTTATTTATATACTTTTAATAGGTTACGGTTTAATATTTCTTGTAATGTGAGAAGTGGTTTTTAAATAAATTCATATTTCATTAAAAGCTGTCGCACCGATGACTATTTTACTAAACGAAACCTCCGAAGGCAGAAGCAATTCATCGACTGAGAAATGCCAAGAATCTGTAACCGGAAGATTTTGGTCTGGGAAACCTAGAAAAGTCACCTTGATTCAGGCTATGAAACCCCGCGACGCCATTAAAGTAAAAACGATCATCTCCTGATGCTACTCTTGAGTTTTCGATCGACAAATTATCTCCTCGTATACATCGATTTCCGCAGACTTACCCACTCAGTGGGAGGCACCGGCTTAAACTTATTAAACTTGTAATGACGAAAGTTAAAACGGGATTTCGTTCCATCTAGTTACGATGCGCAGCCGCCTTGAGAGGAGAAAAAAAGGACACGCGCTTTAGTAACACGTTTGTAGATCCATGGGGAAAATCAGGCAGGAGGAAGTAGCGCATATTTATCCGCCGATATTATACTCTCGTTCCTGTATGGAAACGGCTGCAGATTATTTCCTAGATGCGGGAGAAAAAGAAGTTAAATATTTAACTGTAAGTCGTAAAGGTTAAGCACTACTCGTCGCGCAAATCTTTTTTTCGTTTTTGTGACATTCTTTTAAGAATGAACCAGACTCATTGTATTTCTATATATGGAATTTCATTTAAGTACTTTTAATACGCTACAATGTTATAATATTATATACAGATTTTCGTACTCTTTTAATACAAAAATTTGTAGCACGTATGAATGATAATCTTGTTTAAATATATAAAATACTAATAATTATTATAATACTTAGCAAGTAGGCAATAAATACCGTGAAAACTTAAAAAATACTTAAAGTATAAACTTAAAACTTAAATAATTTAAACTTAAATAAACTTAAAGTATACCTAAATTATTCAAAAAACATGCTTTACGTATAAAACAAAAATTTTTATGAAAGTATTCATAACTTTCTTAAGAAATCGTGATTGTGACATCGATACATTGTTTTATTGCAGGCAATTTTATAAAAAGCTATAAGAATTATAAAATTACAAAGTATGTGAATATGTATGATTACAGGCTACCTAATGGACATATAAATTTTGAGAAATTCTGGCAGTTGGCTAAACAGGTGACAGAATTCATAGCTTGGAAACAAGTAGTTTGTCCGTTCGAGAAAAATCCAAGAGTCATAGCATTTCTTCAAGCAAGTCCAGTGCTCACAGAAAATGGTAAGTATTGTTTATTTTATATTACGCTTCACATTACGTAATATCTATAAAAATTCTACTGATCGTAAAATGCGAAAATTTTAAATCGTATTTTTTTTTTATTGAATCACTGAAGATATTGGAATACTTTTCAATAAGTATTTAAAAAAAACTCTATTCTAATGCTCTTATATTATAGGAAGTAATGTAAAAAAGATTTTTTTTAATAAGATAATGTGTCTATCCTGGAAATATTTCTAATTGAATTTTTATAATCTTATTAGCATTGTAGATATTAAAAATGTTATAATTTAAAGGATTCTTTTTTTCAAAATGATAATAAATGCTTAAAAACCTCATTGTTCTTCTTAATCTCAATTTATTATTACTTATCAAAAATAAAATAGACCAAAATTCAGGTACAAATATAAATTCATATAAATTATATATAAAAATTAAGCTTATGCAACTAGAGCCTTTTTAAAATGATAATCGTGTGATGTATGTATGAATAGGTAAATTCTTTATTTATGGAAGCTATAGTAAATATTTAAATATTAATATGTAATATAATTTTAAAAAATTTACAATTTTATTGTTAAAGGTAAAAATTTTTTATTATAATTTTAATTTTCAGCTTTAGCTCTTTCTTCTTTTGAGTGCGAACCACCAGACAACAACCACGAGAAGGATAGATACAAAGCGCTAAAGTGAGTAAACTTACGATAAACCAATTGTTCTTACTATCGCTATACAAAGTTATTAATTAGTTTTACAATTCCTATACTAATAATATTAACTTTTAACAAATGCTCGATACTCTAGCTTCCCTTCGTACTAAATTCCCTTTATCCGTAATGAAGGCTCAGTTAAAAAATACGCATAACAAGAATTACCCTAACTAAGATGATGATAGTAAGCAGAATAGACTAACAGAATTCATCGCTCGATTAAAATGCTTCTTTTGTCCGGCAGATCCGAACTAACAAGCCAGTGAAAATGCGCCACTAGGACCAGCGTTGATTATTGGGAAAGATACTAATACAAGGAGAAGTGAAGAAGTCGTCAGGAAGCAAGAAGCGGCAGCTGACGTATATCACCGACGTAGCGACTGATTTGCGTAGCCCAATAACGACCTCGGGATATATCATGAACAATACTCAATGCAGGCAATTTGAGATAAAAGAAGGCGAGATAATTAGGAATCGAGCCTCGTCGCTTCAAAGCTCCGAGCTAGAGAAAAAGCCGGACAACTCGATAAATAAAAGTTAGCACTATGAGCGGATTTTCGACACGATTCAACGTACTAATAATATATATATATATATGAATTTTCGAATTATTTATTTATAAATATATGAGTTCATACGGTTCATGTTAAGTGGTCGTTCCTTTTGAAGGTGTTAATGAAATTCTGTAAAAAACAGCTGCTTTTTGAGTTCTCTTATACTTTCTAGGGATACTGTTATTTAATTGCTTGTGAAACATGCAATGTTGTGTTTACACAAATTTTGTAAATTATTATTTAATTAAACATTCACGTTGCTTTCATTGCCGTAAGAAAGTTGCTTATAATGTTTTTTCTTATTATTATTATTTCCCGTTTACAAGTAGAACTAATTTAAATCTAATTTTCAAATCATGAAAAAATATAAATAAATTTTATGCTCTAATACATTTTTATGGTAAATTCAATGTAGCCTATATAAATAAGTAATGATTTAGTATTTTTAAATGAAAGATTAATATTACGAATTAGTTAATAGACCTTTCAATATATATACTTAACCTTGATTCTTGATAAGTACGAACAAATGAACTTATGTGACTTTTTTACTTTTATATAAAATTAAAACAATTCGTGGCTCGAGGAAAAAATTTCGAGGGCACTCATTTTCTCAGAATTCTTGTGAAACTCTCATAAAAGCGCCTCAACGTACTGTTAAGATTGTCTTTAAAACGAAGAAAAAGACACACGTGAGGTGTAAAAATACGCTCGGCGATACGAAAGTTCATACGACAGGCCTAGCGTTGAGTTTTCCAAAGTGATAAAAACAAGAAATAACTTTGAAACCCTTTATAAAATTTTTCACGCTAGTACTGATTATATTTCATATACTTATACTAGCTAACTCTCTTCTATAGATACTTATGCTTTCAAAAAACACTTTTGATCTTTTTATTTGCAAAGCTCAAAACAAACTTTATTTACGCTCTCCAGATTTTCTTATATATAAAGAAAATATTATTGGGTTTAATTTATTTAGCTAATATGTATATTATAATTATAACACTAAATGCTCACGCAAATGTTTTTCGTGCATTTCATTTATTATATATATATATATAAATGTTTTTAAACATGTAATAGCAATGTTTGCATTAAAAATAGTTTTACCGAATAATATATTTAATAGTACAATGAAAAATACTAGAATATTTTTGGATAGAATAATAAAGAAAAATTATTCTTATTAATTTCTTTGTGAATAAACACGAAAATTAATTTATAATAAAAAAGAGATAACATACCTCTTATGGCTCTAATATGGAACTTTAGCATTCGGTTGATAAGCACATACTATAGCCCAAGGAACAGAAGAATTTTAACATCCTTAGAAAAGAAAATGAAAATAAAATATCGAATATTTCTCTAGCGTTATAAAGGCTTTTATGCTCTTCAATTACAATTTGTTCGAATGAGACGCGTAACCTTTATAAAATTACAGAATGGCGATATTGAGAAGCACTGTTCAAAAAGGGACCAAAATGAGATAAATAAAGTTTAGAGTATTACGTGCATTCCCCATATAAATACGGAGCGCAATATAAGGCTCAGAAAAGAGAAATAAAACTATGAAGATCCGTGTGAAGAATCGGAAGTAAGTCGATATATTGAGCGAATTTACACTAACGTACTCGAACTCTAGAAATGCGATCTGAAAAAGAGAAGCACTCAACTAAGCTGTCGTCCTGTTGAACCCCTGCATGCAAAGGGAATAATTCCCGTACGAAGTATGATAAGATGTCGAGGTGCTTTTATTACCCGACAAAAATCTTTAACACTACTGTCTAAGATGATGGTCAGTTTAAAAAGGTAGAAGCAACCCTTAATACCGAAAGAATAAAATTATGATAAATATTTTTGAAAGTCCCTATATATCTGTATATACTTATTTATATCGTTAATAATGCCGATGCATTAAAAAATAATAATTGTCTTTATCTTCAATAAAGTTTTATAAAATCAAAATAGTTATATTCGATTTTAAAAAATAACTTTTATCTCTGATAAAAATTATTTTCATGATTTTACTCTTTCGATGCTTTTGAAACATCGTTGAATTTCTTGTATACCTCTTAAAGGAGCATTCAAGCGATAAATATTGAAAAATTACTTACTTAATAATATAACAATGTAAATACGATACATTACATATATAGATACGTATGTTTCCCGTTTGAAAATTTTGGTAATTAATAACGAACATACATTATAAATCCTTGATATGAATCACTTCTGTTAATTTTACAAAATATGATTGTGGGGCTTAATTTTTTCACCTCGTCTCGTGATTGGGTACAGAAAAGTAAATAAATTGAAGGCTACAAAGTAAAGAAATTGAAAAATAATTATTCAATAAACGGAGATAATAGTCAAATGCAGCAGGTACAGAATCATTTAATTGCGCTTCCTTCTTTTAATATATTTAAAAAAAATTTTAATTACCGTTACAAATTGCTTTAAAGCCATCTTAAGTACCATTTTAAGAGGTGCTTAAGGCAATATTTTCATTTAATCACCCAAATGAAAAATGCAATCGAAAAAAGGGCTTTCCTCGGATACTTTTAATACGTACTGCTAAATTAACTTCCGTAGAATGATACAAAAATGAAGTCTGTAAATCTAATTCCATCTAATAAGACCAATAGCAACTACGATATTATATATGTATTTATATGTATTCCCATATTTTTATTTAATGGCATAGCTTGCTTCCGTAAATATTTTCTTAAAAATCCGCGACACATATTCTTCCAATCAATGTAAGTACACTGCTGCATTAATATATCAAACTATAGAAGTATACGAGCATAACCATTGATAAGACAAATAAACAATCGAAATGAAAATACAACTATTCAAATATTAAGCCGACACTAAAAACCGAAATAACTTTATGAAGTAAATTGATTAAGAAATTTACTAAATATAGTATAAAAAATACTATTGGTAGCGCAAATAATTAAAACCTTTTTCAATTATATAAAGTATTATTCTTATCGTTACTTACTATTACTACTATTTAAATCATTCTTATTTTTATTAAGTACCTGTTAGAAAAGTGAGCGATTTTTAAAATACCCCAGTTAATGTCAGACATTTGTATAACTTTTCACGCATGTGTAAGAATGTATATTCGTGAGTGTTTGTATATGTGTGTGCACTTCAATGATAAATATGTTAATACGTTAATGTAAATAGATTGTAAATATAAATCAAAATAAGGAAACATTTTTAAGTGCAAGTATGATTATAAATAAGTATCGTTCCCTTAAATTAAGTGTCTGTTGCATTAAAATAAGAATACAAAAAGAAAAATTATATACCTACATAGGAATTTTCGTGTATTATGCGAGTGTAAGTATGCTCTTCTTTTTTAAAAAATGGAAGAAAGTATTAATGATATTAAATAGAGAAAAAAGAAAAACAAGAAAAAATATGTCTGACTGTTTAAACACTTCGAGTACTTGCTTTCACATCTAGTCACTAGTCATTAGTCTAGTCTAGCTTTTGCTGCAAATTTTGTGCGTGACAATTTCGAACCACAACGAGCGAATAGTAAAGTAACAAGGCGACAAGATTAATTATCAAGGCAGTTTTTGAAAAATTCTTTCTTTGCCTGTAAACAACATTCCAGCTGCAAATGAAAGAAGAAATTACATAATTAAATCATCCTTATGAACCTACGTTTCGAATACTATTTATTTCGTCTAATGTGGATATCAGTATGAAAAAATTTACATATTATATTTAGATTTTAAGTTTCAAACAATGTACTTTTTTATTCCTTTGATTTTTTATTAACGCATTAAATTTATTATTATAATCTAGCAATGTAAGTTATTTACAATGATAATACTTTAACTAAAGTACTATTTAAAACATTTTATTTTTACGTTTCCGTAATTGTACACAAAACCTTATTTACAATATAATAACAAAATAAGAAATACTTTATAAACGCTTCTTTAGGATATAAAGACCATTTGATTAATTTTAGGATTCATATTTTTTAATGAATATCATTTCAAACAAAACGTATGCAACAATTTTTAAAATATAAAAACATGAAATGTCCATAATAAATCAATACACAATAATGTAAAAAAGCTATTGAATTTTTATATTTTAAAGGTTGCGTTTATAGGGTACATTATTACTATCTTTCCAAAACATGAGAAATATAAGCTCGCTTAACCTTCTTCTTATTTATAAGGCTGCTTGCACAAATAGATTGCTAAAGAAAAAAATAAATTTTAAAAAACTTTAACAGACAACAAAAGACACAGTATCATATTTCATATTGTACACGAACTCAAGACAACGTAAGAATAAAAAAATATTAAATTCGGCTCTATGTCATCTCGTAATTGTGCATTACTCAAAAGTTCACAGTAAATAATTTTAGAAGCAGCAAAAGATTTTTTACAAATTTCACAGACTACATGAGTCCTATTAATATAAAAAAATCAAACCTTTTAATGCGTTATAGAAATTAAAGAATAAAACAACAGTATAACATATAAAAAAGTCAATTTGAAAAAAAATTATTACTGTGACATAGTGTAGTACTAATCAGTCTTATACGTACGTATAAATAACAGCTCAACCTCCTTGGCACTATTAAATAGTTTTATCAGTAAGAAAAATTTTATCTATTATAAAATAAATTAATTTAATTTAGTCATTAATTACCGCTTTTGTTGTAAGTGAATGTAATAAGAAAATTTCGTACTTTTTTAACTGTTATTAAATGCAATTTTTACACAGAGAAATAATATGTCTTCACCTTTGATGCTTTATATTTGCATATGAAAATGACATTATGTCATATGTTTACCATGAAATGATATACACAATAGGTAAAAGTGAGTGATGCGATTCTTAGACTGATTATGCCGAGTATTATTTCTCTTGTAAAGTATTTATTTGATTTATAACACATTGCACGATTAGATAAAAGTCGTCGTTTTAAATGAAAAGAAAATCAGCAGCAACAATAGCGTTAGTGAACTTATTGCCTGAACTCGTTTTAAATTGATCATTTAAATAAAGATGAAAGATTCGAAACGAGTTTAGTTTATAATAAATTTAACAATTAGTATTAAGGGTAGTGGTAGCTATAGTTCTTAAACACAGACAAGCAGCGGCAACAATATTTATAATGAAAATATAATCGAAACAAGCACAGTGTGTAACGCAATAAAAGGATACACGAAAAAGAAAAAGAATTTAATGGATCTGTAGAGATTGCAACGATTGGAAATTAATATTGATTTGCATTAGATTTTTTTCTTTGTAAATGGAAATATACATTATTATATGGCAATGTTTATAAAGCGTATAAACAATATATACGATGATTTTTTTTCGTGACGACATTCCGTTTAAACTGTAACTGTGAGTTGTACTAATGAGCCTCGCAACGTATATCGATGCAAAAAAATTAAATAATTGTCTTCATGGGGAACCTATCATACTCTTTTACACCATGAATGTATATCTATATTATATAAGATGAAACATAGTTTTACCAATCTTTTGTTATGTGTGTATAATTAAAATGTAATAAGTATAATCTTCTTTATTATCAACATTCGTCCTTTGTAAATTCGGCAATTTATGATTTTGTACTGATTCAAAATGCAGCGAACTGCATTGATAAAAAATGAAATTCAAATATTAAAACATGTATATAGTAATAACATATAAGATTAAACAAGTGGCCGTTATAACAATCGAAATGGTTGTAGATGCGAGTGTTGGCACACATCATATGTATGAAATATAAAAGAAAATTTAAGAAAAAATACATAGGTTTAAAAATATATTGTTCTAGGACTCATTTTTTCCGACATATTCCCTTAATCATATGCCTTTATTAATATTACATAAGTATATAAGCCTGAAGAATATTTTCTTTGTCCATTTTATTCTTTTTAATAATTTAGTAATAATTTCTATTTCAGAATTATAAAAGTAAAAACATAATTGCATGCAAATAAAGTAAAAAGTTCATTTTATAATTTCTTATGCATTACATTTTCATAAAGTAGTGTTTCATATTAAAACAAATTTTTTTAATGGTAACAGCAAAAGTTTATTTACATCATAGATAAATACACATTTTCAAAAGTATTATAATAGATTTAATTATTTTCATAATTAAAATTATAAAAAAAGCTGTGTAGTATTTTTGCTTACAATGCAAATTAAATTTGTAAATGCTATACAGGCACAATAATAAAATAGTAAAAAGACATGATAAATTAAATTAAAACCAAAAATTTGGTCATTACATTTCTCTGATCAATTTATAATTAATATAATGGACATCGAAGTTTTTTATTTATAAACTGATTTCTGCAAGTAAAAAAATTAAAAAATGTTAATAAAACTAAGATAAATCACCTTTATGTAACAAATTACCTTTGGTACACCGCCAAAGCTTATAAAGATTCAAGACGTTTAATTGTATATAAAGCAACAATGAAAAAAGGCTTTTATTGTTTAAGCTAATTTCAGCGCATTACTTTGTATTATGGTAGAATAATATGCATTAAAATTGTTGTTACATATCGTAAACACTAGGGACTTCATTGCATTTAGCGGTTATTCGAGAACATGTATATTCGAGTTGGTAACGGCGCAACTTTAAATTCAAAATGTATTTGTATTCGTATTTGTATATACATATATTGATATGCGCATGAACCATCTAGATATCATCATGAGCTTAGAACGATGTGGTCCTTCAAAAAGTAAACAATCTGTCAGAAAGGGCAGTGCTAAAAATGGAGAATGAAATAGAAGACAAAGACGAGTTATTAGTGACGCAGTATATAAATGATTATTTAGATTGTGTTGAAAATCTTCCAAATGATTTGCAGAGGCAATTATCACGAATATTAGATCTTGATGCCACAAATCAAAGTAAGAAAAAAATTGATAATTTTACAACACTTGCATGAAGACGGATTTTTCGAACGCATCGATAAATAGTCTAATATAAATTTTAGTAAAAATTTGAATTCATACTAACGTATTATTCAATGGAACGCAATTATATAATATTCTTTTGCATTCTATTTTGTGAATTTAATAATTATATCCGATATATTTAATTATTCCGATAGTATTTAAATTTATAAATGTGATATTTAAAAATGTAAAGTGTGTTTAAATACCATGAAGAAATTTATTGAATTTTACAGGGTACTTTCGTGATTTTCAAAAACATGAAAAAATAGTTGCTAAGGACAAAGTTGACATTAATACAAAAAAGCAAGCTCTATTACAAATGCACAAATCATTAATATCTATGCAAAACATTGGTGATGAAAAGTTACAGATAATGCAAGTAATTCTGTGCCTTATAGACAAGAAAGTAGAACAATTAAATATAAAACAAAGAAATTTAAGTAGGTATATTTTTATTGATTTAGTATTTTATTCGCTGTTGTCAATTGCTACATTTTATTTCAACAGATTTGGGAGAAGATGAAAATAACGAGCCTCTAAATAAATCAAATAATATAAACACATCGAATGTAGATAAAAATATTAGTAATACAAGAATTAGTTTACGAGGCAGAAGATCAAAATTAAATACATCATTAAAGTCAATAGATGGAGGAGACACAAGTATTTTATCAGAAAATCAATTGCTGAATATCTCAGGATCATCAAATGGAACACAAAAGAAGTTAAATAATACTGGCAATGGGAAAAAAAACAAAAAAAAGTCACTTACTAATCAACAAAACTATAATCAAGATGATAATCAATCGCTAACTGAAGATGATCCAGACGAACCCTTGTATTGTCTGTGCAAGCAAATTTCTTTTGGAAAAATGATTATGTGTGACAATGACTTATGTTTAGTGGAATGGTTTCATTTTAAATGTGTATCACTTACTAAAAAACCAAAAGGCAAATGGTACTGTCCTGACTGTAGAGGACATAAACCAAATATAATGAAAACAAAAATAGAACCTCGGTGACGCGTAAGTGAGGTAGTCTCGATTAGATCCCTTGCTCTTTGTAATATTATATGGAAAAAATTTTTCAACAATAATCAACAGTAATGAATTACATTTTGAAAGAAGCTTGTATTGGAACAATTTTATTGCTGTGTTTATCTCTAAGCCAAAATGGAAAAGCATTTAAGTAAATTTCAAACCAAATGGTATATTCATAATCACGATTGCAAAAGTAAATTGCGTATAAAATAAAAATTAATCATTAGAATTGAAGATTAAATATACTGCTTTTATAATAAACCTCGAAAAAAAAAAAAAAAAAAAAACGAATACTGTATGCAGCAATGCCTAAAAAGTAAGAATTCTCATGTAAAATAAATATACAGTCTTGTAACAATAGCTAGACGCGCATAAAAAAACATGCACAGATCTTATTTACTTGTAATATTTGCATCAACCAAGCCCTTGCCACCATTTTTGTTACACCGATCACGTGACGGCGTAATTAGCCAAAAGGTATTTACATAATAACGCGCGACGCCCTTTCCCATATTTCGTAGCTACCGAACGAGCAAAAGGAAAATCGCCGAGAAACGACGCCGAGACGATCTCCGGACCGCCGAGTGCGAAGCTAAAGAGAAAACTCCTGTCCAGTCCTCGATGCGACTACGAACAGCAATAGAGACTCTGCGTAATCGCGATGTAGTCCCGCGTCAATCAAACGCTATAGACAATATGGACTCAATGGAGGCAGAGCCGCGTACGATGCCTTTTTGAACGCGCGGCTTCTTGGGTGGGGGGGAGAGGAGGGCAACGATGCTCGAGAGAAACGAGGACGGAAGCCACCGCCGTTCGGTGCTGTTGTTTATCTAGAGCGAGAGAGAGAGAGAGAGAGAGAAGAATGCGTTGAAGAGAGTGAGCGGAAAAGAACTTGGTAACGGGGGGTGGGGGGTGCGGAATATTTGAGAGAGCGTCGTCGTATTGGTCGTCTGGATGCCGAAAGAGACGCCGACAGTCCCTGAGAGAGAGAGAGAGAGAGAGAGAGAGAGTGAGAGAGAGACTCGACCGCAGCTTGGGTTCTACGGTAGATCGGGTTGCTCTCGAGAGTCCGCCTCTCAGAGAGGAGACGCGCTCAAATAAGTCGCTTCTGTGTTGTGCACGGGCCGACAGTGGAGTCACGTATGCCAGCGCCTTAGTGAATGAGCGCGTCCGGGAGGATTCGACGGCGCGCCTTCATTGGAAAGATGCGATTGCCGAGCTGAAGACGAGCGAAGGGTCAGCACTCCGACGAGGTGAGACCGCGGGTCCGATGCGTCCGAGTCGCTTCTCTCTGGGGGGCCGCGTAGCCTGGGCGGGAACGGGCGCGAACCGCCAAAATCTACGGACAGCCGACGCCATCTTGATTCCTATTTGTTGACAAATTCATTCGCGGCCTCGGCTCCGACGCGTACTATTTTCTTTTTTTCGGAGCGAGCGGCCACCACTTGACGCGTCGCTCCTTTTAACCCCGATGCTCCAGTCGCGGCCTTTCCCGCGTCGGGTCTCTAACGACCGACGACTCCCGCACCGCTTTAACACAGCTGTAAAAACATTGACTCCGTAATTGCCGTTTAGGAGTCCAGGCACTGCGATGGTCCTCGGCTGCCGTCGATTACGCCCGTTATTTTTCAATAGCCCATATTTTTCGCAGGATAACGCGTAAACATACGAAACACCGAACATGTTTTACGCTCACTTTGTGTTGGCCAAGAAGGGCCCCTTGGCTCGGATTTGGTTGGCTGCCCATTGGGATAAGAAGTTAACCAAAGCCCATGTTTTTGAAACCAACATCGAAAAATCTGTCGATGGAATTTTGCAACCAAAGGTAAGAACTATTTTATCAGTAATCCGTTTTCTCCGATTCTTTTTAGTATTAATCTCTCTCATGTCTCGGCTCAAATTTCTACTTATTTGCTCTATTCATCCATAATGATGAGTAAAAAATGAATAGCATTTCATGCTTTTCACTAATTATCGATAAAACATTTCATTGTCCTTTAGGTCAAAATGGCTTTGCGTACATCTGGCCATTTGCTGCTGGGAGTTGTTCGCATCTACTCTCGCAAGGCAAAATACCTGCTAGCAGACTGTAATGAAGCCTTCGTTAAAATCAAAATGGCCTTCAGGCCAGGAATGGTGGATTTGCCAGAAGAACATCGCGAGGCAGAAGTTAATGCGATCACATTGCCAGAAGTTTTTCACGACTTTGACACAGCTATGCCTGAATTAAAGTAAGCTCTCATTACTCTTATTGAAAGTACCAGTATTTGTAACTTTTTTATGACTTATCGACCATAGTCTGACTTTATACAGGGACGTTGACATCGAAGCTCAGTTCAGTTTAAATCAATCGAGAGCTGAGGAAATTACTATGAGGGAAGATTATGGAAGTCTCTCCCTTGTGACCCATGATCAGGGCTTCGGGGACATGAGCTTTGATGTTGAACCACCCGAATTACTCCGACACACCTCAAATATCGATGCTCCTTTGGATCAAGTATGGATAAAACATTTTACTATTCTTGTTGCTCTTTACAAATCATAAGTTATATACTAAAGTATTTCGTTTCATTTATTCAGAGACACATGCTGTTTACTGACGATGGTGCTGGAATAGAAGCTGCATTAGAACAACAAGAAAAAGAAGCAGTTGCTGGTACATCGTCAGCAGCACAACCGATGGACATTGATACTCCAATTAGAGATGATGGCTTTGGTGGACATTTGGGACAAGATATGATATGTAAGATGATTCATAAATATTGCATATTAAAGAGTTCTTTCTTATTATTTGAAACGTATGAAGGCTGTAGAAAAATAATTTGATAATTTTCTTTATTCTTTAATAATAATTTCTGAAATCAATTATTTTCAATATTCTTACAGCTGGAGGCTTATTCGAAGGAGGTTTATTTGATGAAGCTCCAATGGGAGAAGTTCCTGTACCTGATGTCAGTTCAATAGGAGACCAACAAGAACCAAATGCAGCAGCAATAGCTCCTTCTGTTCATGATGATTCAGATGAAGATATGGGTGATCACTTTGGTGGCCCACCATCACCAATGGGTGGAATGAGGTACACTAGTATAATAGAATTAAGTCTATAAATTATTAAATTTTCATTTTGTTTGTAAGTCTCGTCAATTAATCAAAAACTGCTTATCAATTGAACATTTAGCAATATGCATTATTTTATCATTCAAAATAATTATTTTATTCCTATATATAATATTAACCTCCTTAGAATATTTTCTTGGCATATATATATAAAAAATTGTATTAATTGTCAGCAGCAGTGACGGTTCAAGACCCCCAACACCAGCTACTACAATCGACACAGCTGGTGGTAGAATAAGTGTAGCGAGTCGACGATTTACTCCAGCCCCACAAATAACTGCAGATGACCATGCAATGGATGGTCACGAGGAGCAGCCGGTGTTGCAAGAGCAAACAACGTTGTTGCACGATGAGGAGGAAAGCTTCGCTTTAGCACCAGTCGATGCCTCTGCCCTTAAAGGTAAATATGAAAACACTACTTATGATATACCTTTTTCATTTTACATACACTTAACATTGTAAAAATATTTTAATGGCTAAATTACATTGTGTTTTTTTTTTTTAAGCTTACGACTTTTTTAATAAACCTGTACTATAATGCAATTTTTTAAAAGTTATGTCAGTATTGAAAATTGTACAATAAATGTTAATTTTTATTATCTCTATTCATTAGGTTTCACAAAAGCCAAACGTAAGAGAAAGTTGATTGTCGACGAAGTTAAAAATATTTCCGGTGAAGAGATGAAGGCACAATTATCAGATACTAGTGATATTGTGACTACATTGGACTTAGCGCCACCAACTAAGAGATTAATGCACTGGAAGGAAACTGGAGGAGTTGAGAAACTCTTTGCCCTTCCTGCAAGGCCAATACCAGCCAGAGTTTTGTTTAAGGTATAAACATTATTTAAATGATTTTATAATAATTTATGATTGTACAACAAATAATCAACCTCAATATTTAGAATTATCAACGACACTTGACGAGCAAAACTTACGATCATGACGACTTTGGAAGATTAGACGGTGGAGGTGATGATGCAATGCCCTTGGAACAGATGAGGGATGAACCTAAAGAGCCTGAACCAGTGTTCGAACAAAGTGGTATTCAAACAAGGAGATCGACGAGAAAACGCAAGGCACCCGCCGATGAAGAGGTATGAATTTTCAATAAGATTTAAAGTCAATATTTATACTGAAAATATGTTTACAACTAAAAGTTAAGTGTAAGTATATTCAATACGAAAAAAATTTTCAGCCACCATCGCCGCCACCAGTAGATATCACACATCCATCAGTAGTGTCCGAGCCCGTAGAACAGCCGACTATGCAATCGATTCAAGACTTACCATCCGAACCATCGCCTGTTCATCAACCGGAAGTATCTCTACCTCAAGAGCCCACGGTACCCGACATCAGCAGTATAATGTCAGCCGTCGGTCAGTCAGACATAATTGGAGGTGGTGCCAATTCCGAGCATTCTCTCTTAGGCATGGAGATGCCCCAAATAGCGCCCAACGAAGTAAGTTCGCTGCTTGGCTCGACTGAGGAGCCCGCCGACGAACAACATCACGAGGACGCGCTACCTCCATCCGATTTACCTCAGATGGAAAATATGGGATACGATCAGGTATGTTTCTACAGGCTGGAAAGTCCAAACGCTTCGCATGATTAATGGGTTAGGAAATTGTAAAGATAACTAATGCGATGTGTCAATTTTGTAGAATGCGCCACCAGTTTCGTACATGGGATACGATGATCAACATCCACCAGCTCACACCCCAGGGGCTATTTCGGAAAGAGGACCTGCGACACCCTGGAATCATGAAGATTACGAGTTCCCGCCTTCAGTCGGACCGGTACGTTAAATCATCCTGGCGCGCTACTCGACACTTTGCTTTTTAGCCTCATATAATTTATCTTAAAATTTACAGCAAGAAGAACAGCAAATGGATGAAACGTACGAGCAATTTGAAGAGCGTGTATTAAACAAGCGTGCAGCACACATGTACCAGGTCATCAAAAATAAGTTAGATACGAGAGACAACTTAACTCTGTCAGAAATGACACACAAAAGCTCTCGTAAACAGGTATGTGGTCAAGACTAAAACTATGCTAATTTGAAATTCAATAATCGCTCTTCTATGTCACATTAAATTTATACAAGTCGTGTTTTTCGAATTTTGGTTTGTTGTTCATTTAATAAAAAGAAATTTGCATAATATTGCTTAATATTTTAACCAACCGGTTTTTTAACACTGATTTAATAATATGCTTTTTTTACAGGCGGCACAGAAGTTCTATACCCTGTTGGTTCTAAAAAAGTTTCAAGTTTTGGAAATTAATCAAGAATGCTCGTATGTTGACATTTACGTTACCAAAGGCCCAAAGTTCGACAATCCAGCGCTTTAATCGCACTGTCTCTTCTTTTATGAATTTATTATGTCCTACGCGAATAGTTACACATTGGCATGGTTTACTTTTTTCTTTTCTTTTTTACAAACAAGCGCCAATCGCGTAATTTATGAGACCATGAGTATTTATTTCCCACTAATACAACACCTTGGTAAATATGCATATATTATAAAAATATTTAAGATTAAGGAAGAGTATATTTCTACACAAACTTTGTTAGATGCTAAAAGATAAGATGATTCAATCTTTAAAATTTTATTTTATATCCAATTTCATATAAGATACTTTTTAAATAGTTACACATTCGAGTTTTTCTTGTAGATTTCAAACATAATGAAAATTGAGAACGAATGCATATCTTTTTGAATTTCATTACCAAAAAATTCATTTGTTAAAACGTATTATATGTGAATAATGAGTTTTAACAAATACGACGATTTAGATTTATTGTGCACGATTAATCTATCGATTACAATAGATCTGATATATTTATAATGATGTTATTGTTGAAACTCAAAATAAACAAAAAACCTTAGTGAACAGAGAAAGTATAGTCAAAAAATAATACTTTTAACTAATTTATGTAATTCAATCTAGAGTTCTTTTATATCATGGAATATTAGATTACTTTCAAACAAATTTATATTTTTATATTTACAAAATGAAAAGTGATCACTCATTAAGCATTTAATTACACACACCTACACACACACATACACACATATATATATATAAATAAATATGTTTTTTTTTTTAACTATTATCTAAGTAATAAGTTAATTATAAAACATGAAAAAATTATAATATATCGTTTGATACTTGAATTTAAACAAGAATTTGAATTTTGATCAGATCTTGTAAACAATTTTATGCTGTTTCTAAGAAAGTCAGTATTATTATTGAAAAGTATTGTAATACTGTAATGTTTTAACGTATAATATAAAAAGTTGCTGTTTTTAATTTGACTATACTATACTCTTCTTTGAAATAAAATGTTTTAAAAGTGATCAACGAGGACTCATGTTATAAACTCGGTGATTATTAATCTGTCAAGACTTATCCTGATTCTTTTTTTCTGTGTTCGTACTTTATAAAAGACTCATCAGACATTGTACGTTTTCATTGTAAGTATTTTGTGCATGAGAATTATGGATTCTTATAAAAGAGTCCTTGCAGATCAAATGAGCAGGATTTTCTATTCTGCGTTATATCAAACGTGCGATATGAGACGAATGTTACGTTCTTAGAAATATAATTTAATTGGACGATCTATACTCTTGTTGTAGAATTGTCGAAAGAAGCGAATGATGTAATATATTATTATGTTAAAAGAAAGCGTGACAAAGTGTCCCGTAAAAAAAGCGATTTTTTATTTGACAAAATTGACAAATGAAAAGCTATTTTGGCGGGATCATTATGATTATAACGTTTAAATTTTTTTTACATGATTTTGACCATCGAAATTCTGTAACATTTTGTAAATCCCAAATTAAAAATTAATTATACTGTTTGTAGATAAGAATATAAAATAAACAAATTAGTAATTCACTTAGTATTGAAAATGATTTATTTAAAATGTTCCAAACATCATTAGTGCGATAACACTATAAAAATATTTGTCGGCTGTATTACAATAATGATTATTTGCTTAATAATGAAAATGTTAATAATAATAATAATAATAATTTTGAAATAGTCAAAGATTTTTACCAAGTCATTGACTAATCAAAATCTTACGATGACTGAGGTAAATCGTGATAGCGTGTTTTTTTTATTCTATAAAAAAATTATTCGTAAAAACAGTCTGAGCAGTACAATAATCTTAAAATTAATAATCATTTAATATATTTAATTTATGTTCATCCTTCGAGTTGGCCGCACTCCATAGCATTTTGATACGATGAGTTTTTAGACTTGTCGGGGTCTAGTTTGATCATGTCATCGATTCTTAAAATTGTAATGGCCGCTTCGGTAGCAAACTTGAGAGATTTGATCTTGGAAATAGCAGGTTCAAGAACTCCCGCTTTCTTATTATCTCGGATTGTGCCCTCGATCAGATCAAGTCCAACCCTGTGCAATGATACAATAAAAGGGCTCATGAGTAATAACATTATAAGAATGCGAGCTTAAAGCTTGTACATTGAGTTGTATTAGAAGTTGAAATTTATTTAAAAGGGACTTGCTTTGAGACAGGTGCAACGTGTATTATTTTAAAAATGATTTCTAAATTTAGAACCGAATTTGAAAACAAATTACCATTTTAAATCGGCATGATCGGCAACAACTTGACTGGAATTGTGATAAGCTCGAAGCTTGGCTACGAGATCCGTGGCGTCCTGCGCCGCATTAACAGCCAAAGTCTTGGGGATTACTAAAAGTGATTTAGCAAATTCAGCTATTGCAAGCTGTTCGCGGGAGCTCTGAAAATTGTTTAAAAATTGCAGATTTTAATATAGCATATCGATGCGGCATTGATGTTTCCTTTTAAACTTTACTTATTTATCCCCACGAATAGAATTCAAACCTACACTTAGCAAATAATTAAGCCTCTATCTATAATTGCTGCAACAGCGTCAATTGTGCTATTTCAATGTGATTTTTTTAAGCTTTAAAAATTAAAATGTTTATCCCACGCCGAATAAAGTGTTGTTCTTCGTGGTTTAAAAATGCAGCATCTGCCAAAGAATCGAAGACTTAAGCAGAGCACAAAAATTGTGGTCTTTACTGTAATGCGAAATTCGTACGTGTCCCTCGTCAGAATAAATACACCCGTGACGATCAACTGTCCTGCACAACGGAAGCAAGTCCTTACCACTGTGGTAGCGAAGTTTTCCAGGTAAATCGAGAGGGCCGCTTCCACGCAACCGCCACCGGCAACGAGGCTTTTGCTTTCGAGGACTCGCTTGACCGCACACAAGGCGTCGTGAATGGAACGCTCCATTTCGTCGCAGTAGTAATCGTTAGGACCGCGCAAAATAATCGAAGCTGCCGTCCTCGCCTTCGGCCTGTCGGCATTACCCGGCAAAATGAAATTAGCCAAGCGATCGCTGAGCGACGCATAACTCGCTCGCCTCGTAATTGCACTTACCCTTTGATGACGATGAGCTCGTCGTCGCAGAAGGTTTCTATGGATACTTCAGCGGCCTCCCCGAGGTAACTGGAATGGAAGTTCTCTTCGCCATCCATATTGGTGAGGGAGGTCAAGAATTGCGCACCGGTCGCTTTAGCGATGCGTTTCAAGTCGACCTTTTTGCATCTACGCACGGCCATTGCACCTGCATCCACGAAATACTGAAAGTAAAATTTATTCTACAACTTGTTTTTGTCCCGGAAAAAAGAGTATTCGGTTTACCGCAGGGCCGATTATGAATACTTTGTATTGGCGACATAGTAACAAATATTGATGTATATATATTATTAATCGTCTTTAATTGAGATTCGGTAAAAGCTCAACGTTGAGCACATTTTAAGCTGTTTTAATGGAGGGGTGTTAACTTCAAACTTCATCAAACGCTCACCTTAAGACACAAATCATCTATACCACCGGTACAGAGTATAACATTGGCTCCAGCATTTAAAATTCTTTGCACGTTTTCCTTCGTAATATCCAACTCGCGCTGACGAATGCCGTCGAGTTTCTCCGGATCAGTAATAAGTACTTTCACACCCATCATCAATTTAGTTTTCATTAGTGAAAAATCCAGACACGCCACTTTGGCGTTCAAGATCGTTTTAACCATGGCCTGTGAGGCTACTGTGCAATTTAAAGCGTAACCTTTTATCATGACCGAATCCCGAACACTTTTACCATGAGCTTTTAGTATGTTAACAGCTTTTATTGGATATATAAATCCACCTTTGCCATCGTTGACTTTAATCGCATTCGCAGCTTTTACGACGATACTGCCGAAAAAGTCAGAATCACTGTACAAAAATAGTTGTAAGAAAAACATTGAAAAATTTGTCAAGCTTATGAATAACTTTTTCACGTTTGAAATTGAATTATAAAATTGATAATGAATATGATAATAATAATATAATAATATTGTCTATTACAATAATATTTAATCATTAATATAAAAGGATACGCATTAATAATTTTACTGGACATTGCAGTTTTAGCAACATTTATTAAACAATTATTTCCAAGCTCCTTCACACTGACTGTTAAATGCTCCTGAATGTATTTACAAACTTCTCTGAAAATAAAATTGTATTTAATTGTACTTGATATTTTAATGACATATTCAAGTACTAATATATCTGTATAATTCAACATACTTGCAGGCTAATCTGTACCCAGCAATGACTGAGGTGGGATGAATTTTTTGCTTAACAAGCTCATCCCCATTTTTAAGTAATTCTGCAGCCACAATTACCTATAAAATAGTATAATATACATTAAAAGCATGAAATTCAAATCAGTGAACAAAAAAACGAATTCTTTCAAGAACTTACAACTGAGGTAGTGCCATCACCAACTTCCTCATCTTGCAGCTGAGCAAGTTCTACAAGAACTCTAGCTGCAGGATGCTCCACTTCCAAAAGTCGAAGAATCGTCGCTCCATCATTAGTAATTGTCACATCCTGCACAGAAAGCATATCGGTCAATCCAGTATTAAATATAATTATTGTTCTTGAAATCTGTATTACTTACACCAATATCATCTACAAGCATTTTGTCAAGACCCACTGGTCCAAGAGAACTCTTGACTATATTGGCTATAGCCAATGCAGCCATAACTGGAATGCACAATAATTGTAAATTACAATATATTCAATTACAGAGTTATCTTGAAAATCTTAAAATGGATATGTTGTCAATGAAAAGATGTCAGGGCAACAATACGAGATGCATATTTAAGAATGAAATGTAATTCGATATTAAAAAATATGTAAAATTTACAAATGTAACAAGCATAGAAAATTGCCACAGGTCGTGCAGATCAGTAACGTTAAATTGTAAACGAGTGAATTTATGTATTAAAGCGACGAACGAAAAGATAAAGGAACACAAGGTCGCACAAGTAAGGAAAATCCAAGTAAATAAATATTAATAGACGAGAAGAATATTGGAGACGAAGGAGAAAAGAACTGAGGTTAGAGAAGCTCACCATTTTGCGTGCGAACCGGAGCACCGGACTGTCGGCTGCCACCGACAGCTAGTGCACTTGCTACCGTCGACATTTCTCCGTTGATGCTGCTCGACCGGTCCCAATCTTAAGAACCCTATCAAGCCGAATGAAGCGAATCGGTCGTCGTTGAGGATGGGATAACCGCGTGCTCTCGTCCACCGAATAAATAACAATGGACGACTTATTTCGTTCGTGATTGCGGCCGCTCGCAGCGCGACACCGACGAACTCGCGGCTCCCATTGGGTCGCGGCTCAGAGACTCTCACACGGGATTGGACGAGGAGCCGATGTACCGAGCATCTGCCGGTATCCTTCACGGGCTCGAGTCTCGAGGACTGCGACTACTACGA
This sequence comes from Kradibia gibbosae, assembly GCA_018907135.1. Classification (NCBI taxonomy): domain Eukaryota; kingdom Metazoa; phylum Arthropoda; class Insecta; order Hymenoptera; family Agaonidae; genus Kradibia; species Kradibia gibbosae. The sequence goes on along the minus strand of JACCHX010000003.1, from coordinate 1,502,791 downwards.
GCACCGTAAGGGGTACGGCCGTACGGGTGGCTACGATTTTTATGGAATGCGATCGATTCTAGGTCGAGGGCTTCCGGCCCTGACCTGAGCCTCTCCGAGAAGCCCGCCAGGGTGGAGGTGGTGCGAGTGACCTCATCGCGAAAGGTTTCCCTTAGCTCGACCGATCGGATGTTTCTCAGCTGTCCCGTCGTGGTAACGCGGACAGTCTGAATTTGTGACCTTATTTGGTCAAACGTACGAGATGTTTATGATCTTGAGTTGCAACTTTCTCAATCAGCTTTTGCTGATATTACCGTGATCGACGTCTTCTTTTGCCAGAAGCGTAGGCGAACGTTTGACAAGGGATGATTAATAATTCGAAACATACTTTTATTGAAAACATACTTTTATTAAAGCTTTGATGAAACATGAATTACATACAGTTACAAACTATATTGAATACAGGTTTTAATTAAATAACTACAAATTCTTTGTAATGCTCACACTTGCTTAATTTCCTTAACTTCTTCAGTTTGCCTATCACTTTTCTGCTCAGCTGTAATCTCTTTTGGTTCACTCCTTTTTATCGAATATGGAATCGCTACACCTGATTTAATTGCAGGGGACATAGAAAGACTGAATTGATTATCTTTTTTGTCTATATCTAACATTTTGAATAGTCTGTGATATTCTAAAATATTTTCTGAAATAAATCAAAATACCTCAATCATGCTTATGTCAAATGCATATGTTTTACTATAAACTAACACAAACATATTTCAATTATAGAGTAATAAAGCTATATATTTTCTTATTCTTCAATTAATTTACAATAAATAAATAGTATTACTACCGTTACTATTAAAATATATTTTATAATTATTACATTATGTAAGATATAATGCTATTTATGTCTTACTGTAAGTAGTTTCAATTACAGAGATTCCAAAATCTTATAAAATTTTTTGATAATATTAATAAATACTTTAATTGAAATATTTAATTACCTACAAAAAAGAACCAATCTAATTTAACCAATAGAAATCAAGTTCCTTATACTACTATAATCTAATAAAACTTGTGGCTGTATAAATACTTTTATTAATTATAATCAAGACCACTTACAAATTCTTCTATTACATTTTACGCACATAAAGTTATTAAAAAAAAGATTAAAAAATTTACTTACCTACTAATTTTGTTTTTAATTTATACTTTGCTGCTATATAATTTGCTGTATAATTATGAGGATCCTCAGTGTGTTGTGAAAGAAAGTCTAGTACCTGTCTTAAACTGACTTTACCTTCCGTAACTTTTTCTGATTCATAAAATCCATATTCAAAAGCAGGTTGAACATTTCTTTCTTTTGGCAATGGTTTATCAGGATCTTCAATTAAATTAAAGTTATCTGACTGAAAAGCAACACAATAAATTGACAACTTTAAGCGAATCAGAGAAAATTATTAAATGTATAAAAAATAATGTACCTCAACGTCATTAGATTTTACATATACACTTTTAAGGTGTTGGTCAAGCTGCTCATTTTTTTTTTGAGATTCTACTTTATAATTTGGCTCAACTAAAAAATAAACAGAACATTATAAAATTCATTCGTAAAGAATATATTTATTTAAAAAATAAATGAACCAACGTTTATTGACAATTTCAATTTGCTCTTTTGCATATTTATAACTGGGAGCTGCCTGAGGCTTTTCCTTTGCAATTACTCTATGCGCTCGATTTTCAACATTCCAATTTTTAAATGGCCTGGAAAGTCTGCCTGAAATATTACCCATTCCAATGAAAAGCTTTGCTTTCGTATAAAATAAGATTCCTCAGTTTAAGAAAATAACGAAGCAATTCGGAAGGTACAATTCATCGTACATTATGTAAAAAATGCCACATTTATCGAGAAATTCAAGTAATATGAGAGAATAATATTTAATACTGTGATAACAAGCAATACTATATCATTGATTGTGTGATATATTTAATTTTAAAATCGCCTATACGTCATGTATTTCCTATCCGAGCTTTTGGTTATGTTAAAAAATGTTCAGACTTCGATTTAAATCTTCGCCTTGATTCCACCTTTCACTCATACCTTACAACCGACTCACACACGCTGAAAGCTTGAACATCCGACATTACCCGGCCGTGTATCACGTACAGAAGGCGGCACATGTAAACATGCCTACGTACATATGAACACGCGTTAACTCGGCTTGGTAGATCGAGGTAAAAAAAGACCGTCATACGTGTGGCATTTAGTACATATCTAGTGACAGGAGAGGTCACGCTGATCACAACAATGGCGCCAAATTTTGTTTTGTCGCTAAAACACGATTTCCAATGGTTATTGTAATAGTTGCGATCGTAAATGCATGCGTAAGGCTAAAAAGCTTCCGCATTATTCTGTTTTTTCTCTGTATTAAGTAACAGCATATCTCTCAATATAACTAGCTTGTAAGTTTAAAGTAATTTCTTCTGTCCGTATCGATGTTCTTGTAATCAAGACATATGAGTTTCACGTGAACTAAGCCGTTTTTAAAGTTGAATTTTAATCGCAAATGCCCTTACTTGTGCACTTACTTATCTAAATTTCGGCCGAAGAGCCTGGAAATATCGAATGTTTGTCAGTGGGATTGCGATAATGTCGAAATTAAAAAACACGAGAGCTTAACGAGGGTAAAAGTTCGTCAAATTCCTTAGTTTCGGCCAGGCGATCTCGCGGGGGGCTGCAGAATTTTGTCCTGCAATGTTCGACGCAGGATTAACATCGCGTTGACTCGTGCAAGGGTCGCGCAGCTATGAGCGGGTCCGGAGGAGGAATGACTTGGTGCCGAGGAGCAATAGCCGACAATGTAACGAGACAATGCGGAGACGCGTAAAGTCGAGGATTTTGCGGAGGAGCCTCGCGTACGTAGCGCACCGTAGACTGTAACTCGGCCTAGGTCGAGCGGACGGGGTAGAGACGGCGCGGAATCCTCCTCGCCCTCGGTCCCGCGCGCACCCGACTCGGGAGCAAAGCCAAAGCAGCAGCCTAGCGCGCCTTGGATCCTGTCGCGGCCGAAGGGGGCGAGTGCAATCGTAGTATCGCAGCGGTGCATAGAGCGGCTGGTGCCAGTTAGTGGCTCGAGGCGGTCTCTCGGTCTCGCTCACTCCCGCGGCCACACGCACGCGCGCACACTTGGCCGGCCTGGCATTCTATCGGGGCTTCGGGGCGGGGAGGCGGGACTCGGGGGCCAGCGCGGAACCGGTGGGAGCGAGAGGGAGGAGTCGCGTACGCATGGCGAGGGTGGCGCGTGGCCGCCCGCGCGCGCGAGCGAGCGAGAGAGAGAGAGAGAGAGAGAGCCCGAGCCCGGGCCGCCGGAGGCCCGAGAGAGAGGCCAGCATCCGGCGAGGCCTGTGTTGGTAGCCGGAGTCGCGCGCGCGCACCGAGAGAGAGTGTGCCTCCCGCCTCGCCGCCCCACCACGGCCCTGTAGTGCAGCGGGAGTACGCAGAGCGCGCGGCGGCCGCGAGAGAGAGCACGAGTGTCAAGTCGGTCCCCAGGAATGTGGCACTTCAAAATGGCTGCCAGTTACTTTAGTAATTTACGGCCGTATACCTCTTTGTTGTCGGCCGTCTGATCGCCTCGCTGCACCGGAGCTCGAGCAGCGCCGCGGAGATCGTCCTGCCTCCCGTCCGTCCGGGGCCCCGGGTGACAATCGCGCCGCGCATCCAGCCTCGACACTGGCTTTCCTTCCTCGCCCACCGAGCTACGGCTGCTGTTGCTCTCGCTCCCCTTAGTGCTGCTGCTGCTGCTGCTGCTGCTACTCCTGCTGCTGCTGCTGCTGCTGCTGCTGCTGCTGCTGCTGTTGCTCTTGCTGCTGCTGCTGCTGCGACTCCTAGTCCCGCTGTCGCTATTGCGATCGCTCGACGGACGCGAGGGATCCTTGCGCCCGCGATCGAGGACACGACAACGGCAACCGAAACCTCGAGGAGGAGTCGCGCGTCGCTCACCTTCTGCGGCGCGTCTGCGAGCCCGTCCTGGCCTACGAGGGGCAGCTTCCTTCGGCCCGTCGGCCTGGCTCCTCGCCCGACCCCCTTGTGCCCGGCTGCGACGCCACGCTCGCCCATCCCATCCGTTCGACCTTACCCATCCCTGCTGCCCCTCTCTCTCTCTCCTCCTCTCTCTCTGGCTCGGAGCAGCTGCCCCAGGGGCGACCGAGCGCGCGAAATATGCGACGTCCTCGACGGGCCTAGGCGACCGCGCTGGTGACGAGGGCCCGCGGGAGGGGGAGAGAGAGAGAGGGAGAGACGTCGAAGACCTCGTCAGGATCGCCAAGCCCGTCCTGAGCCTCTCGGATCTCTTACCCTGGCCCGAGAGCCCGGCCCACGCGCGCTCGCGTACCCACCTACACGTACGCACCAGCGCTCCAAGACCTTCTGCATTCATGCGCTCCTCTGGTGGCTCAGGCTCCCTCACCTCCTCTTGGGAGACTCGAGCCGAGGGTCGAGGATACCGTGCCCTCGGACTTCATGCTCAAGGCCCGAGCGAGGCATAGGTTAGCCATTGCGCATTGGGTATGTCAACAGCTTTCGAGGAACTGGTGCTGGCTCGAGCTGCCAGCGAGCCTCCATCGTCATGATTCTCTATTTGGGAGAGCCCCTGATCAGGTGGAAGGACATTGCAAAGTTTCGCTACAATAATGACACTGGACGGTGAGAGGAAGTCTGCTTCTAGTGGGCTGAATCCTGACGGCTTACCGTTACCTAGGTTTACCTTAAGTCAAGACTGTGCTTTAAAAGATGTTAACTCAGTGCCTTTTTAAAAAAAAAAGTAGAGCCTATTTCTAAGAAGTGGTGAAAAGTTATTTTATTTCTATTTTTTCTTCTTTCCTCTTTCCCCCTTTCCTTGTGCCTTTTTTTTTTTTTTTTTTTTTTTATTATTATTATTTATAAATAACCGTTGCCGACGAAGATTACAAAGTTAAGTGCTTTTTGGTACAAGAAGCTTTTCAAGAAGAGGCATACAGTTATTGCTCTGACTTAAATGTGCATTTTGTATCAGCTATGTACTTGTGTTTTTGCCAAACTAGAGCTAGGTCCCCGAGGGCCTAGCATGGGCCACTATGAATCCGCCTGCAGTCAGCAAGTCTAGCACACGTGCCTCTGGGTACCATCAGAAGGCACTAGCTGAAATTCGTAACTCGTTACTTCCATTTGCCAATATTGGTATGTAATTGATTTTTTAAAATAATGTTTTTCAATCATTTAGTTTTTAACTTTTGAACAACTATTCATTCTTGCAGTACTGAATTCTAGACTACCTTATGTCATTGTTGAGATATATACTTTTCGTGTAATTTAAGCAATCAAAATACTTGTATTGTTGCTGGTTTACTATTATTATTTATTATCAGAACCTGCACATGTGAAATTATTAAAGGATGGCTTTTCTTATATTAAATTATTATAAATTGTGTTGAGACTTTATTATATTAAAATTTAAATCATATTGTCAATCAATAAAATAAACTATTATTTGTAATTAAATGAATTTTTGTACCTTTATATATATATATATATAAACATTCAACAGATAATTTCAATATTTACATACTACAATATATACAAATGTGATTTAAGATAAGTTATAAAAGTAAATATTGATGTTTTTGTATGGAAGGTTATTAATAAAAGTTTTATTGAGTTTAAATTCCACGCATCAATAATTAAGTATACAAACTTACTTATGTATTTATTAAATATTTTTTTTTAAATTTAAAACTTTTAAAAATACAATATTTACATATCCGAATGAACATATGCTCAGAAAAGGATATTTAAAGATGTAGAGTATTATTTTATAGGTGGTACAGGAGAAGTTGGTTCGAGCGCTGCTAGTACAATATCAACACTATCTACAACTAGTGGTGTTAGTTCAGCTTCCGGTCTCAGTGGCTTGTCTGGTGCATCTGGATCAATCGCAGAAAAACCTGATCAAAGACAAGCTATAGCACAACTTATAGGGATGGGTTACACTGAGGTAAAATATAATCTTTAAAAAAATAATTTAATTTTTATTATTTTCAATATATTTAATACTTAAATATCTGTACGTAAGAAAAAGGTGGTTAAATAGTAAAAATAACATTCTGATGATAGAGGAATCAAGATAAGCATTATGACATTCAGTTAAGCATATGATTAAAAGTTGGTTATTTATATAATAACAAAAGTGTATAATTAAGTGGGTAAGATTTATGATTCATGATTAAAGAATATTAAATTTAAATATGAATATTGTATGTATAATTACTATGCAAAATTGAAATTAATTATAAGGAAGTAGTAGTGATAAGTCTAATTATAATTCCATAAAAGAAACATGTAGTGTTTTATGAATAATTGATATTAAAAATATGTGAATCATCAGTGATTCATGTTACGAGAATTAAATAATATATTTATCTGAATTAAAAGTACCATTCATAATTTTCAAAAATAATATTTTCAACAATTTATTATAGAGCTCTAGTAAAATTCACCTTGGAATTTATTTAAAATATATTATTATTTATATTATAATATAATTTTCGTATTTTTTTTTAAATTTGCACATTAAATGTAGTAAGAATTATATATAAGTATAAATATAACAATGGTTTATTTCCTGAATATAGAAACGGACATAGTTTTTTGCAATTATATAGTTAAAATGAATAAAAAAGATGTTTATTAATTTAGTTCGATGCATTTACAATCGGAATAATGAAATAATTATCAAAAATATAATAATTATTTTACGATTTGATTTTTAAAAATAATTAAACTAAAGAATCCCGTTGCTTACTACAGTATTAGTTAAAATTTGAGTTTTCAATTTGAAAACTTTATTATTTGTAATTCTTTAAGAAACAATAATTTTATTAAGTTTTTTATGCTTGATTTTTATAATTATATGAAAGCTTTCATTTTAATTAATTTATGTTATTATAAAAGAATAGATGAAGACAATGTGGGATTATCATTTTCAAATGAATTAGAGCTTAGTGTTTTGGATCAGGGGGACGAATTCTTTCGATTACTACTGGCAAGAAAATCCCTTCTTATTTAATTATAAGATATGAGCCCAATGAATAATAAAAGTATTTGAAATTGATGTAGTTAGAGAATGTATATAGAATGTCGTAATTATATACTTGCAAGGGTAGTCGATCTTGAGAATTATTGAAAGATATTTATAATTGGCAAAAAAACGATGAATGAATTTACAATTATTGTAAGTGTTCGTCTCGATTTGAAAGCGCGTCGTGCAAGAAGGTGTCGCGATATCCATACCGATCTGAAAAGAAAACGAGAGAAAAAGGTCGGCAATAAAATGGTGGGCAGACGCAGGCGATCGAGCAAGGAACTCGTTACCTCGATACAGGAGGCCGAGAATCGCCCGTGGCACTCAACGCGTCTACGTTTTACCGCAGGAGCTGAGCGTGCGCGCGCTCAAGATGACAGGCTGGCGGCTGGACGCCTCGGTCGACTACCTCAAGCAGGTGGACGGGGCGAGTCTGAACGGGCTCAGCAAATTGAATACGAAGCTGATACGGAAGCCGAGCCTCGAGCGCGAGCTCTCGCTTCAGCGCGGCTCCCCGGCCCTCGACAGCGGCGCCGGGAGCTCGCGCTCCGACAGCCCGCGACTTCCGGCCGAGGGGGGCCTCAGCCCCCACCACCCCCAGCTCAGCCGCCAGTACTCCCCCAGCGGCTTCGTGGAGCGCGAGCCGCCTCCGCCACCTCCACCGAGGTGCAGCTCCACGCCGCCCCCGCCCCCGCCGCCCCACGCCCCCTACAGTCCGCCCAACGTCCCGACCAAGATGCAAGAGATGCTCAAGAGGATGTCCCCGGCCCCCGTCGTCCCGAGCAGGGCACCCCTGGCCGCCCCGGGACCCGGCGTCGCCCCCTCAGGAGCCGTCAACATGCCCCAGAGGGGCACGAGCCCCGTCTCCACCTCGAGCACGAGCTCGGCCGGGAGGCAGCCCATGATCGTGCAAAACGGGCCCCAGGTGAGCTGCCGGCGAAAGCCCCGTTACCTGCCCTCCCAACCATCATCGACGGCGCTTCGTCCATTTAACACACGATCCTTGATTGCACCGCAGGTGCAGCAACAGCTTTCGCAGCAGATGCAGGCCCTGAGCATCTATCAGTCGAGCAGCAGCGGGTCGTCGAATCAAGTCGAGCCTCCGCCCCCGTATCCAATAGTTTCGTCGTCGTCGGCGGGTCCGGTTCAGCCGCCCTCTTACAGTGCCTCCATGCAAAACCGGCAGAGCCCGACGCAATCCCAGCAGGACTATCGGAAGAGTCCCTCGTCGGGCATCTACTCGGGGCCCACGTCCGCGGGCTCGCCGAGTCCCATAACCGTCTCGCAGATGTCGCCGAACGCCCAGTCCCAGTCGATGGCCCGGCCGACTCCCCTTCAGGCTTGGGGCGCCCGCCAGGCCAAGACCCAGCCGCCCATCATAATGCAGTCTGTCAAAAGTACGCAGGTGCAGAAGCCCGTCCTCCAAACAGCAATAGCCCCGACTTCGCCACAGCCGATCTCCACATCGAACGGCACGCCGCCGCCGCCTCCCAGTTATGCCTCCTCCATACAGCAGAAGCAGCAGGCCCAGCAGCAGCAGCAGCAACAACAGCAGCAGCAGCAACAACAGCAGCAGCAGCAGCAGCAGCAGCAGCAACAACAACAGCAGCAGCAGCAGCAGCAGCCACCGCCACCGGCGTATCCCCCCGCGGTCGGAAGCAGCAGCCCCGGATGCGGAACACCTACTGCCTCCATCAGCATGGGGATGTCGGTCGGAGTGCCCACCACAGAACCGCCCAGTTATGCCACGACGATGCAAGCGCTGGCGGCCCAAAGGGGGATACACCATCCCTTGCCGCCGCCCCCGTACGGCACCACTACGACCGACGATTCTTGCGGCATCGTCATGGTGAGGCTTGTCTTTCCTTACGCTGCTCTTTTTACCAATTGTTCATTACTACTGTTATTTACTTAAAAAAAAAAAAAAAAAAAAAAAAAATGGTTAACAACGATAAACGTATGCATCAAAAGCCATTACTTAGAGTCCCAAAGTGGCCGAGTTATGTTGTTACGTTTATTTAGGGTCTCGTGTCATCATTTCGAAACAGCGAATCATTTTTATCCAACATCTGAAACGCACTATGAATATGTGTTCTAGGGTTCGACAGTGGAAAGTGGATCGGCTCCTCGTTCCTCGCCCGTGGCCCACCATCCACCCCTGCAAAGGAAATACTCACCAGCCACGGTCGTCGTCGAAGGTTGTCAGCAGCACCCGGAAACACCGCCATTGCCACCGACGGCCTCGAGCTCCGTGTCTAGTGGACAGCGCAACAATAACAATCATCCCTCGCTGCCAGACAGCGACAAAAAGGCCGGGGGAGGCGGCGGCGGTGGTAACAATCAGTACAAGATCAAACACCAGTCGCCGATACCCGAGCGCAAGCACATGAGCAAGGAAAAGGAGGAGGAGCGACGCGACTGCAAAGTACGCAACTACTCGCCCCAGGCCTTTAAATTCTTCATGGAACAACACGTGGAGAACGTACTGAAGTCTCACAAGCAGCGGCTCTATCGACGATTCCAACTAGAGACCGAAATGCAAAAGATAGGCCTAAGCGCGGAGGCTCAATGTCAGATGCGCAAGATGCTCTCGCAAAAAGAATCGAATTACATCAGGTTGGTGCTTGCTTGCGTTCTTTTGAGAATATTTCAATGAAAGCATTGTATTAATTTTTTGCACATGTGATTCCATATTAAATTTGCATTTTAATCATCTAGAAAAATATTCCTCTTACAATCCATTTAACGAAAATGATTAATGTTTATGAAGCTTAAATCTTTTTTACCCTGGACAGCCTCTGATTAATATGGAAATATGCATTAACAGCTTTTATTAAAAAAAAATATTTCCAAAATAAAGAAAATGAATTTAATATTACCATTATTATAATTACCATTGAATTTCACCAGGTTAAAACGAGCCAAAATGGATAAATCCATGTTCACAAAGATTAAACCAATTGGTGTGGGAGCTTTTGGAGAAGTAACACTCGTAAGAAAATTAGATACCAACCAATTTTATGCTATGAAAACGCTAAGGAAAGCGGACGTTTTGAATCGCAATCAAGTAGCGCATGTGAAAGCCGAAAGAGATATACTCGCGGAAGCGGATAACGAATGGGTCGTCAAGCTTTATTACTCATTTCAGGATAAAGACAATTTGTATTTTGTCATGGATTATATACCTGGTGGTGATCTCATGTCGCTATTGATTAAGTTCGGAATATTTAAGGAGCCTTTAGCGAGGTTCTATATAGCGGAACTAACTTGTGCTGTTGAAAGTGTACACAAAATGGGTTTTATTCATCGAGACATCAAGCCGGATAATATATTAATTGATAGAGATGGACATATTAAGCTCACAGACTTCGGACTATGTACTGGCTTTCGATGGACACATAATTCAAAATACTATCAGCAGAATGGTAATTAATTTAATTATAAGTTGCACTATTTTCCGATGCACAGATTACGCCCTAAATAACATTTTTTCTACATAAATACATTATGTGCATTAAATAACGAGTACACTAACTTTCTTTTAAAATTAATTGCGTTTTGTTGCATTTTGAATGACAAATGAAATAAAAGCAACCAAGCTTCTTTTATAATTGTAGTTTTCGTAGCTTGAAATGGTTATAAATCATTTTTTTAATGTAGAACGTATATACTACATAGTTTTTAATCCAATTAACAATAACAAATGATCTAGATTATGGAATATATGATTTATAAAATAATCCTCAATAAAAATTTGTTAATAGGACATAATAAACAAGATTCAATGGATCCAGCTGACGACTGGAACAACGAATGCCGTTGTATACAATTAAAACCCTTGGAACGAAGACGGCATAGGGAACACCAACGTTGTCTCGCTCACTCGTTAGTCGGCACACCGAATTATATAGCACCAGAGGTCTTGCAACGTACTGGGTACACACAGTTGTGTGATTGGTGGAGTGTTGGCGTTATCCTGTACGAGATGTTGGTTGGTTCTCCGCCCTTTTTGGCTAATACCCCAGCGGAAACGCAATACAAGGTTAATTATAGATATTTTTTAACGCAAAGTGTACACCTCGTCGTATTTATCTTATAATATGAGTTTTCTTGAAATTTTTAACTTATAAATAACGCACACAATCCGATTCTAACTACAAACACAATTAAAAAATATAATACAATTTTTTAATAAAAGCATTAAATTATAAATTTTTAATAAATGATAATTGTTTTTTTTTTTAATTTGGATAAATATGAAATATATATATATGCATGTATGTATGTATAAGAATTTTGTTGAGTATCAAAAAAATCTCAAATTGCAACTATTAAACGTACTTAACGATTTCAAGATTATAGTTTATTAATTTCGGACTGCAAGTGTACTAATTTCATTTGAAAATTTCAGGTAATTAATTGGGAAACAACTCTGCATATACCGAAGCAAGCAAATCTCTCTCCCGAAGGCAAGGATCTCATATTAAAGTTATGTGTGGGCGCTGATCGGCGATTGGGCAAAAACGCTGATGAGGTCAAGTCCCATCCGTTTTTCGCCAGCATCGACTTCGAAAAAGGGCTGCGTCGTCAGGTTGCACCCCACATACCGCGCATCCAATACCCGACCGACACAAGTAACTTTGATCCTGTCGATCCTGACAAGCTGAGGAACTCCGAATCGTCGGACTCAAATAAATCGGACGAATTACTAGACAACGGCAAACCCTTCCACGGCTTCTTCGAGTTTACGTTCAGGCGTTTTTTTGATGACGGCGGTGGGCCCGCCTATCCTAGTCGAATCAGCCTGGACGACAACGATAATCAAGGACCTGTTTATGTATGACATTAGGCCACATAACGCGTATTCATTGATATGCGCGTTCTCAATGTATGTTTTTGTCCTCTTTTACTTTTTTTAATGTAAAAGCGGCTACAGTTATGTAAAATAGTGGTAGTAAATAGAATTATTTCATTGATAATTACTTTATGAAGGGAATAGCGCTCTTAAAAAAATATTTTAGTGTCTCTGGATATGACCTTGTGCTTTCTTTAGTATGTTCAATACAAAATTAAAAGATTCCTCGAGATTTAATGCAAATATTGAGGCAAAAAATAAAAGCAATGATCAATTCGAAAGAATAATAATAATTTTTATAAACAAAATAAAAATCAATTTAAAATTGCAGAAACAAAATGTAAAAGGCTTGAGAATACGATTAAAATTTGTCCTACATTTCAAGCTAAAAACTTTTGATTTTACTTTATTTTTCTTCAGAAATACTTTAGGCTGTTACTTATTCAGTTTTATAAATCTGTTTTCAAGTAAAGAGAAAGTGTGCGTGTTTTTTCCATCAATATATTTCAGCAAGTACTGTGATATTGTAGATAATAATATATAATTTGTCTTACATTAATCATTTTAATTTTTTTAACAACTTAACCAATAATTTTTGGAGAATGTATGGATTGTTCTTTATTTTCGTTATATAATTATTGGTCCTATTTCACATTTTCATTTCATATTAAATAATGGATTCATCTATAACGTTATAATATTACATAGCATTCATTACTGTCATCTTATTGTATCGTTATCATTTGGTTTTGTATACATTTTGTTAACCCGTGTGTAATTAACACATACATGAGCGTTATCAAGTTTTTTAAAAACCATTTAATTTTTTTTTCTTGTAAATCTTTACTTGAACTTCTACTTTTAATCGAAATAGAAGAATATTTTTAAAAATACATAAATTGAAAATTACTAGACGTTTATATTTTGCAAAATATTTACTTCAATTTGAGTATTATGTAAGATACTTGTCGATATTCTGTCACTTAAATTTGTTCAGGTCAGAAATTATGACATCTTCATTTCTATTTGTCAAGCATTCTTATTATTTCCGTGGACAATTATTTTTCCCAACTTTTATTTCCATTAACACAACACTGCAACTTATAAGAATGTTAAAAATACTGAAAATTACTGAAGTTATTAATAATTATTTCAAATTTTTTAATTGTTCCAGGAAATGCCATCACAATTGCTTCAAAAGACTTCAACTCGGTCCATAAAATTGGATATCGTAACTCGAGCTGAACCACAAGCTTCGAGTCGCAACGTTTCCAATCCATGTAACGTCACGAACCCAATAGCCCCTATTGTGATAAGTATATCAGTCGAAATTGACGAGAGACTCTGGATCATCACTACATTTTCTACTGAAGACATCAATGGAAGAGAACTTATGACCAAATTAAGAAACATTATAAGTACATCGGCACCACTACAGCGTTGAAACACGACTTGGTCATTTGCCTTGAAGCTTTTGTTTTGTAAACGACACTTTTCAACTTTCTTTTTCGATTTGACACAGGGCGGCCTTCTGACTGTGGTACAACTGCGGTAATATTATTGTTAGGATTAGCGTAAGCTGACATCATCGCATTAGTTTACGAACGAGAATATCATACATAATAAAAACCCACTTTAATAAAAGTGTTACGCGTAAACATATTTCTCAAGCCATTTATCGTGTATCATAGTCGATTAGATTCGATGAAGAAGGCTGTTATAAAATTTGACAGTACGAAAATACCTTCAGCCATTATTAATATAGGCTAATAAAAATGAAGCCATTTGGGTTAAAACAAAACAAGTTACTTTATTTTATATTTTTTTAACGATTTCTTTCGTTTCAAGTTTCAAGCAAAATGAACGATAGACTATGTTGTAACCTCTCTAGTAAATAAGGCCGAATTACATTCAAGTTATGTATAAAGATCCAGTGGAAATGGAAATATTAGGGGAGTAATACGAGATAAAACTTTTTAAATTTTGCATATTAACGTCCTTTTGCTCATCGACTCACTGTACTTGAAATTCCGGTGTAGAGGAGGTAGAAAAAAGGGGAATACGCTTTTTTAATATAAATATATATTACAATACGCTTATCTATTGTTACTCCTCTTATGTTGCCCACTCTATACTGAAATTTCGACCAAGGCTCTTGAGCAGGAGGACGTTATATAATCATAATCCAAAAACAATATTTTTACGTCTCTAGTGAATATCGTGCCCTAAAAAATGCAAATTACATCCACTGCGAGAAATTCTTTGGACAAAATGTAATACGAACGCTCACGGATGAAATGGTTCATTTAAAATCTATCGAACAGACACTAATTGAATCTAAAGACAGAGATTTTTATTATGATTATCGTTGACCATCTAGAAAATCTCTTAGTTTATTGTGACCACTTGTGCCTACTTCTTAAGTATATTTACTGGTCAGTTTACATCCTAACCCATGACCCAAAAGTTAATAGTAGATTCAGTGTCGTAATTTTTTTTATGCAAGCTCGATTTTATAAATCCCAATTTAAATCTGTCGCGATCGCTTGTGTTGTGTCGAAAAATAACTTTAGAGACTCTCTTTATAAAATTTGGCTTAAGAAAAGTACTAAAACAATTCTCATATTTTTCTTTATATCTTTGTTCGCGATATTTAATATATTAGTTTTGTTTTAGATATTTATAGGTAAAAGAACAGTTATGTCGAAATTTTTCTCAACGTAATTTTGAACTTTCTATTTGAGTATCGACCGCTTGTTGATAATAAATTTGGATGTTTCAGTAAAGAAAAAAAAAATCACTCCAATCGTGTTCTGAATCTTTCGAATCTACTTTATCACTAGGGTTTGAATAATATTCAATAATTTCTAAAAATGTATTCCACCCCATCAGTACTGAAGATACAGTAGATGAGCTCTAGATTGCTATAGATAGTAGACTGTGCAATATATATAACTGAATTGTAAGCGACCTTGTAACCATCGGGTTCTACGATCTTACTTCTCAAACACGATTAAATATCAACCTGTAGTTAGTTTCAATCATGGTGCATCTTGTAAACAACAGTTTGCTATTATCTGAATAGAAAAATGAACCAATAAAATGTCATAGACAATTGGCTCACTTGCATGTACACTGATACCTATACCCAACTTCAAAACCAACACAATCGTATATACCATACAGCTTTTTTAAAGTATCCCCGATCGCGGAGCTCTTTGAAAACGTTGATCTGAGTATTTTACAAAAATGATTTTACCGATCTTGCCGTCGATGTGTAAAAAGTGTTAGATTTTGCCTCTGCTTCGAGTGGCGACGGCTTTAGAAGCGGCCGATTCAGTGGTCTTCTCGTTTGTAAGACGAGTTGGAAGTAAGGTTTCTTCTTGCTGTTTACTACTCATAGTGTTCAATTATCAATTGATCCTATAATCAATAAGACAGTAGAGCTCAACCAAAATAACCTGCGAATGAAGGTATAATTATAAGGTTGATTTATTGCTGCGAAATTCGCGCATAAAACCGCAACATACCATATACACATACGCCTGCACGACAAATACTTTAAAGTGCGATGTAGTGTTATATTGATAGACCATTCGTTTAATTAACAGTTTCACATAGTAAGAGGAAAAAAGTGATAGTCGATTTCTTAGTTTTAGACTATTAATAAATTATATTGTTGCAATACATTATTTATTGAAACAAATTATGTAAAAAGCATTGAAATGATTGCATGTTAAGCATTGAAGGAATATAAGCCTTTGTCTACTTTTACAATTTTCATTCGAAGCATCTCATGTAACAAAGAGCATTTAAAAAAATCAGTCTTAATTTTTTTTTAAGTGCGCCTTTGTTTATCGAGCAGTGATTTTTTAGCTTCTTTATTGTCGCTGAATCAGTTATTTTTTATTCGTCAAATTTTTATTAAGAAATCATTTACAATGATTGCCTACCACGTGTGCATGAAATGTACACCGCTCAAAATTGTATGTAAATTACAAAATAAGAGAAGATAAAAGAATGTTAATCCGGATTAACGTACATGTGTGCCCGCGGAAAATACGTCTATAAGTGCCTTCAAAGTTTTTATCGAAATGTCATAAGTTGTATTTTAGGTAAAATTTAGATTTATTATTTTTGGAAGTAATTGGAAAGCTCTTGTAAAAAACGAGACATCGAATTTTTATCATTTGTATGTACTATGTACAAAAAGAAAAAAAAACACGAAGCACTTTATGCATAAATATATTTTATATGTTTCTACACATATACGAATAAATACGAATAACATATATGTATATATAAAGTATGTAAATGCATGAATATAATCGGAGCGGAAAGATAATTATTGAAAAGAGACTTGTATTTTTTGTGCTGCATGATATCAGAACAAAAAAAAAGCAAATAAGAATGCGCGAAATACTAATTAATGTAAAAAATCAAGGAAAGTTGAATCTTATGTCCCGTTCAACGTAAATAATAATAGTTATAAATCGTAACCGAATGATGGTCCAGTAAGGAAGTGCAAGTAGCAATACGCTAGTAAATCAAATTATTTTTGATATAGCATTGATGGACCTGCATTTATATTGTTCATTCGGTTAAGTGCCAAGACTCGCAATTTAGATGCATACATTTTTTTATGCGAGGAGACTATATTTTGTTCTCGGGACAAAGGGAGGGGGGATACGAACAAATGCCGTAGCTGTCGTATGAATGAATTCAAATTTCGTAGTATTTTTTTAAATTTGTTAAAATTATATTCCTGCGAAATTGAAGATTCATGACGTTTAATAAATATATAAGCAAAGCAGTGAAACGCAACGAGTTTTTCGTTTTGTTTTGTTTTATTATTATTATTATTATTATTATTATTATTATTATTATTATTATTATTATTATTAATATAATGTTACAGCTTGAGAGGGTAAAAATTCCCAAAAAGTAGCAAATAAAATAAATTTCTCTTATGAGAAAATTTTTCGTAGTGCATGTAAAGCAATTTCTCTTCATTTTTAGAATCGTCGCTTGGTACGTTATACTGCTTTGTTTTTAGAGACTTTGTTAATAAGAAAGGCGAATGAATAGATATGTGGGAGTGATAGTAAAAATAAAGAGTGAGAGTGAGATCTGTTTTATGATTATAAAATAAGTGAAAAACAAAATAATCGATACGCTGCAAAGCGATAATCGATTTAATTTACATGTACATTTTGTAATATCTCCTTCCTAATTGTAATTAATGCAAAACAAACGGTAGCGAGAGATTAGCGAGAATTAAGCTTAGTTTTAAGGCACTATAATATATTACCGAAATTGTGTAAATATTTTGGATGAGTGTTCTAAATTAAAAGTATGTTCAATGCTTATATTTGTTAATGTTATTTACAATCTTTTCCATTTCTCAGAATATCACGTAAATAAATATTATAGGAAAGATATAATTTTATATTAATGATACTATCATTAATTGCCATTTAATTAATAATAGTTATAAATTTGCATAACAAACCATTTAATTACAAATTAATGTCTGTATAATAATTTTTTTTTCTTTTCTATTAATCTATAACTAACTTTTTCATAGTATCTTCACTTATATTTCTGAAATTAGAATATATAATTATATTAATATGTTTACTAAAATAAAGCTAAAAGTTAAAAGATATTTGAGAGTTACATATTTTTAATATTTTTAAACAATGTAAGTAAAATTTGTTTATATTAACTAATATAATTGCCTTTTAATTCTTAAATCTCTTTTGTTTTCTAAAAGTACCAAATATTTATTTATGTTTACTTTTTCCATAAAGTTTAATACCATTTTGCATTTAAACAAATTTACTACTTATCTCAGTTACTCAGGAATAAAAATTAAAAAAAATTTTTTCAAAAAGATGATACAGTTTGCCGTTTGAAATTTTTTTTGCAAATTTCAAATTATTAATACAATTTTCCTAATTCAATGGTAAGTTAAAAAATCAATATTTACTTCTATATTTATGAAAGCGTAATATTTTGTGTAATTTTATCTAAAAGATTGACTGCATTATTTGACTTAATATTATCGAAATCGTCATAATACCTAAACGTCATATTATCTTTGATATATTATTTTTAATAGTTATACTACATACATAAATGTCATAAATATTAAATTTTAATTGAAATCAGACTCATGAAAATTTTGATTTACATTTCATGTAAATAATATAATAAATAATATTATAAATTACAGATTAAGTGATTTATTTTATACAAAATTCAAAATAAAACCGCAAAGTAAAAGGCAAGATGCATAGAATATTAGAATATAAATAAATTGTGCTTCAGAATTTAAATGTAAGAGATGTTTAAACGAGATACACCGTAGTCTTAACCCGGCCTAAAAAAATATATCGCACTCAATTTCAACAGTTATGTCATGTCGATCTGATTAACTCGTTCACTTTTCAATATGCTTGAAAGAAAACGAATAGGTTTGATTTGTTTAAAATAACAGCTAATTTAAAGTAAAATTCAAATAATTCAAAATTTCATTCTGGCTATAACAATATATAATTACGAATAAAATCTTGATGCATAAACTGAAGGACTATTAGTAAGCCAAAAGAATTTTACAATTTTTAATTATATTATTTACACAAAAAATTGAAGTTTTTCACATTAGAAATTAGAACTCATGTGAATGGGATCTCTTTTACACAATGTTAAATACCAAATGTTGAAAGCAGATCGTGTTATTGGTCTGACCTTCAAATGGCAGCGCGGTTATACCAAAAAAAAATTATGGCGCAGGTCGCAAGCCACGTGACATCTGGTGATATGCAGACGACACACCTTCCCTTCTATTTCTATGTATCCTTCATTATCATTTGGCTAATGGTACAATAATTTTTATAAGCGTACACGGCAGTAGCTTATCGTTACCATTATTCTTGAGCATTCACTTGCTGTATTTAAACGATAATCAAACATCACGAATTTCGAAAATGAATCGAGTACGAAAAATGATATCCAGCAAGGAGACCCGAGATTATTTTATGAGGTAAGTAAACACCCAGTTTTGTATTTTTTGCATTTAATAAAGTAGTATTTTGAATTTTGTTTAACGTAATATTATTTTTTTCATAGTACCCACTTTTGGGGTCCAGCTGCCAACTGGTTAATTCCAATAGCTGCCATTTCTGATATTAAGAAGGATCCTAAATTTATTAGTGGAAAAATGACTTTTGGTATATACTTTTAAAGATATATAATATAATTTATACGCTCAACGTCTACATGCACACGTTTCTTGTGTGTATGTGTTTGTGTATATACATAATTATTCAAATTATACTTTTCTTTCACTAATACATTCTGATACTTCTGTTGCAGCTTTGTGCTTGTATTCAATGGTATTCATGAGATTTGCACTCAAAGTTCAACCTCGTAACCTTTTACTTTTTGCTTGTCATTTTACAAATGAATGTGCACAAATAACACAAGGTTACAGATTTCTAGATTATACTTATTTTGGTAAAAAAGAAGAATCTTAAAAAAGACAGTTATATAATTTTGAGAGTAGATACAAATTGCAGCACTAAAAATTATTTGATTGCAAAATACTGTATATTAACATCAAGTTTAAGGCTAATTAATTAATTAAATCATACTGTGTATTTGTCTTCTAGATAATTAAAATAATATTTTATACGTCCGTTATATATAAAGATATATAAGTTATACACATATATATCATATAAATATATAAATATGCATATATATATGTATGTACTTATAATTTTTCAAGTGTAAATAAGAACAAAAAAAATTTTTATAATTAGAAATTTTTAATGCAATTTTGAAAAAAGTTATTAATCAAGTTGCATTATTATTGACAAATAAAATATATTTTATAATTT
This sequence comes from Kradibia gibbosae, assembly GCA_018907135.1. Classification (NCBI taxonomy): domain Eukaryota; kingdom Metazoa; phylum Arthropoda; class Insecta; order Hymenoptera; family Agaonidae; genus Kradibia; species Kradibia gibbosae. Next base: position 1,482,932 of record JACCHX010000003.1, on the reverse strand, counting down.
TTAATTTGAGGCTTATTTCATTTTCAATGAATCTTGGAAAACACAAATGTCATTTTAATTTATACTCAATTAATATAAAAATAAATAAAGCGATTTTGTTATACCGATTTTTAGGCTAAGTTTGACCTATGTAGTAATAGCCATGTTCAATTTTTAAAAGTTACAAATTCAGAGTATTTTAAAAAAACTACCATTAGATATTTTCGGCTGTTCTTCAAAATTAATTGCTCCAATTTTAAATTAAATTTAATAATTAAATTGTTTGATCATTATAAATAAAAAATTATAGTGATAATTTTATTTGTAAAAAAAAAAATTTAATTTACTGTTTATATATAAAGAAATCGATTTAACATTAACATGAATTTCTATTGTATAAAATAGCCAAGAAAATTGAGTAGAAATTTCAAAATATTAGTTTTCGTATAACTGCAATCAGGGCGAAGAAAATATATACAGTTCACTAAGCATTTTTAGGCATGCGTCTATTTTTTAAAATTTATTTGATGCTGCTTTTAATATTATACTTTGGATCGCTGATTCCAATTATATACCTGCAACAGCATTTTCAGCGAGATATTTTCGGACGACGTCACGATCAGATCCCATAATGCATCGCGATAAAATCGATCGTCAGTATTATGAAATGAAAGTTAGCAACGAATCTTGCAGCTGCAATTGTTTTTTATTCGCGAACGACGAATGGGACGCGAAGACATCACAATTTTCGCAACGAGTCATTGAAAAATAATTTAGAGAAAAATGGTTTTTTCGGCCACTCAAAAGGATATTGATAGTACGAATTACGTGGAAAATCGGTTGGCCGTCGATGCGTGTGGTGGTAAGTAAACCAATATATTTGTATTTTTAAGCGACTCATTTAATTAAAAAAAAAAAATATTCAATTGAAAAAAATACGTTAAAAAACTGTAATTAATTACCAAGTTTTACAGTAGCATCTTATATTAATTCAATAAAATATAAAATTTTTAATTTTTATTCCAAAACAATTACATTGATATATATTTTTAATAAATACTGTAATTAAAATATTGTTAAAATTTATTAATAAATAATATGATTCTTTTTTTTGCCAATATTGTATTACCTAAATTATTAATATCTACTATAAAATCAGTTGTGGATAAATCAATATTATATACTTTTTCTTTATTTTACAGTAAGTATGGCTTAAAACTTAATTTATGTGTTAAACTGTACTACTTATCATACAAAAATCATATTAAAATAATGTACATTTTTAAAAATGAATACAATCTTACAAGATAAAACACATTAAGGCAAATATATTGCAGTTTTAATATAAAATTACTATATGTTATAATAGTCTTTAGCGCGCACTTGCGCGCGTGTATACATGTATTATTATAAAAAAATATATATTTTTTAATATTCAAATTATAAACACTTATGTTTTCATTTTAATGGGAATGAAAAAAGAAATTTCCATAAAAGTTTTAAAATTGTTTATTTAATTGTAAAGTTTGTACAACTTAATATAAAATGTAAAAAAGTGTTAATAATCAAGCGCATTTTTATAAAATGGACGGAGTAGATATATTTTAATTCATGATAACAGTACAATTACTTATCAAAGTGCTTATATATGGTGTCTAACATTAACCTCAAAAAGAAAAAAAGGAAACTGAAAGAAAACAAAAAAGATATCCCTGAGATTTTCAAATTTTTTTATGCATAAATTATGATTTTTTATAATGATTAGTTTAATATTTGAAATTATTTAACGTATAATGAATAGTTAAATTATTAACGTTTAACCAACTTAATTGTTTATATTAAAAATATCTTAATTTATTTACTTTTTAACTTAAAAAATATAAAATGATATTTAAAAATGAACTTAAATTTTATCATGTTTTAATAATAAAATTTCCTGATGATAATTAATATCTTAGACACCATATAATACGTGCACACTAATATTTTATCAGATTACACTATTTACTAAAATGATAAATAATTGAATTTTATTGAATAGTGCTTTGGATTTGGTGGTGGCACTTATATATATAAAATAATGTCTATTTATATGAAATTAATCTACTTATACGTACGACAACTAGTTCGATTTTTAAGCATTATTACTTCTAAAAATAGAATAGGCACAATTTGGCAATAAGCCTTAAAAAAATATATATAACATAGATTCATGTTTTTAAATTATCATTCATATAAATAGACACTTTCTAATTAAAATATCTACATATTAACTACACGACAAGGCATTGTGAGTGTTTTGTAACGTATTTAGCCTAAGCAAATAAAAAATTGTATCTAAAACAGTGTACTTATGGACGGACACAAAAGTCTTTAAACTTTGAGATTCAATTACAATCTGTATTGTACTTAGTTAAAAAATATCAAATATTATATTGGTTAATTTTAATATTGCGTAACTTCAACATTTAATATAAATTTTGTTTATGCTGTAAAATGTTTATCGCAAATTTTTATCTTCGATTGTAGGGGAAAAATAGTGATAAGGTAATTAACAATAATACCCAGCTAAATTGCATTGAGGCGGCACCCGCTAAACGGCATTTGTATATGTCATATCTAAAAGCAGATGTTTAAAAAATATATTAAAAAATTATATTTACATGATTCGTTACTTATCGCGCTTACTCTATACGCATCAGTCTAGACGCATTATTTAATTCATCCACTCACACGTGCACACAAGTTACATCATTATATTAAGATAATGATAAATTTCAGTTCTTATTAAAAAAAAATTAAATAACTAAAACTATAACAATCTTATAAAATTAAAGTTCATGACCTATGAAGGTTCACAAACTCTGGGATAGTGTCAGTGAATACTGTTAGCTTTATTGAATTTTTATTGCATATTTAAATGCAAAATTATTTACTTTAATACTATTAAATTATTAATTATCAAAAAAATAATTTTGAATTATTAATATCATTTATTAAAAATAAAGTAATTCGTTAAATAATTATAATCCTTGAGAACGTTTAAATCGTATTGTTTGCTATTCTTATGCTATCCTTCGCAAGCATATATTACCGTATAATAAAACTAACTAGTACTATTGCATAAGTTCCAAATTATCAAATCAATAACAATTTTTTGTCAACATTATTCGATTATGCTTTTTAAAATATAGCTAACGTTTCAAATCATTGTTTAAGATGACTAAAGGTCTACTATTACAAAGAATGCACGAGAAATAGTTGTTAATAATGAATTTGATAAAACATTGTAATAAATATTTGGCCATTTATTGGCCCTAATAACGTTTAAAGCATTATAAATAATAAATTTCAAATATAAATGCTTCGTAGGTTTCTATTAAAATCAGAGAAGCGTTTCGCTCAAACGCTTATATAAAAGGTTTAGCTCACCTAGTCGGCTTGTCCTCAATGATGTTATTAAACTCAGCTTCGACAAGTTGGCCATCATAATAAGTTATTAGATCCTCGAGCGGGTACTCGTATCCCTGCTTGCACTCGCACTTGTAGCCGCCGCTGTCGAATCCGCGTCCCAATATCGGGACGCACTGTTCGAAAAAGGCATGCGATTGCACATGTATTATAAGAGAGAGAGAGAGAGAGAGAGAGAGAGAGAGAGAGAGAGAGAAGAAAGAACTAATGGACGTTTAGATGGATAGTTGGATGGATGGAAGGTTGGTTAGTTGGATAGAGCTATGCAATTAATATGAGCGTGCGCATAGGAACGATTAATGCCATTGCTGAAAGTCTCCATTATGTTTTCCCGCGCCTCGACGCCGGCTGCCATTAATTACAAGCGCCGAGCTCCATCTCACTTGTGACGGAGACCGGCGGACAATTAGAGCAAACGCGCCGCGTAAAAGAAATACGAGGCGGTCCTAGCATAAGGAAAAATAATAAAATAGCAAAAGAAGAAACTTACGTATGAAGATTTTTTGTCGCACTTGTGCGTCCCCTTAAATGCGTTGGGAACATTGAATTTATCGTCACACTGGTTGATATCCAGCTGTAGCAAGTCCATGGTCACGGTTACGACACCCCTGTAAGTGTCTTAATGTTAAATATGATCTTCCTTTAACCTCCCTCCTTTTGATCATCGCGGAAAGAAAAGGTTTGAGAGAGAGAGAGAGATAGAGGCACAGTTAGAAGGGAACAGGTCCTTGGCCCAACTATCTCACACTCGGAAGAGCGCACATACGGCCACACGTATACTCACTTGAATTCCAGTTTGTCTTTGAGACTGTCCCAGCCGAAAAAGGGGGATGCATAGGTAATTAACCATTTCTTCACTTTGCCGTTACAATCGAAGTAAGGGACGGTCCAGTAGCCGTGGTTCAGGTTTGCTGCCCTACACGCAGACAACACACATGATAGAAGAAGATGATGATGAAGAGGAGGAGACGCTCGTCCCGCCCCATCCGCAAGCGCATTAAAATAAATTACACGTAAAGCGCAGAGATAACCCCCCGCGAAGAGGATTCCCTGTGTATTTTTTAACCCTCCCCCCAGCCCCTCTGCCCGCCGCTACTGGCTACCCTTTATCGCTCGCTCCTCTTTTCATCTGGTCGTTGACGCCTCTGCGGCGAGGCTTCCTCTATTTGCAGAGAGTTATGTGGGAAAATTCGAGGTAAGCCTTCCGAACCCGGTGATGTACCAGGGGGAGAGATATCGAGTGAGAGGAGAGGGATCAGGAGATACACGAGGGCCACGATGTTTTTATTTCGGTGAAAAATTTATTAAAGGGACGTAAACACGGCGAAAGAGGGGCGGGCCTTGGCAACTTACCTGTAGTAGGTTGGATAATGCTCATATTTTTTCAAGGATTCCCCGGTCTCGTTGAAGCGCACCATCATTTTCAAAAAGTATTTCTCCAGATCGTCGTAATTTGCGCTCCAACGGTTCTTTAGCAATTGGAACCACTCGTTCTTCGTGTATATTTCTTCTAAAATAGGTATATAGACCTTTTTTATTATGCGACCGTATTTTCATCTCTTTGTTAACTATTTTAACTGAATGCTTTATTTTAATGAGCCGTTGCTCGGGTGATTTTCTATTCAATTTATTTCGCAATCCTTAATGGGTTGCTTTGAAACAAAGAATGTAATTTATATCTCTTTATATTCAAATATCTAACCATTTTTTAAATATTCTTATATCGATTAAATTAATTTAATCCCATTGGCATTATTCGGAAACACAAATTGGATGAATGTCAATTTTTCAACAATCACTTGAATATCACCTGTACCTACATATTTTAAGCGTTAAAATGCAATTGGGCAGTTTTTGTAATTTTTGTGTTCCAGATTTTCGCATATTTCGTAATTATTTTCAATGAAACTTTTTTTTAATATAAATATTTTCTTATGGAAAAGAAAATAAAGAGATTTAATTTACATAAAACAAAAAGTTTATATAAATCAAAGACTCTAAATTTGACCCATTTAATACAAGAGGTATTCGTTTTACCTGTGGCGTTGAGCCTCGCCAAGTCTTCTACCTTCAACTTAAGTGCATTTCGCTCCTCCTTGTAAGCGTAGGGAGCGAAAAACGTTCGATTAGTAAACTTGTTGCGATCCCAATAAATACCGGCGGACCAAATTCTTGCATTACCAAACAACAGCGCCACCACCTCCGCGATCATTTGATCTTCATTCAGGGGTTTATCGGCTATCCGTTTACCGGAATATACTTCCTCAGGGTCGGATACCTGCAGAAACGAGCTGATGAAGTTTGCTAAACGCGCAGCCATTTTCGCCTCGTTTTCGTAAAATTCATCGGCTCCGTACCCGACGTCGCCAGGAAGCCTCAATTGCTCTTGCGTATACCTGAATTAAATTAATTTAGATCAATCTATACGTGAATTTAGTGTCAAATAAGAATTAAATTATACATTAATTAATAAATAAAAATATTTTCATCAATTATTATTATTTTCAAGAGTTTAATTATTAAACACAAAAAGTAAGATACTGAATTTTCACGTACTTCTTGCAATTACTTGGATGGACGCTAAAGATGAATTTTAAAACCTGATCTACATTCATTTTTTTAACGTGTAGAGAATCCGGTCCGACTGAATAATTTTTGTATTCGTAATACTGTTCCAAGTATTTCTCTCTCGTGTAATTTGATTCTTTTGTTAATTCCGCTGGTCTCTTTTGAATCCCTAAAATTAATAAAATTAGATTTAAATTTCCAAAATTACATTAAACTGCCTATATCTTAATGAAAAGATTATTACAGCCAATTTTCGAACAATCGAATCCATTATAGTATTGTTCTGGTGACGCTCTCTCGATTATTTCACCAAGATATGGTCGTCTCACAACATAGGGTAGTCGCCATCCTGGTTTACATCTACACATGTATCCACCTCGGCGGAAGCCCCATCCGTGCAACTGTTCACACTACAAATATCAATAGTTCTTAAAAAATATATGCAGATATTCGCAGTTATTTTATTCACCGTGTGAAGAAAATTTTTTTTTTAATTTTTAATTCTTTTTTTTCATATAATTGAATCTTTGTAATTTACCTCTGTTGTTTCCATTTTACATCGAGCAGTGTTTGCAAATCTATTTGGTCCTCTGTTTCCTTCTCCTCTTGGGCACTGATTAATATCTATTCTGTCAAAGTCCATTTCCATAACTGAAACAGCTGTATATCTGAAATTAAAAATATGTATTAATTTATTTTCTATTTTCACTAAAATAATAAGTAATTCACTAATAATCATTTTTCTTATTGTTCTAATACTAATAGATTATAATTGCTAATGGAAAATTAAAAGTTATGCTTTTATGATAAGAAAAAAAACTAAGTGAATAAGCTTTATAAAGGTTATTTGAAATGTGTAGATTTTTGAAATATGACTACAAGCCCTTCTTAATCCCTTAAGTGCTTTAATCCTATCGTCCCATAGTATTTCACACGTGTGACCAGTATGAAAGAGCATTCCTGCTTGACTGGTACAGAGAACACACCCTCTGAAAGGAGTTCAAAAAAATCTGAATAAATTATAATAATAATGTGCCAGCTATCGCCCCTTAGGATCTATCTGTGCATTCTCTGAACAATGCAATTTTTGAAAAATATTCAGTCCAATGCAGGCAGTTGCATAGTTGCATCAACGCTTTCTTCGTGGAAAAATCATACCTTGGGATTTCAATGTGCCTGAATCCTGTATAGCGGGGATACAAATCTACAATTGGAACAACTGCTGCGAAAAGCCAACGGTTCGAACGACCACAATCAAAGTAGGGTCTTATCCATTTCACAGGTCCATCCTCCTCATGGGCACCTGACATACAAGTTTATTTTAAAATTGCAGTTTTTAAAACTTTTTGGAATAATTTTGAATGGATTTACCTCTTGGCCCATGAAACGTATGAGTGATATTTGTATTGTTCGCATATCTAATTTCTACTTGGTATGTTATTTTTGTATCGTGTCTTGTTGGATCATCTGGCAACCACTTTTTGTACCTAAAAATTCAAAAATGGTTAAACCGGTTTATATACCAACTATTGGGTTCTGATAAAGTATATTGGAATACAAAAAAAATGCAGCATCATTGAATTAAGATCCTGATATTTCAAGATTAGTACATTGTGAGTTTAGTATCATTGAACGTACATATAATAAATGTATTTTCAATAGATAATTTATCAATTTAATGAGATTGAGCTTGAGATTTATTTATAAGTATAGGTTATGGATTTTACTAAAAATTTCAAATACCATTCGTTGATTCTGTAATAATCTGTTGTATAATCCTTGCTGAGCTGATTAGTAGGAAAAGCTCCCAAATCTTGAACAGTGAAAGTATTTCTAGTGGATATTCTCTCTAGATGGACTGGATCATTAAAATCATCAGCCCTGAAAGTCCTGGGTGCAAATCTGGGCATTGTTTTATTGAAGAAACCTCGATAAGATGAAGAGAATGACATATTTGGGGAGAAATATATGGCTGATGCATTGATATATGGATTGGCTGAGACATCGGCTACTGTAGATAAGAAATAATACATCATGCCAGGATCATAGGTATCATTGATGGGTGGTTTGTAGTTCCTCGATTGGAGTATGTAGCTCCAGTAGAAGCTCCTGGTGAGGGCCATATTATGGAGATGCATCAGGGCCGTCCTATTTGGAAAAATAGGATTGATATTGACATCCTTGATGTCCGGCAGGTGAGAGACGCTGTCCATCGGTAGGTAAAGATCGTCCAAGTGCTGGATTTGGCAATTATCCATGTTCACTTTGTCGATCTTGTGGCTTATTTCGTCGAAGGCATCCCGTGCTAGCCAGTCTGGTGGCACTTGATCGACGAATGTTTCGTAGTAGTCCTTCTTGTCGTTCTGATCCGCGACTACGCCCAACAGGTAATAGGTAACCAACGCCGTCGCCACGATGACTCGTGGTCCCCTCATTGTGATTTTTTTTTTTCCTTCGGCCCGGTTAGTTGGCTCAACCTGACGAAACTCACTTTTAATGCCCTTGCATTGCGGAAGCCAAGCTTTCTTCTTCAAATCGAATCGACGCTGTTGATAAACCAAGGCACTTGACTTAGGTTGCCAGCGTCTTTGTACGGCATGCAAGCAACCGCCCAACGTAGGACGAATCCACGCGCCGCTATGAGTGGGTACAAAGTGAGATAGAATGACTCGCTCGGGGAAACAAACACGCCCATGAAGTGGAATGTTAAGCTCGTTTCACACTGTTAGGTGCACGAATTAGGTACTAAAATTAGATGCACCGGAGCCCGAGACGTGCTCTACTGCAGCAGAAGTCGTATTTCCCTCGCGATGATAGTCCGAATCGACTTCTTAATCGATTGATTATGTGGGCACTAGAAGACAATTATGTCATTTCGAATACAGTTTTAGTTTTTAAAAATGAATGCGTCTTTGATAGCGAATTAATGGAAACTTGTTTTTTAAAACTTAATTAATTGAATAGAATTTTAAAAATCAAAATACATTTTTACACATGCACATACCGTTTACGAATTCGGTAATTATATTGAGCTCTTCTAATAATGAATTTACATATTGAATGTCGAATTTTTTAAATTGAAATTTATCTATATTTAAAAAAGATATTAATAATTTATGTTTACACACGTATATTGGTGTACGTAAAAAAATAAAAGATCTACAGAATAAATTTTCTTAATTTGTTTGCTAGTCATCATCAGTCTTCAGATTGTTCCATGCATTCTATCTATAAAGACTGATATGACATATATTTTGAATTTATATTGAACTAAATATTGTGGCGCATCTTTTTGTAATTATAAAAATGATGCTCTGAATCAAGAAAATAATCAAACTAATCTTTTTTAACTACTATGATATTTTTCATTAATTTTTTTTTCAAAATATTTTACTTCGATGATTTAAAAATAAACTTATTAAATTTTTGCCTGAAATTCATTTGAGATATATTTTTACCAACTTTACTATTAATTAGTTAAAAAAATTAAATAATTAAATTATTTGCATTATAATTAAAATACATATTTTAGATTCAATACATAGTAAAATTCTTTAGTTGGAGATGATTACTGAAGTTATATTTAAGAAAAATGTGTCTTTTAGTAATACTTGATTCTTAAGTAAGACAAAATAGAGCGTCGTCGAGTTTTAAATATGTTTAAGCATTTGATTCAGTGGATAAATAAAACGTTGATTAGTTCAATAGTACGGGTTTGAAGATATATCATAATATACTCTTGGGGAATAAATATAAAGCAATTCGACTCATATTTATTATTGGAAATTAACACGAAATTTTTGTGTTATTAGCTAAGTGTTTAAACGTATCGTCATTAATGCTAGAAGAAGTAGTTACGATGGCATTCATATTTTTATTTTCTGTAAATCTTTAAAAACTCATACTGTTGATGAATTTTCCAAATATAACGAAAAATATTTTCATACATAGTAACATTTATTTCAAAAGTAATATTCTTGAAAAACAGTCAAAATATAATTACATTTATTTATGCAATCGATAAATTAATTTTAATTTTTCTATGTACATATAAAATATAAACTAGAAAATATAGACAAAATAAAATGTTGAGCTTTTTAAGTATACGTAATATTGTTGAATCTTAAATTAAGGAAATTGATTCATTTTAATATTGTATGCATAGGATAATGCTAATATTTTAAAAAGTAATTTTGATACTTGTTTTGTTATGTTGAATATTTATATAGCGAATAGTTAATCAAATACAGATTATAAAAGTAATCAGTATTGTGTATGAGAATATTAAAGAGGGCAGATATTTTTTATTATTAAATCTAGTACATTTATTTAAAAATAATGCTAGGGGGAAACTGTAGTATTTTTAAAGAAGCTTATCGATTTTAATATAAATTAAAAATAACATTCAAGAACAAAATGAAAATTTCTAAACAATTAAAAATTTCTTAGTTAAATAAATCTTTGCTATATTTAATATATAAATTCTTTTATGTAAAAATCTAAAAATTTTAGTAAATCATAAAAATGCTATAAAAATGTTTAAGCATATTTTTTAAATTTTATTATAAATAAATAAAAATTAAATGATTTTTTAATGATTATAAATAAAAATTTATGCTAAAATCCAAATTTAATTAAAATTCTGTCCTTACGCTTTTATTCGATGATGCCTAACAAAAATTCGAAATTGAAGATAAATATAGTATGAAATAAAACATTTTTTAAAAATGATTATATTAGTTAAGGATACGGGTTTTCATTTTAAATTTAAAAGTAATGTTGTAATTTTAATTAAGCTGTTTTCTTAAAAATATTTATACGTAATAATATAACGTTGTTGATTTGTTTATAAAAATATATATATGAAATTTTTAGGCCTATTATATCTTATTCGCTATCCTTTATTTATTTATATTTGCTTGATTTTTTTTTAACAAGTGAGTGTGACTTACTAGCCACTAGCCATATGGTACTTAATTATAAATTTTAGTAAAAAAAAAAATTGTATAAAAATGCAGATCCATTAAAATCAAAAGGCTTTTCTAATATCTACTGAAAAAAGACAAATGTAAGACATCAAGACTTGCAATTTCTACTGAAAATGTGAGCAAATGAAGGGAAGGTAGCCGACGGCATTGTGAGATAAGCTTAAAAGAGAGGGCGTCAGTCCGCGTACCAGTGACGTCATCACGTGTTCACGTACATCGTGGAAATAAAGAGGCGCGAAAGAGAGGAGCGGATAAAAAGGAGCGAGAAAGAGAGCGGGTGCGGACGAGAAAGAGAAAGAGGGAGAGATAGAGAGAGACACGAGAGAGTGCGGTAGCGTCGTCCATACATTTCCCAAGGGAGAGCATGGAAATTGCCGGAAGCCCGGAGCTCTGAGGAACCACATAAATATATTCGCGCATATAGTTTACGTTGTATCCTTCGTTTTCCTTCGGGCGCTTCTTAACCAATCTAAAGGATACGCGATAGCCGCACATTTGTTCGCACATCGGCCGAAGGACTTTTTGCCGATCGAGAACGATCGACTTTCTTCCGTACTTATCAGGTATATTATTTTGTTTTTTTTTTTCATTTCTCTCGTTAAACTTTTGATTTCTCTGTTATATTCATTTATTTTACAATTCGCGCAATTGCGTGATTTTTCTCTCATCCGGGCGAGACATCAATTCTCGCGATAAGATATGCGTCTGATTTTTTCGCATTCGCGAAAAAATGAGGTTAAGTTTCGCGAAGACAGAGAAAGATCCGCCATCCGGATAGGTTATAATTTCCGTCCGAGGATATTCCTCATTGGTGGCAGATCAAAAGACCGAACATTTTCGCATAAACGAGTGCGCGCCGGTGTAATATGTAGCCGTTTTTTTCGCATACGGAAATCGAAAACGTGGTATCAATGATTCACGGCTCTCCGACATATAAATACACCTACGTATTCATGTTCTGTTTAATTAGTCAATTACGGCCAGTCTCATCAATTTTTTATACTGCCTTCGCGCATTTTAAATACTGTGATCTAGCATGATTACGTACAAAATATATAGACATTTAAGCACTTCATTCCCATTTTACTGTTGGCCTTGGCAGGCACGTGATCATGCAGATTTCGATTCCGAAATCGAAATGAATCAATTTTATAAGTAATCGAAGCAGAACTGCGATAAAAATAATTTTTTTAGCAACAGCATTTTTTTTTATTCTGAGGGGATTGTTTGTGATTTCTATGTATATAGATTATTGTTAATGAATTGTAGAAAAAATTATGTGAATGTAGATTTTTCGAAATTATATAATTTCTTCGTAATAATTATGATAATTTTATTTACTTCTGAAACCATTTAATACGTTTTCTCATTTCATTGACAAGATTTCCCCACTTCTATTGCTTATGATTATGATGTTGTTTAATTTGAAGATTAGAACAAAATATATTACATACAAATAAAGGATTAAATCAATGAAGCTTATTAATGTATATGATTTGATGCTATGATGTACAAAACATATTTGCAATAAAGATTGTAAATCAACATATGTAATAAATAATAAGCAATTATTGATTTTTACATTTATCAATGATTTATAGAATCAACTGTTATCATTTTTTAATAAAAATATATGAATTTTTAGAAGATATAAGATCTTGTGTATTTTATTAAAATTATTTAATATTTACACAGGTTTCTGAAATAGTAGATTGGAACAATTTTCGCAAAGATTGCAAGATTATAAGTTGATTATAATTAATCCTAAAATTAGAAGTTTAGTTACTTAATATCTTATTCAATATGGATTTTATATTTAGCGTTTACAATAAAAAAAACGACAATACAACGTGCCTTCTATATATTTTTAATTTTGTTGATTTTTTTTAAATTTCATTAAACTTAATGACAAAAAAAAATAAATGCACGGTTAAAGAAAATTTGATAACTTAACAAATTAACTTGGAATCAGCCTTTTTAAAACAATATGATTAAATAAAAATAATTTTTAATGCTGTGATATTTAATACTGAGCTTCTTATTGATTTTATTGTTCAAAATTCAATTTCGATTTGTAATATTCAGCACTATACTTAGATATTGATTTTGTAATCATTGATTTTTGACACATAAATTTTTTTAAAATAAGCCCAAGATATTTTTATTAAAGACAATCCTGAAATTTTTGTATTGTTTTTATATTTCTAAAATTTGAATATAACAATGAACAAGTTATTTTTTCATTCTTTTTTTTTAATTCTTCTTTAATATATATTTAAAATTTAAAAAATGAAAGCTGGTATATGAAAATATACAATTTATAATTTTTTTAACCACGTAAAAGTTGTTTTGAAACTCTTAAAATCTACGATCTAGTGGGTAAAGTGTTAAATAATATTAAATTTTTCGTTTATTCTGCGACTCCAAACTAATAATAACAAAATACTCTCAAGTTTTAACATAAAAAAAAATAAATACAAAAAATGTACATGGTACTTAGTTACATAGGCTTTAAGTTTTTTAATTGTGCAAAATTTCATACAAATAATCATTAACTTTTGCATATATATAATAAAAAAAAGAATTGAAATTAAATTGTAACATCCATTAAAATTAATTTTATTACGAAGTGATTGCAACTTAAAATTTATGCATTGGCATTGTGATAAAAATATTTATGAACAAATAGAAATTTTACGATAAATATAAAGTTTTTCATATTACCAATATTTATAATTTATTCGTATGATTAGGATAATGTTCAAAATAGAAAAAAATTAAAATTACAATTGCGTCTTGTAATATACATCTCCAGTCACTATTTGTCTTAATTCGGTATTTTTTCAATTTTGTACTTGTTCTTGAAGAATAATCTCAAACAAAAATAGTAAGAAACTGTGATGTAAATATGATTTGCATAAACGCAGGAATGGAACTTGAGAAAAAAGACTAACTCTTATCGTATTTACAATAGTTGTGTAGACTAGATATATTTGTGAAGTGGTGAATTTGAAGATGAAGTGAACCGCAATTTTGGTTTTTCGAGTGCTGTCGAGGCATAGAAATATTCGCAGATATCAGCGAAGGGTTTCAACCCTTTTACCCTTGACCGCAATCTCCTTACTTTTGTCTTGCTTTTCGTGAAATCCCGTTTATACGAAGCACGTGAGCGAGCCTCGGGAGTAAGGGAGCGAAGAAGCAGGAGAGAAGATCAAAAAGTGGATGAAATGGGTAGATGAAAGAAAGAGACACAGCAGAAGCATCTACTGGGGATAAAGAGCTAAAGGACTAGTAAAAGACGAGAAGACGTATCAGCGCATTAGTTCACTTTACCCTTTTTGCTTATATACACCTTGGTAAAACTCGTACGCGAGGATGTCCGAAATCTTACGATTCCCATCGGGCTCACAGCGAACGAATGAAAGAGCTAAAAATGCAGGTACCGCTGAAAAGTACGAGGAAGAGAGACGAGAAAAGGCGAGCAAGACAAACGAGCCGCGACAGAGAAGCGCACAGGGGCTAGGGAGTAAAGAAGGAAAACAAAGCTGTGACTTAATAGGACATAACATTGAGGCGTGCTTTATCATGGTAATTTAGATAGAGCCCTAGTCCAACGACCCCCTGCGTCCTCGTCTACTCTCTTTTTTTTCGCACGCGCACAGATACAGGGCCACCACTGACGGCGTCGAACAGTGGACAGTATCCCTTAGTCCGTGTACGCCAAAGGCATTCGCCGGCTTTCTATCTCTCTCGTTCTCTCTATCTCTCTATCTCTCGTTCTCTCTATCTCTCTATCTCTCGTTCTCTCTATCTCTGTCTCTCGTTCTCTCTGTCTCTCGTTCTCTCTGTCTCTCGTTCTCTCTGTCTCTCGTTCTCTCTGTCTCTCGTTCTCTCTGTCTCTCGTTCTCTCTGTCTCTCGTTCTCTCTGTCTCTCGATTCTCTCTGTCTCTGATTCTCTCTGTCTCTGATTCTCTCTGTCTCTAATTCTCTCTGTCTCTGATTCTCTCTGTCTCTGATTCTCTCTGTCTCTAATTCTCTCTGTCTCTAATTCTCTTTCTCTTTCTCTCTTTCGCTCTCTCTCTTTCTCTCTTTCGATCTCCTCCTATCTTGCTCTCTTTCAGCCTCTCTCTATATTTCTCTCTTTAGCTCTCTCGCTTTCTCTCTTTCGCTCTCTCTCTCTTTTCTCTCTTTCGCTCTCGTTCTCTCTCTTTCGCTCTCGTCTCTCTCTTTCGCTCTCGTTCTCTCTCTTTCGCTCTCGTTCTCTCTCTTTCGCTCTCGTCTCTCTCTTTCTCTCTCGTTCTCTCTCTTTCTCGTTCTCTCTCTTTCTCGTTCTCTCTCTTTCTCGTTCTCTCTCTTTCTCGTTCTCTCTCTTTCTCGTTCTCTCTCTTTCTCGTTCTCTCTCTTTCTCGTTCTCTCTCTTTCTCGTTCTCTCTCTTTCTCGTTCTCTCTCTTTCTCGTTCTCTCTTGGTCCAACTCACCTTATCCCGGGGAGATATTTTTCAGTCGCACACCTCTGTATACGGGTTTCTCTCTTGTCCAGACTCACTGGTTACTTGCCGTGAATCGAAGGGGCTGGTGCGGGACGATACGTCGGTCGGTCGGTTGACGGTATGATGGGAGGATAGCGGCAGGCCCAGGAGGGGGGAAGCGTTATTTCTTTTTTATCGCTGCTTTCGTTTTGCTTTTTCCTAGGCGTCTTTGTTCAACGGGGGTCTACGTCGTCTCTATTTAATCGAGGAAATTGAGCCTCGGCAACGGGGAAGAGAAGAGCGCGTGCGCAGTATACCGTGGCGGATTGCGCTTTTCGGTGCCGAAATGTTCGCCGAAGATTCTCCGGCTACGTTTTATTAGCATTCCCGGCTAGAGCATTTATCTCATCCTTTTGGTTTTTTTTCTCTCCTCGAAATTTGAGTATCGGTGGAAAGTTTGCTAGACGCACTAATGCTACTGTTAAGTGCTGGTACATCGTCTCGTAAGATGTATTTTGAAAATACAAATTTAAGTATGCAGGGTTGGCTTTTTTTGACAAAAACTGTAGTCCTACATTCAAGCAATAATTTTTTTAATTAACTTTACATTGATTGCTTAATGTAAATTAATTGCACACATTCTCATTTCTTTATT
This sequence comes from Kradibia gibbosae, assembly GCA_018907135.1. Taxonomy (NCBI): domain Eukaryota; kingdom Metazoa; phylum Arthropoda; class Insecta; order Hymenoptera; family Agaonidae; genus Kradibia; species Kradibia gibbosae. The sequence continues at coordinate 1,466,802 of JACCHX010000003.1, read as the reverse complement.
TTTTTATATATTTATAATTTATCTGCCTGCGAACTCGCTAACATAAGTACGGAGAATACATTTTTTATATGATAGTCTTTACATACAGTAATTAAACAGATAGTATTTCCATTTTTAATATACAATGACGTTATTACAGCAAATTGTGAAAGAATTTTTAATGTAAATGCAACAAAAACAGCTCGGTATTTTTATTTTTCATGGTAGCATTTGAAAATATATATTCTCTCATTCCTTTATCAGAAGTTTATATTAACTTATTTATTATATGTAATAAAAATAAAATGCAAAAGTAATTATTTTAGTTTGTCGTTCTGATGAAATATTATTCGAAATAACGTTTTATTTGAATTCGTACTACTTTAAACAAAAATTAATATTTGCATAAAATACTCTCGACAGGTAAGATTAAATTGATTTTGAAAATATTTAATTCGTGATTAATCATCTGAAATTGTTACATCATTCATCATCGAATGATATAAGAACAAGTGCACACACTGCTTTATTAGTTGTGCTTTCTCAATCAAATACCGTCATTTAGAATTTAATATTTATAATAGTTATCTCCGATAAAAAGCAGCCGCATAGAAAGATAGCTACGAGTTGCATCAATTTGTTTACAGATAGATAAGTTTTATTTATATTAATTTTTTTGGCAAAATTATATCTCATTTTTCTCAATGGTTATGATATAATAAAATAAAATCAGCATAAACAAACGTTTATAAAGCAACAAACGAGCCGACTTTTAAAATAAGTCAATAATACACATAAAGCCATGATCCGTAATCTTCCACTAGCGATTTTTCGTTTATAAATTTCCCCCTTATTATAATAGCTCGAACAAAAGTACGTGCCTGGGATTTGCGCGCGCAAAACAGCTAAAAACAAATGGAAAAGGCTCCGTTAAAAATTTTCAATAGCCGCAACAAGTACAATATTCTGCCTTTTGTATGGAACGTAAACGGGTGCACCCCCTCCATCTGTTCCTCCTGTCTCTCCCTCTGTCTCTCCCTCTGTCTCTCCCTCTGTCTCTCCCTCTGTCTCTCCCTCTGTCTCTCCCTCTGTCTCTCCCTCTGTCTCTCCTTCTGTCTCGCCCTCTGTCTCGCCCTCTGTCTCTTCCTATATCTCTCTTGAACTGCGCCGGGGCGTAGTGTACAGAAGGTGGAGGAAAAAGGAAAGACAGGAGAAGAGATCTAAAATGTATACGAACCGACACGTGGATGTAACACGTGTGCGAGATGTGGACGAGTCGCGCTTTTCTGATTTGGCAATAGCGTTCTTCCTCTGAAGATAGACAAAGAGATAGATTGAATTTACGACTATAGACAGTTAGAAAAGCGATGGGATGAGAATATTTTGTACAACTTATCTCCGAATATTATTCTTGGCAATACTTTTCTCCACCCTTTTTACAGCGTTTCGTTCATTTTCGTTTAAAAAATCACTCCCATTATTAACTACTGATTAGAGTTTCGGAGATCAATCTTTTAAATTTATCAATTTGCCAACAGCTGCATCGCGAACTAACGCAATACATAACATTTTTAAGTCATTTCGGGTATTTATCTTGAAAAAAGCTTTTCTGATTGAGTATACTTCCCATTGTTTCCCAAAAATAAAAATAAATATACTTGTAATAGGGGTGTTTTGGCCTTTGCAAGAAAAACAAGAGTAACCGGAATTACTAATGACAGCTAATGGACTATAAACAATTCGTAGACGGATTTTGCCCTTCTAATTTTTAAAATAAACTTCACTTTGATTTGATTGCAGAATACAAGTATAGTATGTACCAGCTGCATACGTAGATCCTTTGTTTAATAAATACTCGACTTATGCTCGACAATACTTCGTCTGGTGAAATTTCAAGTAAAAACAATAAGGCTTATAATAATCCCGATCCTTATCCAATATTTCAAATCGAATATTATATGTTTTGTAGTGGGGTATAATAAAGCATTTTATAAATAAGCGTTCCGATCAAGCGTGGCAAAATTTGGCACATATTGCTCTGGTAAAGTAATTTTCTGAGCTATAGCATATCTATATTTAAAAAACTCCTGCGGTTCCTCGGTTCCTAAAAAAATACACCGAATCCTTTATAAAGCGTGCTAGTGCATCTATTTAGAAAATGAATAAAAAGAAATAAAAACGAAAGGCATCTGCCGTCTGAACTTTAGTAAACTGAATCTTGACCACAAATCTACTCTCTAGCAGTTAAAGTTAAACAATATAAGAAAAATAAAATCCAAATGCATATACTCAGCAACGTGAATCCACCTCATCCTCTTCGCAAAACAACATGGACGAGGTAGACTAAGGTGGAGGCAGGTTCAACCCTTGTGCAGTGTTTACCTGTGAAAAAAATTTTCTCATAGCCGAGGACAGGTTTTCGCTGGGGGTCCTTTAGCTAATGCTTTATCCATTCCACCTCGCATCTCTCCCTAGGCCTTCCGCCACACCCAAGACCCTACTCTACCGTACTTGACCCCACCTCACTCGTCCGAAAGGTAAAAATCGTCGAGCAGCACGATACGGACAGACGCGCATACACGTGAGCCAAAGTTTCGCGTCAAGGGGGATGGGGCTTGAGGGGGGGGGGTAAGAAAAATACCCGGCTCCATCCCTGCGTACACCGGCTGCTGCGTCCAGCTCATCCTGAGAAAAATTCCGGCATCCGTTCATTCGCTCATTCTCTTTTTCGCGAATATGTGTGCTCGATCGCTTAAGCATCTCTATATAACCATATACTTATGCGCATGCTCTCTTGCTGTGTCTATTTTTCAGAATCTTCCCTCATTTCTCTTCTACCGAGTCTTTATACCGTATACTTCATCCCTCCCTCTCCCGCTCCCTCCCTCCTCGCGCATTCGCAGCTCTCCTTCGGCCCTCCCCCGCTCTCCCCCTCCCTCCCCCCAGTCCCACACGCACTCTCATATTCTTTCACTCATTCACGCAGTATTCGCATAACGCACAATTTACATATACGCGCAGTTGCATACGTACACATACGCGTGGCAGTGTACGCCACTCAAAGCGCGCGCACGTTCCTCTCAATATTTACGTGGGAAACAGCGCAGGGCAGATGCGGATATAATGCTTATATATGATGCCGTGACGCGTGTGGATGTAAGAGAAATAGTGAGGAGAAAAGAGGAAATCAAGAATACGAGAGAAATAGAACGAGAGAGGGAGAGACGGAAAGAGAGAGCGGGTGAGCGAGATGGAGAGAGTAGGTACATTGTAATTGTGCATCAGATCGAGTGTAATTTATCCTTTCCTGGTCTCTTGATCGCGCCTCAGTTAGGAGAGAGGGACAGACAGAGGGACAGATAGAGAGAGAGAGAGAGAGAGAGAGAAAAAGGTGCCCGCTGTGTATTACGTACTTGTACTTTTACACTGTGACGCGCGTCATTTTTTTCGTCTGCCGTGAGCTCGACGCTGCCGTACTGAATCGTTCTTTGCGGTTTTTTGTTCTTCGTTCTTTTTTCGTGGAATAGGGCCTTTGCACATTCGAGGCTATTCGACGTTTGTCGCCTGTTGTTACATTATACATGTTCGAAATACTTATTCTTTTTCTTTACACGGTCATTTCCTCCTTTCAGTCTTCCTTTTGCTCGTATTATGCCTTTTTCGGGAAGTTTGATTTTGAGAAAAATGTGTACGTAACCGTATATTCACACAAAATCACCGGTCGCCGCCCAATTAGTGGTTAACGAATGCGGTAGTGTAGTGCCAAATCCTAAATTATCCAAAATGTTATACAGGTATTCTAAGGAATTCTTAAAAATATATTCGCATCATCTAAAGACCAATTTATTTTATAATACACTTGATAATTTCAATTCATTGTTTTGCAAAAATTAAATATATATATATATATATATATATATAATATATACATAAATTAAAATCAATAAATATATCAATAAAAATCCCAAAAAATATTTTGAAAATAAAATAAATATTAAAACCAATCATAAAAGTAATTAAAATAAATCATAAAAGTAAATAAACTGTACTTATAATTTTTTAATTTTATGCGTTAAGAATTTTATACGCGCTGCCCATGAATAATACAAGAAGCGTTAAATAATTTATTTACAGCTATCCAATACATTTAAAATGTCTGAAATGAAAAATTAATTAAAATCATGACATATAATTATACTTATAATATTTGTTTCATTTTAATTTAATCTATCCTTTATCGTTAATGTTATTAATAATAAAAAAATTTTAAAAGCTTCATTTGGCAGTGTAAAAAGTCCAAAGAAGTTGAAAAATTCTTTGACTAGAAAATTTTTTGCCTATCAATATCTGATATTGAAAAAAGAATAACTACATTGATCCATACACCAGATATAAATTTAAAAATGACAGAAATTAATATTCGAGTAACGGGATCGTATGAGTTATTGCATATAAAGCCATTTTATTTTTTGATGAAATATAATTACTTCTTAATTGATTTTAATAAGTATAAAATATTTTAGTGATTCTTAAAGAACTAAGTTTATTTATTCTATAAATCACAGAAGGAACTTAACTTTTTTTTAAATAATTGAATTCGCTATACTTTTAAAAGGTATTTATATATGTATAATTATCACTTAATTAATAATTTATACTATACAACAAATTTATCACAATTGTATTTTCTTTTTTTTTGTTTTAATAGCTTATAAAAAACCAAAATATTACTACAAAGCTAATTTTGGTTATATATTGAGAAATTTTTTTTTAGAAAATTCATTTTAAAGAATTGAAAAACTTTAAAAATTGAAGCTATATTTGCACCATATTTATTTAACAAAGAAAGAGTTAGCTCCAACCGGACACCTGAAAAAAGTAAAAGATTTTATGTTAAAGTGACGTCTCCCTTAGAAAAATGAAACGAAACCGATAATTCAAATTTGTCGTGCTCTCTAAAGTAGAGTTTTTAGTACACCATGCATAAAATATTAATTTCTGTAATTTATGCAAGTAAAAGTATCCAACGCCTCTAAACGAGTTTAAGCGCAAAAGGGGCAAGGGGTAAAAACAGGGAGAGTTGAATCATCTCATGTGGATTGAGAATGCCTTCTTTCTTTTTATATAACAGTTTTTTAAAAGTATATAAAGGAATGCATTCTCATATAGATTATTTACTTGTTCTGACCCTATAACTTTACATTACGTCAATCCAATTACGTTTACATTACATTAGTCGCTTGTTATACGGAACATATTTTTCTTTGTCGGGTACGTAAACCTCTTTCTTTGTTAATAAATTTATTTTATATAAGTATTTCCAATAAATCTTTCGATTGGATTCTATTAATTTATAATAATTTAGTTTTTCCTATAATTCTTCATTGAGTAATATTAAGATTTTATAAAAATATTAAATTATAAAACATTTGCACTATTTGCATTATAAATAAGATGTACTGAGAAATTCTTACTTTATAGATTTCATCGAATCAAAACTAATTTTGATTTAATATATGTATTAAAAATAATAATAATATTCCCCCAATTTTTATGGTATGTTATTATTAATAGTCATAATAAGATAATGTATATGTATTAGTAAAATAGAAATTCACGTTATGGACACCAGAGCAAATCTACTTGCATAATATTTAGACTCTTCGTATAATAGGTATAAAAGATCTTGTACGAAATAATAAGACAAATTTATTATAAAAGTAAATATTGAATAAACAAAGTTTAAGATAATTATTTTAAAAAAGTTTTCTAACACGCCAATGAGTAAAAAATACAATTAAGTTAACTAAATATTAAATAAAATATTGTTATTGTAGTATTAAATTTTTTTAAATTGTATAAAAATTATTTAATATAAATGTAACAAAATTAATAAATACTAGACACTATCAATTACATAAAATTTATTTGTCGGTTTTAGCCAAATTTTAAAGCATTTACTTTTTGGGTATTTTTCTACATAATAACTCTAATAATAACAATGATTACTGCCACAAAGCATTTTTATTTAACCAACCTGAGCAATTTCAATTTAAATAGATGATTGTAGGAAAATAGTGCTTTAAGATAAATAATGAGTTGTGATCAATATTTTTTGCTTAAAATAGAAATATAAAAATAAGAGATTATCATGTACATTATCTATTTGAACTTGTTAAAAACGATGAAAAGTATTTTTGTTAAAATATTTGATATTATTTATATTTCATGAGATACGATAAATGTTATAATTATAAAACATTTGGTATTGATTATAATTAATCAAACTTATATTAAGTTCAGTTTATGTACTTCATTATTATAATAAATATCATATTTTAACAGAAATAAATGTAAATATTGTAATTTCCATTTGAAAATATTAAATTCGTATTAGATGGACAAAAATTTTAAATAGATATCATAGATTTCGATTAAAAACAATGTTTTTAATTATAAAATTTAAGAAAAATATCTAAATATGTTAGAGCATAATATTGCTTAGCTACATAATTCAGAAAAGAGTTCAAGATTTTGATTTTTGATATTAATAAACATTTAATTATTCATTCTGTTAAATCCTAATTATCAAAGAACCACAACGACGATAATAAATAGTTTGTCTAATATTTAGTACGTTATCCTTTACAACGATGTAATTTGCGAAAGAGCCAATAAAGTTTCTACGCTTTCTGAGAATTGATAGAAACTAATATTAGCTTAATAAGATCAAAGATTAGTATTTAAAACTATTTTTCTTACATGTTCATAAAAATATATATTTATAACTTCAAATAAATACGCAAATAAAATCGTATATGCAGGAATTATTATAGTCCTTTTTATCTAAAATGATAAAACATTGCTGATCTAGCAAAATTTATTAAAAAAATCAAATATGTTAAAAATATTGCCATTTTTAAATGAGTAATATTTTAAAAGGTTTAATAGCCTTTATTAATATTAAATTTTATTTTTATTCTGTGAATATATTAAAAGGATTTTTTCAAATTACATTACTATAAAAAGTATGGTATTAAAATAATATAAAGCCTTTTAAAAATTTACAAACATTAAAATAAACTGATTTTTAATTGTTAGCAAATTATTATATAAATATTATTTTTTAATAAGTCTTCGTTTTAAAGTAAATTTAATTAAGAAAAAACATATTTTTCGATGAAAACAATATCCATGAAATACGTTGATTGGCACATGTAATTAATCTTTTAGATATGATATCGAAATAAAATAACTTTATTCAGAACAATTAATGTTTTTAAGATATACAGAAGTAGTAACATGCTGCAATTTAAATTGTACAGACTAGTGCTTGTGTCGAATGAAAACTTAATATTAAAAGCATATATTTATTTATATAGATCAAATAAATTAAAAAAACGCAAATGTTTCACACCAGTTATGCCTTGTTACGTATTCCTTATCGTGGACCAGAGTTTTGCAATCACAAAAAAGAAAAAAATTTTACTCAACCGCAGGACAATCAAAAGCAAAGCAGATGGAGCTCTATTACTCACCGCAGGCACAAACCCCCTGTCTAATCAGCAATCAAACATAGACAAAACTTAGTACAGGAGCGAATGAATTAAAGTAAAAGAGAAAGTGAGAACTATTGATATGGAACGAAATGAGAGAAAGAGGAAACAAGTGGCATGGAAAGAAAAAGAGAGAGAGAGAGAATGTTTGGGACTACTGCGTCAAACAACAGAATCTTAAAAAATAGAAGTACGAGGAAGTGTGAAAGAAGGATACCTTAATGAAAGAAGGAAAAAAGGAATTGTATAAATTGAAAGAGGGAAGAATGAAAATATTTTACTAATCTTCTATAAAAATTAAATTATTTTAATTTTATTACTACATTAATATTAGAATTATATTTATAAAACTTTTTTTATTCAAATAAATATTTAATTCTATTTATTTTTCCCTCATCACATTTATTATTCATACAAATTAAAATATATACAATAAATTATCAATGTTTAAAATTCATCGAATATAGGTTTCACAAAATTAATGATTTAATTTAATATTTTGATTTATTGTTTGTTAAGAATCATCAATTTGTTCATTTTAAAAGTTAAAATCTCGAAAAATCAAAAAGTTGGAATCGCAGGTGTAAATAGCTTATATATATTTTTTAAAAGATCATTTTAAAATTAGAAAATTCTGAAGTATTATTAATGGCATTATTATATATCATTATTTAACTCAATAATATAATCAATTATACGTAACTACGTACATATAATGTGCGCAAAATAACAGCTAAAGTTTAGGCTACTGGCTATATAAATTTAATTCACCTGTTAGCATGACTTATAATTCGAACCGAATTAATTGAATTATTTTTATTCGAGTTTAACATGCGTTTAAAAGTATTATTGGCAATGAAGATTATCAGAAGAAGAAATAATACGAAATACACAGAACGAGATTCACAGCTGAGGTCAAACGGAGAGTATGAGAGGAGACAAAATGAAGGGGGAGTTGAGAGTGGAAGTCAATTAGAAGTCTGGCAGACAGATAGACAGAAAAACAAAGATGAAATTGAGAATCGAATGAAGGAAAACGCGACGGTGTTTATGAATCGGTGTATATACAACATGCATATGCATGAAAGAGTACATTTGCTCTCGCGAACTCTCACTAGACGGAAGTGGGCTAGACGCGATGCGTGATACTTTTTTTCTCTTCTCTCTTTCTTTTTGAGTCTTTTTTTATTCACAAAGCTGCACATAATGCCCAGACGTTCGGATTTCAGCCTCCCACGACAATGGCTAAGCGCGAGCGCGTTCTACTACTATATCGAACACTCTTTTTTCTCTTTTTCCGCTAGTCCAGAAAGGACGAAATGCTGGGCTTAATGCGAAAGAAGAGGGAAAAAATGGCCTTAAAGTGCATTATGCCGTCTGCCAGGACGCGTAGCGAGCGGCTGAGGTGGAAAGGAGGTGGGGAGAGATGAGGAAGAAGGAAAACAAAGGCGTGCAAAAAAAAAGTAAAACTGCGAAAACGTCTACTCCTATATATTTAAGATAAATACTGCATGCTATTAAGATTATTAGAAGCTCTATCGGAAGAGGTTAACTAATTTTTCAAATCAATTTTTAAAAAATGCTTTCAAAAACTTAGAGCGACTTATTCACTTCAAGAATCGCTTGCAATTTTTTTCTTATGTGAACAATTCAGTGAACAAAAAATATAGTGACAATCAAGCCATATTAAAAAAAAGACCTAATTTTTTCTTTTTACCTTAAGCTAAATTTACATAAATAATGATAAAATTGAATTATATCAAATTATATTATGGTTTTTAAGAATATACAGATAATGATAAATGAGCTTAAATAATCTGATCGGATTTATTATTAGTGCGTATTTGTCGGCGAATAAATTCAGATCAACCGTTTAAAATAATATTATTTTTACTGTCCATTGTAACCATTTTTACATTGTAGTTCAATTCGATTAGCAAAATTACTAATAACCTCGATTATTTCACTTAATACTTAATAAAATGAAATAATTTTTATTTAAAAATAAGTATTAATCTAATATTAATATTATTTCACAAGTTATTATTACTTGCTTGATTCCTGCACATATTAATATTTAACGATATAGTATAGATTTAAAAAATTGTTCAATATAAAATTAGTTAAATGATTTCATTCATTTTTGTGCTTTGTTAGTAGGTTTGATTAAAATGCAGGTTATTAAATTATGTTAAATTATTTATAAAATTATAAATATATTAAAAAAGTATTTAGCGTCACCTGTAAATGGAGTAGAAAAAAAGTGCAATGATTTTTTAATTCTACTACTTTAGTTTTGGTTAATTAATCCTGTGCAAATTGCTATATCAAAGTTAATGAATCAATTTGTTGTATACGTAATACTAAGTATATAAAGTCCTTAAAATATTTATAATTATAAATTTAAGTTGTGTGCAGAAATGAATTAATCATTTACTTGTAGGATTATTTATTCAATAATTAAGGTAGTAAGATATGTCATAATTGTAAGAAGTAATACACGATTTGCCCGATAAGAATTAAAAAAAAACTAGAAAACTGAAACGTAAATGCTGATTTCATAGTTGATCCATGTATTTAATAACTTTTTACTATTCGGGAAAAAGTTGTTGACGCTGGATATTAGAACGTAGAAAATTTAAAGCCTTTCGTTCAGATAAGAAAGATGCCCATTTCTAAGGTGTATTTTATGTTATATACCGATAAAACTTCTTTTTATTAATTTCGATTTTTCTTCTTTTTTTTCTACTTTTATGTCTTCAAGTAAGTAATAAAGTAAAACGACAGAATGATAAGTAATAATTAAAAATAAATTTATAAAGGATTGCTTTAATTTATCAAAAATAATGATTTTTTTATAATACTAGCAAAGAAAATTTGTTAAATTTAATTAGATGAAATTGGTAAAAAGTCTTGCACCAACATCTTTGTAAAATTCATTCTAAATAAAGTTTTTGCGATGAAAATAAAAAATGACAATTATATTAGTTTTTTAAAATTATTTCAGATAATCATTCTAGACTGTATATTAAGTTTATCAAATCGTATATTGTAAGCCAATCGCTTAAAGTAAATGATAAATAGCTAATCTACATCATGATTCGAAATTAATCGCGCTGTAAATTAATTTTCAATTGAGGGGGATAAGTAATAAGTCGTGGACAGATATTACAATTTTCGAGAAATGCTATTAGCTTAGTAGTCCATTAGGATCTGAGCATTATGTGCGCTACATTTAAAAGAATGTAGGAAAAGAACAATCAAGAGCTCGGCGTATTTCGCTCCATTATAAGTATAATAACTAGGAAAGTAGAAAAGTTTGCGAATACGTATGGTTGAGTGAGAGATAGCAGTGAGAGGAGGTAGAGCGGAACAGGTTTCTGCGAGCGAGCAAGTCTGGCTATGTAAGCACGTCGCTCTCTCTCTCTCTCTCTCTCTCTCTCTTTGCTCCTCCCGCCCGCCCTCTCATTCTCTCCTTCCTCCATCCCTCTCTTTCTCTCTCTTTCCCTGCCTCCCTCTCTTTCTCACTCTCTTCCCCTGCCTCCCTCTCTTTCTCACTCTCTTCCCCTGCCTCTCTCTCCCTCCCCCTCTGATTTTGTTTCTTCATATTCTCCTTCAATTCCTTCACGTTCATCATTATTTTTTTCTCATTTCGCCTTCTCCGAGGCAAGGACGCGGGTGTCTGCTACTGTCGCTGAACGGCTAGACGAAACACGCGGTCCCCGCGATACAAGTTGTCGTTTTCTCCAGGGCCATTCAAGCTCATCCTTTTGGACCCCTTGTCTTGAACCCTTCCTCTTCCTACTCCTCCTCCCTCCCCTCATCTTAATCTGCCCCCTTCCACCACCACCATAACCACCAACCCCATACTCGGATTCAGCCACGTCACGTCGGGCTGTCTTTTTCCCCCCATTGCCGAGCCTGTTCACCGAATATTCTTGAAAAGCTCGATCCACGATCGGGAACGTTGCCGATGGGGCGGAGAGGACCGACGTTTAATGTAAGGCTGAATATAGAGTTCGAAACACCGATAAAGGGAGTACGTGGGGACTACCCACTGGGTGGGTCTCTCTCTCTCAACCCCCCCCCCCTCGAGCAATATGGCCGAAGGTTCATCATCACGGCTGCTCACTTGAGAAATTGCGTCGTTCGATAGGTCCGACCCTTGCTGCTAATTAATTATCCTCGAGAATTGGTATAATTCCGATAATTGTGGCTAAATATGTAGTATTTGATTAATTTGTAGTGGAGAGCAACTGTTAAAGTTTTTTTAAACATCGATGCTGCCAGCTTTTATTACCAGGATGGAATCTTTATTTATGTTATTAGCTACAACGAGTAATAAAAACAATAATTAAAAAAGAAATAAATCGGATTACATGAAATGAATGTTTCTATTTCAAATACTAAAATTTTGCTAAGTACAATAACAATTTATTCCACACGTTGTATTTGTTTATTTACATAGAGAAATTTGAGCTAAAAAACTAAAAATATTTGTATATACATTAAAGCAGTATCTATTGTGAAATACTTTACATTCAAATCGTAATTTTTCAAGGTGTTGAACAAGTGAATCATTGGGATGTCATTATTTAGATAGACAGATAGATAACTAGAAGAGACTTAGTAAGAAAGAGAGAGAGAGAGAGAGAGAGAGAAGTAGATGACAGTATTAACCCCATCGAAAGTAAAGCCAAGATATCTCATCTAAAATATAAGGCTTAAGTATATAATTGTTGCGCGTGAGGGTTAGCAAAAGAGGGGAGCTTAGAAGGCAGAATGAGTTTTAGGTATGCGAGACTGTCTGCATTTTTCGTTTATATTAATAAATAGCTAGGAGAATTAGTAAAAAAAGGACTGATATAAGATAGCTTATGATGAGTTGTTATTGAGCACATATTAAATGAGAAGCGTTATTACTTTATAAGCTGTGCACTTGTTTCAATTTGCATTTTAATTTTAAAGTTTAAAATAATAAAAAGGCAATATTACAAGTGAAAATATTACGCAATTAATACGATCGACGGTATTAGCATTCTGCTTTTATAAATTGTAATATTACTATTGCAGTTAACATCAGTATCTTCGTCCGTGCCGTGCAAATTATAGAACCTGTGGCTTTAAATATCGACTGTTAAATGCTCAGCTGTTTGTTGAGGATGCAGTAAATAAGTCTCCAGTATGTTACGAAGAAATTTACGATTTAAGCAATACGTTAAAGTTAGCTGTACTTCATAAACATTAAATAGTAATCTCGAGCGGTCGTAGTTTGTCAATTATTCTTCTGGGAAAGTGCAGTGGGTATACATTTAAGCAATATTGGCCTTGTTCATTGCTCGACGTCGTCGTCGTGGTCGTCCACGTTGTCATCGCCGGCCATGGCAGAGGCTGGCACAATTTATTTTTGTGCCGCCGCCGCCACCGCCGCCATCACCTCCACCTCCTACTCCACCTCCACCTCCGCCTCCACCTCCGCCTCTGCCTCCGCCTCCGCCTCCGCCTCCTCCTCCTACTCCGTCTCATACTCCTCTCTTCACAAATAACCGTTTTTTCCTCTGACCGTCCTCCTCTCTCACTCGTTGAGCATCGTCGATGCGAACGAACTCGCTATCCTTTTCTTTCTGCTCTCTTTTTACCTCTTTCTCCTTCATTCGTGCGTCCCTATTCTCTTTTGCTCTTTCTCTCTGTTTCTCTCTTACCCGCGTACGTATGGTGTTAGCAAGATGCTGTGTAATGTAAGAGAAGCTGAAGCCTATAGAAAAAGAAGCGAAGAAAGGAATCTCAGGGGCTTCGTTTCGGTTCTCCCTCCCTCCCGCCAGCCCCTCTCGCCCTCTCCTATCTTGTTCTGGCTGGCTCTTGTTCCGTAGCGTGGCCGGCTGCTTTTGTTCTCCATGGCCCCGAACCTAGACGTTCTTCTCTCTTTTGCTGTATACGGCTTCTCCATGGACTGCCTCCCATTCTATTTACCATCTTTGTATCACCGAGGCTTGTCTAGTCATAGAAATCTTGACCCTACTGGGAGCCGCCGCCGTGTGGTGGATTGCGCCTGCCTTTTCGGGGGTGAAGTCTGGCCGAGCTAGACATGCCGCGCGTCTACAACTATAAGCGTTGATCAATATCCACTCTCGCTTACTCTCACTCTTCTCCTCTCTCCACCGCCTCTCACCAGACAGACGTCCACACGCACTAGAGCACGCATTCACGAACGCACACGCCCACGCTTGCATCCCCCCTCCCTGCCAAACTCTCGATCATGCTGTCTATTTTATATCGCCTAATTTTCCGTCTTCCTTCTGGCGGTTTTTAAAAGTTTTCCACCCCTTGAAGGGAACGTTCCTTAACTTAAACGCTTAATACTCTGATTGTTTACCTTTCGCATTATTCCGCGTACATCAAAGATTCTTTAATTCAAAATTCGATATCTGGTTCATAAATATTACAAGAGACAGTCTTTGTAATAATTTCAAATATTTGATAATTTGCAAGTGCACGTGTTTACTTGAAACATTTATCTGTAATTACGTTTTTTCCTTTTTAACACAAGTGTTTTGTTCATGTGGAAGGACTGAACCACCGACATTGACAACAATATTATTGAATTGGGTCTGTAAAATATAAATTTTATAGTTGCGTCGTGTTCGAGCAATATCAAACGATAAATTTTTTTCTCATAAAATTTGGGAGCATCCAACTTTTAAAATTATTTGTATGTTCTATAAGCAGTGAGGAATAATAATTTTAAGCGGTTATAAAACTCCATTGATACTAGATAGATTTTTTAATTCTAAAAAAGTAATTTTTCAAGAATTTACTTTATTTAACTTGAATTCAGTAAAGTTAAATTATCAAGTAACAGATAAACTAAAATTATGTTATTTGTATATACTTGATATTTTTGTAAGAATAAAATTTGTTTAACAATACCCATTGTATGCCGATAAAAGGAAAAAATTTGAAATACTGCAAGGGTTTAGCATCAATTTAATTTAAATGTAGATAAGACTTGGCTTCTTCATTATTCTTATCCAAATTTTAATTGCATATAAATTAGTTGCAACGCCTGAAGGAAGTCTAGGGTAAAAGTTATAATACGAGTGTATACACACTTCAAAATTGACGGATCATTAAAACATTAATTGTTTACCAAGCGAATATCTACATCTTTGAGCCAGGAATATCATTATATAAGAAACAAAAGAAATGCCAAGATAAAGTTGTAGCGCAAATGCGCATGCGTTAAAGTAAGCATCAGCAAAGTCTGGCTAGCTCACGGTTTAGTTGGCGCGCTATTTTATTCGTGTAAAATATGTTTACGTTGCATGTGAATAAAACGGCAAAGGCCTGACAAAAATGAAATCTGGGCTTGGCTGTCTGTTAAATCGTCCCAACAACAGCGACGAGTTGAAAGAACCTGTTGCACGTTTTTACATGCGCAGTCCGATCTCGGGGGCCGTGCGCGCGCCCGCCTATCATCGATGCGAAAAAAGAGGAACGGCTGAAAAATAAACGCCACGGTGTGACAACAATTGGAGTTCACGCGCCGACTGCGTGTATACAAATCCATTCAAGAATCCGTCGCGTAACGCCGATACCGGACTCTCGAGATTCGCTACAATTTTCCCGTCGTGAGCTCGCATTGCTTTATAATTAAAAACTACCTGAATCGATTAATTAATCATTGAAAATTGTACAGCATTCGATAAAAATTTTCGGCATGTGGATTCATGGGAATATAAATATATATGTTTATATGGGATGGGGAAAATTGTAGTCAGCGTAATATTACAGATTTGCAAGATATCAATCTTGTTATATTGTTATATTTTATTACTGTAATAGTTGGATTGTGTTATAAAATTAACTTACTTTAATTAAATCTTATCATCTGATATTACATGTACCAATGTTTAACAGAATTCGAAATAAAATATCATTTTACTGTAAACTTATAAAAAGTTAACAAAAAACTGTTTTCGCACAAGACGATCAGAAGACCATCATCGGTTATTTCGAATGTGTAGTAATTTAAAATTATCACTAAAATATAATACAAACTTTATACTTACAAGACTACAAAAGAAATTTATTGACATCGCTCCTTTGCACCCTCTAAATTTATTATTAAAACACCGTAATAGAACGCCTTTCATTACTATACGAATCTAATTGGTGTGTTATGACCAATTTAAATATTTTTTGTTTAAAATTTATAAAAAAAACCCTTTATACATACAATAGCCTATTAATGTATTAATTGTTTAATATGCAGCAAAAGCTGTAAAAGTTTATTATCTAGTTTTTATATGCTACTATTTTACAGAATATACTACCAGGAATAAATACTTAATAATAATGATCCAAGAATGCATTTATACTTAATTTAATAAGTTAGCGTTAACAAATGTTGTTTAATTATATTAAGTTACTTATTTTTTAATTTTATCGATATTGCATTAACCAACATTTTGATAAGGATGATTAATTTACTCAATATTGAAAAAGATTCGTTTTAAAAATATTGACTAGCAAACAAATATTTCTTTATCAATTCCGTAAGTAAAACATAATTCTTAAAAAGTAATGTAATTTTAGTTAAAAATTACGATTTAGATTTTTCTCATTCGTCAAATGTCTTTTCTTCATTTGTAACAAAAGTCAAATGCTGTTAAAAGTTAAAATATTACTAAAAGTGAAAATTTTAATCCATTTATTTATCAATATACATGAAGCTAAAAGTATTTAAAATAATTAGTAATTGCAGAGCTATAAGTTAAATACGATAGTTGATGAATGCATTTCCTAGCATTTAAATAAAATACAAAAAAAAATTATTTTGAAACATTTCGAAATGTAACCTTCTGACTTAAAGTATTGCAAAACAACTTTGCTCGATGAATCTTTATCCAGTGCTAATTGTTTATATTTGTGAGTACGAATATTTATGAATTCGATAATCTATTCGTTTTAAAAAAATTTATTATTTCGCGAGTAAAATTTTTTATTCTATAAATTCTGATAGTAAAAAGTTTTTTTTTAACTACCACAGATGATTTTTTAATTAATAATATTGGTACTATTGTAATTAATATAAAATATATGAAGAATTCAAAAATATAATGTAAAATCTTCCCTATTTAGTTCGATAAGCTTTCAAAAATCGTGCCGAATTTACAGGTAATCTGGAGTAAAGTGAAAATTCTACTTGATCAAAGAGGGTTCTTGCTCGAAAAGCTGTAGAAAAGACCGAATTCGCGTTATTCTTGGAATAAATGGCTATACTCAGAATCGGCAGGTTAGCGGCACTCCTTTCCTGCGGAAAAAAGCGAGAAGAGAGAGGGAGCGAGAGAGAAAGAGATATAAAAGAAGGGGGAGAGGTTATGCATCTAAAGTCCACGAAAAGAATCAAGGGGGCGTCTGGAGAAAGAGAGAGAAAGAGAGAGAGAGAGAGCAAAAGAGCGGGCGACATACTCAATTTCGTCCTCCTCTCTCCCTTTCTCCCTTCCCTTCAACTGGCTCCTTCCCTCGGTTAATCGTGCCCCTGCCTTCCGCGCAAAGGTTCACGAACTCTCGTCTCTCAACTTGCTCTGTCCTTCTCCAGGTTTCTCCCTTCTCCAAATTTCTTTCTTTCTACTTCCAATCGTCTGCTATCCTCTTTTCTTCTCTCTTTCTGCATTTCGGTCTTTTTCTAAGCGAACCCGCGTGCGTTCATTCTCCACTCAAGGTCTTTCTTATTCGTTCTTGGTCCTCTCTCTTTCTCTTCCTCCCTCTTCCTTCCTCTTACACCCTTCCCTCTTTTTTATCCGTACGTACAAGCGTGCGCCCACTTATACATGCGCATGCACATGCACGTGAACTCATAGGCTTCTGCGCGTGCATACACATTTATGTACATCTTACTCTTCCGTTTTTTTCAAATCCCAGGATTCCTCTTTCCATTTTTATTCTGTGAAACATTTCTGATCACCATTCTGATCTACTGTATCGCAGTACCCTGTGGTTATTTAATGGCTCCCGTATGCGCGCACCAATACGACCGAGCTTAGCTATTAATGCGTAAGTACGTACACGCAAGTTCTCGAGACCTTTTTAATAAACTTTCGAGGCCTTCAACGACTAACTACATCGCGAACTCGGCTCTAAGGATATGCATGTACTTTTGTTTTTGAGCTTTAATTATCTAGCGACTGTTTCAGACGGTTATTAATGATACTCGGTTCAAGGGATGTAAGTTTCCATACATTTGATTGTTATAGTTTGAATGTTCTTATTGCCTTACAATTATGTAATCTTAGGAATCAAATATCTATGGTCATACTCTTATTTATCGTATTCAATTTTACTAATATAAATATTTACAAAAATATTTTACCCTTTATGTATTAAAAATTTGGATTGTACTGTTAGAATATTAGTAAATCTATACCTTATCGATCCTATAATTGAGCAATAATATTTAATAATAAAAATTTATATTTTAACGATGGGGAAGTTAATTTTTTAATGCAATGAGCTACTATTGTGTTTCATAGATAACCCGGGCAACTTAAAAAGCTTTTGTCTATGCGGACCGTATTTACTAGTTCATTGAGTAGAAAAAGTCCAGGATAGCCCGACTAGATATCCTAGTTCAATGCCAGAAGTATCGTGTCGAGTGGTAAAGGTGCACGTTTGTGGTCGGGAGACCGGCAGTCTCGAAAAGCAGAGCATAATGCCTGAAATTAGTAGAAATTTCGGTATTGTAACAGACTTTTGAAAATGCATATGCAGAGGGTATTTGAAAAGAAGAAAAAATTATGCGTGATTAGCCGGTAGTCGGAGCTTAATATAATTCAAGATAGCAAGACGAACGCGAACGTGTCGAGTTACAAAATGACCAACATAATGTTGAATTGGTCTTGGGCTTAACAGACAAATGATACAATCAGGTGACGATCCGATGATTTTCTCGATGAAATCCGTTCAATACGCGGTAATTAAAAAATTCTAAAGCCCTCTATAACTGGCACGCTATTAGCTCCATTGCATAAAATCTTGCACGCATGAAAATTCCTGAACACACGTATAATGCTACACATGTCCGTTTTCCTCTCTACCATCGTGACCCATGCGACGCACAACTACATTAACCCAGGCGCTTGGCTCGCGAATATCTCGTATTACGCTCCTGTGCGAATCGAGGCGGTGCCCTTCCTTTCTCTCACTTCTCCGTTCTCTCCTTCTCTCTGCGTGTCTTGAAAACGAGGGAAGCAGAGCTGTGAAGACGGAAGAAAGGAAGGCGAATGAGCGAACGATCAAGCTAGAGAGTGAGAGTAAGGGAGAGAGAGAAAGAGAGAGAGAGAGAGAGCAAGTGATCGAAAGCGCGAGAGGGGCGTGAGAGAAAGAGAAGAAAGCGTAAGCAAACTGGTTTGACGTCGAGTCTGGGAAAGAGAGGGAGAGACGGTTAGGCCGCCGCCGGCGGCGACGACGGCGACGACGACGGCGACGACGACGACGACGACGACGACGACGACGACGACAAATGCTGAGAACTGGAGGGGGCTGGTGGCGGTGAGCCCGATGGCGGCGGCGGTGGGGTGGCGAAAATAAGGCCTGGCAAGTGACGGTGGGACCTGCGGCGCAGTCGTAGCCACTGCCGCCGCCGACGCCGCCGCCGCCGCCGCCGCCGCCGCCGCCACCACCGCTGCCACCACCACCGCTGCCACCACCGCTACCATAGTTGCCGCCTCCCCGCCGCCGCCGTTTTTCTCTCTTCTCTTGCAACGGCGCTCCACCAGCGCTGCAACGCTCCGAGGAATTGTGAGTCGCGGCAGTCCAATTTATGCATTACGGCTATGTAGGCACACCGCCGCGCGGCACCCTGGCGGTAAAATTCAACCACAATTCGAAAGAAGGAGCGCTTTTCTCTCTCACACACACACACACACCCCAAACAAATATACACATAAATACGTAAGTCGTCTCCCACACTTACACGCCTCCGCTCTCGCCCTCACTCCCCTGTTCACCCTCTTCCTCGGACACATACACCCACACATACATACGGCCACAATCTCTCCTCTCTGCCTGTCCGTTTCCCTAATTCGTCGTCACTCTGTCACACCCACAAACACGCACACACATAAACGCACGCACGCATTCACGTACACGAATAAACGCACAAACTCCTTCCCAGCCGCTTTTGGAGTCTCGGATAAAGTTCAGTGAAACGACGACGGAGACGACGTAGTTAGTGTTGCACCGCAAAAACTGTAAACGGGCGGTCGTTTCGACGAGTCACGTATAAAAAAAGTGTGCCACTGCTGGATCCCGTACCTCCTCCACGAAACGCAAGACGATCCTCACACACCTGTCTCGACTTCCCACCCTCTACAAATTCCTCTATCTCTTTCGTCGCGCTCACAAAAAAAAGAAGCAACAACGGTAACAAAAAAAAAACGGCAACAGTAACAAAAAATATAAGTAACAAGTAAAAGGAAATTATAAGTTACGAAGCACTTCCGGAGCTCCGCCAAATTCAGTGAAATAAGTAATTTGACAACGGAAAGTTTGACCGCGGATCGCGAGTGCCTACGCAGCGGAACAACATCACGTCAAAATTTTAAAGAAGTTGGGCGGAGAAGGAAGACGATTCGGTGATTATTGGGAGAGGAGCGAGGAACACAAGAGGAACCAGCGGCCTCAATCCAAAATCGGCGGATGGGAAGAAAGTGTTGGTCAACTCCGGGCTAGTGAACGCTCAACTCGGTTTCTTCCGCCCGCGCGTTATCGGTGTGTGAATACAGTTCTTCTTCTTTATCTCGCAATGCTTGCGTCAGCCTCTGTCTCGCTCTATTTTTACTCTCCCCCTGCCCGGCAGCCCCTCTAACCAATCGTCCCCCCCCCGCGTCCCTCCCCGGCTATCGCTCCACTTATACCTCTGTTGCACCTGCGAGGGAGGACAACGCGATTGGAGCGTGCGCCTAAGAGGGAGGCAGAGCGCGTGCGAGCGTGTATGTGTATGATGGAGTGTGATTGAAAGTCGAGAGTGAGAGGGGGAGTGAGTGAGAGAGGAAAGTAAGTGATGGCGACGACATAAGGAGGAAAGAGACGCTTTTGTGAGAAAGAAGCCACAAGTCGTCTGGAAAAGAACAAGTGTGTTGTTCCTCTTTCCTCTCACTCTCTC
This sequence comes from Kradibia gibbosae, assembly GCA_018907135.1. NCBI lineage: Eukaryota > Metazoa > Arthropoda > Insecta > Hymenoptera > Agaonidae > Kradibia > Kradibia gibbosae. The sequence continues at coordinate 1,446,102 of JACCHX010000003.1, read as the reverse complement.
TCTCTCTCTCTCTCTCTCTCTCTCTCACTATCTCTTTTTTCTATATAAATATATATATATATATATATATACTAACACACACATGCCCATACACATATAAATTTCCTATCAATGTACATATATATACCACCTCATATATTTAATATGGGTTTTTAGTCGTAGACCGTGACCATGTGTTTATTATCGTTCAATGTCTTGATAATGAACTATAAGGGCCGTCGTTAGGTTTTAGAATCCCTAAGGGAAGCAACGGTTTTAAGCGGCGAAACGGAATCTAAGAATGGGGAAGCCGCGAGGTAGATAGAAAGAAAGGGGTTTGAAGTTACTTAGCTATCAGTTGATTGCAACATTTAAAATTACATTTCCCCTTATCCTCCCGCCCCGATTGATTGTCAATAGCTGTCATTCTAGAAATTGCTTCTCGCACCTCTCGCCTCTTTCAATTTTCGCGTTTCGTCAAAGTAATCTTAAATCTCTCGATGTAGCATCGAGCGGACTTCTTTCCCCTGCATCCTCCTTGCATTGATATTTGAAGCGCGTTCATGCGCGTATGGCCGTGAGAAGGTGAACCGCTAGCGCGCCACAAAACTATAACCGGTGATCTCCATAAAGTATACGTGCGTGCGTATTGGTGGAACGCCACAGGTATGCGTTCCCCATTCCTTTGCATTCTCTTTTCTCTTTCTCTCTCCGACCTTTTCTCTCGCCCCGTGCAGGGTGAATTTGGCTTGAGCACAATGCATGCATGTTGTCGTGGAGTGAATACGTTGGACAAATATACACTTTTATTGTGTACACTCTGTATAGAGCGCATAGTGCAGTTGTTGCCGGGGACTTTCACTTGCGCGATTTTTTTGGGAATTTGCCACATGCAGGTGAAACCTTCGTTTGCATTACTTATCAGGCTTAATATATGCATATGTAGTTATGAGTATCGGTTGGTCAATTTTGCCTTGAAAAGCTTTCTATTGTTTACAAGGATTTGTTTCTCTTAACAATCTTTCTTACAGTTTTTTTAGTCATTTTTTTGCTGTTCAATTTATTACGAATCAAAAGAACTTCTTTCATTCTTGTAAGCAGCGATAAATTTGATAAATTTGTAGATGTTCGAGTACTTCCATTTATGAATTTTTCGCGAATACGAAAAGTTTTTCTTAAAGAAACGATGCCTCGCTGCGTGTTTAGGAAGACGCCCGGTACATCATATTTTAAAACGAGTGCGAGCGAGATTACGAATGCTTGGATGCCACCGTGGCGGGAGTCGACTCGCTGCTGTATATGCGAGTATATTCCCTTTCTCTCTCTTTTTCTATCTCTTTCTCACTCGCTCATTCTTACTGGTCACGCTTGCTCACATACTTATATTCGTGTCTCGCATACAGACGCGGATGCGCGTGCGCCGCGCACCCGTACGTTCGTCGGGCGAATTCGCAATGCGCCGAAAACTTGGAGTAGAAAAAGGCTTTTCCGGCTAGACGCAGGCTACCGGTATTTCTCGCCTGCGCTCGAAATCTCTAACGACGTCGCCGCCGGCGGCGTCGTCGACTACGTTTTCTCGAAGCGTTTTTCTCCTTTTCCCGCAAACTCCCTTGCGGCGTCGTTGCCCTTCCTCCTCAGACTCCACGGCTAGTCTCGGCTGGTTTTCTTATCTGCGGACGGCGTGTCTCGTGCGCTTCTATTTTTGAATCCCCCTACCTATACTGGACTCGCCGACGTATACCACACACGGCGGGGCGCGAATTCACGCACGCACGCAGCGATAGCGCAAAATCAAAGCTCAAGTAAAGGCTTTTCGCGCCTCTTGTCCAGATCCTTGTCGCTATGGGCTCTTATTCGCGACCAAAGAATACAAAAAGCTACTCTTCGACCAGGCGAGAAGTAGCGCGTCATCGCGGTGCTTTTACAGCGCCTGTTCAGTGCATTATTGTACGCGTCGAGGTTGGGCCGGTGGATTCTCGAGACTCGACGTGCGCGACTTTTGAGGCTCTTTCTGCTCGGAGTCCGAATTAAAGAGTCGCGAGGGGCTACATAACTTATTAAAAAACATCCCACCCGCTGCGATCGGCGAAGTAGAACGCGATGGGACATAAGGAAGAAACTGCAAGCGATTACAATAACCGGCATAAAGAAGTTCAACCGTGCAGCGCCGGAGAGAATTGATGCTTAATTTTAGTATCGCTCGCCGTAGAATTTGTCAAGATTCCGTTCCTGAAGCTTAGCCGGAGATGCGCATTCCGACGATGTGCCAGGTTCTTAAGTCCACCACCGCCACCTTCCGCTTCAAGTTCCCCCATCCGACCGACTCGTCCCGTCGCTCATTACTATTACTACTGTTATCATTAGTTAATTATGTTTTTCATTATAAAGTTTCGAGGACCAGGGTAGAAGCAGCGTTCATTGCCCGATGCGCGACCATCTGCGACTACGGAACTGTTGTATCGCGGCGGCGGGGGGAGGGTGGAGAGCCCGAGTTTTCCGATTTCGACCAGGCCGTGTTAAAATAAAGACGCACGAGAATGAAAGAAGGAGGCCTCGAAATTCGTTGATCCGATGCAGGCGCTCACGCATTCACGCACACAATCGCGCACGCATTTGGAGCAGTCTGTAAAATTGCAGTTTGCGAGAGAAAGACCCTGGGCGTTTTATGGCGAGGGGGCGAGGGGCGGGCCGAGGGGAGAGAGCGGCGCAGCGGCTGGTCGCTCGTCTGGCCGGGGGAAGGCGGGTGGTGAGGGTTGGCTTGGCTGTGTGTGTGTACGTGTGCGCGCGGCAAGAGACGAGAGAAGCGCCTCGAGGTTGAGAATCGCAGCCGGTCGTCGCCGAGGCGAGCGAACTAACGAACGAACGGCCGCCAAGCGAAAGGAAAAAGAGAGTAGCAGCAAAGGGGCATGATAGAAGGTAGAGAGAAAGAGAGAAAGAGAAAGAGAGAAAGAGAGAGATAGAGTGGCAAACTGCTCTTCGCTGTCTCCCTCCTTCGCTCCCGTAGAGTACGAAAGCAAGCGAGTTGGCAGCAGCAGCAGCAGCACCACCAGCTCGGGTCGGACTGGCGGTTCGTTGGTCGCCTTACCGAGTGCATATTGCATGGCGAACCACGAAACCGTTCTTCGTATGCATGTGCCCCAGACGACTGAAGCCGCGTATAAATGCACGTTTGCCCGCCGTTTGTTTCTCTTTGCCCCTGTACTTGCCCGCGCTCACGTCTATGCGTGTCGCGTCCGTTTTTTTTCGTCCCGGAGATGCTAGTGCGCCTCTGCCTGTGTGCGCTCTCCCGTACGTGTGTCCGTTAGAGATCGTACGTAAGTATGGAACAGAGTCAGGGGTTCGTCGGGTGCGAGCGATCGTCGGGATCGAGTTGCTTCTTTTCCTCCTTACGTTAAAATTCTTTCTTTGCTTCTGCTCTCCTGCACAGCTTCGGACGGCTCAGGCCCAGACGAATGTGCGCGAATTTTGCTTTGTAAGTGTAGGTAAGCTCACACACACACACACATACATACATACAAACATACAAACATACATACAAACATACAAACATACATACATACATACATACATACATACATACATACATACATACATACATACATACTTGTATATATATATATATATATAAGTATGCGCCTGCACTTTCGTACATTCATCGATGCCCCGTTGAAAGTTGGACAGCTACGAACGTTGAGGATTATATTAAACGAGGAGTTCTATTTGTTATTTATGCCCTATATAAGCGCCTAGCCATCATAAGATTCATGCTTAAAAATACGTAAATGCCTTTCTTTATGATTGTAAATCAGTTCAGATTTTAGAGATTTAAAAATAGTTCTATGTACAATAATCTTATGTTTATTATGTTTATTATTGTATGAAAGACTCGAAGTTTTTTAATTAACATACTTTATTGGGCTTAGGAAAGCTAAATTTGTTATGTATTATTAATATTCTATTCTTATAGTAGTAATTACTCGGTAGTTTGTATGACATTTCAATTTTATATCTCTAGCTGTGGGATCTGAACCATATTACTCCTTCTTAGGTGGATTAAGTGTAATGATGATTGCCTTTCTTATTTGTATTTTTTATACGTATTAGTTTTTGACGAATCGTGCAAATATCAAATAAAAACTCGTTTGATTTTTGAAAAAAGTGAATTTCTCTACTTAGAAAGTATATATAAAAAATTCTTTCCCAAAAATATTGTATAAGAAAAGCAAGACTTTTTTTATCTTATCATGAGATAAGTAAAATAAAAAATTACAATACCATTTATTAATGAAGGAATTTAATTATCATTGAGTTAGTATTTGTTGCATATTAATCAGATAAACGTAGGGAGACGCAATCGGATCAGCTTTGTTCAATTTGTAAATTTACTATAAAAACGATATAATAGTTTTTGCATCTAGTAAGAATAATAGTAAAAGAGTCGTTTATTTTGAGTACAAGAGCCGAAATAGTTTGTACGTTGCCATGCACATACAAGGATAAAATTAGAATTGTATTTAACCAAACAAATTAATTTTCCTGTTAACAGGAATTATTTTGCACGCCGAGTAAGAATATAAACAAAAGGGCGGTAATGTCAATTTAAAGTTTTTAACTCGGCGAGAAAGCCTGTTGAAGTAAAAATAGAGCACACGTGTATGACGTGTTGATCTGAGTTGTAGAATATAAAATTGTTAAAAAATTTTAATAAAAAATGCGGACGTTAGTATCGAATGCCAACTTGAAGGCGTATTAAAATTGACAGCAGGAAAGGCTAAAACGGTAATGGTAATATTGACATTTGTTTATAAATTGAGCAATTCGTAAGAAAAGTAGATGCACGCTAATCTAATCGCTCGTAGGCGAATGAATGTACGTGGCCAGCCGACCAACGCATTCCGACGCTCTCAATCGTTTTGACAAGAACCGGCGTCTCCGCGCTCTCAACACGTGTACTTGCACTATACACCCTACACGTTCGATAGTATATAAAGCCTGCGTGGTATAAATATTTGGCAGCGTGTTTGCGATTATGGCGCGAGAAATGCACGGGAGCACCAGTGCGCGTGCCTAGTCATTCATAATCGGCCATCGTAACGTGCAATTAAGCGCGCCAATACGGTCTCTCGAAAATTCATCGTCAAAGTAAGAGCGACAGCGGGAAAGATAATAAGCTTGCTAATAAGGGATATAATTTTGGTGGCTAGTGACTTCTTCACGTTGGATGCACGGGTAAGTTCCTGTGACTAATAAGAAGGGAAAAAAGAGAGCGCAGAATTATTCCCTCTCTCTCTCTCTCTCTCTCTCTCTCTCTCTTCCTTTGGAAAGAGGGGGAGAAAAGAGAAAAGTCGGGGGTCATTCGCTCCCCCATCCCCTCACACCCTTTATGCTCACTCTCTCTCTCTCTCTCTCTCTCTTTCACACACACACACGCGCGCGCGCGCGCAGCATCGCCGTCGAGTATCACGTGTACGAATAATTCATTGTAGTGACGCGACGGGCGGTGAGGCGGCGCGGAGGGGACCTCGAGGAACGAGCGCGTTAGTGGGTGGGTGGGAAATATTCGCGAGCGGTCGCGCGTATCTTTGCGCGTCGTTTTGTGAGCCCCGTAGGTCTTGCCGATTCGTGGCTCCCTCGCGAGTCGCCGTCAGAAACTTGCCTCAATTGGAAGCGAAAGGAGGGACCCCGGTATTTATATATATATATATATATATGTGTGTGTGTGTGAACGCCAAACAGCACACACACACACACACGTGTACATAAATGTGTACACGAATATCGGTGACGGGTTGCGCGGGGCCGTAGGAAGGAGCTGGGTAGTTGGTAGGGGAGCCAGCGGACACGTTGCGAAAGTAAAGGCGCGGCAAGCGCGGGGCTGTTGCCGCCGTCCCCGTCGTGTCTCCCTCCCCCTCGGTGCTGATCCCACCATGTACCGGGCTATCGCGCCCTACTCCGCGTACGTGCGGCTCGTCGACGTTTCCTCTCCTCTCATCTTTTTCTCTCTCTCTCTCTCTCTCTCTCTCTCTCTCTTTCCACTCTCACTCCACTCTCCTCGACCCTGCGCGTTCGAGTCTTTCTATATCAAAAACGCGCGCCTGCCTCTACCCATGGGAGGGAGAGAGACTGAGCGAGTGAGTGCGAGAGAGAGAGCGGGGGGGGGCAAGAGATAGAGAGAGAGAGCGAGACCCCCTCCACCCTTGCACTCCCGTCGCTTTCGCCGTCGCCGCCACCTTCCCCTGACTCCCCACCTCACCGCACCCTTGCGGACTCGCGCGCTGCCATGTCTCGAAGTCCGAGACACAGTGAGTGTGGCCGCTCTGTCGAGCCTCCGTCTGGCCGCCGCGGGAAAGTCGCGCAACAAACTCCCAGTACCAGAGGGGGTTTCTTTTTAATTCGGTATCGGGCCGAGACCCCGTACGATCTTTAGCTGCCCGAAGACACGAGCGCGGCCAAGCAGGTAAACACATCCCGCGGAGGAGCCGCAATTGCGCGGGTGGTCAAGTTGACGCCGATATTACAATGGCTCAGTGATTATTTTGGCCGATCGGCTGGCGGCGGTCTGTGCCCTCTGCCGCCGTCGCGCTAAGAGGACGCGTATGTCGCCGAGCTTCCTTCTGACTGACCTTTCCCCCGACCGCCCCTCCCCGTCGTCCCGCGCTCTCCTGCCTCACCGCCCCCGTCCCCCTACGTCCCGCACCCCGTCAGACTCCGCGTCGACCTCCTCCTACTCCTCCTGCTCCTCCGCTTCCCGCTCAGCCGCAAGCCCGGTCTATTCGCGCAAGATGGAGAATGTGCGTCGGCTGAGCGCCGAAACGCTGAGTGCCAATGTCGTTTGAGTTTTGTGCGCGACGACTCCTCGAGTGCGTGAGCTCGCTTTAACGAGGCCCGGCCGAGTCGGCGACCCTCGCGTTATATACGCGCTCCATTGGCTTTGGCTCTTTCCTGCCTCTTCTTTCTCCTCTCTCTCTCTCTCTCTCTCTCTCTCTCTCTCTCTCGTCCCTTTGTGCGCGCGTACATTGCCACTGGCATCCGTTGCTCGCGAGCACTTTTGCAACTGCCGGTTATAGCGTGTAGGAGCTACGCGCCGTGTCGTATCGTATACACACACGCCCGCCAATTGCACCAGTCACCAGTGTCACCACCAGCACATCGACAGTGGCCCTCATTCTCCACCCTCCTCTCTCTTGCCTCCGACGCCGTCACCGTGTTCCGACCGAAACGCTCTGCTGCTCGACCGCCACCGAATCATCGCACGCTGCGCTACTCGACGACGAGTCATGCGTGTATTATTGGGTCTTCATCGCATGCTTTATCGCTCCTCTGCTCTCTCTCTCCCTCTCTCTCTCTCTCTGCACGGCGCAGGAAGTGCGGGGACAAGTGCATCGCGAGGATGCGCTACTAGTCACGACAGCCGAGCGCGTGTTTATTGCTGCTCGAGCCGGCCAGCGGATATCCAAGACTTTCCCGCCTATCCTGCGCTCGACGGCGCCGCGAGGGAAAGCTCTGGTGTTTTGGATACGTGCCTCGCCCTCCGCCACGCTCCGTCGCCCTGTTGCTTCATCTGGCTTTACCCCTCCGCAGTCCCCGAGAGACACTGTTAGACCTTTGGCTTCTCCTCCTTGACCTCGATATCATCCCGAACGCTCCTTCGCCCTCCCTCTCGCGACCGTCGCTGGTTGCACTCAACTTATCGTCCAACGCATCCCGAGATCCGCGAATGCACAAAATATCAACTCTCTCCTGTCGATACATACCCTTCGGTCTCGTCAGTCTGCTGTCGTCTTCTCGTGGAAGGTCGAAGTAGCAAAGAGAAAAGAGAAACGGGGACGCAAAAGCCCTGGATGACATGGGGTGACAGCGTCAAGGGCCAAGGATCCTGCGAGTCCGATTTGTTTACGGGCCTCGTTATTGTCTGTCCCGTTGGTGACTTAACTACTTGCTAGGCCTCTTTGATCGGGGCTTTTAAGTAGAGAAAAGCCCGCCAGCGTGCGCCGCTCCATTGCACCGTGTACATTTTCCACTGCGATGGCAGCACGTTGGTAAAGGACGCGATACGCGACTGTAGTAGGGAGGGAAATATTTTGGTCCGGGACACTTCCTTCTCTGTTAAATTCTGACACGTTCACACCCTATGCTTTCCCTCTCTCCCGCTCCAAGCCGCCTTTTCCTTCACGGCGAGACCTTCTTGCTCTCTCATGCTCTCTCTCTCTCTTTCTCTCTTTCTCTCTCTCAATCTTCTCTTATCTCTTGTCTCATCCGGCCGGAGTTACGTCCTTTTATCCGTATTAGCCCCTGAGGTTGTGCGCGGTATTATTTGCTTAATGTTGTCGAGGGATCGATCTTACAGTATTAACTGGATCCTTGTCTGTAGATACAAGTAAATTTTGACCATCTCGATATATCTTTATTCGCTTATGAAGGTCCTGCGCTGCACCAAGCGATATTTTATTTATTTTTAGCGTAAAATGCATTGAAGACTGACAATTAACACGATTAAATATATTGCATCTATTCGAGTGTGTGCGAAATGTTGTCAATTTTAATTTTGTTTTTTTTTTTGTTTTTTTTTTTGTTTTTTTTTTTTTTTTTTTTTTTTTTTTTTTTTTAATAAAAATCTTAAAACATTGTTTCTTATTGAAGAACATCTTTTACATAAAGCCAAAGCAAATTAATATAAAAAGTGACACTATGTTCTTGAATTTTACACTTCTAAGTTTATAAAGTCAATAAAAAGTTTTAAAAATGCCTATAAAAAATGCAAGTAATTTTTTTAATTAATCATGCTTTTTTTCTATATTAAATTAAAAGACATGGCAGAAGGGAACGGGGAAATAAAGGCAGAGGACAAACAGTCCAAGGAAGAGATGGAGTACATTGAGAGAACCGAAGATTACTCCAAGCTTATACAATATGGGCTGACTGAGAAAGTTGCTGGCAAGCTCGATGAAATCTACAAGACTGGAAAACTTGCTCATGTAGATCTGGATGAGAGAGCATTGGATGCACTTAAGGAATTCCCTGTTGATGGAGCGCTCAATGTCCTTACGCAGTTCCTGGAATCAAATTTGGAACATGTATCTAATAAGTCAGCATACTTGTGCGGAGTTATGAAGACCTATAGACAGAAAAGTCGTGCTGGTCAAGGAACTGGCAGTACCAGCACAACACCAAAGGCACCTGATGAAGATAAAATAAAGGTCGGTCTGATACAATTCTGTTTAAAAAAAAAAAAAATTTAAATATTAAGAAAATAAATTGAAATTATAATTCATTGATTGAGCAACAATCATTTTTATGAAGCTGTGGACTAAATTTTAATAATACTGTAAATATTTTAATAATGAAAAATCACTAACTGTTGGACTTTTTTTATAGATGATACTAGAAAGAACTGGCTATCCATTGGATGTAACCACTGGGCAAAGAAAGTATGGAGGTCCACCACCAAATTGGGAAGGCGCAACACCTGGCACGGGTTGTGAAGTGAGAAAGCAACTTTTAATATTAACAAAGAGTAGATCCTTTCAGTACCTTGTATTTAATTATCAATAATCTTAAAAAAGGTATTCTGTGGAAAGATTCCAAAAGACATGTACGAAGACGAGTTGATACCACTTTTTGAAAAATGTGGGAAGATTTGGGATCTCAGGTTAATGATGGATCCTATGACAGGCACAAACAGAGGATATGCCTTTATAACATTTACAAATAGGGATGCAGCACAACAAGCTGTTAGAGAGGTATGTTCAAATCATCTTAATACTTACACGACTGTCCTCCTTGTATCATGTACAATCTTATCTTTTCTCATTCCCATTAGTTGACTACCATGCCGCTATGGATTCATTGGATCTTTTTATTTATTTATTATTTACAAAATTCTAAAAATGTTACAAAATTGTTATTGCTACCAGAGCTTACTCTTAAATAAAATGTTTAACTACAATTTCTATATTTTCTATAAAGTATACTTTCAATTTAGTCCTCAAAGCACATTTTTTTCTTTTATTTTTTTTTTTGTTAAACATTTTATTTAAGTGTTGATACACCTATATGTGGCTTGTTCTGTGTTCGTTTCTTTGTACATGGTAGTAGTTATTATAAGTGTTTAATACATCCTTGTTAATGAATCCTTACGAAACAAGACAAGTTTTTTTATCAAAGTATTTTTCGTATTAATTTTAAAACAAATCAATGAACAATCCACATGAGTTATTTTTTTAATTTTTTTTTGTTACCATACATATATACATATATATACGTATATATATATTATCGGTACACATTATATATATATGTATATATATATATTTATAAATATAGTTATATACATATTTATAATTTTTCATAGCCATATACATATATACATATATTTATATATCCCTGACCATTTTTATTCATAGTTAAAATACATATGCATACTGACATCCAATTTGTATCCCGAATCAAATGTTTTTGTGTTGTGTAATGGAGATTTAAGCAACGCAATATTAACAGTGTTCTACGGATGAGTTTCTTTTCCAGCTCTCCTCTTTGCTCAGTGGGCAAAATTGGGAGTGGAGAACCTTCCTGGACAATAATAGTTTTAATAAAAAAAAGAAAAAAAAAAATGAAAAATAAGTAAAATAAAGTGAATCAAAATGAAAAAACCGTGAAAGTAAAGTAAAAATTCCAGGCAATCTTGGTTAGGGTACAATTACCAAACTGGTCTTACATTTTATTGGACAGTGACAATTTTTGTAACAAAATTTTGTGAAAAATTGGTTAGGCTAAAAGATTTGTTACAGGAGTGCACGAGCGTTAAAATTAACGCGAGAGCACACGCCGGTTCCTATCTTGTGAAGATTCGAGCAACAAACCCCCTGCTAGAATGGAGATCCACGCCATGCTATTAAATAATTAAATTTTTTTTTAGTTATTTTTGTTTCGATGTTTATTGGCTTATAAACGTTACATCCAAGGACATTTCGGTAATCCGAAAATTTTATTTTATCTTTCGGCCTGATTTTTTTGTTTTTTTTTTTTTTTTTTTCTAAAGAAAAAAGAATGGAAAAATTCTCCTTTATTTTGTGATACAAAATTTCTTTCTTTTTTTATTTTTTATCAAAATCAAACAAAATTAGGCATGTGTGTGTTTTTTCTTCATCCCACAGCTCGATAATTACGAAATAAAACCCGGCAAGAATCTGAAAGTAAACATTAGCGTTCCTAATCTACGACTTTTCGTGGGGAACATACCAAAGTCAAAAGGCAAAGAGGAGATCTTGGACGAGTTTGGTAAATTAGCAGGTAAAGTGAATTCGAGGCGTGTGTTTACCTATACCTTCAATACCTACCTTTACCTGCCTCTTCTTACTACCTTTGTACTAAAGTAAACAATAAGAGAGTGGTAGATTATAAGTAGAGTTGGTCTGCATCATTGCTACGAGAATTATTTTGTCATGTATTATTACATCATTAGTGTAAGAGAGCATCGCTGAATGCGAGCTTTTGAATACGAATGCTTAAAGAAAATCTCGTCCGATCAATGAACACTTCTATTATCATTGGTCGGATATAGATTTACATTCGTGTTATAATTTTGGCACATCTCTCTATACATATGTATGTGTATAGAATATATAAAAATTTTTTGTGTATAAGCACATTCATACATATATTATATACATACATATATGTATATATACATATATATACATATATATATATATATATACATGTATATACATGCATATAAAGAAAAATAAAAAAAGAAGAAATATACTCTTGGTCAGTCTCCTTGCCTCTCGGTTTATTAGTGAACAGTAAAACACCTCTCTGGTCCAAGTCTTCTATTCCTCTCATATTTAGGTTGAGTTATGAGTTATGCACATATGTCCAAGGACAATTGTTAAATGTAATTTAATAAGCTATTGTAAATTTTATTTACACAAATGTACCCGATTATGTTTGTTCGAGTATAGTTGTGTAAGTATAAAATTCACGTGGAGCTTAAAATTATTAACAATGTTTTCACAGGTGCATAGGCATTTATAAACAATCTCTTTCCGAATTTTTCATTGTAACTTTCGTGTGACGCAAATTCTCAATTGCCAATTAGTATGGTACGACATTACTTTAATTATTTATACATACATATGTATGCATATGTATGCCTTTCTCTGTCTAATTCCTGCTCTCCTCTGCATTTAAAATTACATTATATTATACGTTTTCGTCGCTCGGTTCCTCCTTTCTGAAAGCCTGCAGTCTTTTTTCTATTATTTCTTACTGCTTTTAATCTATTTAACTTTTAAGCACTATCGTATGTAACTTTCTGCGACTATACTTTTTGCCAATGTATTTTGAAAAATTGACAGTACATACATATGTATGTATATATATACACATTTAAACACCTATATATACACGCATATATAATGTTTTCGCACACGAATCTGCTGAACTAATAAATAATATTGTTGATTGCTGGGCTAGCAAAAAGAGGAGCGAAGAGAGTGACGGAAGGGAAACGTTTATGTTGAGCAAGACAAGACTATAAGTAAGTAAGTGAAAAAGAGAGAGAGAGAGAGAGAGAGAGAGAAAGAGAAAGAGAAATTAACGCGCGCGTTAAAGTGAGAAACGGGTGACGCTCAAAATTTATTCAAGGCTCACGTTAGTTAAAAAAATAAAAAAATAAATAAATAAATAAATAAGGAAAATAAGAATAATAAAAGACATTCTTGCATATTTAATATTTGTTTCTACTTTGGTATTAGTATACGAAAGTTCTAAATTATTCGTTTACGATTAGCATCTATCTGAAGAGTCTAAAAATGGACGTTCCACGTTATACGATCTTTACCGATAATTCGTTGTATACGATAAAGCCTAGAGGACTGTGCACGTCGTAGAAAAAGAAGCTTTCGAACGAAGAGCTGTGAGAACAGTCGATGAGAGTACTCAATAAAGATCAAAGTAGAAACACGTATGAAGAACGATTTCCATTAACGAGTCTCGAAATCGATCGTTTAAAGTTTGGCTCGCCAATCGAAATTCATGACTAAGCCTTGAAGCATGGGGGCTATTGGGAGACCTGCGTGGACCTGCTGGGGCGTGTGTGGCTCGCTAAGAAACGGACAGGCACTCCCATATCCACCCTGCATATTACAAGATATGTGCATTATCCGTCTCCTAAAATTGGTTTTATTGACTTCCTTGGACTTCAATTCCTCAATGTGCGATTTCCTCTCGTGTCCTCGAAGGTCACTTGTCACTTTTGAGAAAAGAGAAAAGCATAAACGAAAAAGATAAAACACAGAAACAGTTATATGTAGAAAAAAGTCCAAGCACAAATAAAATTTAAGTGAAAAGATAAAAAAACAAAAAAAACAAAAAACAACAACAACAAACAAAATTATACCCCCACACGGTCAGTCACAGCCAATATAAGCAGATGATTATTTCACAAAAAGGCAAGCTTAATTGGCATTCTCCTTCCACATTATTCTTACAGCTGAATGATTATGAGATTCGGAAAGGGAAAAAGATTGGTGTTACCGTATCTTATAACAATCACCGCTTGTTTGTGGGAAATATTCCAAAGAATCGAGACCGAGATGACTTGTTCGAAGAGTTTACAAAGCACGCACGTAAGTTGACAATTGCCCTTAAGAATCAGCAGGCAGAAAGAAAGTTACTTTCCTTTTTCTTAATTTAATTTATTAATATTTGTTTATTGATTTTATTTTTTTCTTATATTTTTTTAATAAAAATTTTTCTTTTTTTGTTTACTTTGTTTATATATATATATATATGTACATATATATAGATATATACATATATATACACACACATGTGAATTACGAGATCGTTAAACAGAAACAGAGTGTTTGTGCGAATGAACAAGACTAAGTGTACGAAGAGTGTTTAGTGTGAAAGGGTGAGAAAATGCAAATGTGGTACAACATTGATAAAGTCCGAAAGTCCGCCCTTCGAATGACTCTTTGTGGAACACTCGTGTTAATTATTTTTACACATAATAATATCAATATAACCTTGTATGTATACGGTGATACCACTAACCTAATGACAATATCTGTATCACTCTGGGAGTTCCTCGAGTAAATGATTGCAAAAGTTTTTTTTTACCTGTAAATATTGTATGGGCCTCATGATTTAAGAGCGACGATTTGGTGCAACCAAATGCTAACTTGTTAAAAATAAGTCAAAGTCCAAATAAGTGAAATTCGTAATACTATAATTTAATAAATGATAATATATATATTTCTTTCGACAAATTTAAAATATTTAGAAGCTTTTTCAACTGATTTAACAACTGTTTTACTTTAAAGTGTCAGTTTTTTATCAGTTAATGCTTTTATCTTATCGAATTTTTATGATTTTTTTTCATGACAATAAACTTTGCTCCGAATAATACTGTTACAACATTATTACACCTTTTAAAATTCAAGTCTTTGAATGTGGATATCGTAAAATCAGGAAGTCATGGAGCTTATTGAATAAATGTGAGAATGTTCGATGAGTTTCTTGCATGCACAATACTCCAGAGTTTGGATACAGAGAGGAATAACACCCGACTGACAAAAGCACAAATCCCAGAGGCAAGCGCCATGGTCGAAGGAGTAGAGGATCCAAGACAAAATTCGAATTAACTCATAACTATATAAATAAATACATTGGACAAGTTTCAAAACCTTAGCACGAAATTTGTTTTCTTTTGTCTGTCGAAGTAGTTTATTATATTATTTTATTTTTATTTTTCACAATATTTCTCTTTCACCGATTATATGCATGCTAAGTAAAAAAAAAATTTGTATGTGACTATATAAACGGTTTTGGACTATTCAACTGGCAATATATACTTTGCTAAATAATTCAGTGTTTCACTACTTGAGCATCTATTACGTGAGTCAATTATAGATGTAGAATAATGTTGGGTGCGGTCAGGACTGTTTCTTTAGTTGTATCCATTAGTTGGATTTGTACACTGCTTTTGGGTTTACTATATAATCTTATTTTCTTATTTTTGTTCTATTTGTTTATATTCTTTCTGTGTGTGTTTCAAACGGTGGAAGATGTTGAATGCGGTTGGTGTTTTTCTCTCTTTTAAAAATAATATTGATCTGTTTTCATTTAACAAAGTGAATGGTAGGTGCCATATTACCTAACAGAATGGAGCTTTTAAACTGAGAGGAAGGAGAGTTGAACCATATAAAAAACCCTGAGAATTCAAAAACAATGCGACGGAAATATATATACTAAAGATTTTTAAAATTTATATTATATTTTTTTCTCTCTTTTTTTATTATCATTCATAGCTACGTAGTTATAATTTTCTTTTAACATTAATTTTTAAACATCAATTAGGTTTACTTTTTTTATCTAAGCAAAAGAGAGAAAAACGGTTACATTAAGGTAGAAAAAAGTTCTTATCTTTCATTCTTAGTATTATTTTTCATCTTTCATTTTCATTACTAGAAAAGAAAAGCGATCATCATACAACGTTTGAAGCGATTTTTCTTTGAAAACATATCAAAATATTTATTTCATCAATATTATTTTATTAAGTGTTTTAAGTTTTAAAGTTCATTTAAATTATTGGTTCGTAATTAGTTTTTTCGTTCACTATCAAATAATGTTCATACTTTATTTTCATTTGTTTATTTTGAAGAAAGAATTTTTTTTCAATTAAGATTTTTAACTCCATCGACATCGAATTTAAACTTATGCATGCTATTAATTTCCGCTGCTATAGCCGGCTTGACCGAGGTGATAATCTACAGTTCCCCCGATGACAAGAAGAAGAATCGTGGCTTCTGCTTTTTGGAATATGAATCCCACAAAGCTGCTTCATTGGCTAAGCGAAGACTCGGCACAGGTCGCATGAAGATTTGGGGCTGTGATATCATCGTCGATTGGGCCGATCCACAGGAAGAGCCTGATGAACAAACTATGTCTAAAGTAAGAAGAAAATTATCCACGAATAATTCAAGCAGCTACGATAATGCATTTCTGTGATTTTAAAGATTTTAAAGATTTTAAATTGAAAGCTAGTCAGTGAATTTTATTCTTTTTTTTTTTCAAATTTAGGTACGGGTACTGTATGTAAGAAATTTGACACAAGACTGCTCAGAGGAGAAGCTGAAGGAATGCTTTGAACAACACGGCAAGATTGAAAGGGTGAAAAAGATCAAAGACTACGCTTTTGTACATTTTGAAGATCGAGCATGTGCAGTAAAGGTATGTCAACGTTAATAATGTTTGTATGAAAATTCTCAATTTAATATTATCCGACTGAGCAATATGTGAAATTTAATAATAGACTTTGATATAATTAAAACAACTTTAAATGGTCATTCATTGATTATTTTAGGCTATGCGCGAATTGAATGGTAAGGAAATGGGAGGTTCTCACATAGAAGTCTCGTTAGCAAAACCCCCATCTGATAAAAAGAAGAAAGAAGAGATGCTGCGTGCAAGAGAACGTAGGATGATGCAAACGATGCAATTAATGCAAAGCCGTGGCGGGTACGACAATGCCTTGTACGATTCTTACATTTTCTATAAATAGTAAACAAATATCACGGTATAGCCTTAAATTTGTTTTTTTCAAAAATCTCGTAGAATCTGTTTCGCGAAATTAAGCTGTAGAACGCCAATTGCGTTAAATAATTTGCATTAAAGTACCAATTTTTTTTTATTAATCAATAATCAAAGCATTCAAGATTATAAGAAACAAATATGGCACATTACATAATATATATAATTATATAAAGATAATTAATTTTCTTTGATTTATCGATCGATGTATAGGAAATTATGTTGCATCTGTCGAATTTTATGAGATTTCCTTTGAAAAATACAACCGATGGGGATATATCGGCCAATATTTAGAAATTGACCAATATTTTTTTCTTTATTCAGAGGATCTCCCTCGCATCCAGGTATGATGGCTGGTCCCATGCCAGTCCGTGGACCTGGACAGGGCCCACGTGGCACTGGCGCTGGTCTACGCGGTCCATTGACGCGGAACGACACCTACGGTAAGTCATCTGTAAATCCATTTGTTTACTCGTTATTTTACAGCGGTATGAAAGTCCGGGTAACAGTTGTTATTTTTTTATTTATTTAATCGGTATTGAAATACAATTTTTATTAATTTGATCATGATGTTACGGTTATTTTATCATTATTGTTATTATTGTTACTTATTTTTTGATTATTTTATATTTTGAAATTATAGTTTATTCCTATACTACCAATTAATAGTCTAAAAAACAAATTAACAATAGAAGCAAAAATTAAGAATAGATAAAGCTACAAATAGATTATGAAAATTGGTTTATTTAATGTGACGTGATTTTCCATAATTTTAAAAATGTTATGAATTGAGCATTTATTTGACATAAAGAAAGCAACAGTATTATAAATTATCTGCATAAATTTTTATATTTAAAAACAAATCTTTCATTTAACTGCAATACAACATAAAGACATTTCGCATGCTTTAAATATTTTCACTATCTCACTACATACTCGTTTTGCTTACGCGCATGAATGGAAAATTTAGCGCTAAAATTAAAACTAAACCCTCGCTAAACTGTTGGATGCAGCTTTTATTTACGTATTCATACAATAAAGGTTAAGTACATGTAAATGAATCATTTTTTAGAAAGGTAAAAAAATCACATTCATCCTTACTCGAGATTGTAGTGAGATACAACGATAAATGATGCTAATTAATACTCATTGCTTTAAAAATTCATCAATAAATTTGTCGTTGGAAAATAAAATTTCAAACAGCATATAAATATCAAAGCTTTATTAAAGTATTTTAAAACTTAGTGGTCAATATGAAATTTGACGAGTAAATAACATCTGAAAGTATAAAACAATGTTTGCACCTTTCAAAGATGCAGCTGGATTTGAATCAGCTTAACAGCTTCAGGTGCACATATTTACCTTACAGCTATCACCTCCCGTCACAAAACCAAACTTAATTTTTCTTTATCAATCGCTAAATCAATTCTGCATGCATGTATTGTTTGATTTGTACACTTACATTTTTGGTGCCATCTAGCACTTAAGTAATATTTTTTTTACGTTAAATGAAGTTTGAACGAGCGTATTATAAGGGAAGAAGTAACTGATTTTTTTTTTTTTTTAAGTAATTTTTGATTTAATATTGGTCTTTTTTCCAATAATTTAGTTTTAAAAGTATGGGATTTATTGTATGAACATATAAAAATATCTGCCTAGACTATAACTTATGAATATATCATCAATCAAAACACTCTGTTTTCAGCTCTCAAGGAATTAGGTAAGCCGAGAGATATGTTAAGACTAATGTACAAGCTATTGTACAGATTATTAGTAGATGTATTTTATTTTTTAATCTTCTGATTTGAATTTTTAAGTTCTATATCATTGCGTGCTAACTTTCATGATCGAAATCTATTGTTTTGAAATAAGGTATACGAGGAAAATATTTATTATACTTTTATTTGTTTATGAACAATTATCGATCACTTTATTTAGATGGATATATTTGCGAGTTGGCATGCATTTTTGGGATCTGCATAGAAATTGGTGGCAGGGTAATGATTAGAGGTTCTGTTTTTACTTACCATTATTTTAAAGATGTAGAATTTCTTTAAAACGCGATTTGAATTTTCTTTCGATATTTCGTATCAGTACGAGCCCTCTGATTTTTTTCCACTTTTTTATACTTGCATAACGAGTTTTTAAGTTCTCTCTCGTTTGTTACTTCACTTGTTGTAATGGTTGGTTAATCTTTTTTTTTTTTTTTTTTTTTAATTATTATTGTATAAAAACTTTTTTCTCGTTTCATGAATCTACTGGTATAAATGAACAAGGAAAGAAATGAAATTTGGATTTTAATAGAAAAGAAAGTATTTTTTTCGGCATGTTTGTTATTTTCATTATTATTTATCTTTGTTTAAAAATATGTTTATGATTATTATTATTATTACCCTTACGTGCAAGTAGATAATATGAAATTACAATTATAGAGCAATGGTACATGTATTTCTATTATTTGTTTGCGTTACAATATTCGTTACATGATTCGTGAAGTATTTAGTTTTTCTGCTATTTTACGTGCATAAATACATGCATTTATATATATACGTGTATATGTATATATATGTATACTTTTGTTTTTTCTTCTGATTACTACTTAATTTAAATGCACATGTACAATAAATATTTGTTTCTTATTTTATTTATTTATTTTTTTTCATGATTGAGAACAATTGGTTTATGACGTACGAACATTCTTGCTGTTGTGTACATAACGTGTCTAAATTTTGGGTCTATTTGTAATGTGTGTTTTTATAGATTATGATTACGACTATTACTGTTACGGGGATTATCGAGGTGGCTACAGTGATCCATATTACGATGACTATTATCGATACGAAGATTACTATTTCGATTACGCGCCGCCTCCGCCACCTGCCAGAGGGAGAGGCAGGCAGCCTCAACCGGTGGGTCGCTCTTTTTTAATGGTTTTTAAAAAGTCGTACTTTTTACATTACATTTTTCTATTTTTTTTTATCTCAGTTTTATTTTAATAATTGTAAAAACATGATGATAATAATAATAATTATAACGATAATAATATACGGAACAATTGTATTTATTATTGTTATACCAATATTTTTATTGCTCTTAAACGTTAAAATATTTAGAAGGTAGGAAGTTTGATTGTGGCACAGTGTTCGCGGACTCCCATCATGTGTTTTATTTAACTATACATTTCTTGGCAATTCTTTACAATGACTCCAATTTTCAGTTAATATAATTTCGTTTATATATTTTCTGAAAGCTTACTTTCAATCACGTACAGGAATACACTTCTTGCTCTTTCTTTTTCTATCTTGCCTTACCATAATATTTCTCACTCTTTCGCTATTCAACAAATGTTTTGCTACATAAAAATATTTATATAATGATACATCAGCTCTAAACTTTTTTAATTTCCTTTGTATGGTGATTATTCCTTTATGATTTTTTATTGGTCAATGCTTTGACAGAACTGAGTATAATCATTTGTTAATGTTATTTAATAAATTAATTTAGTACAATAAAAATTGTTTTTCAAACGTACATTAAATACCATATTGAAATTTTTTCTTTAAAATAAATTCTAATATTAGGGATTTGAATGCAATATAAGGGTAAAAACTAATTGTTTCTATTGTTCATTACACGTCTAAGTAAATCGTAACTATTCAATCATTGAATGATTTACATAATTTAAAATGAAATTTTACTAAAATTAAAGCACACTAGTACATCGTACATGTCATTTTGTACTGTTACATTTGCGACCTTTAAAATATAGAGTTTACGAAATTAGTATACGTACATTTTTATTAAATATTTAAAATATGAAATTGATTTTTTAAATTGCATCATTGTCTATTTAACTATAAACCTTTTACTATTATCCTATTGAAATGAAAAAACCTTAAAAAACAATATATTTTAAAGAATTATCACCACGTAATTTTTAGAGTTCTTTTCTAAATTGTAAAACTTGTTTCGCTTACTCCTTCATAACTAAATTTTTTATTCTATTGTCGATTTTTCACTTTTTCTTACGTAACATTAATTTTTTTGTCAATAATAACAATAAATATGGATTGTGTGCGATTAACTTTGGTTACTATTAATCTAACCGATTATTCTGCTGTCGGCTTTGCTAACAGTGCTGTCATGCTAGTTAACTGCAATTTAACCCTAGGGATATGAAATTAAAAGAAAATTGTATTGCACAAATAATAAAATAGCACTCTAACCATCACTCAAGTTTTATACACTGAGA
This sequence comes from Kradibia gibbosae, assembly GCA_018907135.1. NCBI lineage: Eukaryota > Metazoa > Arthropoda > Insecta > Hymenoptera > Agaonidae > Kradibia > Kradibia gibbosae. Next base: position 1,425,269 of record JACCHX010000003.1, on the reverse strand, counting down.
AAAGAAGTATCAATAGTTGTAGATTATTTGTCTTCAAGTTCTTATACAAATATGCAGAAGAAACATTTGTTTAACTTGCTTTAGTTTATTTATAGTGTTTTCTCAATGAATAAAACATGATTTGTACAAAAGAGATTTGAACATAATATACATAATTGACAATCTGCATGTAAAGAAATATATTATTTTAATACTTAGAATGAGAAAGAGAATTTCAAATATTTTTTTCGAGTTGTCATACACAGATCATACAAAAACATACATATTTAAAAAATTAAGACTATAGAAGTACATTTGTTGTGTGCACACGAATGAAATAAAAAATGAAGGAAAGTTAAGAAAATGATTGTAGGCGTGTAAGAATAAAAGGAGAGGGTAGGGTGTGGGCTACTGATTCAAAAGTTTAATTTACCGAATCATTTTACGCCTAAGAAATGAAATCCTATTTTTCTTTTATTTTTTCTTTCTATTTACTTTAGTCATCTTTACATTCATCATTATTTAACTACTAATTGAGCTATTTATTTTATTAATGTTGTTCAACATATTTTCAGAAAATACAAGTTTTTAATTGAGTCGTAAAGTACTAAAATTATGGTAATAGGAATTATAATAAACGATGAATATATAACTAAAGTATAATCATCTCTTTATTTATATACTAACACTGAATCCATATTGACCCGAATACATTGCCACTCTCAAATTGCTTGCGTTTTTTATTCCAAAAAAAAAGAAAAGAAAAATTACATCTAAGCCATTGTAGAACCAAGAGCGAGAGAGAGGTGCAAACTTTTTCAGCCATTGAATAGATATTGTGAAGCCGGGAAAAACAAATCGGAGAGAACGAGAAAGTGTATCCAATCTTAAACAAAATAATTTTGAAGAAAGCTGTTACAGAACGAAAAAAGTGACATGATGCATAAAATATGTTTAAAATATCTACGCTTACACTGTAAAGAATTTTGTTCAAAGCCTAAAGAAAATAACAGCTTAATTGTATAGGAAAAAACTATTTACTCCCTTTACAAATTTGTAAGAAATACTTATATTTTTGAGAGAATATTTTCAAACGGCTTTGAAAATTATTTACAGATTAGTCAATTTCTAATGCTGCGTTATTTTTAATTTGTGTTATTACAACGATGTATCTGTTAGTTGTTATACCTTATTCGTAAAAAATTACAAATATTTAAATTAGATAGAAGAGTTGGTATATATACTTTTCACAGGTGATGCAGTAGCATAAATAATGGGATAACCAGGGCAGTCATAAGTATTCAAGACAATAAAAATATTATTTTACAGGCTCTTTTTTCTAGATTACAGGGATGGATTTATTCGTGGTTTGAATATGATATTATGATCGTATACTTCACAGGGTTTGCCCAAGTAACATGGAGTCATGCAAGCAGAATAAAACATTAATACGGTTTTTATGTGATAATGTGAAATTGTAAACGAGCGATCAACTTTTTCTCTTGGATGATTGTTTCTATAAATTACGTTTTTTTTTAATTTTACAGGTTTTATTTTATTTACTAAATCGCTATTATTTTATTTTTATTTTAACTTGAGTATTTTTATAGAAATAAATGGCTGATAATTTAATAAAAACATTATTTTTTATTTTTATAATAAAATTTTAGAAAACTCAATCTTTCTTATTAATTATTAAATATTTAAAGAACTACGTATGCTATTTTTTTGTTGCAGTTGCAATTTAATTTAAAGTAATACAAAAGTGAAATAAGATAGAATTGTCTGACATCTACATTTGTATAAGGAAAACCAAGTTTTTTACACATCCACGCTTCTACATAAATTTTCGTAGAATTTGTTTCAGGAGGAAAAGTTGTTCGTCATCGAGAGAGTTTTACAGAAGCTAATAATCTAACGATAAGTGTGTTGGCGTCGAAACTCAGACTATAAATGTTTATTACAACTGAAAACATGATATTAGAAAAAAAATTATGAAATAAGCTAACGTATTATTATTTAAAGCTGAAATTGTGAACGAAGGTACGAAATATAGTGTTCGTTGGATAGAGGAAATGGAACGAAAGGAGAAAAAAATAAAGCTTTCGAGGAAAGTAACAGCGAAAATTTCTAGCAGACAAAAAATACTCGCTATTGCGTTCTACCGAAAAAACAGCTTGGGATACGCTTAACTGCTTACATAATATTAGGCGCTTCAAAAATTGCTACATTTGCTGCTTTGCTCGCTTTTTTAGTTAACGCAAATTTTATTCCTTGCTACAATTTTTTGTTTAAAATCTACAGTGCATAGTATAATTGTTACTGCTGCCTAAATTGTCTGCCAGTATGGTTTGTTACGCTTACAAAGAATTTTTTTCTCTTGCTTATTCAGAAAAGTATTCAGCAAGAGTGCCGCTTTTTACACATTTGTTGATTAACTCAAAGCGTTTTTCTACTCCAAGCCAATGGAAGTAACCTTGCTGTCATTAACTCTTCAGCTGCATTGTTTAGTAAAATTTTGTACTCCCGATTTTTCGCTTAGTATGTGTACTTGAGTACAAGTACGCGCGTACTTGTTCGCATTTCTACTGCCATGTTTTATAAATCAATATACTTATCAGTCGCTGTAATTCTTTTTTCTGTGGCACTACTTTTGTTTCACGCTTCTTCATCTTCTGTATAATCGACAAGCCAGTCTGAAAAATGATGTAAAAAAATACTTTTGAACGAGTTTACAAATTTATAAATTAAATTAGAAAATTTTCAAATACTGCTTTATTTACTTGCTGATGTCAGTAATATTAATTTTATTTAAAAATGTGTGTTATTAATGATATAATTGTACTCTATTTAATATTTTTTTTAAGTCAATTTAATTTTTATACATATACGGTGTAGCTGTAATTAATTCATCTGTTCAAAGTTTCACTGTAGTTTACTTTGCATTATAAAGAATCGTTAAAAATTAATAAAAGTATATATTGAATTTATAATATTTAAATGAGAATTTTTATAAAATTCAATTCAGACTGGTGAAACGATTAATGAAAAGTCCTTTAACAAGTTGAGTCCATGATCAAAAAATTCAATTCGGCTCATAAATTAAGAATACATCGATTGCATAAAACTGTTGAAAGTTAAAATTATATACTTGGAATAAATGTTATTTTTTAAAAGAGTACAAAGAATAATAGCAGTTTCATTGAAATGAAAAAAAAAATTGTTTTGCTAGAGACTACCACTTAAAACAGGAATAAAGCTCATACGATTAAAATTAGCTTGAAATATGTATAGATCGACGGAAAAAAAATTTCTTATATTTTTAAGTACTGATCGACCTCCGTATACCGCCTGCACTTGGAGAATAATTTATTTGGATTAAAAATGATAAACTTTATAATACAGTGGCAGTAATTTACATGATATCATGGTTGAAAAAAATGTTGATAATTTGATTTCCATTATTAAATTAGAAGCAGAAATAATAAAAAGTTATTTTGCATTTTTATTTTATTCTTATTTGTTGAAGAAGAAGTATCGTTTTTATGTGATAACAAATACAAATGTCATTATCGATTAAAGTGGACATTTCGAAATAAAATCAGTATTATTACTCTAGTGAAAAGAAATTTTAATTGTTTAGTAAAATAAATGATAAGCATTTCTAGTCAATAATTGTATACAAAGTCATATGTTATCTTAACTCTTAGAATTTTAAACGGAGATTCAAATTTCTTTTTAAAAACGACATGTCAAGAATAGTAGATTTATCGAGAGCGAGCGTTAAAATCTGTAAGTTATTATCTAATTAAGATGTTTCTCCGAGTGCAGTCCAATTAAATTTAGCATAAATGTCTCATTAACATAAACATTCGTACATAAACAATATTATATACATACATACATACATACATACATACATATATATATATATATATATATATATATATCTATCATACACACATATGTATTTATATACATATGCATATATATATATATATATAATACATATATATATATGCATGTATGTATGTATGTATGTATGTACGTACGTACGTACGTACGAGTGTATAAATATGAAAATAAGTGTAGTAAAAGTTGCCGAATAAGTGTACGTTTAAAACTGGTGTGCGTCCGAGTGAGAGGAGAGCGTGCAAGGGAGTGCGAGTGCGAGAGAGCAAGTCCGGGAGTAAATGTCGATTGAGCTGTGGAGACTGATGAAAGTCGGTTGAGTATAACCGTTTGTGGTGTGTTGTTCGTTGTTTTGGCCAGGCTGGACGTGGCCGTGGAGCGGCGGTAGCACGTGGCCGGGTCGCTGGCACCCAAGCACGTGGGCTAGTTCGGGGGGCGCGCAACCCCGCAGCTACAGGGGTCCGTGGGGCCCAACGACCAGCCGCTCGTGGGGGGGTGGTCCGCGCCAAGGGAAGTTTACCAGGTGAGGATGGTCTGTATCTCCGAGGCGAATTTGTCCTCTGTTCATTTATATATATACATATATATAATTATTAATTTTACTATTATTACCTTACGTTTACGTGCACTTGGCGCATGATCGAGGCCAGGCGTCGCCTCGTCGCCGCAGCGAGCTCGCTTTTTATCGGCTTTTCCTCCACCGTTTTTCCACTCCATTCGATTTTCTTTGCAAATATTTTTTACCCCAAAATCACCGCGATTCGCCGATGTTTTTTATTTAACTTAAATTTTCTGTTGCTTAAATACGATTGCCTATACATCAGCTTTATTAGAAACTAAATTTTCCATTTCAATACCGCGGATGCAAATTATATTATTCCTTTAATGCAATGAGGTATTGGATTCCTACTATTGAAGGTCGATAATAAGCAAAGTAAAGCGAGGTCGTTACGACTGACGTGAACTACACATACGTCTTTATTCAACACCTTCATTTTTAAATTTAAATTCATTTAAAGCAGCCATTCAGCTTATTTTTTTTATTATTTTAAATAGACGATTAAAAAAGCTATTGATTGTTTGCTGTTAATTTATCGATTTATTATGGTACATTATTGATTTATTTGATAATTACGAGTTTTTATAACAGCGTTTATATACTAAATTTTTTCTTTTTCACACATAATTTTTAAACTGTATCTTTTATCTTTTTTCATTTACTCATTTATTAGTAAAAATTGACAGCTTCCAATTAATACTTGAGGCTTTTGTTTTCAATTTTTAAATTACGTTGTAAGTAATATTTTATAAAATTCACTGTTTCTATAACTAAATTTAAAATTAAAAGAAGTAACCTTATGGTACGAATTTTTTTACCCATGAAAATCAATCTTCCGTAAACAAATGCCTCTCACAATAGGTTTGCTTAATTCGCCTCTCCTCGATCATGCTTTGAAATTACAATTGTTGATACAATTAATTTAAATAATAAAAAAGATGCGCGCGCGTGCACAAAAACACAAAATGCATACACATAGAGCACATGTGCAAAAGAAACACAAATAGTAATTTATGCACTTCTCTCATAGATTCGTAGGCTCACCTTGGCTTACTCGCTTCTTGCCATCGCAAAAAGCTTCTTCTCGTTCCTTCATCCTCGTCCAATCATCCAAGTACAATACGCTCCTCTGCCTCAGTGTTACTGTGGTTGCGACAACGTCTCCTGCCGAGAGAAAGAGAGAGAGAGAGAGAGTAAAACAGAAAGCAAGAGATTATAAGAGAAATCTAAAAATAGAGAGAATGAAAGAGCGACAATAAGAGATCTGTTGTGTATGTATGCGTGTGTGTGTATGCGAGAGAGAGACAGAGAGTGAGTGAGAAAAAATAAAAGCGAATGAGAGTATGTAATCATACGTATGTGTGTATGTGCATGCATGCATGATGTTTGTGAGAATGAGCATCCAATAAAGTGACCGAACCTCGCCTCTCTTTCCCCCCCTCCCCGTAATTATCTGTTAAATACAATGAACGACACTTGCCTGAATAATCGTAATATTAATTGTTTGGGTCCAATAATTATTTTTCTTTAAAAATTTTTCTATTTATGCGTTATATTTACTAATCCGACTGTTTTTCATTATTCTCCGATTGAATCAAGTCTCTGTTAGATTACTGACACATTTTCGAAAGTCCATTTTATAAATATATTTATGAAGTCGTTTTTGATGTTTGGTAGCTAAGTCTATTATTATTATTATTATTATTACTATTACGATTATTACTATTAAGTTATATAATACGTTGCTATGTGTAGATTGGCTATTTTTACATCAAAAAATTTTGCATTTTATTTGTGTAGTTGCAATAAGATATATTATATCGAGTCATTGTTTAAACTCGTGTATACAATTTAATAGTTTATAATAGTATCATAATTGTTTTCAGCTATAAAATATATATTTATTAATGTGTGTGTATATATATACATCTATATATATGTATACATTTCATATTTAAACAATTATTCATCAGCTTACCTTATGATACAATTGTCTCTGAAAGATGACACTTTCCTGCGTGTATACATTTTGAGTTTAATGAAAATAATGATAAACAAAAGCAGTCGATTTTCAAAGATTTAATAACTTTAGGTAAAGTAGAAATGATTATTGCAGTGTCGTTCGAAAATTCCTTCGATAATGTGTAATTCCTCCTGGCGAATTGAGAGCAAGAAGTGTATTATAACAATGTGTTGAATATTTATTATACGAAGCATTGATTTTCAATAAAAGTATTAAAATTAATGTATATTTTCTTTTTTTATAAAGCAACGGGGATAAAATTGTAGTTAGAAAATTTCTTACAAACAATTTTCTTAGTTTGTAGAATTTTTCAGCAACCTAAATTGCCAAAGAAAATTAAACGAATTTTTTAATTGATTATTTGGTTGGAATTAACGTTAAATGGATTTCTCTGCTAGTCGCGTATAAAAAGAAATTTTCCCACGTTGCGTTTCTAAAATGATATATTAATTAAACTAATTTAACTGTCTGTATATTAAAGCTTTATTGAGTGATTATTTTTTTTGCCATTTTTGCTTAAATATAAAGTATTGCTAATCTAGCATACGTGCTGAACCTTCAGTATAAATGACAAAATTGCTCAATGTATTTGAGAAATAATCATTCGAAGCTTTGGTATTGGTTTTCAAAGCGCTGACTATTTATTCGTGGCTGCTTCTGAATTATTCGTCGGACAAAAATGCCGAACAAAGACAATCGAGACACCGATCAGTTGATCGCTAGTAATACCAGTCACTTAATATCAGAGAGCGAAGCTATGAATGATTGGAACAGCGGTGAGAGAGCCAGCCAAGAAAAAGGAGTCTTGACGATCAAAGGCCCTTCTTGGCAGCTTTTTTGAAAAGACCTGATTGAGAATAACGTTAACACTTACCCTCCCGCTCCACCACCATACCTGTTCATCATTCCTCTCTCGTTCCCGCCCACTTTGCCCAACAATCTGCTTTTTTGTTATCGCTGAGCAGCAGGTAAGCGAAAGTTTGACGGGGGTCACCAGAACCAGGGGGAATCTAAACGTCGCTTCCAGAGCAGCTGGGGGAACCAGCCCCTCGCCCAGCAACCATTGGGCAACGCGTACGCAATGGCGAGTGTGAACGGTGGCGGAGGCGGCGGCAGTTCAACGGGCGAGAGAGCCGGCGGCGGTGGGGGTGGCTCTGCTTCCGCTGATGACGAGTGGTACCACGACTTTTACCAGAACTGGAGCTAACTTCGGCAGTCGGCTCTTCAGTTGTAAGAACGCGCGCGCGTGAGAGAGAGAGAGAGATTGAGAGTCTTTGGAAGTTATTGAGAAATATCGAGAGGGAGAAAAAGTAAGAAAGAGAGAGAGAGAGAGAGAGAGAGAGAGTGATTGTGTGCTTGTGTGAGCGAGAGAGAGAGAAAGGGATTTAGCGTGAAAGTGATATGTTGGTGGCCGCTTTGCGCGGGTGGCTTTAACACAGTTTGAACGAGTGCGCGAGTTGTGTAAAAAAGTATAGCCGAGTGCGACTGGTACTTTTATATACACGGCATGCTTGATGTTGCGAGAGCGAGAGAGAGAGAGAGAACACCTGCCCGTTATATTTATGGGGCGCTTAATCTACTGGCCGATATACGGAACGCGATAGACGCCACCACCTTCGCCCCACTGTTGTTGTGATTTTTTTAATGAAAATTGTACAGTGATGTGCCACTGGGACTGTATTATTACGATTGGAGTGACCGCCCACCCACCCCGTACTAATTAATATTATATATTTACAATATATATATATATATATATATAAATATATATGTATATAAATATATATGTATATAAATATATTTATACATACACACAAAAACTTACATATATATACATATGTGTATATATATATATATATATATATATATTTATATCTACATATATATACAAACACAAATATATATAAATATATATATATATATTTCTATATATACATATATATATATATATATATATATATATACGTATATATACATAATAACTAATTTACTATTCTAAGTATATCACTACTGCATTGTCACGTTCGTTTACAAGTGCTGTCAAACTACGATCCGTATTAATGATGGAATTAATGCGACACATCAAGTTTTTCTACACAGATTGTGATGACTCGCATGGTTAATATTTTATAGGAGAGAAAGAAGCGAAGAATTTTTTTGTTATCCTTTTTTATCGAGATTTTTATAAAACTCCGACGTTTAAGAACAGGCATCGAATCGGCGTACATAGCTTTTCGGAAAAAACGGGTCTTTATCAAAGGACAATGAGTCATAAACGTGATAATGCGAGGAGAAGGAAAAAAAGCAAATTTTTATTTTAGCGTTTATTTCTATAATTTGGCGACGGAGGGAAAAATTATATACGTTCATTTTTCGAAAGGAACAAAAAAAGCTTGTGTACGACGACACTTAAGGAATTCTCCGTTTCTTTCTCGAGCGTGCGTTTGTATAGGAGAAACGACGTGTGAAGAGTCGAGAGAGTGATAACGTAGTAGTAATCATTTATAAGCGAGCGAGTGCAAGTGAGTGAGGTAGGAAAATTTTGAAACGGATTGAGATAAGCAGGGAGAGAGAGCGCGGAAAAAATGGGCGACTGTTATTTTCGCGAATATTTCTTCAAAAAGGTTCGCAAAAATTTTGAATCGAGAGAAATTGACGGGGGCCAAGTGAATTAATTGCTTTACAATACCAAGATTTTCCCTATCCACCGATTTGCATCTCAAATATTGCGTTATTCCATTATAAAATTTTTAACAATAGATTTAAAATTAGATTGTTAGAGACTATTTACTTTCCCTTTCAATCAGTACATTTAACTTAAACATTAAACGGTAAACATTTATTACAAGACAATACGTATATACATGTTCATTCAACCCGCGTTAATTTTTCTTTCTGCAAGTTCTTTTCCGCGCGCTAATGCGAGTTTTGCGATAGGTTCGACGTTCAGGGCGCGAATATTCTTTATTGGAAGTGAAAGCAGAGCGTGAGAACTCAAAGTTCGAAAGTTAAACGAAGAAAATTAGAGATGTCGAAGTTAGACGAAGATGAATTTAGAAAGATGTTGATAATAATGCTGATTATGACGATTATGATGACGGTGATGACGAGGACGATGAAGATAAAGTAAAAATAAAGTAAAAATAGCGAGTGGCATATTGAAAGTGTGCTCGTGTGTGTAATAACGTATGCGTGAAGCGCGCCAAGCGCGGTTTAGACCTTCTATTGTTGGTCTATAAATGTGTACAGTCAGTGAAACTATTATTATTAAGGGTCAGGCGTTTATAAAGTAGAGGAAAGTGCGAAAGAGTTTTGTACGTTAAAGAAAGTTATGCGACGGGTGGACGACGGAGTAATCGAAACGATGATAAATAAAGCATTAATAGAGGTAGAGAACAATAAATGAGATAAAGATAGACCGAGCATGCGACGCTCGACACGAGTTTTTGTCGTCTCTGCGAACGGTGTCTCCGCGGGTTTCGTTCGATGGTATTTTCTTTTTTTTTTTTTTAATTCTTTTTTTTTTCATTAACTACTATAAAAGAATGAGAGACGGATAACGGAATGGCAAGAGGGAAACTCCGCCGGAGTTGTCCCCAAGACGAGGATCGGGTATAGGTTTGCTGTTTTTTTGCTCGATTTTGGAACGCGTAAAAATGTCTGAAATTGTAAGGAAGAGCGGAAAACCCACTTGTACAGTAAAACTTTTTTCATTTAAGAAGGAAAAAATTGAAAAAGAAAAAATAACACAAGGAATAGAAATGGCACGCAGTACCCAAGTAACGAGAAAACTCGTCTTCAAAATTCCTTTTTTAACTACTTTTGTGATTTTAACGTACAATGGAGGTTAAGTTTTATTTGTTTGTAAAGAAAAAATTCTCGAGACGCGTTTTTTTGGTATAAAACATTATGGACACGGAGAGATTGTCGAGAGAGTTTCGCGGGTGGATGGTTAAGGTAGGAGAGGCATACAGACTTTAGTGAAGGTGCGCCATCGAGTTTTTAAAATTTAATACGTGTCGAATAGAGCCCCAGTGGTTTTTTATTCGCGTTGTTTGTATATTTTAAAAAATTTTTTTGAAAGCTTGTTTGTTTATTTTTTTAGTCACTTAACACGATCCATATACTGAATCGTCATGTTTTAAAAATGTATAAAGTACCACGACAAAAAAAAGAAACACGGAACAAACATTTTATGCCCCTAATAACGTACAATCATAATTTCGATGCACACCCATTTAGATGGAAGCAAAAAAGAAAACAATAGCGAAAGTATTGGAAATCATTTAGAAAATGGTAATGAAGCGATCTAGGAGGAAATGATACTGCTAAACAATAAGAAAAAATACAGGATTTTTAAAGAAAAAAATCGATGATAGGAATACATGAAATCGAATAATAATAATCACAGATTGTGAGGAAACACGCGACGCGCAAACTTCTAGTTTTTTTTCATGATAGTTACACCGAGTGTCAAAATTTGGTTGTAAGGCAGAAAATAAAATAAAAATTCTTGACACTTTATTGAGAGATCTTTACTTAGTTCGAGTTGTAAATCAGTTTGGCTTTCTAGAATAGTTGAGTACAATCTATCGAATTTATGAAAGCTTGCTTATCTAAATATACCAAATTTTCCAATTCGGTGTAGCTCATGTAAGCTCCAATTTTGTCAAATTTAATAGCTAATAAAAAGGTTTATCGACCATTTGATGCATGCTTTGGAACAAAATTTTTATTCTGTTCAATCGATGGAAGAAGACTCGAATATAACATTTTATTATAAAAATTCGAAAAAAGGACATAAATAATAACAATAGAGTATAATTAGATCATTTGCAAAATTTTTGTTTGCCGATTGACGGAAAACCATAGCTTCTTGGCACATATGAATAATCTATTTTAAAAAAAAATCTAAAAGCTGGAGCTAAAGACAAAAACAACCCACAATAGGCCGTAGTATCAAACGGAAAGCGAATTTGCACCTGAGAAAAAGACGTAAGCGAGCGAGCGAGCGAAAATATAAGAGTGCGTAAGGAAAAGTAAAAGCGAAACAAAAACACAATAAATCATAACACATGAACACAATAAAAAAGTATAATAAGGTAATAATTAAAGTGAAGTATATTATGACAAGGAAATATACAGTACACATATTTAAACACATAGAAACACACATATAACACACACATTTTTTTTGAGTGTTGAGACTCGTTGTTATTGTTAGCCTGTTAGTTAATTAATAAGAGAGTTGTAAGTGCGGGCTGTAGTTGGTCCCTTGTCCCTGGAGAGCCTAGACGCGCCCTCCCCCTGTTCTGGAGATTATCTGCGTTTAATGAAGCTTCAATGATTTTTATTTTCAATTATTTCTTTTTTTTTATATATTTTTTTCTTCGAACGATGGCAATGAGAAAAATGGAAAAAAACATATTACGATGTTGATGAACTTGATTATATTAATAATAATAATAATAAATGATTATAATAATGGTGGAAAAAATACGAATCGTGGTGTAAACAAAAAAAAAACAATAAAAAAATGGAAAAAGAAAAGATGAAGAGAAGATAATAAAAAGTAAATTAAAATACACGACACAGGCGTAAGCTTTTTAATTATTTATAGTAGGTTTTTTTTTTTAATTTTTTTAAATTTCATTCCGGACAATGAGACGAAAGTGAAATTCAATGGAAACGAACGCGCAAACTCCCATCAATAGTTTCATCATTATCAGGATTTCACAAAATCATGATTTTTAAAGAATAATATAAGCCCATCACAGACAGCACACACGATCTGTACACAACAATGATAAATAATGGTAACAATCGTTTATTAGAAAGAATTACACCCCCCCAAACCCCCCGGCAAACAATTACAATCTATAAAATGAATAATGATACACAGGATAGTGCATCCAATTGCAGTCACTTGGTAAACAAAAAGAAAGGGATTTCCTTATCCGATAATTACGTACATATAGTTTTTCTCAATAGCACGTAAAGCATTAAATCATGCAGACAAAAACAAAACGTTTACATTATGAGGAACCGATAAAGAATTTTTTGTTCAGCGCGTTTATGCCAGCAAATGTCGCAACAAAATAAAAAAATTAAAAGTATAAGTATATGATGCGAGATCGTGAAGTAGTCGAGAGGAAAACAATTGAGACTAAAGAAAGAAAAAAACATGAAGAGTCGAACGACGTAAGTCGACTTTAAATGGACGTGCGACTATTAAAGAGTCTAAAAACAAAAAGTAACAAGAAAGCAAGAAGAAGAAAAAAACACGAACATTGAAAAGGGGAACACGCATACGAGAGTCGCGATTTTTGTTTTTAAAATGAAAATCAATTTGATAATTAATTGTGAAATGTTAAGGACTGGTGTACGACCGAAAAGTGTCTGGACATGCGAAGATCGCTGTTGCTCGCGAAGCCTCTTATTTATGAGCATACTTTGTTAATCTTTATTCACGTTTTTGTACTAGGACTAATATTATTTCTTCCCTGGCGGGGGTCGAGTGCGCCATCCAACCTTTTCTTTGCAAATCGGTTTGTCCTTTTAAAAAAAGGAAGTAATACAAAAAAATGTGGATGCGCCCTCGATGATCGCATAGTTAGGTAATCGCATTCTAGTAGTTTTTAATGATGATTTTAAAGTAATGGCGAGACCCCAAACCCTTTTTTTAAGAATATATCGATACATCGACACTCGAACGGCCGAAACATCGAAAGAGCAGTTAAATATGAGAAAAATAATAAAACGAAAATACAAAAAAAAAAAAAAAAAAATACAAAAGTAATACGAATATAATAATGAATTCGAATTGATTGTAATGGTGAAGATTAAAGCTTAAAAATAGGCAATAGGCATAACGAAATAATAAGGAAAAAATAAAAAGTATAAACACATAAGTCAATATAAGCGGTCTTTAAAACGAAAATAATCGATTGTTCGAAAAGGGAAAGAGGAAGCGTACAAAGGGAAACCGGATTAGGCGAAATGTGGTAGGACGTCGAATGCAAGGTACATCGAGACAGGCGAGAGCGAGGGATTTTTGCCCCACCCTTACAATTTATTGGAAAATAAAAAAATAATATCATTAACTGTCTGTCGTGGAAATAGCATGACTATCGAAAAGATGTTTCAACAAATGCTGATAGAAAAATTGTTTCTCTTTACGTTTTTTCTTTTGGATAATCGAAATATTTAGGCAACATCCGACTCCCTTCTATCTATTATTTTGCGAACATTGAATTATTACAATTTCTCCCTCCTCACCCCGCTGTTTCCCTTCTGCCGCAATTCCTTGAATTTATTATTGTTCCAGTTTTTCAACCAGGATCGAAAAGTTCCCTTCGTCTCTTTAACCCCCCTCCCTGTTTATATAAAGCATAATATTTGATGATATTATATTAATATTAACACAATACGATAAGGATGAATATTCGCTAATATCATACTGAGTGGGTTTTTGTGAAATTATAATATAAATTCCGATATAAAAAAAATATTTAAAAAAAATTCTGGTCTTTGCCCGAGATAGAGAAATTAAATTTGAGATTGTTGACAGGAACATCGGAGCAGGAAAAGACAAGTCGTAGTAATGCTTTCGCGTATATATCAGTATGATGTAATCGTATAAACAATAAATTCTCTTGAGCTAAATTTACACTTATAAAAAAAGCGTGACTATTATAAACTTTTCGAAATTTAAGATATATATTGATATAATTAAAAAAAAAAATGACGGCGTGTGTCGATGCTGCGATAAGACAAGTGATCGAGAAAGAATGGAAGGGAAGCGCGAAAGAACGAGCGAAAATTCATTTTGGAAGAGCGTGCGAGAGTGTTTTTTCGATAACATCATAAGTAAATACAATAAATTTGAATTTTTATAAAATAATTAATTCAAAATTTAAATTTTTATTCTAAAATTATATGGCGTTTTTTTCCCAAAAGAAACGATTTTGTGATTGGCGAAATGTGATTTCGTGACTTTTGTATCTGCGTTCGAAATTTACAAAAAAAATATATTTATATATATATATACATATATATATATATATATATATATATATATATATATATATATATGTATGTATATATATATATATGAATTTATGTATTTATGTGTGTGTAAATTATTATTATTATTATTATTATTATTATTATTATTATTATTATAATATGCACACGCATACATACATATAAGTAATATCATAATGATCGTAACGGAACGAAGCAAAAAATTTCCGACTCGATGTATACTGTACTGGCTTAATTACATGGAGTTTGCTAAACAGCGTAAGAGTGAATGCAACGGACAAGGAGAGAACGAGAGAGAGAGAGAGAGACAGATAGAGATAGAAATAGAGAGATAAAGAGAGAGGGAGGTAGAGCGTCAGAGAAAGATAAAGCACGAGAGAAATTTTGAAAGATGTTTTTGTAACGATTTAAAAGAATGAACATAAGCTTGCGAGGGGCAAGGATAAAAAGAAACAGCGCACGGGGAGTCACAGGAAAATCTCCGTGCGCTGGCGATGGCGGAGGCAGTTCACGGTGACACGAGACTTTAGACTGATCTATAGGTATAATAGCGTTAAACGTAACGTTTTTAAAATAATGTGACGATTGGCCCACGGGTGCGAACTCATCGGTATCGTGGGACGCTAATGGGCGGAGTCGCCGTACTTCCTTCTTGATCTGTAGGTAGCGCCAAGTGAAAATTAAACTACTCCAAAAAAATTTTTTTAAAAGTTACGCGAACTTTTCCTTGCTCTTGTTATGTTTGTGCACCCTATTGTGCCTTTTGTTTACTATTAGGAAAAAATTACGGAAAGGTTCGCTGGAGTAGTGTATTTGGAATAGAAATTTAAGTTTTTTGAAAAGGAATCATCACTTATAATTTTAGTATTACAATATACTTGACGATCGCTTCGTGATATTAAGAGAGGAAGTGGACGTAAATTTGTTGAACAGTAAAAGGCTTCGACGTGCCTCGTCTCGCGACTACGATTCTTGTGGGTTTCATCTTTACATTTTTTTCTGTTTTTTCTTTCTTTAGGGAATATATAAATGTGTATGGTATGCAGGCACTGTGCGCTGGCTTAGCCGTTGTCCATTGACTTTTCGTTTGCCCCGCGACTATTTTGCGCGATCCACTACACACAAATGGACAGATGCATGCTCGGGAAGATTATTGAGAGAATAAAGATAAGAATTGTAAAGTGGGAAAAATTTTGATGTTTTTGTTTATTTTATTATTAATTTTTTTTTATTGTTTCGTTTAATTGAAATGGACGAGAATAAGGCAGAGTATTAGAGAGGATAGAGAGGATAGAAAGATTAAGAGAGATTGAGAGTGATAGAAGAAACGCGAGCGTGTGTAATAGAAAATATAAGTGGAAAGAGAGCGCAAGATTTATAAAGACGCGGTTGAAGACTCCTTTTTTGTAACTTCCGCGCTGAGGCGCGTGAACGTGGTTTTTTTTATATTTCGTGGGCCCGTTAACACGATATGAATTCACGTTGATATTTTTGGCATGCCAATGCGTGCGATTTTTTTAATTATATATAAATATATTATATATTATATTCCTGCGGATATGCATTTTTTGTGAAGTGATATGTTATTATTTAGCGGTATAATTAACGATGATTTATAAGAGAGATAGAGCGAGCGAGAGAGATCGAGAAATAGCGAGTATGAAAGAGAGAATGAATCGAAAATTAAAAAAAGCACCAGTAGGGATTTTAAAAAAAAGATACAAAAAAATTAGTTATCTATCATATGTAAAAGTGTTACTTTAAAAGGAAACTTTTAAAAGGAAATATGCGAAATTATACGATTATTGTAAATTATTTTATAATTTTTTGCGACTTTAATCTTTGAAAAAGAAATTTTTTAACAACTATCGCAACAAAATATGTATGATGTATATATAATATGTATGGGTGCATGTTTGTGCATATATACGTATCAAAATATGTAATATGTGCAGACAGACAGGCATATATATTTATATAGGAAGAGAAAAAATGTTTGTTGACAACAGTGTAATAATGAAAATTATAGTTTAAAAAAAAAATGCTAAAGAACGACGTTTCATAACCATGTATAATCGAGAAATGTTCCGCGCCACGCTCCGTGTCAGCTCCACAGATTTAGAATAAATGAGAAAGAGAAAGAAAGAGGGAGGGTAGAAGGGAGAGAGAATTAAATAGAGAATGCGAGAGCGTGAGATAGAAAAAGAAATAAATGTAAACAGAATGAGGAATGAATAAAAAAGAAAGAAAATTTGTGTGAGAGAGACAGCAAAATTTTTTTCTTTTTCCATATCGCGAATTAACAGCAGTACGACAGTTTTTTTAATTCAGCTTGCGTAAAAACGAAAGTATGAAAGAAAAGCAAGGACGATGTTTTTAAGATAAGAAAAGATCAAACAATGATAAAAGTAATGGAAATAACAAGAATTAAATTACATATTTCAATGGACACGTTTTAAGGAAACTTCCGGAGGAAAATGATAAAAATTCATTTTCCTGGATCGAATTTTTTTTATACTAGACTTGATATGTAATCGCTATAATTTTTCTCTTATCGGAAGAAAAATTTCTCTTTCTCTTTAAAACTATTATTATTCAGTTATCGGTTGCTTTGCTTTCCTTTCTTCTTTTCTTTTTGTTTTTAATAATTTTCCGCAATTATAAAAAGTTGCCCCCCTAATTTTAGTGTGAACGTAGTTAAACATAATGATTATAAACAATAAATTTGATAAAAAAATAGCGTTGAAATATGGTTCCTTTTCGAGCTAGGAGCTTGATTTAAAGTGTCAAAGATTTTGTGTATGACCAGATGTATTCTACATGTCTCAATAAAC
Organism: Kradibia gibbosae; assembly: GCA_018907135.1. Taxonomy (NCBI): domain Eukaryota; kingdom Metazoa; phylum Arthropoda; class Insecta; order Hymenoptera; family Agaonidae; genus Kradibia; species Kradibia gibbosae. Next base: position 1,407,916 of record JACCHX010000003.1, on the reverse strand, counting down.
AGTTGTATGTGAATTACCTTTCTTAAATGATGAGTGTTTATTTTACCCTTTCCTGGTCTATCCCTTTCTATTTACAGTTAAAATAATTTAAAAAACCAAATTTGCATACATTTTCGACCCACGGTAATTTGTAAAATTCCTTGTATAAAGAAACCTTCATCAATAATTTTACTTTATGGCACATTTCATTTGATATATGCAAATGAATGAAGTATTGATTCTGTTATATTTACTAAAATTTATAAATTATATATAATTATAGTTTAGTTTTTATTATGAAATTAAGTAAATTTCTAAAAAATTCTTCGAGCATAATTAGTTAATTGAATTCACAAAGTTTTGAGAGAGTCTTGTAAATTTTGAAAAGTAGCCATCAGTTTATTTAGTTTTTATTTTTAAATTTACAAGAAATATTGTATATAATTGCTGTTTTGTTCAGAAACAGAGGGCAAACCTCATTTAATAAATAAAGACAGAACAAATGGATAGTTTTCAATTTTTGAAAATCTATCTATATATTAAATAATGGAGTGAACGTGGGTTTATAATTTCTTTTATCCATATTTGATACAAAATCGACGGAAGATAAAGATTTGTTTTACAGCTGGTATGGTAGATTTCTAATAAAATATCAGCCTCGCTTTTTCAATGAACTCACATAAATACTGTAAAATCCACTTGCACGTGTCACTTAATAAATATTTCACTACTGAATCTTATACTTCTAAGATATTTAGAGTCTAGATATTTATCAATTTTCAACAATACTGCATCATGCATTTTGTACCGACTATTGATTATGTATGAATCATAGATAAGGGCTGTTAATGTTTATGTATTCTTAGTAGTCTACTAAACAACTCCAATATCTACAAACATTTCATGTATGATTGAAAGTTTAATATATGTATACATTGGTTTTTGTACCTGATTATTAATATTTGTACATTTAGATTTATTTTCAGAAATAATAGATTTTGAATCTTTTCTAACATCTAATAAATTAAACATTAAAAAAATATATTTACATTATGTCCAAAAAATATGTAACTACATAAAATCTTTATTATGGCATATTAAACTATTATTTATATTATAACATAAATTTGAATTTTTGAAAGTGTAATGTGCGAAGGACTTTAATATAATAGATTTTTAAAAAAGTTTAATAATAAGTTAAATTTCCGTATTTTTTGAAAATACATTAATTATTTATTTGTGAAATTTAATGTTTGGAATTATAATATGGCTATTTAAATATAATAATATATCGTCATTTTTATAACATAATTACAATTTTGAATAAGACATTTACATACCTTAGTGTATATATTATTATAAACAAACAAAGAAAAGACATTTATGGAAAAAAACATAATAAGTACATCTATTCCTATAAAAAATTTCAACTTTTATTCCCTGCAAGTGTAAAAAATTAAAATAGGATTAAAATATAAGACAATTTACTAAAAAAATATTATTTCTTGATTTATTAAAAAATGTATACTATTCTGTATGTTATTGGTCTTTTAATGCTCATATGTTCAATTTTTACAATATACATGCACAAAAAATATTGTTGTAATTTCAATCTGATGCAATTTTATAAATATCAATAATTTATGTATATTATATATATATATATATACATTGGAAAATATATGGAGCTAGTTATTTTATTTCACTTGTAACAAAATCTACTGTGAAATTTGTGCGCATAGATTTTTAAAGAGATCATAATAAAATATTAGTAATAAATATTGAAAAGTCAATAAAAACCCTTTTTTTACACTTAAGACTAAATTAAGGTTTTTAAAACTTTTTAAAAAGTTTTAACTTAAAATGTATTTACTTTAATTAAGCATTTCTTTTTCTATTGTTGCGTGTTAAATTTTATAATGAAGAAATATGATCAGCTCATCTAATTTGTGTTGCAAACTTACCTCATTTACCTAGATTTTGTATTAAATAGACGCCACAAATTGCAATTTAGTTACTTAATTTAAAAAAGTTTTTTAGTATTTAAAAAAATACTATGATTTACAGTTTTTTTTTTTACAAAATTTTAGTATAATCGTATAGTATAATTTTATACTGTTTTCTTACTTAACTTTTCTTTGGCGAGGAAATTCAATTTTTAATGAAAGTCTTCTTTTGATATAAATAATGATGTAACTTTCTTAAAATGCTTTGTAAGTTTTACCGTGTTTTATTTAAAGTGAACAATCTTTGCTTTGAATCTTTAAATTTCTTGATAATATTGTGTATAATAATAATTGTATAATTTTTATTTTTATTAATAAAACCTTTGAGCTTTAATTTTAAGAATATTAATTTACATAAAATTAATAACACTTAAAAAAAGCTAACATTATTAACGAAATCACAGTGATAAAAATGTTATAATTTGCAAAAGTTATAGTAATTTGTATAATGTATTTAATCATAAAATTATTTTGAAATGTAATGGCAGCTTTTAAAGTATTATTATATAAGTAGTCTTACACGGTTTTGATTAAATTTAAATTTGTTTTTGATAAATATTTCTTTCACTAAATTTATGTTAAGATATTAGTGTTTTAATAATAAATTTTAATAGTTGATTTTAATAATACCCAGATATTATCTTATATTATGAAATTTTTAATCAGACTATGTTTACCTTTCATTTGATTATGATTCGCTTATTTCTTAAAGCTTCAAATGGAAAACCTTGCCTAACTGATTTGAGACTTTAAAATTTTTTGTAACGTAATCTTATCGATATCTGTAAAACACCCTAATAAAGACGACCAGCTTTGACATATTTTTATGAAGGTGTTCTCGGCAATTGATCTAAGCTCAACTATTATTATTATTTTTCAATATAAGTGGTAGAATTGCAGTCAATATACGAACACGTCGACGGCTATACAAATATTTCTCAACGTCGAATGTAAAGTACGGAGCATCGGAAAACGTTGTCGCCGTTAGTCGAATCGTCGCAAGAGCTTCGCTTAATACGTAGAGCTGAAGACAAAATAATAAGGGAATAAGCAAATTCTACACGAGCTTGGTAAAACGAAGCTAAAGTGAAGGATTGTGAGCGCATGAATTTCTTGAAGGATAAAAGCGAAAGCAATCTGCGGGATGCGAGCAATTGAGATAAAAATTCTACGAGTTTAGTTGTGACTTTGGCGTTTTTGCAAAGCTTGCCAACTGAATTCTTAGTGGTGACTTTTAAGCGGACACTGAATGTTGATGTATGCGTCGGTCCTTTCGTACATGTTGAGACGACATGCAGGCTTATGCTGTTTGCTCACGTGAGATTTTAAGAAAACTAGAGGTAGTGAGATGAAAATAGACACTTGAAGCACGTGCGAAAATGGAAGTACGTACACACAAACGACTTCTTAATGCAAAAACAGCCATTTTTCAAAATCATCTTTTAACGCCAAAAGCATACGAAATGTATACTATTTATTTCAAATCTAAATTACTTATTTTTTAATAACTTCTACAAGCAATACAAGCGATGAATTTCGAATTTATTTACATATAAGGCTATTTTATGATATACTTAGGTAAATTTAAATATATCAATTTAGACATTTTATTTTTATAATTATGTTAAAATAATAGTAACTTTTTTATTTAAACTTTTTTATAACATTAAAAAAAAATGCCTTCCTAAATTCATTTTTATTAATGATTTACAAAGCTTAAAAATATGCATTACTTTAGATCATGATGAATAAAATAAAATGATGAAAAATTAATGAATAATTATTAATACATAATTTTTAAGAACATTATGAGCTATTTATAGTTATTCAAGGCCAGTATTTTGCTATTAATAATGAAGATTATTATTAATAAGTTTTATTGTAGAACTCGGCGTAAGCTGTTTAAGAATTGTTTAAAGCCTCATGTCGAGACAAATTTAGCTTCATAAATGCCCTATTTCGGTGAAGTTATATGATAATGTGTTTTTCTACTAAGTCTTTCTTTTAAAACAATTTTTGATTTATAAAATTTAATAAATTCTTTGTTAGTAATCGTAATTTTTACAAATTTTCTCATAGCCTTTTTTTAAAATAAAATTCCATGGATAATAATTAAAATTCTTTAATTTCAATTAGAAGATAGCCTTCAATGTAAAATTGTTTTTACCAATTTCAACCATTTATTGGAAATATATAACGAGGTTCGTTGATTATTGCATATAGATTAGCTCATTACGTTCGCACAAAATGGCGTTTATTTCTTGAAAAGCTTATAAAAAACAATTATAAGATTATCAAGAACCTATACGATAAAAATATTCATTAATAATTGTCATATTTAATATTTATATTAGTTTACGCTCTTTCAAAGTGTAAAATGAAATGTGAATGTTTAAAAACATAGAAATAAAAACATTTAAAATGGCTAACAACTAACTACAATATACTCACAAACGTTCATTTTAATAAAATAGAAGCGGTAAGCATTTTAATTATTTTAAATTAATTTATAAAGTTAGAATAAGGTTAAGCAAACTAGATTTACTGTTTTGCTTTATTTGGAAGATTAAAAGCAACGAACTGCTCAGTCTTGTTAAAATATCGCTGATACATCAATGCAACTGCACTTTATAGTGGCTATAAAAATGATTTACACCGGTTAACAAGTATCCGTGTACATCACTATGTGCATAGTTATTATTATCATCGCGACTTTTAATATTTTTACGATCGATTCATTTGCAGACAAACAAATGGCCGACACGTCCGTAACTCAATGAAATGCTCCCGGTAGGAATGATTGCACGCTGGCCCAAGGCCATTTCCCTATTCTGGCCTATCGCGGTCCGTCCTCGGAGATCTTGTAGAGACGCGTCATCGCCGTGGGGATGAGAAGCCAGCATCCGGAGCCAAGGGGCCCCCTTAAGATGAGGCATCCATCGGTCCCAGCTGGACGGGGAGGATCCTCGGAGCGCCAAGGATAGCCGACGCAGACTCCGCAGCCAGAGTCCATAAGTGGCCGTCACCGTGAGCCACCGAGCGTCAGACGTCCCGCCACCCTTTCCAACTCTTACCACATCGGAGGCCGTCGGCCGCAATTCGTCATTCCCGTCTCCGACTAGCGATTCCAACGAGATTGGATGCCAGAATACCGCGCGGCAACCATGTGGTAGACGAGATTTTAGCTGCCCCCTTCCGGAAGCTTCTCTCCTCCCCGAGCGCCAGTCCTTATTATCTTGATTGAGTTTCGGCTTGTATTATTCGATTCTGCTCGCGCTAGAGCCACCAAGGGATAAGAATCGACCAGATGGTCTGCTCTTATCAATTTGAAATTGTTATTGTTCGATATCGGTAATGATTTCATAATTTTTTTGCTTTACCAAACTAACCTAATGTATCCGAGTATTTGATTTAGTATTTTATAATAGCTTGTCGTGTAATGCCATCATTTCTTGTACCATGTCATTAGCAGAATAAATGCTGTATTTTGTCCATTCATACGTCGCGTTGAGAGATATTACATTTTATTGCAGCAATATTAATTGGCATAACTTTGAATAAACTCGTGTACATTTTTTTGCATTGAGTTACTTCGGCTTTATAATTAATTAAAAGCAAAACTTTATTTATTTTAAGCTAGTGCACTAGCAATGAGCTGATTCTTTTATTATTCGAATTGAATTTCAATTCGAAACCTTACTACGGTAAATGGAAATTTTTTCATCTCCTTTCTTCAAAGGACACGTTTAATCTTTAGATTTCAAATATTCACTGAATTTGTTTTGCAGCTCAAGTAATCCTCGGATAAAAATTCTCAATTTAAGAATTCGGAATTTACAAAGTAATGCAGGTCAGAATTTTATTACTCCTCTTTTAAAGATTAGGGATGGAGAAAAAAAAAGAAGAAGAAGAAGATAAGATGAAGAAATAATAAGAGCACGGTCAAGAGTAAATTGTCGAGTTTAGAGTTCGAGTAAATACGTGCTTTCAGATATGCTTCGAATCCACATTTATGTTCATCTGTTACATCCTCCCTATTTTCTATGCAGAAATTTTTATCTTTTATGCTCTTAACAATATCATCCACAAGACTTTTTTAATACATTACCAAAATTTGTCCCCTATACTTTTTCTTAGCATTTAGCCTTTAATTTAAGTAAAATCTGATATTAAAATTAATGTATCGATGCCAATATTATCATTGAATACATACATATAGGTTCTTTGATTTTACTGAATTAAAAATTACGGACAGGCTACTGAAGTCTATTAGTCTTAACATAAGTTATTTATTGAAGCTCACGTACCCAATATTGAATTTGAATATAATCTATGGAAACTAATACGATTACTTAGTGCTACTACATAATTTGTAAACAATGCATGTATTAAACTAAATACATCGATAACTTGATGGTATTAATTTTACTAAAATTATTCACCTACGTGATGAATCATTATAAAATTATATTCATCTATGTGAGATAAAGAGTATTAAAGCCAGGAATACACAAAGTTCTGTTTAACAAATTAATTTGTAAAGAGTACCTATTGACATGCTTTTATACTGACTATAATCAACGTGCTTTAGTTTCTCTGGTATAATAAATTACATATAGTATAAGATAAATGATTGAGTTGTGTATAACATTGTAAAAAGTACTTTATATGGATAGTTTGTGTGCAGAAAAATAATTAAATTCACGCTTAGCATGATATTTTGAAGCATTACAATATATTTACTTCAGAATAAGTGGGTGAATAAATTAACAAACTCAAGATCTATTGAAGAATCGTCTCAAAAAGTGAAATAAAATGTTGATGTTACAACATAAGGTATGAACTGATTAAATATTTACTTGAAAAACTTGAGAATGGAAATAAAGAATTTAGAATTCTACTTCACGGATCAACAAATTTATAACAATATTATATTTAACTCTTAGATAAATTTTCTTCATCTTTATTGTTGACAATAAAATATTTAAAAGCCCTAAACACATTTATTTATATAAATTTACACAAGTTAATGATATATTATTATTAAATATATTATTATATATGGTTATACATTTTAATAATGACAGACTGATTTATTAATTTATTTTTCAATCGTGAATAATTGGTTTTTACATTAATAACTTGTAATTAAGAGCTTGTACATTCTCAATTTGAAGTAGCACATCCCATAAAAACTTGAAACAGTTATTTAATTTATTTTTTATTCTGGTTGTCGAGAAATATACGACTTCCTTATCAACATGTACTAATTAGTTTATTTAAATATAAGGCATTCAGTAAAATGTAGTTAATACAAATTTAAATGAAGGATTTACACCTTTACTATTCTAACTATTATTCACTGTTCTGTTCTTGAATTTTATAATTTAATTATTCCAGTAATCTAACACCTTAAATTATAAATTTTGTTAAAAAAAGTATTTTTCTAACTAATTTATGAAGTATAATTGAAATATATAATTATTTTATAAACTAGTTGTGATATCTTACATTAGATTAAAAATTCGCAGTTCAGTAAATTAAATTGAATATTTTGTTTTTGGGAAATATAACGAATTGATATTGAAAGGTTCATTTTTTAATAACGACAATTTTACGCTAATTTTGTTTATTTTTATTTCACATAACAAGTCGACAATAACATCGTAATTCGTCACCTATTTCGTCACTAAAGTGTTATGATTCTATCCTATTTAGAGATTATTTGGATCTTTGTTTTGATTCAACTAAATCCTGGATTTATATTAATTAATACTAAATAATACAAATTCATTCTTTCAGAAATGATTGCATTACTTATTATCAAATCGAAAAATCAAAATATACACAAATTATTATACTAATATGTACGTAAAAAATGAATGTATTATAAAAATAAAATTATTGTTCATCGTAAGCACAAAATAATAAAAATGTTGCTTATTTATATTAATTTGATTTTCAATTTAAGGAAATGAAAATAAAATATAATTTTTTTTATAGTTACTTAATAAGATATCATCTATTTTTCTTTGTTCTATCGATGTATAATTATATAGAAAGATTTTTATAATTTAGAAGTAATAAACTATAAGTGATAGTTGTCTATTCTGGTCAAATCGTTAATGAAATTTTGAATACCAAGGGAAAAATTTATCTTCCGTAAGTTTGTATAAATGGTTAACGCTAGTCAATTGTCAACAGAGCCTTAACTTTAACTTCATGTTGTGTCTGAGCCGTCATTCGGAAACAATCCAGTATTATGAATTGGATCTCATTGCATTAAATGGGCAATTGGTATAAAATAATTATTACTACCAAAATATTGTATAGTGCATAAGTCGTTTTTGAGGCGTATCATATCACAAGTCCATTAAAATTGTAAGCATCATCGAGTCTTTTTCCGAAACAATAAATTAAACAATAAATGGGTCACATGTTACATCGAAACCGGCGATAAAAAAACTGCGTTTGATAGAACAGCAAAATAAAAAATTATCGATCACAAATATTAGCGTATTTCGACTCGGTGCAAAAGTTGCGGAACTAAAAAAATTTCTCGCAGAAACTGCGCTATTCTGACTTTTCCCTAACTCTACGAACGATGCTGGATTTTGATCTGTTTTTCAAATGGCTTTTTTATTAGCTACTTCTCGGTCGCCTCCTTCAAACTTTAATTTTTCTGCTGTTCTCTAGTAACTCTTTTATGCTCATACATTTTCCCTTATACATTCAATCAATCTAACCCTATCTCTTCCATACCCTAACTATCTGTCTTACTTTAAGTTTAAAGTTATTTCTCTTCTACCAACTTTTCTATTTATCAACATATCTGTCTCGTTTTTTTAATTCCCACCCAAGTTTCTTCTTATCTATACCACTTGTGTTCTATCTGTCTCTATATATATAGATATATATATATATATATATATCTCTATCTATCTCTATTATAAGAACCTTCCTTCTTCCTTCGTCGATATTTCTTCGTCGCTTTTGCATCGTATATCTCTGTATACGTTGATGGGTTCCCGGTACGTGCATACTCTCTACAGATATCTGCGCATGTGTTGTCTCGGTGTCTCCCTTCAGCGTTGCGTTATCCCGCCACCCCTGCCCTCGACAGCTGCTGCTTTTTCAAGCTGCGCTTAACCGTTTTATACGGTACAGCTTTCTGTAGTAGCGCTGCCGCTTTCCTACCCCATCGTTCGCCATTGGTCCAGAATTGGATTCAATAATTACGCTTTCCCCATCGCGTGTATTTGTACACTTTTTCAATTGTCCAATGTACTCAATACTTATTTACTTGTATTATCGATGTACTTCACGGTTATTATCGCTAATGAAGGCAATGGTAATTTGAACGATTGTTCCAATACAAATATATACGTCGGCTTAAATAATGGCACGTATAATATTTCAGAACACTTAAATTTGTTTACAAAAGTAAATAAAATCAATGATTTTATTAATAAAAAAAAAACATTGTTGTTGATGTTTTAGCTTTTAAGTAAAATGATTTTACAATAATTGTAACTGCTCGTTTAAGGCAGATAATTTACGTAGAAGTATCTCTATTCCAATAAATCGCTTATATTTTCATAAATATAAAGTCATGTTAACTTTATTTAAATCATATCAATCCTCTAATTAATTTTTTGCAAATCAGGTTGCGTAAATTTATGATATTAAACGATTTAGATTTTAATATTTTAAAGTACTTATTGTGTTTTATTTTGTATATTAATATTTTATATTAACAATAAATGATTTATAATGATATTTGGTAGTATTAACAAATGTAGATAAATGTAAATGTAGTAGATGTAAATGTAAATACAGTTGATAAATAAATATCTTGGCAGCGATAATCAGTATGTACTTAGCAAACGCTTTAAAAATCATTGAGTAATTACAGTCTTCAGTGTCATCTGCAATATAGATCATAATTTGAGTTCTTTTTTAAAAATTTTAGCTGCGCTTACTTAAAAAGTTTATGAAAGAAAAAAACATTAATTTAATTAATATTATAAATTAAAAAAGTTATTTATTGCAACATATTCAGTTATTAAATGATTAATCATTTTATGGCAGTGTCATTAAATATCAATTGTTTGTATACAATTGTCGATTTTATTGAACAATGATTATGGACAAACGAATAATATAGTACAGTAAGCTCTTATTTATAATCATTTGATTATAATTTACAATTATTTTAATAAACATAGACTCGATCTAAAACTATGGATATTCATAAATAATAATTATAAAGTTATACATTAGTTAAATTATATTCTTATACAGAGTAAATTTCATATAAAATATACTATATTATCACAAAGAAACAACTATCGACTACGAAAATTCTTGAAACAGAATGACTCAAAACGCTTTTTCTTATTTATCGTGGGAAATCCCTAATACTGAATGTGCATCGATCGCTTACCTGAGTGGATGTTTATTGCGACAACTGCGTAATTTGTAAGAATATTTCGAAGTCTTATACCTTATTTTATTTACAATAAAATTTTTCAAAACAATGATGGAATAATTTTTTTACGAATTCTGTTTTTCATTTATTTATATAAACGTTTGTGAATTTAATTTTATTATACTATATAGTTGAAATGTATTTTTAATTTTAAAATATCCTTTGGCTTATATGTAATTTACACTAATTTTACCTTCACGGGGAAGCACAAATGATAAATTGGTATAATTTATTTCATAATATATACGTATCTTACAGGAATTATCTATCGCATTCAGGAACTATAATGTTTGTAATATAAAGCAAAGTAGCATGTATGATTTCCATCGTATTTTTATATTATGTTCATATATATATCACCAATGTCACCAATCAACCAATTTATAAAAAGTGATATAGCTTTTGAGCAGATACTCTAGATAGGATGAACACAATAAAAACGATAAATAGTTCAAGCTTTTAAAGTATTAATCAATAACTGAGACAGTAGTAATATGATTAAAAAATAATAAATAAATAAAAAACGATAATGATATTAATAAAAATAATTTCATTTTAAATTATGATGAAAGACTACTAAAAACGATTTTTTTAATAAAAATGTACAACTTTTTAAAGGCTGTCTTTTCATTTTTTATTAATATTAAAATTCTAAATAATTTTTGAAATTTTAAAATGCATATAATAACCAAAGATACAATTATCGTAATTAAAAATATTTTAATTTCAAAACTCAATTTGTCAACTATTTCAGTATCGGTCAATTAATGTTGATATTTCGAGTAATACAATCGAACAAATCTTTAGGAATAAATGTCACGAATGAAACTTTCTTCGGAGGAGCTATTGAGAGCAACCGGATTAGTAAATTTAACGAGCTTGATTTTATTTTGAATAGAAGACGTAAGAACCCGCTATTACGGAAACAGATGTAGGGTTTTAGAAATGATTTAATGAAATAATAATAGCAATAATTATAATAACAACAGCAAAGACGACGATGGTGATGACGATGATGATAACGATGACGAGTACGAAGATGGTAATACGAGCTCGAAAAGCTAGGAAAGCCAGAGGGAAAACGAAGCCGATGAAACACGAGACAAAAAGCGCATCTCACTGTAGTTACGAGTTGAGTAAACAATCGCAGTTCCAAAATCCCGTAAGGAGAAGAAGGCAAGAGAAGAGACGTAAGAAAGCACGCAAGGCCATCGTAGAAAAGTGCGGAGCGGCGTATTACGAAAGGTCATAACTGCGAGGGTAGGAGTCACACTAGTGCCATAATGGGGCATCATAAGAATACGAGACTAACAAGCAGCCGCTCGCATCCGTAAGCCCGACCCTGTGCACTCAACTCGCCGTGGCGCTCAGCCAGGAGTAGCAGCGCCAGAAGCAGTAGAAGCAGCAGCAGCAGCAGCAGCAGCAGCATTACGGCGCCGTCGCTGCTTTTCCACCCCGATGCGACGTCGGAGGGTGGCTCGGGTTCGGGATCGGTCGGGATGCAGGGGGCGGCGCTGCGGGTGGGGGCGGGGGGGAGCGCGCGCGCGTGTGTGCGTTCGGGGTGTGGGGGTGCGCGCGCGCTCGCCCGTACGTGTGCTTGCGCGCGGGGCGACTGGGGGTTGGGGCGGCGGCGGCGGCGGCGGCGGCGGCGACGGCGGCGTCGAGCGGCGGGGGCGGAGGGACGCCTCCTTCTCGACTCTCGACTGCGGTCTCCGTCGCCAGTCGGGGTCGTGCTGCTTGTCTCGCTGGTGCACGGGTCAGCGTCGCAGCCGCTCTTTTAGCCTGCCGAGGCCGAAGGGTTAGGTTAACTCCGCGGGCCAACGTCACGCGAGCGGGCGGAGGCGATAGTCGCCCTCCTATGCGCGGCACTGATCGAAGGGAGCAACGAACGGCCGCGAGTCGTAGCTGGCAGTAGTGGCACTCGACGGTGCGCTCGGGCCAGGAGGGTGAGTCCGCGGGACGCTGGATGGCTCAATGATGCCGACGACCTCGTGCACGGCCTAGACGGTGGCTGGCCGAGCTCGCTGCTGACGATTGGGCTGCCAAGGGCCCGAGGAGGGCCGCTCGCGATGCGCTAGGCGGGGCACGATGGTGCCGAATTTCAAGAGGCTGAGCCAGGGCCGCGCATTTGGCGCCGAGGACTCGGGGCCGCACATGGAACCGGTGCCACTGCCGCGCAACGTCACCAAGCTCGCCTTCGCCAATCAGTGGATCCACCGCCTCGGCAAAGTAATGCTCAAGGGTCAGTTTTGGAGCGTCTCTTAGACTCCCTGCCCGCCAGCTCCGCCAAGTGTTAGTCGACTATTGCCGTAGCGCGGCTCGGAGGGACAGGAGTGCCGAAGAGGAACAACAAGAGGCGGAGGAGGGAGAGATACCCTAGACCCCGCTTGAAGCCGGGGCGGGGGCCCTAGAAAGGAAATCCGACAGCTTTCCGAGTTTATCGGGAAAAGGATTTGAATAGGCGATAGAAGAAGAGGATGCACAGCCAGTGACATAACTCAAGATAACGCCTCTAGCGCCGCCGGAAAAAAATGCACGCGACGCTGCTGGTGGGTTTATTTATATACTCGTATTACATTCTATGTCTCTGACTGACCGAGGGAATTTATGCGTGCGCTTGAGTACTTTTTTTCCACAAATGTTTTCTGTATTACGATTTCACACTGCCGCAGCCAATGTTTACAATAAATAATTAAAACAACGATTGGAGAAAAAAGAGGGAGAGAAAAGAAAAGAGAAAAGAAAAGAGAGGTGGAGAAAGATAGAAAAAATATAGAGAAAGATGGATAGATAGATAAAGAGAGAGAGAGAAAGAAATAGAGAGACGACGAATGTTTGTAAAACAAAATTTGTACCTTTAAGCAAAGGCTTATCGTTGTTTTTCTTTTTGATTATTAGCTATTTCAAGCCCTGCAATGAGTTTCTTTTAATGTGAATAGAAACAAAAAAGGATGCACAAAGTACATGAATCGGGACGAAAAGGACAAAGGTAAAGGTTTGATTTTCTGGGAATACCGGTGCACTTCTATTTTCTTCTTTGTTTAAAGTCATCTCTCCTTAAAGAGCAACCCTCGGGACTTGAAATACGCTCCGCTCGGAGACACCGCCTGCTTCTCCCGCCCCCCCCCCTCTACGGTCGCCCTCTCATCGACCTTCGTCGACGCTACCCTGCATTCTTCATTATTCTCTTTCTTTAATCACACTTGTGAACCGCGGAGAAATGTAAAGTCAAGCGGTCGTCGGGCGGGGTATATTTGCGCCCTGTTAGGTCGAGCAGGTAGAAAGTGAAACCGTCGATGCCTCGTTTACACGGTAACTTATAATAGAGCACGAGGACTCCCAGTACTTTCGTCTTTTATCCGAAGCCGCAGCAATTTGTTTTTCTCGGATGACAGCCGATCCGTTGCCTGCTCGCACGAGGCTACGAAATGCCCCGGTTTGGAATGAGAGAGAGAGAGAGAGAGATAGAGAGAGGAGGGGGCGCCCAAAGGTTGACGAAAAATATTAATAGGGGGCAGTTACAGGATCGGAATGAAAACAAGGAATGCAAAGACCACAGGGAAGAAGGACAGAGAGACAGAGAGAGAGAGAGAGAGAGAGAGAGAGAGAGAAGGAGAGACGGGGATGCGAAGTTGAACTATTGACCATCGCACATATTCCGTCCTTGCCGAGCGCATGGGCGCGGTTCCGCGATGGCGGTGGCGGTGGTAACGGCGACGGATCCTTTTCACCCCGCTCCGCCGTTCGACTTTGCATTTTCTACACTGCTCCTCGGTTCCTGCGTCCTCCTGCCTGTGCCGCCGCGACTCCCTCCCCCCCTCCCCCACCGCCCTCGGGGCTCTGCCCCGTGCCCCGTTTCGCCCCTCGGCGAGAGCCCGCGACTCCTCGACCCCGTCCCTTCGCCCGAGCGTCGCCGTACCCGAGGCGCACCGGTGCCACACCACCGACGTTATCTTCGTAACCTCCTTTTCGACAGCCGTGGCGTGCGCCCGGAATTTCCCCAGCAATCGCGATTTTCAAGATGGAATTCGTGCACGGGGCGAATGGCCCCCTCATTCTTATCGACGAAGTGTCTCGCTGACGAGGAGTCGGCGCCTCCCCCTGCCCCGCCGCCTCGACCCACACATCCGCCCCGAGCATTTACTTTGTTCCAACGGGGATGCTCGCGCTCTCGGCAAAATGCTCGCGGTCGGAAGTTAATGTCACCTCGCTCGATGCAATTACGACGGATTTGGTATTTAAACCGCTTAGTCAATCTAAAAAGTCGTTTATGTAGCGCGGGAACCACTTCCCTCTGAACTTTTAGCTCCTTCGCTTTTTGCCTTCCAATTTCACGCTCGATTCTTAATTTCAATTTAATTGATAGGCCAAATCGTGCATTTTAATTCCAAATTAAGCGCGTTCCCGCTTTACTTTTAAAACGCTTCGGTCGCCTTTTAATACGAGGCTCATTTATCTCAGTTACTTATGGCTATCTTTCGTCAATTTAGATTTCAATCTTTATCAATACTTTCATCTTATTAATTCTCGCTTTTTAGACTTTTCCAATAATAATTTTGTCCATTTCCATGATTGCCTGAGATTCTTTTTCCACAATCATGCCCCTTTATAATAAAGACAATTGCATTTTGCAAATGCATAAAAAGCTTTAAGATAATCGATTAGGGACTTCGTGGAAATCGCTCTTGCTTTCATTCTTAGCAAAAAGAATCACGTAACACTAGTCGAGGGCGTGGCGCTTCCTATTGTAAATGCCAACCCTCCAGAAATCGGCTCGCATTCAACAATGATGAGATTTTCGCAAGCTCGCAAATCGATTAAATACCGAATGTAGCTTTGTAGATGTTGTTCAACTGTTGGCTTATTCATCTATGTCGTGAAGGAATGCTGTAATGCGGTGTCCTCTTATACCCTATTAGCATATTTGCGGTTAAAGAGCTTCTAGTTCCCTTTTCGGTAATATTTTTCAAAGCGATATTACCATAACATCTGGTTAAATGCGTGCATAATCAAGTGACGTTAGCTAAATAATGACATTAGTCGCGAAATGCTTACTTCCTGTTTTATTCCGTTATAATTTAAGAATGTCTTCTGGTTATCAGTATATTTTATTTCTATTCTGACTTGTATATGATGTACGAATGACTGATTTTTTTCAAACTATTGAAAAAAAGTACTTAAAAAAAAGAAAAAGATCCTTACGTAACTCAATATAATATAAAAAAAAGTATTTTTAGCAGTCACTTGTGTACGTAATATAAACTCAATACTTTTTAATCGCTGTAAGTAAACTATGCTTAACTATTTTCCAATATAACAATGTTCATTGTTAACGACAATTTTTGGATTAGTAATAGCACTAATTCACTTTACATTTCCATACAATAGATTTCAAATATTTAGTTATTATTTGAAGCAATATTAAATTCTAATAAAATGATTTTCAATTCACTATGATTCCGTGAAAATTTCGCAACAATTTTAATTGAATATTCTGCAAAATTTTTATTAAGTCAGATTTGACGGGTCGAGTATGCCTCTCTTATTTAATGTACCTTACTGCAAGTCAAAAACAATGTGTAGCAGAATAAATGTCTTCCATTAACAACCTTAGTAGCTTGATGTAGTTTAAATTTAAAAATAACGGTAAATGAAGTCTTAATTTTAAAAATAAAACTAGATCTCTCGTAATGCAAAATATAGTGCTCCTGTATTTAAATACAAACAAAAAATATTGCAACTGCTGTAATTTGAACTCTTATTTAAAAGCTAAAATTCCTCATAGTATAGTAAATATAACAAATTACAATTTAAATATAAGAATAGTGTTAATTTTTTTTTATTTTTAAAATTATCCTCTTTAATATAATTTTATGGTTATATTTTTATTACATTAATATTTAAGCTTTCAATAATTTGTGCCCGTGTAGTTAAACTCCTAGTACGACACACGAATATATTTATATGTAATAAAATATATATAATGTATTTTGAATTTATTGATTTTCTAAATGCATTGCAATAATAATTAATTGAAATAATCGTCATGGAAGCGTACCGATTAGTTAATGAAATTTTAAGAATTAAATTTAAATTTAAATTTAGTGATAAGTAATGTCGATTAATCATAGATTTATAAAAAAAATTTATAAGAATTATTCTTAACAGTTCTTACAACATAATAACTATTTATAACATAAGCTTGATAACTTTTATAAATCAATTGTCTCTTTATAAAAAATATGCAATTCATGGTTAGTAGAATTTTTCAATAAGCAGTACAGCGTACAAAAAGAATGAATATATTTTTAAGGTACATAGATAATTATTTTTAAATAAAATATTTTTAGCGAGCATTTCAATATAATTGATTTTCAAACAAAAATTGTATTGTTTTTTTATCATCTCTTGAATCAATACTTAAATACTTTAAAAATATATAAAAACTACTTTAACTTATAAATTACAAAATTCCATTAATTAAACATTCATATTTTATTATAAATATCAAAAGATATAAGTTATGAAAGACTTCTTTCGGTGATAATTTGATTTACTCTGCGTATAGGTTCGTACCTTAATGTAGTTTTGTACCAAAAAAATTGATGAGAAAAGAGGAAATTGTGACGAAGTGAATTCTGGAGTTAGAAGCCGAGAAAGAAAGAGAGAAAAAGTAACAAAATTCTTTTCGGTAGAGATGCCTCTCGAAATGATTCGAAAGAGAAATAAAGTAATCGAATTGAGGAAGGTGAATCGATTTATCTAGCAATTCACGGCAATCCGAAAGTGAATAGCGAGAACACATATATAATTATAACATAAATAGTTACATACATACATGCATATATATACGTAAGTTGCCTTCGCACGTTGACCCAATAACGGCAAGAATTTATGCATTCAGGGATCGTTGATATTGTCTGTAATTGTTCGTGTATATCTAAATTACAAATTCTTCATAAAACTCACGGATGTGCTGTTTTATTCAAACATAAGATATAAAATGCATATACACGTATATATAAATATTAATTATATTTTGATAACATGAGTATACATAAGTCTTCAACTAATTTCATATGCGAGTATATTCTTGCACTCATACGCTGATATATTATGAAAATGATATTAAATTGAAATTATAAATATATACGAGAAACTTAATACAAAATTAGTTGGCTTTGTATTATTATATTGTATATTTAATATTATTAAATACACAAATATAAATGTGTGATAAATAATGTAGATCTAAGTTAAAATTATGTAAAGTATTAGTATATAACAGATCAAAACATGTGGCAACAATAATACTATTTATGTTTTGGATTTATTCGATGGGGGAATCGGGTGCTTGGTGTTGGTTAGGCCCATCGTAAATGATGACTAAGCATCCCTTTCCTCCTAGGGCGGAGGGGAAGGGGGATGGGGCCATCGTCTGTTCGCTCCATTCGACAAACAGGTGAACGCGGTTCATCATCGTCGTCGTCGTCCTGGATGATGTCGCCACTGTCATCACCCACCAGTAGGGTTGATAAGGGTTCGTGCGAAGGAGCCTGGGACCTTGGGCCGAACACCCACTACTCGGTGAAGATTTTACCATTAGTAAGGTAGCGGATTACTTCCTGCTTACGAGACATTTTCTCGTATTGAAATCGTCGATATTGTCGATGTGGCTGATATTGAGGGGTCGGATCAGTAACGGCATTACTTGAAATAAGGTTTTATTACAAGTAAACAAGAATAATCAGATTGGAAAGGATTTTATTAATTGGAGGTGCAGGGAAATTGTTGAAATCGGGGATGGACCTCGTTTGATTCGCTTGATGCGGCTTTTTGTTAGGGTATATCTTCTGCACTGTTGCTTACTTGTCGCAAGATGGAATTTTATCTTGTATTTTTTTGCTTCTCGGTCATCGAATCAACTGAATTACAATGGATAGTAATTATAATTAGTCTGAATCTCAGACGTAGTTCGGCTGTTAAGCATCTGTTAAACTCCACATTTAATGAAACCCCAAATAACGATTCAATTTAATGCAATAAATGTAACTCCTTAGTGCAATGTTATACTCAAGGGACCATTGCACTGGTATGTAATATTTCGAACAATACTTGAGAATAAGTAATTACCAATGTTGAGCTCAAGTTCTCAAGTTTCACGAAACACTAGTACATTTTTAATCACTGCCATGTTACACATTATCTTTTCGTCGCTGGCCCTCTGGTCCTCGCACTTTAACCTCTTGGTTAATAATACTTTTTATTATTTATTGCGTCACTTTATTCTCCAATGTTGTATCAAGCTTAAAAATATTTTTTAAATCTACAATTTTCCTTGTCAGTCAGTTTTTTTGTTCATCTGGTCGGGTTTTCCTCCCTATATTAAATGTTCTTGATCAAGCGAATCACACTCCACCGTTCAGATCCAACTGTCATCGCTCCGTCAGAGTTATTCCTCTAGTATTACAAACTTGCAATCATATCATGAGTAACAAGGTTCCGAAATACCACCTTGACAACAGAATCACGTGAATCGGCGGCTCAAACCACTTTAATTCTACTTACTCGTGGCTCTGCCTTTGCGCGACTACAATCGGCCTCTCTGTGCTAAAAAACGGCTTATTTCAATAAACCTGCTAATTTTATTAAATTAATCATACATAAAATTCATAATTGTCTTTTTACCAATCTCGAGCCTAGATATGAACATTAATTTCGTAATTAGTCATCGCTGTGACTATTAATGGCTCTTATCCAGTTTTTTCTTCGAAGATAACAGTGGTTGCTTTGCTTGACAAAACATTTAACCATATCATCGTATGCCTCCACAAAAGCTCTTTGTATCCTTATAATATTGTTCTGACAACTCAATTAATGATACAGTCTTCGAGATGTTTTTTCCAGATAAACTGGCGACATTGTCTTTATTACACCCATGCTTTTAATAGCCAGACTACCACGAGGTATTTATAGTGTCTTTTGGTGGTTGATGTCATCCACAAAGGGGGTAAAATACTAGCTTATAAACTATTTTCCATTATTTATGACCACAAATTGAGAACGTCCATGCCTCAGTCCTATCAGTTGCTTAAATTTGACTGTCACTGCCAAACTGATAGCCTTCATAAACGGTGCCAGTTGAACCTATTTGGTGAATGGACCGCGCATTAAAAATATAAAAATGTTTATTCGGTTTAAGGTCAGTTTCGTTTGAATAAGATCAAGGCCATCTGCAGAAAAGTTTTAATGATCTGACATTCTGAGCAGCTGCCATCGTACCTACTCACCTTTTTAATCATTTTGTATCAGTTGCAAGTGCTTTGTTGCAATCGAGATCGAATACCCCTGTTTCCGGTATTTACCGCGTCATCAAATTATATTACAAATATTTAGATGCACTTTAGATTTCCTTTTACTTTTCCGTCGAGAAATTTTTAAACACGATATTGATATTAGTACTGTGATGCTGTATAAAAGGCTTAAAATTATTTAAAAAAAAAATTTTATTATTTAATAGAAACACCCGAAGAAATAGATAGCTTTGAAGCTACTTTTTTAATTATTAACGTATTATTTAATCTGTCGTATTGTTGTCGAACCATCAATTACAGATTATTGTAAAACAGTTAAATAATGAAATACCTAACTATAATAATAAAATATTTATAATTTAATTTTCTTGTAAAATAAGTATAAAAAATCAAAAACGTGAATATTCGTATATATACACATCAATTATAACGAGAAAACCAGTTTCATAGACGATCTTGACTATTTTCATTATAAAAAACCTTTTTAAAACAAAATCTAGCGACGGCAATTCGAAAGTATTCTTATTTCAATTAATTAATCGAGGCATTTTACAAGCCTTAGCCGCAAATTATCTCTGGGCTTTTTGAAATGTTGCACTTATGGTGAACTTTTTGATATTCAGTTATTTTTCGGAACCACTTACCGCGCAAAATCCATTTTTTCGAGTCTTATTTTCTCTCCTTTAACTCCTTCCCCATTTCTTTCATAAGATCTAGCCACCTATCCGCAACGACTTTCGAGAAAGAAAAACACAAGGACGGCAATGCTCGTTAGATTCTATGTTTGCCAGCATGTCGCGCACTTACACACTGGCAATAATGTAACGCTCGCTTACAGGCCACGTGCATTTTGTTTACGGGAGAGCGACGACCCAGTTTATCGTAACCTCGCGAAGGGCGTGGCCTCGTCCGCTTATCTCACCGTCCTTTTTCATCTGGGGCGAGATACCGGGGGCCTATGCGAGCCTGCTAACTTTTATACAGTTGTGTAGTGGCTCTCGGGGAGGCAGTCAGACCATTACACGGCGAAAACGAGCGAAGCAGGTCGAATTACGCCCGGCTGAGCGATGCCTGACTCGTTCCACTTGTTCACGCTTCAAATGCTCCCCAACTTTATCCGCTTATCGACGTGCTTTTGTTATCTACAGCGCGGGACTCTTACACCTATTGTGTAGTTATTGGGATCTTATGGTGCAGGAGATAAAATTTGATAAAAAAAGGATTTATTTTGTTACTAGTTGTACACTGAAATGTGTAGAATCTTTCTTCCTGCAGTCGTTTTATCAAGTTCACTCGAATATCTATTTCAACGACGTACACGCCACCGCTTTAAAGTCAGACCATAAAACATTTCAAATCTTGTCGAGTATGTGTATGGAAATAAATGTTAGTTCAACGGTTGAACTTTCAAAACTCCCATACTCACGTATACTGTCAGGATACGTGATTTAAAAACAAATTTTGTAATAAATTTTCTTATTGGTATATAAAAACAAGAATCATTTATTTCATTAACTTTTGTTTTTTTAAACTGCAACGTTTTATACGCTAGAAATACTTATTTTATATTACTATTGCTTTTACTGAAGTCATTACGAACAACCTGGCTATAAAATGAATTGCGATCAAAAGAGATTTTATTGATATTTTTTAAGATGTTATTTTTAACTTTCTTATTTACATAATTTAACCATTCGAAAACTTTACAAAAAATCAACATATTATTATATTTATGTGCAAATTTTATGTTTTTACCAGTTTCTTCTTTAGAAATGTTTCTAATGTTAGTAATATATAAAAAATTAATAATTTTAATACAAAAGTTTTTATTAAAAAGTAATAAATATAGCCATTTACAAGATTTACATTAAATCAATCTGTCAAATTGAAATCAGTTAAAATAAATGTAGACTATCATCAATATGTATTAAATTGATCTAAATTATGTAGAGAATATAAATTACAAAAAATTTTTTTTTTATTGTTAATATGAAATCATCGAATAATTCTATAAAACTTTAGAAAGTATTTTCAGTTATTTTTACACACACACACACACACACACACACACACATATGTATATGTATATATATATTCATTTCATTGACATATTTATCGATTTATATATTTATCGATGTATGCATTATGTAATTGACTGTTAATTAATATATAGCCAAACGCCCTATTTTTTATTTATGATTTTATTTATGATTTCAGATGTTAATAGAATCTTGATAAATGTATTATAAAAAAGTTTTTTTATTCTGTGACATTCAAAATTGGTAATAAAACAAATCTTAAAATTTAAAGTATGCTTTCCATTTTTATGGTTCTTAAGTTAACATTAAGATCACTTTATATGGTTTTATTGCAATGCTTATATATGTAGATTTTTTATCTGTATTTATAAATTACAATTGAGAAACATTTAAATAATCTTGTGCTATTTACAGTGAAAGAACTATAATTACATTTAAACAATATTGGTAATCAAGTAATATTATATTCAATTAAAATTTGCGATAAAATAATTATTGTATATTTTAATCAAAAATTAAAATTCAAAAGTATTTTAAAAATTGCCCTTATTAAAACAATTAAATTCTTTCATATAAATTTGCTAACATTATAAATCTAATACTCTACAGAACTTTTAGTTTTAAAGTTTAGTTTTTATTCAGAAGCATTTAGATGCTAAGAATAATTTATTAGAAGTTTAAATGAAAATTCACAGAAAAACATTAATACATGGGAGTTATTCTCACTTATCTAAAAAGGCCATTAAAAATACGGATTGCAAGAAAGAAATTAAAAATTTCATAATTATCAGACAATATTAATGGATGTTGATTATTTATTAACTTTTTTATTGTAACTATGAAATTCCAACAATGAAAAAAACGTATAGTAAAAAGTAATAGTATAAAGCAAAGAATATAATAGACATTGAAAAAATATTTCTAAATAAGAATATAAATGTATAAATAAAGATAATGTTGATTAATGAATTTACCATTATAATTCATAATGTTGTCTTCAAATCCAGGTACTTTATAACATATAATGAAAGTGGATTATTTAATTTTAAATACGTAGTAACGTATTTCTTATACGACCAAACTCATACTTTCAAATTTTCTATTCATTGCAAGCAACTGCATGTTATGTTATGCAGCATGTATATTTTAATTTTTAACCATAATAACATCAACATTAGCTTTTAAATGATGATAAAAGAGTAACAATGAAGATGAATGAAAGTATTCGCATGTAAAATATACGTAAATAATAATAAAGAGACGCATAAAAAGCCGCGATAGTAAATTTTAATCTAATATAATAACTTGGAGTATAGCTTGGGAAACATAAAATTAATTCGACCCTATTCGCTGCCCTCGCTCTCAACGTGAAGCTATTCCCAAATAATCTATAATCAAATTTACTGTTCTGTTACTGACACAGCTAGATCTACAATCTCGAAGTATGTAAATTACAATTCGCATAATATATGTGCTCAAATATTCACAGTAAGGACTACAAGGCCTTTGCATGAACGTTAGATTCCCACTTCATCTGTAAATATGTGCTAATATGTGTTTACAAAATCCGTAGGTACATGAAAGTAGACGTAAATCGATGTACGCGAAGTCGAAATTTTTCAAAAAATAAAATGGTCGAAATGATTTATCTGTGAAAAAATTTTTACTTACCAGGTTCGAGGTCAATTCCTACAATAAGAGCTTTGCAATCCCTGCAAAATTCCTGACCCTTATACTCCGCCGCAACATTTTATTTCGCTTCTAACTTTCTCATTCTTTCTGCAGAGATGTTCGTACAAACTCAGGGTTGATGTTGTGTAAGTTCAGTTTTGTACGGACAACACAGACACAGATTATTCCTCGGCAATTTGGCGAGCTTTTAGTGCCCTCGTTGGTTTCTCGTTGCCCACGTCGAAGTATCGTATGATGTGCCAAATGTAGATTTTACCCGATATAATGGGAGGCTCTAAAGTTTAATGTGGAAATTCCCGCATTGGAGCCTCTCTAATTCATGCTGCATTTCAATATTGTTGGTCGAAGGTGCGAATACCGGTAGAAAATGATTTTTGTCTCACTATTAAAAGTTACTGGTATTGATTTTGTTTAGTTCTAGATTAAAGTATTTCTAAAAAGTGACCTAATTCTAGATATTGGCTTGCTGTTGTTTTAATATTCATTAAAAGGCGGAATGATAATGCGGTAAAAAATTGAATCGATCGATCAAAATTTTGTTTTGAATTTTCAAGTTGAATTAACGAATAATAATAATGGTTGAAGCGAAAATCCGGAAAAATAAAAAAGTACTTAATTTTCATGAAGTTAGATTAAAATCAAGAAATATGTACGCTGTATATACGAGATGTGAAAAGTATTGTATGCCAATGTGTCTGCGCAAACAAGAGTGGAGAGAGAGTATGATGTAGTCAGCCTGTATATAAATGCACCTTCCTCAAACAAATTTTGGTGCTGTTTACTTATCTTTGAAATTAGAATTACGAGACAAGGGTTATCCAGTTTTATGTCTTAAAAAACCTTTTTTAATTAAGTAAATGATTTAGTTTACACTTTCATTCTCCGTGTATGTCTTACTAATTTGTTTTAATTGCCTTTTTCTAAACAACCTAAGCCACGTTTCACTAAAACATATACATATAAGTATAGGATATTTAAAACAAAAAAATTATATAAAAAATTCATTCTACGTAGTATAAGAATAAATATTAAATAATAAAAAATATATTGATCAAAAAATTCATCTGGAGCGAGTAAAAATATAAATCCTATTAATGATATATTTAACTTATATAATCGATTTTATGAAGAAATATTTATTTCAGTATACTGACTGCCGTCTTTAAAATACGGATAGTTTTACAATAATTAAATATTATATAAAAATTTTAGCTAAGAAATATAATGAAAATTATTATGTAAATTTTTTGGAGAATGCATACAAATTAAATACATTAAATTCAATGTCATGGAAATATATTGAAAATTCTGAAATCTATGATAAACGCACTGAATCTGATTTTATGAATATTGTCAATCTAGAATTTCAATTGAATTGAGAGACTGTAAGTTCATATTCAACGTATTGGAAATATTTGTAATTTGATGTCACGAAACAATTCGGTGATTCGCAGATATATAATTACGGATATTTTTAATTTTTATGCTTAATTTTATATTTGTATGTTTGTAAATAAAAAAGCTTTTAAATTAAATTAATATTTAATTAAAAAACTTTTTTAATGAGTAATAATGGTTTATGGATACAATATTAATTTTAATTTATATGCATTTATAATTTTACAAATTTAAAGTCTATATTAGTATTTCAAGTAATTAAATTGAAAAAATGAAAAAAATCTATAATACTGATATTTCGTTCACATTGTTATGTTAATATGTAAAATTTAAGAACTTTAATCTATTGATTTCTAGTTAAATTCAATATTTTAAAATATATTGATAAACCCAACAAATAATATCTTTTTTTATCAACGTATTATATATAGATATAAGCATATATGTACAAATAGAAAAAAATGAGTTCAGTCTTAAATTATTAAAAACCATTTTACCTTTTGGATAAATCAGACATCTTAAAAAATTTTCTGAATTGAATGACAAAAGCAAATGAATTTTCATAGAGAAAGGTTGGTATGAAGTAGAGTGTGTTTATGTTGAAAATGTATACTTGAGCTTTGCATTCACACATATTTTTAATGTAATACATTTGTTTTTTCTTAGCAGGAACGTACATTAAACATTTTTTGAAACTTTGAAAATTGTTAAAGAACAAGTATAATAGATTTTTTTCAAATATTTATAATATAAATTATATAAGAAAAATAGTTTTATAATTTAATTAGCTACTCTTTACAATGCGATTTGTAATTAAGTAGAAATAAATAAATACCATATGAATGGAATAATATAGATGATATTAAATAATAATTCCTTACATCTTGAATAATCTTTTTGTAAATTTTAGAAATCCAAATTACTCATTTATTAAAAAAACTATCTACTATACGCATACTATAGTACTATCATTTACCTCTCTAATCTGGAAGATAAGGTTTACTAGGTCATTGATTTTTTAATTTAAAGAAAGAATTCTAAAACTGTACAATTTTTTACCGAGTTTATATATTTATTAAAGCAAATTAATAAAAAAAAACTATTACAAACACTATAAATTAAAAATGCTCAGGGTTAATAAATTACCAAATTAAATAATGAATTTTAGCACGATAGATAAACATATTTTTTACTTTTTTAATATAAGTATGATAAATAAATTATACATTTAAGTTTCAAAGTAATTATCAGTTTCAAATAAATTTTTTTTGTATATTTTTCTTTTAAGCTCAAAAAAATACATTATATATAGAAATTCTTCAAATTTTATCCAAATGTTTTTTTTATACGATACATTTATGAAAATTTTGTATTTCTTTTTTATTTTATTTTTTAATATTAATATGCTAAATAATTATTTAATACTATTAAAGAAAAAGAAACTACAGAAAAAAGCATAAATTTGAACGCTAAATAAAAATAATAATTTAATGCAATTTACACTGCGATTTTATTTAATAATATTAAAGCTTACTTGATCATTCCGTATATTATAATTTTTTTAAATAATTTTTTATTTTTTACAAATGCTGATTTTGTTATGTTAGTTAAGCCTTCGATGTAGATTATTTATATTCTTTATAAACATTGTTCCTACAAACCCTTATTTTTTTTATCATTCATTAAATTTTAATTTTCCAAGATAATGTGAAAATATAAATTCTATAATAGTATTTTTTTTTTATTTTAGATGATATCCTGGATTAAATTTCATTCTTATTTCCATGTCTGGAGCAGACACTGACGATATGGTAATGTTTTTAAAATATTATATATGGTATTCAAGTATGATTCCCATCACTGAATAATAATTTCTTAATTTATAAAATTATATATGGTGATTTTCTTCTAGTTTAATTGTATTTCCACTATATATAAATATTTCAAATCTAAAAGCAAATTTTAAAAAATATAAAAAGTCAATAATAAAATTTTTTAATTAGTAGATTACACTTATAATAATTCAAATACCATTTGATATAAAATATTTAAAATTTTTACAATATAATGTTAAAGTTCATTTTTTGTCATTTAAGAATAATTATATATTGAAAAATTATAAAATTTATATTTATATATATAACTAATATATTAAATCAGAAGATTTTTCTTATATTAAATTATCGTTGCAATTTTTAAGTTTTATACAGAATCTTATATATAACATATTGACTCCACTGAGTTCAAAGGTATTGTAAGTTATAAGACGTGTAATACAATAGCAATTGATATTTTAGACAAAGCATTATATCCTTTTCAAATTCCAATATTCCTGAAAAGGGGTTGACATAATTTATTGGTGTAATGCACCACAAAGTTTCATAATTTATAATTTAACCACCGTTCCTAACTTAAAGAGATATCATCAATAGTGATATATTAAAAATTAACCGTCTTTAATTATTTGTTTATTTAGGAAAAAGTAGTATTTATTTCATAAAACATTATATTCACACGAAAATCAATAACCCATAATTATAATCTTAATTAAACATGGTACCCGGATAGGAATTTTATTCCTCGTAAAGGTAGAACGATAAAGGCGAAATCTTCTCAATGAGGCAAAACTTAAATATCCAGTAGCTTCTTATAATTCCCTAGCTTGGGAGTGAGAAATGTATTCTTACTTTCATGGATTGTTCTTCAACAGGACACAGTATGGCTTCTGTACTCTGGCACGCCTCTGGGAGTAGTTTCGCTTCGCATGCCTTCGTCTTCCTTTTGCTCCTGCTACCGCGAACTACTACAGGTACGTCATTAAATTTTAAAGGAAATATTTTCTGCGCATTGCATCTCGTCAACTTTAAATCTCATTTTATATGAATACATGAATAAGGACTCCCG
This sequence comes from Kradibia gibbosae, assembly GCA_018907135.1. Lineage (NCBI taxonomy): Eukaryota > Metazoa > Arthropoda > Insecta > Hymenoptera > Agaonidae > Kradibia > Kradibia gibbosae. The sequence goes on along the minus strand of JACCHX010000003.1, from coordinate 1,380,093 downwards.
CTTGCCTGCGTTACAAACTCTATCGTTTCGAAACTACTCGTTACAAAGAATCACTACTGACTTATTGCATATTTAATTAATAATATTTAATTTTCATGGGATAAAATTACGAACAGAGATTTTTACAAATTAATATTTTAACTGCAGACTACATTTTATAAAATAAATTAAAAAATTTTATGAAAAACATGTACATTTGTACAAATTCAATATAATTATGATGTAGTATTTGTAACTCAAAATTGAAATTTCATTAAAACTACATGAGGTATTTTTTAATTGACATTTTATTACAAATTACCTGTACTATTGCATTTAAAGCATAATTAATAATTCCCTTTCCTTCAGAAAAGAAACCAAAATATTAAATCCCAATAATAAAGTTGTAATTTTATATACCTATGATACGTGTAGCATATATTTTAAATATTAATATTCCGGGGGGATTGTAAATATATTAATACGTTAATTTAAGCATTTTAAATCCACAATAAAGCTAACAAAGTATCTGTAACGGGACACAATAAATTACATTTATTTAATACAACCCGTATATATTTTGTACGTAGTTGTAAAAATTCCTCGCATTGAAATTGCATGCACACGCATTTTTTGAGATGTTTTTACTACGCTTTAAATACTTTCTTTTCAGTTTAAACATTAACGTTTTATTACAAACCAGTTATCTTTTAATACGATTCACATTATTTTTTTATCTAAGTGAGAAGTATTGAAATATTTATATCGAAAAAATACTTTAATATTATGTTCTTTCGTAAACAAACGTTTGTTTTTCATGCTAGTTTGTCCTTCTTTTATGTCGGTAAACTTAATGTCTATAACATTTCTGGTGGAGGACTCATCTCACTACTTCAAAAACGAAAAAGATAAGCTCGAATATACTGATTTATGGTCTAATAATACTCCGTAACTGTCAGAAGTAGCATTAATGGCTCTTAAGTTCAAAGCATCATTAAACTTTGTATAATGCACGTGTATTAATCAAGAGTCTAGTGCGAGCATGAAGTTTAATTGTGTATACCATCATAATACAAGGCATACTATTATTTCTTTCATTTATTTAGTGCTAATTAATAAATATAAAATATATTTATTCAAATATAAGTCATTGGTTAAAAAATTTTTTTTTCAGTTTTCATTAATTTTTTCTAGGGATTAAAAGTTGAATTAAAGCTTATTTTTAAATTACATAATATCAATAAAAATATATTAATTTGAAAATCATTTTTATAAATAATATAGTTTTTCTATCTGATTACTAATTAAATAACTGATTAAATTATACATGAGTAGTTTACACATTAATAACATTTCCTTTAATTGGACTGCAATAAACTTAAATAATAATTATAATTCACATATTATACTAAAAGGCGTAAAATATAATGTTACAGCTAATCATAAATATCTATTATCAATTAAATGTTATTATTAGAAAATAATGATAAAAATTTTCAGGTAGGCTATTTATTTTGAATTTCTAAAATATTTTAGTAAATCAAGTAGAAATTTTTGGTGAAATTTTACTACTGGATATTTTACATTATTTAAATATATAAAATGCCATAGGATTTAAACTTTGGTTTTTTGAAGTAAGCATAAAAACGAATTGAATCACATTATAATATAATTTCCATATAAAGTATATTTACAGAAATATTACATATCATAATATATTTATATAATTTTTATCAATCATTTTAAATGGACAACTAACGTAACTATATTTAAAAATTTTAATTTAAGAATAATATTGTTAAAAAATTTACTCTTTTAGGTAATCAATACGTACGTAGATATAAAGTAAATCTAAAAATAACTCAAACGTATGATTTTCAAATTAGATTAAATTTTCAACTGAGCTTGAATAATATTGAATGTATGTGTCTATTTTATCCAGGACAATTAAATTGAAAATGAAATTTTATTATGAACACATCTAGCCATTATTACTTTAAATGATAAATCAACATATTGAATACAAGTATTATTTACATATGTTTCTACAATTTTATTTGTCGAATTCTGCTAAAAAATCAGTTTTTTCTTAGCGCAACGTTCATAGTGATATCCCGATGATATAGTAAGGCCTTATGTCTATGAAGAAATCGTTAGCAATGACTGAACAACCAATTATCTAAAGTTCTAAAGGAATGTTACTCTCGTTATGAATAAGAACATAATATTGATGATATTTTTCTACGTGTTTTTGAATTAATTTAATAAGATCTTGATAATGATATTGAATGATTTAAGTTTAAAATCATTTAGCGAGACAAATGATCTAACAAGATATTTCCAAACTATTTTTTGCTTATTTTTTAATTTATTTTAAGGTTAGCTTAGTTTTAAAGTAGTATTATTGTTATTAAATATGTACTTGGGTATGAATTAAATCTTGCAATATTATAAAATACTGTATTTTAATTTAATATTTATTTAATATTTATTAATACTTATTTGATACTGCAATCAATTGGTACAAATTGCGTCATTAATTTTGAAATTATACAATTAACGGATATAGTGATTGTAGTGATAAAATTGTTTATATTATAAAACGATCGTGTTAAGAAATACTGACATATGTAACTAGATGAAAGACAAGTGAGAAATAAATTGTAAAATATCTATTGTTGTTTTTCAAGTTTACTATAATTGAAATGTTTTAAATAAGAACATAAAATACATGTATTTGATTATACATATTTATTTACTGTTATCTATTATTCAACAATTGAATTCGGTTGAAAAAGATAGCCCATTTTTCAGTAATATTATATTAAAATATTTGAATTTATTTTTATGTATTATCTAATATTATCTTTACAATATATTTTAATTTCACATTATCGTTTTCACGTCAATGGATATTAAAACAAATATATAAAGAATTAGATTAAACTATTCAATCTATCTATCAGAATACAATTAGTAATCCTATTCATCATATAATATTAACAATAAATTAGTTCCTATTTAAATAGTAGCACCGATCATATCTATTCATTTCCTTTTTACTAAATATTTACAAAGAAGAGTAGCTTATAAAGACATATAATATTGAACAAATTTTTTTAAAACCAGTTCATTTTGTAGCCACAGATAGATAACAGTAGAGAACTGGTACAGGATGTAATTAAGTCTGAACTTTGAAAAATAATAACTTTTTAAAAAATAGTGAATATTAAAAATGTAATTATTATGTTATGAAATGACATATTTTCATTTATTTGAAAAAATTGCAGTTCACTGGTATTTTGAACGAAAAAATTTCTATATTTCTTGACAGCGCAATTTTATCATACAATCTAATAAATGCCTATTATTTAAAAAATTTCAATGAAAGAAGATCAACTCATTAAATATTTACCGAATTTCTTAATAATCGCACTATAAAATGTTAGACAACTACTTGGGAATGAAATTGTCGACATATTGAATACATACTTCTAAACAATAATGAAACAAAGAAAACATTAAAAATGATGCTTAATTATTGAAATTCATGAATTTTCCCGATAAATACTTGCAATAGCTTAACCTAAATACAAGTTTGCATTTCAAGCAAGACCTCATCTAAAGCGACAAACTATTTCCATTAATTCGAATAGCCACTGGCTTTGCTGCGAATAGCAACGCATTTGGATTGTTGAATTTACTTTTGGAAAAGCGGGAAAAAGTATCGCGGAGAACAAGCTTTATTTAAAAAGAAAATACCCAGCAGCTAGTAAATTAAGAATCGATGCCCTTGGCAGAATGCGACCAGAGGTTCATAAGCATCCCGGATGGGCCGCAAAACGGCACATTTCACGCGCCGAATCTGATAAACCCGGACGGAGAGTCGCGGCAGTGCGTTTACACGTTCCTCGCCGGGCCTCACCAGCGCGTCGAGCTCGTGTTCACCACCTTTGGCCTACGTGGGACACCGCCAGAGTGAGTAATTAGCTGTAATTACCGACCTAGCAACGGGCCTCACACACGCACGCACACCCGACTGCAAACACACCCACGCTCAAATACTCGGAGAGATATGACGGTTGAGCTCGACGCTCAAGCCATTTTCTCAAACGAGAGGAACTACGAAGGGACGAGCGGACTTTTGTATTTTACTTTATTTAACTTTATTGCCTGACAAATAAATATTCTGCGTATACCTGATATATTAATATGAAGCTGTTATTATGCCGTTGACATAATTTTCGTCGAGTGTGTTAACGTATCGTAAAATTCGAACATTCTCTCTTAAAGTATATTTTTTTTCACAACGACACAGTTTATACTAATAAGAATAATATAGAAACTCGACAGATATACTATTTATGTTTATTTATTTTCATTGAGTGATTCCTAAATATGCTACCAAGGATTTTGATAATACATAAATTATTTAATGCGCACCACATGACACATTTATATAAAATACAATGATCGAGAGGCTTGCAATCACTCAGTACTTAAGATAAATGCATTTGATATTTAAATAATATAATATTCATTTTAACATCAATATTACAAAGTTTATAATTGAAAAGCTTAAATTTAGGTATTATTTTATAAAAAAATTTTTTTATATAACAGTTTTATTTAACGTTTGTTGTATATTTTTTAATTAATGTTTTTTTTTATTTAAGTTACTCCATTTAGTTTTTAGAACTTGTATTTAATAAAGTTTGTGTTTGTGTTTTACTCATTATCGATTTAATATTACTATAGTTTATTTAGTACATATGTTGTTTATGTTTTTTATAGTGTATTTAAATTTAATATAATAAACTATCTCATATCTCATATCTCATATCTTGATTTCGTATATTATTTTAAATCTTCATAAGTTTTATACTACTACTTTTGTAAATCGAAAAAGTTTCTATAATACCTTATATAAATTTTAAAACTCTAATAAATTATACGTGCAACTTTTAATTGTCTTTTAATATGCTACGCGATTAAAATATTTACATTTTTCAACAAAATTAAAAGATTTCCATTAGACTTTAATTTACGTATTTAATAGTTTGCGATATAATAAATGTACTTATTATCAATATAAACTATTACAATCAATATTAAACTTACACGAATTATACAGAAGCTTCAAACACTTTTTGATTTAAAAAATTATGACAAAAAGATGGCTTAAATTTCAAAGTTGTTAAAGTAATATATTCATTGTCAACTATCACCTATTCATTCATGATTCATCCTTTAATTACAATTTAACGTCATCTTGGATATCACAAATTTCATCGAGTTTGTTACTCTCTTTGCAAATCCTATCCTCCATTTCTCACTACATGGCCTTTTCCCTTTTGTATTGCTTACGATAATCGAAGTCGATTGTTTATATCAAGTGCCAACTACGTGTGTATTCTTTCTTTCTTTTCGTGCGTTCACTGCTACTTTTTTCCCATTTTGGTGGATATGTCAGTGGAGCCGCCGTCGGAGAACTTCCCGCGTAAGTATTCTTTTGATTTTGGTGATTGATGTATGATAACCTCGAAAAGATTAATACTACAGTATCATTCGACAATGACTTCTATAAATTTGAGGCTTACTTTGGCATATAGAATTAATGACTTTTATAAGCATACGCTTATTTTAATAAATTTTTCTGAGATCATTGGGATAATTAATAAGTTATATTTAGTCAGAATATGAATTAAACTCTATGCAAAACTAATTCCGTAATTTTGCGCAACATGAATGTATGGTAGCTCTTTTTATTTATTCGTATGTCATAATATATTTCATAATAATTAGCGTCATTAAACGGAAAACATTATTTAATGACAATAAATGAATAATTTATCATAAATCGATTGATATCGAAGAATCTTTCTTTTAATATAAAAATAACTGTAAAAACTTTTTCCACAAAAAAATTCTCTTCGTTATATTTAAATTAAAAAAGGCTATCTTCTGTCTGTAGTTTAAAAAATACTTTCTTGTGTTTTTTTTTGGATATTGCTTATACAGTAGATATTTATAATGCAAGAATCAGTCAAAGAGATTCTAATAGACTCAAAAATGCAATAGAATAATAACTGAATTCTTTGTAGCTTCATAAGATATATACATTTTTGCAAAAATATGTATAAAAACGTAGCAGTATTTTAAAGACACCTTTAAAAGCTATATTTAAATTTTTATAAAACTTCTAGCACATTTAGCGCTACATTCTAAATTATCAGGCTATTGAGGGCAAGCAATTTATATTATGAATTTAACTATCTTTGCTTCAAAATATATTATTCATTGGTCGATTGATTGCTGCACTTTTTCCTCCTACAAAAATTAACAAATATCCATTATTCAATGTAGTTTGAAACTTTATATCGAACGTATTATAACATGAAAAAGTAATTAACTAAGAAAGTGAACAGTGTAACTTTCTCATTAATGGAAAAGTAAATTTTCTATACAGTAGATGTAAACATTTAGTTAGCATGTAAATCTAAAATTTATGTAGCTATGTTTGTATCTTTGATTTGAAAAAATTTCCCGTTGAAAACATCAAAATATACAAAATTTATATTACGTCTATTTGTTTCGTCTTTAAATTTTTTTGTATTTATTTCAAATATAAAAATGGAATACCAATGTTTATGGTAAAAGTGAAAAATACTCAATTTAATTACAATCCATTCAGTGTCATCCTCTAACAAAACTGATTACCGATATTAGACGGTATTAAAATGAATAATTTTGAGTAATTTCTGCAAGTATTATGAGAATTATTACACTTTTTCAATACTTATCGGTTAACAGAATAATAAAAATAGGAATGATAAAATGTGTACTCGTAAAAAAGATCACGGTCAGGAGGTACCGGGGTCGGTATATCAAAACCATAAGACAGTGTATAAAACGAGTAGACATTTTATTCGAGTAAAAGTGAAGTGGCCGTAATCTGGCCCGGCGATAGTGGCAAATGCCAGGAGGTGCGACTCAAAAGGAAAGTCTCTTCAAAAAGTCCGAGCACATTTCAAGCCTTGAACTCGTGATCGCCCTTTGCAGCTGCGTCCACGAGTACATGGACGTTTACACGGAGATACGCACGGACAACACGACGAAGCTAATAGAGACGCCGTTCGGTGGGAGATACTGCGGTCCAATTCCACCCCGGAAGCGGGTGTCCCTCTACCAAGGCATAGCCCTGAGCTTTTATACAGATAAGAACGTGACGCTGCCGAGTCTGTTCGACGGTCGCTATGCCTTTATCAATGCCTGTGAGTGAAAACAGATGGTCGCTTTTGTATTGCCTCCGCTCGTTGCCCAATAGCTTTTTACGTCAGTATCCTTTTAGTCCTGGACTCCGCTGGATGCCGGGGGTTCGCTCGAAAGAGGATCGGGGCTTAAGTTCCGCCTTCTCGAACCCATTGTTAAGGGATTTTAAATAAAGCCGTGGCCGGATTTAGCCTCGTATCGTTCTCTCTCTCTCTCTCTATTTCCAGAGCGGGGCCGAAAACCCGCCGACCGCTTGACAATCGTTATATAAAATTGAAAATATAGTCGACCACCGAGTCTACGAAGCTCAACCGACGGATACGCGACCTTATTTATTACCACCTAGGAGGGTTATGTATTCGGACGATTACGACTGCAGAAATCTCCGCGTGGAATTTGAGACTCGGTTGCCACCCGACGGACACCCTTATCCCCGTCCTCGGCCAGTTGCGTCCAGGATACAAGAACCGACGTTTTCCCCGACTTGGCTTTCCTCCCCTTGTCCTACGCGCACATAGGCATAGTTAATTAAGGAACAAGCGACGATGAATCTTTGCTTCCAGCGGAGTACGAGATTGGCACGCCTGCCCCGACGCTCCCGTGCTCCTTCATAGTCAACGCGGACGTCAAGCGGACCGGCAACATCCTATCACCCACCTACCCGGGAACCTACCCGAAGGATCTCGTCTGCAGTTACCAATTCATCGGGCAGCCGAGGCAGAGGGTGCGACTCGAATTCCGTGACTTCGACCTTTTCTTCGGTGGCCCCCAGTAAGTATAGAGCCAATACCTGCGCCCCTCGGCCTAGGGTATGATCCTCGGCCCCCCGGATTCGTTTCGAGACGACGCGACAGATTAGCTGCGCCCGGTCATTCGATTTCTATTCAACTGGCTTGATGATTGCGTACAACGCGTTTCGGGCTGTATTTTAAAATCAAGAGCCATTGTTCGCCTGAGAGTAAGGCTCGTTAATAATAATTGAATATTATTGAATTGACGATAATAGCGATATAATTACAGATGCTTGCTATTGTCGTTAAATATAATACATACGTTTGATCTGATTCATTACAGTTGTCCTTTCGATTACGTGAAAGTGTACGATGGTATCAATAATACTTCGGCTGTGATTGGCACATACTGCGGTCAACAGAGAAATTTGGTTCTCTATTCCTCCGAGTCCAGCCTCTTTGTACTGTTTGTTACGCTTCAGCGAACCGCAAATACGCAAAATCGTGGATTTAAGGGCATTTTTGAATTCTCCGAGAGTTTTGTCAAATTAGGTATGTACGTTTTTGCTTAATCGCAAAACATTTCCCTCACCACCTCTTTAAAATATGTTTACGCTGTGTAATTACAAAGTCTTGAAATTTCTTATATGCATATATATGTATTCATAATACAGTAAAACCAATACGGTACATGTATAAATACACATTGTATAAATAATAACTAATTGTTTAATGCAGACTTTATTACAAATTATGGCGGGGAACATATACGAGGCACTGAATGCGACCAGAAAATCCTCAGTAAAAAGGAATCAATTGGTTCTGTTGTCAGCCCCAATTTTCCATATCCCTACATACCAAAGGTAGTGTGCCGTTATTTCATTTATGGAATGCAGGATTCGCAGCATCTGGAGCGCGTTAGGCTCGAGTTCTCAACTTTCGTCATTCCGAAGGGCGAGACGAAGGGGGAGTACGTACACATTTAATGTATTTACACTATCGTTTAATATTTAAACTTAAATATTAGCTCCTAAAGTATATTTTTATTTTGTGCGCATGAATTGAAGTAATTAGTTAATCGACTCATTAATTTAAAGTTTGTTTTAAATTAACATTTATTAATCTAGTTCAAGCTGTACAGATGGTTACCTAAAATTGTACTTAAAAGGCCAAGAGGCCACAGACTCGTATGATAAATTTGACTACGAATTGTGCGGAAAGGACAACAATCCCGGTCACGTTATTAGTGATGGGCCTAGACTTGTTATGGTTTTCAGCAGCGGTGAACAACAAGGCAGAGGATTTAAAGCAAAGTACGTTGTTTCATATTTAGAGTTGAAAATAGCGATTATTTTACAATGCTTTTAAGTATTAATGATGTGCATATTTTGCTTTATCCTTAATCCTTCACATTACCCAATAAAGATAATGCAAAGTGTGCATTAAAAAACTGTTGTAAAATCGACTAGCTTACATTTATGTTTACTCTGTTTTTGCTTTATTGGCGAAGTTGTTTGTCAGTCGACGAACTTCTTTGACGAATATAATTATCTAATTCATTTTCCTTTTACGTTTCAAAATAAAAACAATGCTCCCTGCAATTCTTTACGCTGTATCATAAATGCAATAAGGAGTAAAGGCTGTTCAGAGGCTTCATTGCATATTAACTAATACGCCCTACTCCTACATGGGATTATTCGATTATCTTACTTGTGAAGACTCCCATATGTATAACGACTGTCATTTTAATAAATGAATGTATAAGATATAATGGGAGTCTATTAATTTTGCAGGTACGTCTTCGAAACAGAATACAGAATACCCGGCACTGCGTCACCAGACGGCAGTTGTACATTCACGTATCGCAGTTCCTCGCGCAAGCGCGGCGAATTCAATTCGCCCCGTTATCCGAGTAATTACCCAAGCGACACCAATTGCACTTATCTCTTTTTGGCGACGCCCAACGAACAAGTCACGCTAGTCTTCGATCATTTTAAAGTTCGAACGAAAAACTACAATGTCAGCGGCCATTATGGGTATGATCTATTATGCTTATTTGAAAGGACGCTAAGCTCACGCTTACCATCTGATTTTATTCAATGCGTCATCAAGGCTTTTATTTACTTCGCCCGTCTTGTTTTTATCTACTTATTCTCATTCATAAGCTACAGCTTTTCATGCGAGACAAATTATGGAATCGTTCTTTTTAAATAACTTTACATAACTTCAATATTCAATGTTTCTTAATTAACGTAAATTTTTTTTTGTAACAAATTGCCGAGTTATAAGGACGCGATATTAAAAATTCTTTAAAATCATCGTATAAAAGAATATCGAAGTTATTATAACGTTATTCTATCCGTTGTATATTATTATGCGGGTTCTTAAAATGCTGTATCTCCTCAAATCTGTAGTATTAAATACAATTTATTGAACGCGGATAATGACGCACGCTTTCATTTTGTTACTTATAAATGTCTCTCGCATTCGTGCTCCTATAATTTTCAACAAATTTAAAATAAAAAGATTGCTTAAAGTGCCAGCTACAGAACGTACGTCGGCAATATAGAAACGAGTCGGTAAATTCTAATGAAATGGTAAATTTTACGTGCAATTTTCGAAACAGCGTTGAATATTGCCAAGACGACTGGGTTGAAATCTATAACATGTATCGGGACAACACGGAGAAACTAATAGGCAGATACTGCGGTATGACGGCTCCAGGTCCAGTTGAGTCGACCCTCGGTGCCCTTGGCGTTAAAGTTATTCTGCACACCGATGCCGATCTAGTTTACAGTGGATTCAAGGCGCGCTACATCTTCGAGAACGCCAAGTCAATTTTTGGAGGTCAGCATAACTTTTTAAATTTGTTCGTTTACCTTTACATTTGAGCTCCAAGGTGATCAATGCCACAATGGTTAAATCGTCATAGTATATCTGTTTAGCGTAGTGTAACGATAATTTTTGGTATAGCTTACCATAAATAAATTAACAATTGATGATAGGGATTTATAATATTTTTTTTAACTCTTTTGTATTAAGAAAAATATTTTGATTAAGTCTCTAGGATGATTTTAATAATAGCTACGTCTTTTTAGATTGCGGATCAAATATAAGCAGTTTGCACTACGGTATTATCACCAGTCCGAATTTTCCAAATAAATATGATGCACCGTCACGTAATCTTGCTAGTAAAACTTGTAATTGGTTCATCAGTGTTAGACCAAATCACCAAATCCTTCTTAATTTCGAACTGTTTTCGGTGGAAGGAGAACAATCGGGTATGTTTCAATTTAAGCATTAAATATTTCATGCTCATCAATATCATGTGGATTATCATTTAACTGTAAACAATTATCAATGGAACTTTAAAAGCTCGAGGATGTCCAGCAGCTGTGCTACGTATGTGGATTTCACCGCACAGTACGCCCCTGGAATTGTGCGGTGTAAAGGAACCCGAAGAGAAATGGAGTCACATTTCCGATGATCACAACATGCGATTGAGGTTCAATTAACTGATAAGCGCTTTTATAACTTTAAAACACATTTATTGCCTAATTTGATAAAATGTCTTAGTACACGACTATTTAGTAAGCTGCTAAAATTTTTAAAATGTATTTGCAGTTATTATCGAAATCATTTTAATATCACAGGCGTATACAATTTTTCAAACCTAATATTTTAAGGCATTCTTAAAAAAACGATGCTTATTTTAATAGTCAATAACGTACAGTTTGACACGGTACGCTTTCCGCGTACTTTGGCAACGTGGGCAGGGGTAATAATGTTAAACGGCAATGCCAACAGCTTTCTGTCGGCCGACAAAGCTGTGGGTCAGCAGGGCTTCCGGGCAATCTGGACGGAGGTTACCCAAGACACTGAGTGCCGCAACGGTTTCCTCTGTACTCGCAGCGGCTACTGCATCGACGAGTCCCTCAAGTGCAACAATGTCGACAACTGCGGCCCCGAGGACACTTCCGACGAAGATCACTGTAAGTCTGCCTCTTGGACTTTCTTCTCCTTCCTCTACGATTAGACACGTAACATCGAGTCGACCACGTTGTATATAATTAAATGAATAAAACAATAATAAAAGCATTGAGACGGACAATTCGAAGCGAGAAAGGCACTTATTACAAGCACTCCTGCGAATTAAAGCACTCTTTGTGTTGGATAAGCTTCCACCTTTTTTATATCTCGTGAACGCATACGTACATGTACGCAGTATAGGTTGATTGCGTATATGATTCTACTTTTGTTCATGCACTTTCTCAAATTCGTGCGGTGGATTCAGAATAAAAATGGAATAAATTTCTATGCCAATTGTGTTCTCACTGGCAACGATTAAATCGGTGAATATTTCATAGATGAGTAATAGTCTTGACGTGGTAAAATGTTTCAATGTTCCAATAGTAAAGGTAGATAAGGAGTACCAAATAATAATGTACTTAATCTTCAATGAATTATTCCAATTTATATCTGATCTAACTGCATATTTGATATATGAAAATAAATGGATACATGTAAAATGTGTATAAATTTGTACCTACATAGTCAAACAAGGAGAATTTCTATTTTCAATGTCGATTTCAAACACTCTTACTGCTGTTTTGCTAAAATATTTATGTATAAATAAATACACATGCCGACGCACCTTAGCCGATAATAAGCTAATAGCATAAAATATAATATATTTTTAATCACGATGGGCAAAAGAATACAATAAAAAACATTTTCTCTGTTAATCGCTGAGCGTTTGATGAATATTGCTCTCTATTATGATATTTATATATGTATACTATGGCATGCACTATAATCTGTATATTATATACATACATATATATATATATATATTTATTTTGTTATTGTTTTTTATCGCTGTATATAAATCTAGGAGTAAATTTATCCATATTGATTATAAACGTGCCCTGTGAATTTGTATTTTCAGCGTCACGCAGATGAAAATCACTGCTACGCATTTGTGTATTACGTCAAAGCTACATTTCAAGAATACTATTCTTTTCTATTATACAGATCTTTTCTCAAACTATATTTATTCATTATCTACTTCTTGTCTTTTCTATTTGAATTTGAAAAATTAAAGTAGGTGTCTGGTATTTTAAAATAATTATTTCCATTAAAATATTAGTAACAAATTTAACACATGAAATTTATAAATTAGTCGTCAAATAATATTTAACCGCATTTCTACTATCAAAATTAAAACAAAGTATTTAATTGTCTTTAAAATATTTAATTCATTTATAGATTTTTAATTTCATTATTATTATTATTAATTAGTATTTTAATTTGCTCATTTATTTATAAAATTAATAAAATTAAATTGTTAATGAAATATAATTGTCTTTTAATGTGGATGAAAATTTTTCTTCTTTTAATACTACTAATTTTTGTACATCTAAAAATATCTTGTTTTATAGATTAAACGATTTTTAAATTACTTTGATACAATGGAAAAGTGGAAAAGTAAAATTGTTATTTTTTCTTATATGTATTCTAATTAATTGAATTGCTATAAAAACAGATATCATTTTTCATTTAGACATAGCAAGTATGCTTTGTCAAGGTTTTAGTCTATTGACGAAGTTCATAAAATTCATAAAATTGTATAAACAATGATTAATTATAAAACATGTAAAATTTAACTGATATTTTATAAAAAAAAAAAAACTATATCAGATTCTTACTTTAATATTCATAAATCTTGGATTTGTAAAGACTTTAATCGGATTTCCACTGCACGCAGCATGTGTATATACATATATGTATATACTATATATAAATAATTTAAAGTACCTGATTATTGTGTTAAATTTTATTCGATAAACCTTTTTAAGAAGGAGATGAAGCTTCAAACGACTTTAGATGCAAAGCAATAGTGTCTTAACAGGTGTGCAATTTTAGTGTAACATATTCACAGAACTAAATTTTACCATTAAATACTTTTCAATATTAAAAAATTATTCAGTATTAAATACAAATATACGATTCATTTCTAAATACAATTATTCGTATTAACGGATTTAATTCTTTTCTTCCGATTCTTTATTAAATAATTTAAATTTCACTATCGATAATAATATTTTAGTAACAGCTTTTCAACGAGTTATGTTTTTGAAAAAGGGAAATTCGATGCTACATTTTGTTAGCAAGATGACACGTTTAAAATAGAATCCTTGTGTTTTCGACGGCCTTTCATTATGGGCCATTGTACCTGAATATAAAAAAATAATATAAATTAGAATTAAAAAATAAAATCAAGAACTCGTCAAATTGAGAGATAATATAAAATGAGCAGTTTTCATTAACAATGTATGATATTAAATTGATATTAAATGAAGTGCACAGCATAGATAAATAAAAGTATATGTGAATAAAATAGGATACTTTGAAGTCTGCCCTAAAGATTACAATACTGACTGAACAATCTCAAATATTAAAGGAATATTTTATTTTTAAATAAATCTAAAATAATCTCTTGTATGATGTTGCAACGCGTGTAAATTTGAGTATATATGCACGGAAGCGCAGGACTCTGTTGAATCTTTGTAAATCGTTCTAAATGGAGAAAATTGAAATTAACTTCAGCAGAAGAAAAAAGAATCAATGTTCTACCTTAATTGAATAATATTAGTTATTCAATAGTTGTGTAGTGATAGCAGTAGCTGTAGTAGTTTTAATCAATAACAATAATAGTAAATAACAATAATGAATAAGAATAACAGAAGTATCAGTACCGATGAATCAGCGTGAATTCGCGGTATCCGGTGCCGTTAACGAGGGAGAATGAATTCAGGGATCTTTCGAAATATCAAGCTTTTCGGGAAAAAGCAAACAAAACAAACAGCGTACGTGTCGCGATTCGTGCAGGCTTAACGAAGCGGGAGACTTGCGCTCGGGCATTATTATTCGGTCAGAGAGGCGAAGCGACTGCAAATCGCCGTGGGTCAATGGTCGCAGAGGCTCGATAATAAGCAACGAACGGGAGGGAGACACTCGCGATGGGCGGAGGATGGAGAGCCTCGGCGGCCAGGGGTCGGGCATTGGCAGGGGTGGTGGGCGACGTATTGGTAGGGGTGGTTGGGAGAGGTTGGGCCGGGGGCGGGCGGGGGGGTTTCGTGGGAATGGTATTGTGTATGGTGTGGTCGCAGGTGTAGCCGCGGTCGACTCGGCACCAGCACTGCCCGGACACACAGCCGTGCTTCCTCTATCTCTGTGCTTTGTGTTCGTGACCATCTGAACCGATGATGGAAGATAACGGCATGCCTCTATGAACAAATAATCTCCTTTCTTCTTAACCATCTCACGTGAGTCTTACCCTAACGCACAACAAACACGCCTTCTTTTCAGTTTCTTTTTACACGCTTATGTCTTGATGCCTCTCTCTCTCTCTCTCTCTCTCTCTCTCTCTCTCTCTCTATCTCTATATCTCACTTTATCTTCTTTTCTATCTTTATCTGTTTGTTTGCGTGTGTGCGCGCGCGTGTATGCATATGTAATATGTGTGTGTGTGTGTGGGCGCGTGTGGGCGTGTATGTAGCCGTAGTTAAGCAAACACATGTATATCTACGATCTTTGCTTGGTTACTTACAGCTTCATTTAGATACCGAGCTTTGATTTGAATCTCATGAAGACGCTTTCCCTAATGCTTAATCAGTTCTCATAAATACATTCCGATGCTTAATTACTACAAAAGCAATAAACAAAAAGCCTTTTTTAATTTTAAGCTTTTGAAAATACGATCAACTTTATCGCCGAATCTATCACTCGGTAAATAAATTTTCAATTATAAATAAATATTTTTATTTTTAAATTAATGCATTTGTATTTGCATTCTTGTCTCGATGAATTTTTAATACAATGTTCACCTTTGAAATTTTTTTTTCTGAATTAGATAAGGAGATTTGAATAAATCTTACGATGGATATTTTTAGTATTTTTAATATGATAGAATTCGCCTATCCATAATATTGATAAAAGTATATATATATATTTGTATAAAAAAATATTTTCTTAATGAGCAGATAATAATAAACTCAAAATCTATTTTTGCTTAATGTGAAAATAACCTTTAACAATTATTCAACATTAAAAAAAAGTATTTATGAACTACTTAAAAATATTAATAATAGAGTTAAAAAAAGAGTTACGAACTTTTGTAATAATAGACATTCTGATTGTATATTTTTTGTCAAAAAAACTTTAAATCCTTTAAAACGATCTAGATGTGGGTATTTTATAAAGTACGTTATTTATTATTTATATCATTCAGTATAATATGGTACAACTTATACAATAATCCTTTAACTTTTTTATAGCGAAATGAAATGAGCAAAGTTCGTATATAATATTTAAAAGCTATGTAGATTACCAAGAGATTATCATTGTTCTATATACGGCTGATAATTAAAAGCTAACAAAGCCTTACAAATGCTTAGTAATACCAAAAGCTTAGAATAATTTTTTTCATTGTCAATAATTTATTACATTATTTATGTAATTATAGTTATGTATTTATGTAATTATAATTATTATTAGCAAGCATTTAGTAGTATTAAATTAAAAATATTTCAAGTTAAATAAAAGATTTAGTTATTTATGGAATAATTTTTTCCAAAACATTTTAATGTATATATATATATATATAATGTTTATAATTAAAAAAAATCTCATTTTTAATTAAAAGAGCTGTGGTAATATTTTGTACAACATATAGCTCTTATAAAATTTAATTTCAAAAGGTTCAAACATTATTACCATTATTATAGCTTTACTATAATTATGATTTTTCAATTAACAATAACGTACAATTATTGAAATTTGATAACCGATAAGTCTCTCTTTTTTTAGCTATTCTATTATTAATAAAAAATTCAATTAAGAAAGTTAATTAAAAAAATTAATAAAATATAATGATTCAAATACTGATAATAGTGAAAATAAACTACATATTTTATAAAGTTAAATACAATGTTTGAAAAATTAACTATTTTCTTTCTCTTTAATTGTTTTCGTTTGCAAGGAAACTAATAATTTAGATTATCTACATACCGTTGTTGAAAAAATCACCTATCATTTGTTCATTTATCATGTATGCGTTATGGATATTTAAGATATTGAGACAAAATTTAAAAAATTCATAAAATTGATATTTGATGAAATTGATATAAATATTTGAATGTAGGATTTGAATGAATACTAAAAAGTATGAATTGATTAAATTTATAAATTTCATTATTGATATGAAATATTATAGCAACTTATAAAAAATTTTTTTAGAAATTTTAGAAATAACATTAGTTAATTTTTTTAGATTTTACTGACTTAATTAAAAACAAAAACAAATTTCATTGAAACATGCGCTAATGACACTTAAGCTCTATTATTTTGTTCTATCCGTTTGCATGGTGAGCTAAGCTGACGTTAGATTTACTTAATTTTGATATAAATTTAAAAAATATTGCACGTGTAGTTGTATTTGTTATTAGTAATTTTTATATTTATCTATAAATAGTAGCATATAAATATACAATAATAAAATACAATTATGTATTTCGATATTGCTATCATGATTTGTTTATTTAATTTTCGCATACAAAGCAAAACGTCCTGCAGGAAAGAACAAGTAATTGTAACTAATGAAAATAATGTAAATTAATCTACAGAAAAATAAATTATTTTCTGGAATAATATCATATGACGAGTTACTCAAATATTTTTTAATATTATTACTAAAATATTCCAAAAAAGTAGTATAAGTTTTTTATTATTCGTTATTAAAATTGTAATTAACGTACACTTGATTTACTGCAAATAAAACATATTATGATAATATGTATTATTTATTTTTAAAACTAGTTTATTTTAATTTAACCTAATTTGAGTGGAGTACGTTTTAATGTACAAACATAGTATTATATAAATTTACGTTATGCTGTTATTTTTATGTACTAATTAATAAATATTTCTAGTAAAATACACGAATCAATTATTTGTATTTACAAACTCTACTATTTATTTAATTCATTCAATTCATAAAATTAAACTAAAATTTTTATATAAGTAAAATATATTTTTCAATTATATATTTTTTAAAAAATTAAAAAAAGAATAATATTTTTTTTACAACTTATGTCTGCTTATTATTTATTATTTATTTTAGTCCCGTCAATTACCACCTGAGCATAAATAAAAAAAAATTTTTATTTATTCTTTAAAAAGTCTCATCTATTTACCGCGCCTCATAGAAATTCTTTCAAAAAGGACCTTCTGCTTCTGAAATCAAACAATAGTGTTATTTAGAAGATGTGAAATCTGATGTGTTAACAAAAAAAGTGAAAATTTTTAATCGGTATTTTTTTAGAATATCAAAGTAATTTTCGATAGTATTGCACTCGCTCGTTTTATTTCTTTATTAGATTATTAATTTATTTTTAATTGATAGTAGAAGCAGAAGAAATTAATTTCATTATTATTATGATATTTTTATACACTATTAATTTACAGGCTTGATTTCACATCTTTTTCTAAAGTTTTATTAATATGTGAATTATAATAATAATTAAATGGTTACATAAATTCTGTCGCTTTTTTACAATTCTTTAAACATAGAACTATATGTGCTAATGCCTATGTACATTACTTAAGCATTTTATTCAAATGAATAATCTGATATGAGTATATAAAAAATCTTTCTTTTTAAAGAAAATATGTCATTGTTTTGTTCAAGAAAGTAAATACTGACAGTGAAAATTTAATAGAACATTTTTATTGATTTTTTAATTTTAATTATGAATATTTAGCTTTTATTATAAAAATGTGAAATACTAATGAAAATCAATCTATTTAAAAGTCTTAAATCTAATATTTGGTAAGAATAATTGAAGCTTCTTAAATTAGATAAGTAGCATAAATGAAATATTCAATAATTTTTTAGTGAAATGCATTGGTTTAAGATTGTCTCTTTTATTTTGAACTTGAATTCATGTTGTTCGAGTGGATAAATATTTTGTGACAATAATAATTAATTTCCAAATTTACAGATGGATTTTAGATATGATGTACTGATCGTAATCGCATGCGCATATCGCATTGCTAGATTTATCTTGAATAATAATTAGAGCACTGCGTCACATACGAACACTTGTCAATATTATTTCGACTATCTATAATCCATTTGTACGTAAGGAATTTAATTTCCTAATGATGGGAAAAAGCGACAAATGTTGTGTAATGAAAATAATGAGTAAGCAAAAAAACTGAGAATAAAAAAATGCACTATTAATAAACAAAATTAGAATTTCAAATCGAAAATTACTTATATGTACGACTAAAGTTAACTTCCTATAGTGACGGACGGCAGACTTGTGGTCAGATATTTCATGTGGAGAATTGCGAAATCAGCTCAAGACGTAATTTGTATTGCAAATATTCTTCGGCGGCAATGATCTTTTCAACTTGTATCGAAAGTCTCGTTCGGAAAACTTGTCTTCCCGGGTGATTTAAATAAAGATTCGCCCATTAAGTAATTTCTGGATTAAGAATTTTAATTGACACCATTCGGAAGCGCAGCATCGGGCAATGCGCTCTATCGAAAAAAGACGGCCACCAAAAAATCATCGATGCAAATCTAAAGGTGACGAAATCCCGTGGAATACGCGCTCACTGACTCTGTGTTCCCTTCGCTTCACTCCCCGGTCACGATCCCAACGACAACGACGACCCTCTCGACGACGTTGCCCGACCGCCGACCGACCCCACCTCCCTTCCCCCGTGATGCGTGGCGCACCTCGGCACACCTTCGACTATGATGTTGCAGGCACGGTCGCACCGCCGCCCGAAAACTACTACGCGTTGCCGGCGGGTAGCGCGAGCCTCGCCGCCCTGGGCCTCCTGGTCCTCTGCTTCCTTTGCCACCGGCGGCTGAAGCGCCGCGTCCACGAGACGAGCCTGGGCATAGGTCCGGGCTCGCCCCACCTCGACGACCTCCAGCAGCACGTGGACGAGCGCACGGGCCGCTGCTTCCACCACCACCACCACCACCACCACCACCAGCAGCAGCAGCAGCAGCAGCAGCAGCAGCAGCAGTACCATCACCACGGGCTGCTGCACCATCACCACCACCACCACCACCACCACCACCCGCACCATCACCGGCAGGTGTCGCTGCGCAGCCGCGGCCTCGACGACGAGGACGACGACGAGCTGGAGGAGCGGCGCTCCCTCACCGAGGACCTCGAGTCCGACTACCGGCTGAGGGAGGCCAGTCCTCCGAGCGACAGCGACCCGGAGCTCGAGCTCGTCGGTGACGGCTGCCGCCGCGGCCTCGGCTGCGAGCCCGACAACGAGGAGGAGCTCCCCGACGACGCCAGCAGCAGCCCCGGCAGCTGCCACGAGCTTCGCTGATAGTGCGGCAGCCGCGGCCTGCCCTGGCCCGGGCTGAAGTATGATATTATACGACGATGACGGCGCGCCCGATCTGCAGCCCCTTACCCAAGGCTCGCCGGTTGCGGACTCGGGGCCGGCTCGGAGCTCGGGCGAACCAAGGGAACAAATTTTCAAGGCTTTTTTAACCTCCGATTAACCGCGCGAGATCCCGAGCGGAGCCTCGATTCTCAATGTACCTGTGGCACTTTCGTGATTCTCGCTCGGACGTATACTCGGCTGGGCTTAGATCGAGACTCGCTCCTTACTGGTCGAGCATTTATTTATGTTAGTCTCTCAGCACCGGTAAATTATTCTCGAGTACAACGAATCTCTTCCAACTACTTGCAAATTTTTATTATGGCGCTACACCGGTTTTATCACAGCTTTTGCCGATATTAAAATTACACATCACTTTCGTACAGCGTACTTAAATATCGTTGTCTTGAATTTCTTTCATTGCGGAAAAATCCACTTATCATTGGACAACTTCATCTATCTTATTAACAATAGAACTTTAATGGATAAGCAGACAATGGATTTTATTGAGAAGAACTCACCTAGTAATCTATGTGAAATTTAAACTCCTCTGCATGACTGTAACATGAAATAAGTAATGAAAATATTTTTTGATGGATTTTTCTTTGCTCTGCCCAGAATAGAAAGTTCCCGAATTCACTTTTAATCTAATTAAGATTGCAAGACTATTCTTTTCTGTAATATCAAAAATTGTTTTTACCAAGTGCAATATTTTCAACAAAGTGCGTTAATTTTCTGAAATTTTTTTAAAACATTTCATCAAAATCTTAATTATTAAGTTTTTTCTTGAGAATTAATTTACAATCGACAAATTGGATAAAATTGGTCACATGGTTTTAATAATTACTTTCTGTAAGAAAGAAACTTAAAAATATTACTTAACTAACAATTTATTGATTTTTGAAAATAAATGTAATACAATGATGGAATACTACCTGTTGTATAAAATCATACTTCATAGAAGCGCTACAATATGCTTCAAAAGAATTTGCACCGAAATTCTTATAACTAACATGATTACAATTAAAGCCGAAAATAATATGTGACGTGAGAAAATTTCAAAAACATCAAGAGTAATTAGATAAAACTGATTTCGATTACTTCTTATCTTTAAGATTATCATAGAGTGTGCGTGGCTTAAAAGAAAAACAATTAAATAATAGCAGCCAATTAATACAAAATATCAACGAAAAACTATTTTCGAATGTCAAAATCGAATTACAATTGATAAAATAATTTAGTCGTTAATATACACGCTTACAAAATGTTAAATGAACACATCCATATAATTGTAATATTGTTTCACATTCGAACATCAATTCATTGTTCTCACATGTCTTTATAGCTTAAGATTCAAGGTAAAATATATAATTATTTAAATAAAAATGAAATCGTAATAACAATCGTATGAAGAATATTAGAGATAATTTGCGAGATCGAACATTTTTTACGATGAAATAATTTCATTCGATATTTTGAATGTACTGATCATTAAAACTTAGAATAAAAAAAAAAAATTAAAATTTTTTTTTTTCATCACAAATATTTTGGTAATAAATTTCAGTTACCATCAAACTTACGATTTCAATTTTAACAATGAAATTAAATTCACTGATAATAAAAATGATGCACAAGGTGTAAAAATACAAAAAAAAAACATTTATTGTAAATTAAAATTTTTTGTAAACACAAGATTAGAACAAGAAAGTTTAAAAAGTGAAAGTGATCATTAAACATAAATATGAAAAAGTAAAAACAAAGTCACAACAGGAATCTAACATTTTCATATTTTTTCCTATAAAGCGTAAAATTTTTTGCACGCATATTTTTTCTACGGTGACAAATACCAATAAATAAAATTTACATATTCACACTTAAAGGCATACAGTGGTTTAAAAAATATCTATGTAAAAAAAATACTACTTACATACGCACATAAGGGAGCGTATAATACGTGAATACGTTATTTAAAAAAATGAACAATGAACATAAAATACATAAAACATGAACTAAAAAAATTAATCCCGTAAGTATTAATCTTAGGACTTTGTTTTATTATTAAAGGATAATGTGTCACGAGTATGTTATAAAATAAAAAAATAATTTTAAATCGTATATAATGTACGATAAGTTTTAAAAGCAAAATATGCTTAAAAAGGCAAGGATGTAAAGTTTATAAGAGCCAGTTAATACGACATATATAGTATAATAACTATATGTAGTATGTATACTACATAGTTACATATATATGATGTATCTGTTAGAAGAACTGTGAACAATTTTTTGACAAAAATAAGCGAATGCGTGAAAGTAATTACATTTAAATTTATGTAAAATTTAAGTATCTGACTGAAAAAGTAGTTTTTGGAAATAATAATCTCTAATACAATACAAACGGTCATTTTTAAATGTAAGAATTTTGTTTTATTTATAGGAATCAATTCAAAGAAAAAATTTCTATTTTTAACTTTTAGATGTACTGTAGAATACGGCAATATAAACATTTTTTAATCATTTTTTCTTCAGAACGTGTGTTTGTAAATGCAAAAATAATAAATTCTTGATTTTTAATACAGATTTTTCCATAATGTTGTACGGATAATTTATTCTTTAAAATAAATAAAAGTGTAAAGTGAAATCAACGCAATCTAAAATGGTCATGTTCTAAATTTTAAAGTTACGTTTAATGGAGTGAAAGTGATATAAGACATTGCGTAACATAAAAAAATATGAGTGGAAGAAAATAAAGTGTCTCATTAATATAAATATTAAAATGGAAAAGAAAAAGAAAATAATACTCACAAATATATTTCACATTAAGCGCTGCCATTGTAGCTATACCAAAGTATATTCTAAACTATGATTAATTAATAAAATATAAAAATTAATTACAAAAATTACAAAAAATTAATTACAAATTTAGTATAAAAAGAAGTAAGGCGCTTCGATCGGTAAAGAATAAGTGTTTCTTAAATTGCGCATCCTGTCGAATTAAAACATTATATTGGATTTGAATATACTCGAAGGAATTTCGTGTTCAGACTTAGGTACGATTTTTTTATTATACAAAAAAAATTAAAAAAAATTGCATTTCATTTCGATGATATTTTGAAGTAGTTTATTCCTCTAAATGTCAGAAAGTGCCTATGTCTGTTCATGTTTTTAAGGCAAATAAATACGTGAAGTTTTATGGAAAAAATAAATGGTCATATGTGAACGCAAACATTTTAAAGCAGCATCTATAGAATTTACAAGAACAAAAAATGTTATTGTACATTTTAAGAGGTTTAAAAGAATATTAATACATTGATTTTTGCATATTTTGTAATTTTCATCCTAGAGTGGAAAATAAAAATTAATCAATTCCTATTTAAAATGATATCCTGATAACAATTATTAAACAAACATAAGCAACAATGTTACTAATTTTCCAATAACGACTCCAAATATGAAATATCTATCTGCTTTTTATTTTTCAAATACTGTATATTTATAAATATCGCTTAACTTCATAAAAAAATCCAACACGATAACAATAAAGACTTAAAAAACAAAACTGATGAACCGCAAAAGTAGAACTACTATTATTATCATGATTATACCGACTCGATAGAATAAAAAAATTGGTTCAAGAAATGGTTTTAGCATAAGCGCTTCTTTTTCAGGATAAAAAAAATTAATCATGAATCAATAAATTTTCCAAATTTTTTTATTTATTCAATTTTGTTATTAACCAAAAATAAGCATTTCGTACAAAAATTAAAAACTACGTACTTAATAAATACAATATTAATAATCTAATTGAAAAAAAAAGTATATTGTTAATGTAGGTATACCTCGTAAAAAAATATTTTAAAAGACTTTAATTTTGGCCTATTTATTCTTTCTCAATTTATAATTTATAATAGAAATTTATTTGGTAAAGTACCCTCGGTCAAAAAATTGTTGTAATTAAAGTTCGGCAAAGGCGTTACAAGATTTATCTCAAATAATCTTACACGTAGTAATGAAAAATTAATTATTTGGTAATATAAAATTAAAATAAATACAGAGTAATAGCAATAAAGATATACAAGTGATTCTATTAAGTTATAGATAGTATTATCTTATATATATATATATATTATATATGCGTTTAATAGTTTTTAATATTTAATAAGTTATAGTCGTGGTTGTGGTAGTAGTAGCAAAAAAATAATAACAATAATATTAATATTATTATTAATAAATAAATTATTTAACTTTTTTAGAGTGGCTGAATATGTATTACATTCTTATAAAAAAGTACGGTATAAGTTAATTGAAACTTTTTTATTTGATACGATCATTCATAAGCATCAGTCTATCTATACTTTAAGTATACTATAGTTCATATCAGTATACTACAGTTTCAGAATCTGTGAGTATGTAAAACAATGAAAGAATATGTCAATATGGATTTTAAATTAGTTCTTAATTCTATAATATCATTTGATGTTTGATTTTTCAGTATAATATTAATATTACTAATTCATATTTTACCAGTTTAAAAAATATTTCACTAATATTTAAATATTCGATCGTTCATTGATGTTTGTTACTATGTAATGTATTACAAAGAAACATAATTTTCCTAGTATTTTTTAATTACTGGAAAAAGAATTAGAAGCCGTTATTTTCATATATTACTATAAAATTACATTAATAATATTTGACGTTTTAACTATTTATATAACTTTAAATGCTATTCAAAAAATTTGTTTACATTATGACATTTATCAATTGGAATTTTATAAAGAACTCTGTTATGCCTTTATAATTAAAAAAATATGAATAATAGAAGAGTATTAAAATTACTATAGTTAAATTTTTATAATCAATTAATAAAATACAAATTTTTTAAAAATTCATTGCCAAAATCTTTTTCCATTTTATACCTTTGTCTTTAATAAAAAGCATCATAAAATAATGGAATTATTAATATTAACAGAATAACTCTACTTTCTTTTATAATAAAAAGACAAAATCTATTAATAGGAAGTAAAAAGCACAAAATATTAATGTATTAATGCTATAAAATATTTATAATAAAATGAATATCGTAATGCTACATTAAAATAGCAATGTTTGATATTTTTGTTATAAAAATTCCCTAAAAGTATCAACTCACTTATCAAGGTAATTTTATACAAAAAATCTTTCTTAGATATAGAAAATTCAAATCGATTATACTAAAGAGCAATTTTTTATTGTACATTCAAAAAATGTAATAAACGAGCGACTTTCGAAGATTTTAAGATCCAGTTTTAAATGAAAATAAATTTTAACATAATTAGTAAATTTAAAACTTAAATTAAAATTATAACTTTATTACACGATTCCTTTTTAAAACATTTATATAAAAAGTGGCACATTCGTGTCATTCTTAGAAGTAAAGTATAAGTACTTATATTTATTTTATAACGATAGATGAGTTGTATTTTTAAAATTAAGGTAATTTTGTAAATTCAGTTAAAAAGTATTTTTTGTAAAAATGCTAATATATTAGGGTTGCTTTTTAGTCACTTTATGAAAATATTCTTTTTTAAGTATTAATCAAGATTTTATAGTATAATTAATTTTGTCATTAATTTAAAAAAAAGCTTTTAAAGTAATAAACTCAATGATGAACAAGAAATATGTAATACATAAATAATAAATATTAAAAAAATATTTCTTATATATTTTAAATGAATGAAAAGTATCAAAATATATCTGACTCAAAGAGAACCATTGTACCATATAAATTGCAATAATATTCATATGATTTCAATAATAATAATTTCTTTACTCATTTTTAAGCTCTATACAAATAAAATATTATAAAAATATTATTGTCACAGTATAAGAGTCCTGAAGCAGTCAAGAAGGAGCATAATTGACTAAAAAAATCCAGACTAGGGAAGAGGTATAAACGTTGGGAAAGAAAAAATTTACTGAGAGCGGCTGAAAAAACATCCGCTCGTCGATGATCTTTTCTTTTGTAATTTTTATTACTAAAATCACGATTTTATTGACATGCGATTTCATAAATATATGAAAAAATAGTAAGTAATTCGTATATAAATGGGAAAAAATATAGGCACGTAATAAATAATAAAAACATAAATATTAAACATAAATGTAACAAACGATCAAGTGTTAATATTTTACTATATGATCTGTGTGTAAAACCGACTGATGTTTCAAGGCTTGAAGGAATTTAAAACAAAAGAGGGAGTAAGTGCGAAATATATAACATGGTTCGTTTTAATCGTCAATATAGATCATAATTTCGCCATTGCGCCTTTCGGGTTCGAAAATGACTAATCGAACCGCAAATTTATAAAGTGTTAGGTTATTATAATATATATTATGAAACGAATATTTAACACTTTGCTTTTACTAATGCGAATTTAGATAATTTTATAGTACTTTTTTATTACAATTCAATTTAAGAAAATAGTTTGCCTCGCATAAATTCCATGATTTCGCAAAAATAATAAAGAAAACTCAATTCTGAAATTTCAAATTTATTAGTCCACGCGAATCGCACCTTTATTCTAATAGCTGTGGCAGCTAGAAACTTATGCAAAGATCAGAGTCATATTAAGAATGAATGTATTTTAAAAAAACAGACAGGAGGATTTACTCGATTAAGAATAGAATTTAAAAATGTTTCATATTCACAATGTTTTTTCAATAAATTAAGTCTATCAATGACACATGTACTTAATAAATGTCGATTCCGATTTCAGTGCAAATCTGAATGTTGGCGCTTCGTCACCATACGTGAAAATGTAAATACGTAAAATTCAATTACAGTCTTTGAGCACAGAGTTTCAAATGGTCTTTTTCAAAAACCTAAATATAAAATTACTAAATTCGTATTAGTAGTATGAAAATTAATGTTGTTCTAGATTGAACAAAGCAATAGTAAACTGAAATTAGTCGTTGCGTGAAAGAAAGACAAAAACAAGCTTTCATTGTTAATTTCGTACATTTATCAAGATAAATTTAGATTTATTGTACATGTGAATTTTACGTCTTTACACATATTAAATTAAGTATGTAATTTGAGAATTTTTTCCCATGCTAGCTGGTTTAGCATGAGTACAAAATATGTAATGAATACTACCGACGCTAAAATTATGATTTGTTTGATCCTTATGACTTTTTTATTTTTTAAATTTAATTAGTTACTTTAATTAAATATAATTCGTATTTATTTGATAAAGTATTGCTTATAATAATTACAAATCTATATTTTTGTAGAGTCAATGACAATTTAGTTTTACAATTTTTTAATTATGCGTTGATAATAATTTCTATCTTTTTATTTTTCAGGTTGATATGAATTTAATATAACCAATGTATCACTTAATAACTGATTCGTAAATAATTTTTTTTGCAAACATGTCTTTTTCTGCATACAGAAATGCCGAACACTTGCTTCTTCATATCGCCGTAATAGCTTCAGTAGTAGAAGCAATGCATTTAATTTATCGAAAAAATACGTATTGCGTATTCACTCATTTTTTATTTTTACAAATAAAAACTTATTAGTCACGATCGTATTTTCCAAAATTTTCTATTATTACACACGGCGCTTTATTTGATTAAATTATTGTGTATTGACAGCGCATTAATATGTACAGTATAAAAAGAAAAATATGAAAATAAAGATAATGATAAACCCTTTCTGTAAATAATGAAAGTTTTATATAACTGTACTGATCAGTCCTTTACATCAATTTAATTCCTTTTTTATACCAACGACAATATTTTTAAATTAAAATTTTTTTCCAAAAAAAATTTTTCTTTTTTAAGATCATTCAATTTTAAATTGCCCTTTAAGTCCTTAAATTTTTTTGAAGGGCTATTATTTGAATATATGAAAAAATTAAAAAAAAAAAGAAAATGGAAATTTTCAAAATCTTTAGTAATATATTTGTAGTAATGTACTTTAAAATGAAACCTTTACAAGTTTAAATGTATTTTACTGTGAGAAATATAAAATTTGTTAAGAATTAAATAACTTTTAATTACATCTTAAAAATAGGTATATTCACGTTCCATTATATAGGCAGAATTTATAAATAAATTAAATTACAATAAAAAGAGTAGAAACAGTAAAATGAAAAGATGGCACAGGGTTGAAGAATGAATAGTTGATGAGGAGAAAGATATTTGTTAAGGCATGACATAGAAACAATTATAAGTGTTTTGCTGTTTAAACATTAAAGAAGTTGTTTGTTATTCACCGAAAGCACAGTATAAGAAGATGAAGATAATGTAATACGTACAAAACGATAAAAATAAAATCATGAATAGTACAAACATAAGTTACTTAAAATTTACGTAGGTAGTCAGTTGATAACGAAGTATGAAAACGAGAAAATACAAAAAAAAACATCTTTAATTATAGAAGTTATGGAGGTGTTTTAACTCATCGGTTGTTTCTGATTTGTGTAATTTTTTTTAGGGTTTACCAAAGAAACTGTATTCATAAGTTTACTAATTACAATGTATTGTTTTTAATAAAAAAAATTAAATATACTTACATTCCACGTAGAAAAAATGCATGTTAAATAGATATATAATATCATACATATAAATATCACTTACATAAGAAGGTCATATTTTTACTACATAAAATAAATTTCATTATAAACGCAACCAGTATTAAAATACTTGTAAAATGTATTTATATATACACGAAAATCTTAAATTCATTGTACTCATTTATACAAATGTATATTTACTGATTCATATATATTCGTGTAATTAAAAATATTAAAAAATTAGCATTTAGTTGAAGAATTGGTGTTAAACGAATTTCATTAAAACTGAATCAAGTAATTGTAAGTATTATTGTAGTAAATTTATCAAATAAGAGATCATATTTAAAAGATTTCTTATTATATTGAGTCATTATTATCATAGATGATCTTTTAAATCTTACATTTCTATACATTGCTTTAAATAAATACGTATTTAACAGAAAGCAAATTATTTGTTAAAAAAAAAATCGAATGAATTAAAGTCAGGTTACATTTCTTATACTTTTTTAAATTTAGCAATAGCTTATATATATTTTATTTTTTAAAAGCATTACAACATCATCTTATATTTTAAATGTAACAAAAATATATTATTGTAATTACACAGACTTAGTAAATATTAAAATATATTTAAAATTTGTTTTCTATCTAATGTACAAATATTTATAATTTAAAAACATTTTTTTCTTTTCGTTCTTACTATTTGCATAATTGTCATTTATAATTTTTTAAACAATTTTTATACATTGCGACGAAATATTTGCCTTCTTTCTTCGTGCAATAAAATTGCTCATTTTTTAAAGGTAACATTTTTTATTTTTACTGATAGTTTGTTATTGTAATTTTTAGAGTTTTCTTTCTTTTTATAGAAAAATTTTTTTTTAAAGGATAAAAATACTGTTTACATAAATAGCTTCTCTTAAAGCATCTTATATTATATAAATAGTAAATAAATTTTATATCCTCACATGTAGGTCATATATAGGAATATTTATACATTTCCATATAAAAGCAATGATACTTTGTACTGATATGTTAGGAATGAAAATAAGACTTTATAATTGCGCAGAGGGTAGCATATTGGACAATACATATTGAATACGGATAAACTGTAAATAATTTATTTTCAGATAAATCCAGTGCAAATTAATAAATAAATCCACACACAGATTATAATAATTTTTTTTTTCATTAACAGTCTTATGGAAGACGATAACTGGACGACCAAGATTTCCAGAAAAACAAATGTTATTAATAAAAAATGGTAACTTCAACTAAATGAAATATATAATATGGTTGTTATTATTAGTGTCAGATAGCTCATACATTTTAACATTGACCTATTAATAATTTTGTAAAATTTCAATTCAATTTGCTCAAATATAAATTTTTTTTTATTTTCCATTATTGAAACTTACTCCACTCCTTTCGGCTTTTGAGACGAATCCAAAAAATATATTTATTATATTTATTAATTTGCATTATCTTATGTTGTAATATATACTATAAATATACATTATTGCAACTTTGACTTTTTTCTATAAACTTTCATTTTACAATCGTGCAATTAAAAAATATTTTTTACTGTACAGTACAAATGTTTCTATTGTATCTTATAATAAATACGATATACTATTAACATTAATACAAACATTGAATTACCAATGAAAACCTTTACGTATTTCAATGGAAATGTTTATATATCAATAATGAGTTATCTCGCTGAATAATTAAAAATTTAATATAGTATAATTTTCATAGAACAAAACTACAATCTTTGTATTAATGTAATTTTGAACATACTATAAAAATGTCTTTACGTACATTTAATAGCCTTCATATACTCGATAATATTAATACATAAGTTGACTGTTTAAATGAATAAGCGTAAACTAAGCGATGGAAATAATTACAATACTGCTTTTTAAATATTTATTACGTATTAACCAAATTTAATTTTTTTAATAAATGTATTGTTACATCAATTTAATGATCTTATGAAGATTCAAAATAAAGTAGAATTAGGTAGAATATTTTATTAAGGTAAAAAGTTAAAAACATTTAATTAATGTTTTAAGAAAAATAATTTGTTTAGCTAATACTATTTAATAGTAAGTGTAATTTATGTAACAAGGAATATTTTGTATATAAAAGCTTTCAAATCACATTCACTATCAGCCTTAACCCTCCATTATAAATATAAAAAGAAAATATTTCTACACATTTCTATGTATGTATATATATTGAACTACCGCTCGCACGTATATAATTAACATCGCTTACAAATTATACACATATTATTACATTGAAGATGGGTTTCGTTAAGAAAGTTAATTTCTTATTTTTTTCATTATATTATTATGATTTAAATTAAATATTTTGGAGAAGTTTAGTCGAGGTGGTTGAAAAATGCCTCGATACGTATTTCACTGTATAATCGGTCTCTCTAGTGTAAAATCATAAAAAGGAATAAAAACTCTCTTCCCGTTTCGATCGTTAGATTATCAAACTTAGCCAATAAGCTTTAATTTGGAATGCAGACATGGATCAGAATATAAATTAGCGTTAGAGTGACAACGAAAAATGAGTGATACATACAGATTACCTCGGATACCATTTAAAAGAAGCTTTAATACATTAAATTTAAAGATGGCAACCACAATACGGCTCGGAAGATTTCCATTTGAACCTCCGAACGAATAAAAACGTTTCCTGAAATTCACGACTTTCTGTTTGCCGGACATTTAGTCATAGGGAATGCAAGAACTGAACAGTGGGAACTTTACTTTTGGTCAAAAACATTTGGCAACGCGTCGTAATATCCTCGACAGTATCATAAATTCAGAGTGACATAATAATTAATCAAATCAAATAATAAGCGCCACATCCATTGCGATACATGGTAAATGGTATCGAGACTCTGCTTGTACTTAACAATCGTACATATTTTTTTGATAGATTAGGAAATATTTAGTAAACAGTTCAAGGTTTTAAAATAAGCACTGGATTTTACTATTTCAGGATAATTCTATTAAGTATTGTGACGGATAAAGGAAAACGATTCGACGTAAAAATTTTGCATTATTAGTATTTTAACTGAAAATCCATGACTATTTCAGGACGGGTAAATTACATAAGCAAATCTAGTTGTGTATCTATTTCAAAGGCAAAGCCATTCTGTTAGTCTTCCTATTTGGAATTAGTTTCATTGAAAGATTTTTGTAAATAAAATTTATATCCCAAAAATGCTGCCCCATAATGATAAATATTTATTCAAGAACATTTAATTGTCAATTGCCATTTCCTCCTTTCTGATTAGGTTATTAGTTTATAAATTAATCCACTTTTTCAATTAGTCTTAAGAAATATTCCAAACGAATTTAACACTGTTTTGCTTCTTCTATATTTCAAACATTCACAAAATTTGTAACGAATCCTGTCCAAATTAAAATTATCATTTGCAGATAATTGCGAGAACTGAGAGCCTAATTTCAAAATTGCGTTGAGTTTGCATGGAGTCGAATAAACACAGTATAATTGACAATTTTTAACTTTTGCTAAGATACGGTTTATTGTTATTACATATTTTTAAAATATACGCATGTATCACAATAATTTATATTCATTCAACAATTATTAAAAAAATTTTTATTAAAAATAGTTTTCTATCCTTAAATAATAATTTATCAAAAATTTTGGCTATTTGTTCAATTTTAGTTATATACTTTTTATGCACCATCCTTATATACATGGTTTTTTATATAAATATTTAATTAATATATTTTTTAAAAATAGAATAATATATTAGATACAGACAATGTAGTATCTACATCTAAAATTTCAATTTCTACAGTTTAATTAATTTAGTTGTAAAAATTAAAAACTAAATGTATATAATTACATTTTATATTAATATTAAAGAAAAAATACGCTTATATAATATAAATATCGTGCTTTACGAATATAACGTAATTTAATAAACATATATATTTCTGATACATAAATAATATAATATTTTAAATAAATAATATCAGGTGAATAATCTCATGATTTTGAATAATAGCATAGTAATATGCGTATATAATTGATATACATACTTTCGTTTGTTTTATTATAAATATTCAAAAAAAATGTAATATTTAGATGAACTCTCTAATTAACAAAAAAATATACTGATTTTTAATATCAGTCTTTCAGCAATTCGCCATGAGGCATTGCAAAATGTCAAAATATTGCATTCTATGCATTACTATTTGACAAAAGTTACTTTTGAATTTTAAATGGAGATAGCTCCATTTCAAACTTGATTCATAATACATAGAAGTAATTTATAATTACACGAGTGGTATGCATAACGAATTTTCAAAGAAAAAAATATTTTGGAATTTTGGAATTAACGAGTTTTCTGATAAGTTTAGATAGTTTATTTTAAAATCAATTTAATGAAATTATTACTCGATAAAAATATAATTGAAAAAAAAACGAAAAAGATACAAATTTAAAAATTTTTGTTTATTTAATGAAAAAATCGTTAAATCTTATTACTCTTGCGTTAAAACTTACTATTAATTATTCGGAAGTCTTTCACTTAAACCACAATAGCTCAATAAGAAACCATTCTTGATATATGAAAAATAATAGAAAAATATTCTAAATCAGTTAGACGTATGTAAATATATATATAAATACATAACACTTATTAAAAGTAATTGTATAATTACAAAATAAAACATTTTCGGACTAATTATCGCTTTTTATAATTTAGGAATGCGTGTCGGAAAATGTAGTATGCTATTACTTCTATACATATAATTTACGTGACCGTATAATACCATTTACTTTAAGCTGTTTGATCATTTTACTTGATTAGTATAATAAATATTAATTACAGACGATTATGTACACGAATACCACTTTTATTACGTTACCACTTAATTTGTATCATTACTGCTTATATGAATTATATAAATAAAATGTTAAATTATTTTCAGAATTTTTCAGTAGAATTTTTCAGTTGAAAAGATGAAGAATACATAGATTTTGAGAAGTACGTAATGTAGAGATAAGCGATTATATAAGATCGATCCCGTTGTTCAGGAAGCACAAGCTTTGCCTTGTATGAAAGTGAGTGATTGTTCAATTATAATAAATGGGAGCAATATGCATTCTATAGAGCGATCCTAGAGCCTGTCATTTAGGGGAGCTGAATTAGTGCAGTATATACACCGTCGAGAAGACTTGGTTTATCGATTACGGAGATTTTCAGTCGTATTCAATGGAGAAGAAAATTAATGTTTAGTTACCACGCGTCCGTCTGTACAAGCTTACCTTAATCCTTTATTATGGAAGAAAACATAATTCATCAGTTATGCTATTTTACCTAATTAGCAGGCTATTGTCACTTATATCTATATATATCAATATGCCAAGAAATGTAAAATGTGTAATATAAATTTCTTAACACATTCCTATATAAGTTCTTGGGCTTTGCTATGTAGGTAAAGTAGTATAATTAATAAATCATTGGTCTATAAATGATTAATGCTACATATATTTTATAATTATCTGTTAGTTACAATTCATAAATTAAGCATTATCATTCAAAGAACTTATTCCTATTAGTAATAGGAGGTTCGGAGCGATAATAACAGGTAGTGCGGATAATAAGCGTAGTGGTAGTAATTTGATGGGTGGGGTGGGAGAATTAAAGAGAGTCAGGAACACAAATTGAGAAATTGACCAAATATGAAAGAGTTAGAAATAGATTGAGTTAATGCATCAGCGTATAAGACTATATGCATAAGCCATGATGCTCAAAAGTAGATTAATTATGTAAATACAATTGAGGTAGCAACATTAGTGACTTCTGATGTAGAATATTATGAAGATAGCGAGGCTTAGCGCGAGGCTTTGCACGAGGCTAACATAGAATGTATGTATATATATATATATATATATATATATATATATGTATATATGTATATATGTATTTTTTTTCTTCGTGATATCATAGCGATATAAAAGCATTGTTCTTCGAGCTTTTATATTTATTCAAGAAACAAAGATAACCACCGATTAAAATGAAATATAACTTATATATATATATTAGCACAGCTTTTATATTAATATTTGGTCTTTTCTTCAAAAAGAGTATTAGACGTTGAAAAGTTTACAATTATAAATTACTAAGCTGATGCATTTTTCGTTTGACATGCTACAATAAGAAATTCCTTTGTTCTATCGATAATACAAATCTTGTATAAGCTTAAAAACGGAAGTAATACTATGAGTGAGACATAAGATAAAAAATCTTAAATAAAAAATGAAAATACTTAAGCGCATAATATTTTTGCTTTTAAATCGTAATCGTATTTTTTTATGTAGTTAATCATTGATAAAAAATTATTCCTGGTACCAGAAGGAATTGACCACCGGTAAAACATAATGGATCTTAACTAAGAGAAGAAAAAAAACGTATTACATCGTCGTGGAAAAGTATCATTCTAAATGGTATTGTATAAGCTTACGCCTAATGTTCATGAATAGTTTTGAAAAACGTACAGAGAACTCTAAGGGACCGAGTTAAGGGCCAAAATAATACTTCGAGTTTGTTCAAATAATAAATAATAAATGATCGCTGAAAGGGCTTGTAAACAAAAATGTCCCCCAAATATGTTCACAATCGAGAGAGTCTTGGCATCTACAATTGTTTCCTCGATGATTTTTACAAAACGGAATGGCTCAACATCACGAAAATCTCAAAATTCACGCGCAGCTAATTGATAAAGAGTAACGAGCTACGTAAGAGTAAAGAAAGGTGTATCATGGAATGGGCGTTCACGACATCGGAGTACGCGTTAAATAATGAAATTTCTTCGGAATGATTCGGATAAGATATGTTTGGGTTGAGCATCGGAAGGTCGGAGTGCCGGGAGGGTCTCGGCCGGCACTCGCCAACTAGGCTTGAGGAGGCCTCCCGAGCGTCACTAGTTAAACCTGGATGTACTGCTCGTCGTCGGTGGGTTGGTTACCGGTGCTCGGGGCGGCCTTCCCCGGCTCGGCCCCGGCCCTACTTATCCTCTCGTAGTCCGGGTCGTCGCGGTGCTTGTAGCTAGCGACCCTCTCGTAGGGGGGCTCGACTGGAGAGGCGCCGCCCGGCTGAGCGAGGCTTATGTACTTGACGCTCTCGTAGTTCGGATCCCCGTTGCTGACGCTCTCGTAGTTGGGGTCGGCGTCGCTGTCGGCCCCGGCTCGGAACGCGACCGAGGCGTAGTTCGGTTCCGCGGGCTCGTGGGGCATACTCTCGTAGTTCGGCTCGGAGTCCGTGTCGAGGTCGTCGACGCTGGTGACGCTCCTCTTCTGCAGTCTTACCTTCTCGTAGCCTGGGTCCTCGCTGCTGGCGTTGCTCACCTGGAAGCGACGGGAAACGGGCCGTTACGCCTCGAGGCCTTGCTGGGACCCTGCCGAGCGCTTACCTGTCGGTGCTTGAACGGCTGCGAGTAGATCGGCATCGAGTCGAGGCCGTTCGAGTCCCCGACGCCGTGGGGGTGGGGCAGCGGTCGCAGGGTCTCGTAGTTGGCATCGCCGTCCGGCGTCGACGGCCGGTTGTAAGCGTCAGGGGAAATCCTCGATCTGTTCACCACCGCCTCGTAGCCGTGGTCCATATCGAATTCGTCGATCGGCTCGCCGTTCACTCGCATCTGCTGCTGCTGCTGCTGCTGCTCGGGCTCACGCTTCGGGATTTCGACGGAGTCGTGGCTCGACCAGGACGCCCGACTCACCTCGATCAAACTGAGCTTTCTGCGAGCCGAGGGTGGCCCACTTACCGAGGCGCTCCCAACGCTTCCGGATGACTCCGCGGCGAAGGCCGTCAAGCTCGAGGTCGGGCTACCGGCCACCATTTCGTCGTCGCCGCTCTCGCGCTTCTTCTTCATTACTTTGGCGTACATGTCTTCCAGAGATTTCCCCGATGAGACGCTTCCTGTTCATTTCGTATTTCGATCGGTTTCGCTCTTTTTTTCAAAACTTCAAGGTACGCGAGGATACACTACGGCCTCAATGGGTGCCGTTGCTTACGTTTTAAATTCGTATCGAAATAATCGTGATTTTCTTTTCTTTGCTTATTATTTTTTTTCTCTCTCTCTTTCTCTCTCTTAAATTCGGTAAAGTTGCAGTGAAGCGATGTTGATTTTTAATGAACAATTTTTATGATTGACCAGGCTATTTTTAGTTAATTGAATCAAATTTAACGTGAGAATGTAATGGAGGTGACGATTTTTTTTTTTATCAATACGTAAACCAGAAATCGGGAAGCAAAAGTTATCATAAGAAATTAAACAAAAAAGAATCGTTAGCTAGTGTACCTCTATCGGGTTTGTTGCGTTTGTCGACCATCGCGTACATATCCATAGGATTTTCAGGGGGCGGCGGCAGCGGTGAATTAGCCTGCCGTTTTTCTGGTTTCGGCGAACCAGGATTAGCCACAGAACTGGTTGCGCTTGATGAGGATGCTGTGTCGAAAATTCGTGTCAGAAAAATGGTGGAGAAAACAATAGAACAAGAGAAGATGAAAATAAAATCCTCCGCAGATGTAGTGGAAGAAATAAAAGTATTCGCTGGAAGAGACTGTGAACCGGTTAGAGTGAAGTAAATTAAACTAAAGCGTATTCGCAAGAATGGCGACCAAGAATCTAGCAAATGAAAAATTTTATTGAAAATAAAACAAAGATAATAAAGTTGATTGACTGCGAGAGCAACGAAATGTCAAGAAACCTCTGGGCGCTTAGTTTTAATTTTCCATTTTATTAATAACTGTAAAAATTTCATGTTTGTACATCATTGGTCGAGCAGATTTATTTACAAGTATATACATACGCCGCGAAGCGAGTAAGAAACCAGTCGGCGTTACTAAGGAAATTGATTACCTTGTCTTGAATGGGCGTGCGCTACATGCCTAAGACTATCTACGCTTGGAGGTTGCGGCGCTAACGCATAAGATTCTTCCACGCGCGAAGAAGCTTGTAAATGTGCACTACTAGGCTGTTCATTCTGAGAGGGTCTGTTCATTTCCACGACCACTGGCTGTATCTGAGCGTACGTTTCACTGCCACTTGTGTACACCTTATCTTGTTCGTCTATCGCGGCGTACATTTCGTCTGAATAAAGAAATCAATTTTAGAGATATTATATTTCTAGTTATTGCAATAACGTGAACGGTATGCAAACTTGATTCGTTCGCTTACAAATTACGCGTTTTCTTTTGCGAAGCTTACCCGAATCATCGGATACTGTCGCATAATGTGGATCTATAATAGGTTGAGTTGTCTGCCTTTGTTGTGCATTTTTCGTTTGTGCAATGATATTGGCCAAAGGCTCTCGTACACTTATACTCGTGTACCCTTCTGTAAAATGCAAATAAATTTCAAATCTTTATTAATATCGACTATTTAAAATCGATAAAACAAGCAAAATCTCAGGACTTTTCTTATAATAGGAATCGTACTTGACAAAAACTTTCTACTGAAATAATATATTTACTTGAATCTTGTGAATCTCCACTAAAGTGCTGTTGTTGTGGACTATTATTTTGGGGCTGAGGGGGTTGAGGAAGTGGCATAAGAATCGGTGGTGTCATGTACGGTAAATCCTGATTGGCTTGAATCCCGCCAGTAATGGCAGTTGCCGCTTGTATATCTATCACAGGTTGTTCCAAAAGTGAATTATGCGACGACGATCTGCGACTCCGAGGTGGAGCAACGGGCAAATTTCCACTCGTAGAAGTAGATGGTTTTGCCAAATCAACGACACGATTGCTAATATTTCAATAGTAATAAACAGTAAATAAGATATTGAGCGCCTTATTACAATTACAAAACTAAATTTAACTTACCTGAAATGCTGTGTGCTTTCAGTTTTTGTGACATTTTGTACTTGAGCGTAAGGATGTTCTTCTAAAAAGAAAGATAAAAGAGAATAGCATTTTTTAAAATATCTAACATTTTATAAATAAACAACTTTTTTACCATTGCTCATTTGAGGAGTCTTCAGTCTAGCATATAAACTTGCAGTTTCATCCTGCGAACTTTGCTGCGATATACTTTTCTGAATTCGCTTATCTTTTCTATCTTCTTCTATGTGCAAAAAAAAATAGTAAATTAATAAATTTGTTTACAAATTTATGACAAAATGAATACAAATATTTTATTTTTACTTTTATCCTGGACAGTTGCATATAGTTCTGAAGGATCATCGCCTATATTTTCAGTCACTTCGTAAATCACATCTCTTAGTTCAACATCATTTTCACATTCTGCAATTTTATCTTGTGGAATATCTGGCAAGCTTCTGTTCGCTGTGTTGCTTCTTTTAATGGACAAATTGAAACAAATATGTCAATGAAATGAGATAATTGGATTGTCAAAGACCGATAACGTTCATTATATTATGTTAAGTTATGATAACAATATTGTATAATAAGAAAATTAATTATCCAAATTATAATTGTATAATATAGTTTAAAAAATTGGCGTACTTGAATTGTCCAGAAAAATTATGAAAGAATTTTCAAAGCAAATAAATATGAAACTATAATACAAAAACTTTGGCAAATTGTAAGATATTTAACATAAAACATCATACACTATAAAATATACACAAAAATATACCTTTTTCCACTTCCATCAACAGTGTCTTGTGGGACTATATGTAT
Source organism: Kradibia gibbosae (assembly GCA_018907135.1). Classification (NCBI taxonomy): domain Eukaryota; kingdom Metazoa; phylum Arthropoda; class Insecta; order Hymenoptera; family Agaonidae; genus Kradibia; species Kradibia gibbosae. The sequence goes on along the minus strand of JACCHX010000003.1, from coordinate 1,340,359 downwards.
TGCTTCCAAAGATGAAATTCTATTAAAACCTTCATTATCAGGATGAGTAATCGTTACCATACCTGCAAGACCTAAGAACTCACTCCTGAAAAAATACAATTATATTATTGGCAATCAATAACTTGAAATATATAAGATTACTAAAGCCCATTGTTTTATAAATAATAAAATATATTAATAAAGCCTAAAACATATTTACAGCTTGGAAATATATTCAACTTATTATTATGAGCAACGAAAGATAAGCAAGAAATTTTGTATTCTTATAAGAGTGTCTCGAACTCATAATGTATTATTTCATTTTAATTGTACATAAAAATCTCATATTTGTAAATAAGAAAATGTATATTATACAGGGCTCTGGATATAACTATTTAGAACTAAAGATAAATGTTTACTTGTTGTCGTTACGTCTGCAGCTACAAATACAGGCAACAATGAGGCCAACGAAAGAAAAAAGTGCACCAATGGAGATGACCCAGTAACACCAAGCATCCTCGATAAACAATGGATGTACCATGTTCTTGGATCAAGAAGAAATTGCCTCCGAAGCGTAGCAGCTTTTGCTGTTATCACCTTCATGCAGATTAAGTCATTTTCGCAATACATTTATAAACACTGTGGATATTGGACGACACATTTTCTAAGCATCTTTTCTAATTAATTTAATAAGCGTTTCCGAGTCCGACATTTATAGACGGGCATGAAGTAGCATTTGAATTAGTAGCTGACGCCCATATTTTCGCACGAAAACCGAGGTAGGACGATGAAAGCACTGAAAGGCACGATACAAGCTCGCCGAAACGCTGGTTCGCCTAACGAATAACAGCTCGCGATAACGATTGCAATCGAGTTTTTGGCATTTTTTTTATCTTCTCCTTGGCAATTCGGGCATGTCAATAGTGGAGCAGAGTCGCGCGAAACGTAACCTCAATTGATGATTCATACGTTCAGCAATTTATGGGAGCAGCGGAGCTCGGAGTCAGCACCTCGTCCACCTCCAGTCACAACTCAACGCCTCGGTGCTAGTTGCAATAAATTCAAGATTCAGTATTGTTCGGGGCATGGCTCCTCCTCTGGGATCGCAACGATAACGGAACGTCTCGCGAGTGTATATCACCCATCGTCGGGACAACCCCCGTGAGCAAAGTTACACGCAAGGCCCGACGTACTTATGCACGTACGCAGTGCAGAATGCACGAAGAGACCGAAGGCATCGGTAGCGTAAACATACTGATTGGTCAAGATTTACGCAACCGTGTGCATTAGCGTGCATCGGTGTGCGGCGCCCGAACGACTCGCCGCAGCCGTGCTCCTGTTCCCCGCTGGTTCTCGTTCCGCGTGCACAGGGAGGAGAAGAAAAAAAAGGCTTCGGGTCATTCCACAACGCATACCTTTCCATTACGCTTCCGGGCCTTTTTCGCGTCGCCGCTCGGCCCGGTTTCCCTCCACGCCCCTCCGCCGCCTCTACCCCCCTCTCTCTCTGGTTAGCCCCCCCCCCCGCATCCGCCCCGCGCCCCTAATAATCGTCCAACGCTCCGTCGGTGGCTCCCGTCGCACGATCGCGCACGGGTAAGAACGTCGGCAGGAGCCGAGCGAGAATCTTATTAGCGAGGCGCCTCGAAGTTACCTTGGCCCTCCTGGTCGACCTTAAAAGCCACGAAGGTCGAGAGGCTCTGGCCGCGCGAATCGCGGACGGTCCCCGTGCATCGGCAAGGGGTCAGGAGAGCGAGGGGATCGACGCTCCCGTGGGAAAGGAGCCGAGCGTGGATCAAGCCCACGCGGGACCGAGCATTTCCGAACGGAAGCGAGAAGGTGATGCAGGCGCGCTTAACTGCTATTCTGCCATTATCGGCCATAAGAGCGGGCCTTGCCAGTGGCCCTCGTCCGAATGGCAGCGATGCCCCCGCGATTTTGACTTTGATCCCGCGCTCCGATGCCACGGCCCGGCGACGAGCCGTCCTTTGGTAATGAGCGGGGCGCAGGAGGATCCCGACGAGGTGCCTAGGTCCCGGTCGGGGGACGGCAAATTGTCTTTTGATCGATACCATTGGCCTTCCAGCTTTATCATTGTCATTACTGGCGATTACTGAATCCGACCGAGTGGATTGTACTTGGCCGTTGGTGTTGCTGAAATATCAAAGAATTATACAATTACGAACTGACGCTTGCTGGCGTATCTTAATCTCCCTTCATTTAAAGCCTATGATTGTTTCAACAATCAATTCATAAATCCGTAAAAACATCGAGCATTGCGAATCTATGTGCTTTTATTAATAGAAGAAATACTTTACGCGATTACAATAATTTTACTATTTGCAAAATTTATTGGTGAACCGTATTTTAGAGAAACAATCGTGATGGTTCGTGTCTCCGACTTTTAAAATGTGGTCGAAATTAAAAGATTACTAAAGAACTGGCAAGATAATTTTAATTTGCTTACTGTTTCAACACAACTTGGGGAAGATTATAAAAAAAAAAAAAAATACAAATGCAAATACGCGCGGTTTACTCGCTGTTTACACATATATGCATGCATAATAAGTGTTTATATTCATATGATTTCTGAAGAGAGGATCATAATAGTATAATTGATCACCTGCATTATATAAAAACTATTAATTTTATTTATAAATTATGTTGCTTCTTAAGTTGAGAAAGTATTTATAATTCGTTTGGATACATTGTAAATGTTTCACGAGAAAGACAGTAAAGTTCTCTATTTTTGGAAGAATTTTATACCGAAGTGTGTAGATAGGCAGAAAGAGAGAGAGCGAGAAAGTGGAAGCATCCAAATGTAATTTATGCATCGTGAAAGATTTCGCATTGGGCAAACTTGAAATTCCTTTAGCAACAAAACAGCCACATCACTTCTAATTCCTACGAGGAAAATATTTGCAATAATAACATTGTTTAATTTGTATACACTAGGTTATTTTTTAATTTTCAAACTAATGAAATGCAGACTACACGTATTAAAAATTTGGAGAAGCATGTAAATAAATAAAACGTTAACTAATTAATTGCATAGTGAGTAGTTAAATAAATTATAGGCTAAAATAATAAAAGTAAAAAATAAGTACTTATATAGATTATTGGTTATCATTAGAAATAACTTATATTGAAAAGCTTCCTGATACATTATCAAAATATACATTGTACACGTGTTAATTATACGCATATGCAAGTTGATGGATTTATTTAGATGAATTTAAAGGACTTTATAATTAAAAATAGCTTCAAATACATTGACATGTACTTAAATACATGAAATAATATACACGAATATGCATTTATGTTTAATTACTGTGTAATTATCCGATAATATAAATCTTTATTTACACAGCTCAATGAACTTTCTTTAATACGTATGATTGAATATAGGATGTAATGGTATTCATACTTAATAAAGTAAAATTTCTTAATAAAATTATACAGTTGGTTTACATCGAATTTATGGGTACGACTAAACTAACAATTTTCAGTAAAAATAAGTATTTATATGCCATTTTAATTTCTTGTTGAGTGTTAAAAGTAAAAAAATATAATAATCGCATTTATGGCAGATTATTTGACATAGATTAAAAATACAGAAATTAATTAATGAAAATAGCTTGCTATATTATATAGTAGACCTCTTCATTATTGTATAAATCTTTTAATAATACAAATTATGAACATAGAAATTATCTTCTTGTTCTTTAGTCAAATCAATTTTTTTTATTCACGATGACTGTAAAGGAGAAAATACAGCTCGTATATTAGAACATGTAATGGCCAACTTCCTTTTTTTAAAGTAGTAATTGTTAGTATCAAAATTTTTTCCACGATGGAACTTAAAATTTTTACTTAAATAAAAATTAAGTATTTTATAAGTGTATAGAATTTTTTAAAGATTCAAATTTCGAGTTTTAAAAGTACATTTTTATCGTAAAAATTATTCAAAAATATCAATTTGCTTAGATAATAAGTTTTGTTTTTTATCAACTTATTCTTGTTTGAAGTTAAATCACTCTTAAAGCAAAAAAAAATTAAATGACATGTAGTATCATAATTTATGTATTGAGATTTATCTTGATTTTGCTTTACAGTGTATTTCATAGTTTGATTTTAAAGTTACTTTTGATTTTACCATGTTTAAGGTTAAAATATACTTAGAAATTAAAAAAGATCAAACATCAGAATATTTAATTAATGAAAAAAGCTTGTTTATAAGAAGATCATAGACATATCATACGGTTGATGTAAATTAAACTTGACGAACAATGCTAGATTATTTTGGGCTAAATTGTAAATTGGTAAAACATTCCTAGTGATGTTATTAAACAAATCAATACATTTAACACCACTTTTATAAGTAGATAAAGAGTAAATGATATATTTTTTATAGATATACTATTAAATTGCAACTTAAAACACAAATTTCTGTAAGGGAACGCACATGAATATATATTAATGAAAATATATTAATTTATTAAATGCACCGCTCTTGTATATTTATATAAAAACGCATCATATTAATTTGTAACAACCATTGTTATTTTCCTTAAAATTTCTTTTCTATTTATTCATCGTTACTGTAACACGTAAACCTGGTACTTCCATGAGAAATGAAAGATAATGCAGGGAAAGTAGGATGTGAAAAAAGCAGTGTGTGTTTTATTATTGCTCGTTTTCTAATGCTTTTCTATACTTTAATTCCATACTTGTAATAAGACGTTTTGCGCGCAACTATTATTATAATTATTAAAGTTAATACTAATGATTATTGCACTGAATAATTAAATACTAAATTTAAAGCACATGAATGAGGTTTGTGGGAAGTATATTATAGTAAATCTAAATTCTTTAAAGCTGGATTCGCCCGCAAGATTTAGTATGTTTACAAACAATTATGCGAGCGCGTACAATGGGAAATCTTTGCATAGCTTAATATTGACATTACAATACTCTCGCGTATTATGGTTAATTAATTTTTTTATGCATGCGATCTCTTAAGAGCTCTCAATCTTTTGAAATACAAATCTCTCTCCACGCTGCACAGCATTACTACTGTTATTATCGTCATCGTTATCGCTATTGTTACTATTGCTATAATTTTTTAACTATTAATATAATCGAGAAGCAAGCGAGAGCTTGGGTCGTCGGGAGCCGCATTTAAAAGGTCAACGATGACATCTCAATGGAGGGTATTTTGTAATTCGATGCGCATAAGCAAGAGCCAAAATAAAAAAGCCAATTCGATTTTATCGAAACTCAAGATTTCCAATCCAACGTGTTCTCGAACATTTGGGAGGCCAATGGCGATGAGCTTCATAATTAGGCGCAGGGCAGCCGAAGGCGAGGGGCCTCGCGTGGAAGGAGATCGCGCATCTTGAGAGACGAGGAAAAGGCATCGTCAGGATTCGCGTGCAAAACAGAGGATTGCTGATTTGGCGACAGAAAGAGAGAGAGAGAGAGAGAGAGATAAGAAGAAGACGCAAGGCAACTGTTGGGCCGTACAGCGACGGTAGGCCGATTACGGTGATAAAGAGAAAGAGCCGTCGAGAGAGAGAGAGAGAGGGCGGGGGCTGGTGCGCATCGAGAGCCAGGATTTAGATAATACGGGAATCGTCGAGTATCGAGGGTCGAGCGGCGAATCGCGCTCCCGGCTCCCCAAACAATACGTCCGCGCTAAAGTTGCGACCAGATGGCCGCGAGCGCAGGGGAGGGGGTCGGGATTCCGTAGCGACCGACGACGGCGGTCGCGCGGCAGACCTCGGCAGTGGCAGAGCGGTCACTCGTTCGGGTTATTCCTCTCGCGCGGGCCCCGGCGACGACCCGGTCTCCTGCCCCCCGGTCCCTCTTAGCTTAACCGCGGAGCCTCGCTTCGGCTGCGAAAAGCGGAGTGTCAGCCGAGAGCCGAGGAGCGCCTCTGCACGAGCGTCCGGCTCGCGATGGAGCGTTACAAGGAGGAGCACCGGCCCTCCTCGCCGGTCCTCGTCCCCGTCCTCCTAAGCGCGATCGCCATACCCCTGTCGATGATGTTCTGGACCATCAACGTGGCCTACTCCTTCATATCGCCGAGCATCGAGCACCAGTCCGACGGTGAGTAGCTCGACTCGTTTGCCTTTGACCGGCGCCTCCCGCTCGCCCCCCCCGTTCTCCTCTCCCGCCAGAATGTTTTGACGCATAACCTTTCACACCGAGCGGCCCCGGCTACCTTGACACTCCGAAGCCGCCTTCAACCATCGGCCTCGGGCCGACTCCTGCTGCCTCGCCACTCGGCTCCCGCATTTCTACCCACCCCTAATTCATAAATGCCCTTAATTCATTTGTTAAGGCTACATTGTCATATCGCCGTGGAGATGGTTGGCGGCAGTTCTTCTTCCGATTCTCTGCGCTTTGTGGGGACTGAAGAGAAAGAGCGTCGACATGACAGGAGCGGTTCTAGGTAAGCGATCGAGTGCTCGGTCATATTGCCGACAAGGATGCCTCATTCCATTGTTTGCAGGTTTTTTTATGGGCTTTATTTTAACCCTAACGAGTCTGGCGCACGTAGCTTGTTTAATGGCCTTCTTTTTCACATCTTCAAAAGTAACCAAGTTCCGTGTCGAAAGGAAAAAGTCAATAGAGGAATTCAAAGAAGGTGGCCAAAGGAACTGGATTCAGGTATTGTGTAATGGAGGAATGGCATCGCAATTAGCCATTTTATATTTACTAGATGTCGGCTGCGGCGAAAGACCCATTGATTTTGACAAAGATTACAGAAGTTCATGGCTCTCTATAGGAATAATGGGTAAATAATTGCCAATTTGTTTAATCTTACAGGCATTCTTGAAATAATGACAAAGACTTGTCCGTATAAATTATTTTAATTCATTATGAAAACATTTTCAATAATTTGCAACTGCTTATACATCTAAAATATTATAAGCTAAATATATTGTTATGTACAGTTTATATTTAATTCAAATTATATAATTTCTTCTCTTATGTAACTCTAGGTGCAATAGCTTGTTGTAATGGTGATACGTGGGCTTCCGAAATTGGTACAGTAGTCGGTGATTCTGATCCATTTCTCATCACCTCCAGAAAAAGGGTTCCTAGAGGTAAGTATTAGTTTTAAGTAAATGAGCAACCATTCGCGTATGACAACTACCAAAAACCTACCAATTTGATTTACTGTACATTTTCAGGAACCAATGGTGGTGTATCCTGGGTAGGACTCATAGTGTCGGGATTCGGTGGTATTGTAGTAGGCTTGTTTCATTATTTTACTGTATTATATACAGTGGATAGCGTCATTCTTGAACTCGCGGCTCCTCAGTGGCCAATCGTAGTTCTAGGTGGACTTGGTGGTTTATTAGGCAGCATTGTTGATTCCCTTCTTGGAGCAACACTTCAATATTCAGGTATATCGAATCGTATATAATTATTTATCAAGTTACCCAGTTGGTGATTATCGAGCTATGTAATTTTTTGTTTCTAGGAATAAACGAAAAGGGATTAATCGTAGAGAGGCCAGGAAAGGGTGTAAGACATATCAGTGGTAGGCAAATTTTCGATAATCATAGTGTGAACCTTCTGTCGAGCATAATAATTGCACTGACTTTGCCAAGAATAGCAAATATTGTATGGCCTTAAGATATTGTCGGTATCAAAGAAATTGTGGGAAATGAAATTTTTTACAAACGGAATGATATTTAATTATATTTATCTTCTTGTGTCTGGTTTACTGGTACGACGTTATTAATTATGAGTAAAACTATGGTGATTATTGAAGAGTGATTAATATTTTGTTAGTTATATTTTGTAGATATTGTATTTGTGTTATCAATGTATGCTACTATTTGAAAAAAAAACCCAGTTACTGAAAGTAATTGTCGTGTGTGATACAAACATTTTCATTGAATATAAAAAAGTAAAATTAGCTTGTATTGCTGTATTTGTATATTATTAATAAGTGTAAAGGATTTATATTTTAATTTATAAATTAAAATTATATACTTATTTTTAGACATTTTATACTTAATTTTTTACTGTAAAATATCAAAAGAAAAAATTATACAAAAATGTTTATGAATAACAACGTCTATTTGTTTTTAAACATCTACATATCGTGAAATTTCTTTTAAACACATCTCTTACATATATATTTAAATTATTCACACACATTTCGTTCCGTATACAAAGATTCATGTTTGTTATTTACAAATTTATGTCCTACGCCGTAAATTAATCATCATCGCTTCCATAGTATACAATAAATTTCTCACTTTCCTCTACACTCGCAAAATATCGTTTGTGGAAAACGCACCTTAATATCTATGCAATAAACAAGCTGTCACATGGCTTTCGAAAATACATCGAATGTATTTTCATTAACTTTTAGCAATTAATATTTTTACATAAAATTTCGTTGATTTCATGATCTTCGTAGATTACAATGGGTGGCGAAATATTTAGAAAAACAAAAATAAAAATACCAATAAATGGCATTTTGCACAATACAATTTAGTCGTTTGTATCAAGGTTTTTTATTCTCATATTTCAGGTACGGTAATTTCATTTTTTTTTTTTTTTCATTTTTGAAACAATATTTGCATAGCTATACACTGCATATAGTGTTTTTGTAATTTTTAACAATTTCTTGTTCGATTGTGAATTGCGGAAAAACACATTTAATTAATATATTTTAATAGGTCATTTTGTATCGCTTACTATGACATAGTTTAGGAAATAATTTATTTCCCATAATTAACATCGAAATTTCTTTATCATTACCTTTTTTTATAAAACTATTTTTACATTTAATAAAAGGCATTTTTTAATGAAATAATTTTTTTCTTTACGTATACATAATTATAAAGGTTACAGGGATTTTATCAGGAGATTTTTTAATCTTCATGGTTGTTAATAAGCTAGCATCATTTAAAAATTAAGGCTAGCATTTGCAATTTAATCTCATTGGTTTCCAGTTTTATTACTTAAAAATATTTATTCAAAAATGATGTACCACTGATTTTTTATAACGTAATATACATTTGTATTAAAACAATATATTTTTACAGATCATATCCTATCAAAATCAACTCTTAGATATCAGTTTTATTTCTATATACATAAACTATTTTCTCGTTTTTAATATTAACCTTTACAGAAACGAGTTCGCTTTATAAGTATTTAGTTTTTAATATATTAAAAATAATATTACCTATATTATGTCGAATGAAAACAATAAACAAATAAATCGCTTACACAACAGACATTATGAATTTTATAAGTTGATTACAATTAGACGTTTTTTTTACGTTTTTTTAAAATCAACATTGCATACTTTTACAGCACTTTTTGTATTATATGCTAAATAACATTATACATTCACATACAATTATGTATATATACGATATATTTTATATAAACTCACTTTATTTCGTACAAAAACTAAGATATATCTTTTTCGTTTTTATAGTAATACGATCTGTATGATATGGCAGATTAAGTGATTCGTTTCCCCATTTATATGATAAATCATTTGCTCCATTATATAAACTTCATCGCAAGTGAGAAGTCATTTATTTTTCTTTATAGATAGTATATTATTATTATTATTATTATTATTATGATTATTTAAAAAAATTATTAATACTATTAGTATTACTACTACCATTATTATTATAATTATTATTATTATTATATTCAGATTCTGTTCAATTTCTTTATATTCTGTGATTTTTTAAGATTAATTTGCTGTTTATCAAAAAAGTGGTAAGTAGAAAAAAAGTTTTCATAAAAACTTTAGATTATATTTTAATTTGTAAAAGTCTATATTATATTATAAATCAATTATGTAAAATGTTTTCCATTTATATTAAAAAAACATATTCAGAAATTTAGGACATTCTTTTACGAAATTTAAATATTTATAATTAAAGATCGTTATAAATATAATGAAATTTAACTCAAATAAAATTCTGTGAAAGAAACATGTTTTAACATTTTTTTATTTTAGCCAAGCTAATTATTATATTTTTGTTTTCAGTAGTATTAATTAAATTTTCTTATTTATTTAATTAAATTTTTTTTTTAAAATATTGAATATTTTAAAACTAACGCTTAAAAAAGATTTTCTATTAAAAAACATTTTTGAATTGGAATATTTTTTAAGGGAATTTAAAATCGTTACTGCTTTTTTTCTTCATATACAAATATATAATAGTGATTTTGGAGTATTTTTTCTTAGAATGTCAATGTTGTTTTTATAGTTTATCATAATTCATACCAATAAGCAATATGTATATGTAGATATATACAAATATAATGTTTACAACCATAAAATGTATCACATATAAGAAATTCATTTTTTTTAATTTTATGCGCTTCTGGTAAACCACTAATTATTTGGCAGTTATCAGTAAAACATGGCTTATTGAAGATTACTATTACATTATATACATTTTACGTTTTTTTTTATCAGGATAATGTATTTACACCAACAATAATTATATAGTATTTTTAATTATTAATAAAAATTAATAAATAGTTCCAATAACATATCAATGCACTGCTTAATATTGGAATAAATTTATTTGCCTCATCGTTTACTTTAGTTGTAAAATAATATTGTAATGAAACTAATAGATGATATAGTATTTAACATAATTAATATTTAACATCATCTTGTTAACAATTTTAAACGAATGTGTTTACTAGATCATTTGATTAAATAATTTACTAATAGAACAATAAATTATAACAGATTTTAATTTATTTGTTTTTATAGTTAAAAGTAAATATTTAATATATGAAATCAATTTAAAAATATATCTTTTATTACATGTTTGTACTAAATTTTTTTTATAAAGATTTTAATATTCTTTACGTTTATATATACTATACTGTATTCATTATAATTTATTAGTTATTTACGTTACTTACACAAATCAAACAAATTATGAAATAATTCTGTAATTAAGATGTTAATTATTACTTTGTATATTTAATTTTATGCTATGGTTACCTTATGTCTTGAATTTATTTTCTATTTCGTTGCATTGCCTTTTTTACATCGAAACCTCATATCAAAGTAAGAATATTCTTTTAATAATATTTATGTAAATAGAATATAAAACTAAACATACTCGTGGCAATCTTTTAATTTCGACATGTGACAATACGCTATTTTAAATTGCAATGGTAAAAGATTTAATTTGCCAGAAAATATTAATTTAAAAAAAAATATCATCTATGATATTTAACATATATTAATAATGATTAATCTCATCAATCTTCGTCGGATTTATCAAACAATGTTAATTTTTTTTGCTCAGTTTGAAAAACATTAATTCTAGTTATTTAAATAATACACTTTTTAGATACAAATAACTTATCTCAATGTATTAATGTGCAATTTATTGCCTATTTCAAAATAAATTCTTTAAAAAATATTTTTTTTCGAAAATAATAGTTTGCGTATAATGATGAAAAGTGTTAATAAAATATTTGAATTTTTATGCAAGGAATTTTACTCTATGTTATAAATAGGTAAATATGTTTTACTATGGGGATCAGATTAAAAAATTTTGTAATTACAATTTTTCAAATACACATGTTAAATTTTAGAAAAAATTTTTATAATATTTTTTTCTAATTGTATAATATGATTTAGTTTTTGTACTTTTTCTTTTAAGATTGTATGATTTTATGGGCTTAGATATATACATATATTAAATGTAAATATTTAAAAGATTTTATAATATAACCTTTTGATTATTATAAATAGCTTTTAATTTAGGAAATTAAAAAATAATTTTTATGATTTGCCAACTAGCATTATACGAAATATACTATTTTTAAAAATTTATTAAAGAGATTTTCAAAATTGTACTTAGTGAAATTTTGTGAATTATTTTTTAAAATAAAATCTTTTTATCAAGACAATGAAGTTTAATATTTAGCGGTAAATATTTTATTGTCGTTACGATAATTTAAAAACAGTTAAGTTCAAAAAAAGTCCAACACATCTTTATACACTTCTTCCTTCGTGAAGTATGAAATATTAAGCAATCAACCAAAAAAGGAAGAAGCCTATATAAGAGATAGAGAATGGAAATTACGTTTCGAAAGCTTAGTTTAAAAGCTATTGATAATCATTAAAATAACTAATAATAATTGATTACAATGCAATTTTTATTTTTATAGTTTCAACCTTTAATACATTTTAAATATTTACACAAAGATTTTTTTAATTTTGTATTCATGTGAATCATAGCACTCGACTGTACCATACAAGTTGAATTTGATAGCGAAAACTAAGGGATTTGTGAAAACTATTATTTCTAATAAGTATGACTGCTAATATACGTGTTATAATACATAAAATTTGTACTACAGTTTTAAAGTGATTTATAATGATCGATAAGCAGATACAAAGGTTCCAATTGTGAATTTTTTTTTATATTAAAATTCTCTATATAAAAGCGTTTCGATGTCGAGTATTATGTCAAAAGTAACAAACGCGCAGACATAATCGATTCTTTTATCTGCAAATGGCAATGGACTTTAGTGAAAAACATAACTACTAACCTACTAACTGTTGCGTGTTGAATTACACTTTAGTGATTCCAAGTTGTAAATGTCATCTTGATCTGCCCTTCTTCCCTCCCCTCCCCGCCCAATCCCACCGTAACAAGTATATCCAGGTAGTTCGGCGATACTCGCAATGATTGGCGAGGGCGCCGAGGACGTGGGAGCATCGCATCTGCCCAAAGCGAAGAGGCGGATGCGGATCGTAAAGGAGGCAGGACTAGAGGTCAGGAGGAGGGAGATGGCTTTAATCGCCAAAAGCCGGCAAACACAACGATGATGAGGGAGGGTGGTCGAAGAAGAAGAAGAAGAAGAAGACGAGTGGAAGAGGGACGAAGATCCTTGAGTTCGGCGTGGCAGCGCAACGCCAAGCGAAGTCGGGGGCCGGAGGATTAGCACTGGGACTGCCAGTTGGGTCCGTTGGCCGTGGGCAGCTCGTGACCATCGGTCCGCCTGAGAAGGAGGAGGGGCGCGTGATTGCCGGCGCTCCCGTTGCCGTTGCTCGTCGCCGGGCCGAGAAGGTTGAGGGCCTGGTGGGCCTCGACCTCGAGGGGCGTCGTTGGGGGCTTAGCGGATCCGAACCTGCAGCTGCTGCTGCCGCCGCCGCTGATCTCGCAGGGCTCCGCCAAGGGGGCCGACTGATAGTCATACTTTCTCCTCTCCCGCCATCGGACCTGCAGTCGAGCGGACAAACTGCAACAGTCAACACCCCACAATGGACTCGACTCGGACGGCTGCCATTGGCGCGATACGGACGTTGGCTGAGGACGTTACACATCGGGCGCCAGAATCGGCGCGAGTCAGCTGGACATCGTCGCCGCGGACTCGTCTTCCTCTCGCTCTATCTTTCTCCCTTTGTACCCATATTCCTTTCTCTCGCGTACACCCATTCTCTATCTCTCTCTCTCGTTCCGTCGTTCTCTGGCATTGCGTTCTTTTGCAAGGACGCAAACTGGTGCTACGCTTCACGATGGAGTGAGAGGCTAGACGAGTTTTTCGTACCACGATAAAAGCTTCCAATGCTGATGTGAACTTTTACTCTCTTCCCGACGTTAAATACTGAAACTCTAGACATTCTTACGTCGTAAAAAATTTTGTTTATCGTTTGCCAACAATTCTTTTTGCAAATTCGATTTGAAAATCGTCTCTCGAAAGAGATAAATCGAGATATTTGTTACGATTGGCCTTGGAATATGCAGACACAAAGCTTTCTTATCATTAATCGTTATTTCATAGTAAAATAAAAGACTAATTAGTTCCGAACTGTGTAATGTATGTTGAGTAATTTAATGTTAATTTTCAAAATTGCATAATTCGTTTTAAAATATAAGGTAATAACAAATAGGCTGCCTCTTTACTTTAATATTACGATAAATACACTGTGCTTATATTTTAAGTTTATGGTAATTCCATTTGAATTTTAAACTATTTTCGTTTGTTTTTATTTGTATTTTTATTTCATCGCATAGATTTTAAATGCTGAGGGCGCAGAATTATTATTGGCATCGTCTGAAGAAAAAGATATACTTTAATTTTAAAGTAATTAATTTTTTTTTTAATATTCTTTGTCTCAATATAAAATTTATTTATCTATATATTCATGACTGAATATGAACTATAGTATATTATTACTAAACAAATGAATATAATAAATATAATTAATAAATGTATTTCAAAAGATATTAATTTTTTTACTATTCAGATCGGATAAAATTCAACCGATATCAGTATTATTATTTCTAAGCTACATATATTATTATATGAGATTAATTAGACACATTTCAAAGCAGAACGTATATCTTGGTACATATTTTTAGGTATTAAAAAAGTTTTGTCTTATGAAAAAATAATAAATAGAAATAATTTTTATTTATAAAATTATTTGCAATATCTGATTCCGAAGTCTTTTATTAATTTGATTTATTACAAGGTACTATATTGTGATTATTTGTTGCTGTAACCTTGTGCATATATTTGTCGGGACTCGGTATTACCATTGAAACGTGAACAGATTAAAGTTTGTTAAAATTATTTTAAAACAATTTGTTCGATATATATATATATATGTGTGTGTGTATGTGTGTGTTTATTTATACATATATATTTACATAAAAATATATATTTAAAGAGACGTCCGCATCGCACCATTGACGAGTCGCGAAGCGACATCGATATAAACCTTATGGAAGGTGTCACTGAAGTTGCCAGAAAAGCATTTTTTGTAGTGCTAAAAACTATGCAAAGCTTGTGTTATTTCTTAAATAAATTGCGAAAACTCTTGGTTCTTCTTTTGTATTTTTTATCTTTAAGCATTTATTATTTTGCAATATTCAACCTAATATAATTTTGTTGTATAATTAATGTAAAATTTTATATTATATGTTATTGCTCAATCGATACATCATTGAAATTATTTTAGATAATATAAAAAAATCATAAATATTTATTATATATTTTGTTTAAGAAACCCATTTAAATATGCTAAAACTGTCCCATAAAATAGAAAATTTATAGATACATATAAAAACATTCAATATTTTTTGAAAGCTTAATAATAACTTAATGACATATAAAAAAGAATATGATATAATTTAAATCGAAGACAAAATTATTGGAAAAATAAATTTATTGTAAAATGTTTTTTTTTTAATTTTTCTATATTACATTTTAGGAAAACTTGCGTTTATTTATATATTAATCATCATTATAAAAGAAAATGCATAACCTTTTTTTGTATAAATTTGTCTTTAAATTTTTCTCATTGTACATAGAAATATTTGGTTTTTATTCGATCAGACTCTAAAATGTATAAAAGAATTGAAATTAGTTTTAAATAAGTTATTTCATTAAATAATTGGTATTATGGCTATACAATATAAATTAGTATTAAATACAGTTACATTTTTTGTTTCAATGAAGATAAAGCAGCAGTTTTATTTTTTATTTGTTATGTGAATTCAAATTAAACTATTAATTCTGCAGTAATGACTTGAGTATATGTTTCATACATGAAGAAAACAGTAAAAAGTCTTTATGTAAACGAGACTATTAGCTAAATATTTTACTAAAAAGTTCATTTTTACCAAGAAAGCCCGTAGATAAGCAGAAGAGTAAGCGAAAAAAGAGAAAGAGTTTTTCAGTCATGCATGACGCACCCAACAGTAATAAGCATTCTAACTATAAAGCAGAAAGAAAGCAATTTATTAATAAGTTAATGCAACTTGTGTAAAAATTTAATTTGGTTCGTCGCGAGGAAATTTTTCGTAAAGCTATTGCTTAAAGTCTGTTTGATATTCACAAGCCGAACTTATGACTATTACGCCCAATTTTACACGACCACCTGTCACGAATACTCAAGTAAAATTTAGGTATTCTACAGATGACGTACTCAAGTGCATTAACTTAGATTTAAATTTTGTTATGCGAAATTAACAACAATTATAATATAGCAAGTAATTATTATTACTCATATTTAAATATACAAATATTAAATTACACATTCATTTTTAAACTCCGTCACAAGCGTGACAGTTTTAATACTTTATACGTATTGTTTCCTCCTTCAATTTCATTGGAAGTCGAATGATTCATAAATACGACTTTTGCCAAAAGCACATTCCCTTACAGTTACAGTTTTTCTAGCATATACTTAAATAAAAAAATGAATCATACGTAAAATAATAATGAAAAAAGTTTGAGAAAGGATAAAAGTGAAATAGTGCATTTAAAAAACGAATAAAATAGTGCAATAATATGCTGATTGCTCGAATGAGTGTTTTTGAATGAGTTTACAAGACGCAAAAATGCTATTACCGATACTGTGGTCGCGGTACAGGAGTTTGCGCGTTTTCTCGCAAACGCCGTTCCTTCCCATTTTCGCTTGAATTGTGCTATTACCTATGGAAAGAGAAGTAAATTATTATAAAAATTCACCATATAATTTTTAATGCATATATACTAGCTACTGACAACTATGGAATTGCGAGTTCTATTTTCATTTTACGATTATGTTAGAACCTTGAGTAAAAAACCGTATTTATGGATTATTTTGATTTTTTTCCCAATAAAGTAACATATTTATAAATGCCTTCATTCTAATTTTAATACTTAAGGCTTTGTTTATTTAATAATTTATAAGGATTATATTATTTGGGCTTATACAGAATAATACAAATAGGACGTAATATTTAACCATTGTAGTTTCTAACTTAATCCACTCTACCCAACCCAAACTATCTCAATTAAGTATTATGACTTTAATAACCCTTTGCAGCTTATTTACGTTTTATATTCTTTTTAGGACAATTATACGATAGCTTAATACTGTATATTTCATCGGCGTGTATCATGAACTGAATTTAGAACTTGTACAAATTATAATTCTTTCCTTGAGTATTAAACTTTACATTTGTCGGATTGATATTTCAGAGATTTACATATAACAATTTTTATGAAAAGTAATTAAATTTAGACTATTTATTATTTGTTTCTTAATACAGTCATAGTAACAGTTTTACATAAGTATGAAGTTGAAAAGAAATCTTAATTATGAAAGTTCTTCTAGATCAATTTTATTATATTTTATCATGTTAATTTGTTTACGTTTTTAAACGTTCAATTATTATATAGATAAATTATTTTACTGCTTATTGTAAAATCAAAAATGTTTAATTTAATTTTTTGTTTGAAATTTTAGTTTAAATAAATTCACATTTTAATAAGTAATAGACAAAATAGGAAATTTAAAATAATGTACCAAATTAAGCCGGCAAATATCAACCGTCAAAATTTGTCAATTACGAAACAAAAAATATTGCCATTTTTAAAAAATGAGAAGATAAAGTATGATCAATTTAAAATAAAGTCTGTATAATTAAATATAGTTAAAAAAAAGTTTACATTAAATGTCTTTTATGTATATTTATGACACAATTCGGGATTGGCCTTAGACTTACCTCTCCATTGCAAAAACAGAAAAGAATGGCCACGCAAAGACCCTGTGAAAATTATTTTCGAAGTTGAAATATTTTGTTATTAAGCAATGTTTTAGAAAAGCAGATATAATAATATTTGTTAAAGTATGTAACTAATTTAAATTCCCTTAATATTCCAAGTTGAGAATATTTCTAGACAAGTTTAAATGGGAAATGATAGCTGTAATGCATAGAATATGAACATTCTTGTATTAATATCAGAACTTTATAATATCTTGTCTAGATTTTAATATTCAAAGTTGCAGACTCTTAAACATTTTAAATATCTTTTAAAGATTACTTATTTTATACGATTGCTATTTCATAATCTTTGCCCTGGAGTTAATAAAACAAATGCAAATTTACTTTTTCAAAATATTCTTTATGAAATGGACTTCAGTTACTTAAAAAGTCAAGACAAACTGGTCCATTGATTAAAAAAAATGTTTGAAACTAAATGAGAACTAATTTAGGTCTAGAGTAAAAAACTACTCTTTAAATAAACATTCTGTTTGTCGTAATAGATTATAGTGAACAAGTCACCCATTAAAAATGAATTTTGAAACTGTAATTTTATTAATGATAAATTACGAGTCGTTTAAAGGATTGCGACACGTAGAAAAGTAAGGAGGCCGAGAGAGAGAAATATTTAAGGACTAGTTGCTCCAATGCATTTATAGTTAAGAGTTTCAAAATTGAATGATTTATCACAAGTGATTACTAATCATAATTACAATGCTGGGTTTGATTCTGAAATATTATTATTGCATAAATCTTACTTGGAATGATGCCGTTATGGCGGACATAACATCATAAGCTTTCTCCCATGGATGTCCCTTTCCTGGACGAAACGGAATAACCAGGTAATGAAGACCCAAGAGTGGCACCAGCAGCAGGGTCGCACTTTAAATTATTAAGAATTTATTAGGGTTAATTAATGTTTGTTGGGGATCCTTGTTGCAATATTTGCAAATTGGTAATTATTGTCAACTTAACAAGTACCATTAAATTAAAAACTCTCATTAATTAAACGCAAGCTAATCGAGTAAATTTATTTATTATTAATATTGCGTTATAAACTTTTATATTGTTCCCATATTAAAAAATTTATTTAATAAATATTTAACAACATTTAACATTAACCTTAATTTTTACTCTCGTTATTGGCCTACGTTCAGTGAAATTTTATTTAAGCGATTCCCACAAAGAATTCCATTAGCCGCTATTGTCGAAAATTACGATGATATGTCACGCGATATCAATGGCAACAAGTAAGCGTGAGTTTAAGTTAAGCTTTCGAACAGACAGCCTAAGAAATCAGCATTAATGCAAATTTCCGCCCCCTTCTCACTCACTCTCTCTCTCTCTCTCTCTCTCATTGAAATATCTCTACCAATTGATAGTCAGTTGTCACAGACACTTCGCTCTTACCGAAAGGCTTGCAGCATCGAGCGCGATGGCTGCGAGCCAATCGCCGGTCCGGCCCTCAGCTTTGTGAGCAGGACCCTGACGATGTTGCAAAGGAACAACAGGTTGAGAAGCGTTGATACACAGACCGGGTAAACCAGCATGAACATGTAATTGCCCTCGCTGATCCAGCATCTGCCAAGTACGAGTATTCTGAAGTTTATGTATCGGTCGGAAGGATTCTTACAGGCCTTGGATGTTATCGCGCGTCAACCCCCGCCACAGGCTCCTCCCCCCCGCCGCCCGCCCGCCCGCCAACAATCCCCGGCGACCAATCTTCATTTTACGGTTGGCTTTTTACAGTCCGGCCGATGTCGTGTCTCGCGCTCGGCTTCTGCGGACGCCCATCGCCTTCCCTAAGCTCCTCGTTCGCCGAGTCTTTTTACGAGCCCTTGGACGAAGGCGTCCACGCGGATGATAATTTATCGCCGATTTTATTTGTTGGATAAAGGAAACGATGGCTCGAACATGATTATAAGATCCGGAGTGATTTGTAATGGGGAAACTTGGCTTTCCGAGCTTTCGGGCAGACTTTTCTCGTACCTTTGGGCTTCTTATATCCTTTACCTTACACTTTTAAGCTGCGTATTGATCGCGAAAGCATCATGTTGGTATTGAGACGTGAAAAATATGCGCAAATAAAAAATTTGTCCCGCGATGCGAAGTCATCGCTAGAATGTTTGTCTAGTGAAAATATTTTAAGTAAATCTGAATTAGATTTTCGTAATTCCTAATACTGAAATAATAGTTAAGTAAATAATTTTGTTTGGAATGCACTGTTAATGAATTACGAAATTTTTAAGCCGTCTTTAACGTTAAATTCCACATAAATACTTAATCGGTTAGAATGCTGCACTCGCAATCCAATATCAAAGCGAATATCAATGCCTAACTATAAAACTCTTAACTGCGATTTGTTATGCTTTGGCGCATTTGAATTAATTATACACGGACGGAATTATGCGCGTTTTTCACCTTGCGGCGAGAGCGAATAAATAACGTCAAGACCCAATGAAAAAGATAGCTTACCATCTCAACACCCGCGTCTCGTTCGAATGCTAGGTGAAATTGGATATGAGCGAAGTTTAAAAAGCTGGGCAAAGTTGAAAGTCGACGGGGAAAATCGAGAAAGACGCTTCTGTCGAATCCATTGGATCCAGCGGAGGCCAACGGATGTCTAGGGATCGAGGCGCACCGTCGAAAATTCCGCGACATCGATCAGCCAGATTCGATTTCCCCTCCTCACGTTCGCCTACCGCGGATCCATTAAAAAGAACCCCACGCGTGTACCTAACGCACGACTTCGCTTTGAGCATTTAAGGTGCACCTGCGGCCATCGTAGTGTCGGTCGTGTAGCTCAATTTCCAGACTCTTTATTTACGTTACGTGGGAAATTGCCCAACGTTTACGATAATTCGTTTTTCCCTCATCTCTTTCTCTCTATCTCCGCTTTTCCTTTTTCCCACCTCTTTTTTCTTACGCCGGCATATCCTTTCCCCGGGATGAAACGTGATTTCGGTTGGGAGGATAATGCAGCGAGGAAGGAAGGAGGGTGGGTGTGGAAATAGTTTGGCCTATTTGTTCTTCGTGTCGTAGGCTCGACTATTAAATTCCGCAGAGTTTTTTGCTACTTTAGCTAAAGGCGACTAGACTTGCGACGAATGCGCGTCTTTTGGTTTAGACTATCGCGCAGTAATCTGAGTTACCCGCACACGGGGAGCATAACGCTTTTAATTATTTTTTACTGTTACATTTACTTTTACATTATAAAAATCATAATAGAATTGTTAGCAAAAATAAAGAGTGTACCGGTTACAATGCAGTCGATCCCAATAAAAGGAAAAAATTGGAAATTTTACACGAAAACTTGGCCCCATGATTACTCGATCATTTAATTATAAGTTTTCCATTATTAATACTTTCCGTGAATATTATTTTATATCTACAAAATCTAATATAGATTGAAGGAGTTAAAAGTATTTGAAGAAAATCATTTCACAAATAATGTCAATGATAATTAAAATTTTTATTCTAAATGTTGTAATTTTATTATTTGAGATACTCAGTCCCAGTGTTTCCTCAGCTGTGAATTTCATTACACCTTAATCGTAATCCCTTACGGGGATAAGCTATATTTATTATTAAATTTATATTCTAATCTTTTTAAGTCTATACGTATTTATACATTATAATGGCTCAATTAAGACATCGTAAAATGGAAGAGATGCTAATATTGGAATAAGAACGCGAAAAAGAGCGAAGATAAGGCAAAGCTTGAGTACAATACTTACTGTAGAGTATCGGCAGGATCGTCGCTGGTGGCCCTCAATGTCGCGTAAATGGTAACGATGATCGCCGGCACCGGCCATCCGAATCCCATGAGCCACTTAACCAATTTGTGCTCGCTCGTGAAGGCGCTGACGAGCAGCGTGTGCAGGTAAATACCCTCGCACAGCATCCACGCATAGTTCGTCAGAAGGTAGTAATGAAGTATCACGTGGAGAAAGCGACACATGAACTGGCAAAATTATCGCTGCATTAGAGACGTAGGGGGAAATATTTTACGGCTCTCGGCGTACTTTTTTGACAGCTTATTATCGAGCGTTGCAATTCGAGTTACATAATGGAGGCGTTTTCATGGCATACGTAGAATGCGGTGCATCGAGTGCTTTGAATTACAAAGGACTACTCGCTAATTTGACATATTTTTTTAACATCCATAAAAACTTGATGTCAATATCTCGTTCTATTTTCTCTCTCTCTCTCTCTTGCTCTGCATGACTTTTTCTTTTGATTATATACTCATGCTTACACGCATATCCACAATCGCTTCACTTTTAAAATTTTTAACCAAACATTGGGTAACTTATTGTATATAATTGCACGAGCTCTTTGAGTAATATTAAATGAACTTTTATTCAAAATTAAAAAGAAAATTTTTAAAAAGAAGGCAAATAAAATTGTTATGGGAAATTTTAATTATTAGCATGTGCTTATAGGTAATTTAAGATCAATGTACTTGTTAATAATAATAAAATATAATATTATATCCACCCATTTTTACGAAAAATTTTAATAAATATTTGAACAATGTGCTTTTTTATTATTGCATGTGGTGATTTAAAATAAAATTATATGTTTTAGTATTACATCGATCATATTTTTGTACGTACAATTATAATACGATCTAAGAATATTTAAGTAGAGCATGTAGATAAATATATCTTTAGTAAATTATGAATCTTAAACAACCAAAAGCAGTGAAGGAAAAATATGATTATGCATTTATACCGAAAAGTCTAAATAATTAAGACTGTCAAAGATTCGACATCTCACATTTCTAGGAGGAACATCTTAATTAAGTCACGAATGACCGAACTTTCTTATCACAAATGTTTGCGCGCAATAAGTAACAAGCGCAGTAAGACAGGTTGAATAAGTTGGAAAAGTGTAGCGGCACGATTCATTATCGCGCGTATGAGCGTTGCGCGGAAAAGTGGAAGTTTCGCCACGGGGATTTCTGAAAATAAGCGTCCCCCCGGAACTGGCGACCTCGTAATCTCAGTAACGGTGACGATAATGCAATACTCACGCCGTTGTTGAAGAGAAGTTTGACATTAGCCACGACGGAGCCATACCAAATTAGCCAGAGGACATTATTGAGGGCAAATGAAGCGAAGAGGTTCATGTGCAGTGTTATTCGGGCGCACCTCAGCGATCTGCAAATGAAAGCGCGCGCCGCCTTTGAATGTAAACACGTATAATGCACATCGAGTCATGGGGGGCTAGACTTTCTGAATGTATAACTAATGTTATTATTACGAGCTTGAATGAGTTTATTAATGTCCATTGATTATGCATTTCTCGCGTTCTCGTGGCAATGTAAGTTTCTCGGCAAGTTTTTTAAATTTTTTAAATTTGAGTAAAATAAAACTGATTACTTCGTGGCATTCGTTCGATATCGTACGTACGAATAAAATAATAATTACAACATATTATATACAAAGTCTTATTTCAAATTACCATAAATTTGCGGGTGTTTCCGTTAGAGAATGGTTTTGTGTTAATTTATTCATATTAGGGCTATAATAAAGATGAATCTAGTGCAAGGTATTGGCTTATTGGAATTATTATGATGATTATTATCGCGACTCCATTCCATGAGAAAATTATTTCAGCAGACTTGCTTACCGAAAGTACGTGAGGATTCCCAGGGATATGAGTAGTGCAATCAAAGATATCGTATATCCGGTTTCATAGATGACATTTAGCTGCTGCTGCCACTGAAATAAATGAATAATCAATAAATACGCCCTTTTATATATGCATACGAAAATTATGTAAACCAATTCACATATAAATTGGTCATATTGATGTGTAATTAGAAGTTTCCAATACCAAGAATATGTTAAATGTTAGTTTACGATTTTCTATAAGTGAAACATACAGATTTTTAGTTTTTAATGTCGTTATCTATCTTTATTTTGCAAATGAAATATGTGATACACTTTTTTGTAAAATGTGTTTAATCATATTATTTTCTAATATTAATATATGAAAATCTTTAATGCTACTACGTGTCTTAAAATCTATTCAGTTTTTTAAGTTAACTCTATTATACATATTATTATAATATCAATTTTTAAATAGAATAATATTTATTTTATAAAAACGTTTTTGGGAAAATTATGCAACTATTAAAAGAATGAGTGTAAATTTTGATTAAATAGTAAAATGATATTTTGTAATTTTTTATGAAGTGCTCTTATATTAAACAATGCACATTATATTAAAAAAGTACTTATAATTTTACTACAAATGAAGTATTCATAAATTATTTGTTTCCTTCATAATGCTCATTTAGATTAAATGATCTATCTATCTTGTAAGTTACTTTATTTTTCAAAAACAGGTTTATTAAATAAAATGATGGGTTGCGGATGGTTTTAATATATCAATTTTCAATTTATAGTTATAGAATTGTATTAAGCTCCATTGAAACGAAAGAAATTTTTTGAAGGATTAAAGTTCTTAGGTATTAGAAACACAAGAGGAACAAATTTGTTTGGAAAATTTAAAAAATCTACATTTTAATTATATTATAAATATTTATACTTATGAAATTTAATGTAAGTTGAATAAAATCGTTTTTTGGATACTTAAATTATTATAGATATTAATGGAATAAAAAGTAGGTTTACTAATCAATATTTCCGATATATTCCCTTGCAATCAAAGTCATCAGAAGTCTTCATGTACGCCTTGGCGCTATAACTCCTCTCAATAGTCCTAATATACATCCGTAGTCGAATCCTTCAGCTATGTATTTTCCGTAAATCTTTTGTGCCGTAAATTTATTCTTCGTATATTAAAAGATTTGTTTTTACGTTACCTTTTTCATCTCAGCTGTTTTCTATTTTCGCTAAACAGGTGGTATACATACGCTACATATAAAATATATTCTAGTATTCAGACTTTTACTGGATAAATTGATTTATTAAAGGCATAAAATTATTAATATTATAACTATTACATAATTTAGTAAAACCGATTATGAAACATTATTTTAAATCCTAGCCTGTAATTTTATATGCTGTTTAGATGTATTATACGCTTACCCCGACTATAATCCACGAATTTAATAATGACGATGTTACTTGAAAGCCGGAAGATAATCAGTGCTGCTCTGCGCCCTAACACGAACAATTAATAGTGCAGTTAGGTGAAACAGATTCTCGCGATTTTCTGGACGCGTTGGCGTCGCGATGGCACATATTAAAGATTAGACTACGGAAGGTGACTCGACACGAAAAAGTTGTTAGGTTTTCCGTCTGGTGAATGCTTGACTCGAATTAAAGCTTGAATCTACCTTTCAGCTTCGCTTTTAGCTGAAAAAGTCTTAAGTGCTATCTGTCGCTGTCGTTGCCGCTGACGTTTCCTTTGTCAGAGATTCAAATACATGAGCAACCGCTACGATATTTTGCCTTGTCGCTGTGACACTCGGAAACGGAAGCTTGGCGACAAGGCGACAATGCACAATATCGAGCGACAGCCTAAGATTCAAACTCTGGGGATGGGATAGTCACATTTCGCGGCAACACTTTAACAGAGATTATTCATGATTAAGTATTTTAGATAAACAGCTCAATTATTGCTTACAATAGAGGTAAAAATTGTTCCGTCGCATGCGTGTGCTCTTTTATAATAACAATTTACGTTTTTCAACGAATTAAAATGCATACCATTGTACTAAATATCACATTAAATATGAATCAAAGTTTTATAATACGATTTTATTTATTAGATTGCATTAAATTTTCTAAAATGTAATATTCCTTATAATTTATCAAGTACATGAAGTACTAACATAATATTGTCATATAATGGATGATTTAAATTATAAAGTTTTAGAGACAAATTGTGTTTATAAGCTTGGTCGAGTAATTTTTAATAGTGCAATGATTTCATTATACAATTATAATTACAAATTTGCTTGACAGTTCAAACTGTTATCTTGTCCAAAAGTTTCCTAACCTTTGCTAAGCTTCCTAATAGTTTTAGAACATAATGGTCAATAATAAACAATTAAGTGTATATAATTGCCTTGTGTAGATAAAAAATATGTTTTTTTTTACATTTATAACACCTTACATACCACAATACCTACTCATTTTTATTGTAAATTAAATTTCTGTATTAATAGCCATTATAAAATGTCAATAAGTTGTAAATGTTAATGATACTGCAAAATAATTTAGCAATATTTGATTGATATACGCTTAGAAAAATGCAAATATATTCACACATTTATGTTTATGTAAACGTAAGATGATTAGGTTGTAGGTAGTACGAGATAGCATAATACTATTACTTCGTTTTTAACCTGTTTCTCTTTGTTCACTCAGTCTTTTTAATTAAATAATCCTTGTATTTTATCCCTTCCAAATATGTACAGCTTGTAAATTTATGCTGAAGCAGCATTGAAGAAGAATATTCAATGTAAAAGAAATTTTTCTTTCACTAATATGAACTGCACAATTTTTCTTTTTCATGCTGACGGACATAAGCTCAATAGCACAGAACGAAGAGGCTAATTGATGTATGATATTGTATTAAGTATTTAATACGTACAAACAATATAATAACCTTCTAAACTATGTAGCTATCATTTAAAGACTTTGAATTTAAGTATAAAAATATTAATATTTTGCGAGTGTACAATTGTTTACAAATATAATTACGTAGGTATAGTTAAAGTAAAAAAATTTACTATAAAGTGTATTTATAATGAATAGTATTTATAAAAGAAATATATTTAGTTTTGGTAACATAATTTTAATTAGCTTAGATTAGCTTAGATTGAATTATTGCAAATCATTTCAACTAAAGAAATGGTTATTTCTAATTTAAAAATGTATATAAACTTATTTATAGTACAATATTTTACATAAAATTAGATGTGTGGAAGGTGGCTTATATAGTTACAAATAGCGTCTTAAGTATTTTTTGAGATTCGGTATATGAAATAAAGAGTGCGGTAATTTAATTAGATAATACTGAGTAACTTCAATTATTTTCCAAAGCGATAAATAGCCAAATAGCACGATTGTTAATTACGGGGTCATTGAATAACCTCTCGGGTCGTGTAAATCATTCATCTCTGCTTCATCTCTCTCTTTCATTAATTTATTCATTTTATCTTACTCCATTTCTCTCCCCCCTCTCTCGCTGTCTCTATCTATTTGATACAAAAACCGAATTATTCTACTCAGTTGCCTCTCATTCTACTTTTCTGGATCAGAGCTTCGAATAGAATTAACGAAAATCCGACCCTAGCACCGGTTACTCGTTGCTCTTTAAGCTGTGATAACAGCTTCGAGTTCATTTCCCTACTGCGTTAGCAATTTATCCTTGTCTATATCATAGTCGTGGTAATCGAGATCAATTCGACCCTCGTATTACAAAATCTAGTATATTGTAGATCATAAGCATTTATGCGTTTTTGTATTCTTGTGTAGGTCGCGCAATTTTCCGCTTAGTTGTTACTTTTAATTTATTATGGCTGGCAAGGGTGAGTTTGACTCAGTAAGATAGAAGGAAGTTTGTAAGTAAAGTAAGCATCTCTAATTTTTATTAATTCACTTTCGTGATGTAAATATAAAAACAATGTTAAATACTGCGATTTCAGATTAAAAGCACTGCTCGAATTTCAATTGTTTGTGTTGGTTTCTTTACTGAGAAGCCATGATTATTTTTACAAATTTAGAAAACCAGAAAAGTAAAAAACAAATGAAGCTGTTTACTGCAGATCATTAATTTAAAAACTTCAAACAATAGATTTTTAATATTTTATGGTATCGTAAGACCTGCTTGTTTTTTTTATTGGCAGTTGATTTTCAATTTTGTAAATATTATTAATTAAAAAAATTTACAGTAATATATAAATAATAAAAAAATTAATTAATTAAAAACATTTTTTTTAAATTATTAATTAATCTTAGAGATAAATATTCTACTGCTCCAAACAGATACTCCCTATGTTGTAGCTTATAAGCTATACTTTACAAATTTATAACAAAAAGTTATAGCAAAGTTTGGATAAAAGTTCTTCTAGTTTTAGCTCAATTGTCTCTGTTGCAAAACGTGATTTATCATTTTTAAAAATTCTCTTCTTTTCCTAATTATTAATGGAATGATGTCCATGCCGTTTTTTCAAGTTTTTTACTTAAAATATTTTGTATAATTCAAGTGAACTGCTAGAACGATAGATTCGTACTTGACTGTAAAAGCCGGACAAAAAGTATCGTATTTTTCATCGAGAATCTATGGTACCGCTATTAATATGTGCTAAGATAACTTTAACGTCGTTTGTATTACAGTGTCGTGTTTTTCATCTCTTTATGAAAATTTTGAAAGAAAAGCCGTGTTGACCTGGGTAATTTTTATAGAGAAGAAGCAACAAAAATTTTACCGGACTAAAAATTGAAGGCGCAGCTGTGAAAATAAAAATATCGAGTTTCCCGGGGTTGCTCTTGCTTTGTCCTTTCAACTTAGTCAAGACTCCAGGGCTTCGTCTATTTGTAGTTTTATTCACGTCAGTTGGGTTGTAAAACCTTTGATGACTTATATGTACGAGTAGTATTTTGAAAAATTCTTTCTACATTAAATTAGTTAGCTGTACGAGTGTTTTGCTTAAATATGCTTTGAACAATTAATCGTAAATAAATGTAATAACAGTAGTTGGAAATTTATTAGGAATTAACTTTTTTTAATATTAATTTTTAAGCGAATTTATTAATTTTTTATTGTTAATAAAAGGAAATTAGTGATATTTAATGATTATGTTCAGTATTATTAACTATGAATTTTTTTAGATTTATATGTAAATCTTACATTTGCTAACAGATTATAAATGCTTCATTACGTAAAATTATAATTAAATTATAAGCCTTATTAATAACATTATAAATTTGTGATTTAAATTAACTTGAGGCCTTACAGGTCTTTGAATCACAAAGATCTTGTCCATCACGCGAAATCACAAAAGCATTAGCGGTTGGTTCAATATTCAATGTGTATGTTATCTATATACTTAAGCTTATGCCGTATAAACCGACTATATAATTGACAAACTTAATTTGCAAAATAGTTTTATACCCTACAATTTTGCTGATTTACTCACTTCTTTTCAGACACTTTTATTTTACTAGTTAAAAGTCAGTATCGGCTAATGAAAGTATTATCGACTTGCTACTGTATCACAAACTTTGAGTATATTGATAAAAAAAAAATATCGCATTGAGAATTGATATTGAAATTTCAAATACATTTGTGAAATAAAAATTTCAACAATAAATTTGTTCTTATTTGACAGTTTAAAAGAAAATGTTTCAATTATTTTATATCATTCACATAAAGAATTATAATAACGTTAAAATTGAATTAGTAGAAAAAATATAGTAATTTTACATATTTACCATTAAAATAGTTTAATTAATAATAAAGATTATTTTGTATAACAATACTTTTTATAAAATTTAAATTAACTTTTGCTATCATGGTAAATTTAGTTCATTTAATTAATCTAATTTAAAAAAATATTCTTATATAATATTTTTAAAAAATATTCATACGTATATATTATATATATATATATATATATATACACACACACACATATTATATTTTGTAGGCACCGAAATAAGGAATATGAAGAAAAAAAGATATTTTTGAATACATTTTTTGATATGAATATTATAAAATAATCTGCATAATTTATGATTTGCATTTTACTGAAATCTAGTATATTTTGCATACAGTACTGTAACTAAAAATGCATTGATAAAAAGTTTTAATATTCACAAAGTACAAAAGTTTATTGAAATGGCGAAGAACAATAGAAAAATTATGAATCAGTTAAAAAAAAATTAATTGTTTGTAATATGCAGATTTCGAATGAAAAATAATTGAATATACAGCATTAAAATTTTAAATTTAATTTCATTAGAATACAAGTAGAATATTAATATCGTGTCTTGATAAACATGAAAGTAAAAGGTATTTCTTTAGCTAAGGTGCACCTTAGCTCCCATTATTAACCTCGCGTCTTAATCCGAGGGCTATTTTCATGGTGACGGCTTCGAGTTATACGATAACGGAGAGACATTTCTTTAACGGCAGGCGACGCGAAAAGTTGAAAAATCAGAAATCCGTCCCTCTTAACGTCCTGCTTGCGTTAGGAATCGCGAATAAAAATTCTTAACCAATTGCTGAGAATTCATGTGGTGGAGGGAAAGAAAATCCCTCTCCCTTCAAGTCCCAGATTGGAGGGACGAGGCACCGCAATATTCGCTGCGGGACTGCGGGAAAAAATATGAAATACTTTTTGAGAAAGGGAGCCCTGAATGGGGAAGTTTCGGGAGCGACCCAATGGCAATTAGAAGCGGACTAGAATAAATATATGGTGATTCCGCGGTTGAGATTCTGGTTGGAACACGTGCGAAAAGTCTAGCGGTGACTGGGAAGAATGAAAGGAGAAGAAAGAGGCCCGAAATCCGCTAACTTGGAGAGGTAGTGAACCGAGTGAGCTCGAGTTTGAGCGAGGAAGGATTCTTAACAATAATAAATACATAATTTTCAGCGCTCCTTAAAATGCTGTGGCGTGGATACTTTTATCGTTATCTCTAAGCCAATATACGAGCTAGACCTCCTACTCTTCCCGATATATATATATATATATATATATATATATATATTTATATATGTAATTTCGATAAATATGTTCGAAAAATGGAACCTAGATACAAGGATGCTACGGTAAGCTGCTATCGAAATATATTGGGCATATAATTTTGTTTTAAATTGCAATACTTGGTCGTTTATCAGATTGTATTTTTCCATTTATTAGGAAAAATATTTTTCGATAAAAGGAAATAATGAAATACGATGGCTTAGAGTAAAAAATTATAGTAAGCTGTAATTTAAAAATTCGATGCTTTTCTAATTATCATATATATATATATATACAAAATTGCAGCACGTGCTTTAAAAGTATTACCCATTCTTTTTTTTAACTGCAGAATTCATAACCGTCCTTAATCAAAAACTTTAAGTATTAATGTAATATTCGAATAGAAATGATTTTCTTCAATTCTTGATAATCATACCGGATATTAAGGAGATCCAGCAGGATAAGGGTCTTAAGAATAGAAAGGCGTATGATAGATAGATCCTTTTAAACGAAGAAGTAATCAACTACGTGCAAATGACCATCTCATATACTTTTGTAGAAATTGAGAAAACGACGAAAATATCCGCTTCTAATTCAAGTTTGTAGTATTTAATTTCCAACGGCACGCCATTATCGTGAGTATCGGCGTCGCGTGCGGCCGATCCATTAAGAATTCGAGAGAACCAGTAAGGATTCGTTCGGTAGCTTATACGTGCATAATTGCACGCTTCCTAATTGAGTTGATGTCATCGCACTTATTGTTATTACTGTTGGAACCTCAGTACTGAGACATTCTCTCAACCAGGAATACAATTATAAATATAATAGCTTAGAGCTTCTGTTCAATGCTCGCGTCAAATTATCCGCCTAAAGTATATTTTCGATAGTTATCTAATTAATATATATATAATAATTTAAATTAAATTAATTCATTATTTATATTAATATTAATTATTATTAAAATAATTTTAAAAATTTACCGCACCCGTATATTTTCGTTTATTTGGACTATTATTTATCACACTTTATACTAATACAGGTTTAATTTTCCCTTATAATCTATGCCCTGTAACAGATCCAATTTTCGTATTTATAGATTTTTTTAAAGTTACAATATTAGCATTTTTATAAATATTGAATGTAAATTGTTGTTTATATTTAAATATTTTTGCCTTTGTTAAACAAATTTTTTTAGCATAAAAATTTCTATTGGTAAATTATTTTTCATATAGAAGCTTTTACACTAATAAAAATATAAGTAATGCTCCTAAAGTGTATTGTGTTAGGAGCTCATATTTCACCAAGACGCAACGTTATAAAGGTAAACAATAAAACTGACTCGAACTTTGCATAAAATTTAAAGACTTTTTAAATTTAAATATTTTAAGCAAATAGAAAATATATGTCTATTTCGTATGATATTCAGATGGAAGGAAAATAAATATATACGTACAATTTATTACAGAAAAGAATAATTACAACTGTAATGTTTTTAATTACTTACAATTAATTTTCAGCATTAAGTTAATAAGATTACTACAACAAACTATCGAATATAATTGTAGATTCCGTTCTACGTTTTAAGGTTTTTATTATCTTTAATTACAATCGTCGTACAAGTGGCAGTTATAAATTTGTTATAAATGTTTGAGAGTATCGTACTAATTTACATAATCCACATAATTATGCTTCGGTTTTTAAATTTAACGAAAAAAGGAAATAGTAATAATTAACATGTTCAACTATTTGTATTATTACGTTTACGTTGTATCTGACAATAAAGCTTAATCGCGAGATAAATGGGGTTTAATCTTACTCTCTAGTGGTGTTCAGCTTTACTCTATTTACTTTAACAATTTGGTTATTTTAATGCGACTTGCTTCTAATGGACATCGATGACTTAGCGTAACGAGTATAACCTTATCACAGTCATTGAGTAATGTGGAAAACAAGTTTCATTATTATATGAAGTCATTGGGTGAAGGACTTAATGTAATATTATTTGAGAGGACTTTTGGACATAAATATTTTATCTTATCGGGATGAAATTGAAAATAAAGTCTCCCATAAGAAATCATAAATGTAGCCTGATTTTAATTTATTACAAAGGAGCACATTACAGCGTATATCAATCAGAGTGATATGAATTATGAATTTTTATGTAAAATAAGCGCTGTTTTAGCAAGTTGAAAACTTTACCGAAGTCTACAAATAGATCTCATTGTATAAATCACCAAACAAGTCAATTCGGTTCTACTTACTCGTGGCACTTTGAGAAACATTTTCTCGTTATTGATTTATAAGTGACCATTCATTTTATTGGCCCTTGTATACAGTTCTATTGAAAACACAAACAATAAATATACGTTACAGATGAAAGTCATGCAGAACCAGATGACAATATAAAAACTCAGGGTGTATCCCACCCCTCGTAAAGTGCAGGCAGGCTCTCGAAAAGCATCTCCGCTTATATTTCACGCAGTCTAATACAGGCTCGATCACAATATGTTCGAGCTGTAAGCATAATGTCTCGTGGATGCATTTTATCTCCAGTACTGCGTTTGAATATTTTATCGGCATATGGACAAAGCTCTGCTCCTGCGTGTTTCGGTTGATGGATTTTCGATACGCGAGGGGGTGAAGAAAATTTGGAGGCTCCCGTACGACAAGGAGGAATCAAGGGAAGCTGAATTCAGAATACTGATCGATACTGTTTGCGCGAACCCACCGCTACCATCATCACCGTAACGCCCATACTTGCTTCTGAGGCGCTAAATGGGTGGGCTGATATCGATACCGATATCAATACTTCTTAAAGCACAGATCGTTCTTGTGATTAACGAAGGTGCTCTACTTTATACCAGCTGAACGCGTGTGCGAAGGCGTTTTTGACAGAGTTGGCCTGCAGGTCTATTATATTAAGTAAATTTATATTAAGTCTTATCCTAAAATAATAAATTGTCGCATTCATAAATAAAAAGGTGAGCTCGGACACTAGTAATGACATTAACCATCTTTCATCGGAAGACTATAAAAGAATAATTTTCAAGTATTTTCCATTCCATAATTCAGGAGTGCTATTTTTTCAATGGTACATCTATTTTACTGTATTGTACAATTTTTCTTACGGACACGTACCGGCTTCGTGTTATGGGAATTTCAATGCATAGGAGCACATTATTGTATATATTATATAGCTATCTTATGCATGGAAGTTTCATAACTTCAGAATTGCACATTTCGTAGAAAAAAGAAGTATGCGAAAGCATAAGATATGCATTTTCGAGGAAATGAAAGGTTAGTATATTGGGACACTCGTATATTACTATGTTTATTTTTAACAATGCTCGCCTGAAAATAACAAAGTTATTGCCTTCGTAATAAGTAATAGCAGAATTTCATACAGGCATTTTATAGTTTTCTATTAATGAATTCGATTTATGCTTCTGTAACAGCATTCACAAATCATTATTTCCTAACTAAAACATTCTTACGAACATTTTAAAAAATATCGAACTCGAAAAATCTTTGATTTATAATTGGCTGTTCGTAAAGGTATTTTTTGTGCGCGATCACTTGGTATATTCGAGAATTTATTGGAATAACATTTTTTTTTTTTAAATGCAACAGCTTCTCTCACATATACAAATATATACATATTTTTATTTTTCGGTATTTATGTATAAAAACATTGCTCGTGATTTTGTTCATCCCTTCGAGCCGCGTTCGTAAAATAACAATTGCGCGCAATGTAAAAATCACACGCCCTTTACATTCCGTAGGTGGACGCATCACATCGGCATATCGTACTCCCGCATCGCTAAGCTAGAATTTTCAAGACCGCTCTTTTTATATTTTCTAGATTTTTTTGCGCTCCACGGATACCCGCGTCCTTATGCCTGAGGTGTGTGTTTTTTTATATCGATTAATCGTTGCACGTCCTGTTAGAATATAGTGCAATGCTCATCTTCGTACATTTATGTATTTGTATTCATATGATGTGTTTTTAGCGCAACGTAGTATATTTCACGTCACCATCTTTGTATCGCCTGCTATTTGCCCTTAACGGAATTATCTTGTACTCTGGAACATTGTTGTGAGTGAAAAAGCCGTCGTCGTTTATTGAAACCGTACATCATTTTATTTTTATCTCGACATTTTCCCTAACATCCTGTAATGGTTACAAATAAATTTATATATTTCTCATTTCATCTACAAATTATATTATCCGTTAATTTCCTTATTTACATAGAATGCTTAACCATTTATTTGCTTACAAGTTTTTGTGCACCTTATAAATATAAATATTCAAACTTTAAATACTCAATAGAATCAAATCTATATTGAATTATACTTACATAATCATAAATGTGTTTAACAGAGTTTTAATAAATGTCTAATAAAAATGTTATGCCTTTGAATAAGTATTATCAGCGAAACAAAAATATTTGAAATATATGCATATTGGTTAGTGTTGAAAATATTCCAATATTTGTTATAATTGTAAACATTTTGAAACTAAACGAGAACTTTTAAATATTAAATGTAATGCTGATTTTAATAAGCTAACTATAAAGCATATGTTTACATATTTTGCTTCACATATTTAAAAGCTGTATTTTGTTTGCTTCATAAATTGATGTGAATTGCTATTAAAGTCGAATTTTTTTTTATAAATACTTTTAAAATTTTTAATTAATAATTTAGTATACATATTGTAAATACTTTAGTTAATTATTTATAGAAATTTAATTAGTAAACAAATTTCATTGACGAAATATAGTTTTTAAATTAAAATATGTTCGAAATGAATACAGTAGATTTTAAAATAAGCATTAAAAGCAGTGCAACAAACAAATACGAATTGAAATGTTTGTAATTTTACAGTTTTGTTAATAAGGTATGTATTTTATTTCAGGAATTGAAATGCTTCATTTAATTGTTACACAAATTTACATCAATTAAGAATATTAATTTTACAAAATCTCTACAAATCATTAAGGAAAATATTTGTTTCATTGGAAATTTATTTTAATTTTAATATTTTAGCATTTTTAGATCTTTAGGGTTCTTAACAATTTCTTATAATTAATCTTTAAAAATTATGATTCTTTTTAAAGAATAATTTCTTGCTAGTCTTGAACGTTATGTATGAAGTTATAATTATTTATAGGATTAAATTATAATTTCATTTCAAACAAAGTAATAATATTAAATTCATTCAAGGGTTCGAGGCATTTTATTGTGATTAATAAGGCATTATCGGAGGGGCTCAATATTTCATCGATACTGTATACTTTTAAAGCGACACTATTGACCCCTGTCCACATTTTATTAGCCTTTCTAAATAATGTGAAAGTAGATAGTATCGAGTATTGTTGTTCACAAAATTGCTGTCGCTCGCTTGATTCGGTCGTATCAATTTTGAGTGAAAACATACGTATGAAATTAAAGTATTAAACGTCAATATTTATGCGATGTTTGTATGATTTATTTTTTCGTAAAATTAAAATTTTTAACGCGTTTGATTTATTATATATGTTAAGAATACTTACACTGTAGTCAACGCGATTAACGCATGTCGTATAATTACTCCAAATTTTATGAGTTTCCGGATGCATAAACCAGGTGCCATTTGGTTCACATTCTTTGTGCGCTATCACTGTAATAAATAATAATTTTAAGTTATTAGGGTACTTATTTAATTATACTGTAAATAAACGTGAGTAAATATTGAAAGAATAATATTTTTTAAACATTTGTAATAGGTCTAATTTCTCTAGAACCAATGGACAATCTTGTAGTACTAATTTGAAGAGAGAGGATTAAAAGTAAATGTTTTGATCTCTCAAATCAGATACTTACAAATTGAAAAAACAGGTAATCCCTCAATTAAGATATCCATATATCTTTTAATGAAATGATCATCAGCGAAGGTTAAAAAGATTCTTAATTACGTTGGAAGATTTGGTATAATTCTTTGTGCAAGGGTAACGAAGGCAGAAGTATTATCGCACGCATCGTAGGAAAAAGAAGATTAAATAAAAGAGGAAACCGACGATGATAATGCTCCTGTACAAAGTGCGGGCGAGCATTATCTCGTTGAAGGCGAGCGGAATTCAAACAATTATCGAGTAGCCCAATTGATAAGGAGGAAAAATGTTTGGGAAAAAAGCGCCCCCGGCGAGAGGAGGCCGGAGAACAATGCCGAGGACTGGTTGGAGAGGCTCTCGGTCAAATAAATTTTCGGACGGCCGACGAAAAACAAGGAGGCTCATCGAGCGTCGGATTCGCGCGGGCTCGTGGTCCGGCCGGTGGCCTCTCGCCCATTGTCCGGCACTCGGAATCAGGTGCACGCGCTCAGAGGCTCCGGCGTTGCGGTTGAAAGCGTCGTGAAAGCGAACGATTCCTCGCCACGGACGTCTCGGCGATTATCGTTGAGCCGGCGGTTCTCGGGCGAGCCATCGACCGACGTCTGTCGAGGGCGAAGATTGCGAGGGTGCCCCGAGACGAAATAACAATAGAGATACGGAAGATTTCGAGGTCGAGGGTAGGACCGTTGTTATCGCTATGTTAACTTTTAGCCGAATTTAATGCCATTGGCTGATTCCGCGCTCGTCCCTTTTCGCCGTCTCTTACCCGCGGAAGTTTAATGATCCGTGCTCTGCCACATATTTTAGATTTCCAAGCGGACTCGAGTTAGATATTCTTTTCCTTTTGTTTTTTTTTTTTTCATTGTTTTTTTTCCTGCTCTTTCCTGGTGCTTACATTATATGCTGCCTTCTCTCTCTCTCTCTCTCTCTCTCTCTCTCTCTCTGTCTCTCTCTATCTCTCTTTTCCCATTCCTACGTATACACTCCAAACAAATTATATGTACGAATATAAGCAAAGTATTACTCGACGCATTCAATTTAATATATTTATTTATTTCAAATACGCATGGAGGATATTTTTTCTTTTTACTCTTTTACTAAAGGAAGAATATTTCCGTAGCTGCTTTAAACTTACATCTTATATTTATAATACGAAGTGCATATCAGCCTAAATTTTATAGGCTCGTAAAGTCACAGTAGCAATTTAATGCTTCTAACTTTGATACTTTCTTCCAAAATTGACTCTTCGCGATCTATCAAGATATTCGAAAAGTTTTGAAATCAACAAGCGCTTGAGTAACTAACTTGCGTAGTATCGGTCAAAGACATACTTGATACTTGCTACATAACAGCATGGCGTGGCAAACTTGCTTTGACGCTTAACTACATTTGCGAGTCTCCTCCCTATCGTTTTTTTTTAAACTCAAGGCTTGATAAATGCTGGTACGACGAGCCATTGTTTTATACGCTTGGCAAGTATCTTTCAATCTCTTTTATTAGTATAAAAAGCACTATGATTGGGTTTTCATTAAAATTTTTTTTGAATTCGTCTAAGTCCATATTAATGCAATTTAATATAATAATTGAAAGTAATTCTAATGCAGGAAACAAGTCCAAAACATAGAGATATAGTGTGATTTGAAATTTGAAAATTTAATTTTCTTATTATACACTTCTATACATATTTCAATCTTATTTTATAAATTACATATACTTAAGCAAATGTGTGTTTGAAAGTGAATTTAAATTTTCAATTATTTTTCAATTAAGCTTTACTAATTATGTATATCATAATTCATACACAACTTATCTAACGGTAATATGAAAATAAGCCCCAAGATTTTAATAGCTTAATTTTTATAAAACATCATCAATTAAATTTTTGCGATTAATTCATAAATTAAACAATTTTTCATAAAAGTCAAAATTATTTGAACGAAACTTTATCTGCTATAAAATAAGTAAAAATGTTTTCGTCTTAACATTTGTCAGTTAATAGCAAATGTTTTTGAATCTGTAAAGAAAAATATTTCAATCTACTTTTCTATTTTTATCATATTTTTTTTCATGAAAGTGTAGGCCAATTTATATAAAAGGGTATGTGATAATTTTAACATTAGGTATTATAATAGATGGAAATAAGGTGAAAATGTAGACAATTTTCACCAACTCTTTTTATAAACCTTATCTCTTATAAATATTTTTTTTTTAATAGTTTCAATGAATTTTTTCAGTGATAGATCTAATTAAGAAAAAGATATTAGTAACTTTTCGATCAATTTTTAAATAAATTCTAATTATAGAAAAGTATTATTGTTTTATAAAATGTGTTTTTTTTAAATCAATATAAATTCGAGCTACAAAATGTAAAATGCAAAAGAATTGAGAGTTGTGAATACATGAAAGCTGAAGTTGGTTAATGATTGACATGGGCATTTTCATAATTTTGTAATTATAGCGAATGCGTATTAAAACATTAGGTACAATCATTTATAAATAACTGTGAATATTTATAGATAATTAATATTTAATTAAAAATTTATTGTAAAATACATATTAATTTTTGTGTATTAATAAGTTTGTATTAAATTTTTATATTTTTAATAACAAAAAAATCAGCTTTCCTTATTTTCAAAATCAAATTTGATTAATTATTAAATTTCAATTTTTGTATTTTAATCAGATAAATAAAAAACAAAAATTTTAATAAAATTTAATTTAAAACAAAAAAGTTAGATTTTGATACATTTCACTGATTATTTTTTAATAAATACTTGCGTATAATAAACACAAGTCTTTAAAAATCATCTAAAAAATGAATTTATTCTGAAACGTTAAAAATTAAACATAGAAAATTGTATTTGAGGATAAAGAATAACTAAAATACTTTTTAGCTTTTTATTACATTAAAATTTTATATATTAATAGTATAAATAATAATATTTCAGTGATTTTTAGAACGTGAGTATCAGTAAGTTTATAAATATTATATAACGAGGATATACTTTGGCTTAACTGTTCTGAACAATATTTAAATAATTTTTTTAATGAAACAGTAATCGCCCTTACTTTTTATCATATTTGAAAATAAAATGCATTAAGGTTCGAACTTGTAAAATAACTTAATTGTTGCAAGTTTCAATAAACAGTTAATTAAAATATGTATTAGGAAATAAATATATGTTAAATTATGTATTTAATAAAAAAACCTTGAAAAAATTCGTTACAAATAAAATTAATTAAATTATAAACAGCTGAATTTATGAGTATTAATTAAAACATTCAGATTTATAGAAAAAATGTTTTTTTAATAATAAATGTAATATTCAATATATTAATAAATTTTATCAAAAAAGAAAATATTCATATTATAAATTTACATGATAAGAAAACGTGATCTGATTTTTTAAAAACATTGTCACTACTTATATTACATGATTTTGAATAATAATTTTCAATTGAATCAATTTTTTTTATAGCCTTGTATATAAAAGCGTAATATATAATTTTTTTTTAAATTATCAAAGAAGCACATTATTAAAATAATGTAATAAAGCATATAATTTATACATGTGTTATTAAGTAGTATTTTATGAACAACATAAAAATATAATACAATTAAAACATAGAAAATAGATCTATCAATCATCATCAATGGTCGTGCAATTACTTTTATAAATATATTTATCTGTATTTATGTATAAAAAAAATTAGGGAAGATTAATAATTTTTTTACTTCTAAATCGAATGTATCTAAATAAATCTATCTATCTAAATCTTCTAAATAAATGAAACTTAAATTTATTTATATTGCACATTTTAATATGTGCCATACACTAAACGATATTGAAATTATAAATATTTAAAATCAAATAGAAATAATTAAAAGTATATTTCTTAATATCATTGAATAAAAAAAGAATAAAGACCACTAAATTAAAAGCTAAACAGCAGAGATATAAGATAATTTATGTACCCTTTAGTAATTAATCTTTTACCCGGTACGCATACCTGCGACCACTACTATTAGTAGTGTTCTATTTTTTCTTGCCGAATAAGTT
This sequence comes from Kradibia gibbosae, assembly GCA_018907135.1. Lineage (NCBI taxonomy): Eukaryota > Metazoa > Arthropoda > Insecta > Hymenoptera > Agaonidae > Kradibia > Kradibia gibbosae. Next base: position 1,300,188 of record JACCHX010000003.1, on the reverse strand, counting down.
TTCGAAACCTTCTGTTACAAGTGGGATCTAATCATTCCACAAGACAAGTCCTGTATCATTGTTTCTCCGTCTTGTTTGATTCATCAATAGCCTGTTTTTCTAACTGTTTCTATCGCAGGAACTTGAACCATTTGTTAAGTTCCATTTACTGATAAGCTTTTGTGTATTCAAGAACCGGCGACAGGACGACGCAGGATTACACAGCCATTTCATTTCTAGTTTTCGTCTCTTAGAGGATTATTTGTTGTTCTTTATATATATAATCAGTTAACAACTTTGAATACTTCTATTTGACTTAAGTCTGCTTGAATCATGATTTCATTTATGGATTCAAGACTTTGTATGGTAAAGCCTTAATTTATTGTAACAAGTTAGAATGTTTTAAATGATAAATTTTTAGACAAAACATTTATTTTCGGAATTAATTATTTCATTTTCATCTTTTATATAATATATATGTATTTCAGTTAGTTTATTATGCATTTTTCATTAATTTTTTCGAGTTTACATAAAAAAAAATTTTAATGCACACTCCAAACTAATTGTGATGCATCTGTAATTATTTATAAAAAAAGTAATGAAAAGGTTTTAGAAAATAGTAATTAGTATTTAAGTAAATAAAAAATTTATTGAAATTTTTTTAAAACATATATATGGATCAAATTTGTAAATTCCTCTATTCTATATATATTTAATTGGTTTGCTGGTATGGTATTTAATTTAGTTCTCTTTAAATTTGATACATTACACAGAATATTACGCTTATTATTTTTGATAAATACAAAATCATTAAATCAACTGATAATATTAATAAATTGGAAATTGTAAGAGTATATCAGCTTCAAGTTTACGAGAAGCTACATTTTTTAAAAATACAGTTCATAATTATTCCATTTGAAATAGAGAAAATTAAACTTTCTTTACTTAGAGATCAAAATAATCAAACTTTGACATATTTACTAGTACTTCTCTTCAACTCGAAACATCTGGGAAATTAAGATTTTACAATTTGATAAATATACGTGATTAATGTTTTCCCAAAGTCTTATTTCTATGAAACTGTAAAAACAAGGAATGTATATATTTTAAGAAATTGAACATTAAAGTATGTAGTACATTTTGTTATAGATTTTATAAATATAGGTAATGTTAAATTACACGTATACGTAATAATATTCTTAAATAATTAATGGCTAATTCGTGTATTTTAAACACGATATTCAAATGAAAAACAATGTTGAATTTAATTATGTTATTCAACTTTAAATCATTGCATTAAAATCAGATGTGATGTTAAAGATAAAAATTCATACTGAATTAGTATGTGTCTGATATTAATTAAAATTGTGAATAAAAAATTTTAATACCTTAATTACAATCTGAAATTTAAAGATGGATTGGCTCAACCAATTTATAAATAAAATTGATTATAATTTTCAAAATACTTTAGTTATTTTTACAATATCATCTATGATAATCTAATGTAAGCATTTTAAGTAAAAAGTAAAATGTAATTACGTTTTTAAATATGTTAATTTCTTACTGGTTATAATTATAAAACATATAAATTAAATGATTTGTAAATGCAATACTTTATATAAGTAATAACACATTGCGAATAAACTTTTTGTAATATTATGATACGTTATAAATAAGGTTAATTTAATAACAACATCTTTAATGTAAAGTTTCTCTTAAATAATAATCGTGCAGGCATGAAATGTGTAATTGGTTGAAAATTAAATTGTGTAAAAAATCATTTTGCATGACTTTGTAGATAAGCAATAAATTACGACAATCTGATCAACTTTTCAATTTTCCAAGTCTATCTATATCTTTAGATCTTATTAATTTCCATCATTCATCTTGATCTACGTTTAAATCAGCATAAAACGACCATCTGGTGCGTAGTGATTTAAAATTAATTTTACTCAATTTTACACAATCTTTACTCTGTAAATCATAAATGCCTGATATGTTTAAAATTAGCAAAGTAAATTAAATATGAAAATGAATTCTTTTTTTAATAAAATCCAATTATTAAAGTTAATGATTTTTAGATGATAAATAATTAAAAAAAAATCAAATTATGCTTACATAATTACAAGATCACTTAAATAATTAAAAATAATTTTTAAATTACGTATTTAAGTATAATTTTATTGATAATTTAAAAATAAAATCGTAAACAAAATTTTATCATTAATTGTAGTTAACTCTGTTAAATAGAAACATTCACAGAAATATTAATAAAAAAGTAACGGGAAATGGATTATTATAAAATTGCAAATTGTTTAAAGAAATATTCGCTTATAAAATATCTATGAAAAATAACATTGAAATATAAAATGTATGATTTTTCGAATATCTTTATGCATGTAAGTGTATAAATTATATGACTGATGTAGTAAGAGGGTGAAAACAACATCTCATCCACTTCTTCAAGACTCTATGATAGATGCTGTAAATTGTTTTGGCGAAGTATGAGAATAAAAAAATGTGTGTTAAGTTAAGGTTAAGTTTATTATCATATTTCACTAGGACGAACGAACGCTTATTGAACTACTTGCATAAATGAGCCGTTGATTTACTATTACTACCAATACCATTGTCTTTCGTATGATAAGTAAAAAGTATTTTTTATTTTGGAAAGGGATTGATTGTAATTTTGGTTGTAGCAGAGGTAGTAAGTATGTAAAATTATTTATTTCTTATGAAATAGTGGCAAGATTTTTCTTTTTCTCGTCTTTCTATTTAAGAAATTGAATTTTTTTAATAAAGCACATTCAGAAGAAAAAATTAAAAATACTCTTTTTTATTAATCAATGTATAATAAAGACTATGTAATTTATGCTTGTGATGAAAATTTTTTAATTTTTTATAGTTTTCTTCTTTAATTTTGATTTTTGTTTTTTCAACTATTGTAAAGATATATAAGTAATCCCTAAAAAATAATATAGATAACTTTTTAGAATAAAATTATTCTATTTGTCATTAAAATAAATTTTATCAGTTTGTAAACTTAATAAAGAAGATTAAATTATAATTGAAAGTTATACACATTAAAAATTAATGATTATAAATATAATTTAATAGAAATATACCAGATAATATCGTATAATAAAGATCTTAAATATAAAAGGTCAAACAACGCGTTATAAGACAGAATTGTATTACACAATTGAAATTGTATTAGAATTGTATTGAATTGTATGTAATTCGTGCAGATGATTAAATTTTTGTCGAAAAAAATATTTTTGTTATTATATGTTTAATATAATAATTATTATAACTTTTTTATAATATTATATGCGAATTAATAAATTAAAAAGTATTTTTCTACGCATTATTATCTACGCACAAAATATTTATGAGTTTATATTAATTTCTTTGACCGAATGGTATAACAAAAAATGCTTTTTATTTACACTCCATTCTTTACAATGATGTTTTCTAGATAGAAGAAAATGAGCAGATTTAAACCATTTTAAACTACTTTAATATACCACTACGATAAATATAATGTTTTTATTTTTTTTAATACAAGGTAAGTGCATTAACAATGAGGTTTTTGGATAAATTAAAGCATTAGTTTGCATTGAAAGAACTTCGTTTCACGAAATCAGGATAAGTCTGCAATTGATTTTAAAAATGTCAATAGGCTAATGTAAAATATATATATATATTGCTATTTCTTTTTATAGTGTGCAGAGTTACACGTGATGGTGCGCGGGTAAACCGACTCTGTTAGAATACAGGGACCCTTGTGCTGAGAGCTAATATTAAGTTCAGAGTGACTACAATGGCGAACCGAAGAAGGAAATAATATTGACGATGAAAGGCATGAGTGCCGGGGTCGGTAATAGCTACGACGAACAATAAGTATGTAGGTTCCCCGTAATTCACAAGCACACGATGAGAGTAGCATTATGAAAGTGAGAAGTCGATAACCGCGCTGTATAGGAAATATAAGTAGTGGGAATAATACAGATGGCGGTAGAACAATTCGGAATTGAATCTTCACGCGGAATAAATAAAGGACAACTATTCTATCGGTGTTCATAATTAAATTACTCTAAACAAGATGAGCATTCGATATACTGAAAAGATAACTGCTTGCTTGTATTTATTGTTGCTATTTGCATTTCAAAAAAGAAAAAGGTGTTTTATCCACGTATTTATATCGTTGTTAGCCCTAGCCCTATAAAAAACGTTCCTGTAGTATCTAGAGATTATTGCACGTGTCAGAAAGAATCTCAAAGCTTAACTACGAGCAGCGATATTAATAAGCATCCGCAGAGCTAAAGCTTTAACATCGGCAAATGGCTTTTGTATAATGACCCATACGGATGTAAAATCACTCGAGAAGATCATTAGCCTCAACTTATCAAAAAAATATTAAATAAAATTAGGTAACTTAGATTTTAGTTGTATCGAATTTTACATCAAACTTTTTTTTATAAATAGGTTTAAATTGAGAAAAAAAATGTTATTTTAAAGCTTCAATATTAAATAAATCACTTTACGTGCATTAATAACATCGATGCACAATTTAATTTTAGAATACTAAATCTTTAATTAGTTAAAGAATAATTTTAAAAAAATCTATATCGTTAGAAAGTATTAAAATGGTTAAAGTTCTTCACAGTTGCATTATCATCGTCAGTGAGATAGACACAAGCATACAATGAGCATAGACTTGAAGCGAAGCTATCAAAGAGTTGAATACGCTCCACGTTCAATATCCTGGTACGTTCCCCTTTGTATGACAGAAGCTTCCTGGAGTTCGTTGATATTACTTCAGGAAGTCATACACGTCAGATATTTCTTCTTCTTTTAGTCAATAGACATTTAGTAACATTGGCTTGTAATTGGTTTTAGACGAAAAACCGGTATTTCTATATCATATGCGTTCTATTGTTTTATGTAGTTTTAACTTATGGAAACGACAACATATCATGTAAACATTGTGTTTATTTGCTTTACATGTTATAAGTGTGTCAATAATAATATTATTTTGCACAGATATTTTGTTTTGTAAATTTAATTATTTTCTTGCTAATACGGAATCTTATTACAAAATTTTAATTAAATTTAATCAAATTATATTTTTTAAGCACTTTATATCGTGTTAATAGAAGAAATAGATACAACAACAAGAATTTAAATATTTAAAAAACTAATTTTTAACACCTCTATTACTTGGTTTTTTTTGCTCGCATGGATTAGAAACCCTAAAAAAGCCGTAAATTTTCATTAAAGATCCATATCTTGCATCGTAAATAGAAATCGCCTTATTTCAATTTTTTTATTCTTATGGATGGAAAATTTCCTTAAATATAATTTAAAAAATGATGGACAAAGAATAAGCTATGTATTTATAATTTTCTGACATATTGTTTTTAAATAATATTCGAACAAAATCAGCAGTAATTTGGTCTATGATACTAAATTGTTGTTGTTTCTGTAATAATGAATACATCTATTATATGAGATCGCGAAACTGAACGCGCTTTAGTGACGCTCGCGGTCCTTAACTTAAAGTGCGATGCCTCTCGTCCGGATACCTCAAGGTCTGGCCTCGTTCGATGGGGAACGGTCACGGATGTTCGGGGCGGCAGATTAATAGGGGACAGCCTTATCTAGGCACATCTTCTTATTTTTAACATAAAACTACAGTGGTATACATGCTGTAAAGAAAGAATGTAAGAAAAAAAGCAAGCGTCTAGAAGCTGTAACAGAATATTTAAAAATAGGGGAAAAAATATAATAGAGGCTTATACGTACGAGACGGATGCAAAATGGGTCTTAAAAATATTATAGAAGGTATAAATCGGGACTCAAGCATAAGAACGTCACGGAACTTATAAAACATCTAGATACACACGATACGGGAGCTAACATAATTAGCAAAATATGAACCGGGAGACCTGTAAATTCTTCTTAAAAATAAACGCGGATTCTCCGTGCACTCCTCTCTCGGTGATAAGCAACACAAATCTATTTATTACGGGGGAAGTCTGTTTGCATAGGCAGGAACGGGGACTGCAGCAATGGTTAGCGGCAATCTTTCGGCTTCGAAAATAGCTGTGCGGAGAACGGCATTCTAGGAGATCTTCTAATAAACAGCAGCGTCTGGCCTAGGAGGAAGCGAGCAGCGGGGAGAGGAAGACGAGCGTGGGTAGGAAAGATGGGATAGTATAGGCGAGGAAGAGAAAAGAGCGCAGAGATGTTTTGCTCACTGTCGATTTCTCCTTTGAAAATAAAAGAGAGAGAGAGAGAGAGAGAAAAGAGAGAGAGCGAGAGAGCGAGAGAAAGGAGTCTTCTTCACGCACTCGCTCTCGGTCACTTGCTCCTGCTCCAGGCCCTGCCACCTCTGCTGCGCTGCTGCGCTCGTAATCCCTGTTCACCGGACCGAGTCCGATATCCTCCCGTAGCTGCGGCTCGACTCGCGTCATTCGGGGCCGAGCTTTTCCTCGCAGTTCTCATTAGCAAGTGCTTCGACGGTATAGACCGGTGATTTGCCTTTTTTAAAAGGATGGCGATTTTAAAGATATTTCTTTACTCCAATTATTTAATTTGACCAAAAATCACAATGCGAAATTATATTAAGGAGAGTAGTTCTTATTAAATTAACAAACTCAAATCGAATATTTAATATAAAAGCATACGTAAAGAAGGATTGACTAAAGTTTAAAATATCATTCATTAATTTATCGATGATGCACTGAGTTACATACGTAGAATAGTTTTCAAACATAATAATATGTAAACGGATGACTTATTTTTATTCATTTCTTATTGGTATATAAATAAACGGAATTTTCAATAAATGTAAATAATATTTCTGAAGATGTAAATTTATTTTTACTCGAGGAAATTAGCATTTAATTTTGTTATTACATAGGAATTCTTAGAATTTGATAAAATACATTTTAATATAAAAGTTTAGTATCGTTCGTTTTTTTGATAAAGCTATTGCTATATCAATTTTTGTGACCTATCACTTAATATTCAGAGTTTTTATTTTTGAAACACATCAAAACATCTCGCAAATGTATCTAAATATTAACTTCTTGATCAAAGAGTCAGATGGCGCGAGCAGTAATATGTATGAAATACTTTTCAACTAGGGCTCGGATGCTGATTTGCAGTTTTCAACACTATATAAAGAAATAAAACTTCAATTTCATTTCAAGTTTGCATGTGTCAAGAGGAGCTTATATTTTTATTACATATAGACCATTGCAAAAAGATACGTAAATATTATAGAATTGTTGATTGGTATTAAAATATTTTTAAAATACTTAATTTGAATATGATTTCGAATTATAAAGTAAAGATAATTTTTTCGTCATACTTGTAGCGCATTAAAAATGCAATAAAAACTGCAATTGAAGAAAAGCAATTAAAATAAAATAAAAGGACAAATCTCATTTTCATAAAAAAAAATGTTTACACGTATTTTCTATATATTTTGGATTGTAATTTCTTTTCTCAATGCTGTAAAAATGATAAAATTTTGAAGCACTGAAAAAAATTAAATAGTCTTAATCAATAAAAATATCAAAGTATAATAAGCAGATGTTTCAAAAGATTTGCGTATATATAAATTAAAAATAAATTACTTAAATTTAATAGAAGAAAAAAAATTAATTAGGTTGCAGGAGAAATACTTAAAAAAAATAAAAAATAAAACAGTCTTGCATATGTTTCTCTTTTTTCCCATATATTGAATAATTATTCATCTATATAATTTGCCTGTAAAATTAGTTTAATGAAATAAACATTTTGGCGTTTTTTGAACAATAATTAAAGAATAATCATTTTCTCGTTATAGCTTAAAGTTTCCTCGCTTGTTTCAAATAAATTTAGGGTTCAACGTGGATTTGATAAAATAATCCTAAAGCAAGAATTGTTCTAGAATTTTTTGATATATATATTGTAGCAGTCGTTAGCTAAAATTTTAAAAAGCTAATGCTACCTTTTATCAATCGCATACGAAAAAATGGTATATTTTACAACTAACGTAACATAGCATTTAATAAGCAAAAGGAGTGGCCGGAAATGATCATTAATTGATATCACGAATCGTCCTTCGAGATTTATATAATCCAGCTATCTGTAAACTGTAGATGTCAAGAGGTATTTTTTGTGTGTTTTTTTGTTTAAAAATGGATCCCCGGATGGTAAAATGTTTCCAAGCGAAATTACTGGTTTCCTGCTAACAAGTCGTGAGTTTCTTGCGATATTATTTTAGTGACCTTGCCTTTTAAATGATGCATATCCATTTTAAAAGAACTGCCTTGGCACTTTAATCTGTTACCATTCTATAACTTTCTCTATTTATGCTCGGCTTTATGCCTCCTTCTCCCCAAGTAAGCAATTTCATTAAAACTTTTAAATTTCAATCCCATCAATATCTCCTTTACAACGTAAATCTAGCAGTTTGATTATAGCCTTAAATCAATTATGCGTTATAGTTATGTTATTATATTGTGAAAATATTTATTAACTTTTTTGATTATGATTACAAAAGTTCTACTCTTTTGTTTCAAATAACATTTTTTTTAATTAACTCTTGATTCTTTAAGTGATTTATTTCACAATAAAATCGTTACAAAATAATAAGGTGAAATAAAAAAAATTTATCTGTATGCTTTTTTAATATTCATAAGAATCTCGCAGCCTAGTATAATAGTATTAATAATTCGATTTATAATTACTATTATAATGATAACTCTTATAATATGCAATAATTTTATTAATTTGTTAAAGGCGTTTATAATATTCACTTTATCTGTACTTTGCATTGATCTTTATAGGATGAAATAAGTATATACTTTTTCATTTGAATATTATACAATCCAGCTACCTTTACTATTATTAATTAAAAAACAATGCAAAGAGTCCTGCTTAGTTTCTATTATATTTCACCTAGACAATCTACTTTTATAACATTCTTTTTTTTACTTTCTATAGTTTTTTGTTAAAAGACACACAATAAATGAACCTTTATGTTAATATTTGCTGTTCAATTTCAAAATATTATGAAAAGTATAATTTTTAATAATTTGAAATATTTTTCAAAATGTTATAGGTATTGTATCCAAACTTATCCTATAAGCTTATGATGTAAATTATTGTATTACAATGTAAATTTTATCTCATAATGTAAGTATATAAGAACTCATAAAATATTAAGGTATTTTTCTGTCTTTTACAACTAAGTTTATCAATTATGCACATTAATTAACGATAGATACATAGACTGATACTTTAAATTAAATTTTTTTTGCAATTATTAATATTATTTTTTTATAAAAGGCATTTATTTCAATAAAAGATTTATAAATAATATTATTCACAAATTCGTACGACTTAACTAATAAATTAGACTAATATATATATATATATATATATATATATATATATAATAAATAAATATGAATAATGCATTACTAAAAGCAATAAATTTAAATTATGCAACAATTAAATAATTAAACAAGGAAGGTTAATAAGCTGCAAAATATGTATCTTTCAAGTATTTTTAAAGTATATAGAAGAGTTCGTTATCATGTTCAGACGCAACAAAATCAAAAAGACTTTACATATAATGTATACAAAAATTATATATGATTTTCATAATTATAGAAAATAGATAAAGGAAAAATTTTTTTTTTATTTATACTGCCTTTTAATTATGAATAGATTGTTTCTTTAAATAAAACATAAATATTTCATAAATAAGAAATTGTGAATTTGATTTAAAAAAATGTTTTTAACTTAGATATAATGTATATTAGGGATCAGTAAATCATAATTTTTAAACTGTTATATAATACGTAAATATTATTAACTGTAATTAAGAATACCTTTTAGCATTGTATCGTGGGTATTATAATATTATAATACTTTCAAATGTAAATTTCTTTTTATCGTTTTTTTGAAAATCCGTTATATTTCCTCGCTTTTACATTGTTAACATTGTAGTCTTTGCATTTCCATCTATTTTTACGTGATATTTTTATTTTTATGTTCTTTTTACTCATTCGACTATTCTAGTCTTTTCCTACTGAATCGCTTCCGCAGTCGAAGCGTTCTTCCCTCTCCGCTTCATTGTTTTTTACAGCACATTTCCCGTCGAGTCTTATCCGATGTTTCACGTCTTCTTCTACTCTTCTCTTTCTTCTTCTCATTATTTATATATCTATCTTTTTCTCATTTTTACTTATTCTTTTGCTTATGTATCCGCGCTTCTTCCTTTGCCGATAGCTTACTCCTTGTGCAACGTCTCACATTTAAAGATGTAACGATTGGAACGAATTTTTTGACAGTCGCATTGCTTACAGCTGATCCCCTCATTTTTATTAGTTTATAAAAATAATGTAGTGTCAGCAAAGTTTTCAGAATTTTATATCAAATAATTTTCTATACAATAACTATTTGCTGGGTTAATGTACATTATATTTAATACATTATATAAAATAAATTCCAACTATTTTAGTATTTTTATTTTAGCATTTTTATATAGTATTTTTATACAGTATGAAAACCATACTTTTCTATTGCTATAAAAACAATTAATTTTGGTTACCGTTGAGAGTACTATCCATATTGAAGTAAACAATAATCATTCCTAATTAACCTCAATTAAGTTATACGAAATATTTGTTTCCCTAATTGTTTCAACGTAAATGATTGTTTATTAAAATAACAATTAATTAATTATATATTATATTATTAATAATGACTTGACCAAATTAGGTATTTTTATAAAATTTAATCATTTTTTTGTATAAGTAAATACAATTCTTAAATGAAATATGAATACAAAAAATCGATTGTACATGAAATAAGTAACCTTTTTTTATTTACATGATTAAAGATACGTTGTATGAAGAGATTACATCGAAAGATTTCCTTTTCTAGTCATCCTGTATTTTTAAATTAAATATACATACAACATAGCATCGAAAATCTATCAAAAAACAAAATTTTTAGCAGTGGAAGTCGTAAATTTTGAAAATTTATTTAATTTATGCTATTCATGAATAGATGTAATATTTACATATAAATGTGTTTAAATTTTGTTTGGCGAAATATTTAATGGTAAATAAGAAATATTTTACGTAAAATCTTTTGCAATTAATTATGCATTTGCTTACATACATGTACAATAATTATTTAATATCTTGTTTATTTTTTTTTTTAGTTACTTCAAACACTATTTTACATAGTTATAAAACTATTTAAACGGACCAAAGTTCGTCTTTTGTAAGACTAAATTATATTGTATTAGAGAAATCTGTACTATTGATAATATATATCTTTGTTTAACATTATTTTTAGAAATATTAAGTACTATATTTATTCTCTGTTATAGAGTAAATCTGTTATAAATTTTTTTATTTTTTTTATTTTAATTGAACATACATATATTTTTGCAATTTATTTTTTCGTGCAAAACAAAAATAAAGGGTTTAAGAACGAAATATGTGTTATCAAATTTGAAAAAATATGCATTTAAATTGTGCTCCATTTTAACTAAACATTAGTAATGTGCTGTTGTTATATTTTGATAGATTATATCCTTGGGGCTCTTAAAGTATAAAAAAGAATAGATTTACAGAAAGAATATCTTCTACCTTCTAGTTTTATAAATGTTTAAAGGGCATACGAAACAAACACTTTACTTATAATTTATTACAATATATAGTACTTGAATACATATACATTGTTTAAGCTCTTGTTATATAGTCCATTAAAAAAGAACATTAGAAATTTTATTCTCAACTTAAGAATCGCATACACTATTAAAACACTGCATAAAATTTATTAAACAAATATATATTTTTTTAATATATATTTCTACAACTATGTTTATGCAAACAGTTATTAAAGTTTAATTATATACGTATATGCTTTACTATTTTTTTAGTTTAACTTAAGGGCGTAATAAACACAGGTAAATGAAGATAGAAAATCATTGATTTTATTCAGAATTATATATTTCTTTTCTTTAAAATATTTAATTTCTTCTATTAATACATTTTTCGTTAAAATGTTAGAGCATTATAAAAAAAATATTTATATATTTTTATTGATATTATTATTTATGCATATTATATTAACTATGTACATAACAATTGAATGTAAAAAGGTTATACATTTTTTTTTACTTAAATATTAGCGTATAACTCCTGCTATGGCTGAGATGTAAGGATATTTGACGTTTAATAAAATAGAGAGGGATCGGCAGACTAGAATCGATAGAGAAAACTTTGCTAAAATGTAATATTTTTGAGATTCATTCTGGATAAAAAAAAACGTTATCTTTTTTGAGCCATCACCTTTTTTTTAATATTTTCTTCTATCTCCGCATAAGATCTGCTTTATCACGGCAATTTAAACTCGTCAGTAGTATCAATTTGAGAATAGTTTGGAATACCGAGTAATATAAACTTGCTCGTTCTCATATTAATGAATAATGAGTAGCTTTCGAGAACAATTAACAGCGTTCTATCAATGACTGAAGGATAAAATAGGGTGAGCGACAAAGAGGTGGGAGTACCACATCGATAATCAATACACTCGGACCCTCAGCGAGTCAATTAAAATACACGTGATGAGACTGTCGATCCTCAATATCTAAATGCTGATAGGCAACGAACAAGACACAAACGGCGGAAACACAGGAGGAAAATTAATTTTAAAAAACAACAAGTAATAAAACACACACACGCACAAAAATTAATAAACAAAAATAATAATTTTACGAATAAGGGTTGGAATAGTAATATGGAAAAAGAAGAATTCATGTACATGTTCGTATCAGCAAAGTCAAATAACATCTTTTACTAAAATCAATATATATACAAAAAAAAAATGGTATATTAGGATTTTATATAGTGCATAAATATTAAAATTACAAGATGAATGTAGCTCGGCAAGTGTTAAGCAAAGATAGAGAATGTTTGTACGTATTATAAATTGAACATGGAATATAGTGTATAAATTAAGACAAAAAGCATACTAATACATACAGATACAATGTTAGCGAATGGTACAATAAATATTATATATATATATATATATATATATATATATAGTTTACGTACGACGCAAATGTAAAATATAAATATGCTGTACTATTTCTCACCAGAATAAGGACATCGCAATCTTTATAATTGTACTAAGGCGGGATAAAAAGCACAACTGCAGATAATGCATCTGATATTTACCTCTACGGTTAACACGGGAGGTAGTAAGTATGGATATCTTACCTGAATACAAAGTGGGAAGACAATCGGGACGTTAACATATCGAGACTTCACCAAAAAAGACCAACGTACAGAGGATTATCGGATATACAGACAAAAACACCTTTTGAACCATCTTATGTGTCATCACTGAATGTTTCACTACATTCGGTTACCCTCACTTGCTGCGGTACCTGACAAACCGCATTCTAATAGATGGCTAAAGACCACTGAGCGAACATTTTTATTCATTATTCCAATCCCCTTGCAAGATTCAAAACAGTTCGAGGATTAGAATATATACATTAAATAGTATGTGCATACATGAATAAATTTATATATTTTCCATTCTCTATCAGTTTAAAATTGATTGATTTATAGCGACTGTCGGGTGAGAAAAAATTAGACAAATATATTAGTCAAACTGCATAAATGAAAAGTTCACTTATGTTAATATAACCTTTACCTAATTTGCATGCGGACATATGTCAAATACAATATTTTAATACTCAGATGGTTAACAATCATACGTAATATTTAGCGAAAGGTAAAAAATTATGCATATCATAATAACTGCATAATTTTTATAGCTATATTTGAAAAAAATATCGTTAAAAAATAAACACTCATACTTTTGATTTATTTATTATATCATTCAGGCACAATATTTCAAAAATAAATTTTAAAACTCATTATTAAAATAATAGAGCTCTTTCACATTAATTCGATCCTTCCATTAATTTTTCATTCTAATACTTTATACATAAAATGTTAAAAAGTAATCCTGAAAATTATTTCAAAAAGAAAGGTTAATAAAAAAAATAAAATTTTTAATAAAATGGAAAAACATTTTAAATAAAGAAGGTAAATAAAACAAAGAAAAAAAGATTAAATATGTAAGATCAAACAAATAGTTAATTCGTTATTTCTTGAATGTTTTTAAATTGGATAAACAGAGTCTTGTTAAAAGAAAAAGTCACAAATATAAAAATATATATACTCAAAGAAGATAATAAAATCTAAATTGATAAATGATATACAGATAATTTTAATGAAACCATAGATACCAATAATATTGATAAATTATTTATAAACTATAAATAAATTTGATTCAGCGATAAATAAAATCAATAGTAAAAATAATTCTTAAAAGCTTCATACAAAATCATTTTAATAATTGTTCTAACTATAAATTTAATTTTAAAGAATTTATTATTAACATGTTTTTATAAGTATAATTATTTATGCCAAAGCCGTATGATTCCATAGGCAAGTCTTGAATCAAGAAATATGAAAAAATTACTAGTCCTATAGCTAAGAAAAAATTGTGCAAAATTGTGTAAAGGATACTTTTTTCTGACATATCTAGTAGTTTTAAAATCGAATTCAGTACAATACAAAAATTAGTGAACAAAATTTATGAAAGCTACAATTTAGAATATTTACATACACGACTTACATGAAATGGAAAAATTTTGAATTTATGTTAATTATTTTTAACAGAAATTTTTTTCCGTTTTATAATAATAGTGATGAATTAAATTAATTTTTAAAAGATTTATTGAAATTGACAAATACATAAGTAAAATGTTAAATAATTTTAAAAATTATATAAAAAAAACAATTTTTAGAATACGTATATTTTTGGTTGTACGTAGCATTCTTAATTTTCACCAAGATATAAGAAAACGTTAACAATTGCTTAATATTAAATATGTGCTAATAATGATGCAAAAAAATTAAGATTCAAAGAATTTAAAGTTGTTTTATAAAGAAAATTTATACTTATTTAACTTATCTCCTTGGTTCATTATATAATTGTACTATTTTTTTTAATTGTTGACGCTTTCATATTACAAAAATGTTAAAAAAAAAAATTATTTTGAAATATCGATACATTGCACATTAGAAGTAAAGAGTTTGCAGCAGTTTTAATTATTATTTTTCGTCCGTGTACTTCATTGGCAGTAATTGTAAAAGGAATATTTTCGTGAATATTCACTGTTTGTTATTATTATTCATAATAAACTGCGTCTTATGATCTCATATCTTGTGGGTAATTTGCCTTTTGCGTTTATGTCAGTGCAATCCGAACGGCGCACTACAATGGGTAGGACTTTCAGATATTATCCAGAGCGGTTTTAAAGTCAATATGTCGACGCACTCTAACCGAAGAATAGTAAGCATTCGGCTTTGTTAGTACTTTGCGAAATATCATTTGTGTTTATTAAATAAAAAAAAGGTTTCTTTTATAGAAAAAAACGTGCAAAAAATACTCGGATAAACAATGAAGGCTCGACATTAGAGAAAAGTGATTTTAATTGTGAAAATTGAATTATTAAGCTTCCCGCGTATTGCAAATTATAACTTAAACTCACATCCAATAAATAACAAATTTAAAAACCGTATAACAGCAAACTATACCAATGGATTAATATTCATTGCTGCAGCATTTTGCTCGCATCTTTTAGAGCCGCTCCAAATTATTACTAGCAAAACATGCGACAAAGGTAAGAATAGTACAATTCGTTAATGTAAGCTTTGTGCCGAGCCGTCATCGAGGCACGCGAAATAAGGAGCGCGCGTGGCACTCGTTAACTCCTCGCCGACATAAAGCCACGACTCTCGAGGGTAGGAGAGCACGCGAGGGCAGAACACGCCGATAGACGTAGAACTGGCCTATTCATTCATTCATTCCTCGATGGCGATCACGTGGAGCTCCGAGGCTACGCACGCCAGTGAAGTCCGCCTCGGTCTCCCGGGCTTAGAAGCAGCGAGCATTAATCACCGTAAGATCGGACGGATGGCACAATTTCAGCGGCGCCTTCAAAGCCAGGGCCAATCGAAGGAAAGCCCTGTTTTTGCCCGCTGCTCCCTACTTTGCTCTCCTAGGCTCGCGTGACCCCCGGTGCCCTTAACTGCCCCCCCCGTCTCCACGTCGACTCTATCACCGTTGGCAATTTCGGCCGATTTTTCTTTATCGATCGTAAGTTCAATGGCCAGGATTCGAAAGACCGTAAATTGTTCGCTCTACGCTAATGACTTTGGTCATGGCTCATTATCGGCAACTGAGTGCAAGCACTAGCTCTGATTTATTGTTGTTCATCTCACTGACGAGGGCCTGTAATTTATTCTTTGGTTTGAACTAAATAATCCGATTCGCGTTCATGTATACATAGATAAGTCAAGCTATTGAAAAAGTACTGTTCAAGGTATGCTATTATCAATGTGCGTGCATCATTTATAGTTACGATTGTTCACGATTATGTATGAAATAAGCTTTCGAAATTACCTACGATACAACTTGCGATATAATATTACGATGAAAAAGCAAATAATCTAATACCAAGAGCTAATGATTAAAATTAGTTCCAGTTGTAATATATGGCTTAATAATTAGTGTACGATTGCCTTTCCTCGTGTTATCCTTGTCTAATTTTATAATATCAATCAACCGAGATTGACGTGCTGAATTCAGAAATCTATTTATATCTTCTCCATTGCTCACCATGACAATGTCTGACCTCCATTCGCTATGTATTTATGTATATTCTTACTTGCAGTCGAGCAGCTTAACCGCACGATTTTATTTGTCCGAATCGCATTATCACGTACGGGTGAACTAAAAGTTCGGACAAAATGTGAGTTTAGAAGATGGCACTCTGTGCGTGATTAACGTGGAGTGAAAAGCTAAAACTTTTGTAGGTTCCGTCGTGCCAAGCCGTCCGTTTTTTTACGTTCGTGTACCTTGAAACGGGTTGATTATGATAAGGACGTAAAACCACGTGTGAAGTATTCGAATAATTCTGTTTTTAACTTTAACAATATAAAGCATCGAGGATTTTAAAAAATAATATAATTCTTATTCTTATTTGTTTATAAATATTTCATCTTAAATTATAATTTTGTAATTTATAATTGTTTTACAGTAACAGCATTTATATAAAAAGCAAAAGAAGTTAATTATGATGAAATGAAATTTAAGGAAAATGCATCTTATCTAATCTTAAATATCTTGTTTCCTCCAAATGAAATGCATATTGAGTATTAAATCAGTAATTTATCAATTACATTTTCATTTTTATTGATTCACTTACAAGATACACGTACGCGTATACACACACTGGCGCACATATGCTACATACACATGCTACACACACACACTTTCATAGGTTAAATTGTATTATACATCTTTTTTTTTAAGTTAAAAATAGAAGCAACAAAAAGTATGAATTTAGGAAAATCCGATTATGCACACTAAATTTACAATGAGATTATAATTACCTGTATACTACGTACATATATTAACAGAATTTTCTATACGTCTGAGATTTGCAACGCAGGTTTAGAATTGCAAGTCATACTCTATAAGTGGGAAGAGTTAAGAGGAAAAATGGTAAAATAGGCTTCAAGTAGCAAAGGTTTCATAAATAACTCGTAAACAATACCCAAGCCTCATAAATAAAAAAAATTCTAGAAAAAATATTTTATAAGAACAAATTTTTTTGTAAAAGCAAAGTAAAATATCAAGAAAATTTATTTCATTGTAATGCAATTATTATTTACTTATACGTAGTTGTTTTTGATTACGTCGTGCTTTTCATTTGTATTTTCTGTCGACAATAGAAAAGTAACGCTACATCAAAAAAATGTACTGCGAGGATGAAGGAGGAAAGTACTCAAAAAAGTAAAATAAAAAGGCAAAAAGTGCTCTGGGGGATCTTACGAGTTTCCTTCGAAGATGCTCTTTGAAAAAGACACTCTTATATTCTGAAAGAGCATATAAATTCTGTGTGTGTGTGTGTGTGTGTTGAAAATGAAAGATAACGAAAAGTAAGAACAGCTGGGACTTCAAAACGGAAAGAATAACAACAATGTAACAGTTATCTTCTTATTAATGTAAATTAAATAATACGCTCTTTAATTGTTTTTAAGAATATTTTTCAGTATTTATATGATTTTTTTGCATTTGCTAAAAACATAACAAATTGTTCTTGTACAATGTATAAATTATATTTTTATCGAATCCTTTTTAAATTACATTTATTATTTAGAAAATATTTTTTACTATTCATATTATTTATAACTCATATTGTAAGCGAGTCTTATATAAAAATCCGTATTATATCTAGGAGTATATAATAAATTTCAGTTAATGTTAAATAAAATTCAGGATATACGTATTTACATTATTGTATAACACAATGTTACATATTGATGAGTGTATATGTGTTAAGAATATTACTGCTTCTTTATTTTGCGTAGTATTAAAACAAAATATACTTCTAATTTGAATTTTTAATTTATCGTCGAACTTTTCGATTAATATGTAAATAACCATTTCTCCCTTGTTATATGAATTATGCCATATTTCTAAAACATCATACGATTACAATGATTAAGACCATTATTTACGTGTACATTATGAAACTTCAGCAGGATTTAATTACTAACATAGTTAAATTTAATTAGCTATATATATTTCGATGTAATAATGCGTATTTTTCAAAATAAGAAATTATAAAAAGTGTCTACCTGACCCATTTTATACGTAAGCAATTTCTATAATTTTGACTAATCGATTATATCGGTAAGCATTTTGATTTTACTTTTATTTTAATTAATGTGGATGAGCATTTTTATAAGAATTTTGTCACCTATATGTTATCTACATGTAAATACAATAAATGTTATATTTTGTGAAGAATCGCGAGCGCTTTATGTTTCTAAGCATTCATAAAGTAATAAAGTTACATTAAAAAAGATATATAAACCAAGATAGATAAAGATATGAAGTGAACAAATGAGTAGTGAGAATTGAGTGTCAAAGATAGAATGATAAAGAGATGGAAAAGAAAGATTGAAGAAGATATGACGACCATCAAGTGATCTTAGACCACGATTATTATAGGATTTTCATAAAAAGATTTAACTGTTTGTGATACCAATGATACTTATGGTATATAACTGAAGATACTATAGTGTTAAATATAAATAAAACATTTTCTTTCAAATTTACTATGAAATTTTATTAAATTTTTTAAATTTCAAATATTATTTTAGATTTTGGTAAGTTTGAATACGAGGAATATCAGTATTCTTCTAATGGTTAACATAAATTATTTATTAACGTGCTGTCTATTTCTAATGATACATTCGCATTTATACTTACGGAAAAGGAAAATCTGAGAGTACAGAAATGATCAATCTTTTTATTGAGTTTTATTTAGAATATTCACAAACATGATTTATATTAACGTAACGAAGATTTCTAATAAAATGTAGAGTATAAATTACCGTCAGTCATCGTTTTTTCATCGCCAAACACGTTTCTGTGATTTAACTACATTCAAAACTTTATCTTTGACATGCATATTATAAAATAGGATATATATTAATATTATTTGAGTCGTTTTATACACAAATATCATAAATATATAAAATTAATTAGCTTGTAAAAGTTTTTTTTCTTAAAATCCTTATTTTATATACTTCTTTGTCAGTGATTGTCCTTTCATTGTTATTTTAATTTTCAAAAATCTATGCATGATATGTAATATATAGTATGTTAATATATCAATATGTTAACATATGCTTTGTAAAAAGAATATTGGTTGAGAATCGAGCTCGGCAGCTTCTATTTTCGGATACAATTTCCATCGGAGCTGCTGATCTCTATTGCATTTCTTTATTCACATCGTCTTCACACACTGATCGCAGTGTAAAATCGAATTCTAATATATGTGATATATAAAGATCCAATATTTTGATCAGCCTATTTAAAATAAAACTGTTTTAAAATATCTGAAACCCAGGACAATGTTAAATTTTTCAAATTATTCGTGCATTCTGACTCGCTGAAAATAAATTCGTTTTAATGTACAAAAAAAAAAAAACAATAAAATCTATTCTATAAAAAAAATAAGATAAATATTTAAGTAAGTGTTGTACCAAAATAAATGTGAAAAATAAAAAAATTAGAAATTTATCGTACAATCTAACGAATCTATAAGATAACGAATGTTATTGAAATTGAAAGTTATAAAATTGATGGAAATTACTGGCACTAAAATTTATAACAGTGTTTATAAAGTTAAAACCGGTGCTATAACTTAAAGTCTTAATAATATCCTAAGAAATTTAAAGTTGTTCAGCTTTAAGTATAATTTA
This sequence comes from Kradibia gibbosae, assembly GCA_018907135.1. NCBI lineage: Eukaryota > Metazoa > Arthropoda > Insecta > Hymenoptera > Agaonidae > Kradibia > Kradibia gibbosae. The sequence goes on along the minus strand of JACCHX010000003.1, from coordinate 1,279,756 downwards.
TTAAAACTATATTTTATAAAAAAAATGATTGATGTAAAGTAAAAAATTAATAAAATGATCTTCACAAAACTTAAAAAAATATCGAAATTCTGTCAATCATCAAGTAAAATTAAATATATTCATGAGAGATTTGTTACTATAGTTTAAACAATCAATCTATATTATTTTTCAAAAACCACAGAAGCGACTTTACGTGTAAAATTTATTATATTGAAAATATTAAAAATATCTTTTGAAACCTCTTTAACAAATAAATGCAAAAGGTTGAGATGAATGGCATAATTAGTAATTTGTTTATTATAGTTATTTTATTGTGATGTACGTCATATTTATGATTATGTGCTTTAAGTGAAAGTGTGTTTCAATGAATAAAATTTGTTCAATATTATTTGACTTTCTATTATCAGCAATGATTGTTTTATTATCATTGATAATAAAATATGTTTTTGGATTCATGATGAGAGAATATCGATATTGATCTTAAATAAGCATTTTGAATTTTTACTAAATAAAATAATATATTTAAGATGTATATAATGATAAAAATAATTGTTAATTTTGTAATTATTAAACTATTTATTTAATTGAACAAAAATAAAAATTCATTATATAATATTTTAATTGTTTTATGCGTATTTAGAAAAAAAGTCACAAAGGGAAGTAAAAAATATTGGACTGTATACATCATTTAAACAAAAAAACATTTTGGTTTAAAACTGTGTTATTATTCTAATAAATTATAATAATACTCACATTACATTTTATTTAAAATTTATCTTATATAATAGAATATTTTGCCCAGTTTGTAAATATACACATGCGATTTGTACATGTTATAATATATCTAATTATATATGGCTTAAAATTGTTTTTAGAACATTGAATTTAAATAATCAAATTAGGGTCTGTTTTTACTATACTAGTAGAAACTTTGCAGTTTACAACTATAACTTTTTCAGATTATAACTTTGATCATGTGAGCTGTAATACTGATAAGTTGATACTATTCGCAAAACAGCCAAATACGTAAAAAAATGTATGTGATGCAGCGAATTTTTTTGCATGTACATTCGAAGCTGATTTCGATATTAATATCAATTAATAAAACAACAATATATAAGCATTATTTGTTTGGTTGAATCAATGTATATTCGATGTCTTCTTTTGTATTGTATTGTATTGTATTAAAAAAAGCTTTCATTTATAAATATATATATTAGAATGAATCGATGAGAGAAAGTAGCGTTAAAAAATTTGTTAAAATAAATGTTGAAAAATGATTGAAAAATTTTATTGCACATTTTATTACTCGTCATTTTTAATGACTGATGATCACTTATGTTTAGCTGATAAGGTGCAGCAATATCCAACATGTTTGGTACATTTTAATAAGAAATTTTTTATATTAAAGATTAATGAAATATAAATTTGGTCTGCAGTATTCTCTGTATCCGAGGCAGTGAAATTTTGGTTGCTTATGCAAGTACGTTTTAAGTCTTACTCGGAATAAGGATGAATAGAGTAATACAGATAAATAAGAGTTATAATAATTATTTATTGTAAATTACAATAAATATTTTATAATAATTGTATTTATTATTAGTACGTGTAAAAGCAAACGAATAATAGGAATTTTAAATGATATTTAATAAGAACCAAATGAGAACGTAACGAAAATCATATATTTTTATTATAGTATTTACACATTAATAGAATTAGATTGTAAGCTTGTTACTTGGAAATATTGTAAGATAGTTAAACAAAAAATACGGAAATGGTAGCCAACGATATTGAAGTCATTTAAATTTGATAGAAAGAATGTTTTCAAAACAGCGTAAATTTGTAAATGGAGAGCATAAATTCAGTGAGTAAATTAACGGATATTAAGCAGAGCTAGACTCGAATATTATAGAGAGAGTAAATTCCAGGCCTCCATGTTATGGAAATTCTTTAAAACGCCAACCGAAGCCACGGAAATAACGGCTGAAAAGTCCGCTATCTTTAGGGTATCCTCGACAAATTGACCTCGTTTCTGATGCTCCACAACTCCGCCCTGGGCGAAAGGCCATCAAAGCAAGCGCGTAAAAATCGGGAGCGTCAATTTCCAACAAAACAGTCTCTCCTCCTTGCCCGCGAATGTGCGCGGAACCAATCCCGAGAGCTTCAGGCTCGAGTCCCAGTGGCCGGCTTTCTGCCGTAGGCGAATCTCAGGACTCCGAGGACTCTTTTTCGTCCCGGGCAGCTCCGCCTGGGCACGCGTTTATCGAGTCGAGGGGTTGGCAGCCCCCCCCCCAAGTCCCAGCGCGAGCCACACTAGGACGCCGGTAAATTTCGCCCAGGCCGTGCTCGCGTACACGGTGGCAATCCGGTTAGCGCTGCCTCCCCACCCCACCCCGCGCAACAGATAATTTACAACTCGACCTCGGCTCGGAAATTTTGACGGCGCCACCGGGGCTCGGGTCGCGGGATTTTATGGATCCGCGGGCGCCAGCGAAGGCTTTATTCACAGATATTGCGTCGGCGTCCCTTGTTTCGAATGACTGGCAGAAATACGCTTTTACGCCTGCACTTGTTCCTTAAATGAATCGCTTGGGATTAATTTAATCGAGCTGCGCACAGAAGTTATTTGGATTAACGGCCCGCCCACAATGGCATATTGTACTTTTTAGACTTTACTACTGGCGACGATCGCGATTACTGGCCTCCGAGATTTCTATTATAGTGTCCGCCAAATATCGAAGGGCTCGCTTTACGCGATTCTGGTCAGGTGATTACTTTTCCGATGTCCCCGCATAATTTATGGGTCGGTCCGCGCGTTTCGGATAGGGATGACGTAAAAATAGTCATAACCTTTTCCCCAAGTATTGTACAGTTTTCTCGGTGCAAGTTAAGCTTCGAGGAGGCAGGAATTTACTATCGATAAATTACCTTGGATTTTCTATATAAGAGCTTCGTAAAGTGACGAATAGTGCTATCTAGTAAAGTTGTGTCAATAGGGCTTTACAGTACTCACGATGGACTTGAGTTATCCGTTTAAAGCCCTGTAATGTTATAAAGTACCAGACCTCTTTAACGTTTTATGGCCGATTTTTCATAGTTTGCAGTTTTTATTTCTGCTTATTGGCAAGTTTTTGTCAGTTGATTAAAATTTAAAATACTCGTGTTCGACTCATTTTATATATACCGTATAAAACTACATCTTCTTATATATTTAAAAATACCTAATGATCCTCACTCAGTACGGCTGTGTCAAAATTCAGTCAATCGTTTAACAATATTATCATACCTTTTAAGCAAATACAATTGTTACTTCATATCGTTATAAGAGGATTCAATGATTAATTTACTCAAGGAATTATAAATTGTCATTTCAAAACATTATTAAATGGTTCATTAGATGAGTTATTAATATTCATGAGTCTTCAGTAATCTCAAGAATTTAGCCTAAAAAACGTGTCATACATATTAAACCAAGAAAGTTTACAAGAACTTTTTAATATGAAACACAATTTTAAAGAGCATAAAATTTTATGTCGAGACAATCAGTATCAAGGTCCATCCGTCAAAAAAGTAACACAAAATAACGATAATCGTTTCTCAGTGAATTAACTTTTGAGAAATAATATTAATCATTCATTTCCACTGAACCGTATAATTCTCTTAAATATATTACTTTAAGTTGACTTACAGATTAATTGTTTTAAATGACAAAATGCTGCAAGTGTTTATAATGTAAGCTAACATAAAGAGTGAATCTAATATTAGAATTAAAAAAAAGAAAGAAAAATGCATATTTAAAAAAAAAGAGAATTTTTCTATTGTAAGAGCATTTACTTTAATAGAATTCAGTTTAATATTGTAAAAAAATACGAACAAATTAAAAAATTAGAAGTCACGAAAAAATATATATTCAACATTAAAATGAAACCAAGGATAACATAAGAGAAAAAATGAAAAAGAAATTGAGATAAGGAGACTTTTTAAAAACTGATTAGCAAGATATTGTTTTATTAATTTTTGATTTTCAATAAAATTTCATTTCATTTAAATTAAATCTCTATTAGGATTGAAAATATAATCTTCAATTTTGCATTTAAAATTTGCAAATATATTATATACACATTTTCTGATACTTTAGTGTATATTTCTAAAGTATAAAATATTATAAAAAATTATAAAATTTATATTATAAATGTTTAAATTAAAATATTATAATATATATAGGAATTTATTAATTACGTGAAATGAATATTCACAGAATTATATTTATTATTACTTACCTGAAGCAAATACATTAAGTGGTTATAAGAAAGAAAAAAAAATAGATAGAAATTGGTGGACCTTTGTGTTATAACATACGGAAAGAAATGGTATGCATTGCAGATGTTTTATATAGAATATATTAAGATAGAATAATTTAACTTAATAATTAAATAAAAAAATTTTGTTTCATTAGTTCAATATCAAATCTTTTTAAGTCTATTGTAAGTTGATATCAAAATTTAATATATCTACATATGATACTTAATATATCACATTACATTGACAGAAACTTAAGATTTTATTGGTACGATACCAAATCATTTTTTGGATGCAAATTTATTAATATGCGGTATAAGTATAACTAATTTATTATAAAGAAAATTTTTTATAATGGATTTGATGGATACATGATTAATTGAAAAAGTATTGTTATATAAATCTAATAAAATAGAAATCAAATCATCATTATAATATAATATAATTTTTCTCAATAATAAATATATTTATTTTATTTATTCCAAATATTAATAAATAAATTGTATATAGTTTAGTATTTAACAAAATTTAGGAGATAAAAATATTCCAAAAGTTTTAAATTAAAACTTCAGGGAAAAATGAATAAAAAAAAAAATATTTTACTGATAGATAATTTATCATGTTGCATAAGGTAAGAGATTTTAATCTTTTTGTAATTAGTAGGGCTTGCATTTAAAAAAAGTATGTAAATATAATGAACACGGAGCCTATCGTTTTGAAATCTGAAAGTGAAGTTTTTCATTTATTAATGATGATTAAAATTTCTTAATATTAATACAAATGAGAAATAGTGTTTCGAAGGCCAGTATATATAAATATATGTAAATATATGTATGTATATATACATTATAATCCAAAAATTTATAGTAAAATATATGTAGGAAATGACCGATGATCGGAATAAGTGAGGTAAAGGGATGTTCTACTAAATTGTTCAATTAAGCAGATGACTTGCCTTTTATTGTTGCTTAAACGTCAAAATCCACGCGTAACAAATATAATTTTCTCTTTTATGACTCTCGGTTTCAGTTCTTAGCGTATAATACTGTTATAATGAGATAACCGAGTCACCATTTCCTTCAACCATTCTCGTACATCAGCTCCTTTATATCCTTCCGCGTCGAGATTTGCAGGAAGCCACTTTCCTATTAAAACAGCTGGAGACCGGTGTCTCCGACTACGACCGACTCAGTCTTTCTTTTTTTTTTTATTGAGATTTATCTACCGGTTTCTGCCCAATTTTTTAATGTGGCGCAAAAAGAAGAAGAATAAATATCGGCATCGACAATAGATATCGTGCTTTAACGTACATTCTTTAGTCTGCATGCGAAAGAATACGAATCGCCAATCCAGTCAGGGTATACGACAAAATCTAGCGTGAGACCGCTATCGGGCCCTGACCCGATTACCGAGCTTTTCCAACTGACATGGGCCCCTGCCCACAGTGAGATTAAGGGAAATACGACGGCGGGCGACCTGGCGAGATAAGCAGCTAAAGGAAGCTTTTCGAGGCCGAAATTGGCAGTCGGATTGTGCCAGAGGCTTATCAAATGGAAGATACGGCAGTGGGTGGCGTCGGAGCCTGGCTGGGCCCGTAATGAGGGAGTCGCGTGCATTCGCAGTAAGATTTTTGTGACTGCACAGAACGCCTGGGGCTGGTCCAAGCCAATATATTGAGGCCATGCAGATGCGATGCCAAGAATCTGGCGGAGATCCTCATTACTCGGAGACCTCGTTACTCCCCTTGAATTTTGGGGGGGATTGGCAGGCTCTGCTCTGCCGTGCGTCCGGGGCCTGTATCCTATAGCATAATAGGGCCCACTCGCGAGAATAATAATAACAATCGAGCCAGTAATATTTCAATGCAAATGATAGTTTGACAACTTTGCGTAAAAAACTAAAATTCTTTTCTGATACATAATTCCCTAGCTAGTATAGTAATAAACAAATGTACAATAGCTTTAATACTTTTATCTTCCCAAGTAATTTTAATACAAAATGAGACAATGAAATTTAAAAGCTTTTCTCTGGAAAAAAAATTCTACACTTATTCTGAAAAAGAACTACGATCATTCTATCAAAGTACGGATTGTTATAAATCAAAAGCAACTTCAGTTCCTTAAATATTCAGAAGATTTGGTTATCTGACAAGGAAATGCAAATCTATGCTAATTAAACTTTTCATGATTAGTAAAATCCTCAAGTTTCTAAGTCACCAAGTTATAAACAGCGTATTTTCAACTTTGATAGTATGAACAATTTATTAAACATAAATGGTGTAATATTTTCTCTCAAACATATGCTTTCATATTTTCAGTTGTAACGATTCAGTTGTAGCGAAAATTCATTCGCTAAAAATTTAAAATAGGTGTAAATAATAGTAATTTGTTTTATCTATAATGAATTAGTAATAATTATTGACGTAATTATTATTACATTTATCGGTTACACTATTACTTTATGAACCACAGCTCGTAAGAAGGTTTGATTTTCATGGTCTTTACGTTTTGAATATGGATCTATTGAAAATAGAATGCGATAATGTAGTATGAAAATGTTGAGTAAAAACGTGTCATATTTACATTCAATTTAAAAAATTATTATTATCTTCTCATGTAATAGAAGTTTTTTCTGTATGCGTAAAGGAAATTGGAAATCAATAACAGAATTTATTCCAACGAAAAGGTAAATTTTGGAATGTCGATAGAACAGTAAATAGAAAATCTAAAATTAAATAAAAATAATTCTTATTATTCTAACGATATCTTCGTTTTTAATAGAAGTTCAATATATATTAAAATAGAAACATGTTAGAAGTAACTATCCAAGACTTACAATTAACTTACAAAAATACTTTAACAAAATATAATAGATAATAAAAAAGTTTTTTCTAGATAATTCAAAAGACATTTAACAAACTTTAGCCTTTAATCCATTACTCTTTTGTTCAGATAGTTAAAGAAAAAAATTAAAAAAAAATCCACACACAATACTCGAGATTGGGAAAATAGCGATAATGTATTAAAATATTTAAGACATCTTTGATTTGACAGGTAAAAAATAGTCATCTGACTTTTATGATTTATTGAATTTCACGCAGAATAGTTTGAAATTGTTGCGAGGATAAAATACATTTATTTTATGTATCAAGCGATTCAGTTTAAAAGGGCCATTTATCGACAAAGAAGAAATTTATGTTGTTGCAGGTTATGGAGTTCCTATTGCTCGTTGAACAAAGTTCTAAGCAGATAGCTTTTAAAGTAGTTGCTGTTTTATACTGAATTTTTATGGAGAAAAACCAGAGGAAAAATATTAAATGAACTTTTGCTTGATCGGGATCTTTTTTTTTAAATACAATACCAATAATTTAACAATCCCATGAAAATTAATAACGAATGCTATACTCATACGAAACAAAAAAAATACACGAGATCGAGAATAACGACTATGTAAAGCTAATTTTATAAATGTTGTTATAGAAGATGGAAGGAATAGCCTCGACTGCTTCCTGTAAGTGTTCTAAATAATTAAGCATTTGAAAATCTTTTTGATAAATCAGTTTAAAGCATTTTGTATTTATTTCTTTAAATTGAAAATATTACGTAATTAAAAATTAAAAAAATTATTCATATTCTCCAATGTATACTGCGAATACCAATTGCTTAATGCTGCTACAAGTATAAATGTTTTTTGAGCAGTAGTCGGAGGAGCTCAACCACTATTATCGAAAATTAGATGCTTCAACGATTAAAATTCTATTGAGGAATATAGAAAAGTAAGTAATTTCAACAAAAAAATCCACCTAATACAATTTTCCTTATTATTATATACATACAATTATTGTTAATGTGGCAGAGATTTTAATTAATGTCATGAAATAGGCTTTATAATTGGATAAAACATTTTTACTCTAATTATAAAAAGCCATTTTGTTTTACTGAATATTTGGAATTTCAAATCTCTATCAATTGAGAAAATCAAGCTTTGAAATATCTATGCTCAAAGATTATTAAAATTGTTTTAAATTAAAGTAAGCAGTATTTAAAAATTTATAATGTTGAAAATAGTTATCTATTTTTATTTAATTTGAAAAGCAGAATTTTAAACTTTACTTAATTTATGATACATTTATCCTAGTATTTACGTACTATCAAATATTTAATAACTCCTTTCGTTTGAATTGAATTGATTTGCTTCATATGAACTGAATTAAGTAATGTTTTTTTAAAGTCTTAATTTCTAAACGACTGATATGATTTAATATTAAATCATTAAGCTTCTCATTTTTATAGTATTAATATATTTTAATAAAAAAATTATGCTCCGATTAATTAAAATTTTGACATTAATTAATATTAAAATTATAAGTAGTAATATAGTTTTATTCGTATCAATTTCATTAAAGAATATAAAATTGAAAATTAGGATTGTGATATTTTTTAAATTGAAAATACTTAACATTAATCAAATTAAACTCATCAAAACATATTCAGTATTAGTTATCAGGTGTATAGAATCAGTTAACATAAATGTTGTTATTAATATATTTTATATAAATATCAAGAAGTCTGTTTTATTTTCCTGATCATTTCATTAAGAATTCAGGCCAATAATTTATTTGTGAAGATTTTTTAACAAAAATTTTAGTCAGAGTATTTTTATATTTAAGGTAATCTCTCTTACATAATTTAAGAATATGATATCTACAGGTAATGCATTGAAAGTATTTCATGATTCATAGTCCGTAGTGGACATTTTATTATGAAATAAAACAGATTTTTGTTTTTCTATTTTTTTTCCTGTTCGTTCTAATATATTGTAGAATAATACTAATATTACAATTAAAAAATTATACAGAGCATTATAATTTAATTTCAATAAATACGAAATAGTTAGAAAAATTCTAGAATTTCAGTATTTATAAGATTATAAAGACTATTAGAATTTTTAAAAAATAAGAAAATTATGAAATCAATGCATGTTTCAGTTATCTACGAATAATATGATATTACCGTATTCGATATACGGTCGGAATTATCATGCATGGTGCCTATGGTACTAAATCGTTCGATCAATTTACAGTTTATTTTCAGACACCAGGGAGTAAACAAATGTGAAATATAACATTAGAAGTATACGCTTACACCGATGGACTTATCGCATGAAAAATAAGGTGCAATAATGATCCATTTATGGAAACTCTTGACATGGATTGATGTTTTTTATTGGTTGTGGATATAGATTTGAATAATATTACGCAAACGAGACTGAAATAGTAATTTTCAATTTTAAAAAGTTGTTCATGCTTCTATAATAGTCTAACATTGCGATAAATTAATCTTTTGAAAAGCTCAATGAAACATAAAACTCTCAATTACATATCTGAATCAATGGGCCATCTGTAGTATGTTATATAAGAGAATTAAAAGTTATTTTGTTTATATGAAGAGATTACCGAAACCCATTTAGTGCATTTTGATGAAATTCTTTTTTTTTCTAGAATGAAAAGTAATAGAATGGTCGAATAAATTTAACTTTAAAAATTTTTTTAAATACATATATATATATATATATATATTTATATTTATTCATACATTTTAAATATTTGAAATAAAATCTATAATAAATTAACCTTTATTTTAGAAGAAGTACATAAAAATTCATTCTCGAAGAAAAAATTTAAAATAGTTTATTGAGTTGCTGTTAAGCGAAATTGTGATTTAAAAGCTTTAAACTATTGAATAAAATGAAACGTAGGTGAAGAAGTAAAATGTAAATGTAAATAATAACTTTAATCTATCATTGATAACAAATATAAAATTGATAATGAACAATTAATATAAAATAGTTACAGATACTTATTCAATAAAAAATTAGCCGTTGTGAACGATCTTATCAAATACTTGTAGACATTTATAAGTTTATTTCATGTTACGTTCTTATTATTTAAAAATTTGTTTATTAAATTAAATATATACAGAATAATATCATAGAAAAGTTAATATTTAATGGAAAGATACAATGGAAACAAAAGCACGAACAATAATTTTACTGTATCTGGAATTTTTAATTTATGATAAAGTGGAAAAATATTGTTGAAATATAGAGTAAAAGAATTTAAATACTTTGATCCAAAACACATACCTAAAAAAGAGTAAGTATGTTATACCACATGTGCTAACGTTCTAGATTGATACGAATTATGAAGAAAAAAATAGAATTATCCATCTTTGTTTCAACTACGTACGGTGAACCATCATTAATAAAATTAATAACAGTTAAATTTGTGCATTCGATACAAAATGATTGATTTTTCTCATTGAAAGCAATTAACATGTAGATTTTAATCGATTTTGTAAACATTTCTATACTTTTGACTCTATTTTGTTTAAAAAATGGGCAAATATGAAAAATAAAAGTCGAAAATTTTTATAGAAGTACGCAGTATATGGAATTCAATGAAAATAATTTATGTTGATTTAACTTATAAATTATGTTTAAAAAGCTACAATGAATAAAATAAAGTAGAACTACTTTTTATGAATAAGTCATAAGCCCTGATTTTGTCATAAAATTTTTCAAAAATAATTATAAAACATGTTCATACTCTTTTTACCATAATAGTAATATTTTACTGTAGTATAATTAATACAAAATTATATTTGAATAAATTTGGCATTATAAATATCTCTTAAAAGTGATGCTTGTTTTTGTATCACATTGTAACTATTTAATATATTACTTTAATATTCAGCGGTCTATTTCTTCTAATTATTCTTAAGGTCCATAAATATATCGGATATTCATTTCCATTGATATTTTAAACTATTTGAATTAAACATTCTATTATTCAAAAGTATAATTATCAAAAATATAACAAGTGACTCGATAATCATTTTGAATAATTGCTTTAGGAAAATCACAATTTTAAATATCCATTTATTATCAAGTTGAAAAATATTAATGAATAATTATTAGATACTTTTATATTCCAATGATAAATTTATAAAATATAAAATTGCTATAAAGTTATGTTACAAAATACATTAAAAATAATATTTCTATCATTTTCATTACTCAAGCATTCATCGTTATTTTTTACCATTCTCTACAGTATACCATCTGCTTTAAATTCATGTTACATTCCATTCTTCATATTGCTCTTAATTTTGGAAGTTTGCTATTATCCTATTCCTTGGTTTGTGGAAAATATATTACATTATTCTGTTTTCTTTATTATTTATAACGTAGAGTCGTGAAATTTAGTAACAACACACAATTCTCTTCTGTAATCGTAGAGGTTCTCATACAATTGTTTAAACCATACACTAAAATTACGTACAGCATCAATATTTTAAAAATATTTTTAACTAATTCTTATTTTTTGCATTTTTGTTGTATTTAAAGATTTTTCTTAAAAAACTAATTATGAAAAAATATAAACAAGAATTGTCAGTTTTCAATATGGTATTTTTATTGCTTTTTTCTATGGTATTTTTATCAAAATTATGTTTATTTTTATCTATATAATGAGGAATAATATGTTAAATTTATTCAGGTATTTATATGTCATAGGTTATAAGCAATATCTTCTACACTATGTAATAGTATTTTCTAAAGGAGCAGCAATTAGAGCACAATGAGAAGTTGCAAGGTTGGATTAAAATTAAAAATTATATCAAAGTGTACACTGCAGGTGGCCTCAGATAAATAATTACAATCTATTTTTAATAGAATATAATATTATCCTCAGAATATCGACTCGTCACTTCATGTACAGATCCTTAACTAACTCTCCATTTGAGGCTGATTCCATTTATATTGTATAATTTATGGAATGGTAATTTTATAATATTTCCACGTTCCCCCTTCCCGCTTCACATCGTAGTACTTTACATTATCCTACCATCTGCCTATCTACCAATAATATAATATTAAGCTGATAATACAAGAGTAATAATGTAAAAGTATAATTTAATAAATCCATGATTACATATTCAACAGTTTGACACGTAATAATGTATTAAATTTACGAAATTTATTCAACCTATAGGAAGATAATTATTCTATGTAGCTTATTTTAAATAATTTATAAATAAATATACGTAAACATAACGCCCTCATAAAAAACTATAAATATTTTTTTTTATTATTTGAATATAATCTCTTATTACACCAACTACATGAGAAATGTTAAAAAGATTTACAAAAGCCCTTTGGATATAGCAGTAAGTATTTTACATCTACAGTGAAAAATATTGAAAAATTGAATCTTTTTTACGATAAATGTTATCAAAGAAACAAACTAGTCTACTGAATTTTCATTTTCTAACATTTCTACCCTCATATATACATTTCATAAAGCTAAACTTATAGCATATATTTCTCAATTTTACTCTAGGGGACACAATGAAATGTTCACTTATCAGACTTTCTCCGGACATTTAGCTTCTAACTAATGTATGGGTTTTGCCTGACAGAACAATTGTAAATATTGTGGTAGATATTTTATAATTTTTACATTAAACAATACAAAATATTTTACATTCATCTTTTTACGTAATATCTAAGTTAATTATACACTACCTTTCTTAAGTAAGTAAATTGTTAATAAAATATTGTAAAAATAATTAAATATTTTATTTTAATTTACATTTGTTTAATGAATTTTCATTAGTGAATAATAGGTTTTAATTTAGATTAGATTAGATTAGGAAATCTTATAAAAATTTTTCTCCATACATATTAGTTTGTTACTATTAGAATTGCATATTCATTTTTTCGACGTATACATATTGAGAATATAAATTTTTTTGTTAAAACTTTAATTATATGAAAAAAATAATTTCCCTTCTCCCTTTACCAAAAATTATAAACAATATTTTGTGATTAAAGTGTTTGTATACTTAATAAATAATTAAGAACGGCTGCATTCCCCTTTAATCAGGGAAGATGCTCTCCTAAACTTTAAATTCCTCGAGCTGCCACCCCTTTTGCCAAGTGAAAAGTCCCACAGGAGGGCAGCGATCCTTTGGCATACTTCTAGCTGCCGCTTCACCCCACCGCAGGGTGTACCCTGTACAGAGTCCGGCTCTTTAGCACCCGCACGTCCTTCCCCCCCCCCCCATCGAGAAGAGTAACCATCCTCGTCACCTCATAGGAAGCGGGTGGCCGTGGGGCAACTTCTCTGGAAATTTCTGCTTCCGCCGGTAGCCCTCCATAGGTGCGCCTCCGTTTGCCGATTGTCACCAGAGCGTAAGGCGGCCACCGGGAGCGGACGCGTTGGCAACTGGTCGGTGTTGACCGGCCTTATCGGCAGGCGGCGATCGAACCGACATTCCTCCGTGATTCTCCAAATGGGCACTGCTTTGTCTGGACACCTGTATTGCGTAAGACGATCCGCGTGCGATCGGGTTCGGTAGGGGTCGTCCAGGCCCACGAGTTATTTAACAAAATCATTTAAAAAGTTTCTCACCGTAAATCCTACGTGCTCTTGACTTACACAAATATTTTTATTTACATTTATCGAGCCAGTGGTAATGGCTAAGTTAGGTCGGTCGTTCCTTCGATTGCAGCCCTATTTACAATTCTAAGCCGTCTAGTATTTGTTTTCGTTACTTGTATCCTCCGAAGGGTGGAGGGGCTGCACACTGCGATCCTCACTGTTCCAGGATGGGTCGGACGGCTCGGGGTGGCGACGAGCCCTATGCGGTCGACCGCGTTCGCGTCCCTGGACTAGGATTTCTCCTTGTGCCGGGTTCACGAGCACCAGCTTGGCCGAACCGTGCGGTCGCTCCCATGGGTCTGCCTACTCCCCGTAGCCGCTAAAAGGCCAGCTGAATCGTACTCGGAATACTGCAGATCTCCCTTCCATGAGCCAGATTCCTAGGGTGAAGTTCGGGGATCATAGAGGATAACTGCTGATCCATGTTTAGGGTTGTGAACAGCCCCCGGTCAGATCCGCATGTCCAGCATGTCCAGTTAGTCTGGCAGAGGATGCGGGGCGAATCCCGGATCCAAGAGCTTGCCTTCGCCAGCTCTTGCGCGATGGACTTCCAAGGCGGATTGAAAACGATCGGCCCCCGTATTGTAGGCTTCCGTGTTTCTTGTTTTTTTTTTTGAGCCAAGAGCCGCCCCGATTTCCTCGTCGACAGAGGCCTCCTCTTATACACGCTCGTGGTACGGTTTGATATCTTGAAGTGCGCTTGTCTCACCCCTTCCCCTGCACTTCCAAGATAGCGCTTACAAGGTGGGGCAGATTTTCCGGACGGCGCGAAAGGCACTTATGTATTTTGGAGCAAGTTTGAGTCCTCGCTCCGACAATATACGGTTGCGCGCCGGGAAATCACTTAACAGCGTTGACGCTACTGTTCCCAGGGCCAAGGCGTTCTGCAGGCGAGCGAGACGAAACGGGAGGTCGGAGCTTGCTTTAATTCCAATCCGCTGATATAGAGAACACGGAGCGGTTAGTTCCCTCCCGTAATTAAGGTACGCGGGGGTTAATCCGGTGAACGATACTTGTATTCTATGCAGCTACTCCATCCAAGCGAGTGGCTTTTGCGTGTTCTTTTTAGTAGAGGAATTATTGCTCGCAGCTCAAGGTGTGTCTCCTTACAACATGACACGCCAGGCATCGCATTCATCCATTAAAATTACTTAGCATTCATCAGTGGCGTGTTCAGTGAATATCGCTCTCTTAGTTGTAGTATTCAACAAGAGGCTCAACGCATAAAAGGATAAGCTTGATTGCGCGATTCAATAAAGATATAAATTTTTTATTGTCAAATTAGCGACCTGATGCAGACTCGAATACTTAACCTTAAAAAAATTTAGAAAAGTTTCGGAAAAATTAGCGGAATATTTTTTTATTAAAATTCGCGTTCTTTCTGAAAAAGCCAAAGGATTTAATGCTAAATTAGCTCAAAAATATTAAGGCCCATTTACTATTTAAAATTGAATATCTTCCGAAGTATTTTAAATGAACGATAATTATAATTAAGTATTTAAAATTATATTGTGATTCTTAAAAAAAAAGAACCGAATGAAAATCAATCAAAAAGAAAATATTGAGTAAATTACATTTACGCACTCTGTCAAATACATTATTCAAAATTTCTCAAAAAGAAAAAGAGGTTAAAAGTATGGAACGTAAAGTAAAATGAGATCATATTCCTATAAACGAAGGAAATTGGCTTTGGAAAAATTTATCAGGACCTACAAATGCGCTGTTAATCACAGGATCAGCCATTAGCAACATCAACAGAGGGATGGGATAACGCATTTGTAAAGCAAGAACTAGAAAAGTAAATGGTAACAATAGTGTTTCCTTAATCATGGGTAACTATACTAGTATCAATACTAGAATTTTCGACAGTAGTTTTGAGGCGCGAGGTTGAAATTCACGAAAGGATAATAGTGGTTTATTTACCAATGATATCAACCGAAGTAGCAAACATGATTATTGTATCAGATAAATTTAATCAATTAGAGGTAAGAATGCGCACAATAAGCCTGGCTTATGATAACCCAGAGTAGCTTCAACAGCAACAAAGATTGCACAGAAATCGGTGCAGAGTTCGGTGATGGTGATGGAATAATGAGGGGTTAGAAGGCAGCTCCACAGCCGATGAACAAAAAGAAGATAAAAAAAAGGAAAAATTAAGGGTCTTAATTTTTGCGAGAAAAATAATAATTATATACTAATGATACGAAAAAAATATATAAATTCAGTTTGATAAACAATGCCTAACGTGGAGGAACATTGATCAAGTTTACCGACTGCACTGATCGAACCAATAACAAGAAACGGGATAGAAAGAGAATAGGAAATAATACCGCAAAGGAAATCATTGGGATTGAAGAAACTCTGGACCATGGTAATGACAAAAATAATAATAAATTCGTAAAGTAGTAATAATCTAATATCGGACATGGCGTATTCTCGCGTTTGCGGGGAAGAGGGGGGGGGCGTGGCGCGGACCAACAAAGTGTTCGTCGCGAAATTGTCGATTAAAATTGAGATCCGTCGAGTCGCAGCTGATCGAAAGCTAATCAATAATTTCACACTTCGTAACCGAAATATACCGAAAACCCGGAATTAAATCGATAAAGAAAATATATGTATTTAATTCTTCACCATGCATATTGCGTTGGAAATAGTTCTTAAGTTAATTATAAGTTTGTGTATAACGTTTCATTTTTTCATACAAAACACAGTTTCTCTTCAGTTATTATATCCGGCTCTAAGGGCCAAGATTTGCGCTCTTAATAAATGATTAAGAACAATATGATAAATTCGTTAATGCAGTTTTTTTACATACTTTGTAAAAAAATATTTGGCTGGAAATAATCTTAGTCGAGTGCGCATCCTACAAAAGGTTTGCGTAATATTCTGGTTGACAGTATGACGAAGGGCGTCTAGGACGACACTATTTGAAGTTACAAAACTGTAAAATCCAAACAGGGTGGGGATTTGTACTAATTCATCCTTAATACGAGTAAGCATTTTTGCAGGTCCGTGCATAGAACTAATGATAGCAGTCCTAAATCGTAGAAAATCCAGGTATCCAAAAAATTAACTGCTTACTCGCCACACAAAGTATTTAAGGTAATTGTTTTTAATTACCGTTTTTCATTTAATGTATATATGTGTGTATATATATATATATATATGTATGTATGTATTTATTTTTAAAATCTCGTAAGGAATTTTATAATAATTTTTTTACAGTCTATCTGTAATTGAACTTTAAATCTATACGTGCTTATTAAAATACATTTCGTGTACAATATTTTCACGAAAGTATTATCTAAAGTAAAATAACCAAACATAATATTTCAATATTAAATATTGGAGGTTTTCATTAAAAATAATACTTTACAAAAATCTGTAACAATTAATTAATCTCGATAAAATACGTGACTATAATTATTTTATACGTATGCACTTTGAGGTACACCGTAATTGAAGTGGCCATACGAAGTTGAATCTTAAACGAGAGTCAGAATAAATTAGAGTGGATAAATGAATCAAAAGCTCGCTTATTTACTTCTGCGTGTAAACAAAATTCCATGTCTTTTTAATGCCTAGCATCCCATCAACGCATTTTCTTGAGTCTGCATTGGGAAAATTAAATGTGACAATTATCCGAACTCAATATTTCCTTTCCTTTGTTAAAACTGTATAACAGTTGTATTATAGAATTCAGCACAAATTCTTGATTATCGCTGCTCGTCTCCTATTGCAGTGGTCGCGTCACACTTGAAATATTATCTATTATTAGGATGCGATGGTACAAAATGGATTTAATCTGGTGGAGCTACATTCTACAGAATCCTTCTTGCAGATTCTACCGTGATGATTGTGAATTATGCTGAAAAGTTCCCCTTTCTTATCGTTGACACCTTTAATCACTTCTAAAGTTTTTCGGTAAGTTGTTACCTTATGGATATCGTTATTTACCTTTCTCATTCGTAGTTCACCTGAACTGTTGATGTGATTTTCTTAGCAAGGAATTGTTAGTTATTATTTCTGCTATTGTTTCATATCAGTATTGTTATCTACTATTAATACTAATTAATAATTTCGTTAAATTTAATTTAAAAAGTATTAAAAAAAATATTTAATTAAAAAAAGTATATGCAAAGATAAAATAATAATGGCAATAACAAAAATGCATGATAAATAATTTCTAATCATTATACTTAGTTTTTACTATCTACAGTTGTGTTCCTATTTCTCTTTTTTTACCCTACATTTATATAAATGCTTTCTTGGATCTTTCTTAGAGATTTTTTATTTTATACTTACTACAAAATCCTGTATGAGCTTACACTCTTCACCTCATGCCTATTCTGTACTTATTTAAAAATGAAAGATGACTTTAGACATAAAGAAAGACAAGTTGCTTTACTCGACCGGAGTTAAATTTAGCATTTTTCGATGACCCAAAATTTTCTGACATAATTGGACGCTAGTGTTATTTCATGAATACGAAATACATATTCAAAGATAGATTTTTTTATAAAAGTATGAGGAGTTTAAAATTATTTTACTTTAAATTTTAATAAATTTATTTATGTGTTATCTTCCTCGTGTATAAATCCATGTAATTTATCTTCACTATGTTTGAAATTTTTTTTTGAATAGTTAAGTTTAAAAATAGTTAACATTTGAATATTTAAGTAAATTATATCAAATATTTTTTAATTTTTTGTGTAATTTATTAATAAAATTGAAAAAATGAATGAGAAACTCGAAGTAATACGTGCTCTAATAGAAGTTTTTTCATGTAAAAGCATAGAATATTAGTTAAGAAATCATTATGTATTAGATGAAAAATAAATAAAATGAAACCCTAAAAAATTTCAAAAGTATCAACAAATTTATAATAAACAACAATATACAATCCATAATCCTTAAATGTATATTGTAATACTGGCTTAATTTTTTAGATCAGCTAAATACTACTAATTTGCTTGTAATTTCACCTATTTAAATTATATGTATTAAGTATATTCAGAAATTGATTATTATTCAATATAATATTTTTAATGCAGTCAGTTAAAAATAATAAACATTCTTAATGAATGTCTAATTTATTATAAATTTAATTGAAATACGAAAGTTGTTTATTGAAATTCACTTCGAAATTCAGAGGATCAATTATGTATAGATGAATCCATTACATTTATCCATTACATTTTGAATTATGAATTTAGAATTAGGCAGTGATTCATGTCCGTGGTGAATCGTAACATTAGCTGTAGATAATCTTTATGCACTGTTGTGTGAATTGAAGTATTTGCTTTGTACATGTAATTGCAAGTGTTGATTCGTCTAGATAAAAAGCCCGTACGAGAACTTGACCTGTGTTTAAAAAGCGCTGTGCTTGTTAGCCAAGCACAGAAAGAAAAAATGAAAAGAAAGAAAGAAATGTAAATGTAGAAAATAATAACAGATGATTATAAGTAAGACCCTTGTAATTTGCAGCGGTACATGGAAGTTTGGGATTTTTCTTTTGCAGTATTTTGCATTTATAAATAGAAATTTGTTTTATGCGTAATAGATTCAAATTACACATCATATGATAAAGTGCGACGCAATAGTATCTGCACTATAAGCTGTATGTTAGCAGAAATATAAGGACTTTCTACTCATGCGTGCAGTTTTATAATATTAAAAACACGATTAAAAAGTAAAGAAAGAAATCCTGTTTATATGTTATAAAAGTGATGCTTTTTTTATAAATGATTTCGATGACGTTTTGAAAGAAAATAGTATATAATAAGCACGTGTGTATTATTAGATTCATAGTTTTTTTGACAAATTTCTTCTACAGTAGTAATTAAAAAAGTGCTCTTAAAACAACTTCTGATAATTAATAACTGACCTTCATAGCTTTATTTTCTTGAGCTATTTGTTTATAAACAATGTAGTGTAATTAAACAAAAATAATATCTCAATTTGTTCAATTAAGATTAAATCAATGTATGCATGGACGAGTACCCCAACTATTAAGATAAGCCATAATCAATCAAGCCCTATGAGGTGTAATAGGTAACGTCTGAAGCAATTTTTCGGAAAACATTAGTCTCAGAAAATCTAGCCCTAGGCTCACTTTTGACGTTGGAAAAATAATTTTTCAAATGGAAAAAGTAGTTATATATATGTTATTTTAATGAATTGAATAGTAATTGCTATGATATTCTGAGATGATTTCCGTTCGTTGATTCTTAATATAAAGCCCGTTTTCTTTATTGAAAAACGAAATAATTTAGTTTAGCGTAACCCTTAATTGAAATTTCTGTGGACAATTATAAATCTTTAAAATTGGACATTATTCCATAGGTAATTATGTTATTAACAAAAAAACTTGTAAGCAAGATTTTAAATTAGACAACCAATGTCCTGTAATGTAATGGTAAATTGTTAATATTAACACAAGTTTTATTTTGCTTTATTTTAGTGGTTGATGAATTACTATTCGTTTTAATTCAAGAGGAATTATGTAAATAATAGGATGATTTAAATATAGAATACCAAACTTTTATATCAAGTTTCGAGTAGTCTATTGTAATGCAAAGAATTTCGTGAATTTTTGGATTTATTCTGATATTTATTTCATCGGTATTAAATTATATTTAAAAATTACAAGATTTCTCCAAGATAGTATGTAAAACGATTGAAAGAATTTCATTAAAGAGACTTCGTTGTTCAATAATATATATTGTATTTCCTTAGTTAAAAATTTAATGAACTTATTATACTTAGTTAAAAACATTTCATATTGTTTATTTTATACATGCTCAAACGAGTTTCTAAATACAAATTATGATATATAATTTAATTATAATATTATGTAAATTTTAATAATTAAAATGCTTCATACTAATACTAATTCCATAAATTATTTTTACCTTTTCAAACCGTCGAGTATTATCACGTATTTTCAAAAACAAATTCACATTCTTAATAAACACTGAAGTATTTGTTGGTTGACAGTGGATTAACCTAATTTTCAAAAATTCACGTATAACAGTACATATGTATTTACAGGATGACTTTAAAAAATGCTTTAAAGTTTTAAAGATGTTTCATTGTTCGATAAACCTTTCCATGTCTATTGAAACAGAAAATAATATCCTTGACATTCTTTTGATTGTTGAAAGCTGTACAATGTATTTTATCACTATCTTCTATTTCAAGTGAATTAAAATCTTATATTGTTCGTGTTTGTATATGTTATAGATATACAACCATATTTTACATGTATATCTG
This sequence comes from Kradibia gibbosae, assembly GCA_018907135.1. NCBI lineage: Eukaryota > Metazoa > Arthropoda > Insecta > Hymenoptera > Agaonidae > Kradibia > Kradibia gibbosae. The sequence goes on along the minus strand of JACCHX010000003.1, from coordinate 1,258,677 downwards.
GGCAATATTTTTCACATAAAATGACTATTAAGTTGTTCTACTTAAGTGTACTTTTTCATGTTTTTTAATAGATAGTCTTTCATAATATACAGTCATACATTTACGTAGAATTAATATTTACTAAATCGCAAAATGAAAAATATTTCAAGAAAAAACTTACAATAATAAAAATTTTCAACTTTCTGCAATAATTAAGCAATTATAAAGTGGAAGCTGCAGAAAGATGCATAATTTTTGATGCAGTCTACCTATATCTCATTTGATAATTTCCAGTAATTTTTCAGTGTCAGTCCAATGAATTTGTTGGTTACTTATAAAATAAAATTGCCATGCAGCATTTAAAAGCCATCGATTAGTGTGTTAATAATTAAAAAAAAAAAGTTCGCGCAAGTTTCCTCGATCATTATTCAGATAAGTTTTGAGCCTCGTTGAAGAGGCTAAAGAGGCTAAAGCTCTAGCGCTGTAAAATCTTGGATGGGAGTACGATTAATACACGCGATCGAAATAATGAATACGACAAAAGGAGAAAAAGAGAGAATGGGTAAAGTAGCCGAAGGAAGCAGCTAAACGCGGTCGGAAGGATGTAATGAACTTAGGGCGCATCAAGGGAAGAGCGCGAGTTTGTCCGTCGAGCGAAACGCTCTTAATAATAGCCGTGAGTTAACGCGACTACGCTCGCCTATATATTTCTCGCCTTTGGAGCCGCGCTTCGTCCCGTCGCAACTTAAGCGCAGGGCATTTGCATTTATAGTAGTGGCACTTGTACTCCCACTGTTATGGTGCATTATGTATGCCGCATGGGACAGGGCGGAAAATGCGCCTCCGCGAGACCATAACAAGGCGGAACGGCGCGAACCGGTAACGACACCTTCGGGTCCTCCGGGCCGAAAGGCTGAGGCCATCGCCAGGGGCTCGCACGCCTCGTCCTGCTCTACTTAAAGGCGGGGGCCGGAGCGCACGTGGAATAATCATCGTCGCACCGAGTGCCGCGATACGGGCTTTTCGATTCTCCTCTCGTGCTCGCTTCATTGAATTCCACGACGGCTCACGCGAGCCATAATATCTTACCCTTGCTCTAGAGCTGACCTCGCGATTTCCACTACCGTCGTTTAGCCTTATGTAATTATGCGTAGAGAGCGCTTTGTTTTTATTCGGCTCCGCTGATTCTTCGGCCGTAAGCGCGTATGCCGCGGATACGATGCACTTCACGTAATATCCCCGTTGAACGATATCGCTTTTATGTTACCTGCAGCGAATCATACCCTGAATGGACTATTGTAACGCCATTAACAATACGGAGCGCACTCGTCATCCTCTTCTCCAAATATTGTACATCCATTATACGCGTATCTATTCCATTTAAATACTCTTTGCAATAACGTTATATTGTTCACATTAACGGTAGCGAACTGTACTTTTCGAATATATATATATATATATATATATATATATTTTTTAATAGCATTCTCAAATGCGACTTGAAATGATCGTCGATTATTATTTATAGAAATTGCGGACAATTTTTCACTTGGCAAGAAATTGATTGAAAAATACGCTCATGACAAATCTGGCGCGAAGCGTAGCTTAAGCCATATTTGTTTTTTTGAGGCGAATAAGTCCGATTTTTTGGAATTCGGTAAGCCAGGTCTCGACATCTTTGACGAATCGAGCGTTTCGTCGGAAGTGGCAAAAGAGGTGCACTTTGTCGAAAAGCTTAGTGGTCGCTTTTTCGACGTCACAATAGAATTGCTAAAGGACGAGAAGAAGGCAGAAGATTTGGCTTAAGATCATGTAGGTAAAGTACAGCGCTTGGGAAGAAAATGAAAATTCGTCGGATATTATATTTTTAACTGATAGTCGGACGTATCGAGGAAGACAGGCAAAGAGATTGATGTGGCTTATATTAGGAAAGGGTGATAGACAAGCGTGGAATGAAGAGGTTACGAGTCGTATGCACGTCCAAATGTGATTATGCGTTTCGAGAGAAGCATTTTGAAATAGCAGCTAACTAGAATACGATTTAATTTTAAACTAGTATGCGAACTAGCGTAAAGATTCACAGAAAATTTATCTTTGTAGTAGCTCATATTCAAATGATCTCATTTTACGTCAGGTTAATTTTCAATCAATAAATGTTCGTTGATTCTTCAAAACTTACTTTTATGTAAGTAAAACAAAGTGAAGAAGTATTACAAGCAGGACTTCGTAACCTTTTACTTCAGCAAACGGAGAACAACGGATGCGTTATGCAGATGCGTAATTTGAGATTTGTCGGATAAATGAAAAATAAAGAAGAAGAAATTTAGAAGAGTGGTTTAGCTCACTGATTCGACAATTATTACATATACATTGTGAATAGCTCCGTCTAAAGCTGACCAGATGATGTTTAAAAAAATGCCATCCACTTTCTTAGATAGAAACGGCATTATCACGTATCTCATTAGATGGATGTGCACGACCTTACGCTACTATCGCATGACTTATCTACTAAATTTTGGTCGACGCCACCTGCATTATTGCTATTCGTACAAAATTGGCTAAAGTTACATTCTTAATTTTTAAGTCCTTTCACTTATTCAAATGTGTGTCAGTCTCTGTTGAAAAAAGATGACATCCACGAAATTAGAGTCGATTCTTTGTTCGACTAATTGACCTTTAAATTTCTTTACATGTATGTATAAAACATTTAGGTATGAATGAATGAATTAATTAATCATTAATTTTACTCTTAGTGGATGTTTCTTAAGAATTTATCATTTTGTGACTAGTTTGTTAAAAAGTTTTTTAATATTTAATATCTTAATCCAAGTTGTAATTAATAGGCATTCATTTCTTTATGTTTGTGCTTATTTTTTTTTATTTTAAATTTATGTAAGACTCGACAATCTTATACAAAGTTATAAATTATCGCTGAAACAGAATCATTTGGATTTTTCAATTGATTTGATGAGCGAATAAATTCTTAAAAATAAAATTTGTTAAAATTTTTCAGACAAAAGATTGGATAGAAGGGATATCAAAGTAAATTAACAAGAAAAATATAATGAATAATAAAAATTTAATTTTTATTTTTAGATAACCATTCGTAACTAAAGTTCGGTCAGTATTTAAGAGCAAACTTAAATTAATGTAATGCATTTTCAATTAAATAATTAATAAATTTAAATCAATCTTTTGAATATGTATTATCTGACTCTTTGTTTCTTGTAAAAAAAAGTTCTGTTCGTTTTCTTAGTGTCATAAGCAGTGATTAAATAATAAGTAGTTTTATGATTGTATTAATCTTATTAGTAATTAACATTTGTATTTACACCCTTTTAAATTAAATATATATTCATAATAAATTTCACCCTATCAACAGACTTTAACAATGAAATGTAATTGAAAATCGTAAAAGCAGAAATGTAATAATTAAAGCAGGTAATTGTATAATAATTATTCTACATCTCTTTATAAATTTAATAGCTATTATTAGAAACACAAAATAAAATAGAGTATTTTAATGAGGAGAATAGGTATAACAAAACTTTTATAAATACCTACATTATAATATTTTGGATAAAATTCTAATTTTAATAATATACAATTAAAACTGTTTTATCACTAAAAATATAGAACTTTTTTTATTTAATAATTATTTATATGATTAAGAATGCTTGTATATTAATAAAAGAATACAAATGTATTGATTTATTCAAAAATTTGCTACCGTATTTTAGCATTTTCCAATTTTACAATATTATATATTTACATAAATTATGTATCATCAAAAAGCATCTTGGTAACTAAATTAAAAAATCTTTTTAAAAATTTCTAAAAAAAAAACTGATATATTAGTAAATATGAATTTGATACTTAAAAAATGAACTAAATGTAAATAAAAATTTTCTCTTAATACAAAATTTTCAATATCAGTAATATAAATATAAATTACGATTAAAGTGGCATATTTGTTGTATGATTATTTCAAGACAAATGTCTGCACAGAATGACTTGTAATTGAAAAAAATTGCATTTTTAACGATACGTGTTTATGTGATTTCAGAAGAAGCTTATATTTTGATACAGGCTTGTATCATTATAATGCAATATCATGTCAATATTAACGGGTTGTATGAATTTCGATTACTCGACGTAAATTAGCTGCGTCGGCAAGATGCGAGAAGCGCGGACCAATTAATATAGCCGCAATGGAAGCAAGAGAATATAGTTTCTTTAGAAGTTATGCATAGTATATTAAACTTGCCAGAAGAAAATTCCGTTGAATTTATAATATGATTAAAATTTGAGTAAAATACGAAACTTTTTTTATCGTAATTGTCGATGCTCATTGCATTTCGTCGTGTTTCAATATAATTTGAATTTTTCGTTTCGTTAATGATAGTAATATAGAAAATTAAGGTTTCTTCCTTGGCCATTAATAGTAATTATATTTCGACAATAGAGCAACAATGATTTATTGGTCAGTTCAGAATAAAAATTTATATTTTGAATAAACATTTTAATGAAAGACAGATCGTATAAATTTATTATTTACGCGTTAAATCGTTTTTTAATGACATCAAATAAAAGGCTTTTTTAACGAAAATGTCTCGCAAGACTAAGGGAAAAATTTTTTCTCTCTCATTTCCCTTTAAATTGTAAAAAAAATTAAAAGGTAATTTATTTTTGCTTGTGCCTAAACGTGCGAGTTTTTAAATATATTAATGGTTTTATTTCCCATCTTAAACAAAATTCTGTAGCAATAAATTTTTCAGAAAAATATTAAATTCTTTGTATATAAATAATTTTTACAAAGTATAATTTTTCTAATGATCAAAATGGAAGCTATAAATCAGTTATTTATTATTAGTTAATTATCAGTTAAAAAAATTTTCAAGTAATTTATATTTATGTCTCGTAAAATTTATTATAACTTCTTGTATAACATATGATTTTACTTAAGTGAGAAATACGTTTAAAGTAATTTTCAAAAAAATTCTACAAGATTCAATTTCATAATTTATTTTTGTATTTCTAATGTTAAAATTACATAAATATGTTTTATTTGTATACTAAGCACTTAAGTTTAAATAAACACCAAATTCTATACATTAATTTAAAAAAAAATTTTTTATTGCAAAGCAATATAATGAAACAAATATTTATGTGAAAATGTATGAAAACATTTTCAGTAAAGAAATAAAATTTATAATATAAAAAAAATTCTTAATTTAAGTGATTTTTTTAAATTTTATTACATATCAATAGTTTTCTATAATATTTTAATTTTACTATTAGGTCATTTAGCTTCAATCAATAATTAATGTCTCATAGGCCATTATGAAAAAATAGAATTTAAAAAGAAAAATATAATTTTTTTTTCTCTTATTTAGTTAATAAATATCATTAAATTCATTGTTAGTTGATTTTTTAATATAATACATACGAGCTTCTTTGCAAAACATCAAGCTTGAAATTCTAATCGCGTGTAGTATTTCTCATATATATGGACTCCTTAGTGTCACGCGTGCATGTAATATGGGATGAATATATTTTTCAACTTGCTGTAATGCATAGTCTAGCACTTCGTCATTCACAACATCTTTTGAAGAGTAGTAAGATCTGCTGAAATTTGTTCTACTCGAAGGAGTAGTTTATTAAAAGTAGTTGATGCTTATTCTAGGTTTAAATGCTTATTGAATTCATCGTTTGCGAGCGCTCCTTTTGTGTTTACGCTACATTACTTCTAAAAAAATCCATGCCATCTTTAAGATACACAGCTTCTTCCAACATTTGAGAGTTGTATCTTTACGAGCATCTTTTGAAATATTTAAGAACAAGAACTATGAAAAAGAGGCACTGAGAGTTCGATTCAAAACCTGTTTAAGGCTGTATGGATTTGTAGAAATTTCCATGTTTATAGTATATGTTTATATAAGTACAAATTCAAAATAGGAGAACGATTAACAGTAGTAAGCTTATTCAAAGAATAATTAGACCTTGTATAGTTTATTTTATTTCAATTCGTTTCACGAAAGAAGATTATTTTTTATCTTATTTTTAATTATTCGTATTCATTGAAATGATTCGTCTATAAAGTAAACTAATTAGAAGGATTATTTCAATAAAAAATTATTTAAAGGCAATAGGATCATGGTGAAAAACTCATTATGGGTACAGTCACATAGATAATTATTTATTGTATGCATTTCAACATGAATTTAAAATAAATCGTCCAAGATTATCTATTCAAATTTTTGAAAATCACAAAAAGTTATTTTTCAATTAAGCATATTATTCATCCAATTGAAAAATGTAAGTAAAAAATTAATGATAAAATTTATATATCTTAGACAAAAGAATGTAATTATATTATTGAATTTGAATGGATAGCTTTGTTATTGACGTTGTTTCATCGAAGAGAAATTAAGTGAATGGTAACACAATTATTCGATATATTTTTAATTAATGCACGAAAATCCATTTAAAATCATTAGTTTCAAGTATTTCTCTAATAATTAAAATGTGTGAAATGTTGATAATGTGAAGGCTTGTTTCACACAATTTGTGATGCATATTAATCTGCAAGTTTGTGTATCATATCAAGTTCCGAAATGACTCCATTGGATATATTTAAAATAATCTTATCCTCTGTTATCACAATTATCCCATATGTAGTATTGAATTTAAATCTCAAAAAACATACAGTAATTGTTAAAATTATATTATACTTACAATATTTGTGTAATCGAGAAGTTGAAGCAATTTTGTTATTTTTTTTACAGAGGTTCAAGTAAGAAAAATGGAAAATCGGTTGAGAAACCCACAAATTTCATTAAAAGAAAGTCATCAGAAAGTAAATCCTACACTTAATACGATTTTTTTAATTAAACCTTTCTTAATTGCGTTTGAAATTCAACATGTTGTATTCAAAAAGGAAATTTTATATGTACTTTTATTAACATGAAAATCCGAAAGATTCTAGATACCAAATCCAATTTATGAATTTTCGTTTTTCCTTATTTAAGGAATTATTTTATTGCTGTACTATTTAGTTTAAGAAGATAGAACATACATATAGGCTAAAGAATCAATTCTATAGTATAAATAAAAACAAGATAAAAATAGAAGAATATGAAGATAAAAGACAATAATTTGGAAATTAAATATATTTTATTAATTTGGAAAATATATATATATAAACGTAGATTTTTACAAGTACTCATGAATATTATTTTCAAATGAATGAATTTATTTTGAAATATTTCAATCATAATTTATGAATTTGTGTCGTCTTAACGTTCATAAAAATGTATGAAATTTTGAAAACGAATATAATCAATTATGATAAGTACATATTTTATAAAAAAAACAACGAAATCATTGTCAGATTAGAGAAAGAACTTAAATATAAATGTATGGATATAGCCATTAATAAAGTAAATAATAAATGTAATATTATTGAAAAGTAGTTCCACTAATTCGTCCAGCTTGTTGCATACATAAATTACGTTTTTCGGTTCTAATTTTTTATTTTTATTATTTGTTACTATTTATTATTAAAATATGAAAGATTGGCATATAAGGTGTTATTATTTTTATATTATTATATTTTTATATACTTGACAGCTATTAGACGATGTAGTTTCAGCTGCCTAGTTTATCGATTAGACTTATGTTTTTCTTGAACTTTTTGAAGCCTATTTCATCCTCTGGCGAAATTTCTCTCCAATTTTGACAAATTTTACCATTAATCTTGTTTTGGACTGTATAATAATCAGCTTTAACGAACACCAATATTATCGAAGCTCGCTTCCAATGTATCCCATCATAAACCCAAGATGTTATAATTCGTATGATCCAGTAACTCATTTAAAATAGCGATTGAAATTGGCGAATGTCACTAAATACTTCGATTGCCACAAAGTCACGTCATTAGCACGCCAACATGATCGTGCGTCGTCACGAGCATATTGCGACAGGATCAAGGCGTCATGTACGATCATTACGTGACTATATGCTGAGTGACACCCCGTTTTCCTATTATTAATAATATTAGAGTATCGCTTTCTAGCTTTTATATCTATATTTTACAGCGTTTTAATAATCATTTTAAGCTCCTGTACAAATGTATCCACTTAAGAAATTTGCTCAAGAAACACAGTAAATCAATTTCAATTTTAAGCACTTGATAACTACTTCATTTTTATCTTTAAGTACTTGATAATTACGTCACTTTTAATTTTAAACACTGGATAACGTGTTCAATAGTGTATTTTAAATGTTTCATCTTATCTATAGTAAAATTGCATTTACTACAATCTTAATCGAATCATTGCAGAATATTATTCATTTGATTTCTTACAAATCAAATATCTTTCACCAAAAAATTTTCATCGAGCAACAATTAACAATTCATTTAATATATAGTTTTTAAACCTGCTATCTGGGGAAGATTTTTTATTGGCTTAATATTTTTGCGTTGTCGTGAAATTACTTTTTATCTTTGTTTTATCTTTCAAATATAACATTCAATTGAGTTTCGAAATCGAAAATACCTAATTCTATCTAATTGTTCGAAATAAATTTTTACATTATAATCATTTTCTATATAAAGATATTAAAATAAAATAATACTAATAAATTGTAATTAAAATTTAATAACAAAATTAATGTGCTCGAATTTTAAATTTCGCCATTTGTATTAAAAAAAGAGTTGTTTACTCGAGTCTAATAATTTTAAGTTGTTTTAGGTACAATATGATCAAATAAAACAATATATTTACGATATGATATTAAAGTCCAATTTTCCAACATATTTATTTTATAAACGTTTAATGGTCATTTATTTGGTTTCTAAAATTTAATAGCTCGAAATATTATTAAATTAATTGTTAGTTTTTATTTTATATAGTGTTTAGTATTAGCAAGTGTTGATTATTAAATAAATTCAAGAGTCGTGTTCAATACAGCTACTTTTTTAACTTCCAGTATTACAATCAGTAGAGATAGAAATGTTATGGATCCTGCACTTGACAGAATTCAAATTATCTGAGACGAATGAAAATATAACGCTTATTCCTGCTTTTTGAAAGATCTTCAATATTGGTACAAGATTATTCTTTGTATTTTTCTAATTTAATTGCTGTACCATATTATTGCTTATCTAATTCGAATAACTACGACAAATACTTAACGATAAAATTCATATTGAATACTAATTTGAAATTGGCGATTGAATTTCAATATTTATGTATAATTAATATAATATTATACATAATTTCATAAAATTGTTTAGCTTAGGAATAAATAATTATAAATTGTCAATACAATTTTTTGGTGCTACAGAAAAAAAATGGATGAATTGTCTCTGTCCAACAATATTTTCATTATGTATAAATAGTAAAATATGTAATGATCCTTACCATAAGTAACACCGATATTATTCTTCTATATTTCATTATAAAGGATATTGTTTTTTTTATTATATTTTATGTATTGATGTTATATTTCTGTATTTTTTTAAGGGAATTATATAAGTGTAATAGGACGTTTACTGTCATACCAATATAACAGTACATAATATGAAATTTTAATATATTATTAGTTAGTAAGATTTTTATAATTTTTCAGAACAGATCTTTTGATTTCAATACTCTTATTTTTAATTTTTTAATAAATTAATAAATCACATAAAAATGTAATATGAAATGCAGTTTTTTAAAAGGTTATAATGAGAATGCGGATAAAAATCAGCGATCGATACATTGTGATAATAAATTGAGATTCAGTAATAGCTACTATAGTTTTAATTACTGAATATAATAAAAACAATATATTCCAAGTATCCTATTTTAGCATGAAAATGTTACAAATTATCATCGTTCATTAAATAAGAATTCGTAAATCCTAAAATTAACTAGTTGAAATCTATTAAAATTTTTTTTTAATTTTACCCCTAAAATTTAAGATAACAGAATTTCGTTCTAAAACTTTTTGGAAAAAAAGAAAGACTAATGTTTAAAAAACGTAAAAACTATCTTTAATGGATAAAATGTCATTTTTTTATATTTGATATATATATATAAATTTACTTATTTATATATATGTGATAAACCTATTTATTACACTGATATTCGCTTTACTTAAGTTTATTTTTTATACTTTAATTTTTCATACATCAGATTCGCTTTTATTTAATACTTCATTTGTCTCCATTCAATATAAAGTAAATTTGTTTTTATCCACTATTCTATTATGATTATCAAGTAATATTCTTCTAAAATTTTACAATTGTCTTTCTATTTTCTGCCAAACCTTACGATATTCCGCAAAATTATTTTTACTTTTCCAAATTTTTCCTCGATTTTTTCTAAAATTACTATATATACTTTTCTCACTGTTGATGCTGTATTCTAAAATAACTGTTTTTTTCTATTAAAATAAAAAATTTACCATTTTTATTTGTTTTTCATGCTTTTTTGAATATTTCATCTATTTTAATTTTAAAATTTATATCTATATAATTAACAATTACATTATTGTAAATCAAATTTTTTTATAGATTTATTCTTATAACTTTGATAATATAGTTATTCATTTACAAAGTAGAATTATATTAATTATTTCAATTTTCCTTTATACAAAGTATAGATGTAAGTAAACTATAGATATTTGAATATTCGAAATTAAACTGAGTTGACTTTTAATCATTCTTATGGATAATAATATTTTATCGTACACGATACTGTAAAAATACGTTACTACTGATCTATACTTTTAATTTGCATTTCCATTCATCATATACTTCATACGCATACACACATATGAATATTCTTTTTTTTTGTATTGTGTATACCTGAACCATTTTAATAGGGAATTCTAGACTAACATTATAACGTCTATTTAAAAGGCACATAGTCAATCATAAAAAAATGAATTTTTTTTCAAGAATAAGATTTCTATAACTAAATTAGCCCATGTTCATGTTATTTAATTTCTTACCAAAATTAATTCCAAGATCCAAAAGACATTTTAAAATATTGTCTAACATGAAAATTAATAAAAACTCTAAACGTAATAAAACATAATTATAAGATATAATTTTAGATTAAATGCTAAGTAATTGTATAGACTTTTGACGATTTAGAATATTTCTAATTGCAATTTTAATTACACAAACTATACTAATTAATTAAATTTAAAAATGTATACAAAGTTTCTATGTTATCTAAAAATTCTGATAACGTTAAAATGTATATTCCAAACAACTTCAAATATTACTTTTTAAAAAATTTTACTTTTAATACTAATTCACCACACGTTTTCAATGTTCTCCTTCTCTCTTAAATAAAAAAAAAACATTTTTAGTCAGCACGACTAGATTATTTTATAATCTTTTCCAGTATGATTTAATAATTATTTGTCACGCTGTGTTGGAAATAAACGTTATAGTTTAACAGAATGTTAAAATTATCAGCAGTTTATTAATCAGTTGCGAAATTTTAGAAACCTATAAAAAGCTGAAGATAATTGCAAAATAATTTTGAATAATATTCATTTTGTTCAAAATTATATTTAAATAATAATGTTAATACACTAAATTTTTGTTGCGTACACGTACTCAACAAGCAAAACTGACACTGCGTTTTGATAATTGATAATCTTAATTAATTAACATCTTATTGATTAATATCTAATTAATTTTTGATTTCCAAGGAAGTTGTTTTGCACATGTAATTTTACATTTATATTTAAAAAAAGCGAATGAAACAATTTTGCAAAATAAATAATTTATTTAATACATGAAAAAGGAAAGGCTTTTTAAATATATAAAACTTTTAGTCTTTTTTAAAATATTTCTATATACCTTAAAAAAATTTTTTTTTGAGAAGCAGTATGGATATTAACTTTCAAGGGAACAAATTTATATCTGCACAAGATGGTTTCTTTACGAATGAAAGTCATTCGCAAATTCGGAATGACTTGATACCAAACATTTTGCCATGGAATATACCCCACTGGACGTGGAGAGATTAAAAAAATTTTTAATTATATTTATGAACTATTTATAAACGAAATGTTGGACATAAGCAAAAATCATGCAATTGTAATGGCCAGGTTTAATTTGATAGCCTTTACTTAAACGCGCAAAATTATAGTCCTCCACGTGGAAAGTGCAAAAATTCTTTGATATGAAGATAAGTTTAATCTATGATTGTAAAGAGTCGTGGTTTGTGATTTTTCTCATTTGAACCATCAGCCAAGTCGCAATGTACTTCAATACGGGAGTGATAACGGCTCACTCAGTCTTAATTCCTAATAAAACTATCGAACATTAACCTCAAATCGGCACGAAAGATACATGCAAATACCGTGTGCGGAATATAAGGGCGCGTCTACGCCTGTGCGTGAGTAATCATTAGTTCGGGATGAATGTGCGACCCGAGGAAAGTTGTTAGGAATGCAAAGAAAAAAAGAGAAAAAGCTAAACGCGACCGCGAGTATAAAGCGGGTAGCGTTCCTGGCTCGTATTCAAGGCAGCTTCCTCTGGCGCGACGTATAATTTCGAGGCCGGTGCGTCCGCGTAATAGGCGAAGGCCTCGATCAAGGTGGGCGTGCAGAGCGGAGGCCGCGATGATATCAGGGTTCCGTGCGTCCGATCCGGGCAAGGGGAAAATCATCGGTCATTCGCAGTTGGCGCGCGAGCCTCGACGCCGGCGTAAAAGTCGGCGCTCCTCCGCGTCGCAGTGCGCGTGCGCGCGTTCCCCGATTCTCGTGCGGCACTCCACGTTCCAGAAGATCCGGTGGTCATCCGGTGTCGCGGCGCCGCGCCGACACAACGGCAAGATATCGACGTCGTTCGCGGCCTCCTCCTCCTCCGCCGCCTCTTTCTCCGCGTCGTTCTCGTCGTCGTCCACGTCGCTTCTAACCGCCGCTGCCTCGGCCTTGGCCCGCCGTGTCCACCCCACCCCGCCGCCGCCGCCGCCGCCGCCGCCGACCGATGACGTAACCCCACCTACGCACCGCATCTCCTGCCGCGGGACCTTGGGAGCGTCCGCGGTGGCGCCCGTGGCTCTCAGCACTACCACCACCGCGTATGCGAGTGCGCGCGACGATTACGAACGGGAGCGAGACACCGTCCGGTGCCGTCGTGCTGTCTTCCTGCTCGAGCAGCGGCCCTTCCCTTCTTGGGCTTCCAGGTACGTTCCATAAGAGTGCCGCGTTCGCGGCTTTCGCCTCGGCCCGGACCTCGGCAACCGCGACTCCTACCTCGTGGCCGGGCTTCGGGGGCAGGCGCGCGCCCGCCCACTCGGTCGGCTCCCGCCGTTTTCCGGCTCAGGGTGTCGGCACTTGCTCGGCCCGCGGGCTTGCAGCGATAGGGAATGCAAGAGAGAGAGAGAGAGAGAGAGAGAGATAGAGAGACTCGGTGCACGATACGTTTTGGGTTATGTGCCGCATGTGCACGCTTGTTTATAAAATTATTTTTAACTAAAAACTTTACCGAACACCTACGCATCGCTTTGGAGTGGGCTATTATATGATTTTACACTCTCGGTATATTTAGAAAAACGAGTTTTTATTTTTAATGCTTAGTGAGGATTCATCGAGTAAAATAATTCAGCTGTCTGCAGCTATTGTTTAGTATTTTATTTACATCGGTTGATGTTAAGCAACGGCAATTAAGGGGTTACTGAAATGAAATTCTTTCGTTAAGCCTCAAAGTACGATTTCACTATTGAGCATGGAAAATTAAAAGAAAGGCCTTGCTTATTTTAAACCGCCTTTGAAAACCAAAATTTACATAGTTGTTAATCGATATTCAAATATATTACATAACTTTAATTTGTTTACATTCGCCCGAAATTTAAAATAATTAAGATGTAATTGAGAATTGGTTACTTAATTATAGTCATTTCGTCAATAAAAAATATTGCTCGAAGAGTTTTTTTTATTAAGCATTTTCGGACACTAAGGAGAATTTAATGAAACGACTGCTTATATGCTTAAGCGAAATTTAAATTATTAGCAAATGATCTCGTAGTTAGTTTTAATTATATTTTTATTACACATAAATAAATTGCGTAAATTACACGACAATGCCAATGATGCATTTAATTATTAAAATATTATTTTCCGCATGTTTTTTTTTGATAAATGTTTTGTTTTCAGATTAACGTCTTGATTGTTTAGAATGGATTACATACCAGTAAGTCAGTTGTACGCTATTCAAAAAATTCCAGGCGAAACCCAGACGGAGAAGTTTAAGGAAATTGGCCGAATAGTCAGCTGTATAATACAAACCATTCAAGAGGAATCTGATTTCACAAGTGCTATCCAAGCTCAAAATGTCCCGTACGCTTTAATTCCTTTAATAAAGGTTCTTGTCGGTGTTAAAATAAAGTCGCATACATTTATAATAGACGCTTTGAAGTCAGACGATATTTATTTGATAACAGAGGCACTTAGGGCGAGATGGTTTTACGACGGAAGTTACAAGTTCATAACTAATTATAAATATTATTCTATTAATATATTGCCATTCGTTTCGATGAGCACGCGAAGGAAAATTGTAAAAAAATTGGCCGTTTGCTTGGGCAACGGACAGGTTGAATTGGCGGAGGATTTTTTTGATGGTTTCGTTGCTGCTTACGGTGTGCAAGAGGCCACGAATCTCTTGCCCGCCTGCAGGAGCGATTTCGTTTACAAAGCCATCGTTAAGCACAAAATCGTTTTATCGAATAAACTTCTGAAGATAATTTATCGCAAATATCCGGAGCTCGCTCTTAGTTATCTAAGGTTCACCAACCCATACGAGAGAAGGGACGAAATAGATCGAACTATGTTCAGGGTGATTGACATAAACGAGTATGAAAACTTTATGCCACTTCTGGTGAATAATCATCCGGATATTTTCGTGAGTCTGCAGGAGATTTGTCACACCTCAGGGCATTTAGGCAATAGGCGTACCATGATGTTTTTGAAAAACGCAAAATATATATTAATACAAAAGCCAAGAGATATAATAGAGCTGCTGCCTTTTAAACTAGTCTGCGACAATTTAAAAATCGAAGAGTTTGAAACCATGTTCGGTAATATATTGGAAGATCGATGGGATATGTTCAATCTTGACGAGATGCTAAATTATTTGGGCTACTATCCAGAAGAGAAAAGGGCAACTCTGCTGCGAAACAAAGTTATAGAAAAGTACGGCCATGATTTATATGATAAAGTTGAAAAAATGACATCTAGATTCTTATTGCTGTTGCCAAAAGAGGAGCGGTTTGTTTTAGCTAGGCGGATAATTGAAGTTCGCCATAAAATGGAAATATCTGAAATAGAAACGTCTTGGTGGTGCTACTTGCCAGTCGAGGAAGCGATTCCAGCTCTGAAACAGCAAATTAATAAAAATTGGAAATCGAGCAAGCGCCAAAAGCTACTCTCACAACTTATTTACGTATGTAAGCTCAACAACAGTAAAGAAGCACTGCTTGAGGTCATTAGATACATTGATGAGAAGCATAGAAATGAAAGATCCGATGTAATATGTTGCATGATGGATCGAATAACTCAAGAATTTGATTTAAACGAGTTCGATCAACATTACTGGATAATCTTATTCAGCATTATTAAGCGTCTAAAGTTGAAGAAGGGAAATGCAAGGGACTATTGGGTTCTGATAAAAATACTGAAAAAGAATGTTCATTACAACAGCAGTCACAATTTGCCCATAAATGCCATCATTGATCTTATTGTTGAGCTTTTCTTAGAAGGCCGTGTAGGTGTTTCATGGAAGTTACTCGAGGATGAAATACAATATGAAAGGAAATATTTGGATGCCTGTTTTAAGCATAATTATTGGTTGAATATGGACTACAAAAAGAACATTATAGAAGGCATTTATAGCTTTAACGAGCGTCACTCAATTAATGAGAATTCCACGATGAGGCTGTCGATTAAGAATTATCCGGATTTGTTGAAAGTAGTGGAAGAAACTCTTAGGAAGCAACAAAATGAACAATTGACATGGATTATATATACTAAAGAGAAGATCAAAAAGCACGAGCCAGAATTGTACAAGACTTGGTTCGCGGGTCAGGAGGATACTCAATACGAAATTTTTTACGACGACTTGTACTTTGACGAGGAAAAGGAAACATCGGAAGTTAAGGAGAAAGCAGTGTATCTTACGGAGGCTATAATTGCATTAAAGAGAAATTACAATGAGATTAAAGAAAACTGGACTCGTTATTACGAATGCTGTAAAAACGAAGTCGACTCGAAGAAGCGCAGAAGAGTCAAACAATTCCTCAAGGCTCTTCGGTGGTATCAGGATATCCCCATCAAGTTTGCGGAAAGATGCTTTGCGGAAAAAAATTTCAACATTCTGGGCTATTTGTTCGATGGCGTTACGTTTTCAAAACTGGCACTGATATTTCTTCCGAAAGAATTAGAAGTGGATCACAACATGAGCTACTTGAACGCTCTACATATAACAGCCGCTATCAGAAACACGAGTACGCCCATACCCATTGAATTAGTTCAGAACTATCTCGACGCACCTTATATGTATTCCTTTAAGAATTATATTAACGACGGGCTAAAATTATGGTCCTACGTATCTTACCGCACATCCTCCGACAAGATGATCGTCCTATCGAAGAACTTATCCAAATCCCGGCTCTTCACAAAGAGGCACGCCATACGCCTAATGAATGCAATGGCTGCAAGAAACGATCTGGTGGAGTTCTTTAAAGAATTATGGAAGATCGAAACGCACCCAATGATTCGGCAAATGCTAGCTGAAAATACGGGAAAACTCTTTGCTAAGAGACCGAGCAGTGAAACATGGAACTTAATGAGCAATTGCATATCGGGCCTTTCAATTAGCGACGATGATATTCTCAAAGATCTCATGGGATCCAAGGCGGTTCCAGTTGAATTCGCGTCTCTATACGTGGAACAGATATTAACGAAGCTGCAGGTCTTCGTACAAGAAGGAATGTCTAGTCATGATGCAGTTAAATTCCTCGATCAACTTTTTGAAAATATTAAGCCGGATTGTAAGGATCATTTAACCGAGGAATGCTACAAAGAAATCCTTTCGTACTACTTACGAAACGCCGATTTGGAATTCACTAATGCAGATAGATTTGTGGTGAAAGTTTATTTGAATCCTTCGAGTGTACATTTTGAAGAGAGACTTAAGTATCTGTCGCAGTTATTAAGCACAGAATCGAAACGATGGTACAGCTTAAGCATGGTGAAACAAAAGCAGTCGACGAACTTTGTGGACAATTTTGTACAAATTGTTGTGTACCAGGTTCAAAAGTTCAAAGGAAGCCTAAGACTCGTTGAAAATTTATCGAATATATTTTGTACTATTTTTACACCTTATCAACACGCATCGTCTTACATTATGTTATTTTTGTGCACTGAATATATGCGTGTCGAGCCGTCGTTCAAGGAATTCGGTTTATTAGTGAGCAAAAAAATTACATCTTTAATAGAGAAATACACGCCTGAATACTTTATGCAAATCGTGGAGTTGGTTAGAGAGTTCGTTTGCAATTTCAGCTTTTACGAGTATTCGACAAATATAAAGAATCGATTGAATTTTTTGGAAGGTCTGATCGAAGAAAGAAACATCCACGGTCTGATTATTGCAGCTAAATTATTAAATCAAAAAATTGTAAGCGAATACGATCATCAGCATTGTAAAATACTGCAGCAGTTATCGGATGTTAATAATCCAATAGTTCAGTCCCTGTTGTAATGCAATTATATTTGTAAATATTATCAAATACAAAGTATTTTTTAAATTTATAAATTTATTTATCGCGTAGGTATATATAATTTATTTGAGATTTAAGAACGTTTGCACAAAAATATGTGATGATTCCTACAATTTTGTGATAATGAAATTATGATAAATCACAATAAATGAATGAATAAAAATGCATTATGGTACATGATTTATTAATAATGACGAAACGAATATATTGTCCATTAAATAATATGAATCATCTATGTAAATAGATCAATATTTTATACCAGCAAAATATATTTTATTGTTAATGTATATATGTCGAATAATACAAAAGAAAAAAGAAAATGTACATGACATTAATTTGTAAACATTGAAAGTAATTGCGCTGTCTGTATACTGAGAAATTCTGAATCGAAAGTAATTTTTTGGTAGTATCTTTTGTTTTGTTAATTTTTAATGTAATCTGAACGTTTACAACTTTATTTATATACATCGTGCCCTAACATGATTGTGACATAGAATATTAATAATTGTACTGAAGAAGGGTCGCGTGAATGCAATTTAATACAAAGACGAATTACAGTAATCATTAGCTATGAAAATTTCCTTACTCACATGGTGCGTATAAAGGTGTATCTGTATGTGCGAAAATGCATGATTTCTTCATTAATCTTAAAAGGAATTACTTTCTACGATAAAGTAATTTATCGTCTGAATCGAATTCTATAAAAATAGACAAGAAAATTGTAACACCAGATGACTATGTTGATAATATTCGTATAAGTGAATTTAACGTTATACGAGCATCAAAATTTATTTATACGCGTACGCTAATACTCAGGAATAACCGCGTGAGTAAACTCATGCCAAATAACTTATATTCGTAGCTATGCGCATTTTATATACATATATAAAGAATGTAAAAGAAAAAAAAACGGCATCTGCATTAATGAAGCGATAAATATTTATACTGCAAATCGCGAGTGGAATTTTAAAGCTGTATAAAAAAAAAGAAGAGGGTTATACGTTGGCACTCACGTGTTGGATCGAATCCAGTGACAAAACTCGGACAGGGTGTGTAGGCCGTCGTTCCCGCGGGCGTATTTGGCCAACACGACCAGCCATCAAAAATTGCCGGACAATAAGGTTCTGCAGAGAGCAACAAAAACAACAATGATTATAAATTAATTTGTCTCGGCTTATGGGCGAGTCGACGAGTGAAAACAAAACAATCAATTGTATGAAATCATTTTTTTTTTATTTCAACCTTGTATCGCATATTGCGTTATGTAAATAATATTGGTAAATATATAAATAATTCTTGTCGATTTCTCTGTTTTAATAATCGTTGCGCATTATTTCTTCTTTTATTTGTCATTTCATTTAGGTGTTTTATTAACGCACGATAGAAACGATCGTTGAACACATGTATGAGAATTGATGAAATATTAATGATGAAAAACATTTTTCTTCTTTCCATCGGGATCGTTTTAATATTATTAATTTTAAAAAGGATTTTTACAGTAATATAGTAATGAAATAATGTCTTGTACAGAAATTTCTTTGATAAATAATTATAAATAGTGAAACTTATCCTAAGATATTATTTTTTTTTTATTTTAATTATTACATAATTATATTATAATATAAATTATATAATATCAATTAATCAACACAATCTCGATAAATAGAATTTTTATATCCTTACTTGTGAGTAGTGAAATCAACGATTTGAGTCAAAAGCATTTTTCATACTAAATTTAAATAATACAATACTTATCAAAAAACTCAATCCATAATATTCGATTAAATTTTGTAATCTAGAAAAATAGACGTTTAGAATGTTTCGTCTCTCAAGAAGAATCATTAATTTGAAAAAATAATAATTGAATGAGTTGTAGAAAAATTGGTCAACTTCCTAAAAATAGGCTTCAAAAAAAAAATTTAACAATTTTCATTTCCCTTAGGTATAATTCAAATATACATATGTTTATGTTTATAATCCATCACTTTTGTCCGTAGGACTACGTTAACCATCAAACAAAGCCTTTTATCTTCTGCGCAATAGTTGAAAATTGTTATTGGCAGTTATTTTAAAAATAAAAAGTACACGCAACGAAAGGTATTGGAAATGAGGTTCTTTCATTAAACTAGAGGTCTTTTTATTTAAAGGATTCCATCAGAGCAAGATAAAAGTAGATTATCCTTGACAAGTGATGAACGATTGTTCGATGGCGAGGTGAATGAGCGACCGGTTAAATAAGGGATGATCGCGTTATGGAACGACTTGTTGATATGGGTCAGGATAATGACTACTTAACGCTGCCAATTGCGTATCTCGGATGATAAAAAGTTTTTCGAGCGATGCTTAGAGGAAATATTCTATCGGGCCGTAGACCGACTCTTGCCTGTAGGCAAAAGGTTAAGAATTATGGTAAACTGCCGCTTGAAATTTTGTGTCGCGATGTCTTTTAAATTGCACATTATAATGTTGCTGTGCAATCAAACATTAAGTGGCAGTTAAAAAGAAAATTTATTTTTTAAAACATTAAATTCTAATTCGTTTGTACATTTTTTTGTGCATTTAATGCGAAGAATTATTTTTAAAGCCATCTTGAAAACATGCGATGGGCATATAAAATATTAGCCGCGTCACACTTATTAATTGTACACTAAGCGCTTTATTTTACTAAATTATTTGCAGCTTTATTCATTTGTCAAAACAATTAATTCAGTTATATTTCAATCTACGATTGCAATGATAATTATGCAAATGTATAATACTTGTGCGTTTAATTATTAAATAAAGTTAAAAATACCGATTGTATTTCCATTAGGTTTGCGTTAAAAACGCATGTTGTGGCAATTATTTTTGCCTACGTGCGATTCATAAAAAAATGACGAAATTTGCAATGCAAATTGTACTGTAACTAGTGTCATGAATTGCATGAAATGAATAAATTTACAGTAAAAAAGAGATTACAAATAAATAAAACTGAGTTTCCACACGTATAATAATTACCGTATACATTTCTCCTCCAAACCATTGCCTCCCTCGCGCCCCTTTTCCTACTCCCCGTACAATTTCTTACTCGCTCGCTGTCTGACAGCCTATCCTTTTATGTCCCTTGCTAACTAGCTTTTCTTTACCTATTTATTTGCACGATTAATTCATTTGATTTGTTACAATTACATTTTATTACAGGCTACTCAATGCAAAAGCTTGATTGATGGAACTTAAAGTGACCGATGGCTGTTTTGCTCAAAGCTAATAATTGTCGTAAAATTACAAATAGCTACGGAGTTCACTGTGTAAAGAACAAAGTGTTATCGTACTCGCTATCTTGAGTCTTTGACTGATCGAACAGAATATGCTTAACTCAGTACAGAAATCAGATGATTGGACTTATAGATATCGAAATTACAATAGTAGACGAGATTTTGTTACATTTTTTTATCATTACATTAGACATTTTTTAAACAAAACTCATACAAAAGCACCGCTTTGAAAGATGCGACCTTTTTTCTATTTTGTAATATCTTTTCTTTTGTGGAACGTTCGGCAGTTATCCAATTCATAATTAATGAATGGACGCGATTAATTTACTGTATTATTATATTAATTAATTTAAGTGTACACGTGTGTTAATTAAAGTTAAAATGTATTACATAAGAGTATTTTCGTAAAAAATCTGTTCCCTAGGCATTTTTATTTTAATTTTATTGCGTTTCAAAAATAGGCAAGCAATTGCATTGTTATCTTTAGTGAAAATATGATTGTACATAAAAACATACATAAGGAGCTAGTAATAAAAAAAATTTTTAAATGATTTGAAACGAACTTCCAATTAAGAAACAGCGAATAGTGCACCACTTTTACATTGTGTTCACTGGTACAAATCCTAAAAGAAAAGTGGTGTTGAATGTTCTGAATTTCTTTGAAACAGGCCTATAGTAATTTGTACCGATTAATCAATCTCTGCTAGTTTTTTATTTACTGAGGAGTAAATGCAAATCTAAAATAGTGATTTGTATAGTGTCGTTCGTATATTGTAAGTGGCATAAATTTAATCATTAAAAGTGGAGATTTTGCTAAAAACACAAGCGCATAAGATAAACGAATCATAAATCCTGAAAATGTATTAAAAACAAAATTAAAATAAGATAGAAAAATATTAAAATGCTTACACTTTCATGTTTTGAAATATGAAATGATGACAAAATATATATTGTACTTGCTTCATTGTTAAATATTTATTATAATCACTTATTCTCATGGATTTTCACTACAGATTCTTCATTACGTGTTTATGGGTACATTACATACATAATTTTATACAATTGTTTTATTTTCTAATATGCATTAAAAAAAAACATAATTTTCTAAAAACAATGACAATATGAATAAGTTTAAAAAATTAAATTGAAAGTTGTGGTCCCTGGTGTACCATGGGGGAGATCGTATGAATTAATTTTAAATCAACGAAATGAACTGTAAATTTAGAATGCGTACATTATAAAAAAAAAATAAATATGTATTAAAAATTAATCATATGATTATATATTTATCTTAAACACTAAGTTGGGTAATTTAATAGTAAAAAATATAAATTAATCTGCTTTATATACAATGAAATAATAATAAGCAAAAAGTAGAAGTTGATTTCTAACAGCTTCCAACTTTGATACTACTAAAGTAGTAAAATGGAACTTTACTAATCTATCATTAAACTTGCATATGACATATAGCAATATTAGAATGAAAAAAAAGTCAGTATAAAAAAAATCGCAATTGTAGATAATTAGTCTAAAAGAAGAAATATAAAGGATTTAGGCTAGTAATTAAATAACAAATTATAAATATAATACAATTAAGAGTTAACGCCTACATTTGAATGATAAAATAAATAAAGCGATTTGGTGAAAAAAGCTATTGTATAATAGTTGTACCTGTTATTGGAAAAGTAAACGAAGAAAGACTGAATTTTATTACATTATTTTATTTTTACGTTTATAAGAATTGCATAGTAAATTATACATATTGCTTTTATGTTTTTATCAATTTTACTAATTTGTGTATTTTTGACAATTTATTTTATAAATAAGAGTTTTAATTTGAGTTCATTAATAATTATGATGAAATTTTTCGCTTTTGTTTGTTAAAAATTCTAATCTCTATTACTATATTATCGTTTATTTGCATTTAAATATCGTTTTTAAAATATAATGAATTGCGTTTAAAATATATATGTATATACATTTATATGGTATTATTTGGCACGATAGCATATTCATTATTGCAATTAAACCTATCAATTTAATAAAATTGATATGCAAAAATGCTTTTAATTATAATTTTTTTATTTTTTTTACTTTTGTTTTTATTTTCTAATTCATTGAGTAAGGTCGAGTTGAATTTAATTGATGTGAAACAATATTTTTTTCACTTTTGTTATGTATTAGTTTTATATATGTTAGAACAATAACGAAGGCCGTCGATTAATTATTGATGTTATTTTCCGGATATATAATAATGAAATGAGGATGATTATAGGTGATTTAATAGATAGTGCTAGAGTCACTGAAAAGGTAAACAAGGCTTTTAATATAGTAAGTATAGTTTTTTGTTGTTATACACGGTTGCAGTAAAACAAATATTGATAACAAAATCCGCGCATCTGGATCGGTAGTGTATAAAATGCGAATAAATGAGAAAGAGTGAGAGATGGAGAAGAATTTAGGAAAAAGTTAAAGCTCGAAGAAGCGGAAGAGACCTTTAATCTACTCGAAACTTGCACTTTCTACTAAAGTCAGAATTTTCCTTTCAAGCATCAGTCCAGCTCTTTGAGAAGTTGCACTGGTTTGGAATTTCCCCCTGTTTATCCCCTGCTTATCGCCGCTACTAACATTAGCTGCAACGGGATTGACAAAATTACACGGGACATCATCGACCTTTATCTTAATTTTCGAACCTCGTTGTATAAGACACGTCCTGTCTCAAACGACGCATTAACGAGATTTCTGGATAATGGTTACTGGAAACCCGAAACTATTGTAAGAAGTACTTCCTTGTCATCAACGAGATGAGGTGAAGTAAGCTGACAGTATTACTCACATGCATTTCTTGTTCGTCAGGACGTATCGGCCATTCTTGCAATTCGTACTCGTTTAACAACATTCGATAATTGCATGGAACTACGTCCAGGCAAAAAACCTGTAGCTTTGTTATTGTGAGAAATTAATTGAATTGCGAAGGACAAACTAAGATTGAGTTTTAACAGTAATGTTATACTTCAGGCTTCAAGTTTAATTGAAGGCACTTTACTTTAAACATTGTTTTATTAACAAAATCTCCTCAAGTTTAAATTGTTGAGTCTCTTTGTTGGGTCTGTTTTGATTTTACATCAAATAAGTAAGTATACGTTCAATTACTAAAAAAGTGATAAAATATGAAAAAAATGTTTTTTTTTTGTAAATATTTTATTTCTTAAGCTACAGAGAGCCTTTAATCTAAGAACATTTAAATATACTTAGAATAACGTAATTTTCTACATGTATTTTTAATTAAACTCATGGAATTTTAAAAAATGAATTCAAACTTTATTCCAATGCATTTCAGTACTGATAATTGAATAAATGTAACATATATTTTTTATTTGACGTAATTTAACCTGAAAAGTCATATAGAAAAGATTTTTAGATTGCTCAACCATCAGTCTATTTTATCATTGAACTGTGATTTAAACAATGTAATCAAACAGGGGTTATCTCTAGCAATATCTATCTTTATTTTTTGGCACTGTTCTGCCTCGGTATACTTCTATTTGTAGAAAATAAAAAGTACTGAGTGAAATGTTCATACTGGAGCTGTTAAATCGAAGTTTTTAAATACTGTATAAAACAATTTGTCAAATTAATTTAGTAATGTATTTTAAGAAATAATTTTTTGATTTTTGATGTAACTAAAATTAATATAATAATAAATATTTTACTTTCATGAATTTACTTTATATAATTAAAAAAATTTTTTTAAACAGTGTTTTAAATTATACTAAAAATAATCAGGAATTCCAAAATCTTATAATTATATGATATTATGTATTTTAAGTTTTACTATTAATGATTATACTTTTTATTGAATATTAATTTTTTAAGATGATCTTACCATAGTTTAATTTTAAAATTTATAACGTAGCTTAAATTGTTTACTATTTTTAAAAGGCATTTTGTAAAATTTAACATATTATTCATAATTTCAAAAAAAAATTTTTTATTTTAATCTAAAATTTATTATTTTGTTTATAAATTCTATATATATATCCGATTAGTTTAAAAAAATATACGCCATGAACGATCATATTTATATAAAATTGTAATATTATCTGTATTAACTTGTCATTATGTGATTTTGAAATTGGTGAATCTTGATTATAGAGATATCAGTGTAATAATTAAAATGAGTGACTCATTTATTTTTCACATAAATAAAACTGCGAATATCAAGCAGAAACATATATTGTTGTGTAAGTTTATTATTTTATATTAAAAAGTACAGTAATAGTTATTTGGTTCACATTTTTTAAATTATAGGAAAATGGTATAGATTTCAAATTACCTATGAAAATTATTTAGTTTGTTAATTATAGAAAAACGATTTCAGTATTTCCTAATCTTGCATCTTCAAAATAAAGAAGTAGAATTTTAAAGATAATTTTTTTATCAATAAACACTCATTAAGTATTAATACATTTATAAAATATATATGATTCTTGTACATATAGTAAAATTTTTAATTTTTAAAATTAAAAAATTTCTTTTAAAAACATATATTCATGCGAATCCAATAAAAATCATAAAAATGATAATAAAAATCAACAATATTAGATATAGAATATTATCTTTGAATACAATTACTTCTTCCTACGTCTATATAAACCATGTGATAAAATTATTTGATTAAATAGCAAAACTATTTTAATGCTACTAACAATAAATTAAGAAGGCTGTTGAATTAAATAAAAAAAAATTAAAAGTGAAAGTTTTGTTTTAATAATCTACAATTTCAGTTCCACATTAAATCTGTAATGTATAAAAGTTAAGTTTCTTTTATAAATATTACATTTTTTCAATAGCATACTCTTAATACAATAATATAAAATTATTTATTTTAATAAAAGGTTTTTTTTTTAATATATTCGTTATAACTATTATAATTATTAATATAATTTCAAAGAAAAAAATTATTATAAATAGTTAGTAAATTTAGATACTTTTTTTCAATTTAACACTTATAAGTAGAATTTCTATATAAAACAACAATAATAATTACATCATATCTGATTTACATTACAATTTCCGTGTGAAAATATAATTCAGAGAAGCAATAAAGTCTTCTTTGATGTAAAGAAAATATCTAGTCATTCTCGATTTACCAATAGTATGATACTTAAAGTTTTCAATGATCAGTTGACTCTCGAGTGTCTCGCTGATAACATCGAAGTTATCTGAAATTGTAAATGAAATTCCTCATTTCTTACGCTTAAATAATTTAATTAGAGTATTAATTATAGCTGTTGAATCCTACGAACTTAAGAAGCGTAAGTTTATTAAGCAATTAGTGCGAGTATTTGGTACAGTACGAAAAAGGGCCTCAATATACGTAATCGGCATAATAGTGAAAATGAAATTTAGTTATATATTGTCTGTTTTTATATTGCTGTCAGTTGTTGAAAAATGCTATTGCTATCGAATTCTCGCGATTTATGGATTAAGTATACGTAGTCATTTTATCTTCATTAATGAAGTGCTAAATGGTCTCGTTCAAAAAGGACACAAAGTTGACCTAGTTAGTGTAA
Organism: Kradibia gibbosae; assembly: GCA_018907135.1. Classification (NCBI taxonomy): domain Eukaryota; kingdom Metazoa; phylum Arthropoda; class Insecta; order Hymenoptera; family Agaonidae; genus Kradibia; species Kradibia gibbosae. The sequence goes on along the minus strand of JACCHX010000003.1, from coordinate 1,232,070 downwards.
TATCACATAATGAAGCACATCCTAACTATACACAAATAATTAAGCTACCCGAAAGAATTACCATGACAAGTAACGGCCTTACATATGACGAAGCTCATAATGTTTCGAAATCACTTGTCACAATAGCTACCCACGGCTCTGAAATCTGCGAAAACATCGGTAATCCAGACTTTTTGAAATTGGCATATAATCCTCCGAATGATCCACCTTATGACTTAATTATAAGCCATGTAAGTTTTTATCAGTATATTTACTATCGTGTATGAATATTTACATTTATAAGAATTTTGACTAGAGTAACGAAATAAAATGATTTACAAAAATACGTTCACAAAAATGTATTTTAATGATAAATATATACTATCGGTAACTGTAATCTATGAATTAAAATTAGTTGTATAATTCAAAATCAATCTTAAGAAAATAACAGATTTTTTATCTTAAAACTGCTTATTAAAACGTGAACTTCATCATAATCCTGGAATTAAGTGACCAATAAAAATTAATAATTTATATTATTAGTGACAATACAATATTAAATAATATGTAACTGTAATTTAATTATTCAATAATTTCTGTTTAGTAAAATTATAATTTTCCTGAAAATAATAAATGTTATTTCCATAAGACTCTTATTATTATCATTAAGCAATGTTTATCATGAATACAATTTTACATCTTAATTTTTATTACTTTTTATTATTGCTATCGTATGTAATTATATTTTTATAAAATCGATCTGATAGGGTGATTTTTTTTTTTTAAATGTTATTCAATGATGTTAAATTTACATTTTTAGATGATGCATTATACTTGTATTACAATTTACGGTCATCTTTGGAATATACCAGTTGTTTTAATAAGCACCACATCACTTTATCCCTGGATGCATGATGCAATTGCCAATCCGGAAAATATAGCGATTTCGTCAAATAACTTACAAGTCGATAAGTCAGGAAACAACTTTTGGGGCAGACTTCTTAATTTTAATGTATTTTATTATTACAAGTTTAACTATATATACAATTTGAAACGCCAGGATGATGTATTAAAGAAGTATTATGGAGAGAATGCACCGACTGCTCAACAGCTCGAGAGAAACGTATCGTTAATATTAATGAATTCATACTTTCCACTTAATGGCGTTAAACCTATGACGAAGGCACTTGTTGAAATTGGTGGTGTTCATATTCAAAATAAAGGTCCGGAGCTTACAGAGGTGAGATTCCAATATTCTTGGCTTTATAGTAGAGATAATATTTATTTCCAATATTAAAGAATAATTATTGTATCAATCGTATTATTATACATTTTCAAATATCTTGTGCTATTTATTATCGTTCTACTACTATTAATATTGCTTTATTTAAGGCAATTGATACCTTACAAAATACCTAGTAATGTATTTTTATAACGTTTTATAATTTATAAATTCCATACATTTTAAATGAAAATTTAGAGTATTTAGGGTTAATACTGTTTTTATTTTTTATTGAATAGACGAAATGCTTTCAAATGAAGTTACGGAAAAATAAAGTATTCTGATATACTTTTATAGATTTTTCATATATTTCATTAAGTAGAAAATTTGTTTCTTAGATATTTTTTTCTGGAATTAAAATATTGCGAGGGTATATTACTAAAAATATCAAAATTATACAACAAAACTTACTGAAGGACGAATATGTTAGTCTTTTAAAAAAAAACTTAATTCTTACTTATGTTACCATAATGATTATTATGATGAATAATTAAAAACAATAAATTGAAGCACTCATTATTTATTTTCGTTGGAATTTTTTAAAAAGTTGAAGCTAAAATCTAAAAAACAACAATTTCTTATTTATCATAAACATCTCTAACAAAGAAGTATTATTAAAGTACTTTTCCAATTTTGTATTTTTCGTAAAGTAGAATAATTATACGAAAATAAATAACAAATATCGTTGCCAGAGTATTATATAATATTTGTATAATTAATTTCAGAATCTCAAAAACTGGCTAGATGAAAGCACAGATGGTGTAATTTATTTTAGTTTTGGTTCAATGATACGAATAGAAACGTCACCTGAAGAAACTCTTCGCATAATGTTTAAAACTTTCAGAGATCTGGCTCCTACTCGAATTTTGATAAGAATGATGGATCCCAAAGTAATGACTGTAAAGGTTCCTAATAATGTTTTTATTTCGGCATGGCTTCCTCAGCAAAGAGTGTTACGTAAGTAAGACTTCTGCTTCCATATTATATTGTATCATTTATAACTTTTGCATATATCTATCATTTGCATAATGAAATTTATTAACAGTTCTGCTGTTAATAAATGTATTGATTTAATACACATCAAATACTCTTCTATACATGTATTATGTATCTTGAAGTTTCCTTTTAAAATCAATTGAAGTTTATAGTGTAAAAATTTTACAGAACATCCTAATGTCAGACTATTTATAACTCATGGAGGTTTGCTTGGTACACAAGAATCAATTTATTATGGTGTGCCCATGTTATGTATACCTTTTTTTGCTGACCAATTTACAAATGCTTATAATTACGTAGACAAAAAAATTGCTGTTATGATTGACATTTCTAAGATAACCCAAGAAATATTTGATAATGCTCTTAATGAAGTATTGAATAATCCTATTTACAGGTATGAAAACATTTTTACCAGCAATGTAAGATAACATAAAGCGTACTTTTATCTATCTATACATAGATTATTTTACATTCGAGGTCTTTATTTAAGTAAAATGTAATAATCAGCTAAGAATTGAGAAAATTTGAATAATGAAATCATTTTTTTTTATTTGTAATATCTCATTGCCTAATATTTGTAGGGATAACATGAAACGATTATCAAGATTATTCAAGGATCGGCCTCAAAGTTCAATGGATACTGCTATATTTTGGATTGAATATGTAATACGTAATGGAAAAGACTCTCTCAGATCATCAGCTATGGATTTAACGTGGTGGCAAGTGTCACTTCTTGATATTTATGCTGCCATTTTCGGGGCGTTAGTTATTATTTTACTATTGACAATATTATTAGCTAAAAAAATTATTTCCTTGTTATTAATTTGGAAAAGATATCTTTTAAAGGAAAAGGAACATTAATATTATATTTATTTATTTAAATGTAAGACATAATTAGTTTGATTTGTAGAAAAAATTATGAATTTTATTGAGTTGAAGGCAAATTATATTGCAATGAAAGTATTATAATTACCATAGTTTTTTAGTTAAGTTTCTTATAAATAATTATATATTATTATTACCGTATATATTTACTTTTACATTAAATAAGTAATATGGTAATAGTTTTTTTTAAAATACTGTTTTTTTAATATTTATAAAATTCGTGAGTACATTAAGAAATCGGTATTCAAAAGGATTAAAATTTTTCATTCTTTACTCTCATTTCTTATAAAATTAATTTCATAAAAACGAACAGAATAGCATCTAGCTATGTAAAGAAATATTATTTGCTTGGTTGATTTTTAATTGATTCTATCATATATAATAATTTTCATCTTTTTAAATATTTTTATTTACAATGTTTTATTAAATTTTTTATATAACAATTAATATTATGGATTATTATAATACATAATAAATTCATAATTTATATGATAGACGTTTAATATATTAAGTCTATCGAGCATTCCAATCATGTATGTATATGTATATTTTTTTAATGTCGCTTACATTAATTATATCTTTATTATTATAATATGTAATGTAAATATTTTTTGAAATTTTAAACCTTAAGAAGACAAAATTTTATTATACCTTCACCTACTTGAGAGTGTTTAATTTTTAATTTATTACAATAATTTGGACTCTTTGAAACTCTTTTTACAACACTTAACAGAACTTTATTGCACATATTTTAGAAAATGTTATTCGTCGTCTAAATTTTACTAATATCTCAAAGTGTGGGAAAGAAATTTTTAATTTAGCTTTAATTTTCACAATGTGTAATAGACTTTATCATTTAAATTGTACCATTTTGAACTTACATAAATTGGTATTGAGACTAATTTTTTACTAGTTGCCTATGAAAATAAAAGCTATAAGCTATTGTTCAGATAATTGTTTTTTGTGAATTATTTCCAATCAATAAGAATTTCATAATTTTCATTTGAATTTAAATTTATTAATTTAATTTCATTATCATTAAAAATCAATAATTTATGAAAAAAAAATGAAACATTTCATCTTTTAATAGATTGAATAAACAAATCTTAGATATTAAATGCAATGAATATTTTAATAAGTTTATATTTATGATAAATAAAATTCTAAAAAAAAAATTATTATTTTATCGTTTTTATTATTTTTATAAGTTAAATTTAATAACATTTAATTATTTTAAATATAAACTTTTTAATTTTTACTTTTGTAGAGTAGAGTAGTTTAAGTAAATTAAATTAGTCTAAAATGTGTTTAATCAAATGAAAAATATAATTACAAAAATTAAATTTATAATCATGAAAAATTATAAAAAAATATTAAATGATATGAAACTATTTTTTATAAATATATGCGTAAAATGATCTTACAAATCCGTGTCTATATACAAATAAAAAAGTCGCAATTGTTTGTATGAAAACATTTTTCATTGGATTTTCAGAGTTTATGTAAGTATAGTGTAAAACCACTTTTCTTACCAGTTTTTTTCTCTCGCCATTCATAATTTACTAGTTCTTAATATAGAGAATCTTTATTTTATTTATAAAAGCTAAAGATACATTTCACCTTCATATTATTTAAAGAACTGTTCCTTTCCATAAAAAGATTAAAAAACTTAAAAACAACCTAATTATTTTGAATAGAGGTCGTACTGAAAATTATTGGGTAATTCAAGTGTAAATAAATAAGTGAATCACATTTGTCATTTGTTGAGTATTTGTAAGCGTGTGAGTAAAATACATCCACAGAGTCATGTACTTTAGGCTGGGGAGGGGGGGAAGTTGTCATTTTGGATTTTGAACGTAAATATTCGTTGACCAGCTGGGCTTCATACCATTCTCTATTCCTCGAATCCTAAACTATTTCATATATTAGTCTTTCTACATAAATGTTCCTTCGATCTGTATTTAAATCGTAACCCATTGCGTAAATCATTGCATCTGAAATTAAATTGAAATTAGCTCTGCCAGTGGGAAATATTTCTATAGAATTTTATTATTTATTTCTTTCTTTAAACTACTTTTTCTATTCTATATTTTAAAAAATTGATATACAATTGTAAATTAAAAACAATGATAAAAGTATGCTTAATTTAATTTTATGTTATTTGAATGTTAAAAGGTTTGTCATCTTTTATGTTTCCTCGAATTTAAATTAAATTTCATTACAATTATTTTATGCTCACTACATCATGTACAACGTAATAACATAATGCTAAAGTATCATCGTCGTTAAGTAAAACATTATCGACACAATTATCGAATAAATAGTGGTTACAATATAATTTTCATTACACACATGTAATTAAATTAATAGATATTTTAATATTAAAATGTCATATTTATTAACAATATCAGTTAAGTGTTTTAGTATTTTCATAAAATCAAACCTTGAATGGGCGGCTTTAATATAATTTATGTTCACTGCGTTAATTTAAGAATCGGTGCAATATAAGCACATGAATAAAAATTACTTTTCTGAAATGAATTCAATGATTTTTAATAATTAAATAGAAATTAAGAAAAATATTTTTTTATACTGTCTTAATGTTTTTATATTTTAATTAATTTTTCTTTCAACGATATCTTTAAAACCCATAAAATACATACAGAAATCTTCAATTTTAATTAACCCGAGTCTTGTGTTGAAAGTTATTTATTACGTTGTAACTTTTAATTCATAAATTGAAAGTTGCTTATTTAAATTTTTATCACAAGTTACAAAATAAATTTTCAATATAATGTGATTTGATGTACTGTGTTGTATGATTTTAAGAAGCGTATCGAGCATTTGCTTTTTGCTTTACTCTGGTAGAAATTGAATTTGTTATTATTATGAGTAATAATGAAATATGAGTGGTAGAAATTAAATTTGTTATTATTTTGAGTAGCATTTTCTAATATAATCTAATTTAATGTAAACTGATATTTAATATTTATTTTATGAATTTAGAGAATTTATAACATAATATAACATGTAAGCTCATATTTTTAGTAGCGCTTGCTTAATAAAATAGGTAAGTAATGTCTTGAATAAAACTTTGTTAATTTAACTAAGGCTATTCTACAAAATACTGCATATAAATATAGCTTGAAAATGTGTACTAACCCAAGTGACGGAAGCTTTATTTACTTCTATTTCAAATCATTAAATTTTGTTAAGATCGTTCCGAAGAATATTATTTTAAAAGTACAGAAATCAAAAATGATTCTAAATTACATATTATAAGGTTTATACTGTTATTAGGCGTTTCATGATTATAATAAAAAATTCTTTAAAAAAATTTATGTATAAGTGTAGTGTGTAATTATAAAATCTTTTCAAGTTATAAATAAATCATTGTACTGATGATAATACTTAATAATTTTTTTATGAATCAATTAACATAAAATATACTATATGTATAGTACAATTATTTGTGTATTTTCTTTTTTAACAATAAACTCTAATGAGTTTGATAAATATTTACATCATAATGCTTAATGCTTCCATAATATATTATTTTCCTGATTTCTATGTATATTATAATGTCACTTTACTATAGCATCATTTTTAATTAATTTTGTACACACACAATGTCAACTTACTTAAATTACCTTGTAATGGTATAATTTCGAAAACTCTCAGTCAATTTCAATGCTTTGTGTATTTTGCGACTACGGCCATTAATACTGGTCGACGATCTCTAACATAGTCTTTATGCATTTGGAAAGCAGCAGATTCGATACCCTCGATTTCGTTCAAGTACTTCCCTTGATTTGTTTGGCATCGCGAGGATGCCCAAAACAATCGAAGCAATTAGTGTCTTTTTCACACCATCGTTCGACAGAAAACCGAACTCATATCTCAATTTCGACCGACGCTCAACAACGTGTTCAACTACTTAGTTTTTATCTAAGACATATCTTATCGTAGTGTGGCAGTGACATGAATCGCTTACGGTTATGTATTTGAATCTATTATGGAGTCAAAATACATCTAAAGAGAGATTCAATGGATAGAACCCGCAAAATGATTATACGCTGTAAGTAACTACGTAATTACATAATAGGGAACAAATACTTGCCAGTGCTCTAAACGTAAAATTGAACTTCGGATGCATAAGGGCATTTCAGGATATGAACCATTATTTTGGTAACTGCTATTTATTGAGACTGAATAGTTTTGCAATAGGTGACACTGAAGATAATAATCACTTCACAGCCGTAATCAGGACTTACGTGACTTATTAGGAAAATTTATCACTCAAACGGTAATTAAAATCGCGTCATCGTAACCAGCCATATTTGTTTTAATCCGGAAAACTATTACGATTTAATATTGCAATTCATATGAATTTATGATCCACTGCCCAGATATTTCGATGAAGTTCTTCATTATCTGCCTACTGCTAAATTGCGTTAATCGCATATTTCCCTAAGTTTATTATTCGATACACGTGACCCATTCGCTTTCTGCGATTGACTATTAGCTACATAAATGCTAATGCCCCTGGTTTGTTTGATACTCCATTTTATCGTGGATATAAACGAGTGTCTTTCGCGCGAACTAACGTCATTGTTCAGCTGCCTTAATAACTCGTACGGAAAGCCTGATTTTGTAAATGAAAAATTTAATTTAGAAAATATAAATGAAAAGTGTAAAATACCTCTTAAAAACACTTTCATTCATCATTCTTTCCTTCGAGCCTTCATAAATTTATTTGCTAGCATTGATCAATAATAATGTAATTGCAATAGGTTTTATCATGTTTAATTATAAAAACAAAATAAATCATTGAAAAGAACTTCTCCAACTTTCGTAAAAAGGTCATTTTGTATAAAATATTCTTGTTAATTGTTTTTGAATTTATTAAGACTGTTTTGATTTTGTACATAATTAATCGCGATACAACGCGGGGTGTAATAACGATAAACAAGCTCTTAACAGTATACCAGTTGTACTTAAAAATACAAAAGCATCAATATCGCAGAATCAAATGTGGGGACTGAGTTCTTTTTACTTTATACGAGCCCCGAAAATAGAAGGAGCTTTACGATGGCAGGAACTAATAGGGACGCCGAATCGACAAATCTCGTAACTAAGTCGCAGTTTCCGTAGCCATTGTAACGGCGGCATTGATAAGACGAATCCGACGCGGAAAGAGATTCGCAGGGCCCAGTGGTGACGCATATTCCGGAGCCACTGGAAAATCCTGCCCTTACGGGCTTTATCCACTAGCATCCGCCCGGAAGCACCCGTCACAAGTTGGCCAAATAAACTGGTAGACATTTTGGATTTCCCTCTCGGGAAGACCGAGCGAACGTCGTACGCCATAGGTGTAACTTCACGGGATGCGCGAAACGTTGGCTCTAATGGGCGCCGCTGATGGCGTGCCGTGGATGACTTTACTAATGCCGTGGATCGAGTGCGTAACCTCGTCAATGAGAGCAGGTTACATTTGCAGCTGGACTTTAGGGTTGCATTGTGGCTTTACATTGTCTTTTCTTTTACCCAGACGGTTTACTTTATTGCAAAATATCTGCATTCTCAAGCTTTGTAATTTATGGTCAAATTACGTTCTTTTTACTAATTTTGACATTATCTTAGCGATGTGTTTTTTGTGGCCTATTCCTTTTTAAAAAGCAAATATAAATTTAAAATAATACGACAAGCCTATATCAAGCAAAAATTATTTTCGTATAATTTAGATAATGAAGAATGAAAATTGAAGAATACTCAAATTATCTACAATATGATATAATGTAGATTGTGATGTAGATTATGATGTAATGCAGATATAATGAAGTGACATTTTTCCATAGTGTACCTCAGTGTTTTTATTAGCTTAACTTTAAAATAAAAAATACGCATCAACTGTAAGCTTAAAATAACAAGTTTGCTGGAAAATATTTATCAACATTCTTAATAAGCAGGTTTATTGACATTATGTAGTACTATTAAATTTTTAATATTATTTCAATTGTTAACTTTAAAATTTTTGCACAATATTTAAATACATACTTTCTTTTAATTTATTAGTTTAACATTATTAGTTTCTGGCATTTATTTACTTTATACATTCTAAGTATCGTATTCAAAGGTAAAAATTAGAGCGTTTTTGCATGAATTACTTTCTCTTTCAAATACTTAGCATAATTTATATATTACTATGCTTAATGTATTTTTGTGGTACCTCTAATTCCAATGTGACTGTATTAATTACTAACTAGTTAGAAATACATTCCATTTACATGAATGCTATTCATCCCTTGCAATTATTTAATTGTTATTGATGTGTTTAACTTTTGAATTTAAAATTAGATTATTTGATATGTCTGCTTCTATGCAATAATATGTTTCACTTTATAGAAAAGAGAGAATATAATATTACCTAAATTCATATTTTGTAAGCATAACATTTAATTAAAAATTTCATCTTTCAACATTCAAACTAAACGTTCTATTATTTCTTCAGTACTATAAAATAACTAATGTAAGCTGAGTTACAGATTTTTTATTTAAAAATAAAGTTATATTCAATAGCAATTTTTTACTTTTACTAATTTATATTTTACAAATTTTGTAAAATTTTTGTAGAATTTGTTTATTTCAATAAAAAATTAAAATACATTGAATTTACAATTTTCATAGAAATTCAGAATGTTTAAATATATTACATGTAAGTAAACATTTATATGTATGTACATATATTATATGTATATACATATATTATATGTATATATGTATATATATATATATATATATATGTTTATATTTAAGAATTGGTTAAACGCATTTTCCATAACATTTTAACATTAGTTAAATTTATCTTGACCGTGAAATCATTTTATAATATATCGAGAAAGTAAAGACAAATTTTTAAAAAAATTTCTAATAGTTACATTTATATGTATATTATAAAATGTAAATTATTTACCTGAAATATACTGAAAAAAAATCCATAATACTTTTGCGAATTAAAATTTATGTTGATATTTCGTTTGACATATTTTGTGTTGTAATTCGCATGTTTTTTTTTCTGAAGTATTATTTTATATTTATCGAAAGAATGGTTTTGAACGCCTGTATAAATATTTTATATTCTTGGACTATATGCAGTAAAAAGTACTTTTAATGTATCAGATTCTACTAATAAGTGGAATTCAATACTTTATTACTATAAATTGTAGATTATATTTGGCATTGTCATTTGTTATATTGAAGCCTAAGGACTCTATATTTCTTTCTTGGTATTTCAATTTTTTTATTAAAAGTTTTAGTATTATTGTAAAACGTTTTGTTACTTTCTATTTCAGCATCACGCATAAACATTTAGTTCATCAGATATGGAATTCTTGTATCGATTTTTGAAATTGTCACACGAAACAAATTCTCGCATAAGATTACACGATGTTGTTACATGCTATTAATTGAATAATGCGGGTGAAATTTTCAAATTACGTCGTGAATTTTATATAAAAAATTTAACTAATTTATAATTTATTAAAATACATGCTAATTACACGATTAATATTAAAATGCATTTTTTTCGCTCGGTGTTCTATTTAAGATAAAACTGTATACAATCTTTGTAAGAAAAATATTTAATAAGCGCAGTGCACACCAACTTTTTTAACTTACAATAATTTTACGTTGGTAGCAAAGTTTTCTCTTTTGCAAAAACAATAGCAGCCCCTTTATCCAATGACCAGGCGTTAGCAGTATAGGCACATTTCGAACGACTGGGCTAAAATTTAATTTTTACGATTGTTCAAGCTTTAACGGAGGAGTATAGAATTCGGCACTCATACTCGTCGCTATAACGACATTTGACGGAGACTCGTGACGATCGCTCGCGAAGGCCTTAACGTATGAAACGTTAAGCGAGATAATAGGAGCTCTCGTAGCTGCGCCCGTGCCGGAAGAACTTATCGGGAAATAAGAGCTCGGAGCCTTAAAAGTCGTGTGGCACGCATATTTCTTACTGACACAGGGCGCGTGTATCGCTTTTATCGATCTTTGCGGTCGCGCGCCAACTTTGTCCTCGGTAGGAGGGTCGCAGCTCCCGTAGAAGCCCTTTCGACCCATGAGCCCTACGCAAACACTCGTGGCCCGTGTTTACCGAGTTTTCCGAGCTAGAGCCGGCTCCGTGTTGTTTTGCCGTGGGCTGCGCAGGAGCCGAGGAACGGAAGGAAGGATCGCGGCAGCGATAGAGCGCGCGGAGCCCGAGCTTTTCCTGGGCCGATGAGACCAATCCGGCGACCGCGAAATTGATGCCTCCTCCGGTGATGGAACTTTCGTGCCGGGGCCTGGGGGAGGGGCTGCGCCCTGCCCGCTCGGTTAGTTAAACTAATTTATTTACGAGGCTCTTGAGATCGAGGAGTGGCATTAACATTATTGAACTATTAAAACACTTGAAATCGAAACTTGAAACATTAAAAGACGAGGTGAAATTGTAATTAGAGCTGCGCTTCTCCAGTCACTCGAATTGAATACTATTTGTAAAGCAAACGTGACTTATGGCAGTGCTGTGTTTATTATTTACGTATAAAAGTGCCAGGAATAAAATCTCCAATTATGCGTTAATACGTGAACAAAGTTACAAATGTCCATAGTAATGTAAAGAAAAAAAAAAAAAAAGAAAATTATAATTATTTTTCTTAATCGTTCTTTAACTTATTCGTATACATTTGTCAGTATTTTGCTTGATCTTTGCAGAACAAATTTTATTCAAAGTATAATTAGAAATTTACAATATAATTATTCATTATTATTGATAATATTATATTACTTATTTCAATATTCGTTTCTGTTCTAATGAATATAAAAATTGTAAATTGAACACTCGCAAAATGCGAAAAAAAAACACTTAATGCTTGAATGAAATTACAGTGAATGAAATGATATTTTCATGACTACTTTAATTGTTTTCAAAAAGGGAAGATGAAGTATTAAATGCTAGATACTAAAATTAACTTTCTGCAAAAAATGTTCTAAATTTACATAGAAAAAATGTTCATCCCCTAATAGTGTAAAAAAGAGTGTCTTATAGAGGAATTTTTTACTACTAAAAAAGTTGTCTTTATGATTGGTTGTGCATCGTGTTTTATTCGGGTGAGATATTTTTTGGAAGAAAATAAAAAAATACTGTGCACAAATGAATCAAAGAACTTATTGTTGGATAAAATTAATAAAGAAAATATTAATGAAGATAAAAAGAAAAGAAAATACAAAAAAATCCTTAAAACGGCATAGATTCTCCATAGTTCATTACCAAAAGTTTTATATGGTGTTTGGGATAAAAAATATTTTTAATATTATCATTATTTTCTGAATGCACAAATTCTGGTTTTAAAAGACTAAAGATAATCATTTGTCACTATTTTATTGATTTCTTAAGAATCAATTATATTATTGAGTCAAAGATTAATAAATAAATTTATAAAATGCCGATTAATATTATAAGATATTGTCAAATTTATAAAAAAAAGTCTGTCTATATATTGATAATTATTAATACACAACTTTTAAAAATAAAATTGTTATATTACACAATCAGACAGGAATTTGACTACGCAGCATGAATAGTTAAGACAACCGCAAAAGAAGAAAAATATAACAATCCTGCCAAAAACAGTATTGTGTAAAGCTTTAAAGATTATAAAGTAAAATATGACATTTCTCATGAAAGAATGAATAAAGAAGAATATCAAAAAGAAGATTCTGTAAAGTAAGCTCCTTACTATTGAAATTCTTTGCAAATAAAAAACTAGCAAATGCTGTGCTCACATTGTTAATTTCCAGTAGGATCTAGAAAAATATATAAAATTGTAAATATTTCACGCGGTTAACCATTTCGATTAAAATATTATGAAATTATTATTGTTGAACAAATAGTTTTGTTAAAAGTGAATAGCATAATGTTAGGGCAATTATTAGACAAATAACTTATAAGTGAAATTTTTGTTAGCATGTTAACATAAGATTGCTGTTTAATTGCGCAATAATAAACAAGCCTGAAATAAATATTTAAATTTTAAACAGGAGATCCTATCTGTATTTAACTTAAATAGGTTTAACATGTTTTTCAAAATATATGTTCGTTTTCGAATTACTTGAGAATCCGATGACCCTTTTTTTTAGAATTTAGTTTATATGGTTATAAAAAAAAACTTGAAATTAAATAGAGATTTTTTGTAAATGTGATTGAAACAAAAAATTTATCGTGTATTTATGCATATGATTTTCTGAAAAACTGGGCAAAAATAATATTATTCAACTGTATTGAAACTAAATGAAAGTTTTTTTTAGCACTGAAGACGTTATTATAAGCTTACTGAAATACTGAAACCTAATTTGTTTTAACAGTTCATACTTACTGTTTGTTATAAAAATTTAATGAAGCCATGGAAACATCTAACGAACGAGATAAGTTATTTAAAATACTTTCCGGAAGTAACTATTTGATTCCTCAAGACTGTGTTTAAAAAATCTAGTTCTTGTAAGTGCTAAAGTATTTGAACGTAGCAATTTTCTTAAATCAAATGTACTTAGATGGAGAAACAAGATATGATAAGGATGACTTGCCGAGGTAGTGCAAATTTTCTAACAATAGTCTCTGAATTATATAATATATACATATAACGATTAATCATCATTCAAGTTTGAACATTAAACCGAAATTTTTATTAGTTTTACTTCAATTCATTGAACAACGAAACATTAAATTACTCCCTAAGTATATTTTGTAATCGTATACTTTTTATAAAATGTGAAAAAAATAAAAATTTGTAAAAATACACTTTACAGTCGATAAAATTCTTGGATGCAAAAACATATTAATAAGTATTTCTTAAGCTAATTTGTATTGAGCACTGCATACAAATCGCTGTGATTATCGATCGTCGTCTTGACCGAATCTACTATTTTGACTTATTTATATGAAGCTTCATAACAAAACGTATGCAAGTAAACCATCAGATAAAAAATGACATATTTCTTAACTTCGTTTGTTATCTACCGAATTAAAATAAGTTCTACTTTGTTACTTAATTTACTAATGAAATGCAATTATATAGATTTCAAATTTAAAAGTATCGTAAATCTAAAATTAAAAAAAAAGTGTAGTAATATATTATTATATACAATAGATTTTTAGATATTCCTATTCCTAACTCTGTCGCCATTAAATTAATAAATTTACAATCTGAAAAAGTACACTTTTATCTTACAATTTCTTTTTATTACATATATGTATGTTTGGCTCTGTGTGTGTTTTACCGTCAATACGAAGAATGTGTAAGGACATTGTCTTAAGCCACGTATTCTTAATTCATTACCCAACTTTTTTTATCTAGCAGAAAAGTGCAAGAGTACCTTCTTTTGTTGGCAGGATATGAAGCTCTGGCAGATAAAGCGACTTTCGTCATCGGGCACTTAAGGAACTGCCAACATTTTGCGACAGAACGAGAAAATTCTTATAGCAAATAGAAGAGTTGAGTAGCTTACGTGGCTGTTGTATTTTATATACGGATGAGAAGCAGGAAAATGGTTTACAATCCGACTACGAAACGCACAGTTTGTGAAAACCTGTGTTATTGTTCGGTTTAACAATACATTTCGGCTGCGTAAACTTCCTAAATTAGCACAATATTTGAAACCTAGCTTAGGCCTTAAAGTAAATGATTATTAATTGATAATTATTACAGGAATATTTTTTTAATAAATAACCTAAGACAAAATCTTTATTAGGGTTGGTTAATCTAATCAATTAAAAAACAATTATCTTATTAAACAAGTTTAATTGAATACAAGCTTAATACAAGTTTCATTGAACTGTACGTTTTAACTTCTCAAAAAATATTTTACAAGGTATTTTTGTTATTCTATTTAGTGACTTATACTTATTTTCAAAAATGGAATATTTATTAAACTAAATTTAGATTAAATTAATCGATATATTTTACAATACTCTAATAGATATTAAATTGTCGCATTTTTACTTATTTATCGAGTAAAGAAAGATGAATAATTTTACAATAAATACAATTTTGATTTGAAATTATGATTTGAATTTGAGATTTAAATAGTGAAAATTATTATTTTAATACATAAAATAGATACACAAATAAATAAATAATCTACATGAGTACTTTGAGTTATTTCTCATTTTCCAATAATGTTGATTAGACTTATTTATTCCACTCGTTACTTAAAACAGATAAGATTTTGCAGTTTAATTACAATTTAAGCCGATTCAAATATAATATAAATAATAATATGTTACTATCTGCTAGTTAGTTTCACTAAAATTCTTTGCTTTTAATTCAGAGTGGTGTAGAAAGGAGCAAAAATTATGTAAAAGCTGTAAATTAATAAATTAAGCAAGTTGCCAATTTCAACTCGATCATTTCCTAATCATTAGTAATTGCTTTTAAGCGACCCAAAATATCTTTTCACGACGCCAAAAAAATTCAAGATAAAGTACGACGCCAAAGTGGTTACACAAAAGAATTTTGTTCCCGTAGGCCAATAATCCCCACGAATCGCCGTAAATAATCCAAATAGCTCGACACCGAGCCAACGCGTCTACAAACGAAGCTCCAAACTCTCTGATTTTAAATTTCCGTATAAACATGCATAGGTGGGCGTTGGGCTTTAAAAAAGCATTAGTAGTTGTAGCAGATTTGAACTAGGCTCTCATTTCGAGATGGTAAGATAAGTCCATGCTGAGATGACGAAGCCGTGAGTCGAGGAACGTGAGAGGGGAGAGATCGATTCGTTGCAACGGCATCGATACCCCGGCATTTCTGTCCTTCGCCCGCTTTTGGCTCCGCGAATAGGTCTCAATAAAGAATTTTCGAATAATGCTGAAATCTGGAAGATAACTTGCTCGTCAAAGTTTTGAATGAAGTTTTGCGGCTGCTTCTGCAGTCGGAATATTTGAAGAATCTCACGCGTTGAAGTTGAATTTCGCGCGGTATGCATTTTAGCCTCGCCTCTTACTTTATAATTCAGAGAGTGGCTCCAGGTAAATGAATATGTTATTATTAAAATTAAAGAGTGTTTCTTAAAGAAAATTCATATAAAAATATTATTTAATACAAGATTGTTCTATATTTCCGTCAGAAAGATTTATTAATATAATACGTAAATTCAAAATGATTGCTTATTTCGTTTTTAATTTAATTTGTCAAACAATTGATTCATCTATAAATGATAAAAAGAACCCCTTTTTTACCATTATTTACCATTAATTAACCAAAGTTAATTTTATAAAAATAAGTTGGATTTGGAGATTATTGAATATAGAGAGCCAAATAATCATATTCAAATGTTATATTTCACTTTAATTATACGTTAAGTTACTGTACTTTTAATAAATTTTTATTCAATATCATAAAAATAAAAAACATGGTGCACTTATAAAAACAAACAATGTTATTAATACATCTGTCACATTTAGTATTTTGTATCAAGAACATTGAGTATTAAAAAATTTAATTATATTTTTTGTTTATAATAAAGCGTAGAATTCCTTGAGCTTTACAAACATTTAAAATTATTCAGAATACTATCATGTAGATCAAATTTTGAACCTGATACATATAAAAAAGTAAATATTAAAAAAAAATTAGCTCGCAGATATTTCCACGTAATAATGAAATAGTTTTATGTTTTCAGTTGTTATTTGATAGGAATAGTTCAAATTTATATGTAATATACGGACAAAATATTATTTATAATTTAGAATTCGGCTTGTCTTGTACAATGAATTTCACAATAATATTTCATAAACAATGTTCTTACTTTTACCATTTATATTTAATGTTAATTAGATGTGTTATTAATAGTACACTTAATTCGAATTTCTTTATTGTTTTTGAATGTGTAATTATTAACTTTACCGTAATTTAATTATAAATATTCTGATGCAATTTGTAGTACAATGATAATTTTATCTGTAAATATTTTCTATGAATTAGTCCATCCACGTAATGCTTTGCTCTGAATAGCTTCAGGCAACACGATCACCTAATTATATAGAAAGACCATGCCGGATAAAATGAATTTTAAACTTTACGTACATTTCTAATGTACTCTATGTATACAGTTTGGTGTACTATTTAATTTAAGATATCTACATCTAAAGCGGCGACCAATTCGTAACTAAAAATTCGTTATGAAATCTTACGAAGTCATCGTTAAAATACTTACAATAGAATGAATGAATTTTAAACAGATTGAAAAAGTACTTTTAGAAGGCTTTGCTCTGTTAGAGGTTCAGAGTTATGTATTATGAATTTATAAGCCATATATATTGGATAAAGATCATATATTAAAATAATATTCCTATTTTTTTCGAAGTACCCTCAAGTGAATACTTATGGTACAAGGTAATATTTCATAAGTTATAAGCTGGTATTAATTGGTTATAAAAATGAAGAAGAACTATACAAAGTCAATGAAACGTGAAATGAAACGAGAGTTCGAAAGTTCTTCTTATGGTACTAAAACTCACGACTAATGATTCATCAAAAAATCATATGATATCTTCCAAATTCATAATCTATCAGTCAATTACTTTAAGGACTAATTTTAAGACGTAAAATGCAAATCTATTAGAACAATTTTTATAGAGTATTATAAAATACTATAAACAAGTTTCTGTATGTATTTTTTTTATGAAAACATATATTTAAATCTATGTTCATAGCAGTTATCTTACAATTTATGTGACAATATTGGGTGAATTTTTAAAAAAATTATAATTTTTTGTAACGTTTATAGTGTAATAAACAAATGAAACCTAGAAGAATTAAGTTAAATAATGCACTTTGTATTTTAATTCTGTCGATCCAACAATTAAAACCCCGGTTGGATATTCAACGTATGTTATATGTCTAATTAAATATATAGAGAATAGGAATTCAGATTTGTCATGGAAAAAATATAATTATATTATAAAAAAATAAAATAATAAAAATTATAATAATTTTAGCAACTAATTAAAAAAAATTCATTTTTTAAGACAAAATATTTTCTTAAATTAATATTATAAAATATATACGTCTGTACGTAATAAAAAATTTTTATTCATTATATGGAAACATAACGTTATATCTTAATATCAAACATTATGAAATCGAACATAAACATATCAAGGTATATGATTAAATTTCTACTATTATTAAGTATTCCAAATATTTTTTCAATAACTATATGTTATAAGATTTGAAAATAAAATAAAATAGCACAGTTTCAGTATTAGTTAAAATTGCATTTGGCAATTACAAGTTAAAGAAAAAATCGATTTCAAATTTATAATTACAAACCAAACGATAACATTTAGAATTAAATAATCTCAATAATATTATTAAGGAATCATATTGATTGAAAGAAATCATATTGATAGCCAGTTAGTTAAATATATTCGCTATAGTCATTAAAAACTGTACATTGTAAGAATGGATAATCAAGCATATTTAATAATATTGAAGTAAAATTATGATTAATGGATAAAACAATAAAATTTTTAAATAATTTTTAAATTTCTAATGTTTAAATAGCAATTAGTAAATTGAATTATAACGATATTCAAACTCAATATTTTTGTCTTGAGAATATGAAAATTAAATAAGGTTTAATAATGTATTATTTTTAAGAGAGTACTGAAGTAAAAAATATAATATAATAAGTAAAAATATAATATATAAAAATATAATAGAGTGAATAAAATTTAAAAATAACTATCTGATTATGGAGCTAAAGTTATTATTAAAAAAAATTTTGTTAAAATATTTTCATTAATTACTAATTTTCATACATAAAATATTGTAATATAATATGAGAATGAATCCTATGTAATAAACTTAGTTTGAGAGTATACGATGATATTTAGAATTATTTTATTTAATTTTAAACATATTTATTGATAATGAAGCGTTTTAATTAAAATAAAATTTATTTATATTTTCATACATTTTCAATAAATGTGAAGAATTTCAAATGAGTACGAACAAAATGTAATATATTTGCTTTTTCCACAGATTTTGAATTCCTACTATTCATTTTAATTTCAATAATCAATCTTCCTTCGGTAAGCTACAAACAAGTATTTATAAAATTTTTTTTTTTTAAACGTATCCATAAAATTATCCATTAAAATAATAAAAATCCAATTGCTCGTGAAATGAAGTCTTACTTACAGTATGATATCCAATATAGAAAACAACGTTTTAATGCAATTGCGAAAAGTGAAAATCGCAATAAAATAGTAATAAATTTATAAGTGCGCGTTTCTTTTAATTGATACGCGTTATTTAAAAGATCAACAATTCCCTTTCCAAATGCCTATCCCCTCGTAAAGCAGTAGAAGCGAAAGAAATGTCTTTCGCATGCTTTTAAGAATCATCAGCAGAGAAAGTCTAACGATGCTGTTAGGCTGCAGTTTGGTACTCGCGTATCCGCCGGTCATGGAAGATAAATCATCCCTCGCCTGGGCTCGCAAGGATTATCGGATCGACGCGACGCCTAAGTACGGATCGAAAGGAAGCAAGTCCGAAGTCAGTTGGTTGGCGTATCGCGAGCGGTGAGGGGGTGGGGAGAGGGGGGGGGGTGAGGCATCGATACAGTCTCAATAGGAGGACTCTTTTGGTCTGATTTTTTTTCCCCACTGACCTGGTGGCAAGCTGGCGTTGACGGACAATTGCTTCAGGCACTCCTTCTGGCGCTCCAACTTTATAAGCCGCAGCTCGTCCTCTTGCAAGGTGCTGCCAGCCATTGTCGTATTTCCTGGCATCTGTCGGCAGATCGAGGACGGAATGACGTGTTAAAAAGTGCATTACGAGACGCGCTCGGAACGAGTCCCGCCGTCGCACTTATTTTCCCAGATTCGCTCTGCGCGAATGGCGGAAAAACTGCGGCAGCGGGAGAGCGCTTTAAAAATTGTTACATTGATAATATTGTATCATAATTGAACGTCTGTAAGTTTTTATCGGCTACTCTCAACGTTCTTAGCCGACCTCAATGAGGTTTGTTATAATGTCGTTATTTTAATTAGATGATGCGCCAACTAGTAGAAGCCGACCTACTTTCCAGTTGAATCGTTGATTGCAGTAAGAATTTCGTGGTACGATAATATTCGTATCCTCAAAAATTTTTTGGCTGTTCTCGAATATCCCAATTATTTAGATTTTTATTCGAAATGGAAAGCTCTTCTGTATAGCTGGGACATTAAATTTTTATCGGCAAAATAAAATCATTGGCCTAATAATTATCTCCTATAAAATTCAGATTGTATATGGTATTGGGTAGAAATTATTTAAATTGACCATTGCCAATATCTTAAACTTTTTTAAATAATGTTTGAACTCGAATTCATAAAGTAAATCTTTATGAAGCAATAAGTTTACAAAATATAAAATTTTTAAATTATTAATACCTCTTTATTTATTATCAGAATGTATTTAAGTTCATTTTGAATTTGTAACAAATATTTTTATCTGCATTTAAACATATTTTTTTTCTTATTATCGTTAAAATATTTTATTATTTTTATTGTTCATTTTTTAATAATGATATTCGCAATTTCTAACTAATTTCATATTTAGAAATTAAATTAACATTCTATTATGAATTGAATTATATAATTCTGTAGTATATTCTCTACAACTTATGGAAATAATTTTAAAATTAAATAAATATTTTTAAAACTACTTAAAACTTTTTTGTTCGATTATTGTAATTGTATATAATTAGATATACTACAAAAATAAAAAATAATAAAAATAATAATTTACATTGATAATTATATAAATGTAAGTCCAATAAATGAAGTAATTTATTGGTAAAAATTCATTTGCTTATAATTAACATATATCCATACATCGTTTATACAAATTTCAATTATAACAATTATTGATTAAAATTTTTTAGTTTACATTAATAATTGAATCTATTATAATGATGTAGAAACAAAAAATTATAACTTTACAAATAATAATAAAAAGTTATTAAGGTGTAATAATACAATTAATCTGTTATTTATATATATTTAATCGAATATAATACTTAGAAAACGTTAGAAAATATTTTTATTAATTAACATTATAAATTTATCAACTACTAATTTTCTAAATTTTTTTATTAATAATCATTATTTATTACTATGGTTCGTTTGTTCAATTTTTCCTAATAATTTTTAATAAATTAAAAATTTGAAATATATACTTGTAAATAGATTTAATATATATAATTATAGTATTATCTATTAAATAAATAAGTTATTTTTCGTCAACAAAAAAGTTTAAATTTATTCGTTAAGCTTTTAAGTAAATAATAGATGATATATTAAAATTATGTAATGGGTACATAAATAGTTTGGAATGAAAATAAATTCAACATATTTTAGCTTTGTTTGCATTATTATTTATGTATGTATTTCAGCATCAAAATTTTAGTAAATCAACAATTAGTGAAAATTTTACCATTTATATATATTATACATTAATTTTATGATATTTAATTGATATTAAAGGGAATTAAATATTAAAACGATATTATAGTTTGAATGTACGAGAAAAAATGTTAATAATACATGAGAAAAATAATATAGCTTTTTTATTACATTTCTATGTAATTGATAATATATATGCTTTAATATATATAATTTCGTAATAATATTTTTTAAATTTAACGTATAACGTTTAAAATATAGCCAAATTACAATTTATAATATTATTCCTCATTACTCATAAAAAAAACTAGTTTTATTTTTCTATAAAATACTTGAAACTTTTTAAAATAATTCAATATGAAATTTCAATATGGAATGAGATGTTTCAATACATTTACTCTGAAAATAAATATATGTTATACATATATTATATATATATGTTATTAAAATATATAGAAGAATTTATTTTTACCTCGCTAAAAAACACTCGACATAAATAATTAGAAATATAGATAAATAGTTTGGAACAAATAATTAAATTTTTCCAAGATGTATTTTTAAATGGCATTTTCTCATAAAAAATATTTTAATGTATTATTCTATTTACTACACATTGATTTTTGAATGATTATATAAAAATAATTAAAACTTAATTTTGGAAGAATCTGTTTAAATAAAAAGCAAAGCAGAAAAGCAAGTGTGCAGAATTCAAAAGCACTAAAATATGAATTTAGTATAGATCGTACCAAAAATCTCTTACACAACTTTATAAAAACCTTTTTCCCATTCATTCTTTCCTTTCCTCCCGGTTTATACGCGGTGGAAAACTTTTCCCCCGGTAGCCGCGATTGCCGTACAAAAGTCTACCGACGTGAGGCTGCGACTGTCACATAAGTTTTACAGTGAATCTACAAGACCAACATAAGCTCTTTGGTGATAGACCGCGAATACGTGCGACTTTTTCAATTTTCCAATTTTTCAAATCTTCCCTGATTATACTCCATCCCCGGCTTCTGAAAGCTCTTCGCTTATGGAGGAGGAGACCGCGCAATAAGTTGCAAAACTCGAGCAGTAGTTCGCGATGCGAGGGACGGCAATGGGAAGGGCAAAAGAAAGAAAAGGACAAAGGAGTATAAATCGCACGTGGCAGGGATGCGGAAGGATGCACTCGTTGTCATCGCGCTAAGCAAAAAGAATGGTAAATAGTAACGGACGGGCAACGTCCCAAGAAAATGGCTTAATGAAACCGTTTCTTAATAGTCCTTGGGGGAACTGAACGCGTTGCTTCTTTTATCCAGATAGTATTAAAGTCGGCTCTTTGTAAATTATTGCTAGCAAATTTTAATTATTCTGATGATTTACCAATTTATTGACAAACGAATTTACACAGGATTTTTACAAAAGCCGTTTAATGCACTTTAAAACGTCATAAACCATCAGGTGCCTTAAATATTACGAAGCTTGATGATTTTGTCGAATGAATTTTAGAATAGGTCCTTCACTTTTTAGTAAATTTATTAATGAAATTGTACATCGATAAAATTGAATCTCTATTAAAGTAGGGAATAAATATTCTTTATGAGAATCGTTATTTATTCAATTGATTCTATCTTAATTGTTTTTACTTCAAATATCATCTAATGCACGTAGAAATACGACGATTGAACAGAAATTTTATGAAAATATAATGAATAAAGGGCTCATTTTTTATATTTTTCTGCAAATATCACTCTCAAGAATGAATCTCAAATATGAACGTTTAAATTTTAAGTCGCACAAATTTTCCATTCTATTATCCAAGAGGGAGAGAAAAGTAAGCCATAAGTCATTTTAACTACAAAGAAACGCGACAATTGTAAACCGCGATTGGAATGAGAACTTTACAGCACTAACGCTTCCCGATTTACAGAGAAATTGTAGTTGACTGTTTAATATCATCCCACTTGGCCCCAAAAATAGAGATTATTGAAAGCAAAGTTCTCCTTCATAGGTAGATATTCGATATGGTAGGAGTAAGAAAGGTCGGAAATATTAAATACATTTCCGTACAAGTAGCACAAAATGTTTATTAAGAAATTTATAATTAATGGACTCGTGAATCATATCTATTTGCCTTTTACGAATCTTAAATATTTGAAATACATTTTTTTTTAATATTAAACTATATCTGCAACAGAAACTTCAATTTAGTAGAATACATTTAGATCATATCTGAAATTTAGTTAATTTACACTATATCATGAGCTGTTGAGGATTCATTGGGAAACAGTTTATTGTAAAATATCTGTAACAGTTTTTGTAATTCCAATGTAAATAAATTTCACTTAATTAAATAATTATTAAAAATTAATGATAAAAATTAATTAATTTTGTTATTTAAATTTTTTTGATGCACTGTTGTGATTTTTATTCCTATATCAAAGAATGTGCTAAATATACATTTTTTGGTTGAAAACGGACCGATTATCCATATCTCGGTCTCTTTTCGTATCTCTTTTTCATTTTCTTTCTGTTTATCTTTCTTTTTATCTTTTGCGCTTGCTAAGATATCCAATAATGAATGATTCAAAATATATCAACAACTATAACTTTAAACCAATTTTTCAGCATCTATTCGAAAGAGAATTATTTCTTACTTGTATTTGTAGATGTTGGGAGCATCAATTTTTAATCCCAAAGTAGATTTATGGGATACTAGTTGAAACTATTAGTTAGTTAATCAAATACTGTAGTCTTCCGATAATACCAACAAATTTTGCAAATGTCCGAAGATAAAAATCATTGAAAACGATTTAGTAGTATTGCATTGTATTGAGTATTTATTGTTTTCAAATCTTTTTCAATTTCCAATGTAATTAATAACTATATTTCAAAAATTTCATGTTGTTTCAGATTTTTTAAAAAATTCGTAGTAAATGTATTTAACGTGTGAAATTTATGTATTTACATTGGCTACTAAATTTATTTTAGCATTTTTATTTTGATTTTTAACAAGGATTTAAAAATGATTGTCATTACTACAAACTATTAGATAATAAGACCAATTATAGAAACAAGTACGTAATTGATTACATACATAAATTATGATTTACGATTATTGTAGTTATATATGGTATTATTTCAAACCTTTTTTCTTGCCAGATATAATTAGAATGCATTATACATGCTTTTAAAACATGTGTCTTTGGTTTTTATATGTAAAAAGCTGTTTTCATTCGAAAAGAAATCTATTCGATAAATTAAAGCTTAGATACTATAATATATGAATTTAATATATATATGTGTGTGTGTGTGTGTGTGTTTTTGGAATACTTGACGTATTATTTAAATGATTATCAGATGAAAATATCAAGGTTAAAATAATTATTTTTAAATATACAAGAATGTTGTATTTTTATATTGGTATAAATCTAGATATATTACATAACTGTAGATATGTCAAGAAAATAATCCATAAGTTCAATACTTTTATAAGAAGCTCTTATAATGGAAGAAATTTTTATTTTTTATTTAATTAAAGATACTCCTTTTTTCTAATAAAATGAGATATTTTTATTATAAAGTAAATTATGTACATTGAAAATCAATTCGATTAATCTATATGTTGCGTGCCATAATAATTACCTTCACAAAAAATTGAATTTCACTTTATAAAACTCACTTTCCAAGTAACTAATATTTTTGCAAATTATATTATAATGCTTATCTTAAACTTCGAACACCTGACTGCTAAGTATTTGTTTATTTAAAATGTTAACTGCATACATAATTTAAATATTTTCATTATATGGAACATTCAACTATTCACAAAACTTAAACATATTTAGATATTTATTAACATAATCAATCAAAATATTTTGGTTATAGAATAAAATAAAAATATTCATTATTAAAAGACTTCATAAAGAAATTGTTAAGAGGAC
Organism: Kradibia gibbosae; assembly: GCA_018907135.1. NCBI lineage: Eukaryota > Metazoa > Arthropoda > Insecta > Hymenoptera > Agaonidae > Kradibia > Kradibia gibbosae. The sequence continues at coordinate 1,206,512 of JACCHX010000003.1, read as the reverse complement.
GAATAGTCATGTAGTATTAGCCATTTACTAATAAAACTGCGATGTAAAGCTCTCAATAATCCGTCGTGAACTGATGTGAGACGACAAACTAATACTGAGTTCATCATTAGTTAATCATCATGCTAATGAATTATCATACATAAAAAATTACATTAACATAAATAACTACTTCATTTTCATACCATTTCATTTTGAAGCATATGACTATCTTCTATACTTATTCCATTTAATCTATAGCTTTGTCAAATTCACTTATATATATTGATTTCAATAAAGCTATAGATACTTTTTGCGCGATCGTGTCTAATATTTTATTAAGTTATGTTTTCCTCATTTTACATTGAAATCTCAATTAATCTAATTAATCTCAATCTAAGTCAAATTAATCTAAATCCTAATTAATAAGTTATTTAATAAATATGTAGTTGATAAATAAAATGTAAGATTCAAGTTTGAACCAAGAATTCAACAGCAGACTAAATGATTAGTAATGGGTAAATCCATTATTCTTAAATAGTATTTAATAATTCAATTTTAAATAAAACTTTCTTATAATATAGGATATTACATTAAAATTTAAGAGAAAACTTCTTCATTGCCAATTTTATTCACACTTTTAACGATATTGCAACATTTTTATAGGATGTTCTCGTTTCATATAAAAAAAATAATATAAAATTATAAAGATAAAATATTTTATTCAAAGTTTCTTATTTTAAGTGTTAAATTTTATTGCAAGCTTTACTTTTAATAAATATTTTAATAATAATACCTAAAACATAATAAATTATATAATTGGTAAAACCTAATATAAAAATGAAATACTAATAAAGTTTCATAATAAAGCAAAAATCATAATTTTATCTTATTAAAACCTTTGTAGATAATTTAAGTATTTTAGAAAGGATATTTCATGTAGATTGTGGTGTAGCATTATTGGTTTGTAATTTTAAAGGCTAAAATATTTAAATCTGTTATATTTTTAAAAAATATCTCAGATAGAACACCATTATTCTCAATTTCTATGTTTATAATTATGAAACATAAATTGCTTATAACTTAATTATAATAACAGTATATCCGTATTAAAATAAAAAAAAATAGGGATGAATTTTTTGAATGTCTAAAATTTTAAACATAGACAACTGAAAGTAAAAAATTACTTAAAATCGAGGAAAGCGTCGTAAAACCGTTATAAGAAATGTGAATAACGAAGGAACCAAGAAATGTAGTTAGTATAATGATTTAAAAATCGAAACATCCTGCTTTTAAATTCATTCGTAATCAGTGATTCATTCAATTATGATTAATTAAGATTGTCAGTGAAAACGCCAATTGGATTCATCGCTTCAGATATTCTATCGCCATATTTTCTTGATCTTATAAGCTAGCATTACTGATTAAATGAGCTTGATAAATGAATCATTAATTTCAACTCAAGTGTTAATAATTACAGCCCTTAATATATATATATATTCCCTTCATTATGAATATTATAATTACATAAAAAAACATCTTAGAATATTAATACATTCAGTACATTTGTATATGTAGACGGCTATAAAAATGTTCAGTAAAATTGCAAATGAATTTTTTTTCTAGTAATTGTAATTTGTCTATAGAAGTCTTCTAAACTAATATTTTATAAACAGATGATATTTATTAGCATCAGTGAGTAAGCTTTACAATTTATTTACCTGAAAATAAATTGAATACGAATATAATTTTTTTTTCAAAAAGAAAAAGCATCATTACTTTAAATCGGATTTTATATAAAAGAAAGACGTCTTTTTTTATTTTATAAAATTATAAAGTAATAATATTATCTATAATGATCTAATTATCGTCATGTAAACATAGAGTAGCTATTTTATAGAAGCATATTTCAGCGATTGCTTATTTATATGCTATACGAATTTTTATGTATTTACATAACCTGACGCGAGAAGTTAATCACGTGCCGTTGAAGACTCGATTCCGAACGTCACCTAAATTCGTCTCGTTAAATATGAACTGTGCACATGGGCATCTCTGGAAACAACACCGCCCAAGCAAAAAAGATTCGGAAGAGCTAAACAGTTTGCGCTTCACTGCAGTAGTGTATCTCGATCGAACCGTATTAACGGATGTCGCCGAAAAGATGAAAGAGAATACAAATGTTAAAGTATTCACGTGTTGGAGCTGCCTTCACGTGTCCGTCGTCAATGATATGTCAAAGGACTCGAGTACTCGTCAATTTACCCATGCATTCGCTGTCTGCTTCTCTTCGATGCAGTGGATATAAAATTTTTAACAGATTTAACAAACTCCATTACATTGTTATTGTATAACTGGCTACTATTTGCGTTCTTCCGGTACTTCGATATTTATCCTTAAAATTTGGTTTTCATTCATAAATTTAATTTTCATCTCCCTTATTAATATTTGTATCTTACTATTGTAAAGATTTTTGTTCTTTATTGGTTTTACGCTATTAATAAAAAGTTTATATTTAATATCAATAAAATTTCAATAAAATCTTAAAATAATCCTAATTATTGGTCTCATTGTATATAGAAGTGAAAAAGTTAATCAATATTTTATATGTTCAATATTGTTCGTCATTATATTTAAAAGAATGCTTTTATAAGTTGGAAAAGCTGAATCTTATCCTTTAATGCATTTATAAAACTTAGCATTTTTAATTGAGTATTCTGTTCAAAGAAAATAGTATTATCCTCATGCTTGATTAATCTTTCTACCTCACATATGAGCATGTAACAAAGCTATGTAAAAAATCGATCGCATAACGGCAATACTCTATTGTAAAAATTATAATTTCAAATTCGTCGTTGTAATAGATAATTATATTGAAATATTTTTACCCACTTCCATGAAAAGGAATTTCTTTTTTCTATCGAAAAAACTGATCGACTCTTTCAAATATCATATACTTTCAAATCTGATTCCTGTTCAGATTCTTGGGAATCTTCATTATAAATCAGTTATATATTTCTAATTCCTAATTTCATAAGGGTTATAATTAATCTAAAAACAATTTATGTAGATCTGTGATTTTTCGAATCATAATTCCAAGCAATAATAATGTCTGATAAAATATTAATATTTCCATATATCGATTTTGTCTTAATTTATAACTTATATCAATGAAATATAATAATATAATGATAATGAATGAATGAAATATAATGATATCCTTCGTATACAAAATTATCAATGCAATAAACGTAGATAATTTGTATGTATCCTATTTTTTCTATATAAACACTAAAACTACGAAGAATATTTTATTTACAATTTTCAGTTTGTTCAATAATTTACACGATAAATAGTATGTTATTTAAACTATTTTAGCCAATCTTATCTCTTGTTGTTTATTTATAAGACAAGCATATCATGTTTGATCACTAATTGTTTTAATTCTTTTTTAATTCTATAATTTATTTCAATTGATAATTGCGTATTAACAAAATTTGTTTTATTATTTAATTAAATAAATTCAGAATATGTTGCACCATTAATTTTATAATTAAACAATTTAATTGAATAGAAAAAAAATCTATAATAATGTTTACTACAAAATTTAATTATGACTCAAGACTTACAAGTATTTCTTATTTATACGAAATAATATAAATTTTTCAATATCTTTTATTTTAAAATTAAAATTGAATGCTATAAGTAGAGCTTGCCAAGCAAATGAAAATATTAATTAAAAATTCGTTGACAAATATGATACTAATTCTATTAAAGAAAAATTTTTCAACAATACGTCTTTTAATCATAGTGGCTAAAATTAAAAAATATAGATTTGTACAATCTTTAATTAAAATATCTGGATAAAATATGACTTTAATTTTGGAACTTAAAGATTGAAAAAAAATATAAACAGGAGCAATTATATATTTTAAATACTATATTTATCGTTATTAAGTTCTATTATTATTCCCTATTTCTTGATTGAATATTTTAGTATTTTAGTATTTGTCTTCACTTAGGCATTCTTAAGATGTTCTTTATTGTTTTCTGTATATTCTCTTTTTATTCGTTTGATATCATGAAAGAATAATTGCATTCCATTGATATATATTTTCATACTCATATTCTGTTTATTTCAGAAAAATATATTTAAGGACCTGCAAACACAATTTTTAGATGCGTTGTCAATTCATTTTCATGAAAGTGACTAGCATTAATAAAATTATAATCGAAATTGAAGAAATTGAAAAATTTAATTTTCAATTAAAAAATTATAATTGAAGCTTATTTATATATACATATATAGACATAAAAAATATCATAGTTTATTTTATTTTGGTCTAGAATTTTTTACGAAACTATTCAAAAGAATAAAAAGAAGAAAATTTACGCGATGAGTCTAAAAAATAATATTACTAAGATATTTGTAAATTACATTATTAATATATATATATATATATATATATATATATATATATTTGAGTAAATTATCTTAAGTTATGTTTTAATTGCCATAAGAATATCCCTTTTAAGGTACTCATTGTAATGTTATTGACAAAAGAGGATACTAATACAAAAAATTTTTTGCGATATTTTAAAAGTTTAAAAAAAAGTTAGGTAATTTATAAATTGTAAAAGAATTCAAGCTTTAACGACAGTAATGTTTATAAAAAAAATGAACTGATTGATGCATTTTTATTATTAATATAATTTAATTATAATAGCAAGATTTTCTTCTTTCTAATCAATTTTTTATGTATATTTTAGAGAACGTAACGTACGTAGTTATACATACACATACACACACACATGTATATTTGCTTATGTATATTATTTCATATTAATGGTTCAAATTCGCATAATACTTACGCAATGTTGTTTTTTTTAACTCTAATGCACTATTTATACATTACGCACGATAAGTCGTACAAATTGATATGATAATTACAATCGTATGGGAAAAACGAAAGAATTATTAATAATGCAATATAAATGATAAGGCACAATTTTTTACTGGATCAATATTTTTCAGGTTTTTAATTTTTTATCAATCACTTTAGTTTCCCAATGCGCACGAAGTTTCTAAAACTTCAGTTATCCTTGTAGCGCAAGCCTTGTACAAAACTAGACTCGGGATTCATACACGTAATAATTCATGTATTGTTTCATAATCTTATATTTTACAGAATAAACTTTTGGTTCTAATTTGAAATGTTTAAAGATAAAAATTTATATAATCTATTTTAGGAAACCATTAGAGTATACTTTTATGTGTTTTTAATGGTTTAAACTTGTTAATAAAAATAGAAAAATGAGATTTGAAAGTTTCAAATAGATTAGTTTTATTTAAATGTGATATCTTTCTTATAATTTACGCAATAATTACGTAAGTTAATTCATGCACGTAGATAAGCATTTGATATTTCCAGACCTAGTTTATGTATGACGTTTATAGGTTTTGTACACCTTTGATAGAAAATTATTGTATAAAATCTTTTATGAGGTAACAAAATATTATTTTATATTTAGGAATAATTATCATTGTGAGCAGAATAAGAATTGTTTAAAAAAAAGTTTTTAATAAATTATTTTTTAAATGTCTTAAATATACTGAATCGTAAGAAAATTATTTAAGTATTAATTTAACATGTATCAATTATGCGAATACAAATAAATTTTTTAAATATGGTTTGTGGATTATAAAACTTGCGCAGTCTTACATATTCGTTATATTATTAAAAATTAAAAATTTTGTATTATATAAATTTACAGCAATTATTTAACAGAGAATTTAATACAATTCAAATATACGCTCGTATAAACTGAAACTGAATGATTTTGACATAATGACAATGTTTCAAAATTGTCGGAATGGCAAGCTCTTGCTTACTTTTTTATGTATCGACACATAATTGTTTTACACATTTATACGTACTTATGACTACATATTTAAGTTAATTTACATAATAATTTTAATTTTTAAAACTTTTAAAGCAACTTTTACATTATTAAATAAATTATTTATTACGTTATTATAAAAATTAAGATTACAAAATTATACGAGAATCATAAGAGCTTGATCTTAATATTTACATACTAAAATACTGAAAATTTCTCTTTTAATATTTTAAGTGAGCAATGGGCTCTGTAAAAGTTAAAGTTAATATTGTCATAATATGCATTAATAATCTACTATTGAATTGGTATATACGCTTATCGCATTTACTTAAGTTAATATTTTAATAATATTTTCTGTTAAATATTTTCTAGTAAATAGTATTCAAAAAAAGGAATAAAACTGATCAAAAACTATAAAATATTGATAGAAATACTATTTCCCTAAAATTGAAAGTAAAAATGTCTAAGAATTATTTAAAAAAATTGGAATAAAGCTCTTTTTCAGACAAAGATAATGCGCAGTGTATCATTCAGACGTTAATCCAATCGCTTCATTATTTTTTGATGTACAATGCGTACTTATAATGAAAAAAGAATTTGAATAGAAATACATTTAACTTTTAGTAAACTCATATTTATGAAATATAAATAATTTTAATGGGTAATTAAAACCACTTTATTGTATTTAGCTGACTTATCCTGTTAAAAAGTATCAAGTGTTGCAATTGATAGCTTTTTATTTAATGTCATTTATACTGAATCGGTTTTTAATATGTACAAAGAATGAAAAAATATTGGTTGAACGTTTGACATTAAATATACCTCAGCCTTTTTTCTTATTTAGCGTAATTAATTTGCCTCTAGCCATATTACTTTATATGCCCATTTATTATATTTTGCATTAACTTATTATCATGATACTAAAGTATGTCGCTGTTTTAACTGTTTTTAAATCATTTAGTTTTTCCTTCAAAAAAATTTTACTTTCGTAAAATAAGTGCCAACAACTTTTACATCTTTAATACTAAATATTTATTTACAATTTAAACAAATGAATTTAACTGACCAATTAATCCGCATCAAAAAATATTAAAAATTTTAACTATTAAATTAAGTATTAAAGTATCTTAAAATTTAGAATGATTTAATGTTAAAATAAACATTTTTGAAATATCCTATATATTATAGCCATAAAAAAGAATAATAATTTACACTGCAAAAAAAATTGAATAATTAGTATTAATAAGATATTGTAAAGATAAATACTTACTACAATTTTAAATCATTTTAATATATGTAAATTCTAGTGACAAGCATTGAATTTTATTGAGGATTTCAAAAAAGTATAAAGATCACATTACATAAGTAATTCTAATCAATACTAAATACAAAAATATTATTGTGTTGGACTTTCGAGTTGATGTATGATATTATGAAGAATGTATACTGAGTTTCAAACGCATAACTGTCGAGAACGTAAACGAAACCTGATCAACACAAATATTGTAACTGAAGCGATACCCATATCAAGGTATACTTCTAAAGCATGATTTTATATTACTTTTGTACATTAACAATTAATCATTTTAGACAAGAATATAATTTGTTTTTACATAGCATTTTAATCCGATACACACGAACAGTAATAAATTCTGTACAAATAAGTTTTTTAAAGGAAATTTTCTTTTTCAAAAAATATATACGGAAAAGGCTACTTTTTTTTTACTTTATGAAAACTGCTAATAAATAAATTTATAAATAAGAAATAAAAAGATGTTCGTACAATAAAGGAAATATATTACAACAAAGAGCGAATGGACGCATTAGTGAATATAATATGTATTATCAAAATATTATGTATCAATTAAAAAAAAACAAGTACATCTAAGAAATTAATTCACATGACGAAGAATAGATGTATAAAAAATCTATCAAACGCTTAATTTAGGCTACATAAGTTAGTTACAGGCAAAATGGAAATTCGGAATACTAAAAATATATTCTTGCTGATCAAATATGAGAGAATTTTAGTAAAAATTTTGGTTTACCTGAAAAAGACATTTTTATGAAAGGGAAGCTAAAGAAAGAAAGTTTTCTGCATTAAATTAAGTATATTAAGTAAATAAATAACAATTTTTTTCAATACGAATAGCTTCATTAAAATAAAAATACCAGTTTACATACTCTAATGCTTCAACTTCTTTTGAATCTGTCATACCTCGTACAGTACGTGCAACGGATATATTTTTTTAAACGCAAGTTATAATTGAGTTTTTTGCTTTTGACATCATTAATACTCCAATGTGAATATATTGTCACACAGTATTATGTTATTTACAGCTTACAGTTTATAAATTTCCCAAATTCGCGTACATTGTGGATTATAGCTTGATTGAATTGCTTGAATTATAACTACTTTAATTATATTTTATCTGAGAAATACAAGCATTTTGATAAATTAGCAGACTTCCTATGTACCCTTTGTGTATAAAAAAATGATTACTCTTATTTTTATAATTATTATAATACGTATAATTAGTATTGGATTAAAATTAGGTTTTGTAATAAAAGCCAAATGATTTGTATACATTGAAATGTCATATTTGGCAGCATTATAATGACAAATTCACATAATTTTTATCCCAAATAATTTTTGCTATTTTATGATTCAAATGACAAAGGTCTATATTATTATACTTAAATTATATAAAAATACAATTATCCTTTTTAATTATAATAAAAAAATATGATATTTAATAATATTTCTTATTACTATAATTTATTTAAAGGTTAACAAAACTTTTTTATTTATTAAAATTTAAATATCAATGATTAAATACAACATCATAATATATAACAGCAATTTCGCATCAAAATTTTTTAGTACTACATTATTGATGCGTGTTTGTTACGACAAATTGTACAAAGATAATTAATATAACACGTCACCTTTATTTAATTTTTTTAATAAAATCTACATCACATGATAAATTTATCATATAATTATAAATGCTTATCATAAATAATTAGTACTTAAAAGAATTTAAAAAAAAGCAAATAAAATGCATAATTTATTATGTTAAGTAGAGAACATAATGGACTCATATACTTAATTAGATGATTGAATTAGTAGTCTTAGATATGGAATAAATATTAAAAGTCATGCTTTTCTTTTCTACTTAAAGTTCTGCTTTTACATTCTATGATTTAACCGCATGTTTTTATAAATTTATTGCAATTTTGCAATTTATAGAGGATAAAATACATTCGCGTTAGCTGTATCATATATTCAGGTAACATTAATTGTTTTAATAAGTAGTTAAAAGTTATAATATATGTCCACAAACTACGTGGATTCAAGTTCTAATAAGCTCACTTCAGCTCAAAACGGAGCTTCTATGTATCAAGGAAAAATTCGAGAGAAAAAATAGGTAAAAAGCAAGCCATTTAACTAATGTATTTTTTTTTAAATTATATAACAATTATTGTACATTTATAATAAACACTATTATTATTATATTTTATATTATATTATATTTATAGTAATACTATTCCAACAGTTTTTAAATCAAAACAAGCTACTTTTATTTAAATTCAATATTTAAAAAAGATTGGTTTAAAGGTAAAAATTAATACGAAGATCTCTATAATGTATTAATGTATTATTAGTATTATTGAATTTAATTGAAAACTATTAAATAATTGACGTTTCTCATTATAATAATTTAACTGGAAATTGTAATAAAATTATGTACTTATATCCGCATAATGTAAAAGTGTTTCAGAGTTCCATAAGAACTTAATAAATCTTGAATATTAGATTAAAAAATGTCAAAATGTGTAGAAAAAAGTAGACATATTTGATAAATATCAAATTTATAATATTTAATAAATATTCGGGTTTTTTTAAAAGATAGGAGCACGGTAAAAAACATTCTTTGATAGTGCACTATTTTCAAAATCAATAAAGTTTAAAGATAATCGAATAAGTTACCCATACTTACCATATTGCATGAAATATAATGCATTTTATACTTCTAAAAATATTAGCTTTTTTTATTTTCTAAATTAATAAGTCGTTTACAAAATGAATCCTTTGATAGTGAATATTTCTGCGTAAATCAAATTATGCATACATCAAACCATATTCGTAAAAAAAATTGCTAGCATAAATTTTTGAGGATATATAAATACTAATATCTTAACTATTATGGTTTGAAAATTTATGAAACTTGCATTTACTTCCACGTTGAAAATATATTCATCTGTTATAATTTTTGTGTTTGAAAATATACACACACACACACACACACATATATATATATATATAATGCGAGTTTCACGTACAATTTGTAATTTAATAGTGACAAAACTAGTACAGTCATTTAAAAAAATTAATGTCATTTTCTATATTTATGTATGGTTTTTTTTTTAATAATTGTTTGAAGTTTATGTTTTAATGTGTATCATTATAAAGTAAAATGAAAGTTTTTAAATTTTATATATGAACTATAGGTTAACTATGAGTATTTTCCATAACACAAGTAATAAATGCAAAAAGGTGAATAAATATTTATTATGCGCTGGAAAAACGTTATAATAAAGTCCTTTGGATCATAAAAATTTAAAAAAAGTAGTTTTATTAACTCTAAAAAAATAAATAAATTAAACGCAAGTCATATTAGCTTTATTTTTTTAATCGCGTATACTCCTGCTTTTGTTTTAAAATTTCGGTAATGTATGTACATTTGAAATTCATAGAAGATATTTAATAAAAAATCAAGGCTAATTTTTCATTAAAAGTGCTTACCCAGCAAAACATATTTCAGTGAAACGATCATTTGATATTTATAAAATTAATAAACTGCTAAGCCTTATTGCGGATAAATGAGTAAAATGATTTTTCCGATTGCATTTATTCTAGTGGAATGGAAGATACATTATAGCTTTGAACTTTGTCTACGTATACAAACTATCTTGGTTTGACATTCGAGTTACAATCCATGACATGGAGTGCAAGTATAGTAAAGCTGGAGTTTCTTCTAGTCTGGTACTGACGGTAACATGCGGCCATTTGGATAACCGTTATTTCACAGCCCAGTCATTGTTTTCTTTTGACAATGTTATATCTGGTCTATCTTCTTATCCTGAAGTTTATCCTGAATAAATCCGACCGCTTTTCTCTCCCGAAAAACATTTTGTACAAAGCCAGATGCACATTGTAACCTACGACGCGGAGGCTGATCATTTAAGATAAAATATGAATAAATAAAAATGAATTTACACAGTAGCACCAGTAAAAAGGTTTTCATTCAGCGTTACTTAAAAAGGATATCAAATAAAAATGACGTAAGCTTGCAAATGTTTCGAAGAACTACACCTAACATAGAGAACACTTATAATTAAACAAATTGTTAATATGGAACAAAAAAAATTCGTTTGTTCAAATAAATTTTAAGGTTTAAAACAGATTCCCTAAGATATCATTAACGAATTTACAGTATTGAGAATATGTTAATAAAATCGAGAATATGTTCCAAAAGTCGAATCATGGATCAAGTTTTTACTCGGTTATTAAAGCTAAAGGATGCTCAATCGTTGCATCGTCTTTCATAAAAATAAAATCGTTGGGATTCTACGAAAATATTGAACGAAAATATTATTTTATAATGAATCAATTTAGTAAATACATATGTTGGACTGAATATCTTGTGACATTCTTGTATCTGATGCACAAACTTGACAATATATATTGTATTATTCGGCCCTGGATTAAAAATAATTTTATTATTACCGATTCTATGAAAATTTCAAGACAACTAATGGTATGTTTCGCAAACAAGATTATTTTATTTTAAAAGCAAATGTAAAAATTGCATTCTGCAGTCTGAAGCTACTGAACAAATTTAACAAAATATTAAAACATATGTTCTTCACATTATATAATATAAACACAAAAATTAATAATAATATTACACAATATTTCTTCTTAATTATTAATAGACAAGTCTTCGATAGTTCATTCGCTATTCATCAATTTTTACATTACGTTTACAGTAAATTTTTACAGTATAGAAGGTATTTTAATTAAAGGTAAATTTTTTTAATATAGTTTGTAATAAATTATGCATTTATTATTTTGTTTACCGGTTTAGTATTAATTATTAATATTAAAAAATAATTTATCTACAAAATACATAGAAAATGATGATATTGCGTGTAGAATATTTAATGTCAATAATTACAATAAAATGTATAAATTTCGATTTAATATTATTGGATATCCACTATGTAACATACATTTTATTAGCTAAAATATATTTACGAATAAAAATTCTTATACACTTTTTAATAGCATGTATATTTTCAGTCATTGAGTCAATTATCGAAAATAATATCATACTGTAAATTAAAATGTAAGTATAAAAAATTATGGTTTACTCATTTAGTAAGTGGAAGTATATGAAAACGTTACTTAATAAAGTATACGACTGTTACATCTATAATAATTAAAAAATAAAGTTTAATATAAAAAGTATTAAATTTATACTGTTTAACGATTATTCTTACTTCTAGTGTTGAAAAATAGTTTTCAATGTTATTTTTACAAAACGTTTTATCAAAACCTTCTGAAAATTTTGTACGACGATAAATCTTCCTAACATTACAAACGGCTTTTTTCCAAGCCAGTTCCTTCCTAATTACGTTATAATCGTATCTTTGCACACATTCGTACAATTTACAATTTTCTGTGAATGAAGTCAGTAGTGAATACATGAAAAATGTTCGAAACTGGTCAGTCATATTTTTAAATTACTTCTTGTACTTCGAATTCGACCGTGATCTATCGTTCAGTTGCAACGATTAGCCAGAATGAATTTTATTATACACGTGGTCGAAAAACTTTATCCAAGTAATTTTGACATAAATGAAACATAAATCAAGTCACCACATGCAGTTTCGAAAATAGCCACATAAACCTCTCTCTCTCTCTCTCTCTCTCTCTCTCTATCATCTATCTCTATCTCTCATTCATTCTTTTCATCTTCATTGCTGTTCTTTATACAACATCACTTTTTCCAGTTTTCTCGCCTGATTTCTTTTTCTTGCTTTTTACTTTTTTCAATTTTTATCCTATGCAATAAATCATTTACGAAAAGTTTTTAACTATTGTTTTAACAGCTTTTTTTTAATATTTTAAAATGAAATCTATATGTATCCATACATATAACTTAATTTTTTTGGGTGCACTTTTTATTAAAAGTACGAATAAACATTTTACGATAGATTAAAAATTTTATTTAATCAAATTAAATCGTGTGATATCAAATTTTAATTCCGTATCAAATTATTATTTCTAAAAGCTTAATCTCAGATACTCAACTTCAATAAAATAGCCTTCTCTAATTTTTTAAACACTCATTTGAATTGTGTAATTATTACATTTTCATACGTACATCTTTTAACTTATTTTTGGTTCATCATATTAATATCAATATATCTTCTTTAAAAATCGATATTTTATTTAATTCTGCAATATATTATATATTATATAATAATGTGACGAATGTTATTAGTCACGCGGTACAGGCCCCCCCGCACCCCCGAATATTCCAGACCGACACCTGGGGCAAGGTGACTGCCTCAGGTGTCCAAACAATAACAGTAGCTCGTTCGCGGGAGTAACCGCGGGTGAGAGTGTAGGCCGCGAGGTAGGGACGAGGTTGACCCTGACGCGCCGAAACGCGGATCTAGGGAGGGGGAGCCTCGCGGTTCGAGAGCGATCGCGGCCAATAGGAGGCCTCGGAGAGCCCGTGTAGTTCGCCTGTGGTTTTAGCACGGAAGAAGGACGGCGGTTATCGTTTTTGCGTCGACTACCATAGACTCAACGAAGTCACGGAAAAGGACGCCTACCCGCTGCCCCGTATACAGGCAACATTGGAAAAGCTTAGGGGAGCGAAGTACTTGTCCACCATTGATTTAAAAAAACATGGTTACTGGCAAGTGGTCCTGACGGAGCAAAGCAAGCCGCCGACAGCGTTCACCGTGCCGGGCCGCGGACTGATGTAGTTCTGCTTTATGCCGTTAGGCCTTCACTCGGCCCCCTCAGTATTTCGCGCCTCATTGACTCGGTCATCACACCAGACCTCGAGCCGTGCGTGTTCTCCTATCTGGACGATTATTGTAACCTATTGTTAAGTTAATCAACATGGCCATAGCGGATAATGTGACCGCACTTTTGAGCGGTGAGTCTCAAGATCAACTCACGGCTTTTAATATAATGTGGAATTGCATGAGTCTGCATACAATGATAGCGATAATATTGACTATATCTTTGTATTTTAGCTATGTCGATTCGCTCGGATTTGCGGGTAAGATCAACGCACACAGTATATGGAGTTTCTCCTACCACCACCAACGCCATCTATATGGCAAAGATTAGGTATAATATTAGGTATAATACCGGAACCTAAAAATTATTATGTCGAATGCTATATAACGTTGTTAATAGTGTTATGCGCTTTAATAACTTGTATAGTAGCCCGCACCAGAAGATTCAAGCCTTATCGGATCCCTGATAGGGAGGATTTCCAGCAGGAGACGATGATACAAGGCCATCCTCTTGAAGACGCTATTACCATACCAGCCTTCCAATGTGAAGTGTATGGTAGCTTAGATGACCATAAATGGTATCCGAGTGGCCAAGCCTTCTTGTTGGAAGAGAAGATCATCACAGCGGGCCATGTGATTTTTGACTATGAAAACATCAGGTTATTCAAGAATGGTAATTCCTATGATACCAAGCGAGAGCATTGGAATTACTTGGAAGCAGACATAGTAAGCCATCCCACAGGAACGTCCGATAGACCTCAAATTATAACAACGAAGTTGCGATTAGCCAAAGGCAAATTAACAACTCAAGCTATGGAACACAATAGCGGCCTATTTGTGTATGTGTGCGCATTTGGGAAAATGAGCATGGGATTATTAAATCCACATGTTGAATTGGGAAAGTGCCAGTATGGCTCAAGTACTGTGCGTGGATTTAGTGGCGCTCCCTATCATCTCAATAACATGATATTTGGGATGAATCTGGGAGTAGTGCTTTATTTAGGCTACGAAGGAGCCTTTATAAAATCGCTACTGAAACCAAAATTAACGATAAGAATGTATCGTGGAGACAGCGCGGCATTCTTAGAAGATCAATGCAGAAAATCCATTGATTTTCAGTATATGAGGTGTCCATACCACCCTGATGAGTATAGGATTAGGGTCAACGGTAAATATTATATCGTTGAGGATACAGTTATGGAGGAGTTAGTGCGCAATGATCCGCACAATGCGCTTTAAGAAGAAAAAACCTATTCTTAAGTTGCAGCATGAGAAACCTATTCAGCAAATAGTAACAGAGCCTGAAAGCTTGTCGATATCTGATGAGATAACAACACGACAAAAGGCAGTGCAACCAGCCGTTGTCAATAGGCAAGCAACATCCGTATGTTGATGAGTTGCCGTTGGCTCCAGTTGGGGCAATGATATTTAAAGATTCGGGAAACTTGATAGCGGGTCCCAGTGTAGATGCTGGGGCCCGTGGCCAGCAAACGGAGCTGGAACTTGTACCGAACCTAGGAAAGCCAAGTTCCAACACAACGGCGTCAATATCCCATCAGCCTTTGAAGACATCCCGTATGGAATCCCAAACATCGACGCCTGCTGAGCAAAGAAAAGTTTTGCCCTCCACTGCAGTTCCAAAAAAGAGGAAACAACTTATAGCCCGCCCACCGAAGCCGAACTTAATGGAGGAATTGTACAAGTGCTTAGATCCTATAGCTGTTGGATTACAGACCTTAGTCCAGCAGCCGACATCGAATGGTGGTTCGACACAGAGTTCCCCAGTGCCCTTAAAGAACTAGAAAATTCTAGTTCTCCTGGACTCTGTAACCTTAAATCCTTAGGAACAACAAACGGGGAAATACTAGGCTTTAATGGATTCACATACGACCCCGAACGAGTTGAAATAGTTAAAGCAGCAGTTCGTGAGTGCCTTGACCAATTATTAAAGGGAGAGAAAATTTGCGATCCAATCAAAGTCTTCGTGAAACAGGAGACACACAAGCTGAAGAAGCTCCAAACAGGAGTAGTTCGCTTAATTAGCGGTGTTAGCTTGGTTGATACTTTAATAGATCGTATTTTATACACATGGAAGGCCAGAGTTAGGACCCCTTGCATGGTGGGTTGGTCGCCCATGCGAGGAGGTTGGATATCTTTCAACTCATATTATAAAGACCGCGCAGTCCCGAATGCTGGATAAAGAAAAATGGGATTGGACGGTTCAGAAATGGAACGTGGTAGCGTTCCAGATGTTTGTAGAAAATCTGATGCTAAATGCACCAGAATGGATGTTGAGAATGATGCGGTTGCGTGTGCAGCTACTCTTTCAAGACGATATCTTTGAATTTGAAGATGGTACGCGAGTCAAACAACAAGTGTTTGGCATCACGAAAAGTGGTTGCTTCCTAACTATCTTGCTCAACACGTGCAGTCAGAGCATACTGCATTATATTACAAACATCCGTATAGGCTTACATCCAAGCCTAAATGAAGCACGTGTCATGGGCGATGACACGATACAATCATTTTTCTCGCAAGTAGAAGAATACATTGCGGCTACGAAGTCATTAGGAGCTCGTGTGAAGGGTTGCCCAGGTTCAGCAGCACGCGGAGTTCGCTGGATTCGCGTTTGATGGAAACGTATGTTGGCCAGCCTACTGGCAGAGACATATCTTTAATGTGCAATATACAGAGAGAGTTTGCCAGAGACTCTTAAGCAGTACCAGATTCTATGCATTCATGAACATGTCATGAGCGCTTTCTTACAGCGGTTAGCGCTAGGGGTAGGTAACTTCCGCGTATGTAACTAGGTTGCAAGGGCAAGAAATCATGGATGGAGAGTACAGTGTCGCGCTCGCAGACACAGTGCTACGGTTAGAACATGTCTAATCTTTCCGATTCATGGTAGCCACCTTGGTTGTGTGGGTGGAGGATGAGTCCCTGTTCGGGCGCCATGTAACGCTTGGTTTGGTAAATACAAGGCTCGGGATCTCGCTCTTTTCTTCCTTCACTCGCGCTTGTCTCGCGTCCGATCTACTCCGCTCCCCGTTTTCTACTCCCGATCGTTCCCGGCCCTCCTGTGCTCCTCGTCCTACCTTTTTCGCCGCCGGTGGCTCTCGCCCGGATCCGCCTGCCCTCCTATTGGCCGCGATCGCTCTCGAACCGCGAGGCTCCCCCTCCCTCGATCCGCGTTTCGGCGCGTCAGGGTCAACCTCGTCCCTACCTCGCGGCCTACACTCTCACCCGCGGTATCAGATCAGAGGTATATCTTAAAGCAAAAATAGCAATTTTAAAAGCATTTAACCATTGATTATTGCAAAGGCATTATTAAATTTAAGTTTAAATGACTTAAGAGAAAAACAATTAAAAAAATATTTTATATAATTCAACATGTTTAACGATATTTTTTCAATTAATGCGTTTCAAACTGATCTAAGAAATAATCTTTAAGATAATCACAATTAACCATATTATATAATTATAAGACAAGATTGTCAAAATTGTCAAATGATAATCAATTATGATGTTGCATATTTTATTAGAGATTAACGTTAAGGTATTTTTTCCAATTTTGTATTAATGTTGTAATAGTTTTCTGATTTTATCCGAGTTATTAGTTTTTAAGATAGATTACTCTCTATAAAATTGGTATAAATACGAGCCCCTAAATATTTTTACATCTATTGTTACATGTATCTTATACACTATTCACTGAATATTTCATATTTTTTATTCATTTAGAATAATGTTCGGCTTATCAAATAATTATTTTTGTTATATAATCACGAATCCAAATTTATTTATCGTCAATAATATCCAGATAAATATTGATATATACTTATAATAAAACACTTTCTGATTTCTAATTTGATTCAATGTAAAATGAATAAATAATTTAACCGATAGTATTTGAAGCGAATTCGTTTTAAAATTATATAAGCATAAATTTAAGTATAGTACATTATTTCTTATTTTGTATCTATGTACATTAAATAAATGGGCTTTTTTTAAGGATTTGTTTTTATTTATTTAAATATTTTGACCTGTATAAGTTGTTTACTTGAGCAATTAATTAGAAAAGTAGTCTAAGATAATGTCTTTTTTTTCATTTTGCCTTTATACCTTCAGTGAATTACATTTGTATTTAAAAGATTTAAAAATTTTATCTGACAAAAAAGTTAATACATTAATTAAAGTACATCAATAGTTACGCTGCTGTAATTTCTGTTTGAGTCATAAAAGTATCAAAACAAAGACTCTTGCACTTATTCGTACTGGTTCGTGTAAAAACTTTAAGACCAAGAACTGATAAAACTGGAATCTTACTGTCCCTCTAGAAAATGAAGCACCTAGAATGATAAATTATCTTGTTCGTCACATTAAAACGATGTTTCAAGGTTCAATGTAAAATCAAGGTAATTGGGGATACCCATTTAGTTGCAGTATAAATTTGTTCAATTAGTATGCAATATAATGCTAATTAAAAATTTGCATTTAATTAATCGTCCGGCACTATCAGAACTAATAGAACGGCAGCTTCGGAAATAATGGGACACACATATAGTGCCAACTCATCGAAACTGGAAAATCAATCGAGTTTGGATTTCTTATATTGAAAAATGTTATCGCACTGCTGCAAATTTACTCCCTTTATAAATTCTATGCATCGGCATACATCAAGAGAGTTATTCGGCTCCGTTTTCGGTTCTCGGCTGCCGATCTGAAGTCATTGCTGCACTTTTCTTTACCTAATGATGTATGATAATACACGTAGCCCGAGTTCGGGCAGGATACGATCCTGAGGGACCAAGCGTCGAGTTCAATAAACCACGAGCATGGAAGAATGACAAGAATTTCGTACAATCGAGCAGACTTTTCAACTTGATAGTGGCTCACAAACGAAGTATAATAAGCCATTTGTTATCTTCGTATGGTCTTCGTGCATTTTTCCTGTAATTGCTTTCCAAAAAATCGTGGAGGCCGAGTTCACTTGTTTGACCGATGACTTTCGATAGAAGGAATATCATATACATTACTTTTATTAAATACATCTATGATATGCACTAGTTTTCCCTTTTTTGCCAAATCATTTTTATATAATACATCACTGTCGGTATATTTGGTTTTTGTGTTGTGAATTAAGTATTTATAAGAATAGAAATAGTTTATGAGCGGCCTATGTTTCGAATTATAATAAATGATGAAGCATAATTTTCAATCTAAATATATATAGTTATTCAATAAATATTAATAAGGAAATACTGAAAATTATATAGAAAAAACTGGCAGTGCGCGAGATCTCAATGTTTTTAACACTCATCTATAATCCATGTTGTTTTAATCGTGCAATTTTTTGTGCTTAAACCCAAAGAAAAAATGTTTATTTTTGCTATAACAGTCATCTTTGAGTATAAATTCATTAGGAAATCTATTTAATACCGATGCATAATTATCGTATTTTTTTAGCTCCTTTATAAATCCAGCGGTGTACAAGCATAAAAAAATTTTAATTTATAAGTAGCACAATAGATTTATTTAAATTTGATAGGATAAAACTGTATAATAAGATATTTCTGTGCAACTTGAAAATGTTGGATATGAGTTCTTTTAGTACTTTTTGCTAATGTTTCCTTCTGGGTCAAGGGAATACAGTATAAAAAATTAAATTGAAAAATTTCCAGTATTTTCATACACTACCTTGCACATATGAATCTAAATATCTACATGCATGAACATCCATGTGTAAGTATACATATATATATATATATATATATATATATATATATACCCCGAACAAAGTATTACTTATTCCCAAACTACGCTGACTGTAAGTATGTCGGTATTTTCCCATTCCATAGTTTTTATTATTTTCTACTTTTTCATTTATGCTTTCTACCGTTCTAGTGTTATACCATAATTATATTAAAATTGAAAAAGACAAAATTATTTTAATTGTAGCCACTTATTTTATAATTAAATTACTCACATTATGTGATAAATTCAATAACTGTAGGATACATTACAACATACATTTAAGTAAACTCTATAAATTTTATGCATTAAAATTTAATAATTAAATATATCGATAATAATATCCATTCGTATTTTTATTGCATCTGAAGAGCTGAGTGTATTAAATCTAATTGAAAAGTAATGCGATTTTAGTATAACATTTTTCTGTCAGTTAACAATAATAATCTTAAAATAATTATGCCTATGTATATTTGGTTGCAATATAAAAGTACCTTTTTCTACCGTAAGTAAATCTTTTTTCCGTTGTCAATTTTTTAATTTTTATTTCTCGTGATCAGTCAAAGACGATGTAAATAGAAAATATTGTTATTTTCTCTTTAAATAAAAGACAAATATATTTTTGAAAACCTTACTTGAAATTACTGAACGAAATGCGTAATAAAATTAGTAATTATGACTGTATCTTTTTACAAGTATTGTTTTGATCAACAGACTTTTGGAAACATTCGTATTCATGCATTGTAATGTACGTTTGTACATAAGAACATCATAAGATTTATAACTGGGGAAAGCTGTATAATGATTAGAAAGAGGAAAAATAAACTGCTATGTTTTTATTGAGTATAACGAACATAGTCTGATTATATAAAGAAGTTTAATGTACGAGTGAAAAAAATTTTGTATAATTTTTTTTTTATACTTATTGTTTACTCTTGTTTTGTCAACACTTTATTCAAAATATTCGGCTTACCTAAACATTTTTTTATACATCAGTAAATTAAAAATTTAGGTTAATTTAAACTTAATGTAAGGTATCTTAATATACATAATTTAATCATTATAAAATATTCAAGATCGTTCGGAAAGTATTTACATGTGAATTACTTATAGAACAAATATTTCATTGTGAATCTAACAAATATGGTATACCTAAAGGCAAAAGAAATCTTTATGTTTTATTATTAATTCTTGTTGAGTATAAAATATAACTTAAAAATTGTGAAAAAAATTTTTCCTGGTAAAATAAAGGCTATATCTATTTTAAATTAAATTATTGCAATTATTTCAAATAACCTGCTAGAAATCGTTGTGCAATTACGTACGTATACGACACGTACTATTTTATCACTAATAATTTTGTCTTTATATGGTATACTTATTGTTTATAATAAATTAAAAAAAAACTTACGTATTTGATTTTAACTTCAATACCTAGAAAAGTTAATTAAATAATGAAATTCAATTTTGCAATTCAATTTCAATTAAATTGTTCTTAAGAAGTTAAAATAAAATAAAAAAAATAAAATGTTTTCTATCATTAGATTTTAGGTGATTAATTTAACAAAGGATGTTTCAACGAAGCACTGATAATAATTTATACTCGCCCCGTCCATACCAGATATCGATAATTGAAAGCAGGATTTTGGAATGATCGTGTCAAAACATGCAGCGTAACATACCTTTGGTAGCGTTTTAGCACATTGCGATTACTATAGAGCCACTTACCTATTGAACAATCAAAGCATACGAGAACAAAGAGATATATACAAATTCTATCTAACTATATAAGTTTATTATAGTTGTAATACTTTTATCACTTTACAAATCAATTTTTAAAAGCGGAACTATACCTACACAATAAATAAATAACTTTCAATTTATATATATATTTTTTTAGTTTAATTAGGTTTGGAGATATATACAAATTTCAATATGTTTTGCTGTTAGAACAAAATTTTTAAAATTGCCAATGAATAAAATACGTTGAATTAGTCCAATTATAACGATAAATAATTTTTTAATACTTGCATACTTTTTGATAGTTTAATAAAATTTTCGTTCATTTTTTTTTCTATAAGGATAAATAAATTTAATTTAAAGCCACATTAGATTTTAATTGAATAATTTATCTTAAAAAATTGGCATTTATTTTCAGTAAATGAAACCTTAATATTAGAGTCGTATCTATTTTTAATACAATATAGTTATTATAATTTATACAATTAATATAACAAAATAAATGCGATGAAATTATGTATTTCATTAAAATTGATAACGTTCTATGAATAATAAAATTCATTGTGTTTTAATTAACTTGATTTATTATTTTATGTTATTATCTAATAAGCAATATTGTTTTATTAATAAAATTAATTCTAAATAAAAAATATCACGTAGAAATGTATTGAATAGGTACGTAAGTTTGTCGTATTTGATTTGTCACTGTTTACTTAATGAATGCAATTGTTGAGTATCGCAAAATTATTATCTTCTAATAAGTTTAAAACTATTTGAAATATTATTTTTAGAGCTAAATGCAATCAAAGTAATTTTTTGCACACAATATTTTGTAAATAGTAATCAAATTTGTAATACCAGTTTCGCGGGTGTTATAAGCCAAAAGAACTTAATTTAATCGCATATGAAATATTTAATTACAAATAGAAGCATTAGCGATTGGTTTCGATCACAAGTTAATGAGCAATGAATGAAACTTATTGATGAATGACAATTGTGAATAAAAAAGAGATACTCACATAACCTGGGATACCAGTATTCAATCTAATGATCAAATACATATGAATACATTTACGCGGTAAAACATCAGAACGTAATAGTATCATATTATTTTTATAAAACGATCTACTGTACAATATTTTGTACTTATGTATATAATATTAAATTGAAATAAAAATAAATAGATACTAATAATTTTCTCTTTAATATATTTTGTTAAATTTTTGTGAAACTGTGCATATCAAAATGGGTATAAATATATATAAAAAAATAGAGTTTATAAAGACAAAAAAAAAATTACAAAAAAAACTCTTATCGATGCATCTACAAAGTATATTGCATTTTCAGTAAAAGTCGATATTTTATAAAACTTCAATCTTCATTTAATCAGGCTACTTGTATTCAAACAATTTACCATGGCTACAGTGAAAATAATTAGCTTTTATTAAAAATTATGAATTCAATGAAATTAAATTTATTTTACTAGAACTAAGTCTTGACATTACATAATAGGAATGACATATTCTTTAAAATGTGCACATGTCATTTTTTAATAAATTCAAAATATTTATGATGTAATTTTTGAATATTTATTTATATTAAAGAAAAAATATGTTATAAAGCAATATTAATAGTAATTTTACCACATACCATAAAATACATTATGTATATTTATAATAAACTTCAATTAAACAAATGTGCCCAGCTCAAGAAAAAGCTTAAAAAATTTTCTTTTTTAAAAACTTTTATAAATTAAAACCTTCAGAAGTGGCCATTTAATTGGATACGTAAGTAAATAGCCGCTTCGAAATATAATTAGTGACAGTAGTCCATTATGAATTTCCTTTTATCTAAATTGTGCCTAGTTCTGTTACAATTATTAATAAGTAAGGTCAAATTAGTCTATTCTTTAGAGTAACGCAAACCGAACCTTAGATTCGCAAGACATAATACGCTTGAAGTAGCATATCCTTGTATGTTTTGAATGTCTTCCTATCTATCCTAGTCACGTTTGCATGGATTCACATGAATTATGGACTATACATGGCAACGACATAATTTATATTTAAACGTGACGTTTGTTTGTTAGAGCTCTGTATGTATGCATTATGATTTTAATTGTGCTGCACTAATGAAAACATGTTTTAATATAATCGACTCTAGACATTAATAGTATATTATACTATAATTCATATTTATAGGGGTGGAAGTATCAAAATTAACACGATAGTTTTTGTATAATAAGACAAGGCATTATTTCTTTAAATGTTTGTTGGTGTATTTATAATTTTCAATTAAAAAAAATTTGTATACTAATTTAATACTGCATATGGTCAGAAGTATTTTGAGCGAAAATATTATTGTGCTGCATGGCTCCTTAAATAGTAGTAATTGAGAACGATTAAAAAGAAAACCGAACTACTAGAGCTTTTATGAGAATGTGAAAAGAAAGTAGACATAATAGTACTGAAAATTATTTTAACAAAAAAAAAATGGTAGAACCCAACGACTGTAAGCTGTGTAATTCAGAAAGACTATGTTCTATTTCTTAAAGCTCTGAGTCTTTAGGGAATGTTATCAGGAAAAATATAAATAAATGAACGATATTTTAATTTTAATAAAATTATATGGTTTTATAAGAAAAATGCAATACTATTATGCATTCGATAAGAAAATTGATACATTTTTTTAAAGGAAAATAACGTGAATGACGATGCATATAGAAGAATCTCTAATACAGCACAATGTCCTGGGATCTAGAGAACTTTGTCCACTGGGACGTCGAAACATCCAGGCTTAAAGGGATTGACGTCTCGTGGGGTGTTACAGAATTTGTACTTTGTGTTTTTGCGAGTCGTGATTGTTAAGACTAAAACAAACAAGATGAATTAGCCAAATATAAAATAGAGATATTTCTATGTGTTAATAAATTTTTATTAGTGTGTGAAAATTTTTAAACGTTTAATGATTGAAACGCAAGTTTTTTAGCTTTCAAATTTTCAATAAAAAAAAATCCAAATCATAATATCTTTGTAAAAATATTTTTGCAGTCTTAACGGGAATGAGCATAAGTCACTAACCCGATAAGCAACAATTAATGCCAGTAATATTATTTTAGAGTATAAAAGAAGCTTATTCTGTTTTCTAAATACGTTATTTTTTAGGCTGTAAAAATATTATTAGTATAAGAACATCCTTGTAAATTTAAATAATAGAAACAAATTTTGATTGACACAAGAACAAATTTTAATAAAAATGAAACGACATCATATATTTAGATTCAAATTTATAGATAAATTTGAACAAGAAATTTGAAAAAAGCTCGTAAATGTGTTTGTTTATTCCATTTTTATTGATATACTCAGAGCTATAAATTTGTAAACAGTCATGTAGAACTGTATACTGTAAAATTCTCATAAACCTATAAAATTCAGTGTATTGCGCTGAGAAACACAAAAAGAAATCTGAATAAATTAAAACTAACTCTTAAAGGAATTACTGATTCAGAAAGGATTCAATTTAATAGATAAAACAAAAGACTGATTTACAAAGAGAAAATAAACGAGAATAAGAGTAAAATGATGAATTATTCAATATGCGGATAAAATTTAGGAAAATACAAATAGTGTGAAAAGTAAATCATTTTATACAAGATTTCGCGGGAATAAAAAGAAGCATTTGAGCAATAAGTATAAATTGTAGTGCTTACATCAACTTATTTTCAATTGAGGAATAATTTTTTATGCAGGAATAAAATATTATAAAACACAGTTGACAATAAATTATTCTTTACAGATATACATGTAATTCATGAATAATGCCTAGCTTAATGTATTTAACACTTAATTATCCATGTGCAAATACTTAATTAAATCATTAATAAGATATAGACAAGGCAGTTTATTTATTGTTTATTTAAAATATAAAATTTAAAAACAATATTTATAAAATCAAGATATTGGTATATGATATTAAACATAAGCTCAACTATAATATAATAATTAATTTTATTATTATCTTGTGGATTCGGTAAACGTGCTGATAACTACATAGAATTCTATTATTTGAATCAGTTTAAATAATACTGGATTGATTCTATGAAATAAGCAGAGAATCGTCAGATTTGTAACAAGTTATAAAATCCATAAAATAAGTTTGCTTTCTTATGTAAAAATTGTAAAAATTATGTAATTATAAAATTTATAAAGAAAGTCAATTAGGTTTTAATTCAGTAAAATATAAAACTTATGTGTAAAATAATAACATGCGTGTTAAAGCAATGCACGAACGATTAAGACTAAAACAACATCAGGCAATCTAAATGTGATCGATACAACCGGTAGAGATGAACGTAATTTTTATTTTTATTAAAAATATTAGTTTCGATATTGGTTAGAAACAAAATGTGAATGATAAAAAATTTATGGATTTTATTCAAATAAACTTTGAAAATTAGAAAATCTAAAAATAATCAACTTTCTAATGAACACTGTTTTCGATTTGTTATTAATTTTTTAAGCTAAGATACTTTTTCATCCTCACAGGAACAAATCTTTTTTTGTTCATAACTTCATAATTTTTTTAAATCAAACTTTTCTGCAGTATAAATAGTAAAGAGCTTCATATTTTCTGGGATTACTAACCATTGGCTTTTTCTATTAACTAGGAACCTCCTCTCCCCCCTTCGCACAGCCGTTACGAAAAACTTAAAATAGAAATATTTTTATACTGTAAGAGATAAGAACAATAATTAGTGCATTTAGTGTACTGATTTAATAAAAAAATATAGTAAATTAATGTCTTTCGTGATGCTCAGTTATAATGATTTTAATTACTTAAATTTATTGTAAGCCCATTGTCACGTTATAAAATTTATATTGAGTATTATAACACAAAATATACAGCACATTCATTATAAAGACAGATGTATTATAAATCAGCACGATAGAATAACTTATTTTTATGGCATATTGACTAGACTATAATTTATTGAACAATAAGTAACAATAAGTATATGTCAATGCTTCATTCGTTATATCGAATCATTTATTTAGAACCACGGAAAGTTTGATCGAACGTAATTAAATCACAAGACTTTGGATTATTACATAAAAGTTAAAAAAAATAATTGGATAGAATGTCGTTGTAACTCCACCTTACAAAATAAGGTAAATAAGCTTATAAAGGTAATTATTCGTTAAAAATTCGTAAAAAACTGGAATTTTACTACCGGATAAAAGTTTATCTTTATGAAGGATTCATGATACGATAAGGTTTCCCAAAAGTGGATAGCGTGATTACCTATATTCGAAAAAGGACGGCAACATTCGCCCTGTTAAGGGCGTATCTTAATGATGATAGATATCGTTGTAAGGTCGTCCTTACAAGATCAGGTAATGAAGTTAGCATAAATTTTCCGTAACTTAGAAGTGGGTTGATAAAAAGAATCATCAAAAAATATTAAAAAAAAAAAAAAATTGAAAGAGTCTCATTGGGATATTTTACCTAAATATAACGTAGAAGTGAACAAGTAAAGGAGAGGTGGAAACAAAGATTGGTCGGAGGTTCTCTCGATCTAAACTTTGTCTGATTTCATTTGACCTTATCGGTATTGATAAAAAATGTCAGGAGTTGTACAAAGATTCTTCTAGGATAAGCCAAGTCAGTCCGATTTAACCTCTCTTCAGTATCTAGTTTCTTTTTCTTCACCTTAAGCTTCCGCCAAGCTCCCAGAGTTTCGTTGCAGACGAAATATATTACGTTACGTAATATATGTGTAGTGCATTGGAAATTTTTCGTTCACCATTTTTATTAAAAAATATAATAGAAAAATAATTCTTCATAAAATATAAGAATTTTCTACTATTGCTTAATAAGCGCACGATATACAGTTATAAATTTTAATAATATTTAAGAAAAAATGATAAATTTACAAAATTATAGATAATATATTTCATACATTAAAGAAAAAATATACAGATTTTATTTGCAAATTAAAGAAAAAACTATAGGAAAATTGAATAAAATTAAAATCCTGCAGATGAATATTATTACGATTTTAATCGTACTCTTATTTTTAATATTAATTTGAAGTTTAAGAATTGTTAAAAATGATTGAAACTCTCAGTTATAAAAACTCATATTAAATATATTCTAATTGTGTTATCATAAATTTAAATTGATAGTCTCTTTTGTATGGATTAATTTTTAAAATAAAAATTTAAATAAAATAATATTTATATTTATGTTATTGTGTAAAACTGATATCTCAATATTTAAATATCTTGATGTATATTTGAAATATAATGTTTAAAGTAAGCTAAGGAAGAGGATTAAATTTTAAAAAAATTTTCCGCAGTTTCATTAAATCTTATTGAATTGTTCTTCTATCAAAGTATCTACAATTAATAGTAAATTAAAAAGAATGAACTGGGTTTTAAATTCCAACATCTCAAAGCAGAATAATGTAGATAAAAATATTTTATGAACTCAGATGTTGATGGTTGGTATACTCACAAATAATTAATAAAAACAAAGCAGAAAAAATAATTTCTCTATAAGTAATTTTAATATATATAAGCGTAAGCAAAAACATGAAACAAACTCTTTTGTAGAAGATATAATGTTTGAAGAAAATCAAATATATATTTACTTTCTTCAAAGATAAACTATAGACATAACTTATATATATATATATATATATATATATTAAATATGAATAATGTTTTACAATAAAAAAAGACATTATTCATTTTATACATTATAAAAAAAAAGATGTCAACTTTTATCTAAAAATTAGGTACATATTCCAAAATATTACGTACATTAAAATATAATTTATTGCAGCTTTTTGAACGATCGCAATGTATTTCACGTAGTTAATTCAAGTATTATTATCGTTTGAAACTATTAAAGTATCTTAATTTGAATATTTAAAGTTTCATGAAATACTATAAAATTAGTAAGTATATAATATTATTTAAATATTTCAAGAATTCAATATTTATACAAAGAGGATAATATAAAGAATTCTTCATATCATAAAAACTGTCGGTGAAATATTTATATTGACATTGTAACTAACAATAAATATTAAAAAATGAAATTAATCTCGTATTTATCAGTGATAACTAATTATCTCTTTGAGATAATGAAATTTATTTTTTTTTACTTATAGTGCAATTAGATCAAGAATTAAGACTTTCAGGAAAAATTTGAAGCTCAGCCTTAATTAGAAAATTTAATGAACGAAAGAATTTTTTTTGTATAAAATTTATCATTATTTTAGTATTATAGTTTAGCTTATTTTATATTTTGCCAAATAAAATATTTTTAATGGCAACCACTTGACTAAGGATACTCAATTAAGGATGAGTGCAAAAAATGTATAGGAAAAATTGATTGTAACCAATAATTCAGGAATGTGCAATAGAATTGCTAAAATGAAATTTGTCACAAAAATTTAAAATATATTATTGCGCTGTTGTTATTTATAAATAAAATAGTTATGTCTTGGAATATCATATATAAGTATGATTTTTTTTTATTAGTGTTATTGTGAAAAATGAAAAGAGAGATAAAGTCGTGTACTAATGATTTAGGTTGACTACTTGTGCGCGATAATCAAACTTTTATAATTGTTTTCTTTTCATCTATAGTTATTATTGTATTAAAAAATAGTCTCTTACGAAGACTTCTGCCGGCTCTTTTATTTTGTCCGAAGAATCTAAGCCAACTAAAATTCAAACATATGGCTATTAATTCCTCGTTCTTTATTCTGTTAATAGATGATCAAATGAAGTTCAAGACTCGTGCTCAGAGTTCATTTGCCTGCGACGTTGGCAATTTATCGTTGCCTTAATTTATTTGGCAAATGGGAGCGGCTTGATCCTCTTTCCTCTACCTTTGGTAAATTTCTATCTGACCGATGCACATTTTGGTCGGTTGCTAGGCAAATCTCTTGAGACCTCATTTATATGCTAAAATCTAACGTAAGAACATTACTCAGAGTGCCTGATGTTTCCAAAAGCCCGTTAACGATCTAAACAATACTAGTACAATTTCGTCTCATACGATTAAATATTCCTATCAATTATTGTTGTATTGTATGTATAGCTTGCGATTGTTCGTATGCTATCGAAACTGCAAGTGGGTAGCTTCAGTTTCAGATACGAATATATGGCACGCCGAGTCCATAATTACCAAACGAGATTATTTTTTTTTGCTTTAACTTGGGCGTTTATACATTCGACGTGCACATATTAATGGCAAAGATCGTCGTTTCTTTAACACACAGGACGCATAAATACGAGCCCGTAGAATTATAAAACTTTTACAGGCTGTGTTCTAGCCTTAAGTAGTAAAATAAGAAAAAAATTGTGAAAGTTAATCGTCTTACGGTTGGGGGAGTCCGTAGCGCCAGGACACACGATGCGGTTTGACATCGGCTATCCAGTGGCTGGTAGATGAATCCTTCAAGGATATTCCGTTCAAGGTGCAGGGGGCTTTATTGAATCCGATGGCAATATAGTTAAAAAAGAGAGGAACGGAATTATTTTCGACACGTCTCCTAATTTCTTCCAGTGAAAAGTATTTTAATCTAGGCTAATCAATTCGATTGGATTAATCCAGAATGAGATACGAATGAAAGTCACTAACTTTTTTCGTCGTTAATCGCTCCACTGAGTCGATACAAGCCAATTTCACTGCAATCGATTTGTTCGATGTGCTCGATGAGCCAGTTCAGTCGTTTATCAAAAATGTCGAAAATTTGACGAGCTCGATTGGATGCAACTAATCCTTCATCTTTGTCCGAATTTACGATCGCCTCAGATGTAAATCGCGGCTATGGGCCTGTGCTCGTCGCTTTTACGCTTATCCGCTTTTGTCGTGCAATTCTCTCGAGTGATAAGAATTCCCGGGGATCCTCTTTACGAGGTCCTCTACGCTTCTCGTCCCCGACGCACAAGAATGAAAGAAATGGTCGCGATTTTTAATTAACATAATTCATGCGCTCGCGCGACTCGGAAAATTCCCGGCGCTCGGCGTTGATGAAGGGCAAGTGACATTCTTTCGTAACGTACTGCCAGCGTATTTTTCCCGCGTAAAGAGAAAAACAAACTACTTCGCGTTACCGCCACAATTTTGTCCCTTCTACTTCTACCGTACGCTACCTTACTCGAGTTTTGAACGAATTAATTTATGGTCGGGCGTACAGTGGAGGGGCGCGTTTTTTCTTTCGTTATTATTAATTTTCATACTAGTCAGTAGAGTAGAAAAAGTGCTTAGTTCTTACTTAGCGGATAAATCATAAACGCAATAGCGAAGCTAGCAATATTGTTCGTTAGCCGTGATTTTCCGAGAAAAATATTTGAAATTTCAGATTGAAAAATTTCATTTTACCGCCAGTGTCTTACAGGATTTGTAAAATGAGAGCATGTACGTAGTATTGGGAAAAACTATTTGGGAAAACAATTTTAACACTATATACCACATGATTTGAAGATAAATAAAAAATCAATACGCAAGTACATCATTTTCTT
Organism: Kradibia gibbosae; assembly: GCA_018907135.1. NCBI lineage: Eukaryota > Metazoa > Arthropoda > Insecta > Hymenoptera > Agaonidae > Kradibia > Kradibia gibbosae. The sequence continues at coordinate 1,175,490 of JACCHX010000003.1, read as the reverse complement.
TCATGCTTAATTTTATAAAAAATCAAATACAAAATTAAGGATCCTGAAAATGTATTGGCTACTAAATTTTTCAATTTTAGATTTATATCTTAAAAAACTAAAAAAATACAACTAAATTCTTATTTAAAAAAGGAAATAATTATTGCTAGCTAATTTCGTTTACTTACTTTACGTTACTTAGCTATTTCAAGCAGTATTAAGGCAGTGAAAAAAAAGTCAGCTTTCTTATAATGAAATAGCCCCTCTTTTGTTTTACCAATGTAAAATTAACAAAAATTGTTTTTCCAGTTGTAATAAATCAAGTTTTTTCTTTTGATAAAAAAGAATGTATTGAAGTACCGAAGGGATACGTTGTTATTTCAGATTGAAAGGCAGTAATAAAGAAATAATAAATCGAGAGTAGTTGTTATGAAAAGCCTTTTAAAACATTACTGTCTAGGACACGAAAAACTTGATTTATATTTGAATATACCAAAATAAAAAAAAACTAATCTTTTCAAAATTTTTGTTTAAACTTGAAATACAAATTTTTCTCATTGCACATTCTAAATTAATCTATTATGAATATTTTCAAGTTCATTGTACACATTAATTTATGTTCCTGTAGTTTTTCGTAAGATTTTTTTTCCACGATGACTACAATAAAATGTATTTAAAGTTTAACGCTACTTATTATTTGCTTCGTAATTTCGTTTATAGAAATACTGATTCCGTTATTAAATATGACAAGAAGATGCTTCAAACAGGTTATGATGTTAAAAGTATGGTAATTTTCATTATTAATTTTAAAACTCGCTCGCCAAACCTTTACGAAAATAACTAAATTTTTTAAACTAGATTCATACTGTTGCGTCTCTGTAACTAAATAATCTCAATTTTCACACATCTGTGATATATTAAATTTTTCTTTTATAATCAAACAATCGTTAAATAAAGTATTGCTACTCTAATTCACGAACATTCGGGATAATTAAATAATTCTAAACAAATTGATGCATATAGTACTGCAGCCTTTGATGTATGCATTTATCAGGGGTAAGTGTTTGGCAAAAAAGTGGAAAATGGGAGTCATTGTACTCAAACATACATCTTTTCAACAATCGATCTTATTATTTACTACATGGAGAGATTATATCCGGGGTAACGATATGTCGTGCGGGTCTAATTAATAATAGCGCTATAGTTCATAAAGCCGCGATCGCTGTACGTTGCACTGTGAAAAATCACATTCATAAGTCACGATGTACTGGGCTAAAGTGTATAGTCATCATACACTGAAAGTCGATTAGGTCGTAAAAACGCAACAGAATTTGATATTTTGAAGCAAAAATACAAATACATCCTAATTTTTAAGATTAAGAAACATTTGCTGCTCTAACTGTAAATTAGGGGACTTATTACGATTATATTTTAGGGAAAATACAGGGATTTCGTAAAATTACATAAATTTTGAGTATTTTGGAAAATATTAATTTTAATAAACTTTAAATTAGAGTTAATGTATATAAATCATGCAAAATAATTACCATAAAAATAATGAAAACACTTTTTTTTACAGAATACAAGTAATAAATATTTTATAATTTTTATTTCGTAAAAGCTTTTACGAAAATAAATTTTTTTTATCGACATTTTTTCTTCTAAGTACTCTGCCAAAAGATATTTTAAAATAGTCTTTAAAAAACCTTTGAATTTTTTATTGCAATATTCGAGGACCATATTACAGAAACCATTAGAAGTACAAAAATAAAGAACAGGATTTTGTTAATATCATAAAGCCAATGTAAATCTTTTCGAACAAGTATTTATGTATTAATAACAAACATATACAGAGAAGGATACAACTAATATATATATATATATATATATATGTATGTTTATATATACAGCAATGTTTTATTGAAGCATTAGTAATCATTTAATATTCAGATACATTTATTTTTTTTAAAATAATACCCTTGTCAATCATGTATAATTTTAGTATATATTGAAGATTAATTAAAACATATTAATTTTAGTCGCTTAAAAATTTTCCCAAAAATAGTAATGTGCCAGTGATTTTATGGATATATTTCTCTTTTACGCAAAATAAAATAAACATAAATTACCTGAATTTAAAAACGCAAAAAAGCTATAAAGGAAATTTTAGTAGTAGCCATAACTTTCCTCTCACGAGAATTATAGTAACAAAGTTGAAAATTTGCTTGTATAAAGTTAATCATTACAAAATACAAAACAGAAGTTTAACTCTTTTAATACTGTAATACCGAGTAATAGAATTTCGATAGTTTCGAAAAATTTTATGAAATAATTAAAAAATAAATAGAAAATTGGTCTCAGGATCATCAAGGCTATCGATTACTTAAACTGATAACATTTTAATTTCAGCTTTTGTTATTTTAAAAATTAAATGTATTTGTTTTTTTTATTTATCTTTTATTGAATAAGCGAATTAAATAAAATGTAATATCTTGCATTGAGCGCAACCTTAAAATGAAAGATCGAACAATTGAGAATGCTTATCGGTAAATAATAAGCCAGATAAATGCCAAATGTAAAAGTTTAAAAGGCACATAAAAGCACAAAATTGTTTACAATAAAGTGGACAAAGATTTGTTCAGTTGGGAAAGCAAATAAAAAAAAAAAATCAAAGGCCCGTATCCTCAGGTTACTAATGCACCGTTGGTAGGGTCGTGAGGGATAGGAAGACTCCTCTCCGAAATAAATGTCACGCGAGGTCGGAGTTTTCTTTTAATCCCGAAAGGCCGCCAGACACGAGACGCGCCTAGGGATTTATCCCTTGAGCCACTCCGCGTGTTATGCATACGCAATCTCGTTTTTGCCGCAGAGCATGGCGGCAGCTTCCCCGTGAAAGGCATTTATCGCGAGCGGGTCATAGAAAGCCACCCGAGTAACTTCGTTCGGTTTCCGTGCCGAGGATCTTCCGGGTGTACAATGCGTCGCTGAGTTTTTCGGCCCCTTGCCATTTACGAAACAGATGCGCGCCGCATACCCAAGCTCTACCTCCATTGCCGGTGGCAAAAAATTAAACAACGCCACGCGGGCTAAATGAAACTTCCCGGAATTTCGTAACATTTTTTCCTCGACCGGAGTGCGCTTGTATTTAATATGCGAGAATCTTGGGCGACGATGTTGCGAATTGAATTTCTTTTCTGAAAATTCAGTAACAATAGTGTCGCTACAATTGTAATACGTATTCATTGCGTAGCAGGGTAGCTATCAGTTTCAATTTCTTAAGCCAAACTCTTTTAACCACTGGTAGGGTTTTGGCTTAAGAATTAATGCACATAAATGGTGATTAATTAAACACTCGAGTAATTAATGCTCTTTATTCGTTAATTTTTCCCTTTCTCGTATTTTTTGCAGCGGCTGGATCATTCCTGATTTATCCTTGTTATGTATTTTTCGTTTTCATTACCTTTATTAACATACATTGGTATTCTCACGTAGCGGCGTACAAATATTTTTTCCATCTGGATACGAATGTATTATTTAGCGCGTGTTTCGTTTCGATAGGAATGAAAAAAATTTTTGTACATCATTAGCTTGTTCAATTGCGATCGCAATGATAAACGAGCGGGTTTCTTAGTCAATTCAGCACGATGACGAAGATACAGTCTTCTGCTTCATTCCTGTGAGAAGCACAAAATTACATCCTTTACCTTTACCCATTGTCTTGTCTCTCGTAAAAGCCTCTCTTCCTCTTTGTGCCCGATCTTTTTCTGGATTTGGAGGGGCTATAATCGAAGATAATGTTACTCGAAACTGCCATTCGCAGAGTTTTTCCTGGATGATTCGAACGAGTTGAGTCGTTTCGAGGCTCCAAAAGGGTTCCATCGATTACATCGTAGTTTCTTGACTGATAACTACATTACTCAACGTCTCGGTATGTAATATTGGCTTCAGCGTCTCAAAGAAATGATTTTGTAAGCTAGATGAATTCTACAATGTTCTTTGCTACAGACAATAGACTATAATGCGAAATTTCGTCTACATCAAGAATGTTTTTCGAAACTTATCTTATCTACAGAATTTAATCAGAATAGCTCTAAATTATAAATCATCATTATCCTTACATAAAACCTGCATTTTGATTTCTATTATTAAAATTATATATATATATTTAAAGATCTTGATACGGATTATTTTAGGAGCATGATAATTATTTTTTTATAGCTACTATTTGTTCAACAATTTTAAATATCCAACAAATTTTATTTAAAATAACTTTTACAAATAGTTCACATAATAAACAATGTATTATAAAAGTAAAAATTATTTTTATTCAATTTTCATTCAACATTTTTTAGATTCAAACAAATTGAACAACTTTTAGAAAAAAAGAATTATGTTCACATAAAATATTCCCAAATATTCGTGTACAGACAAATTAAATTTCATCAATATAAGATTGGTTTTTTCATCAATAGATGATAATAATAGAATTTCATTCTGACGATTATATTGTAATTTGATTGTAATTTATACATTGATTGGTATAAAATTATTTCAAAGTTTGCAATTTCAGACGCTAATTTTATTCCATTAAACGTTCATTTATGGAGCTTTTAAATTACTCAGTACAAAGGTGTAAACAATAGGATAATGAAACGTATCAATTTTCTGAAAATTATTAAAGCTCTTTAATTTAGTGTAATTATTTTCCACATATTTTTAAACTTTTTTAAAGCCGATCTTTCATAACTGATAAAAATAATTTAACTTTTAAATATATTTTAATATTTTTTTAATATTTATATAAATTTTATATAAATAAACAATATAAAATATTATTTTTGGAGTTTTATTAATATATAGATTTTTCATTACTTATTCTATCGTGTCACAAAAAATTACATCTTCTTGTAAACACAGTTTTTATTATGAAGCACTCGTGATTCAGTATAAAAGGATACAATTTATACCAAATAATTGCAACATACGAATAATAATATTTACAAATATATTCGATTGCTAGTTCAATAATAAAGTTAAATATATTAATAAATAATAATTTTTTTTATAAATTTTAATATATTACGTATTCCCTTATTTCATTTAATTCCGATTAAAGATAAATTATTAATTAACCATTAAATCATAAACATATGAATCAATGTTGGTTAATTTGAATATAATTTCTATCTAAGTTACAAACTGCATTTAAATTATCTGCAATGATATTGCAAAGGCTGCATTTCAATTATCTGCAAACATTTTAAGTTACTAGATTTGTATGACATACTTAACGAATCTAAAATTATACAAGCCAACAATGTTATAAATATATCGACGGAATTTTGACGACTTATTAAATAAAATTTTCTTTGTTTAAATTGTAAATCTTAAGTTCCATAACAATAATTGTAGCTCTAACTTTTAAAAATAAGTATGAATTTTGTGGCCACTGTGAAACAATTAAATATGACTTATTGAAGATAAAATCGCGATTAAAAATACGTGCTTTTTGTTAAAAGTCTTTCTCTCTTTCTAATCGCATTGTGAAATAATGTAATAATGTGAGAATGAATGATGAGCGAGAATATATATTATAATTTAAATACGAAAAACTACTCTATTCGTACTAATGATATAATTGACGAGACAGTGAAGCATAGATACAGGATTGGCTTTAGTACGGATATTTTTGAACCAGTAATTATTCATCTTAAGTATTGCAAAACTTTAAAAGCTGCAATGGAAGCCAATAAGGATGAGTTATACTTCACTCGGTATACGCAAATCGCTTTATCACAGCCATAATCGGTTCGCTGAGTCGTGTAGATCGCCTTCGACTCGAAGGTCAAATAATGTCGGCCGGTCTAGTACCCCGGATTATAGCTACAGGACTCGTACGGATGAATTGTAATACAATCAGTCGGCGAACGAGTGCACGGGAACACGATCACTTCTGCTAACGAATGCACGAGTGCGCGAAACGGAGGGATTAGCCTCGGTACGAGTGGTTGAAAGCCGATCGGAAAGGGTCGGAATGAGATCGCAATCCATTGAAAGGGACTATTCGATAATATTCGCTGTTAATAGATATTTTTATCGGAGCCTCGCATCCGCAACGGAGCACCGATGGCCTATAACTAGCATTACGTTGCTCCTGCGCGTCATCTGGGATGCAACTCGTGCAGAACATTAAGTTAAGACCAAGGGCTACATCCTCGGTGCATTCAAAAGAATATTCTACTGATAGAGCAATTGTTCGGATTTTAAAATCCATCCGGTGCTTCCTTCGTCCATCTGATTTTTTTTGCCTTCGCTGAAAACATAGTTAAAATTCATACGGTATCTTGACAATATAATATATCCATCAACGAGATACAAGTTTTTTTTAGGAAGGAATGTACACCAAACTTTCTGTGAAAATAAATCACGTATTTTAGTAGCTTATGCTTGAGTTTGATATAATAGTATTTGATTTATTTTAGATTAACTTTTCAAAGTCTTTTTCAAGTTCTTGAATAACTGCTAAGTTTTGAATCGCAATATACGTACATACATCCACAAAATTTATACAAAATATTTCGATTTATAATATATATATATATTTATCTTTTGTTCATTCTTTATTAAAATATGTTTTCACAGTCATACAAAATACACTTTCACTATAAATCATATTTATGTATTCGCAATCTTTAGACTCTTAATGTTTACATGTCTACACTTTTGTAAATGGTATATGAACTCAAAGGAATTATCAGAATCAATTATGAGCTGTTAGAAAATGAGCATTCGGTGATATTTATTGATTTAACTCACTCAAACTCGATATTAGCCTACATTCAAAAGTGCGAAGGCGAGAATGATGATAATATCGTTGAGTGTCTAAACTATTGTTTATAATACAAACAGGAGGTATGTTACCTGACTTTTGTTTTGATAAATTATCAACGTTAAGAGCTCGGACATAAAGCTCAACGATATTATACTGGGAATGATTTTCACTCTCGAATAATAGAATAGAGTAAGTCAATATCAAGTGTGGCCGCTCTCTTTAGGGCATCCCATTTAAAGCGAGCTTTCTTCTTATACGTAGGAAAGTAATCGCGTCGAATCAATCCTGGAATCATCGCCGTGGCGCATCATCGTTCGAAACGACTGTGTCAAATAAAATAATCGATTGATTTAATTATCGCGGGTGAAAGTGAAAAAGATACCGAATCCAAGAATCAATATAAATTTTCCATCTAACTCAATTATACGGAGGCTACTCCACGTATCCTCGGGAGAATCGGAATTGCATCAAGTCGTGATACCCCGTGAAGGATCGCGAAGATATCTTGCTTTTTTCCTCGAGGGAAACGGACTCGGTCACCGTACCAGCGATTTTTCATTCGGCTCGGCAGATTTACCCCTCGTTTTCCGAAAGCCGCGCGAATAAAACGAGCCACAGGAAAGCCGTCGGCGATGTCGGGCGCTCGGCGAGATGAGCACCGACGGGGGTCAGGAAGCGCGTTGGCTCCTCGCGCACCGACTCCGGAATTGATGGCGATGAGGATGCTGATAAGGATCGAGTTACGGCAAAGGTATAAACAGGGACGGATGCCGTTGAAGCCTAGGAGAGTTTGTATGATTGCCGAGTGATTGAAATAAAATAGACGTTGCGAAGTAGGAGAGAATGGAGCCGGATGATGTACGCGCAGATCTACTGGGATGGAAGATATGTTATAAAATCGGACACTGACGTATTGCTCGACCGGGACGAATCTTTATAAGAATTAGGTTCCATCCCGCCTATTATATAACTGGAATCAATTTTTTTATTCCTCCTCAAGATTTTTAACGCAAACAAGCGCTCGGTATTCATATGGATAGAATCATTATCGGTTTATAAGTGTTACAAATACTCGGCACTTTGGAGCACAAATAGATAAGTTTTTCAATTAAATTAATTCTTATTTTTATATTATCTTTCATTGATCACGGCATTATAATTATCTTGGCTGAAGATTCAGCGAGGATTTTTTTTAATCGAAAGCTTTAATTCCGTTTCGAAGTATTAATAAAATACAAAGCGGACTAATAACACGTATTTAAGAAATTTGTGATTGGATTTTTACAATTTAATACCGTATTATATTTCAGAGATATTGGTTGTAAATTTCTCTTCGAAATAAATCATAGAACATTTGTCTGATCTTAGAAACTTGTAATGCATAAAATGAATTAATCCAGTTAAAGATTAGTATTGTTAAAAAATGATTTACTTTCAACATAAAGCAATAAATTTTAAATAATATTAAGACACTCGAATGGTCTTGCTCGATTGGTTAAAAAATTCTATATCCGTATTCAGATTTTACGTATGATAAAAACACGTGTTTTAAAATCATTAAAATGCTCATTTATTTAAATACTACCGTTAATGATATTTTTACAATCTTCTCAACACCCTATTGAACAATTGTATTGCCGCGAATATTATACCTTAATAAATTACACGAAAAGTTAAAAAAATGGCCTTAAAAATCAAGCAAATATCTGTGGCGGTTTACCTCCTTAGATGATATCGAATATATTCAAGATTGAGTCGATGTGGACTAGATTTTTTGCCTATCGATTAAAGATTTAGCAGATTTATAGCTACATAAAGATCTGATGTACTCGACCTGCTCTTTTTCCTGAATTTCTTCCACCGACGTTCACGCTCGCTTCTTTCATTTGATAAAAAAACAACAAGCCTTTCAAACTTTATCTGCCCGTTCCATTTATATTTGAATGCGATACAAACCTCGAATAAATATCGTCAAGTGAAGAGAAATCGTCAATAGCCGGGCTATTGCCTGCCTCGATGCGGCAAAGTAAGAGCGAGATAAAAGAAAAAGCTCTGCCGCGGCTTGAACGAATGAGAGCTCGGAGTCGTACCTCGAAGTCGGTTACGTGCGTACTTTTCGACAATGAGAGAAGGTATCAGAGATAGAGAGGAATGTGTTTTGTGCAATTTACCTCCCATGAGCGATCGATTGGCAGCGCTGAAATACTTCAAGATATACAAATGGAATTTCTAATGTACCGTCAAACACGTTTTTCTCTTTAGATATTTGTTAAATTACGGTATAATTAATTTATTATTAATAAAAGAAAGAGTATTGATTGTACGTATGAATAATTACTTAAATTGACCAAAAATCTTTGAATTACTTTAATTTGGTTAAACTGCTATTTTTTTTGTGTAATCTTAGGGATAATTCTCCCATTGAGATAAATATGTAAACTTAAATTATATAGGTGTTTTATCATTTACTTATAGAAGTATATCTTTCTTATCAATGCCATCATCTACTTAGGCCCAATTTTAATATAAATTTATTCTCGTGACTTTTATAATGACAACTGTGCACATATCTAATATTATGACACATTTGTTTCTAATTTATTGCTTTTCATATTTCAGAGATTCTTAGTAAGATTTGAGACATTTTTATTGTAGATTTGATTGACTTTTATTCAGGCTTTACTGAGATATTGAACATAAAGACATTTTAAAGCTTAGGATCTTAGGAAAATAAGCTTTTGAAAAAACTTTCTAAGGATCAGTTTCATATTTTAACTCATTAAATAAATAAATGAAATAAATAAATACCCATAGCTAAGTTTTTTACATGGCTTTTCTTTTTTATTACAAATATAAAGTCATCTTTTTCATTAAAACTTTGTGTCAGTTCACTTGCTAATTTGTTTCTTGTTAAATCAAAAGCGATTACTTATTTTTCAAGATTCCATTTGTAACAGCGCGATTAAAGCTGGCTTTATTACTATTTCAAGGTCTCAGAAGATGGAAAAAGCATAATAAGGGTTTCTTGTACTCATTAAAACTCGTTTCGGATTTTTTTATTGTTCACGTCGTTACAATTAATTAGAATTCATTTGCATCGTACAATAATGATTTTTAAAATTCCATCTGTGCCCGTCTTTAATTAGTTTTCTAATTCATTATTACTTTAACATTTGTATTTTTAATCTTAATTATACACAGAAAATGTACTTCCATTTGTGTTGATTTTTACATAAATGGATTAATAATATTACAAAGATGTTTACTCATAACATTTATGCATAACATTTGCCTAATCGTTTCGAAATAAAAAAATAATTATCTATTATAGGCAATTCTCAATCTATAAGTAGTATTAAAGATTAACTTCTAAGTGCCGTCAATATTGAATTTTATGCAACGTCGTACATGTTGTTTTTATAAAAGTATCTTTTGAATGTGTAGCTATTGAAAAAAGGTGGACATTAAAAAAAAAGAAATGCCATTCCAAATACACATAAACATCAGTGGCTAGATTCTGGTAAAGCTTATAGGAAAAATACCCGGAGGCAAGATACGCCATTCCACCTGAGTGGCCAGTGCAAACATTTCGCGCGAAAATCCATAACGCCTTACGTGCAGCTATTATAATAACTTCTATCCGACGGAGTGAATAATATCCGCATTACTTTGACGAAGCCGATACGAGTAACTTCGAGCAAGACTGGATGAGAAAGTTGGCGCCTCACAAAATTCCCAACCGAATGATAGGAACTTGCTGACGCGGTATCGAGGCTGATATCGAAAACGAGAAGGCAAGTAATAAAAGAATTCTCTCTTACGATTCATACGAAACGTATGAGCTTAGATTTTACGCATCTTTAAAAGAATGGAACAAGCGTATCGTTTGTTAAGCTCGCAACAGAAAGGTTTGCCTTGGCAGATGCTTCAGAATAATGACACTTCGCATTGAAATATCTTTTGCTGTCAGATTAAACACACTCATTCATCATTAAAACTATTCGCTTAATTTTAGCAATAAGTAAATAATACATAGTAATAGTACATAATTTAATAGACACATGTCCGAGCGTGACAACTAATATTAGGTAACTAATATTAGCTAATAATATTACAATTGTTATTTATTACCAAGATTCTTGAAGTAAATTTAATGATCGAAAAGTACTTTTCATAATATAAAAAAAAACTTAAAAGGGTTAAATTTTTATCATCAAGATTTAAAAGTTCTAAATTTAAATTTACACAGACTTTGTAATGTTCTTATTTTGCGTTTTACAAAGTCTCAAGCATATATCAACGCCGCTCTAAAAAGTATTGCATCGTTAAAATAGTACAGTAATGCAAGTAGGCCTTAACTCCTCCTTAACCCTTTACATTTATACGTAAACAGACTTGGATTCAGTAATAAATGTAATGCATAAAAATCATAAATTATACGGATATTCAAAGTCAATCAACTTTTGTTCAGAAAAATATATCCATATAGAATTATCGTTTTAATATAGTTGCATCAACTTTCTAGGGCAAACGCTTTCTCATCTGAATATCATATAGACCTGAGCAATTTTATCTGTAACTACTTTTAATTTACTTAAGTATTGTATCTGATAACTGAGTAAGTAGAATGTATAATTTCGCGAAACGAAGTTGATTCAATAGAATGTGCTTATTAATTTAATCTAAAGCCTTTAAATATCAATCGATACTCTTTATGTTTTCCTATTTACATTCACTTAAAAAACAAACATCTATCACAACAGCCATACAATATCAAATCGAGGATTTAGCGCTGATGATCAAGTTTCTTAGCCCTGAGCTCGGATACTTTGAGGAAATATAATCTTAATCTTGTCGCTTAGATGGATTGCAACAAAAAAGATCTCTTCCGCCCAGTCTAACGTTCTTCTGTACCTTCTCTTATTGATGTCACTGGTCACACACTCCTCCGTCATTTTTTCTGCAACGGATCGTTAACCCGGGCGAGCTGCGAAATGAAATCCGACATTGGAGTCGGTGAATAATGGCGAAGCAAACTTTTTCCCGAGACGTGCAGCGCGATTTCTTATTCTGGCCCGATGTTAACAGCGGTTTGTCCGTGACTCCCTTACTGCAAACTTTAAGTACACTCGCAAATGCTATTATCACTAGCGAGGAGCAACCGGTGGGGCAGGGATTTTTGTTTCGCTTTTCTTTTTTTTTTTTGCTTTCGCGATAAAGATATAAGTCTTTTTTCTTTCGCTGCTTTTTTTTTCTAAGAAAGTTTACTTTTCACTTACACGGTATGCCGACGGCTTTCTTTACTACCGCTGCATTTTAAAATCTTCGTTAAAGAATCTTTGATTTTCTAAAGTTTCGACTCGTGTCTTTTTTTCCTTTGATTGCATTACAGCAATTTGATACAAAATAATACAAATTACTCAATAATCGAATTTTTTGTTGACCGATTGTATGGCTAACCATCATCGATTCTGGTTTTCATATAATGAAAACCAATTATCTACTAAAGATAGTTGAATTATTATACATATTTATTTAAATATCAATAAAACTCAGTTTTACATGTATATATATATATATATATATATATATATATATATATGCATGGTAGAACTTCACACCTTCTATAAAACACATTCTGAAATATTACATGAAGATATTAGATGAATGAATTAATTTCGTCTTTTTATATATAAATACTTTCTAGACAATTTCATTACGATTTTTCATTAAATAAACATGAAGAAATGAAAAAAAGAAAGAGGTTTTAAGTATTTAGAAAGAGTAAATTTAAATCCATATAAGTTCGTATCAAATCAAATAGAATTATTTGTAAAAGAACTTTAGCAAACCATTTTAGTAAAAAAAGTTTAATTCGAAAAGGAAGAAAAACATAATTAGTAAATGTTCTTCATTCATTAAAATGTAAAGTTCTGTTTTTATCATTGATACGTTTTTTTATATAAGCGCTTATAATTACATTAATTTGACTAAATTTAACTTGAATTATATCTTTTGAAATTATCTTTTTGTAAATTATCGAATATAGATTATCTTCTAAAGTCATTGATCTTAATTTAACATCATCTTCAATAGTTACGTACTCAAGGTCATTTATCATATCATAGAATAGTGTTTCATAAATTGAAATAAAAATGATAGCACTTTACGATTGATCCGTGTATGTGCACTTGTGTGTATATCTGTATAGTAGTAAAATTGAAATTGATGATATACATTTGTATCCGTTTTCTAAACGCAGACAGTTTATCAATTATATAATTTATATGAAATGCATTAATGAATTTTCTTGTGCAGTAGAAAGCAAAAACGATATTTACTAATAAATTAAGCTATAATCTAAACTACCTTAAACATTACTTTTACTTTGAATTATTTATTATGAATATAAAATTATATTTAAAATTATATATTAATTATTGACTTTATATGAATAAATTTTATAAATGTTTATATTCAATGAATAAATAGAACGTATTTTTTTGGTAAAAGCATTTAAGTTTGAGTGAATTGATTACTCCTCTGTGACAGTATAATAATTTTATACTAGGAAGCAATACTTTTTTTAATGCAGTATATTTAAATTTGCTCTACAGAACTTTCCGGACAACGCCTATGCAATCACTTTAGTTTAAGTAGCGCATAGCATTGCCCCTCCCCCGTCAAAGAAATTCCCCTAGATACCGTGTGTTACTCGCAGAAAATTCGTCAATGCAGAAGTGAGCCCGAGTATTCGAGGCTTTCGAATCACGCTGAAGATTTAGAACTTTTTTTAAGAAACAATAAAAGTAAGAGAAAGCTGAAAAATCCGTTTCGTGCAACGATGCCTCGACCGATATTTCACGGCGAATTAAGCTACAATCTTCGGTCAGTCATAATTTCCCTCAGCTTGCACACTTGCCAGTATATAAGTCGAGCACCGATGCAGAAAGTACAGGAAACGGTAAGCGCATGAACCGAGTGGTTTTTTTCAAATTCCCAAGGTATTCATGATTTTTTACACTGTACTGGTTACGAGATGCCTTACAACAATGAGCAGCTTTATGTTCCTTGCCAGGCAGATGTGAAGCCGAGCTTGAAATTGTATAAGAATTAAGATGATTTCGAAGTCTGACTTGAATGACTTGAATCACTGGGAGCTTCTCTCGGCATTTATACTTCTTATTAGTTTATTCTGTATCTATTGAATGCTTTAACCTTGGCTCAAGTTATCATTACATTTTTTTTGGAAGTTACAATTTAATAATAATGTTGCAAATTATTCTACTGTAACATCATTTTACAATCGGGAGACAAGTTACAAGCCATAAGGCGTATAGTTGTTTGAAATTCTAAACAATTTTTCCCTCGTAGTATAATAAGTTATAATTTTCAGTTTAAGTAAATAATTAAATTATAATTATTATCAAACATGAAACTCGGCAATCAGTATTTAGCAGTTTACGTTTCATACGTAATATATGCGCATAATATAAGCAATGTAATCTAATTATTCGTAAAACAATTTATTAAATATAATATTTTAGTAATTTATGGAACACAAAAAATTGTATAAATAATAGTAAATTGTATTTAATAGTATTAAAAAGTACAGAAAATTCAACTAATATATAAAAACTTGCTTTAAATTGAACACTATGAAAAAGTTATTATTAAGTGAATTATAAATTCATTAAAAGTTTTTGCTTCAGAATAGAATGACATATTTTAAACTACTTAATAAAATATCATGTAACTAATAACATCTAAATTATTTGATTCAATCTATACACATATACAGTATGTTCATTTATTGTCATTAGATTTAATTATCATCATGTCATTACATATATTTAAATAAAAATAAATATTTTATTGCTAGGTCATGCATGGTAAAATGTCATTCGTTCTATATAAAAATGATGGAAAATTATTGGATATGATAAAAATTATAAATAATAACTTACTATGATAATATTAAAGTATTAAGAAAGATCTGTTGCGTTAAATAGATACGTTGTGAATGTAATAAAATTAATATATATGTAAAAGCAAATAATACTTTATTTTAAAAATTTAATAAGAATGAGAACAGTAAGTAACGCTTTTCTAATTTTCAAGTTGCACTTTTTATAATAAACAATCACCTGATATATTAATCGCCGAGTAATATTTGTGGAAAAATAAAACATTTTGAATCAGAAATATAAATGGAATTACTCAACACTATGCAAGTAATGAGGTAAAGTTTCGTTGTTTATATGTTGTTCACCGATCCACGTAGTGCAATCAAATGTAAATTCCCATTAAAAGACCCCGTCTAGTCGACCCGTGCCGATTTTCGGGTATCTCTATAGCTATCCAGAGAATCGCAGCGACTGCGGCAATGAGTTACAACGGATTTTTCTCCATCAATTCGGTCTGAATTATGTTATTCATCCTTTCGTTGTTAATGGGATCCAAGATTTATATCAATTGCCCAAGACTCACTTATGGAAATGTATTCACGAAGCTCATTGAGCGTGTTTTTGATTTTATCTTTTTTGCAATGTTATCAGTGGCTTTGGTTGAATTTATATTACTGATTTTTTTTAAAGTAGCCAGTCTAAACATTCCGTTACTAGAAGTAATGCCTATTTAAATTCAAACCCGTTTGTGAAAACAATAACCCTGTGTGTGATCACTTCATTGTAATAACATATACAAGTTTACTTAATAGCTTTTAAATTCAAATTTGCTTGTAATATAAAGTAATGTACTGCTGTTGCGTGTGTATATATATATATATACACACACACACATATACATATATATATTATTTAAAAAATTTTTTACTAATATTTTTTTTTTTAATTCCTTCAATAACAAAACTTTTTATTGAATTTTTACTTGAAATTAAATATCAATTCTGATTTTGAAGCTGTATCATCATTATGGAAATACAATTCATATTTCTAATAATATTAGTAATGCTATCTTCGTATGTTTAAAACTATATTTATATTTTTCTCAGTAATTATTTTCTCTTATTTTCGTATGAACCGCAAAATACATATTTGAAAAGGTTTAAAAATTAAAAATATGCGAGGACTCAAAAAAGAATAATTTTATATTTATCTAAGTATTGAAAAGTTAATAGCTTATTTATTTTAAAAACCTTTTAATACAAAATATTTATTTTTTCAATGTGAAAATATTAATTCACATTATAGATTAATTTGGTTAATACTAAATTATTTTGTTTACTTTGGCTTATGTTAAATCTACTCTTAATTAGTACAATTATTAAATTATTTATTATTTAAAATATATATTTTTAACTTTGTTATAATAAGATTGTGATAAAAAACAATATTACTGTAAAAATATTTGATTATAAATAGTTTATTAATTTGAATATTAAAAAATATTTACTTTCAACTTCAATTCAAATTTAAAGTAATATGAGTACTATCATTTTAGATATTTTTCAAAAAGTTATTGACTATAAAAAACAGCGCTTTTTGAAAGATATATACATCGAGAAAATGAAAAATAATGTAACTGAAAAATACGGTTGCATGTGAAACATCAGACTATTATGAAATATAAAGTAAGTTATACCCTTACATGTAAATGATAAAGTGATTGACAAAGTACGGGAATTCATATCTCGAAAAAATCTTAAACGTACTAACGTAAATTCACCGAAATAAAGAAAATATGTATATATACGAATCAGGTCACAAATTATAGATCAAGTTATGTGAATAAAGATCTTAAATTCGTAATTACGTAGAACTTATTTATTACTATTAAACACTTTTGAATATCATTTTTTCGTTATCAATAAAATATTAATTGTTCACACAAAAAACTCACTATGATTGTCAAGTAAAATGATTTACAAAAAATCATATTACAATAAAAATAATAGATGTAACACGATTTAATTTAAGTATATTCAAGTAATCAGTACTTGTCTTAAAAGTGATCATAGTCTTTGAGATATTTACTATATATACGAGTATTTTGGTAATTTTTTTATTGTAAAATCATAAGATTACTATTGGTGTGTATAAACATAGCGAAAAAATATTTTCAATGTTTAATGAAACGTAAGGTAAAATTTTTTTTTTCAAAAATATCAAAGTAGTCGAGAATGATTTTCTTTGTTTCCCAAAACCACTTGATTTAGAAACTTTTAGTGCTGGAAACTTTTCGAGATAGAAAGTGTATTCGAACGCTTCAACAGCAAGAGGAGGCCGTTTATCTGAACGAAGCAATTGTATCAAGTGAGAAAAGCGCCACTGGTTCGCAAACGCGATCAAGCTATGAGTAATGGATGAACCCATCTAGATGCGGTTTTAAAACAGGAGCTCTCCTACAATAACACGACCTTTTAGAATTTAAGACTTCTGCTTTTTTATAAGCCAATTAATTTCCCAAATTTAATACTTACCGCTTCGCAGAGTAAAAAATCGTTGATGCTGATTCTTTTAAGAACGTTATCACACGATTTTACGAAACACAAAAGATCTTTATGGCTTCGTATATTTTCTCAAAAATTTACAATTTAATTCTCCTTTTTTAATTAAATATACATTTTAGTAGTTTTTAAGAAGTTTTATTAGCACAGTAAAAATATAAATTATCCGATTCAATGATGTACAAAATATCTAAAGCACGTAACCAATAATACAGCATCAGATGTATAAAAAGGATATTTCCATCCTACAAACGCATTTTAATTTGTTTTATGATTCAGAAGTGATAATTAATTACCTGCGCTTCGCGTCATGATAGATATGCTTTTACCTTTATGTATTGTGAAATCCTTTGTTTTAAGTCATTGATTATCTAAAATATGCCTTTTTAATGTAATAACTCAAATTCCTTGCAATAAATTAAAAAAAAATACATTTTAAACTATGATTGTTTTTTTGATGAATTACTTTATGAATGTTGTGTAAATTTGGAAGCAGTATGTGGGTTACTAAAATAATTAAGCTGTTAACCGTATAAGTTAGTTCGGATAAAAATAAGCGCTAAATTGCATTATCGCATATGAAATTGAAAAAAGATTACTATAGTTACAGATGGAATTACGAACGAGTTACGAATTGACCTCATTTGTTATAGATTCACCAACACGTGCCAAAATTATTAGAAGATAATAAATTCGGTTTTGGTACTTTATTTTCAAAGAATATCAAAATTTAGTCACAAAAAAATTATAGCATGAAAATATCGATAAAATAAACATTATAAAATACCGTTAAAGTAGAAAATATTTAAATACAACCAATAATATAGTATAGGTATAGTAAAAAAAATCTAGCCATGTAAACAGACTTGTGTATATACATGCATGATAAACGAAAATTGTATTGCCTCGATCGCATTATTCATCCAACGCGTTGCTGAGACTGATCGTTGCTGGGTGAAAGAACACAGTATATATTATCATGACTGCGTATTTGTCCGATTTTTTTTTCAACGATAGGATAGGATAGAATTCTAAACAGATAAGAAATCTGATATAACGAGACGGAAATGTACTTAATCCAAAAATTCTTTGATTTATCTTAAAAATTATTTGATTTTAAAGTAACAATATGTTGTAGACAGTATTTTAAGTAAATTGGGGGTTTACATTGACAAATACATTTACATTGTTGATTTTATATAAATTAAGAATTTAAAACATATTAAATTCCTGTACTGAATAAATTACTAAAGTACTATATATTTTCATGCTATATAATCCAAGGTTTTTTTTAATTGTTATTTTCTATGAATCAGAAAATACTACTTCGTATTATGTATTTTATTTATTTACTTATTTATAAAGATCGTTAGCTTAATTTTACATTCGCATAATAAACCATGTAATTGATATTAATTTTTGGTTATATGCACAAAAATATTTTACAACCAATTTTAATGGAGACAGAATAATGTAAATCATTAAAAAATCGTTTTTAATTACACAGAACTTATGAACAGAATTATCTTATTAGTGTTTTAATTTTTATTATTATTAATTCATTTAACATTTTAGATTATGAAAAAAAAAAATTTTCTTTTATATATACCAAGCTTTACTCGCTTAATTTTCTGAATTAATTTACATCTATATTTAATACTCCTTATGAACAATGTTTTTTTAATATAACAGAAAGAATGTCTAGTAAGAAGTTTTGATTTAGCGAAAAATCCATGTAACACGAATACAAGATTATTATAAAGCAAGCCATTTTCAATGCCAAAATTTAAAAATTCATCTATGTCGACAGCAGAAATCGAGTTAAGGCAAAATGATATTGCAAAGTTATAAAGTACATCGTATTAATTCTTATTTGATATTTTTTGGTTGGAAGCGTGAAACATAACATTTACCCTATCAGTTAAGTTCATAATATGTTTGTGAGAAATATTTAAATAAATGTTCAATGCTACATGAATATAACTTAATATAGTAATCTAGTGATTGTGCATATATGTGGGTGCGCTCTTGTGCGTATATTTATATGCTATGATAATAACTTGCAACGTAGAAGTTATTCTTCAAAGCAGTTAATTCTCCTATATGGATAAGCAAATTAGCTTGTAACAACTCAGTTGCCGAAACATATACAACAATGACAAAAATGTAGGCAGTGTACTAATAAGCTTATCCTAAAAGTTACTTAATAAGGTGTTTGCAAGTGCAATATTTAAATGCATGATTGGGATTAAAAGCACGATGGATTTTTACGCATGATTGGTTTTTTAACGAACTCTTTAATGACTCTTCTGCTACAAAAATCTGAATCAAGGCATCTTAAATATTTGCTATGCGGTATGCGCAGAAATCTCCATAAGATAATGCCTGTCGCGTCGCCCATTAATTGAATAAAAGGGTTACTGCTACAACTACAATATTATGCAGCCCCTTCGTAATGTCTTATTCGCAAGTAATTCAATTAAAAGTTACGGGATGGTAAGACATATAACAGAGATGGAATTCGTGCGTTCGCGCGTGCCCATTTAAGTTTCTGCAAGATCTCTTTTCCTGAGCCTGCGCTTCCAATCGTCCGTAATTTCCAAGATACGAGTAAAGGATAAGTTCTTTGATGTCTTCGCAATGAAGAACTTCTTACACGTGTTATTTATTGTCTTGCACATAGTTGTATTGATATATATACTTTAGCCCAGCTATTCCAATAATGTGTTTAAACTCATTATACAGAGGCTGATGATGTTGAAAATTGCATCATTTAACTGTAATACGAAAGACGGAGAACCGGACGCGTGCCCTAATGCAGCATTTTAAATAAATATATATGTATGAATTATGTAGTAAGTGTTTTAGTACAGTGTTTTAAATTAAAATTTGTGGTTATTAAAATCAGAATTATGATCCAATAATTCAGGAAAATCATATTCGTCTAGTTTCTTATGCTTTTACTAAGTATTTATGGTAATTTCTTATATATTCTTATATAATATTTATGGTAAAAACATACTCCTGTGCAGAAAAAATATTATAAAATTATGTTAAAAGAAAGAATAATTATAAAAATAATAATAATGCTCTAGAAAATTAAAATTAAAACGCGGAATACGTACGAAACGTACTAAAAAGTTTATGCGACAATTATAATAGTACGTTGAAAACAGAAATACTTGTTAGTTCTTAGTTAAGAACTCAACACAAAGAGATTGAGATACAGGTAAATGAGTATTTCTTTATTAAATAATCTTGTTACTGTTAACGTACTTAATACTATTTTCTGCAAGGTAAGAATTTTTTTTATTGGGTATTGTTTTTTGATTAAGCGAAGGCAAGTTTTTTCCTTTAAAATAATGTTTATTAGCGTATTTATTATCCAACAATAGTCTAAATATTATTTATCTGAAAATCTCTGTTAAAATTCTATTGATTTTTGCATCGGTAATTTTATACCTCTTATTTTATATAAATCTTCTAAAAATTGATCGAGATTTAAATTTCTTATATAAGCTAATACCTACTTTCGAAATCAAGCTTAGACTCGATAATAGCAAGTTTATGAAAGCCGTTGTATTCTTTTATCTAGCTTATCATAAAAAAGCTATAATCTCAAGAACAAAATCGATTGTGAAATGGATTTCTTTGATTTAGATTATAAAATGTAAGAAAACTTACTTTTTATAGTAAAGTTGGTATATTTATTCATACATCCTATAAAAAACAGTTTACATATTTTTAAAAGAAACGGAATATCTGTTGACGATTACTCTTAAAATAATTATTCAGAAATGAATTGAAGTACGTAATTTCTAATTTAAAATAATAATTGTAGATTTTTTTCGCATTATATTTTGATGAAAAGAGAGAATTTAAAATAAAAACATAATTGATTTACATTTCTAAACGTTAGCTCGAAAGGTCAGTTTATTTTCAATTTTAATTTCCGTTTTGATATTGTTATATTATTTATAAATAATTTAAAACTGATTTTTGTTATCTATATTTATTAATTTTCTTTCGAAATGCGTTTGAATTTTTAATCTACTTTCATACAGAAATTGCAAATGAGACAACGATTCAGTGATTTTTAAATTTAAAAATTTAACTTTAATTCAATATAGAGTGGAAAAAAATTACAGATACAAAATTTATACAAATATAGATGTGTTAATTATCAATTATCAATCACGGTATAAATTCTTATTATAACACATAATCACTAAGATTTAGGTTATACTGCTTGATATTTGAATGCATATTCCGATGTGTAATCCAACTACATATTCTACCGAATTTCCATTCTCTTTGTAAGTATAATGTAGTGTTAACTATAAGTTTTGTGACTCTTGCATGATCAATATTTTCAAAATCAATTTTCTTCCTATTTCTAATCTTAATTAAATTGATATAAAACATAACATAACTATTAATACTTATAAAACAACTACATGTATGTATATATCACCAAAAAATTCAATTAAAAACATTTCGTTTATAACACGTTCGTTTTTTTATAATTAAATTATATGCTTATTCATTTACAATGTGAATTATAAACGACTAATTTTTAATTCTTTCAAACAAGAATTATAATGTGAATATAATCAATAGTTATGAGCCCAAAGAAGTTGAAGTTTTAAAATGTTAAAATTAAAGTGGTAAAATTAAAAATGTACTTTTATATTCGGAAGTAAGATATGTTCCTTTGAAAAAAGCTCTATAAATATATACATTTAGTAGATGGAAAGTAATTAAAAATGCTGAACACAGATTCAAAATTACCTACGTCAAATATTCTTGAAACAGTGACCAAAACGATTATTATCAAAGAATATTAATACACAAAAATCTTAAAATTGAATTTCAAAGTAGTTTTTAAATTTAATAAAAAATTTTTTCCCGCATTCTTTATCCAACTGATGTAATTGAAAATTTGTCGGAAAATTTACCTAAAACTTTCTCAACCTTTCGCCGCGGATGAAAGCAGGGAAATTAGAAAAAAGTGTATAATCCCTTTTGCAAATCCCGTTGAAATGATTAATTCTTAAAAAATTAAAATAATAAGGAGAATAATGAAAACTGGTTTTGAAAATAGTTAAAAAGCAAAGGCTTAGCCGAGTAACTGGGCGTTCGATATCGAGGTCAAATGCATTGGTTCTCCTTTAAGCAGGACTAAGTGCAAGGTGTGCCTTCCTCGAATCATCCCCATGGCGCACAGAATTCATAAATCCTGACATGTCCTGACTGTATCCCTTTTACATCGAACTAATATATACATAAAAAGCTCGACAGGCGAAACGAATTTTGCCTGCTCGTGATTCTCCGTTTGCTCTGATTCGATTAATCCAGTGATGGAACTTGCGAGTTATCTGATCAATTATTTCTAGGGATGACGGGATAGAAGTTATACACAGATCAGAACTGCATTTCACGACAAGTATTTCAATCTTTAATTCGTTTGCATTGGCATGTTGGTTTTTGAATTATTGTTATAGCATACTAATGCAAATTGCTAGCGTAAATCTTTCAAATGACCAGTACAAAAATAATTCACTTACTCTATGTGTGAAATTATTTTAAATGTATAGAATAATATTATCTATTGATAGCACGACGATATTAATGGAAATATCATTTATTAAAAACGTAAAAATTTGTTATTTCAGTGGAGATAATTATTATTTAAAAATTTATAAACTATTTAATGTATTAATATCATTTATTAATTTATTCGAAATAATTTTTTAAAATGTTTGTATACTTTATTAACTCTAATTAACATACATTATATTATTTAGTTATACGGTTTCATAACCAATATTATGTAATTTTCTGATAAATTATAAATTTATCATATTTTCTTTCCTGGTATTCTATTTAACATTAAAAAATTATTTTACCACATTATATTTTTGTAGTTTTTACTTTTATAATTCTACATATTGATTTAAAATCTTATCAAAAAGGTAATTCAATATGATTTTTTTTGATAATATCTAAAATTATAAATATTTTTTTTTTAAATTAATAAATTTTTGTACGTAAAAAATAGTATACGTTAAATATATATTGTTTTTGTTAAATTTAAAATTATTTTTACGTAAAAATAAAAAACAGATTTCAATTAAAATGAAAAATAAAGGTCCTTTTTTTAAAATTGTTTTATACGCAATATAATGTTATATTAATTTTTTACTTTGTAAATAAACTATGTAAATATCTTTAATTTTTCATTGCTATTTAATATATAATATATTTAGTCTATAGTTATTGTTATTTCAAAAAATTTTATAATAAATATCACAGGGTTCAAATTTAATAGTATTCTCATAATGACAATTGCAACGATTGAACATAATGAATTTATTATTTAAACGTTATTGAAATAATAATAGGGGAAATAAATGAGTTACTCACATATTGCTAATGAATTTACACGCGCTATTCTATTAATTTACACTATTGAATAAAAATTTACATATTTTTTAGACTAATTTCATAATACTCAAAAACCTTTGAAGCCCTTTTTTTCCTAAGCATCGGTATTTATAACATCGTATAAAATCGTGATATAACGGCGCGTACGATTATATCGGTTTTTGTAATTACGTATTTGAAAAATTTAGTTATGTACTATAAAATCAGACAGTATATAAAGACAGCAAGTTTTTTACGTTAAAACCTCTGCTTAAGTAGTTAGATATAAAATAAAAAATTATGCCAAGAAAATTACATATTAGATCACATTTCAGGTTGGACCTGTATTATGTTTTTTCTATTTTTTATCAAAATTACTACATTAGTGTATTTTTTTTATGTTACATTGAAATAATACATTATGTTTCAATATAATTTAAAAGTATAATACCTTTAATATTCAAATATTTTATATCACAAGCAATCTGTAATTAAATTTAAAATTTTACAACATGCATTTTTGTTAATTTTTTGTTCCTTGTAAACAATTGTTTTTTAATGAAATTAAATAATGAAATAAAAATATTTTATTCGAAATGTTTTTAATAACTGCTATTAAATTGATATTAAATAGCTACGTAGAATTAGTTTATTAATCGTTTCTTGTTATATTTACTACACAACTGTTAAGAAATTAATTATATATATATTTTCAAATTTACTCAGCTATAAATAATATATATATATATATATATATATATATATATTTTTCACCTAATAATATGGTATTAGCTAAAAATCTTGTATTAAATGGCAAGTCCTTAACGTTTCATATTTTTAACAATTGTTTCCTCTCTCGTGCTTATATTAAAAATCAATATCAAGTAAATTCCAAGAAATATTAAAACGCATTCCCTTTTGTGTTCTTGTTGAATGGGCATAAATAAATGAAAATGACAATCAATAAATGATAATTCATTTTTCAGAACTTAAATTCGAAGATCAAAAAATAGGAAAATGAAATTATCTTAAATATATATATCACTTATAAAATGTATTCGTATATTAACTCAAATTTTAATATACATTAGTGCCCTTACGTAGAAATTCTTAATAGAGCCAATATATACTAAATTAGACTTATTAGAATATTAATACTATGTGATCACTTAATTTTAGAAAAGGTATATTGCACCAATTTTATTTTTATTTTTGATTATTATTTTCATTACTTTTTATAAAAATTTATAGTAAAAACCAAAATTACACAAAAGTGTAATTATAGGAATTTAATTTTATATGAATCAATAGGTATACATAGTTTGTTATTTCATTCAATTTTTTAATCAATTGATCATTTGGCATGTTTGAAACAGAAAATTAAAATGTTTTCTATGCCGAGATTACCATCAGAGTAAAACTGTCCTATGCTTCAGTTGTTCAAAATACAACATGTTAAAATCAAAGAGATCTATTAAATTTAGCCTTTATTAGGCAGACTACTAAACAGATAATGTTCGAGATTCATTCTAACATGGCGTATCTTCAACAGCACCAGATGGTTGGTCTAAAAGCCAATAGGTGCCGAACGACAAACCATTTCTCAAATCTCAGCACCAAGAGTAAATTTACGCGTAATGCATTACTATTTTTACTCCTGAATGTTTTACGTTAAAGCTTAATAAGATAGCCTCGTTGATAATAAAAATTGGTAGTAGTGATTCGATTTAAGTCTTTATTGCAAATTACGAATCATCCTTCGTACGTACGGTAGCTAAATTATCAACTGTACTCGCCTTTTTTTCATTTGTTAAGAATGTCGGTCGCTCCATTTAAGTGGCTATAAGGACGGTACTTTCTCAAACGATTAAAATTCGTTTAGATTGCTCATTTACAACGAGACAGCCGGTTTTTATTTAAATAGTATAAAAGTGATATTTATTTGATAAAAAGTTTTAAAATTGAACAAATGAGTTTCAAGTAACTTTTCCGATAATTCAATGTCAACTATATCTTGAAATGGCTTGGTAAATTTAAGATAAATATTTATACCAATTATTATATATAAGTAAATTTCACGCGCCTTTATCGAGAAATTATCCACTAACTTATGAAGTTTTGCTCTTATTAATTAAAGAACATAACTTTAACGACAGGATTTAATTGTTCGAAATTATCGGTACAGCAAAGTAAAAGAAATTGTATTTTATATAAAGACAAACGATACTGCATTAACCAAGGCTCTTCTTTAATGATGGGGTTTTAAATTAAAAGATGTGTTTATTGATTAGTTATCATTATTATAGTTGAAAATTTTAGAATTGCGCCAACATATTTAAAGGAGCTCCGCAATGAAAGATATTCATAAAAGATTATAGCAGAGGGTTATGTTATAAGCGTAAATAAAGTTATTACAGTCGACTTACGACACTTTAAGAATCAGTACCATAAGGGCGCAATATAGTTGCAACGGGGTTTCTTTCAAACTCACTCACTGCACTCACACGCACTCCCTTATTCGTATATATTCAAGGATCGAGAAAAACTTCAAAGAAAGAACAAGGCTAAAAAGAAAGCTCACATAGGTAGGATTAAAAAATAGACTCGTAAATCACATAGAAGCCTCGAGCCGATTGACCAGAGTATATGCTTTTACTCCAAGTGAAAACGTATTACTATGGTTCGGCGTTCGCCACCTATTACTAGAAACAGTAACTCAACGCTCGAGCCTGCAAACCTCAAATTTAATCATGGCGACAAAATTCGAGTAATTATTTATAATTATTTGTCGTTCGCCACTCAGTGGCTTTCTGTTTCGAATGAATCTCAAACAGCCCGTTCTAGTTTCTGTAGATATTAGCGAAATGGAGACCTTGTTGATAGAGAGCACAATAAATTGTATACAGGACGCATAAATTCGGGAGTGACGGTCCTAACCACTACAACTCGAACGAGGCCATTGGATCTGGGAATAGCGTCAGCGATTCTGGCCGGAGGTTATTTGCACGGCGGAAAGTTTACGTCGTGAACGAGGCTGAGATCTTCCACCTCAATTGGAGCACATCTATTCCACTTACTTCGCTGCTGCAAGGAATGGAAGATATTAGAAAGAACACAGCCTGCAGAAACGGTGTAACGTCTGGCTCGACGAACGACGGGGTTTCGCAAAGAGGTCAGATTGCTTAATTGCCGCAACAGACATCGGGAAAAATCAAGCGGCAAGCGAGGATTTGAAAGTAGACAGATGCAGTTCTCGACTGCGGTTACGAAAGATGGACTGTAAATTTTTCGGGACCAATCCTGTTGGGAAAAAATTAAAAGCAACGCGAAAAAGAAAAAGAAATATTAGGCCCTAGGGGGATTGTGCACATTCTTCTGTTCATTTTATTATACGGCGCATACAAATGCGAGAAAACATTATACAGTATTTAGTAATAGTTACAGGATTTAGTACAGGTAGGAAAAATTATTTTTACGATTGTGGTTTTGAGTGTAATCTAATTATATTTTTATATCAAGATTTGAGCACTGAAGTTTATTCTATAGCATTATTCAATTTCAAGAAATTCGGCATTTTATTAATGAATTAATATAGTTTAATTTTTTTACATAAAATCATTAAAAACAATATTTTCTGGGTAGTTAATATATCATAATGATTGATTATTTAACTTAAATAGTTAACTGAGTAAAGTTTTTTCAAAACGCTTTACAGTTTCTGTTACTGAAATTCAAATGGTGTTAGAAGATGCATCGCTCATAAGGGAGATTTTTTTTTTGTTTAAATAATGTGACTTCAAATGGATCATCGGGAACAGGAAAAAATACTATTGCAAGGATTTCACTCTATGGTTTTCTTTTTGTTTCTGTGAAAGCATAATAAAACCATTAATAGTCCAATAATTCAGATACGTTTCATCCGCCTCTAAAATGTTTCGCGGATAAAAATTATAATGCCAAACAGCCATAAAACGTTGGGCTTGCACTCCTCAGTCTTGGGACGTTAAAAAATAGGCTCGCGCGCGATCTTTGTCAATGCCGTCTGCGGGATGACGCCGCTCTCGGGGTTCGCGATTCGGACCCAAAGGCAGACGAGCCGAGGGTCCGGCGGCGAGGAGACGGGTTGAAGGTCCGGGAAATTAACAGGAAGTCGTACGGACCCGCGCACACTCGATCTCGCGCACCTGCCCGCCGTTTCTCATTCACAGGCGTCAGATCGATTGGCGATTGTTTTACGATTATCGGCGGACGTCACGCTAATTCCCAGGGGCGTGGCATTGTTCGGTCTTGCCACGGGCTGCGTATCAGCCAGCACAGATCGGCAAGACGTGAGCGCCGAGGAAATTGAAATCGCTCACCAGCGGGTGGGGATCCTCGAATTACGGCCCCGGGAATTGTTGGCCACCTCTGTTCGCAAGCTCTTGCATATACCCCATTAACTAAATATATATATATGTGTGTGTGTGTGTGTGTGTGTGTGTGTGTGTGTGTATTTGTAGGAACGTGGCTACCGACAGACGAGTGGGTTTGCGATTTTCCTTGACGCTCGCGTGCGAATGCGCTCGTCTACCGGATCGCGTTGCTCCTCTTATCTCGATACTATAATACCGAGACTGCAAGCCAAATTAATTTTTTGCGATAATTTTACCATTAAATTACATGTACTATTTAAATGCGGGGCTTGTATATTGTTTATCAATGTTCAGCGCATACGAATTGTATTCTATAAATACGTGATACCTATTTACTTAACATTCTTTATGTAAATGAATTACTCTGCGAATAAGTTATGCAAATGGGTTTTGTTTTCGTTATTTTTAGAAAAAAAAACACAAGCTAACTATCGTTTAAATTAAATAAATAAAAAATTTTAAAATTTTTCTTATTATAAATTAAATTCAAGTTCTTCTATCATTTATGATTTTAATTATTTCATAACGAAATTATATACGGATAACATTCCAGTGAAAATTTAATAGGATAGGAAAACAATGTATACAAGTGCAATATCCAAAAATATGTAAAATATATGACTTTGGTATTTTATACGGCATATTTTTAGTCTTCTTGAAGTCTTTAAAATAAATTCTCTTTTCAACAGTTTGTCAAGAAGGTTGAACTGAAAATTCGTCCAAAAATTTTAAATATTTTGTAAACGTATTTATAAATCCTCAACTGCCAACCCACGAAAGTGTACTAATATATTAAAATATTACTTCGTTTAAAAATATAACTACAATTCGATTATAGAGTGTTACTAAATGCAAATTAGAAAAAAAATCAAATAGATGCAATGTACTTTTCGTGGTATAAAATTTCGTATTTAAGTGAATTTATAATGGGGGTAGTACATCAATTCAGGAACTGTATCCAATGAAATTTTATTTGAAGTAATCGATTTTTGTTATGAACCATTCTAACATGTATTTAGAAACATTGATATATATATATATATATATACATATATTTTTTTTATTGCATTACTATATTTTATACTTAAAAATTTTCATTAATTATGTCTGACTGGCATTACTTGTTTTTATCCTACTATTCTGTTAAGAAAAATAAAAAGCCGGCTTCACGGTTCACAATGATGGGCGTGATAGGAAAATCTTCAGCGACGTAGCAAGAGATATTTCAGCAGAAAAATTGTACCAATTTTAGTAGTATGCTGTAAAGTGACAAAATGAAGTGAAACGTAGAAAGCTGAAAATTCCGTCCACGAATAATCCTGAGCTCCAACTTATCGTCTTCCTTGCAACAATACTACAGAACCTCTTGAAAAAACATCTTGAAGAACGCAGTTTATATATCAGTCATTCATCTCTGCAAAAGTCTGTGTCGGGAAACTGTCAGACAGTTAACATATTGTATTATATGCAACTCAAATATCGCCAATACTTATATTAGCAAAATAATTATTAAAGACTAATTATATTACTATATTACTAATAGTGATTATTAAAAACTAATATATTATAATATTAAAATCTAAAGTCTAAGAACGTTAACGCATTCAAATACAAATAACCATGTTCATCTCTTCTTTTATTGTATAAAAAAATTTTCAAACATTATTATAATCTTGTGAGAATAGATTATTTATAACGAACTACAAGTCCTATATAATTATAAAAAAAATTTTCATAATCGTGCATCAACTTTGTATACGAGAGCAGTCATGTATATAAATTGTATAAAATCATATTAATCTTTAATTTTTGCGAAAATGAAAGCAGCTAGGAATTTCATTCGTCAACAAAGTTAAATATTCATCCACTTAGAAGTAGGACCGGAAAAATATCACTTGTTGCAGATTCATTGTACTGACAGTTGAAAAAGAAAAATAAGCTATTACGTAGCTACAATTGAATCGATAAAGATTTACTCTATAAAGATTTGCGTATTCAACTTTTACCCTTTAATATAAAAAAAAGTATCCTTATAAAGTTTTGTTTGAGAACTGGCAATTAAAAAGTTGTGTAATTAAAAACTATACGTTACATAAAATAATATATGAATTACACATGATACAGGTAGTAATTTAAAAAAAAAACAACAAAATGAATATATATATATTCATTCAAGTCATTATAATTTGAAAATCTTAAGTACTCTAATATTCTTATTCACTTTATTGTAAATAAACTCAATTTCTTTCATTCCTTATGATTGTCTATCTCACGAAATCTACATTCATGAAAAATGAATTTGATTACAAATTTACTTAGTATGCATCACTAACTAATTTACTTAATTCTAACTGTTATTTTTAGAAAATTTTGTCATTGTTTTACTATAATACAAAAATATAATTTTCTCCATAGCTTTGACATCTTAAACATTGTTTTAAAACCAAGTTAAACAAAAGTGTTTTTAATAAATATAAAAACATCATGTAAAGATATTTTTTTAATAGGTTGAAACTGTATCAAATATTCATTGATGACAATAATATACTATATGTATATCCATATTCAAAGCAAGTATAAAAAACGCGGTGTAAATTCTGTTATATTATTGAAAGAAATATATATTAACAATTTTCATTAATTTGTTATAATTTGTACGTCGTGAATATCGAACTGACTGTTTTTATAGGTTTATGTGAATTAAAATTTGAAAAAAATCATTTTATAAAAAAAATTTTCTCCGAAATATGCACTGAAGCCTAAACGCAATGAATATGTAGCAAGTTAATGTAAATTAGTTACAAAACTTGTAATATGAATTTAATTATGAGTGTATCATGTAAAGAAAGAGGATTATTAATATCTTACAAAATATTTTTCAAATTAATGAAAATATTATTTCGCATTATCAA
Organism: Kradibia gibbosae; assembly: GCA_018907135.1. Classification (NCBI taxonomy): domain Eukaryota; kingdom Metazoa; phylum Arthropoda; class Insecta; order Hymenoptera; family Agaonidae; genus Kradibia; species Kradibia gibbosae. Next base: position 1,144,461 of record JACCHX010000003.1, on the reverse strand, counting down.
TAAAAGGCATCACTATCACAAATTATTTCATCAATAAACTTATGACGTCATATATAAATACGTTTCTTCTTACTAAAAGCAACTGATGCTACAAAATTTTTATTTTGTTTTAATAAAAAATAATGATACAAGCTATTATCAAATCAGGAATGCAGAAGCAAATCAAGTGTATAATTACATCTATGATGTACTCATCTAAGTAATTAATAATCACTAGAGCACATTAGACGAATAACATTTTTTTTATTAAATATGTTAATTTTGTTTCGTTAATTATTTTACGATTTTTTCGTACAGCATTTTTTGAAGTACGTTTAAACATATTTTTAAATAAAATATAAATTAAAAAAATTTATAGTTCTCTAAATTTTTAAAATACAAATAAACCAGTCCCCTAAATATATTGTAAAATATGAATTTTCCATTAGTTTTTGGTATAAATCGCAAATTTACATTTAAATTTGTTGGACACAAAAAAGTCATAGTAAATTTTCTGTGACGTATTATTCAGCAATATTAACATATTCATATTTTTAAACCCTTTAAAAATAAAAAATAATTATAGAATATGGATAGTATATGCAAATTTTTTTATATATTTTAAACGCCATTCTTTTAATTTTATGCAAATACTTTTGATTATGTAACATTTCAAATGTATCTTAATATACATGTACCATATTGATGTTTCTGAAAAAATTATTGCATTTTGATCTTTAAATATTGTTTATTTTAAATATTTATTAACATAATCCTGAAAATGAAGTTTATTATAAAAAATGCATTTCTGAAATATGAAAAGTACTTTACTGAATTTATTAAAATTATAAATTAAGCATAGACGATCTAATTTTTATACAAAAATCATTTATGACTCACGTATACAATGACAATTATTTTTATTACATTGTTTGTTTGTATTGTTTGTTATTTTAATTTCACGTAAGTTTTATCATCGTCATTTTTACTAAGACTAATAAAAAAATGTTCTCTTAAAATAATTTTAATTAATTATAAATAGTGCAAAAGAGAACATTTGATTTTAATAAAATTAATGTTTCTTTAATAACAAATTTATTATATGTATTTAAAACATCATTAAATATTAAATATAAATTCACTTTTAAACTATTAAACATCGAATTATGTAAATGCGAATAATTGTATTGGTTAATTTCAATAAAAAATCAAAACGTTTATAATTATCATCAAAAATGTATTTTTCTAGAAAAAAGAGAATCTCTTTCTTGGTCTATATTTAGTCAAGACTAAAAAAAATATTATACCTCGATGCGATGAAGCTTATTTTCCTTTAAATAACTTTAAACATTGTAGACCAGTCTTAGCTGTCGAGTTTTTCGTATTTAATTCATAAATACTTTGAAAGTACAAGTCATTGCAATATATTAAAATATTTATTATACCAAAATTATCTTCCTATAATATCCTGAACACTCATAGTAAAGCACTCTATATTCTTTTAATGAAAAATGTTTTACATTTAATAACTCATGTGTCTCTTATTAAATCTTTGCACTTTTTAATTAAATTCTAACATATAATATAATGTATATTCAATAAAGAATTATAGCTTATCATTGTACATCATTAAACACGTATTGTCAAGTAAATGACACAAAACGATTTTTAGACGTCTGAAAAAAGCTATTTAAAAACTAGTCAAGGACTAATGAACATACGTATATAAATGACAATATAGTAATTAAAAGCGAGGTACGAGTTTGTCGTCAAGTCGCGTAAGTTTGTTAACGATATATTTCTTAATGAAACAAGTAATTCAATCATCATGGCGTTAACGATTAATTTAGGAACTACAATAATAGGAAAATTATATTAAGTAGGAGTCCAAATAATATCAGTTTGTTTGAAAAAAGATAAATAGAATATAAGTCAAAACAAGTTTGAAATAAATAATTGAATCATATAATTAACTGAATTTAATTTGATTAAAGTAGTGAAATTGAATGATAATAAAGTAACGCACCGTGTGTCTTGTTACACAAAATAAAAATTTAGCATGGAATTTCACATTTTATTTTAATAAGGCTTCGAGAGATTATTTTAACATTTTAACCAAAAATATTTGTACCACCTGCCAAAATTAAAATCTCAATTGAAAAAATGTTTTCATCAGTTTTGGTAGTAGAAATATCTTAAAGAATTTGTTGAATTAAAGCTAAATATAAAAATATCCAGTCGACGTATAAGGGAAAAAATAGCAACTATCGATTTAAATGTATCGCAACAGGAAAGTAATTGCTTCTAATTCGTTAGGAGCAGTTAAGCTTACAGAGAAAAAGAAAATTGGTGAGGAGTGGATAGAGATCCTTCCCGGTCAATCTTCTAGGGTATCGAGGTGTTTATAATAGAAGTAGTATCACCATTATAAGTGCGTTGAGTGTAACGTATCAATTTCCGAAAGCGCTAAAAGCCAGCATATTTGTGACGCACAATTTATGAAATAATGTCCATGCATTTAAATTTAATTGAAACATTTACTTTATATACTTAAAATGAAATTTGTATGAACAGTAAAATTTCACATTCGATGCTTAATATCGTTCTCACTATTCCTATATAATAATTATTTATAAACACAAAATATAAAACTCATTTGCTTAAAATTTTAATAATCAGAAATTTATAATTTACAATATGATTATTTATAATCTTAGGCAATAATTGAGTGCTTTTATCTCTACATACAATGTTTAACAAAACTCTCGAACCATTGTATTTCCTTGGATTGATTTGCAAATACTTCCATCTTTTTCATCAATAAGCTTTGCTCTTCTTCTTTTACACTTGAAAATTCTGGTTTTACACTGGGTGAGTCACATTTGCCACCCCTTTTTTGTAAAAAACACACGTAAAGGGAAGGATACGCTCGTCCATTAATGGTATTGATTAGATCTCTAGGCCATTTTCATTTAGTGCATAACATTAAGAAGTCTCTTCTCGGACTGTATTAGTCACAGTCTTATGGATAAAATACGGGCAGTTCTTGCGACGAAAGTGATTGTAACGTTAGCCTATCAAGTAACTAAACACAAGCTTGATTATTTAGTAATAAGTGGTCTTGTAATCTCAATTATCTGTTTTATATTAGTATATTCAAACCATTGTATTGAACGTATCTATAAGTATAATTGCGCAACATAAACATGCATCCTTTTTTAAACTCAATATTAAAGTCTATAGAAATTAGCAAATGGTCAATAACGAAATTACGTGCTTTATTTCAATATTATTTATTTTGTAATTATTCAGAATATTTTTTTTAATTAAAAATCTTATTTAGTAGACTAAAACTTTTGTTTTTATCATATTATCTTAATTTTATATTTGTATAAGCATTTATTTTCTTCCAAATACCTAAAAAAACTATTTATTCAAATATATCAATCTAATAGAGAAGCGTAAAAGTATAAATATATCTGATAAAAATTGTATCGCAGCCCATATACATAAAATATGTAAAAACCTTTAAAGAATGATTAACGTGTACAATAATTAAAGATATTATTTAAGCATTACAGTGATTTATTTATTTTAATAAGAAAAACGTGAATAATATTTTCTTTGTTAGCTTCCGGCATCACAAATATATTTTATAGCCAAACGTTGAAAGAATTTCCGTACATTGAACCTCCACAATGCCATCGATACTCTCCCGGGACTATCCACCTATCAAAATAGCAAAAAATTAGTGATAAAGTAGGAAAAGAAGACTGCCCGCAAAAAATCTTACAAATGTGAACAAACAGTTTTGTTGACGATAGAATTTATCGTTTTATGTTTTTTTTTCACCAACTCCAAAATTTTAATAGTTTGTATGCTATGAGATCAACACATTCACCTGACTTAAATTTTTTATTGTAATCGAAATGGTGTAAAATTTAGATGATCGTAGTAAATGGACTCTAACTACCTCTAATTCTCTACACATGTGCAAGGAAAATGAGTGTATAAAAAGAAATTACGAGCGCATTACCGATTTTCTGCAAGTTCCTATCCTGGAATTCCGGTAAACCAAGCTAACGTATCAAGCTGCTATATATACGACAAAGATGATGCAATTTTCTCTATCGTCTCAAATATTTCGGCTACTATTATGGAGAAGGCACTGGAGAATCCTTAAACTCAAATTACGAAGACAGGAAGAATAGAAAAAAAACCGAGACTCTCATATAACCCTTTAATACTCGACGATATTAATACATCAATGTCTATCTTCATTTTTGTTGTCATTTTAAGACTTATATTATAACTAATAGAACAGATTTAAAATAATCGCAAATAAATATTTATTTTTTCAAATCACTCTATTGATTTATAAAGGTTTGTAATATTTGTGAATCATATTTGGCATATATTTCTTTAATCAATAAATGCTAAATATATATTTTATCACAACTTTAAGATATAACAAATACTTTATAATGTAAATTTGCATCAATATCAGTACATTGCTATACCAAAGAGAAATATGGCATTATTAAAAATTAAAAACTTAAAATTAAATTTAATAAGCAGTTTTTCAATTCATCTAATAATTATATTTTCGGAAGCCACTTCACAGGTGGAATAGTTCATACAATAAAGTCATAAATGCAATAAGCTTTGGAGTCAAGAAATAATGTTGTCCTTTTAGGTAGAAAATAAAAATCCTTGCTCGTTAATAATATAACATCAATAGTTTTATATTAATCAACTATGTAAAATTGAAAAATCATAAAATCGGCTAAAAAGTGTAAATATAAATAACAATGAAATATAATTTTAAAGCGTTTTTAAGCATTAATTTATTCTTCATGTTCTTTTTTTTTTAATAACAATGATATAACAAAAAGCTTTTGCTTTAAATATTTTTTATTTCGATACTTCAAAAACCAAACCAGGTAGTATAATTTGATAAAAAAAAAACCACTATTCTTAACTTCTTCAAAAATGCCGATAACGTAAAAGCGACCAAGATCGTATGCCTTTTTACTCATTAAATTACGCATGAGCCTTGTGCACTATTACCACTCTATCTTGATTATGTAAAAGGACTATTCGATGTGCAGTTTTAATAGAGTAGGGTGAAGAAATGGGTGGGAAACCATCTTTTTTCGCTGGCTTATTCCTTTTAAGAGTCTTCCTTACAAATGAGTCCTCTTGAAATGATTCTCTTTTTTGGACATTTAATACCAATTTTTTAATTACAGGAGTGTTTGATTTTATAATTAAAAGACTAATTCTATAAAGAATTTGATGAGGCACGCGAATTATTATTTACAAATAAATCTATTGCTTAAAGAATTTCAGCTTCGAAGTGATAAAAATGTTTTTCTATTTTAATATTAATAATGATACATGTTACTTTTAAATATGCAAATAATTAATAGATTATAATATTATTTCAATATTATTTAAAAAAATGATAATAATGAAGATATTTTAGGCAGGAATATTATGTAGAGAAGCAAATAATTATTATAATGTATATAAAATATTTATTTTAAATCATTGTTTTCATCATTTTTAAACATAAAATCAATGTTGAACTCAATATAGAAAATTACCCTCAATCAGTCGCTCTATATTGTACTTTATCAAAATCATCTTTATCTTTCTTTATTTCTTTTTCAAAAAAACCTAGTATAGTGTATTTTTATAAAAAGAATAAAAGTAGAAAATGGGTTTTGTAACCTTTCATTGCATGCCTACGTGCAGCTCACGATAATAGACATAAATCAACGAGCCACAACGTGTCAAGATACCCTTAGATCCTTTTCCTTAAACTAAGAAAAAATGTAATATATATATATTTCATTATGTTAACATATAGATATAATACTAAACATCGATTGAAGATGTACATGTTGAGTAAGTGGAACAAGAAGAAAAACACAGCTAACAAGGATACAAGTAGGGGAGCTCATAAAATATCATTACACGTCATCAGACAATTGTGATTTTATGATAAGACCAATTCAATAGAGAAAATTAGAAAGGTAGAGAGAGAGAGAGAGAGAGAGAGAGAGTCAGGGCATAAGACAAACTGAAATAAATCAAAATATTTCTGTAGAAGCTGCAAAAGGTGTATGACGTATTTGTAAGCGTACGAAAATTAACAATAAAAGGAGCAGGATAAAGTTATCTGTGTCTCAAAGAGATATACTGTGCACACTCTTTCGACTTTTCTGTATTTTCATTCAATAAATTTCGAGTTTTAAGAAAATAAAACGGATTACTTTGGTACAAAAAAAATCTTCTACCACGATAAAAAAAAAATAAAAATAAATGCAATGAGTTATACGGGTAATCTTGATTATCTGCATTCTTTATAAACATTTATTTACTTCTTTAAAAGTATCAAAAAACATTTTACAAATTGTATAATTGTATAATTCGGAAATATTTTGAAATTTGTGCAATGCTAAATATTTTCTAAAAATCAATATGTTATATATATTATCAAATGTCCTAGATTTGTCATAAATATATTATAAGCAATAAAATTAGTGTTAGGAGATAAAAAATGTCTTTTTAAAGGTAATATTAAAATGAATGAGTTGAAAATTAACTAATTAAGAAGTTTTAATATGATGTCAGATATTTTATAAAATCTTAAATATTGCCAAATAAATTAATGCTTCATTTTATAGTTTAATTGCAAAACAAAATTTAAATACAATGTTTTATAAAAAACAAATTTTAGCTTTTTGTTCAAATTAAAAATTTAATATTTAATTAAAAAAAAATTATCATTATTCGATTTTATATTTCTTATAAATAACACAAAGTTTACAACAATTGGTATCGGAATTAAGCAGTAATATATTCCACATATAATTGTCTGGAATACAAAATCAAGAAAAATTTGAATATCTTAATAATTATAAAGCACTTTATTGATTAAATTTTAGAATTTATCTCAACTTTATTTTATAAATTTGTTGTAGCAAATTATGATAAAACAATTTTTTTTTAATTTTGAATTTATTACTGCTTCGTTTAAAAACTAATAAGAATTATTCTAATATTTTCTTATTACATACTAAAGTGCAGTATGTTATAATTTGAATTTTCTGAAATTGAAAATTTCAAAGCAGATCAAATTTTTTATTACGTTATTTGGAACTTAAACAAAAGTATTTACAAAATTTTATTTACATGTTAATAAAGTGAAATATTCTTATATTTATTCTTGAGTATTATGTTAATTTTACAATTTTAATAATACTTTTGTAATTTGCCAAGATTTATTTAAGCAATATTTTATCATTATTAGATTTTATTAAAAAATTAAGTCTTTGTACCGTGATTAGTTTTTAATATACGTAAAATTATCTATATAAATATTACAACATAAATAAACCGCTTAAACGTCAGTTACATATTTAGCAAGAAATGTAATATTGTCCCCAATGTACTGTAATTTTAATACACGTCACTATAACTTTCATAATCTTTTTAACTATGTGCTTAAATTACTAATGAATTTATTATGTTTTTTATTTCTCAATCATTTATAAATGATATTTAATGTAAACAAATTTAATTCTTAAAAAAAGTATTAATACCTACATAATTAATATATTCCATTCCATAAAATAAATATTTTTTGAATGAAATAAAGTCTTTTGCTATTACCAATAGAAATATTTAAGCACTGAATAATTTATAATAAAAAATGCATGACAATGAAGTGCAAAACGTTACTTGTCACAGTTGTAATAGTTAAAAGGGATCGTTATGTAAAATAATTATAAGCTTATGGTAAATTATTTTAATCAACTGAGATTTAATTTCAATTGCATTGTTAACAATAAAATATCTTACTAAATTATTGAAAATGCAATTATTAAATGTAATTATGACGTGCGTTGTTAAGCACAATAAAATAAGTAAACTCACCTCTGAAGCTACCTCCGAGTCATCCATTGTGAATTTTCAGACACAATCTAGTCACAGTATATCTGAAAATAAAGTTAAAATAATTGAACATTTTACTGGATTTTTTACACTGATTTCTACTTCTTTAATTTTAATATTTTCAGAATAAAGAACGATTGTTTTCCACATTTATTACCCGAACGATCATTCAAGTTTTAGTTTTGAATTTTGAATCATTCTAAATTATACCTACATGATTTTTAGTTGACCATTTCTTAGTAAGTTGAAAAATATACGGAAATCACGGATGTGCATTGATTTATTTTATATTTATAAATAAATATAACAGAAAAATATAATTTTTATTTATAAAATATAATATTTAGATGTTATTTTTATACAAATATTTGTAGTATTAAATTAAAAAAGCAATGCAGATCATCGAAAAGTAACCATTTTTATTTTTCAAAAATATTTTTAAAGCCTTCAATAGTTTCTAAATCAATATTGAAAACTTTTTCAGTATTTTTGTTTCATTTAATTATCACTGATTTTTAATTTGACTATTTAATTTAATTTTTATAATTGTATTTTTTCTAATTAAAGAACATTATTAAAATTAAATAGAATGTTAAAATATGCGTAATACTTAATTTTTAATGCAAATTAATTTTTTGTAAAATTAATGTTTTTCACATAAATGTAAAATTTTTTTTATTCTTTTTAAAATTAGAAATGGTAAAAATTTGTCGTACATTTATTAAAATACAAAAGAGCTGACTTTGTCACAAAAGCACCTATAATAGAGGATTTCTTAGCTCTTGGCGCAATTCATTACGTACACCTCTCTTGAAAGCCGAAATGTAGATTTAAAACCAATTCATATTAATAAAACGTCAAAATTACTTTAATTGTATTTAACTATACATTGCGTATATATATATCCTATAATGTAAATTTCCAAAAAAAAATCATTTTATTTAATTAATTACTAATTGCATCAATTGACACAATTTATAAGTAAGACATGCATATCGTAAAAATATTATTAAAAATATCTTACATTAATCAATTAATGATTTTTTGTACATGCTTTATATTATATAGATTTTATGGCATTAAGAATTGAACTAATTTTCGATGAATGATATTTATTTACTCAAAGTTAATCTTACATTAAATTTGATAATGCTTATAATTCATGAAACGTACTGGTCCAAAGTGATTAAAACAAGTCATTTATTTTCAGATCACCAAATCTGTTATTAGAAAATTCGCTATTTACGTGTAAATGCCAGATGCATTATAAATATATACATATATATATATATATATATATATATATATATATATTTGCATAATAATGAGGTACTTTTATAAAATTACATCACTGTATGTGCAGAAGGGCATGAAGAAATAAAAAAATGTCTGTAGGAGTCTACATCTTATGTAGCGCAGCCTTCGAAAAGATAGAAGAGCGGAAAAAATAATTAAGTGCTCATGGAAAAAGTTAGGCATAACAAACTTCAGAATTTTTTCAACCACCTATTCACAAGCAGCTGGAGAGAAATGAAGAATCTAAAGTAGACGTGCCACGGATTCGTGACATGCATAAAAGCTTTGGTGACTTTAATAAATCCCGCGTACAAACAATTCGTTAAATATTGTTATGTAACGGACATTGGAATAAGCTTAACCGGCCGTTTTAGGATACTTTATTTTTCCAAAAACGTCGTTTCATGCCGGAATGTATACATGCTGCATGACTACTATAAATTTACTACATATTACTATATACTTCTGTACCACTACTATGCCATGCTGAACGAGAAAAACAAATTCGAGCATTTTACGATAATCATTATTTTAATTTTTACAATTCGTAACTTTATACAAAGAAATTTTTTTCGTAGTACCAATACTTCTAACTGTTACTGATACGTTTATAAAAACGATATGTTAGTCACACACCAGTTATCGGTTATCCGTTGAAATTACTTTTACAGTAGCTAGACGGATTTATTTCTCAAATAGATTCAATATAATTTTTAAAGGATTATTATTACCATTATTTCCATATAAAAGTTCACTTAAATCGAAAAAGTTCAATAATCACGTAAATCTTGAGTGAAAAAATGTAATTGACACAAAACTTATTTCTAATCCTAATTAAAAAATAGTCAATTTTTCACCAATTTGTTTGATTACTCTATTCCTTTAGAATTTTTTGTTTTTTGAATTTTTTAAAAATCTTTTTTTTTTAATTTTTACGTTTTATTTAAAAAGTGACGAAGAATCTTTATACATTCTGTAATTGTAAGTAATATTTTGAATGTGTAAGACTGATTGATTTACGATATCTAAAAAGTTACGAAAAAGGTAAAAATAGTAACGTTTGTGAAAATAGAGAAAATCAAACTAACTGATAGCGAAGATCAACCTGACCAGTAGATAAAAGAATGAAAAAGAGAATGTAACTTTAGAATAGTATATCACAATATAAAATTGTAATACTTTTCAAGCTCGTGCAAGCACAATAATATAAACGACATCTTAACACATACGAAATTCTGTATTTTCAGTAATATGATATTTTCATTAATATGATTGTTAAATTAATCCTATATTTTTTTCTAGGGTAAGCTATATCAATAACTATAAATGCACAGTTAAAAATATTGCAAATTTGAAAAAACAAGTTTGTATATTAGTGGAACTAAAATATCAAATTTGCATCTAATATATGTAATTTAATAATAATAAAAAATAAAATAATATGAGTAAACCAAAGTTATTAAAATTATTGGAACGAAAAAATCTTCAACGGTAACGAAGCTTGACTAAAATTAAAAACTGAATGGATCTTGATAGCGATATTATTTTCTTCAACTAAAAAATTTATTATCCAGATACATAAACTTAAATAAGAATTAATGAAGCTACAGGTGTATTCTCCACCTAAAAAAAGTAATCAAAAAAAGGGAATTGTATTGTACGGAATAAATTTAGTAAGGAAGCTTAATTCTTCTCGTAAATCTATTGAGCTTCAATTAATTATATTGGATCGAATTTAGTATTTTCTAACTGAAGAAAACAACAAATGTTTGTGTATACCTTGAATTTAATCCCTGTAGTAGCTTTATAATTAAATAAGACAATTTCATTTTCGCATTATAACGAAGACCGAGGTGTATGTGTGTGTGTGTGTATGTGTGTGCGTAGGTATGTAGCTTAATTTAATTACGCTAATAATAACACTATGGACATGTATCTTTGACTAATAACTATTATTAAATAAAATCTCTTCACTCAACTTTTCTTCACCATACTTAATATATGAAGAAATATATTTTAATTTTAACGAAAAAACATAATTTATGAAATTTTTATCAATATTTTAGCATTGAGTTGTTATATTTTTAAGGACTTCTTTTAATCATCGATAAAATATCTATTGATTTAACACTTACACATATTTTAATTAAATTTTAGGAATATTTTTATTTTCGTTCACTTTACGTACGATTCAGAAGTACGTACTTCATTTCATTCACACATAATCTTGTGTAGAATTCATACTATTTTATTTCCATTTATAGATATCATGGTTTAATTTATGAAGTGTATAATTTTGTAGTAAAAATTTCACAATAAACTATAATGTGCTGAATAAGATTTTTTTAATTCTGTGTATTATTATTTTTTGTTGTACACAGAATTATGTTTAAATTAATAATTTCAGTTAGCATTTAATGTTAACATTTTATTACTTTATATTATTAACAAGGATAATATATAAGAGTAACAACGTTTTAAAATGTAAAAAGAGTTGCACTCACATTCTTTTTATATTATTTTATAAATTGTTGATATTTGTAAACCATAGCATACATATATATATATATATATAAAACTGTTAACTTAAATTTATTTTATTTCTAAATGTATGCTTAATTTTTCAAATATTTTCAAATACTATCTCTAATATTATTTATTTTATAAAAATAGATATTATAATAAACTGCTTTTATTTAATATCAAATATTTCAAATTACTTAGAGATATTATTTACAATTCATTTGATACACTAATAAAAGAAAATTCATTTTTAAAAATACATTAATAAACATGTTTTTTTTTAATATTTATTATAAAGTTTCAATAAAATAGTCCGGACTGCGAGGAAAACTAAAAATAATAGAGTAGAGATTGTATTATTTAAAATCTTAATGTTTCCTTATGAACAGAAATTTTGTCTTTATGATAAACTATTATATATTTCCGCTTACTTGTAAATACAACATAAGGCAAACTTTTTAGTAGTGGATTTATAATAATTTTGTTCACGTAAAACTTTTCTAGTAGATCTAAACTAATAAAATTACATTAAATAACTGGGAAGTACTTATGTCCACTTATAAAAGTTATCAAAGTCGAGATTAATTTGCTTACGAACTGTAGACCCAGATTCTAAGAATTCTTTTCTGTGATGAAAATATATTAATTCCCAAATGACTTTAAAACTAGTTTACTTAACAGTTTTTTAATTGCCTAAGTTTCAATCAATTATCATTATTACCTCACCTGTGCAAAATTTTCATAGTAAATCATAGAGTATCTAAATAATATTTCATACATAATCTTAAACCCATAAGTAGATTATTTATTTTACTCTGAGAATTTTCAGGATTAAATAAATTATATCGTTTTCATCAAAAATGGTGACAAAAATTTAACCATCGATAATTTTTGTATCAAAAAATTATTATCAAGAAACAAGAATCGATTGACTACTACATAGTTCTACTAAACGCCTTTAGCCTGAAAAAACTGTTACAAATATATAGTCTGTGAAATAATAGCTTATGGGTTATACTATCAATGCAGAGTATTTATCATTTATCTTATTATAAAATTGATGTCGCTTTTACAGTAATTCGCATTAAAATAATATTTATTCTAAATTTTTTTCAATAAACATTTTTTTTTTCTTCATTTTTATAGTATAAAAAGGTAAGTGAAAGGTTTGCAAATTTAAATTACGCATATTCATTTTTTGTATGACAGAAGGTTGAATTAATGATCGCAAAGAATATGCTTTAAATTTTGCTCTTCGTTCAAGCTTTCATCTAAAAAATTTCCCTTTCCTTAATACATAAAAATCACGACACTTAGAATAACAATTGTTCCTGCGTGGGGTCGAGCGGATTAATAGGTAATGAGGTGCCGAGATGTGGCGGAAAGTGTGGCGCAAGCACCCCGAGGCCAATGAATTGAAAACTTTTTCATTGAAACACCCACCCGCGAGCCCTTACACGTAATCCATTGCGTGCGAACGATAAATAAAGAAATTCCCAGTAAACCTCGGAGTACCCCCATACCTAAAGGCAGGACGAGGTGATGCGATCTCGCAAGACTCGGCGCCGAACGAAGCTTAGCCGGTTTAGTACGTTGATCAAGCCGGGCCTCGATCTCGTGCTCCCTTCGGTCTCCGTCAACCCTTTGTAGCTTCGCGACCGGCCTCGTCGAGGAACGGCGGCGTACTCGAAAGGAGCAGATCGAGCGGGCCCGCGAAATCGATCGCTACTCTACATCCGTGGCGCTCCACATGCGCGGCGCTTAGCTCGACCGAAGGCCGTGAGCCAGAAAGCCCGGGCTCGATTAGCCGGGGATCGCGACGATCGGCCCTGGCGCCTCTACGAGACCGCTGTAGCCCCCCGGCCCGCACCCCCGAAGACCAGTCGCGAACTACGCCGAGCCAGGGGCAGCCCCTCGGATTTCCCCTCGCGCTTGTCTTGTACGACCGACCGACCGGAGATTCACCATCGGCACAGCGCGATCGGAAAATTGCGGCGCTGCTTTGCCGTGAGCTGCCAACGACTCGCGCGCGCGCGCTTTCGTCTCGCCTCAAGCAATTCTAGGACCGGAATTATTGGGGCGACTCGAGCCTCTGCACCTGTGTGCAACTTGACGCCCTCCTACTGCCGCACTTGTGTCATTGGAAGCTCATCGATCTCCCTGTAATTAGACGATCTACTAGATTAGCGTCCGATTTAGCTTCTTTTTTTTTTACCCGGTTGCCTACCTATAGACTGCCGAACGATAACTGAGTTATATCAGCTGTTTATTGTGAATTTTCACGGAAAGCATAGTGACAGAGTCTTCTGCAAGGCTCGAGTACAGTATTCGTATTTGATAATCCAATAAGATTATCAGGCATTAATAATGTTTTTTTTACTTCGCTTTTAATCAGCAAACAAGAACTTGCTTAACTTGCTTAGAAAAAAAGGTTAATTGAAAATTGTTACCGTATTACAAGATAAATATTTTTATATCTATGCATATATTACCGTTCGATTTCTCATTCGAATGTTTTTCATGATTTTTTAATTAAAGAAAAAAAAAAATTGAAAATATTCATTGCCCGAGAAATTTTCATTTTACCTTTATTCAACAGATAGGTACAGATATTAGTTTTCCATAATAAGTCTAAAAGAAAATATACACACGACCGCACATATTTTATGTTTCCAAGGCTCGATAATTCAAAACAGCTATAAATTGTATATTTATGTTATCTAGACATTTACTTTTCGTTACCTTAGGCCTATATTACATTTAAGAAAAATGCCTTATTAATTTAAATTATAAACGAATATTGACTTTTTTATAAAAAGAGTTAATTAACGATCGTGTCATAAAGTTTTAATAATGATTTAGCAATTGTAATAATTTTGTTTTTAATATTACTTATAGATAGCTTATAATTTATAATATTTATATAGTATATACATAAGTATACGTCAAGAGAAATTGTTACTTATTTAAAAAAAAAAAGAATTTTTTTCACAAACTGAACAATATATTACAGTTTGCTTATAAAAACATTATTGTAAATTTCAGGTTTTAATATCTACAAAAATATAGGTATTTATAAGAAGATTAAACTATATCAAACGCAAATATAAATTCGGTATTACACTCTCATCATAAATCATTGATTAATCTGCACATTTTTTCAAATACATAATAGATTCTAAACTAACGGCAACGACTTTATATATTAATAATATTTAATAACATCGTACATGCGCTTATTATACATAAGCAATGCTTTCTTAAATTAAATAAAAAAGTAAATTAATAGTATTAAGGAGAAATGCAACCGTGTGAAATAAGTATCCATTAATGTATTACGTAATTATACACAACGATATATAATTATACGAACATCTTAAAAATAGCGAAAAATATTAAAGAGCACTAAATAAAAAATTAATTAAATAATTGGCTAATTCAAGCATCTCCGAGGTGTGTACCGATATTCTTCAAAAAGCCTTGATAGAATTACTAAAACAATAATAGATCGAGGACATAATTCCAAATCTGGTAACTAAAATCCATAATGTATGCGCTAGCAATGCTTTGCCATTTGCAATCCCTCCGAATGCAAATTTATAAACATACGACAGGCAGTATAACGATCTCGACGATATCGCCTTGTAAACAATTACGAAGACATTTTCTCGGCCGACCGGACGAAGCATCGCACATGTCGCACAGGCCTCCACACGGCAACAGCAGAACAAAGTCATTCATGTGCGCGTGACTCGCAGAGACTTGGTCGGACGCGACACTGTGCACGTGCATTACAGAATAATGCGAGGGTAAACCAAAGAGAGAGAGAGAGAGAGAGAGAGAGAGAGAGAGAGAGAGAGAGGGGGAGGGAGAAGATAGAAAAGAGAGAGCAGAAGAGTAGCTTGTCTCGAGCAGGATACGCTGCAGGGGAATAATCCGGTAAAGTGTGGAACGTGCGATACTTGCCATTCGCGTACATATGCGCGCGATTGTTAACGCGATGTTGACAGCAAGAGCGAACGAGTTGAGAATACGCCGAGAAGTAAATCCATGCGACAATGATGCGCATGGCGGCGCATCCTTGATAAGCTTATGGCCACTTATATTCATGGTTTTACTTTTTTGGTCCTCGTGCGTCGACAAATGCTAAATGCGATCAGTGGGGTGGGGTGAGAAGTAAAATAGCCTTCGTAGTTTGTTATCGAAATTACAATATCGGAATCCACTTAACGCGCGGGCAACTGACGAAAAGTTTCTCGCACCTCCAGGGAATAAGGCTTCTATATTATTTTGACCCCATTCGTTTAAACTCGTAATCTCACGGTGGTATCGGAAAGTCTTGAATAAAATTGAGAAGGAATTTCTTGGAATGCAAATTTATTAAGCAAATATATTGTACAGGCAAAAAAGAAGTCTACGGTACTTCTATAATAGCATTAGTGATTAATGAAAGTTGCTCTGTTCTTAATCGCATGAAAAGTTGTGCGCGCCCATCTTTTATTCCTTTAAACAATTACAGATTTTATCCCTGTTACTTGTTTACTAAAGCTATTATTGATGATATTACTCTTGATTTCGAAAAATGTGAAAAGGATAAAATTATGCTTTTATAGAATTTCTGACTTGCTTTTTATTTCAAGAGTGCATAAGCTGTATTCGAAATTTTAAATAAAAGTAATTTAATAATTTAACTTTGACTTTGGCATTATAAGCATACGTTATTAATAAGCATGTATTTACATAATATACATATGAGCCGATATCTTACATATTATTAGTTAATTATCATAAAATTAATGATAAGGTTTTAATGGAAAATATTTTGCATTTAATTATTGAAATAAATTGTATAATCTGAAGCTTTATTGTATATGTAAAAGTCAAATGTGTAAGTAAAACGTCGTAACTCTGTATTAGAATTACAATTTCGTGCTTCTTAAATGCATAAATTACAAAAATTAATTTTTGAAAGATATACTTTAAAGATACAATTAAAAATCTTTTTTTTAATTTTAAAAATATCGAAAATAGCTATTTCAAATATATGTCAAAACAAAATATATTGTTTGTCCCTTTTGCAAAAAATAGAGAGAATTTTTCCAATTAGGACATATCTTCGTATTAGAACTTACGTTTCAATTAGATGAAACATAATCTTTAATTTTTATTACATTGATGATTATTAATGCATTAAAAATAATTACATTATTCCTGTGAACACTTTATCTTTAATAATATTGTTATGATGCCTAAAGTGATTGCATTTCTAATTTTCATTCGACGGTCAAAACTTTATTACAGTTTTGATGCTAATTTAATTCATACGACGCATTCTTTACTATACCGTAACACCCGTGTATAATTTTAATGATGCTTACATTTATCTCTAATAATATATTACTACAAGAATTATAGAATTAAGTCAAATTATGAGTCTAAATATTCTATATCAAATAAGAATTTTCTCCTAATATATTAATAATTGTTGTATTTGTCAAAAAAGTAATAATTTATTATTATTTTTTTTTAATTTAGAAACTAAAATTATAATTTTTCAAAGACGTTCAACCTTTACGGAAATATTTCACTAAATTTAAATTAGAATGAGTTAAAATCCTATTGAGTAAAACAGATAGTATAAAAAACATAAAAAAGTTACGGGGCTCCAATAAATTGAAAATATTGGTTATAATTATTATGTAAAAGCTGAAGTACTTATTTAAATAAAAAGTAATAAGATTTATTTGAATACAGAAGACAATTCTATTATATTTTCATGATATATATATATATATATATATATATATATATATCTAATGGACCCATAAGTATGCTTTTTATTAGTCTAGTGTGCAGACTCGTGTCTTCTACGGATGTGATAACTAACCCTGCTTTATAAAATCAGAATGTAAAAATAACTAGTCCACTTCATGCTGTTATCATTTAAGCCACTTATAAAAGACACCTACAATAATATCTCATACAAATGTAGCCACCTTGCATTCAAACATCGTGGTTTTTAATTACTATATTGAATAACATTTAATTAAAGTTATTGTGAAAATTATATATTTGTATTTCTATATATTGGAAGTGCAGGTAATTTTAAA
The DNA here is from genome assembly GCA_018907135.1 of Kradibia gibbosae. Lineage (NCBI taxonomy): Eukaryota > Metazoa > Arthropoda > Insecta > Hymenoptera > Agaonidae > Kradibia > Kradibia gibbosae. Next base: position 1,126,588 of record JACCHX010000003.1, on the reverse strand, counting down.
TCTGATTATGTCAGAATATGTCAAAATCACCATTTATAATAGAAATGATACCCACACGTTGTATTTTACTCCATTTAAGATTTAAGCCTTATCATAGAACTTCTTAAAGCTTCAACGTCACGTACTTAATGATCTAACTGAACGTATGAAAATAACATTAAATAAATATAAATCTTACTCGTAAAAAAAGCAGTTATATTTCTGATATAATATATATTTTATCTAAAATTAAATTTTTTTAAATAACTTTACGAGAAACTGAATGTAATAAGATATTCATCAAATAAATTCATTGATTGTGATTACGTTTGTTATCGAAGAATAATGTTGAATAACTTAACAACCATTTTTCACAACAATCTTCTTAATTTTCTTATATAATTATAAATTACAAGAAATTGTTTTTTATATCCTAATATCCTTTAAAAAATTTTAAATTCCTTTCTTTCAATAAAGAGAAAAGATAACGTATAATAATGCATTTTACTAATAAAAACTATTATTTCTTGTAAATTATAGCTCCATCAAAGAACAATATAAACATAATGTTTAATAATATTTTCAAATATAAGACAATTTATTTGAGCTATAACCAAATTTTCAATTGTCAAAAAATGATTTATAATAAATTATATTTTCAAAATACTTTTAACTTTTTAACTCTTTACCAAAAATTTAACACATTTTTACGTTTTAATTAATATTTATCTTTTAGCTATTAGAAAGAAATACAAACAATAACTATAAAAGCCGTTTCACAAATGCAAATATTTCCTTGATATAATGGATGTGAATTTGGTGTATACCACACTAAGTTATGAAATTATTTCTTATCAGAATTCTTTCTATTTTTCGCAATACTTATAAAACTTTGGTTTTGTACCATTATATGCACATTAGCAAAAATATTTCCTTGCAATGTTTCTTCCTTGTCTCGACCAATGTGGGAATATTCATTGTTCTACTTCGTGAAGTTCTAATACCAGTAATTCCTCACGATGATTACTTTTCCCACTTTTGCGTCACCGAAAAATCCCCTTCATAATTTTTAAGTCAGACCCATTGTTCGCAGAATGCAAATTAATGTAACTGTTTCTATTTATAAGACAAACTAAAAACTTAAGTACTTCACGTCTAAATGAGATTTAATAACTATGTGTCATAAATTAATGCTTACTTGCCACTCTTATTTCTTAATTATTTATGTTTCAATTGAATAATATTTAAAAAGTTTTTTTTTAAACTTTTAAAATAAATTAATAAAACAAAAAATACAAAATTGTATACATATATACAAAATAAGCTTCATCAAATCGTACTACATTCTATTGAAACTTGTAATTAACACTTTGAAATCTACTTTACAAATAAGTAACTTTCTTCTAATCTTAAATAAATGAAAACTGGAATTAATTTTTAATTAAAATGAAAAATTTCAATACATAATTGTAAAAAATTTGAATAAAATAGAAAATTACTTCTTTTATTACGAATTACGTGTAAAATATACACTTAAAAATCTATATTTAAAAATTTTTTTTTTATGAATTCATTAATTCTGTTCATGAGATATAATTGAGCACAAATAAGAGTCAATCAATTTGTAAAATCTTAAATATATATTTTTTCATAATAGATAAGCAAACTAGACATATTTAATTCATAATCTATTAGCAATACTATCTAATATTTATAAAAATTAAAGTCACTAACTTTTACATCCTATATAACCCTTTCAAAATTTCTTAATAAACTAAATATTTAAAAAACAATTTACTTAAATTTTACTTTTTCAATTTAAAAAATTCATTAACTATCTTATTTAAAAATATAAATAATTTTTAAAAAGAATATGAACTGTTTAAATTAATTAATTATAGGTGTAACAAGATTCATAATTAATAAATACATATATATATATATATATATATATATATATGTATTATAGTTTTATCTTCATAAAAGTAATCATTGCTTTTATATAATGAAAAAAAATTTATTTAAAATTAATTTTAAATCTATGTCAATTATCAAGAAATCAAAAGATCGAAAGAAAATCTGTAACCAAAATATGCCTGTAAATAAAAAGTAACAAATCAGAGGTCACTATTTTGGATGCTTTATTTATTTATAAGTATCTATATATAAAAATACAGTTTGAAGAAAATCAAATATTATCTGGGTTGAGTTACCTGTGTATACTATAAGACCGATAAGATATATAATAATAATTTTATTATATTCAGATATTTGATATTGAAACACCAAGTTCTCAAATAAAAAAATAAAATCTTTTTTTACTCAGTCATAACTCACTTTGATTTTATCTGATTATCGGTAGAAAAGTAGGAGACAATTTTGAAATTTTTAATTAAATTAAGTGGTATTATATACAAAGTAAAATTTTTGAAAGTTTCATGCTTTTATAACCTATTATAGACAGTATTTTCATTGTCTGATATGATGGCGTTTATTCTTTAAACAGTAATTGCATTAAAATTTAGAATTGTATTAAACGATTCAGGATAAGAAAAAAAAATGCATTCCAAAGGATCAACTATATCGAGATGAAGGTAAATAAAAATTTAAATTAACGATAGAAGGTATTTTGTTTCGGTAAATCAGCTTAATAAGTTATAACATTAAAAGTAATATTTATTATATTTTAATTAGACGCCATTTCAACAATAAATTTAAATTTATATAGCATTATGAAACTTAAATAATTTCTAAGGTTCTGTTAATCAAAAATGAATTCCGAAATCTTATAAAAAAATCTTTTATCTAAAATTTTGAATAGTATCCTAATAATATATTATTAAAAAACTTTAATATGTTCTACTTTAAATTTCTACATATTAGGACACTGTTAATATTTCTACAAATTTATTTCTAAATTCATACCGTAAACTTTTATTAGATAATGTGTGTGTGTGTGTGTGTGTGTGTGTGTGTGTGTGTGTGTGTGTGTGTGTAAGGTAAGTTAATAAAGATAAGGAATACTCTAATACCTTATCGTCGCAATAAGTATTAGTAATTATGTAATTGCAATTAATATTTAAACGATTCACTTAAAAAGATCAAGATTAAATTTAAAAAATCTTATAGCACGATTTTAATCTATCGTATTAATATAAAAAATAGCAATAAAGTATAGTACGCGGGGAAAATATAATATCATTGTAATTAAAAATACATTACCACAATTAAGTATTCCCTTGTAACTTAATTGCTTAATCTTACGAATGTCAGAGATAAAATCCGCGCACATTCCATCACAATAAGACAACTTATAAATAAATGGGCCTAGTGGTGTCCGAAGGAAAAATTAAAGCGACCTCTGCTTATTTCCAGCGACAAACAGCACATTATAAATCTCGGCTAATAACCCGCATGAGCTTTGCTTCATCCAATACGACAGAAGTGTACGATAGCTGGAAATGGGCCAGGAATGCAACCCGCGTAGGATACGTGATACGACGAAGCTCGGGATTTTCACTAAGTCATCCTTTATACGAATAGGGGCGTTACACATGTGAGAGGAAATTATTAACTCTTATGCATGCCGCTGTATTGGTAGACGTGGAGGCGGGCCGCGCATCCCGCATGCGAGTCGGAAGCCCACCACAACAATGGGGTGGAAGGTGATGCATTTCGTTGAGCATCGATGGCCCGCACCCGTGCAACGAGGATATGCCCTTTTCCCGAATTTACAAGAGCCACGACATTAGATAGCTGGCCAATTTTATTCGCGAATACGGATTCACGAATGCCGAGAAAAATTTCTCCTGTCATTGGCTCTGACAATCCGAGGGACATTTTCCAGGAGCGGCCAGGCTTTGGTCTCAAGAGAAGAAGCCCCGTATGAAACACAGCCTGCTTTCTCGGACATAGAAATGGGTTCTTCATCTTTACTCCCACGATGCTCAAGAAAAAAAAACAACGCGAGCCTCATTATTGCAACGACGAGATCACACCCCACAGAATCATAGACATTTTTAGACCTTTGTGCAGCTAAACGGTTCAAAGTAGCCTTGCAAATCGCACGCAAAGTATCCTTCAGGATTTGAATATTTTATTGCTGAATCGTTTCTAAAATCTATCAATTTTCGTTAGTTCAATGACTGGGACTCGTGCGAGTCTTCATGAGAAAGCTCCAATTTCGCAGTATTCGGATGCCATTATCTATTGTTTCTCTAACACGAGGAAAAAAACTTTTATAAACAATCTTCTATACATACATATTCGTGAATTTTTTTTAAGTTTTCCAAAAAGAATTTTAAATATTTACTGCACAAAATAAATTCCTCGTTTTTTTATATTATAAGAATATTCGTTAAAAACATCATAAATAATATCTCATTTATAATTTGTATAGTGTAATGGCTCGAAAGCAATCTATTTTTATCTTCTTTTACTAACCTGCAATCTTCTGTATTTTTTTTTTATTTTGCAATGTAAAGAACAAACCGTATTTAAAATACAACACAAATATTATAATTCTTAACAAGAGGAAGATAATTTATAAGCAAAGTAGATACTATTATGGTAACTCATAATTTCTTCTTGTAACTGATAAATGGCTGTAAAACTTACAAGTAACCAAGCTATTTGAACTTTGGTTATGGTGCGTAAAACATATAGTTAAATTACTTACAACTTCAACCTGTGTATTAATCATCTTTAAAAAAAAATTTTTAAAGAAAATGAAAGAAACAAGAAAAGTTTTACTATACTAATTAGATTAGAATACAGTGTTTCTCAGTAATTCATCTTAAGCAGAAATTAAATTAAAAAAAACCTATTCATAAATTCTATATAAAAACATAAATTCTTACTATGAGTAAAATGTAAAAAAAACGCAGAATATAATTAAATATTATAAATATATTATAAATATTACTTTCAATTCATAAATGTATTTAAAAATGATTTAAAACAAAATTTTTATTAATATTACACAAGTTTAATTCACTTAATTTAATACCACTTTCATTACATTTTTATATGACTTATTAAAAGTAATAAATAAGGAAAGTTAATTTTTAATACACTTACTGGATTCACATATGTACTCTGGATCTTGGCCTCTCTCTTTATGAGAAATGTGTATATTTCGTTGTTTATCAAGTCTTTAGTTTTTCATGTTTTTATCCTATACTTGTCCGCTAAAGTTCGCTCCTTATTAAAAAAAAAGTGTAAATTTGAAATCAATTGTATAGTTCATTAATATACAATTAAGAATTTCATTTGAAAATTTTTATGTAAACTTCACATAAAAAATGTTAGGACGTTCTAACAATATCAAATTTTTATACATTACAAATACTTCACACTCCCAATATTAGAGATAATAATTTACAATGTCCATAGTTATAAACGCCAGTCGAAATAAGTTATTGTAAATTTCTCACTGTCGAAAATTATATTTGAAGAATAATCCAAACAAAAGAATTTGTTTATTGTAATAATTTCATTAAAATCATTATAAAAGATTTATTTTCCGCTGGATAAATTTTATTCTTCAAATATAGTATTCTATATGCTGTATACTATTTGCTTAAGATTAATCAACTTGGATTAAAATTATTAAGCAAAAATACAACGATTATCTTATAAGCTTAAGAATAACTTACAAATAAATTTTAATTTCTTTAGCCAAAGTTAATTTCGTACTGCAACAATTTTTTTAATTAAAAAGAACAGATAGAAATGAAAGATTATAAAAAATAATCGAAACCTGAGTTAAGGCTCTGTTAATTTTATATAGGAATGCATGTGCTAATTCCAAATTCAGTTACGAAAAAAAACTTTCCGAGCACTTACGAATGTATAATATTAAGCAAGTATTTATACATATATCTTATAAAATAGTACAATTTTAGTTTTATTTTCATAATAAATCCAAAGTCATTATTTTAATTAATCTATTAAATTTAGATCTTACGGTTTTTATAGCTTTTTATATGAAACAAAATATAGCCTAACATTTAAACACTCGGCTAAAGTATGTATGCTCTTTAAATAATTCAAGACATCTAAACAAATAAATAAAAAATGGAAACTTCTTTGTCTATATTGCTATTGTACTCTTTATTAATATTTATAGAACTGGAAATTTTTTTATACAATTTATCTTTTTTACTATAAGAATTTATATGTATAAAAAATATAAACTGTATTTTATATTATATATATATACATATATTAACAATCAAATTCACAACCTTATATTGTATGTTAAAAAATATGAATAACTTTACCTTAATTATATATTCACTATAAGTAGAAATAAAAAATAAGAATAATTTCTATATTAATTTTATCTCTAATAATCCATGCACTAGAATCTTAAATTATATCTTACTTCACAATAAAAAAAATGGTAATTTAATTTCGTAACTAAACTTTAGGACGCGTTCTAAAATATATATATTACTATTAAAGGGTCAGGTGAATAAGGCAATACTACGTTTAGCAGCAGTGTTTTTTAATCGAAGTAGCTTAATTATTAATAGAGATATAGAATTTTTATTATCCCTATGAAATTTATCTAGAATAGTTGTTATTTTATCAAATTTATTTGAAAATTTGCCTTTTTCCATTTCAGATATTTATTATTTCAATAAATGTTATTTTGATAGGTTTCGGGCTACATTATATACAGAATTAAGCTTATTTTTATTTATTTTAGTCATTGAAATTAGCTATTTAAGCATTTATCTTAATAGGTTTCATTAAATCTTTCTATTGAATTATGTAAAGTTTTGTAAGGCAAATACATCTTAAGATTGCCTTAGACTATAATATAAAATTAAAACCGAAACAAATATTTAATAAAATTTTTATAAAATGTTCTCAAACAAACGACAATTAATTAAAATTTAATCAAATGAATTTTGCTGTACTTTCATCATTTAGGTTGAAGTAAATAAAAGTTTTTAATGAAGTTGTTATAACTTTATTTCAATTAATTACCCATTATGAATATTTATTTAAAATATAAAATATTGCAGCTAATTTGAGGGAATTATTATATTGTATATTTTTAACGCATATTTTTTTTTATTTAAGCCGTGAAATAATTTAATCATTTTACATTAATAATTCACCTTTGGCAACATACGTGAATATTAATTTTGTTCTACTTTTATTGTACGTATTCAATTTTATTGTAAAAACACTTACCCATTTTATTAAACCAATTAGAGTAACGTATGAATAAGTTCAAATGGCATGTATTTTACGACCTACTTAAAATGCCGTTTGATTTTGGCCACAGAACATGAGTACACGACCGAAACCCTGTACTGATTTTTCATAATTATTGTGCTTAACATAATTCACATAAATTAAAAAAATGGCATGCGATAATTGCAAACAGTTGCTCTAATGACAGCTCGACTCTCTCTTGCCTACTGTGCGATTTCCTGACCATTAGATGTGCCACGAAAGACTAATTGGATCGGCCTTGCAATTCTGTGTGCATTAATTCGAATGCGGTAACATTTGCACACAGTGCTTGGATTGCTGCTAAATGGCGTATACTTTTTGCATCACCATCGGTCAAACTATTTCTGTGCTTAGCTCGTATACTCATCAAATTTATCATATTTTGATTCTTGTAAATTTTGATTGATTTTCTGGATTTCCTTTCCAAACTGGGACATTATGTTTTAAAAAACCTAATGATACCACTCGTAAAATACAGTTTTTAAACTTTTTTCGGGTGCCTATTTGTTTTACAAGCATTGATTTTCTTTTAATTTAGTTCTAGCTTTTATTTATGACCTATTGGCCTCATCGCCTTTTTATTTTCGATACACAAGGACAAGGAGAGGAGCTATATTCAAACTCAAAGCTGGATAGGAAAACAGATAAAAGTCTCATAGAATAGTTTAAACAAAGCCTCGAGTTAATCGATTGATCAAAAGGATAAACATTAATTCTAACGTTTTAAATTAAAAAAAAAATTATAAGTATTATACAAATTTTGCCATCTGTTTCATACATTTCTTAAAATACTCCACAATAAAATTTGCGTAATTTGTGATAATCTTTTTTTTTCAAGATTTATGAATTACTTCTAGAATTTTTAAAAATACATAATAAATATTACAATGATATAAAATATGAATTTACAATATAATGTATAATAATGTAAAGAATTTCTTGGCCTATTGTATTCAATCTGAAACTTTAATCAGATAATTTTGTAATTAAATCTTCTAATAAAAATAAGACAATATTTTAAAAAAGACAAATTAAAAATTGTATAAAATATATATATTTGATTGACCAATTTTATAACTAATTCTCAGACTTATACAGAGTAATACAATTTATCTTTTTTTCTTTATAATTTTCTACTTCAACTAACTTCAACAAACTTTAGAAGATGAAATTCTATGTAATTTAATTGATACTTTCATTTTGGAGATTATAAATTAGAAAGTTTTTATTTGCTTTTTAGTAAAAAATGTTTCTTTACCACTGCATATAATTATTTTGATGTAATTTTTCTATATTATAACAGTATTACTTTAAAATATAGTGTCAGTGTAAAAATTATATAATATTAATTATTCAAATATTTAAAATAAATTACTCTTATTAAGTCATTCTTAATAATTTTAATTAAACAATGCTATTTTTAATGATTTTACTTGAATTATTAAAAAGTTGTAATTATTTCAAAATTATATCAAAATAATATAAATTTGGTTATTTAAAGACGTGAACAATTATGTACAGTTGAATTAATAGGAAATAAATCCATCGTAAAAATTGTAATAGATATTTTAAATATTATGTTTTGTATCAAAAAAACATTAAATTAATTTTCTTATTGTATGTAAAAATTAAATATATCATCAAACTAAAATAAAATAGAAGAATATTTGAACATATATGAGCCAATATTTATTCTAAATTTGTACACTAATTATAATCTCTAGTAATTATTTTATTACCGATACATTATTTTACTTTGAATATTTAATGTTTTGCTAGCTCTCTTTCATTCAATAAAAAGTTTTTAAAAGGTTTATTTTATTATTAAGTTAACATAATAAATTTAATCAATGAATCGAATGAAGCGAAAGCATTGAATTAATAATGAAATAAATTAATGTAAGGAACGCGCTTATTAAAAATAAATTGCCATTATTATTCTTCACACCATATTTCATTTAAATGCCATTTTATATAAATTACAATTCGCATACATCAAATAATAGTCATGCGGCATAATACTATTGTACGTAATCGAATTTGAAATATAAATGGTTCTCTAATAGGGAATGCAATTTCCATAATGGGCGCGTACTCGTTTTGTAAACGAACTTTGCAAATGAAAGCGCACATTATATAAAGGCATCCCGGGAAAAGTCATTGGAATCAAACTTTCTCATTATCATAAAATTCAATTTGCAAGTACAGGCGGAGAAAAGAAACACATTGACAAGGCTCCTGACTATTCCAGCACGCACAGTAGCTTCCTTTCCTACATGGGCGCGGGTACCCACGAGGGATTTGATTTCATCGATGACGTACTGCCAATACAATGAGCACTCATTAATGTTAAACGTTGTGTCTTTGAATCGAAATTTTTGATCGGCAAATTTAAGGAGAGAATCGTTAAATGATAATGTCTTAAAAATTATGATTAATACTCAATATTAACATAATCCTGACTATTGTTAAAGGATAAATATGAAATTATGGTCAAGAATTTCCTTATTTAACATAACAAGACACTAGTAACGCGAGTTCTTGTAATTTTTTTTTATCAACCGATTATCAGTTGATGAGATACCATCGTATTAATGTATCATTTTATTGAAAGTACTTTTTAGAAAAATTGTTCAACTCGTTGAATTAATTTTCATTTAAACTTTAATGATTACATTTACATTTTTAAAATACGCACACTATACGATTGATAGGTAAACTTGAAAATGAAATGATTTTACTCATTTAGTTCAAACATTTGAATTTCTGCAGAAATCACGATTACGCAATGACTATAGGATATAAGAATGCCACAGTTCCGCGCTTCTGTATCAATCGTCTGTTTCACGGACGAAAATAAAATGCTCCTATCCTCGGTATTGATAATTGATATCCTATACATAAGATCCACAGCGATAAAAGAAACTTTTAAGCAATTAATAAGATATACCCATATATGTACACATATCAATTTGTTCGGACGAAGACCTTACATCCGAGTGATCTAATATCTCTTGTTTTTTGTCGCAGTGACGGAAATGAGACTAGGGACGAAACGCGATAGAAAGGAAAAAAAAAAATAAATAAATAAAAATTGAAATCGAACGTTGACAATGCGTAACGGCAGCTCGAGAGTGTCGAGGGTATAGATGCCTACAGGCGGCAGAAATCAATTAAGCTTCGCCGCGTGCTGAAGAGGATGCGGTTACTCCATCATCTCCCATGTGTGTGCGCGCCGATTTAATTAGATTCTCTTGGCGGCATTGGCGCAATAGAGACGCGAGAAACAATGGCCAGTCGAGGAGGTGCTAGACGTTGCTGAAAGTCATGTGCTACGAGATTCTTCGAGAAGCGAATCCCTTGAAAATAAACGAACAATTAGTGGATCGAGTGCCGATGGCTATGTTTAGTACCAACTGCTCTCAGAACATTCGCCATTATGTTACAGGGAATTCTATATTTAGGCTACATTTGGATATTTGGGATCGTTAAAAAATTTATTCAGAGATTCATTTGTTTTTTATTGAATACTTAATTGAATGAAAGGTGGCTAATTCGCAGGGATATACTCGACATAGTATCACACATATCACACATATCACAGCGATTCGGGATATTTTTTGAATACCTGTATTTTTACAATTAGTCTTTATATTTTGATGTCATTGTTAATTTTAATAAAAAAAATATGATATCATGTTATAATTGTACCTCTACCCTACTATCCTTAAAATTAGGCACTATATTTATTAAAAAAAAATGCGTTTAAATTTACCGTATCAAGATCATTTAATTGAAAGATTGGATCAATAAAAGGGATTAAATTATTAAAAAGCCATAAATAAATTAATAAAAAAGCACGAAATATTAAACTTTTTCAATACGATATATTACCGTGTTCTAATAAAAAACAATAAATCAAAAATTTAACATTAACTGACTCGATAACTCACTGAAATGGATACAATTTCTCTCGGCGTGCTTTAAGTTTCATAAAAATCTTATTATTATTCTTTAAGGGGTAGGCTACAGGAAGTATGCCCAGAGATGGATTCAGACTTTACTAGAAATCGAGAAAACAAGAACTTATACAAGGAAGGGTAAATGTAGGAAATATGTACTTATACATGGGCGCGAGTGGGCGCGCGCGCGTGTGTGAACATATGTAAAGACAAAGGGAAAGAAAGTTAATGAGGTAGAGAGAGAAAATCACGAAGACATATTTTCTCCCTTCGCTCCGCTGACACAAATTACGCTATCGCCCGAATGTTACTTTCTTACACTGTAGCCTTTTCATATTAGAAAAGCATATGCATTTTCATCTTTTCAAATATTAGTCTGAGTGTAAATTAATTTCTCAGGGTTTGTCTTTTGTTAAATATTTAGTAATACTTTTACCTCTAATAAAATTGATAATAAATTTTGTAAATATATCAATAGGGTTCATAATTACTACGAATGTTCTATTAGTTACTTGATACTGTTTCTTTTAATTATATTTTATTCACGTATTTTATGATTACAATGTAGTAAAAAAAAAATAAATTGAATGATAAGATCTCTTCAAAATAATTTGTCACTCTTATCTCTAAATGGTCCTATATTCTGTATATCCAAAAACAAATACGGGGATAAGTAAATAGTATTATTAAAGCTTGCTTAATATTACAAATATAAAATAAATAGTGTAAACTCACATAAAATTCACATTTAAAATAAAACCTTGAGTTTAAATAAATAGAATTCTTCAACTTCTTCTTAATCTTAAAAAAAATTTTTTAATATCGATCAAGTAGTATAAATGTCTATGCTGAGCTTTTTAATATTTATTAAGGCGCCTTCGTTGACAATGTAAATTAAATAAACATCAGTCACTTTTTTCGGTGGATTCATCTTTAGCTGACGGGTGAACTGTCAGTGTTCTATATAAGCAATTTTTCTTTTTCAAAATCATGTTGATGATCGTTTAAGATGTTTCGTTTCATTGGGAAAAATAAAAATAGGTCATAACTGTAATTTTGTCTACAGTCACTCGAAATTCTAAAAATGAACTTACATGAAATGACAATCATTTTAAATGCGTGTCTTCTTAATTGATAATGTAAATTCATCATATCATTCATTTTAAACATCAACTGTACTCAATTTTTTTTAATCTAATAGTAAATTAATTTCCTTTTAATTAATTTTTCCTTAATTATAATCCTCATGTGCTTTTTTAACATTGGACTCAATAATTGTTAAAAATTACAAATTAATATTGAGCAGTTTTTTTAATATTCTACAATACACTGTAATCTCATTAAACAGTGGGTTTAAATTAAATTAAATTTTAATGTCACTCTGTTACATCTTACCAGTTCACTTAGAATAAATTTAAACCTTTGAAAGACTTTGAAATGTGTGCGTGCGTTCGTGCGGGCGGGCGGGCGAGCCTGCGTGTGCGTGTATACATATATTATTTACAGAAATTAAAAAAAAATCCTTTGTATCAATGAAACATTATAATAGACATCCTTTAAAATACCGAACATTATTACCGAATATTTATATCTAAATATAAATCATCCATTAAAATCCCTAATGTTTCTTATTGCAGAATACAAAAGTATCTTTATTTACTCGTATGCGTATTATCAGTCTATAACTATCACAATAATGAGATTATGATTAAAAAAAAATTTTTTTTATAAAAACTGTACGAATAGTTTCTTTAACATATTTCACCACTGTAGAATAATATTATTCTATAGTTACGATAATTGCATTATCGTTGTATTATAAGTTTATTATTAATTCAGAATTGTTTTCATAATAATAATATTGTCTTTATTTATAATTGACCAAATTATTGAATCATTAAAATCGTATTTTGGTCATTGTAATATTTACTAGTCAATGCATAAAACAATACGTGTAAAACATGTGTTTATTTTTTAATAAATATTCTTAAATGAAGATATTTTTTTCATCGTTATAAGTTAGTTAAATGAGTTAGGTAAAAATAAAATATTATGAGAATTATAAAGTTTATGGAGATTATTAAAGCCGAGTAAAACATAATTGCATCTAACTGAATTTATATGCCAAGATCAAGAATGAATTTTCAATTAAGTACTTTGACACCTGACCTAACTCATTAAACAGTCAATATTTAAATATGTAAGTATATTTGTGAAACGTCAAATTATGCGCATTGTTCGAAATATAATTATTGAATTCCAACGGCAATGTGAAGCGTGTCTCTAGCAGATAGTCTCCCAAAGATCATCCTCGTAATAAAAGAGCCAGACGAAAGAGTATAGCAAAAGGATTCAAGAAAAGCCGACGATGCAATTCCGAGGCGAGATGAAACTTCGTTACATAGAAGGTCACTTTTTTTTTTAAGTTCTTCTCTAATGAATTATCTCTGTCAGTTTACCCCTCGCTTTTTCATTCTTCAAACTTTGCTTTCATTGGAGCAAATCGTACGAAAGTATAAATCTATGTCCATTTATTGGGATGCATACGCATGCGCAGCATCATTGTCACTTCAACAACATCGTCATTGAACCCTACTTTTTCATCCTTCTATTAATTACACATACAAATATCCTGCTGCTGCATCCCTCCTCCTGCATTCTCCCTTCGTCGGTCCGCTACTGAAGCCAGTCTTCGTACCCCATCATCCCTTGAATAAATGAGCGCCTGCATACGCGAAGAATAAGAGGAGTATATTACGAGCCAATGACCAAGAGAGATTTTAATTTCGTTGACTTTTCAATTCAGCCTACTCTTGCAACTCTCGTGCTGCGCTTTTCTTTACAAAAACTGTATTTAAATACTTATTATTTATAAAAGCGAAGGGAAAACGTCCATTCCAAGATCAGCTATCATCGGCATCGTGTGGTTAATCGTGTCACTTGCTGGAAAAGTCTTGCTCACTTTATTTACTTTTTAATTATTTTCATCGGCTTCTTGATATTGATACGTTATTTTTTTATTTAAAAAATATTCTAAATATAATAAAAATTTCGATGCTCAAAAAAAATATTACCCGATATCGGAAATTCGTAACTCAATATAATTTAATTGTATCCATCACTCATAGCTTTATGATTGCCTACTACATTAGAAAAAACCTTTTTTTCTAATTCCAACAATATGATCATCCATTTTTTAGCTTTTTAAAACACGATAACTATAAATATAAAATCCCTTTTCAAAATTTTATGAAAAAGACGTGTTTCGAAATTTATTTAAAAAAAAATATAATAATTTGTTATCAATATGCAAAGTAAAATGTATATTTTCAGAAGTACATTATTCTGTATAAACATATCTTGATATTGTATACCAAACTACATTAAGAAACTCTTATAGGAAATAAATAAGCCATCTTAGAGACAATAAAAAATAATGAGAGGAACAAATAACTTATCTACATATCCTTTTGCCGATAAATAAACAAAATTTACAAACTTTATAAAAACTTCTTAATGCATTCTAATTGTATCTAGTTTACTCTTATCTGAATTTAAAGGTAAACATTTATGTGAGATTTTTCACCTTTGCCATTAAAAGACAAACTCGTATCTATTTACCCTTTCTGGTTTTGTTTTTTTCTCTTTCCCTCTCACACACACAAGCACGCCCACACACACACACACACGCACATACACATACAATACGTTTTTCTCTCTTTCTCTTCATTTATTTTATTGGAAAGTACTAAAAATACATTAATAATATAATGTATAAATCATAACAAAATAAAAAGTAGGACTTTAAAATTGTATAGTAATACACAAATCTACTTGTCCTCATACATCCGCTTTAATAAATAAAAAGCCGTTTCGTTCTTGTTAAGTGATTTAATTTCTTTAAAAGGATAAAAGGAATCTCATAAAAAGCTACTTTTTTGGCGTGAATTCTAATGATTGTGCATGCTATCAAAAAAGTAATATAGTAATGTACGCGCGAAATTCCTGTGTTACTGTAAGAGTTAGTAAGAACTTCAACAAATTTTTAAATTATTTTTATAACTTACATCTTATTCCGAATGATATTATCATAAAAATTGATATTTTACATTAATTATTATTTCGGTGAAAAATGATGCATTCCCTTTAAGTATTTAGTAATGAAAAACTACACCTCCGTAGTGTAATACTTTTATCTCTTACGTCCTATTTAATTTAATGAATCTCAAATATTACTAAATATTCCAGAAAAACGTTTTTAACGCTTTTTTCCTTTTTTTATTTTTTTTTTCAGTATTTCTGTAGAGAACAATTATATGCTTATCTATTTTTGAAAAAAGTATTTATATCGACGATAGGAGAGAATAGAGATTATATACTAATTATTTGTATAATCCTAAATTGGCTGCTTTCAAGATAAAACAATTTTTTTCATTTTCTTTATTCTGCAAAATAGCTTAACTTTTGTATTTTCATTAATAGTGTGTGCACTATACTGATATAACTTTTCACAAAAATTTATAAAAAAAAATGGTCCCTTAATAAATCTGATATAATATGATTTCTGTTTACATTTAAATATTTTTTTATTGGCAAATTATGTAATATAATATTTTAATTTTAATTTATTTTATTTTTAACTTTAATTTGATCAAATTGTTATATATTTTTCTTTTATAATACTTTTTAAGTAAAGAAACTGTTTTAGAATTCCTGCTAGATAATCCATACTATATTAAGCATTTTAATTATTTAATTACAAGATTTTAAAAAACAAAATTTTTTAATTTTGTATTAATGTCAATTAACTAAAAAAAAATACTTTCATATCAGTCTGTTTAGACTCCATTGATCTCAAACTTGGCCCATACTTTCTGCTGTTCCGTCAATACATACAAATATTATACTATGCAAAATTGTTAAAAATATTAAATTGTTAAATTATTAAAAAATTCATGGATAAATATAAAATTTTTTACGTAGATATAAAAATGAAAGGTGTACTTTAAAAATTGAAAATTGATTTTTTATTAGAAATATACGTTGCACTCATTTATTGAAATATACTTTCATGTAAAACAATTACTTTTTATAAAAATTGTACATAAATGCATTGACATTGTATTAATATATGTTAACAATAAATTTAATACTTCACGTATCAATTATGTGTATAAATAGCAATTAAATGTAATTTATTTACAATTATACACTATCATTACGTATTATTATTATAAAAATTTGGATAAATATTTTCGAAGAAAAAAGATCTAATTAAAACTGATTCACCGGATGTTAAAAAAATAAAAAAAATATAAAAATAACAATGAATATATTTTTAAAGTATTATTAGAGTATAACTTAATAAAATTAATACAAGTAAAAATAAAATAGAATTCGCGTCTTGGAAATTGTAAGGTTAAACAACCCTCAAGATCTTCTTGATCTATTTTGTGCGATGCTTCTAGAATGAGAAAAGGTAAACAGGACCGGAAGCGAAGAGTAAATTTCACGGTTTTCGTATGTACTTAAGTGTGGAAGAAAAACGGAAATTCGTAATCATTCTCTAAATAAACTGTGATAGCGTATGCTTAGTATCCCCTCAATCCTCACTACTGCCACTGAAAGGGAGTAGAAGAAATAGAGGGAGAAATACACTAAGCAAACATACTGTAAGAAGGTTCGTAAGCTATTGAAACCATACAAAATTTAGGATAATGGTAATGAATTATTTATAATGAACGAAGCCCGTGATAATTTTTGTCTTTCTGGACTAATAAGAAAAAAAACTTCAATATTATTATAATTAATTATCGATTCCTAGTACATTTTATGCAATATACTATGCATATTTTTTATTCTAATCCTTAAATGACTTCATAAAACTTGTTCACAATAAATTCATCTATTGTTATACATATAATTTTTGTGATTTAATGTATGACTATGTGCAAAGTTATAAAGTTTTAATGAATTTTAAAATTGATTGAAATTATTAGCAATATATCTTAAAAGTCGGACAATCAATAAGCATAGTAATAAGTAATATCATTCATAAATAATAATAATAGCATATTGAAGTGTAACTAAATAATGTACTTAATAAATATTCAATGACCCAATAAAAATTAAATTATTCCTTTCAAAAGCTTATTATTTTTAACATCAAATAACTTATTTGGGATTTAGCAATAAAAACTTTGAGTATATGTTAGTAATTTTGTTATTTGAGAGTTATTTAAGGATTTTAAGAAAAAAATAAACTGACTAAGATATTATTGAATATTTTTAAATTATTCAAGCTATGATTTTATGTAAATGAATTTTTATGTGTAAAAAAAATTAATTCGTGTAAACTATTTTTAATTAAACACATTTGTTTAGACTTTGATTATCTAAACTTTACTGCTAATCTCACTATCAATTTCTCTACTATTTAATCATTAATATTTAAGCTATATTGTAATCCATATGACAATAATTCAGTTTAGAAAATAGGTATTTTCAATTAACATGTTCTTTGTTGTATCTTATTGATAAAAAGAATAAAAATCAGTTGAAGAACTAAATATCTCAAGAAATTTTAATTTTATTTCTATACCACCTAAATAATAGTAATTCTATAACGAAAATATATACTCACATATACATGTATTACTGTAAATTGTATTTATAGTCAATAAAAGATTGTTAGTATTATATATTGTATAAATGCAGTACATTTATATAATAAAATATTAATTTATAAAACTCTATTTTTTTATATTACTATAATATTGGATACTTATAAGTGGAATCGAGAACAGAATATGGCCATTTTTATATCTCTTGTATTTTAATTTTTAGTCAGACTACTCATTACCACACAAACTACAACATTAATCTTTGTCTCTGTATTTATTTACATTATCATATTACTGACGTTTCACTCCTATACGATGTACACGTGTTGTTGATTATTTTTTAATGTCACCGCAGGATAGGACAAGTAGTATATTAAATATCTGGCCGTTCTTGTTAACTAGAAAAGGAAAATTGATGAAATTGCGAAAAATAAAGAACATCTAAAAGCCTTTTAAAAAATAAAAACTCGAATCATTCTAAAATTTTAAAGAATCTTTTTCCTTTTTTTTTTTAATAAATAAAAATAGTGGTATAAAAGCTTCTTATAAATGAGAATACATAACACCAAGTTTCTGACCTTTCATCGTTAGAGATACAAAGCAAGCAATTTTCTCCTCCTAAAACAAAATTATAAATACATTTTTTTTATTAATAAAATAAAATTATTTTCCTGTAAGTTCATGAAAACGTTTTTACAATAAATTTGAATTATATTTTCAATGAAAAAAGTCAATTTTTATATTATTCACATACCTTAGTATACATGTCTATATATATATATATTTGTGTTACCTTTTTCGTTATCAAAAACATATCAATAATTTTAAGAGTCCCAGCTTGAGAACCGAACAAAACAAAAATACCGAGGAAAACGCTTAAAAAGTTTTGCATGAATCACCTAAACCCGTAAAACATAACTTTTTAAACTGATTAATAACTTAATAAATTGTTTTTTATATCAAATACAACTCTGCAATTTTCTTAAAAGGTTATATAAATTCAAATGAAATTTTTAATAATGATCGATAGTGTAAATACACTGTTGATCAAATGTATTCTACCATTCTCATTTATTTTTATTTTAACTTCTCAAACGTATCATTAATAGGAAATATTTTCAATTTACAATCCCGTTAATATTTTCTAAAAAGTGTGCAAATAACATATCAGAAACTGATCTCGCCAGCCTTGACAATAGCACAATTATAATGTTTCATTTGCATGTTTATGCATAAACACACAGTATTCTAAGAAGTGAATCGTATGACCCCGAGTAAGTGATAAAATCCCTGAATAATGCTTACAATGACAATTAGAGAGTCCAGTCGCTGTCGACACTCAACCGTATATAAAACACAAATATTTAGTCAAGAACCAAGAATAGTCTTCAAAGCCACGTGAAATCTCATTTTCAAAACTTATTCATGTATAAAATTTAGAAATTTATTATTATCTAAAAAAATTCAATAAATAAACCTTATCCAAATTGTAAGTTTCTTTGACGCCTTGAACTCAAGAACCCAAGAATTATGGTTATAATAAATCTGTTTATGGAATTGTAATTGTACCATTATTATTTAATAAAATACTAAATAATAAGATTACATTGCATGTTTTTGTAAGAAATAGATAATTAATAATTTAAAGCATTTATTCAAGATATCTATGAAATGAAACAACGTATATCTGCCTACCAAATATGAAACTTAGTATACTGATAAATTCTTATCTATCCTTTAAATACAACATTTTTGCTTGAGAAATATTTTAAATACAGAACTGTCCTCTTTTTATTAAAAATTTTTTTTAGCTTTTAATAAAAATAATTCATTAATATCCCATCTGAAATTTGCAAAAAAAAAATTATTGATAATAAATAATTTATACTTCATAATAAAATTTTTCCTTGCAACAAAAATATAAATTCACCAAGATTCACTAAGATTCACTAAAATTGTTATAAAAAACCATTTCATCTCGTTTTACGTAAAGAAGCTTATTTCTTTATAATTAATAAAGTAATTCTTGTTATCTGAGTTAATAAACTTATATACAGACAAAAAATACGCTTATTTAATTAACTTTATAAATTATTTTCATCAAAATCTAAATTATATTTCTTTATAATCTTTAATATAGTAACAATATTGAATATATCATAAGCAATTGAATCTAAATAATTGTGTATTTATTTAAAAAATAATAGGGAGGTTATAATAAAAGGCTTATCCTAATCAAAATGAAACTATTTTTGTTTAAATTTTAAAATATATAGTCTTACGAATTAGAAGCTTGTTAAAATATTTTTGGTCATTGAAGTTTAAATAAAACGTCTTTACACACTTTAATGGTAAAATGTGCAATTATTAATTAGTGTATCTGATTAAGCTCAAAAATTCTTTTCGTCCAACATATATTTTCTATATTTTTAAAACTTATTCAAAAAACAAACTACCATATAAGATTATTATCTAACTTTATATATTTTAAT
The DNA here is from genome assembly GCA_018907135.1 of Kradibia gibbosae. NCBI lineage: Eukaryota > Metazoa > Arthropoda > Insecta > Hymenoptera > Agaonidae > Kradibia > Kradibia gibbosae. The sequence goes on along the minus strand of JACCHX010000003.1, from coordinate 1,106,278 downwards.
GAATATTCATTATAAAAATACAATCGCGAATATAATTGAAAAGAAAAAAAATTTAATAATATAAACATAAGTTTGATATTAGAGAAAATATATAAATTTACAATACAAAGTGTAAGTTAATAATTATTGTATATAATTTATATATTTACATGATACACGACCCTATATTGAAAGTTAAAATTTTTAAACATTTTTTATAAATTGAATTAAAATCATTTATTATTTATTCGATTATCTATTTAAACAAACAACCATCTCAAAAACTTTAAAAACTATATTTAACGCGGCAAAATCAATAAACCGTTTTGTTATTGAATTCATATAATCCTTATTGAATGGCATTTATAAATTGTAGATTATCATAAAAAAATTGATTGAAATTCATTGTCCACGTCCATATGAAGACTAAGTACTGACATGAGTTATATTTAATGTTACATTTAAGCATGTAGCAATACTTCTACACTCCAGATTTTCAAAATTATTATAAATTTACGTACCTATTGCATGTATTTATGAACGCGCGCGTTTGCGTATGCCTAAAAATTCATAACTTTCCTCACAATACTATCACAAAAGATCTTCAATTAAATGCAGGTGCACATTAGAATACTATTAATTGATATTATAAACCATCCTAAAACAGAACATGCAATCGAAATAAGCTATTTGCCGTTCGAGCTCAACAATTCATCACGCGAATATCCACACAGGCCTATAACTTGTCAATGATAATATCTAAATGCACGAGTACCCATTCTAATATTCATGGACCCTAGCTCGTGTCTGTCTTCAAATGTTCAATATGTTCGAACAGATTACCGATACCACAAGTTAATGGAAGCAAACGTCTAGGATTTCGCTCATCTTTTCGATTGCTCCTTTGCCTGCTTATATCCCTAAAAGTTATAATGGATAATTCTTATAATTAATAGCTTTCATGAGTTTTTAATTTTCCACACTTTCTTTTGTTCATATCATATTATTTATACTACTATTTTTCGAATATAATTGATATTTTTCATATTTATTTACTAACTTTTCTTGATAAATCATTGCCAAGTGATAAATAATTGGTCAAACCGATGTTATTGACACGATTGATTTACAATTTTCTATTACCTATGAAGCGGTAAAATTAATTCTCAAGGCACCTCTAATTTTATTCAGAATTATGTAATCGTGTATTAAACTAATCTTCAAAGCAGATAGTATTTTTTTAAATATACCATCAGAAGAGAATAAGGAATTCTTAATTATAATTTGAAAAAAATATGTAAAAATTTAATCTTTACTCAGCCTTACATTTTACTTTTATACCGAAAGCTTAATAATTAAAACCTATAATTCAATTAATAAAATTAGAAAAAAAGTTCTTTTATAAATAAAAATTTAAATAAAAATAATAAATAAAACGTGACATTCTTTTAAGTAGTAACAGACGACTTTTTGTTTTATACAAGCTTTAACATTTCACATTCAAATTCTTCTGTCAATATTGATTTCCCAAATTATCTTTTATATTTATACTTATAATCTATACCTATTATTACAGATATAATTGTAATTACGTATATAATACAAATCATTAATATTAAATATTAATGAAAATATTAAAACTTTAACCTCTTTCATTAATGAAACTTGGTGTTTATGGAAGAAAAAGAATGTGTTCTCTTTTTAAGATATACTATCCTAAAATAAAAATATTTGTAATGATAAGCATGTAAAAAAATTACAAAGTAACTTAATCATACGCCTTTACATAGAAAAATTCTATTCGCTCGAGTCTCTCATTGGCTCGTTAACTATCCTAGAACATGAGCAATAGAGAAGAAAGTTTTCGTAATAAATTTTGTAGTGAAAACTAATGCGACCACCCCAAGCAACATTTATAAAAAACGAAAGGAGGTATATTTCGGAAACTACTTGAAGGTTTTATTAAATAAAGTGCCCTTCAATTGTATTCTAAACAATACGAAATCATCTAAAAACAAAAACAACTTTTTAAAACAAATTAAATCGAATATCAGATGTATTATTTAATTTTTAAATATCATTCTTTTACATTAAATTTATATTCACTTAGTTCATGAAGGAATATGTGGAAAATTTTTAAATGTGACTAATTTAAATGTGATGAATCGTTTAGGCGATATTTTAAAAATTAAAAGTAATTTATTACTATAAACTATGCTGTTATTGGATAATAATAATAATAATGATGATGATAATGATGATGATGATTATGATGATGATGATTAGGTTCCATAGTTACTATAGAATTACTTTTATTCGTAAAATATTTGAAAATTGAATACATTGCAAAAATATTGAGATACAGTAAAAGGTCAATGAAATATAGAAAACATTGTATCAAAAAATTAAAGCAAGTTTAAAAAAAATTTACTGACGTTTACAATAAAACCCAAATATTATCGTGAATAAAAATAACATTGAACGCATACAATTTTAATCAATGTTAGTAAATGTGATAATAAGCTATCATAGTAAAATTGCATGGATTTGTGTTCTTGTTTGTGATAATGATAAATGCACAGTCTGCGTAATTTTCTTCTTCGCATCCTTGTGCTTGCTCTTAAAATTTAATATCGATTCACATTAAATTTTGAAGGGAAATATTGAAAACTATTATTAGAAAGTCTTTGCTCCATGTTTCTTTCTCGATAAATAAAACCCAAACCGGGCAATAAACTTGGATCACGTTACTGTTCATAGATTCAGTGACCGAATAAATTTTCCCTAAAATAAGAGGGACGAAAGGTAGAGAGATATTACCTTCAACTTATTGTTTTCAACGCCACAAACTTATAGCTTTCAATATCAACCTTTCCTTGATACTTTTTCACACTATAAGAAATTGTACTATGCCAATGTGAACAAACATGTATACTCTGTATTTTTCTAAGCCATAAATGAAGTTATTATTTGTAAACGAATATCAGTAGATATATGATTTTCTGTTTTCTTTGTACAATATCTTTTAGAATTTTAAAAATCATATATTATTATTAAGCTAATACCTTGAGATGATATTGATATGAAGAAATTATTATGTGGACGAAATTTATATATTGTTTAAATATTGAAATTTATATATGTATTTATACTAATGGATTGTAAGGGTTATTTGAAAATCAAGTTAGTCTTGCAATATGATAAGGGATACACATCAGCAGTGAAAATTCTATCTATATCGAAATTTCAAGAGCAGATAAAAAAACAAACGCAGAGAGAGAAGCGAATCCCTAAAAAAACCGACAATCAGTAGAACAGTTAGAAAAAGACCAAAAAATATATAACAAAGGAAAGAAATGATAACAAAAAGGAGAAAGATTTAATAATTCCATTCTTGGAATAAAAATTGAAATAAATTAAAAGTCTAGCCATTAATTCCATTTAAAATATTGTTGTCATGAAGAAAAAAAAGATTATTAATATGAAAATTGATCAATTTTTATTTTTAAATTAAAAACACATTTTACATTTGCCATATGTTATTATAAAAAGGATGTAAAATCTCAAATTTAAATACATAAGAATTTGTTTAATATACATAAAATCAATTTTTTTATTAACTAATATATACTTTCAACTGATAAATTATATAAATAATAAATATTTTAAAGATTATTTTAAAAATTAAAATAATATTAATATATGACAAATATTTTTGCTTTACAACATTTATATGAGTGAATACGTATATATAGAAAATTTCCAAAAAAATTTAATAAAGCGAAAGTATTGATTTTATTAATAATCTTAAATACCTTATCTTGAACTTAATAAATAAAAATAACTAGACAAGTATAATCATATTTGTTATTGTGCTTAGAAAATAAATAAAAACTGGATCGAGAAGCAGTAAAAATAATGTATATATATATATATATACGTGTATGTAATAAACAATTCGTAATAATATATTGAAAATTTTTTCTCACTTCGTAAATATGATTTTATCGATCATAAATTATACATTAAAAAATCTATTATTGTTACTTAAAATCGATCCGCCGCTTTCGAAGACTCTACTTTTTACTGTGATGTACTTTTTAAGTACTCAAAGGACTCATTGAAAACCACTTGATGAATTGCGCTTTAATGGTAGATTTTATATGAATTCTATTTTTTATTTTATTAAAAAACTTGTAAACAACAAGAAATCGAAAAAAAAATTTCAGAGTAAAGATTTTTTATTTAAGCGTTTTTTACTTTTTTATTTTACTTTTAGCCAATTCATCACTCAACCGCTCGCAATGAAAAAGAACGCGCAAAAGTAAACGCGAAAGCTTTAACTCGCTCGCGCAATTCAAGTGTCACCAATAAAGTTCTTGAGCGCACTTTCACTAAGAGTAATTGCAGCTTTAGTTTATTGCAACGTATAAGAGTATTTTCAAAAGCAGAAAGGGTTCACTCCTCTCGTTTTTAATGCGACTCACCTTGAGGGCATAGTTAGATGAAGAAGGAAGTAGCGGCACCGGCAAGACTCGCGGTACCGAAGATTCTGCATCGTCCGTCGTATAGCTCATAAATTTTCAGGTACCTACGGAGGAGCGAGATTGAGAAGATGCTTACCGATGTGTCTCTTCTTTGCTAGTGGCTCACTGCGCAAATTTAAAAGTGAAGCATCGATCGAGAGTCACGGCGCCTTTTTAGATGATGTACGCCGAAACCTCGCTGGTATTCCGCATAAGCCTCGGCTCCCGAGGTGAGAATACGTGTGTGAGTGACTTGGAATGAGCTGAGAGAAGACGTGGGATTGAAAGAGGCCGGCTAAGTAGGATAAAGGCACATACAATGTGAAGGATGAAGACAATGAGGTGAATTACAAGTTTCTTTATGCCTTTACCGAAATCGTCGATTTATTTATTCGGTGATATTTAAAATTTGGAATACCCTCACTTTCAAGCGTATTCGTCATGACTCTCTTATTGACAAGCTCTTATTTTATTATTCTATTTCATGAGTAATTTTTTTCAAATTCAAAGTTTCAAGTAATACATGGAACTTTAAAATTACATAATTAATTATATGGAAGATTCAAATTTTATATTATGTTTGAGAATGAAATATAAACGAAAATTTTTTAATTCAATATTTTCAATGAGTTATGTGTGTCGGTATATTTTGGTATGACTTATAATATTTACATTGAAAATAGTTACTAAAATATACGTCCTAATTTACTCATATAAGAAAATGTAAATCTGTGTTCTCAGAAAATATGAAATGGAAAAATCCTTGATTTAATGTAATTGTGAGCTACAGTTGAAATAAAGAAATTCAATAAATGCATAAGTATGATTGTTTTATAAATAAGAATATTCCAAAAATAATGTAGATAAAGAAACAAATCGAAAAGTATGTTAAAATTCTAGAAATATTATGCAATGGCACACATCCTTATTTCTTCGTTGAATTCTTTGATCAGAACGATTTTCTGCTTATTGTCTAATATTAACGGTAACATACGATATTTCTATTCCGTTGAAAAATTGTGTTTATGGAAATCGCGTATGATTCTCTGTAAATTATGGAAAATTATAATTAATTCATTTAAATTAATTTAATTTTCTTATTAAAATTTAAATTATCAAAATGAAATTATTTTCATGTTAGGAATGGCGAAGGGATATCAGAATTCATTTTGATTATTGTTATTTTTCTATAGGTTTTGATCAAAATATTGAATGATCTTTGGTTGTATTATGCATAATTTTACATTTATACAATTTATTTTAAAATTGAATACATAATTATGACCACTAAATTAAAAAAAAATTTATTTTCTATTCGTGTAATTATTTTTTACACAAAACTTAAAACTACTTGCTATTTATTTCTAAACAATAATTAAAAATTAAATTTAATGCTAAGAAATTTAAAATATAAACAAACGATAATTTTATTAAATATTTATAATAAAATACTATCATAAATTTAATAATAATATATGAGTTTTATTCAGGGAAAAAAACAATATTATTTGTACTTCTGACAAATGTGAAGTGTATTTCTATATTACCAAATTATACATCTAAGTTCTACTTATAGGCAAAGATTTTTATTATTGCAAAAATATAAAATACTAATTCAGTTACTAATATATTAATCCTTCATTTGACCTGAACAAAAAAAACCAAATGTTTATAATAACTTATTTATTGTTTATATGACTCTCACTCTCCCTTCTGTCTCACTTTGCCACTTAAATTTTCTTTTTTTAACTTTTTTTCACAAAAAAGTGATCACTATATTGTTAATTTTCAAGGAGAACGATGTTTAATTTTGACATAATTATAAGATAATTGTATAATGTAACGAGAATTTTATTTAAAAAAAAAATTTTTAAATATTCATGTCTCATAATAATAATGTACGTCTCAATATCCTTTAAAAGTGTATTAGATAAAAAAATCTGTTTGTCAAATATACAATAAAGTTTTGCATATTATCAGTAGTAAGATATAGAATTTTTTTTCGCCTAGTATAATGTAATGCACTTAGTATAAAGTAAAATAGGTTCTGAAAAATTCGACGTCCTCTCGTTCTTCAATGCGTACTTCTTTTTTTATCTCCCCTCGTTTTCAATTTTTTTTAATGTTTGTCCCTCATTGAATCTTCTTTCTCTTCCTTCCCTTTCCCCCTCCCCGCCCCCCTCATCCCACACTTTGGCTATTCTTTCATATCTTTTTTTACATTTCCTCCCTTCAACTCTTTTTCTAAAGTCTCGACATGGTAGTTAAAAAGACCAGATTCTCTGTTTATAGTATGCAGTCAACACGTATGTACTACGTATGCTATATATATATATATATATATATATACGCACACTGATTTGGCGGTTTGTTCGTACCTACTTTATGAGTACACACACATGTACGCGAGCTTCCTTTCGACCTAATCTGGTGTTTCACACTTGACTTGGTAAAACTTGGACGACGCTTCTGCGTTGATGTAGCTCCCCAAGATCTAGTGAGCTGCTCTCTCCTTTTTAACCCTCCTTATTTTCCGATTCACAGAGCAACATGCAACATACTCAGAGCCTACAAACGGACAGTGTCGAGTGTCAGTTTTCCTCTATCTTACCCAACTCTGCACTATTGATTTCTCGGTAAAAATTCTACTTTTTTTCTAGAATTTTTTCTCCTTTTATTTTTGCCCTCTCTTTTTCATTAGGAACACTCAACAATTGAAGACACTAATACAAATTAATAAACTTTGCAAATTGAATGCGCAAGCCTTCAAATGTACTTACACCGCTCGCTTTAAGAAGAATACGCTTTTTTATTTATTGGATCTCGGAGATTCGATTGAATTTTAGGATGTGAAACCTTCACATGTCTCCAATTTGAGAGCTGAAAAGAATTTAGAATCGTTCAAAATAACTGTATTCGGTAACTGCAATAATTCATTCTCACACAATAGAAATTCATCGATAAAATTTTTCGAATAACGATACTGTAATGATCGCTATTCTTTTTTTATAAATTGTGACATAAAAGTATCGTTTAGAACTAATTTCTATCAATTTCAGTATTTAAACTTTTTTTTCGGTATAAAAAGCTTGTATTCTTATCAATACAAATTAATGAATAAAAAATCCTTTAATATACAATAAATTGATATTTTTAATCGTACTATTTTTTATAAAAAATGGTTTTAAAATCGATTTTTCTATCGAGAGAAAGCGAGAATTATCGTTAAAATTATGTTTTAATTTCAGATGTAATTACATATTTTTAATACGCATTAATGCGCAGCTAACACAATTTCATGAAATTATAAAAAGCGTACAGAACAGATAAGACTGCAATATGGAAAGAACAATGTTAAAATATATGAAAGTATATTATGTTGTATTGGTTTGATTTTACCAAACGTAGGAGAATGTTTAAAAGTCTTAGGTCACAAGGGAATCTTAAAATTTATTAGACAAATAAAGTGAAATGTAAAGTAGGTCTGTATAAAAAAGCTTGATCTTCAAATTTTTATGCAAATCATATGCATATTAAAAAAAGGGAAAATGAAAAGAATCATGTCCAACGACGAAATTCAAAAAGCCATTTTGTTCAATTACGCAAAATAATTTCAGTTTGACAGAAGGGGAAGATATTAGAAACTTAAAACAATATCATTTACGATGAAATAAAATTATTCTTCACACTGAATAATGAATTTTATGTCCATTTAATAAATCGAAACTTAAGTATATATAATTTTCAAACAATGTCATGAAATAAATATAAGCTAGTAATAAGTTAATTAAAAAAAAATAATTTAATTTCTCATATAAATTTATTAATTCGTGTATTTTTATTACAATGTCAAATAGTATAATCTGACATTTTAATTTTAATTATTAGAAAATCTTATACCACGTATAAATTAAATATTTATATATATTTTATATTTATAATCATAATGCTTAGTAAATATCAAGCATTTTATATGAACTTTGTATTACGATTCAATGAATAGAATTCTGTAAGGTTTGCATTTTAAATAAATGCATTACAGGCAGTTAAATAAATTTTCTAAGAACAATATTACGATTAAGTTGAAAAATAACTGAAAATTATTAAGCTAATAGTAAAATTAAAGAATACACTACTTTATATTGTGGAAGTTTTACCATATCTTTGTTAAAATTCAATACTGAATTTAAAAAATAAAGACGAGATAAATTGGTAACGACTTTTTACGTATACGTAAATATGTATGCAATCAACAAATTGTTTTTATTATCGAGCAACTTTGTCAAAAATTTAAGAAAAACTTTAAAAAATATTATTGAAATTTCATTCGCTTGTCTAAGAATTATTATAATTATACATGAGAATACAGTCATCTTTGCTAGTTTTACTTAAAATTGGCAACTGGCTCAAATTATATAGTTAAGTCATGTAAACTAATTACTATGATTGAGTGCTTGTTCTTCGATATCTACGGTAGAAAATTAGCGAGTAACAAATAAGATACGACGTCGAATGATACAAATTGAAATTTGGTTCAGAAGGATATCGTGACAGAAATCTATTTCTAATTCAGCGAATGAAAACTTTGTATTTATTTTTAATTCATAAATTAGTTATCATTGATATAGCTGATTAACGCATAAATTCTAATTCATTTTTTTAATTTGTTTAAGTATTATAAATCATATTTATATCGTGACTTTATATTTCTTTGTACATTGAGTGCATTTTTGTATTACTAAACATCAATAATGTATGTACATTAAAATAAAATTTGTTATCAAAAGACATAAATTGTACTTAATAATGTATAAATTCTCATTAAATCTTACATTCGTTCAATGTAATATTGTATAGTGATTTTTTTCTAATACATCGTAAAGCAAATTCATAATCTAGAAGGATGCATAATTTATCCCGTAAAAATGTATGATTTTATCTTGTTCGCTATATCGAATCAACCTTTCCATTACGCCCTTTCATTAAAAATATATATGCACTTAAAATTTATAGTTGATCCGAAAGCCTTCCTTATTCGGACAATAACGTTAAAAATATATGTCTTCAATTAAGTTGGATTATAGATAGGGTATCATTTTTTGTAAGATAGAAAAAACTTCGTTTTCGTCTGCACAAAAGCATTGCATAAAATTAAAGTTTCACGCTCTAAGCTTAAATTGGGAAACAATTTAAGTCACTCACACAATTCTGATATCGACGCATGAACACATGATTCGCATTATGTAAATTTTTAAGTCCCTATTTTTCAATATGGTAATACTATTCTAAATATTTTAAAATAATAATAAAAAATATCAACGTATCACTATCTCGTTATTAAAATAGTCGGTATGAAGAAATCATGACATTATAATTTATTTAAAAAACTTTTCAATAGCTCTTATAAATTTTAAATATGAACTTCAAATATAAATATTGACGAGCTTAAATTTTCTATTGGAAAGTTTATTTTCACGATCAACAATACTTCAAGGAAAAGTATAAATGATCCCTTAAAATGTCAATTCAACTCAAGAAAATTTTAGCAAATAGAAATAAAGAAATTGCTAGAAAATTAAAAAAAAATATTTTAATGATTCAAAAGTAGAATATAAAACATGAAAATTATGACAAAATTGAATTTAATATTACGAATTTAAATAAAATGTTATAATTAATAGATTACATTCCTTTTTATTTATATGCTTCTATTGCAATTAAAATATATGTATTATGTATTTTTTAGTTATACTATGCTATAATGACGGTAAAAACTGATAATCGACAATTTTTAATCGATGACTTTTAGAATGTAAAAGTACGTTATCGATGAAGCATTTCTTTATAAATAGGAGGTTACGAGATTGTTGTTTTAAGAAATTGAAACGATCAGAAGTTTGTATATTTTGCGAGAATATATAAGATGCTTTTCATATTGAAATGAGAGCGCAATGAAGTAAGGAACTTCACTGGATATGAAAATAAATGAAAATGAAGTTCCAAAAAACATAGGAAAAAATTGTTGCTGATAAAAAAACTAGGTTTTTAATATTTTTATAATATCTTCTAATATTATTCAAAATAATCATCAATACTAAAATAACCTACAATGAAAAATTTTTAAATGCATTTGAATGACGTGTCTTGAAAATTCGTAATTTGTTATTTTATATAATAAAACTATTGACTATTAGACACAAGTATTGCGGTTATTAAATATAATATTTAAAAAAAAAATTAAATAATTTTACTAACTTCACAAAATAAAAAAAATTTTATAAAGGGTTAAAACGACTTTTTTTACGACTGAAGCATCGGTTGAAAGTAATAATATTTTTCAAATTATAGGTAAGCACGACACTTTGTTGTGCGATTTCAGGTATCCAAAAGTTAATTAGAGTCTAGTATCTAATTTATTATCACTCAATTTTCATTACAGATTTTCTTTGCATGTAAACAATATATATGTTTAAACAATTGAAGTATCATTTTCTTTGAACTATCGTAATATTATAAATAAATGGCCTAAAAATATTGCACTTGTAGGACTTTCATTGTAATTAAAATTAAAAAAAAATAGTTTGATGGACCTTTAAATAAAGATATAAACTATAAAAAATTTTAAAGTCAATTTTTAATAAATCTACATATTTTAAGACCGCTGTATATCTGACTTTATTTGATCAATTTTTAACAATATTGTTAAAAATTTATTCTTTTATTTCCAACGATCAATTTATACACAAATCATTCACAAACATAATGGCCAAATCACTCAATCACAAGTGTACTTACGGGAATATCTAGATCATGTTAAATATGATGAAACCGTAATTTAAAAATTCTTTTAAAAAACAGAAAACATGTAAATTTAAAAGGTACTTTTAAACGAATAAGCTTTGATTTAAATTTATAATATTAATAAGTGTCCAGGAATAAATATACTTATCATCGAATTATAATTTTAAGCTTGAATTATTAGACAAAATTCGTTCGCATTCTGAAAATAAGCTTGAATTAGAGGCAGTCAGCAGATAGTCACTAGACTAATTAAAAAATGTTCACTGTTGCACCGTACAATTTTCCCCCATTTCATCACACCTTCGCACCGTTGAATGAATTTATCTTGGCGCGATATCGAAGGGTAGATAGGCTGGCGATCGTAAATTTCACGGCGGCGCTAGCGAGCAACGAACGCGCAAACTCGCAATACTTATTCAAAAGCAGAACTAATGTATAACTCACGCTAAACAATGTATGCCGTATGTATATCGCTTGGTTTATATTTTCTTAAAAATAAAAGAAAAAAAAAAGAAGCTCAATAATACTAGAAGAATTGCATACGCGTTATTATGTCTTCGCGTATGTAACAGGACGGACGAAGCGCAAGACTGATCGCGAGGGAATATAATGGAAAGTTTAATCACATTATCCTTCGAAAGAATGTCTATGATAGACAGAGAATACTTTATTTTATAGGTGTACAAGCTGCATTTAGGTCTGATTTTTTTACAATTCGTGGAAATCAAAATATATTTAAAGGACTATTCACGAACTTTGGAACTTCTATTCTACATTCAACCTATTATCTATCACAACCTATTACCCATCGACTCTATCTATTATCTACAATCGACCCTGCATTTCGCGTCTATAATTGAATTGTGATCACATAGGATTTCGAAAAATATTGAAAATCGAGGCCTTCAATAATCTATTGACGTAGTAAAAAGGCCTTACATTTCTTGAAAATTTCAGATGTAAAATTTCTATGATCATTTTTTATCCAAATTATACAACACTATACAAATCTTTTATTTTAAACAAAATTCAATTATCAAATCCCCTTTAACAAATGAATGCGAAAAAAAGATAAAAAAAATTAATTTTATTATGATTCAATTATCGATCATGATGCCCTTCAGGTGGGACTGAAGCTTTGATTTTAATTTTCTCTAAAATATTATATTTAGAATTCTTAATTATAATTTTAAAGCTTTTAAATTCTCAAAAAATTATATTCTGAGTAAAAAATGAGACTATACTTCATTTAATTGATTAATGAAATGTTTTAATCTGTATTCTTACAAAAGATAAATATCAAATATACCATACGTTAAGCAATTTTTGTATTCTACTGAGACTACAAAATGTTTTTAACATAAAAGTTAATTTATGATAAAATACTTTGTCTGGAATATCAATATATTTAAATCTTCAGAATATGATAATTGCTACTTTTAATTTCTACAATACTTGAAAACACACATTAAATAACAGTAAGTTTCATTACAATAATTTTCTTTAATTGCATCTTAAATTTAGATAGTATCTTAGAAATTAAATAAATTAACCAATATTAAAAATAATTATCAAGTTATAAAATGTTAAAAATGAAAAAAAAATTTAACAAAAAATAAGTTAAAGCTGAAATTATATTTATGTGATATACAGAAAAATACATTGTTAACCTTTCTATAATTATACCCATGGCGGCAACAATTTATTTTACTAGAATTTGTAACTTACTTGTCACAATTTTTATTCCTACTGGTACTATGGATAATCTTGCACTGACCGCTAAAGTTTCCAGAAAAGCTAATTTAACTTATAATTTTGAGATTCTTAGAGTTGAAATAATATTTATTATTTATTTAAAAAATGTTATGAACGAAACGATCATATAAAAAAAAATTAATATTAAAACTCAATAAAAATTTCAATTAAATAATTGATCTTATCATATTAATCTATTTCATAATAAAGTATCAATATAAACATAAAAGAATGACGGATTTTTAAATATTTTTAAAAGAAAACTTTTAATAATACTATAAATTATAATAACTTAATTTATTAAAATTTTATTAGCAAGGTGTTATTTTTATAGTTTTGTACTATTTTTTATAATAAATAGATTTGTTTTTGATACTTTATAAAAGGTAATATTTTAATTCAGTTGGTTATTTTTCATACGTAGCAAGACTTAAAAAAGTCCATACAGTATGACTGAAATTAACTAAGTAATTATACAAAAAATCGTAATTAAGTCATCACCTGTTTTAAAAGTTTGAAAAAATATATATAAGTAATTTACAAACAAATTTATAAAGGACACACATTGATATAGATAATTTTTGCATATAAATCCAGATAGTATTAATAAAGCAATATTACTGGATAAATAAAATCTTTGAAATCAAAATTGACATAATAATTTATTAAAAGATAATAGTGCAACTGTTTTATTAAATTTAAAATAAATTGTGGTTTTGTGTATAAAATAATAGTATATTAGAAAAAAATGTTTTTAAAAATTACGTTTTTATTAATTTTTCATATATACTTATTAAGTTAATCTTAATAAGTACATATTTAAAAAATTACGTTAATTAATAAGTATTAATAAAACTTATTTATGCAATAAGTACATACAATATAATAATAGCCACGGATATTGAGTTTCTTTAATTAATATCATTATTGACCAAATATTTTTAAATATTTTTCTATAATAATAACTATGTAATTATTAAGAATTTGAAGAAAACCTTAAATATTAAAAAGAAAAGATAATAAATATAAGCCTAAGCTAAAAACTAATGTTTTATAAAAATTAAAAAAATATTTGTTAATTTTTGTCAATAAGGTTATAAATTATTCAAATAAATAATCTAAGAAACTCTGTAAGACTGATCGTGAACTGTTAAATAATCTCAAAAGAGTTTCTAAGTCTTTACGATTTATTTTAACATTACGCTTAAAATAAATTCATTAATTATAAACAGCTGATTGTGCTTGCTTATTCTGCTCATATCATAGCTATTGGTATTGCCTAATCGCTGTACGTGGGCAAAGATTTCAAAGCATTTTAATAATAAGCCTAATAAAAGATGTGCGGATGTACTGGAAGAATAAATGCAGGCTTCTCGGAACTTATTTGCATTTTTATTTTAAAAGTGTTTCAGGTTTACGCATGATAGGTCAGAATGCAAAAATATATATATATCCAAAACAGTAAAACAGAAGAACATCAAGTCGGTCGATGGGAAGAAACAAACGAGCTTCGGCATGAGAGGATAGAAGCCGAGAATGCGCACGAATGATCGGAAGCGTTTGATCCGCCAAGGGTCCCCTCGAGGACGTCGATCGCACCGGAGGCGCTTCGGCATCGGCTGCCAAGGGCTCGAGGGTAAGGCGGGGGGGGGGCGATTCGCTACCGAGCCCGGCAGGGCGGCCGAAGCCCCGAGACGCTGGCCTATCCTCTCAACCGGCCGAGACTCGGTCACCTACCTTCAAGGGGGTAAGGGCTCGCCCGACCGAGCTAGGGCGTGCTCATCCCGCAATTGACGGGGGGAGACGACGTGGATCGGCCACCTGTGGCGCCTCACTGTCACTCGCGGCCCCCGCGGACGACTAACATCCCGCCGGCATCACCTGGACAACCGAGGCCGGAGCCTCGCTCTCTTCCGGAGGCGCGTGCCGAGGAGCGCGCGGCCACGTACTGCTGCGAGCGGAGCTCTGCGGTGGCGAGGGACTCCTCGCCGACGGCGACCCACGTTGCCGCCGACGCCGGGACTGCGCGCGCAACCTCGGCACTGCCGCTCCCCCCGCGGACCTCGGCCTCGGCACCGACGCCGGCCTGACTCCTGAGCCTCTCCTAGTCCGGGCCCGAGGGTCCGCGCCCTGGACCGGGGCTGCCCCTTCGTCTGCGCTCGACGGCTATCGCTCCTCCCCGGCTCCTCGGGACAATCGGGATCCACCTGGACCGATCAGGGTGCTCGGAAATCAAAATTACCAACTGCGGCGATTAATAATCTCGCTGCTTATGCTCGCCTGCTCGGCTCTTAACGTAAATGAATCGCTATAGAATTATTTTGCCTCCTTTTTTTGTTACCTTCGTACCATCGCTGGTCAAGTTTTTTTCACGCTCGTGTCATCCCTCGTTTGCAAAATAGATGATTGAGCGTTTGCGTTTATCCGTGCGTCCGTTTTTAAGCCTTTGCTCAATCTCTTAATCTACGCCTTAATATTTAATTATTCAATTACGTTACATCAAGTCTCTTTTTTAACATAATTAAGCAAAAACATTTATCAACCTTAATATATCTTATAATTTATACGTCTTTCGCTCTGTTGATGGATATTATAGTAATAGGACATTTTTCATTTGAAAGGTGGCATTTAATAATTAAATTAGTTTAAATTTGTTAAAAGTTAATACCCTGTAGTTATGATTAAATAATACTATCATTCATTTTTGTGCTCAAATTAATTGTCCGTTAAACTACTCTTTTAGATTTAATAAATATTTGTGTAATGTTCAATTTATTTTCATGACCTGTTTTGCATAATAGAAGATTAAGTAACAAAAATATACTGAACTAGGCAAACCTTCAACTACGAAAATTATTTAATACGTTTAATGTTGTTTTTGTAAATATTTTATAAATGAAATTTTAAATACACGAATTTTCATTTGTTATAAAATACTATGCCTTCGTAAGATTTATTAATGCGAAAAACACTTAACAATGCATTTGCTTCGTTATCTATTTTCTACTATAAAGTTAAAAGAATTTGTATATTACACTTGACGCATTTTTACATTAATAACATAAATTAAAATATGGAAAAAATGGATCAATTTGTAACGACAACACTGTCGACAACAATTTTAATTTATATATCTAATTTTTAAGTAATAAATTTTATCTTTTACAGGTGGTACAATACCTAATATATGTTTAAGAAGAATTGTTAATATTTCTAAAATTTGTTTTTAAAATCCTTACATAAAGTAAAAAACTACTTGGCTAGTACTTTGTCACAGGCTTGAACTGTGTAAAATTTTAAACTTCAATCTTGATATTGAAAAGTTATAAATCTCGATGTAAAAATAAAAAATAAGGTAGTATGAAATAGGCGAACAATAGATTAAATAAAACCTTGAATAAATACGAAATTGCAATACACCATGTCTTACGAATGGAAAAGAGGGTCGACTGGTGATTGTAGAAGACGATTGAGACGTCGGCATGTGTCCATCTATCACGACCATCTATCCGCTCTTAGACACCTTTTTATACACAATGGAAAATAAAATGACCAGCCCCCGACTTAAATAGTTCGAACCGACGGAAAACGGTCGCACGCGATCTTCGTTGATTTAGCTACATTATGGATAATTTTTTCTTTGAAAGAGAATCAAATCAAATGTAATAGCAGCAACCGCAAAAAAAATATATGAAAAAGAAAGAGAGAGAGAGAAAAAGATAGAGTAGGCTTACATAAAGTATAATCAGCAATCCAAAAGGAGACACGAAGGACTACGCGTCTTAATGGCAGACGTAATATAATCAACTACAACAATACTATTATGTTGATACATGTCGACACAAATAAATTTATACTATTAAAATTTATGATATTTTGAAGGTTGATAAATTGTCTTTGATTAAAATTTAAATAAAATTTGCTATTAATATCATTGATAAACTCCATTGTCTATGGTAAATTTTTGATAATTTACCAATATGATATGACCATCAACATGACGAATTAGTTATGGCAAAACAGTTGTCATACTAAATTACTATTTTAACAAAAAAAAATTTTAATTCAATATATCTCAATTGCTTGTAATATATATATAGGAAAGTGTATCGCATACAAATTATTAGTAAAAAAATGTTGTTAAAGTTGGAACGTTTTTATTAAATTCGATTAATGTGAATTTTTCAATTAATTCTTGTGAGGTTACTTACTTGAAAACAAAAATCCAAATACTCAATCTGTGTCTACTGCGAGGGTAGGACAAGATCCATCGTTCACGACATTTGTATCTGCAATAAGTAAAGTCGTTGGTATAATGCCAGCCGAAGTGTCCGTCAATCACATTAAAAATAATTATGAGCGAGGGGTAGATAGAAGAAATAACTAAGAAGCCATGGCATCTCAAAAAATGCTGCAGAAGACTTAATTTTAAATAATGCCAAATGGTTTCGAATCAGAGTCATAAAGGCCGCTAAGATACTATGCCAAACTTTCCTATATATCGTAAAAAATTTTAATTTATAAAATAAAATATATATTGTATCAAATATATTTCAGTGAAAAAAAATTAATATTTAAGATGTATTTGAACTAAAAAGAAGGAATCTTTTTTTTTAGGATAAAATTCACCTTCGTGGTACTTTGAGTTATATATACATATATATAAATTTGTAGATTTTATTACCTCTTAATTGATTTATTTAAAATACCAGTTATTCATAAATTACATACAAGATTAAATACTTATCAAATTTAAAAAAAAAAAACATATTTTGTTATATTATATAATTTCATATACTTAATCAGCAATTCACATTAAATTATTTAACTGCAGTAAATAAATACAATATAAATCATATTTATTATGTCTAAGATTTTTGTATATAATTAATAAATATACGTGTAATAAAAAAGGGCTATTATATTAAACAGTTTTATTTTTATTCTCAGCATTGATTAATTTCGTATAAAATTATTAATAAATATTTTTAAGTACCGATAATAATTTTAATCGTTAAAATATATTCAAATATATATATATATATATATATATTCAAAATTCTCTTTGTGTACTTCATTTGATCATATTTATGTAGAATATCAACATTTTATTAAAATTTTCTACGTCGTTTATAAAAAAAACTAATTATAATGTTTAATTAAACAGTGACTTTTATAACTCAACATTTTTTATTTTAAAGATTAACACAAGTAAATGCTTATATTAGGTTCATATTAAAATACAGCATTCATACATTCGAAGTAAAGAAAGCAATAAAACTTGCACATATTTGTTTGTCAATATTTGTTATCTGAGCATAATTACTATTCAGTATTACATTTTAAATTCGTATATTATTAAATATGATATAGTATATTATATAAGCTAGTATTGATATTTGATTAAAGGAGCATATTATTTCAATGTTAAAAGTATTTGTAAATTTTATAACTGTTTTGAGATGCTTTTAATTAAAGAAAGTATTTGTAAACTTGATTAAAATTGTAAAAACGTAGTCCACAGATTAGTCTTTAGTTTTATAAAAATGCAGATTTTTTCCATGAACTAGTTGAATTCAATTTTACGTGAGCTTACAAATCTTTTCTCCGATCTTTATCCCGTTTCGCCATTATATTCCAAGGAGAAAACATATATTCAAGTTTTAAAAAGCACCTATAGATGTCAATGAAACAATAAGGCAAAGGCAGTAGTTAAGCAAAAAAGTTAAATGCACAGACACGTGTTTTTAACGAAAGCAAGTGGTACAAGTAAATCATAAGCCTGCGAGTAGTAACGACCGTTTACCTCGTTTACCCATCTCTGAGATCCAATACTCATGAGTCATCAGCAAACGTTTATTAGCCTAAGAACGAGGCATCGATTTTCCGTTATAAAGGCCTCGTGCCCGAGATCATCGGCCAGGCCTGCGAGCACTTGATACGCGCAGATGCAGAGCCCACGATAAGGAGGGTCGTAAATCGATGGCTAACCAGGAGCTGCAGACTGGATCTGAAAATAGTCGTCCTAGAAGATAGGTGAAAATGTACCCGGATGAGACATTCGCCAGGAAATGCTCTAATTTTAGTTATGACTGGCGTGCGAGATGAAGGTCGCTCGATTGTATTTGAAGCGCGAACCGGGGATCGCCGTCGATCCGCGAGGTGATTCCGCGTTTGCGTTCGCGCCTTACTGAGTCAGAACAAACGGATGAATTTAAAGTTCCTCTCCCTTTCCCTCCTTGTAAATACGCTCTCTATGTATTGTATATTAAAATACTTTTATTGCATAATAATAGCTTGTGCATACGTCAAATTTTTTTCTTGGATTAGAGAGCAAAGCATAAATTTTATGAGCAACGTTCAAATGTGAAATTTTGACGCCCAAAAAACAAGATTTCAAGATAAATTCTTTACTCTTTCATGTTCTAATATACTATTGATTTCTTATCATTAAGATAGGTTTTCAAAAAATACTGCAATAAATATCTTGTATTTTATGTTTTGGAATATATCTTTGATTTAGTAATTTCAATTAAACTTCTTTGTAATTTTGTGAATAACATTACTTTTCAAAGCAAATAACAATACGATTTTCATATTTTTTATATACATATTATGTACAATTGTAATCATATTGCTATATACAGTATTACATAAACAATATTGTCAAGCATAATATGTGTTCAATTCATTTCACTTATAAAATAAATCAATTCCATAACATCGGTAAGTTTGTCAAAACGCATACGGATGGCATTAATGTCTTATACATACTAACTAGTTTAAAAAAAATATTTACTTTAAAGATGATTATTTAAAACTACATGTGAATTATGATAAAAGCACCAATTCCTGTATGAAAAGTAAAATATAATATTGTTTTTTTTTAAATGCTTATATTAATAATTATGAATTTGAAATCTTATTCTTAAAATAATGTTCTAATTTACTACGAATAAAGTAAAAATAATATTAATTAACAGTAAATTAATAAAATATAAAAAATGTTACTATTACAAAATTCTACAGTAAATATAGTATTCTAAGATAATAAAAAAATTTAACATTAATATTTTTAATTATCTTCTATAAATCACGTTTAATAATTTAATTTCACATACTTTTTCATGAAAAAAATTCTGGTCTTTTGTTATGGTGTTTATCACTCAACGTATTTGTGCTATATCTTTACAAAAAGGTATTTTTAAAAAACTATAAAAATTCTACGACGCAATAATCTAAATTGAGCGACTAAGTAAAATAATCAGAGCAGGCCTTTACTTTAATAAAATTACTGTTTTATTATTTCAAATAAACGTAAGACATTTTATTCAATAACACTACTTCAACTAATCCAACATATATGGTTTCTAAAAATTTATATTACATTCTTGTTTCTTTACATAAGGACAATCTCGAAAGTATGCCCATGGAATACGAAATTCTTTAACGAAAGTAATCAAGCACGTGTAAAAAAAATAACATCTTGTATGAACAAATTGAATAAATAATTGAATATAAAAATCGTTGCTAATACGGCTTTATGACTGTATATAAAGTTAGTTAAATCTATTCAAAGGCTATATTTAACGTGACGTTAATAAATATTTTTTTTATAAAGAAAAAACTGTTTCATCATACTTTCAAAATTTTTTATTTTTAATACATGCATTTTTTATTTTAAGTTTAAATATTATTTATTACAAATTCATAGATAATATGATAAAAATGTTTTTATACTATTATAATAGAAAGGAATAACCGATAATACAGATCAAATACTAATTTTTAATAAAATTATTATTTTATGTTATTTTACTAATCTACAAAATCAATATAATTGTCATTTTGCCAAATTTTAATATTTTCAATCATTATATTTGCAATCATTATTAAAAAAACTTTTAAATTGTGTATGTGTAGTATATTTGTTTTTAAAAAATCAAATTTTCAAAATTATGCTGTAAATACAGAGTTTGTGATTAATATAAGTCATATAAATTGAATCTGGAAAAACTAATTTGAAAAAATAATCTTACAGAATATCTAACTTGCTTTAGTATAAAAGTATTAATAGAAGCTATAAGTACATTGTTTGATTATAGTATTAATATAATATCAATTAGAAAAAAATTAAGATTAGTAATAAAAAAACTTCAAATAAACTGTGATAGTCTATTTTCCCATGGTAAAATTAATAAGCATAATATAACATAGACACTAAACAGAAAAATTATTGAATGACACAATCCAGATTCATAAATAAAAGGTTAGCATAAATGTGCATTTCAAAATGTAGCTTGTTATAGGGAAAATAATGAACAATTTAAAGTAATAATGAAACATGTATCTTTTAATGAAATAGAGCAAGTGCTTAGATGTACTATGTAAGTACATGCTCATAATGTGTAGATATGTATAGATTACTGATAATATTGAAAGCTTTTATATACAAATAATAATACTACACATTTTTATTATTACAAATATTTTTAATAATCCATAATTTTTTTACCTTGAATTGAAATAAACAGAAACCGATAGAAACACAAAATTCTTCATTTTTACATAACAGCAAATAGTAAAATAGTAAACTTGTACGTTTTTATTACGTACAGAGACAAATCATTGAAACTAATTGCATATTATAAATACTAATACAATTATCTAAATATAATAATTTTAACATTAATGTTTACTAGCTATAAAATGACAATGCATAATATGTAAATAAACATAATTGTAGAATCGTAATATAGTTCATTTTTAAAGTTAGTTTTTTACAAATATCGAAAATGCTCTTTATTATGAAATCACTTCACACGAAAATTAATTTAATCACTAGTGAATAATTATTGCAAGGGTTTAAAGAATTTTTTCAAATTCACGTATTATCAGTGAAATTTTATATATTTTACACATACATACAATAGATTACTTATTATAAGTTTGAATATACGATCTTTCTACTCGACAAGGTGCTTTCAAACTGCTTTGTTACAAAAATGTAAGTTATATTGTTAGCTTAAATTAACGGGACTTTTCTAGTGGTAGAGGAAACTTACCCAAACTTTTACTGATATTAGCAAGGATCTGGGCCTTTCCGGACATTAAGAGATTTCTCTATTACATTGTATTTTTCTTTCAGGTTTTGGCTAGTTTAATCAACCATTATAGTTATGACAATGTCATCAAGCATTTGCAATGTTATTTTCAAAATATGTGGGTATAATAATAATAATAATTTAAAAAAAAACAAAAATTAATTTTAAAATATAATGTAATATAAAGAAATTAATCAAGTG
Source organism: Kradibia gibbosae (assembly GCA_018907135.1). NCBI lineage: Eukaryota > Metazoa > Arthropoda > Insecta > Hymenoptera > Agaonidae > Kradibia > Kradibia gibbosae. The sequence continues at coordinate 1,083,912 of JACCHX010000003.1, read as the reverse complement.
TATAAATTAAAATCTTTAAATTAAAAGGCTAATTAGGCATTATAAAATTTAATAAAATTAAATAATTAATTTAACGTTTAAAATAAAAATTAGCTTAATTTTAACATATAATACAAGAAAACAATCGTTAAAATTTCAAAAACCTTTCCAGATGTAAGGTGAGATTCTATCAAGTTGATACTTGTAAAAATACATATTAAACAACGAAAATTTTATTTCGTTAAAAAAATTGATCGAAAAAAATACTGTAAAAATAATAAAAATGAAACTTAAATAAAAATTAAATAATCAGAATTATATTCCATTCTACAGAAAATGTTAGATAATATGAAATATTGTCACGCAATTCAAAAATTAGATTTAATGAAACTTTATTATCTAGAAGTTCATTAAAAGTCTAAATTGTATCAAAAAAATATAAAAATAAAAAATGATATTTAAAAACTTTAGATTTCAAAATATTATAAATAGTATTATAAATAATACAATAATAAACTATAGTAATATGCAATTTTTTTAATACAGAATATGTCTAATAAAGTTTAATCAGTTAAAATAGGTTAATTAAGATAATAAAATTAAAAAAGATAATTTTATTTTATTAAATAAAAAAAATGGAATTATTGATTGTAATATTCGGTGTGTTTTATCAAATATAATAACAAAGAGAGAAAAAGAATATTCTTTTCCTAATATAATAAGGATAAATTTAAATAATAACAATTATTATAATCACATCAGAATAATTAAAATATTAATAAATTAATTGAAGTACGATTTATGATAACTTTTCAGATCTTTTTAGTAAAATTGTTTTCACTTGTCATCAGTAAAACAGACAGTCTTAACTTTATACACAAAGTGTCAGTGACATTTTCCATCAAGTTGTTATTTAAATTGTGAAGTGGTGATTTAATGTCTAAGTCATAAGGTATTGGACTGGTTCAGGAATTAAAGGCCTTGTTAATTCCTGGACCGAAATCATCCGATCATACCTGGAGCATCACGCCTACCAGCGGGGAAACAGAATTATGGCTCCTAGAATAACTTACAGAGAATCAAAAAAGCTTTAAGCCAATCCAAAGATATTTTGGACAAATGCTTTCAAAGTATAAGAATGGGGGTCGGAAGAATTGAATGTAAAAAATAAAGATGAAAGAGAAAGGCAGAATTTAAAAAAAAGAGGATTTAGATAAAAGAGGCAGAATTTATAAAGAGGAGGTGACAAGGGAAATAGCAAAAAGCTGAAGGTTAAGAAAATGTACAGTTTGGGACAGACTAGAAAATCAATTTCGAATCCACACAACTGGAGAGATGAAAAGGAATCTGTTTAAGCCTTGTAATTCGGTTTGAGACGGGATGGAGATTCCAGTGAACTGGAAAAGTGAGGTAATAGTTCCCATCAATAAAAACAGATAGGGAGAGAGTTGGGAAACTACATACCGGTAGTTCTTGTAAGTATAGTATACAAAATTTATGCCTCTGTACTTAGGAGCAGGGTTGGAAGGAGGAGATAGAACGAAAACTCGGAGAGAGCCAATTTGGTTGCAGGAAGAAGAGAGGAGTAATTGATACGATATGAAAACAGGGAACTAGTAAAGAAAAGAGGAAGGGTATGCCGGCTCTAAACATAGATACGGCCCTTGACAGAAGGACCCTCAAATAGTCAACGAATAGATTGGAAACGAACGTAGCGTTAAATAAAAGGATTTTGGCAACGCGAGAAAATACGCCGTACGTAGTGAAGTACAATGGCTCATACAGGAATTCTACTCGGGTTAAGACAAGGATACCCTATGAGCTCCATATTGTTTAATATTTTTACGGTGTATGTAGAAGCGGAAATAAGAAAAGGTCCAGTAGGACACATGTTAATAGGCAGGGAACAATTTTTAACAATCTTTTAGTAGACGACACGATGTTGGCTGCTAGCTCTTAAGAGAATTTCAAGTATATATTGCAGAAATTTGAGAGATGTACAAGAAGGAAAACATGAAAATGAATGCATTCAAGACGAATGTAATTCTCTCAATCAATATGCCTAACTTAATAAGAAATTTCTTAAGAAAAAAATATATACATATTTATGTAGTAGATTGCGCAGTCCGAAGATTTTTTCCATATCCCTTTTTTATATTATTTTTATATTTATTTTTTGTGAAGGCCTTCATATAGTCTGCCTGATAGGAATTTTATTTCTTTACTTTCTTTTCTCATTATTTCAGTATTTTATTAAAAAAATTCTGCCATTGAATGTTTGTTTCTCATTTCTCTTTCTCATTTATCTTCCATAGATATTTGGCTGCAATTCAGAAAAACGTTCGACAGCTAATGTTGCCCCAGGTACCGATACAGATCTCCCGGATGGTCTCAAGCTACCGGTTCTAGTGGGATCTGCTGTGACCCGCTGAACAGGTATCCCAAACCCAGATTGGCTGGTTGTCTACAAAATCAATCCTAAGCGCATGTGGTCCTTATATTCTAAAACAACTCTTCCCTGCAGCTACTGTAAACCAGGTACAAACCAGACTTCTCTTATAATGTCAAGGAAGACAATTCGATTTATTAATGTTGACTGGACACTAGTCAATTCCGCAATAGATTTCTTCAGGGTGTATAAACGATTTTCTCTCCCTTTCCCCAGAAGAATAACAAAGTGGAGATCAGTTTCGTATTGCTCTTACTATTATTGTCGCCCTCAAACCTAATTATGGATTACAGAACCATCATACGGGGTATGGAGAGATGACCGCGTCTATGCAAAAAAGTAGCCGAGATCTTCATTAAAAAGATGAGTGACGCGAACAATTCATTTCTAAGCCACACAATTTGGCATTGAACTAGCACACTGTAAATACATGGGCAGACAGACATTACCGATCTGCGAGCCACAGAACACCTGCGTACATTGTATAATACCGCTGCAACTAGATTGACTCTTTCGAGTGACACCCAGTTGTCATTTTCTGGCATGCCAACTGGGATGCATTAAACTATTGTAACCTATGATGCTGTTTATAAGATATACATTAGACGTGTCGCAGTTTCCTGCTTCGATTTAAAGCAGGGAGATTGCAAACATGCGAAGAGTGTTTATAAAAAATCCAACGAGTTGCAACGTAGAATCCAACTATCTGACAGGTATCTAGAACAAAGAGCCCAGCCTCGAGGAATCTGGGGGTGCGTAAAGATTACATTGTCACTTTTCCGAAGCAAACATTTTAAATAAATAATTAATAAAAGCATTTACACTTTGACAGAAGCAAACGCTCGATTTAATACCTACAGGCTTCCGGAAAAACATCGGCGTCAAGACCCTCCAGATTTCAGGTGAATGAATCGGAGAAGCCAAGGTACACAAAGCCATCCTCGGGAGGCATATCTGGATGAGTTGAGATCGATTACAAGAAAATTAATCAGATCCGGATAAGCGATTGCTTTTTCCAATGGAAGGGCCTGTATTCCTTCTTATCCCTGATCGAAGAGATGCAGCGGTTCTACGGACTGACGGATGAACGTCTTCTCCAAGCAGCGCCAATGTCTTCGCGAGGAGAAGCTCTGGAATGGTTCCGAAGCGAGGGCCGTTCATGTCGTGGGACCACGTAATTCTGCAATTCTGAAACTTCTTCGTATCCCCGAACGAGCTCGTCTCCCTAACATATCAAATCTGCGAGCTAAAGCCAAAGAACGAAAGCTTTCGCTCTTATGCGATGGCGATGTCAGCCCTGATAAGTCGGCAGATAATTACAACAGATAATTCGAAATATGAGGCGCGGCTTGTTCGTCCTGCTACCTGAAGGATACCAGGAGAAATTAAGTGCCCTCGTACACCCATTTGAAGCCGTTACCGCGAGCCTGGACGACGTGGAGAGGGACCGAGGGACACCCGCCGAGTGCCGGTAGCAGTCGTAAAAATTCCGACAATCGGAGCGTCGGAATCATTGGTAAGGACGGCATCCATGACCCTTCAGCTGCCACCCATGACTGAGAAATCAGGCAAGGGCTGACTGTCCCACGGACACGGCCCATCACCAGCAAGAGTCCCGATGCTTCGCCATTGTTTGCGTCGAGGGCAAAGCCATCGGAGCCCTCGTCGATGCCTGGGCAGGCGATCATCTCCATCTTAAGCGAGGACCTGGCAAACTGATACCGCCATCAGGTTTGGGCACGCCCTCCTCTCAGACATGTGACCACGCTGGTCGACGGCCCAAAAATCTCTCCCCTCCCGCTCCAGGTATCCCGCCGCGTTACATCTTATGTACATACTGTGTCATAATATGTATAATTACATCTGCAAACATAAACAATGGCCTCATCTATTGAATAGAAATTTACTATTTAAATATTACATATGATTTTAATGTGATAAATAAACGATAATTGACATACGAAAATTTATTCATACTCACGCGCTTACCTACCATACATTTATTGATAATTTTTATGCTTAAAAAACTAAAAATAACGTAATTATAATAACTTTTGCAACATCCTAGGGCAATGAAAAAGTTTTAAATACAAAAAAAATTTCAATTTTAAATTTACCTTTTACTTACTAAAGAAGTATAAAAAAATATTTTTTATTTTATAATAAGTGAAAATATTGAAGACGTATTGTACGAGTAATTTCGTAAATAACATCGAAATAAAAAATTCTTGTATTATAGTAATATTACGTATACATAATTTTGCAAAATAATTGTCTTGCGTACAAAATTATTATTCTGCGCAGCGTTAGTTACATTAATCAGTCGCGCATATATAATTTTTATATAAATAAACAGGGCGTAATGATGTCTCATTTAAAATTTATAAATGTGGAATAACGATACAGATTAAAAGAAAATTTTAAACGAATAAGATTTGGTAATTAATAAAATTACATTTTAATAAAATCATATTTACTGTTCGTTGCGGTGTAAAAATTAATGCTTTTTCCAAAACTTGTATCTTGTTCTAGTTATTTCCTAACGTAATGATAAAGTTTCTGCAAGACTCAATTCTCTCCATTGGGAATACGAAAATCTCATCGATACTCGAGCCGCTGCATCCTATCGTTAATTAATGCACCATCCTGGATAAACCAGACGCACATGATTCCCCGAGATGATTACGAATCTATCCATCGGCTTGTGATAAGGCTTGCTCGTGGGAGTGCCGTGTACAAAATAGGAATGGGGTCAGATGGCAGAGGATGCGAGGCTGCCAACTATTGTAACAAACCATTTCGCAGCGCTTTTATAAATTATCCCGCAAAGTGATATACGAATGTATACGTGCGGCCGATAATGCCTGCTTAATACACAAATGGCTGCTCAAGTCCAAAATGCATGACCGAAATAATTGCAATTCAATCTTTCAGGTCTTCATCATACCAAGGCTGTAAGCTATCTGACATATATTATCGTTCAAATTCCTTTACTTAACTATTGAGGAAATTGTCCTTTCGCCTTTTCTCTCACATTATCTCTTTGTTCTGAAAATAAACACACATACTAAATAAGCGTGTGCTTGCACGTGATTTGAAATTATGTTGCTAATACGTTGATGTAAATTCTATAATTTGATGACAGAAAAACATTTTACTTAAATAAAAGTTCTTTTTAGACATGCATGAAAGTGATTTTAATTTCACTAAATTGTTATTATTTGAAATAAACATACTCTAACTTATATTTTCGGAGAATGAATTTAACTGAATTTAGAATTTAAAATGAATTTAGTAAATTTTACAAAATTTACTAAGAAATGTACGCCAATTATACCTTTACGAGGCTGTTGGACAATATTTACAACACATCAAATATATAAATTATTAATTAATAATAAAATAATAAATGATAAAAAGTCATTGTTTAATGCAATTTATTGTATAAGAAAAATATAATAAGTTACAATAAAAATTGTATTTTTTGCATATTCACGATATAAAAAATATAACTATAATTAGCCTTTAGTAAAATAATGCTTATTTAAAAATTTAATTGTAATAAAATATTTTGTATTCGCTATATCAGATATTTATTTATTAAACATGTACGAATTACTGTTAAAGAATATATATATAACATTCTGGTTCTTTAATTCAAATATAAAATTACTTTTTATTTCATTCTTTAATCATACATAATCAATTATGTTGTATTTTATTAATTTTCCAAATAAAGAATGAAATATTTTATATATCTTGAATTTAACTTGAAAGTTAAAATCAGCAACTTACGAGTGCATCCTATTTCCTCAAAATTTACGGTGTGTTAATACAATGATGTATTGAGAATTAAACTATGTATTATGAAACTTAAAATAAAGAATGAATGTCACGATTAAAATTTTATATTGACTAAAATTATCTTTAATGATACAGATAGAGATTTCAACGTTACAATATTTTCTTTAATTTAGTTGAATCGATGTAAATATATAACATTCTAAATGTTACGATTCCTTATTTCAGAGTTTTTTTAAGTAAATTGCTTATGAATTTCAAAATTAGTTTTTGTCTAATTAAGTATAAATGTCATAAATTGTTAAAAATTTTGTTCCATACTTATACTGGCTCGAATCTTCGATTTTACAGCTTTAACTTAAACATGTTTGTAAAGCAATGGTGGACGCATCGGAACTATTAAATGATAATTCAATGTTGGTTTTTGTTAGAAACATTAAAAGTATAATTTTCTTATCTGATTTACATATATGTCTAATCTAATGAACTAGATTCATGGAATGTGTATTGATCCTTATTATCATGAGCGATAGTGCCGTTATTAAATACCTACGACTTCTGGACATCCGAAACTGTGTAAAAAGAATATTCTTCTTGCATCTTCTTTTACCGACTGTTAGGTATTCCTATTGAACATAAGCAAACTTCTATCTATGCGTTATTAAAGTTTACCGAAGATGGGGTCGTAATAATAATACAATCATTGTTGAGAGCCCATCACCAATATCTGCACACAACACGGCGTTAGACGCAAACGTCTAATGTCCTATTGTGTATAACATACGACCCCAGATGTTATCTCTTATACTAGTCAGAGAAAGATTTACAACCTTATTAGTACATTCGATTATTTGATCCTGATCTACTTTGTGATTTAGGAACCGTAGTTAACCTTTGCTTTGTAACTGTAAGAGGGGTGTTGACTAATTTCTTTTTAGCGCAATATTCGCACATATGCTTTTGTTACCATCAATAGTGGGTAGAATTACCCGAATTTTTATTTAGACGTTATCGCGTATCTTGATCTTGCATTGAAATTTAAAGACGTCAATTGCAATCTAAGGTAATAAATAATAATAATGATGATTGGTAACTTCGTTAGTGGAAATACCAACTAACACTAGAAGCTACAGAGCTATCGAGTCCATTGAAATTGACTTTGAAACACAAGATACTATTGCAATAATAACTGTCATGTTGATACATAAGAAATAAAAAATGATGTTAAGATGTTCGGTTAAAATATAAAAACTTGACATACATAATGTAAAATTAATTTCATTTCATTATGAATTTTCATATTTTCGCCTTGCAGTCCGTATAGGGACACCGTCAAATGATATCCAAATAGTAAAATATCCAATGCACGTCTCTTTCTTCCTCACCGCTTCTCTCTTCGCCGCCCTCATTTCAACCCTCGACTCCTCCCTCCCGCTTCTCCTCCCGCCCTTTTCAGCGCACTCTCCTCCTCCCCCCTCTTCGTCGCCACGCGCAACTCTTCCTCCCTCTTCAACACCTTTTCACCACACCATTAGCGTTTTCACTCAGTCTCGTACGTAGTACAATAGCCAATCGGATTGAACTTTCAGTGCGCATCAGATTTTCTAAAGTTCATCTCTTATTGGTTCTTATCTACCAGAGATGAAAGTGAGTTTTTTCCCTACCACATACGAGTCACCTAGTCTTTATTTATACTAGCTTTAACTCATTTTGATAAACCCATAACCTTTCAAAACATTATTCATAAACTTTCTTACCAGCTTGTAAATAAAATATTAATGACTGCCAATATTCTAATTAGAAGCATGAGCTAATAATTGGCTTGTCTTTTAATTACTGCATACGTTCAATTAATTAATTACTTGTACTTTGTTAATGAAAATAATTGTTACCGATACTGGCCAAATTCATTTCATTTTAATTTTTGTATTCTTTTCTAAATAAGAAACAAAAAATGTCACAAGAATTATTAAAACTAGATGCCAGCATTGATATAAGTGGTCAAGTAGTAAGAATTGCACTTTGTTTAAGTGCATTATACAAAATTCCCCTTGAAATAGTTAATATAAGACTAAACCGTCCAAATCCAGGAATTCAAGAGCAGATATTAAGAGGAATAAACCTAGTCAAAGAAATGTACAATGCCGATGTAACAGGTGCTTACATAGGATCAACTTGTTTAACTTTTAAGCCTGGGCTTCTTCAAAGTAAAAATCAGGAATATGTAGCTAATATAAAAACTGCCGGTTGCATCTGCTTATTAATTCAGATTATATTGCCTTGTGCCTTGTTCTCGTCAAGGGCAACAACTTATATTATCAGTGGTGGAACTAATGTACCTTATGGACCACAAGTTGAGTATTTAAAAAATGTGTTCAGACCGTTACTAAAAAAATTTGGAGCAGATTTTGATCTTGAAGTTATAAAAAGAGGATATTGTTCTCAAGGAGGAGGAGAAGTTAAAATGCATGTGACTCCTGTTCATCATTTAAATGGTATTGAATTACTTGATACTGGAGTACCTGTTGATATTAAGGGATGGTCCTTTGTAGCTGGTGATGTAAATATAAATAAAGCTAAAAAAATGACAAATGATGCTACAACTATTGTATTAAAAGAACTATCAAAAGTAGCCATTGCAGTACCTCCAATTAACATAATAACGTATAAGGAACCAAGAAGCAATGCTGTAGGGCATGGATCTGGTATTAATTTAATGTGTAAAACAGATACGCATTGTATATTTGGTGGTTCTAGCTTAAACATTCATGATGAAGAGTTGTTTCCTCCTGGATTTGATGCTGCGAATCAGCTTCTAAATCCATTTTTTGTGGACTCTTGTGTAGATGAACATTTAAAAGACCAAATGATTATTTTAATGGCACTGGCTAAAGGTCCGTCAAAAGTTAAAATTGGCAAAAATGGATTGACTTGCCATGCAAAAAAGGCAAAGCAAGTTATAGAACTTATGTTACAAAATAAAGAACTTTCTTTTTCTTTAAATCGAGCAGAAAATGGATCTTATATATTGGAATGCAATGGATTAGGCTTAACAAATAATTTTCTTGATTAAGAGTGTATTTTAGTTTTATTTTGTGCATAAGAATGTAAACAAAACTTTGTAATAAAGCAATTTATGTATCATTTTGTTTAAAATAAATTTTTAAAAAGTTCAAGAAATGGATGAACTTGTAAAAAATGAATAATTAGATATATTTTTAATTAAACTATATTTTAATATTCAATATAGTTTACAAACTTAATTAAAAAATTGTGCTGCTGATTTTTTTATTCAAATATTTCAAATAAACATAAAATATTTTTAAAAACGCATTAAATGGTCACCAGAGGTCAGTCGTGTTACGACTTGCAATTATTGCGTATGTGCATTTTCATTATATTAAACTTGAAAGATAATTATTGCGTACTGATTAAGATGATAATTATAATTTGCTGTTGCTGACTTTCTATCGTGTTCAGAAATCTTAGAGTTTTTAAAGAATTTTACTGAATTCTTATCAGTGAAAGCATCGAGGTTCATTTGTGTATTAATAAGTGCTTGTCCCACGTCAGATTCATGAACTGGTTTTTTTTTCGATGAAGAAACAGAATTTAATGATTTGCAATATAAAAAATCAATCTGATTACTATTTAAATGACGCTAAAATATTCACGTAGAATATAAAATACTGTAATTTATTCATGTATAAAGCTAAATAAACTGAAAATCTTGTAATAGTGAATAAGTCATTAAACATAATGTTCATGAAAAATATAAGTGGTGCTTGTCTTGATGAAAAGAAATTACTTCCAATTGACACAGCATGTTTTAGTATATTTAACGAAAATGACCATCCCGTTACATTTTTCAGTATTTTTGAAGAATGCATATTGGTAAGTTATATATTTTTGTATGCATATATTAAATTTAATTTATGTACAGTTGTATTTTAGATTATAGAGTCGATTAGCACTAATCTTAAAATTTTAATTATTTTAAGAATTTATTTATAAATTCATAATTTAATTTATTAACAGAAAAATTGTTAGCCTTTTCTATAGCTTTGATAGTTACTAAATAATACAGTAGAAAGGATCTTTCTTTTACTTAAGGCATAAAAAAGTTAAAAATTGCTCAATCAACTTAGCTTCTATATAAATTTTTAAGTTAAAGCTTAATTTTTTTTAAATCATTTGTCTTTATTTCTTTAAGTGTGATGGTCAAGAAATAGCAACTTTAGTGGCAAATAGTAATACAACTTTACAAATATCAACCAAGTACCCCACACGTTTATATTATAATGACACTACAACGTTAAAAGCTTATAATTCTTGCATGTAAGTATGCAGAAGAATGAAATACAGTATAAAACAAAAAATAGACAGTACTTAATATAAATATATTATATTGCAGTCAAACTTACCCATTCAAACAATATGGACGATATGGATGGAACATAACTTCAAATGGTGGTTGCTCTAACATTTATACTTTATATGAACCAGTGAATCCCCATTTATGTAAGTACAAGCTATATATTTAGTTCCTTTAAATTGAAGTAATATTTGTAATATTAAAAGTATCTATATATTACAGCCCTATTAGCTGCAGTAATGGTATACGTATTGGCATTTTTATTATTATTCAAATCTAAGCTGATTATTAACACAGTGAGAACATATTTAAAAAAGCCTAATGATTTACAAGATGTAAGTTTTTATTCAATATTTTATCAAATGTTCTACAATAAATTATTATTTTTTTTATTAATTTTAGGATTTTGATAGACTCCAAGAATCAGAATCATCTCCACAAATGCTTACAGTATCAAGAACTGGAATGAGAATGCAGGCTTTAGATACTTTTCGGGGGTAAATATATTATAATTTAAATTAAAAAAAATAAAGAAATGCAATAATTGCAGAATTAAATGAATTTATTATATTTAAATCAAATCATTACAATTTTTTTAAAATTCAAATTTTATTATTACTGTTTAGTAACATTTAATATTATTTATTTTAGCATTGCAGTTCTGTTAATGATTTTTGTAAATAACGGAGGTGGAAGATACGTTTTTTTCAATCATGCCGCATGGAATGGTCTGACCGTTGCAGATTTAGTTTTGCCTTGGTAAAATTTTCAAGTCCTTTAAACTTTATTTTTAATTTAGCAATAATTAATCTAAAAACTTTATATTAAAGGTTTGCTTGGACCATGGGCTTTACTATTGTAAATTCAGTACGAGTACACCTTAGATTATCGATTTCTCGTATACGCCTAATAATGAAACAATTACGTCGAGCAGTTACTCTCATAAGCCTTGGATTACTGATCAATTCGCAACATAATTCTTCATTGTTAGAGTTGCGATTTCCTGGTGTTTTACAGCTTTTGGCTATTTCGTATTTTATTTGTGCATTAGTTGAAACATGCTTTGCAAATGCACAAAGAAGTTTTCAATTTGGGCATTTTGTATTTTTACAAGATATTCTAGAAAGGTGGGCTCAGTGGATTGTAGTTTTTGCTATAATGGCAATTCATACCTGTTTAATATTTTTACTACATGTTCCTGGCTGCCCACGTGGTTATATGGGCCCAGGGGGATTTCATCATCACAGTGAATACATTAATTGTACTGCTGGAGTTCCTGGTTATATTGACAGACTTATTTTTGGCAAACACATATATATGAAGAATAAGAATGAGATATATGGACATGTACTTCCACATGATCCAGAAGGTAATTGTTATAATAAAATTTATTAAACGAACTTACATATAAAAGTAATAATTGTTTTAAAAATTTTAATAGTATGTAAAATATTAACATTGTTGAAGGGGCTACAAAATTTATGTAGCTATGACTCACATTATTTTATACAAATTTGTTTAAATTTCAATTAATAAAATAAAAAATAAAATTTTAATTTATATTACATCTGAAAAATATTTAATTAATTAATTTAATCAATTTTTTACCTTAATTTTTAATTTTTTTTTAACAATAAATTGTTATTACATATACTTTAAAATTGTGCCAAAATTTTAATTTGCATATTATCTATATTATTTTACTATTTTCTCTTTCATGTTTTTTTTAAATTATCGTTACAGGTTTGATGAACACTATTTCAGCAGTGCTTATAGTATTTTTAGGAATTCAAGCAGGACGTATTTTTAATACCTATTATCAAGCCAGTGCAAGAATAATTAGATGGCAAGCTTGGTTTATTATTTTGGTAAATTCAATTTATTTTTTAATACTATTGACATGCTTGAATCATGTTAATGCATATTAAAGTAATAAAATTACTTTTTTAGGGTCTAATAGCTGGTATACTGTGCAATTTTAGTAAAGAAGGAGGTGTAATTCCAATTAATAAAAATATGATGTCATTATCATTCATTTTATGTACATCAAGTTTCGCCTTTTTACTATTCTCGATTCTATACTATGTAATTGATCAAAAAAAGTTCTGGGATGGCGCACCGTTCATTTATGCAGGTATAATATATATATTTTCATTTTTATAGCTTAAACATTTCTCGTTAATATTATAAAACTGCATCTATATAAAATCGATATTTTTATAAAAATTAATTTATGTATAGGAGCTAATCCAATATTATTATACGTTGGCCACTACCTGACAACGGATCTATTTCCGTTTTCTTGGAAAATTCCAGGGACTCCAACTCATACATCTGTATTAGCTATGAACTTATGGACAACCACTTTGTGGTCATTCATAGCTTTTTTCTTGTATAGGAAAGATATTTTAATAACTATATAAAATATGCGTTGATAATTATATTCATCCGTGTTACCAAAAAGAGAAGTGCTTCTAGCACAAACAATAAGAGCGTAAGGCTTTCAATTGATTGTGATACTAAACAAATTTGTTTAAAAATAAAAAGTACTGTGTTTGATATATAAGAATTTATACATCAAACAGTTACATAATGTTATAAATAATTATTAATTTTTTTTATAATGTAACAAATTTTAAAGTATTTTATAATGTAACAAATTGTTTTACTTCATAAATTTAATAAAAAAAACTAAAAACTATTTTTATATTATGTATATATTAATAATCTTCATGATAAATAAATATTTTGTATAAAATGCTAAAATAAAATTTTTTTTAATAAATTTTCTTTATACATTTGTCTATTTAATTAATTTTATATGTCCATTTAAGAATATAATACATGTTTTATATGTATCCAATATCTTAACATATATTAAATTAGCTCAAACTTAACAATCATTAATGTGACTAAAAGGAAATAAAATTTAAATTATTTTAAATAATATAACAGTACAATCATCGTTTTTCTTTTTATGTAGGGTATTTTTGCAAATATTGTTAAGTTCAATTTATTAGAAATTTTGTGTTTTAATGATACAAAAAAAAAATTCAAAAATTTATAAAGCACTATAACAAATAGCATTCTCTTTAAAATTTTACTCTAAAATTAAAATGAATTCCACGTGGATTATTGACTCAAAAAGTTTCATAAGGCATACACTCATTTACAAATTATTATATTTCATCATGTTTTGAAAGTTTTTTTTTAATTATCAACGTAATTAATTTACAAATAACTAAATACAAATAATATTAATTCTACTCAAAAATAATTTGATATATAATCTGTTCGTAAAATAATTATGCTTGTATATATACTTATATTTGTATAATGATTAAAAAGTTTAATTAAACGATTTAATCTTAAAGTTATTAGTTTACTACTGTAATTATGGTATAATGATTGATATGAAAATATTGCATTTTTTATCATTCATAGTGCAATAAGTGATACTAGATTTTTAATGACAAAAAAAATTTATTAATAATTATTAAAATATTAAGGAAAAGTACAAAACTTTTAATGTTATAACCTTATACTTATTTACGATAATTAATAAATTTGAAAAATACAATACATCAATAAAGTGTTTATAGAAACTGTAACTGTAATTATTTGTTATTTAACATAATTTAGTTTAGCGATACTAGATTTTGAATTTTTTAAACTCACTAAAAAATGTTATTTATAATACAATAAAGCATAATCGAAAGATTCGTTAACAATAGAACAGTCCGAAAGAACATGAAATTATAAATAATATCACTATAATTTATATTATAATCTTTATTCTTTATCGATAACATTTTTGTACGCAACCGTCATATATTCTATAATTTGTAAATTATTTATAGAAATAGAATTTAATGCTTATATTTTTAATTAATAAAGGCAAATGTTATAATGTTACTATATATAAAATATTTTTATTTAAAAACATTATACTTTCACTGCGGTCTGTGTTCTTTGGTAATCTTAAAATTTAACTTAAAAAAAAATTAAAACGATACACGATCTTGGCAAAATGCTCAAATGTCGCAATAAGATAAGAAAACTGTATTAAGCTATTTTAAACCCGTCTCGCGTAGCTATCGAACCATTGGAGGTCGCAGCACCTGAAACAAAACATGCAAGCTGCAGTAAAAGATTAAGATAATGTCGCTCGGTAAATCCTAGGCAACTTATTGCACATTTTATTTTACAATAATAAGCAAGTGACCGATACGCTTTAAACGGTTGTCACATTAAAAAACAACCTTATGTCAAAGCACAATCATTAATACGATTTCTAGGCACAAGAGCCGTAAAAATTTGTACAAACTTTATCCGGATTATGTACAATAATAGAATTAATTACTAAGCGCCTTTAGCGAAACTCGCAGGTCGCGTATCGTTATATCGTTAATATCGTTATGTTCGCTTTTAAGCTTTGCCCGCGTATGACCCGTGCTCTCTAATTCTCTATAATTTTCGACAATTGACCAAAGCGACATCTATGTGTAATTCTTAAAAATAAATAAACGTTATCTAACCTAACCTACAATTTGTAAACATGTGTGTATACATTACAGCCATTACAGGTACATGATGAATCAACCATTGTTTGATATTACATACTTTTTATTACTGTTATTATAAACAAGATTCGTGTCTGGCATAATCAAAATTGGCACGTGATAATTATTTGAGCTTGCGATTGTTGTTTATAGGAAAAAATAAAAACATTAAGATGGACATAATGGAAATAGACGTGCAAAAGACCTTTGAAATTATAGAACCTGTAGGTGATAGGAATTCTGAAAAAACAACCAATCAAGAATTAACTTGTATGCAAACAGATTTAATAGCCTCTGAACGCGTTCGAAATTCTCAGGAAGAAGAGACTGAAAATCCATTGATATCGGAGGATGAGGATTTGAGGCATTTTGATGTACTAGATGATTTGGAGCGACATACTAATCAAGATGGATCTGATTCAGAGGGTTGCTCGAATGACAGTATTGATTCTGATATACCCGACGATGAGATTGAAGCTATGTTGGAAGAAGGACTGCCAGAGGAATTTAAAGGAAAGCGCTCTGATAAAAGGAATGACATGTTTTATGAAGAAAAAGAAAAGCTAGTCTTAGATGAAATTGGTCATAATCATTTTGATGTTTTGCCAGAAGGTTGGGTACAGGTAATTATTTATTTAAGTTTAATCTAATTAATATTTAGAAATTTATATAAAATAATTCGAGTAGTTCATGTAAGATTTCTTGTATAAAAATATTCTTCAGCAGTTTCAAAGCTTCCTTTTGATTAATTTATTATAAATTTCAAACAAAAAAGTTGTATTATCTTATGATTTTTTTTCTTTTTATTAAACTAAAAATTGAATAAAAAATATTTCAACCAGTTTAACTGTTTAAGTAATTTAATTTTTTTTCAGGTAACTCATAATAGTGGTATGCCATTATATTTACATAAGCAGAGTAGAGTATGTACACTATCAAAACCTTATTTTCTTGGACCAGGTAGTGTAAGAAAACATGAAGTACCTGTAAGTGCTATTCCTTGTTTGCAATATAAAAGAGCATTGAAAGAAGAAGAAGAAGAAAAGCAGAAGGATAAAGAACGAATGCAAGCTTCACAAGCTTGTAGCTTACCAAATGCTAAAATTGAAACAATTCAAGAAAATCGAGCAACACAATCTCTTGATGGTGAACACCTTCGAAATTATTGTCAATCGTTGTTTCGTTTTAAATCTATCAAGGTTATGAGATTTAAGTCTTGGTCACAAAGACGAAAATTTACAAAAAATAAGAAACAACGTAAACAGCTAGAACGCCCAACTTTACCAGATGGTACAAAGTTAATTACATTTCCAGTAGTGAATAACACTAGTTACTCGGGTAATAACTCTACTCAAGAAGAAGAATCGGCAAGTAGACCACCCAAACATTGGATTATGAATCCATCTGGTAAAAGCTATGTATGCATTTTACACGAGTATGTGCAACATGCTTTAAAAAAGCAGCCTACTTACAAATTTAAAGAATTGGAAAATGCTGCTACTCCTTATTCTGCAGTAGTCTGTATCAATGACATGGAATATGGTAGTGGTTTTGGAAGTAGTAAAAAGCAAGCCAAAGCTAATGCAGCAAGAAAAACCTTAGAAATTTTAATACCTCAAATGAGAGATAAAATTTCTGGTGATTCTGCAGCAGATAACTCTTCAAATTCTAGTCAAACGATTAAAGCTTCAAGAGTAAATTCAGATGCAGATCTTTCTTTTTTCGATGAAATTTCTATTACTGATCCAAGAGTTGCCGAATTTTGTACAAAAACAACTGAACCTTTACCACATGCAATATTAATTACATGTTTACAAAGGAACTTCGGTCTTGGTGATATGCATATAAATTATTCTGTCAATACCTTAAAACATCAGCGTAATGAATTCACAATGAGAGTAGGGAAACACGAGGCTACAGTAATATGTCGAAATAAAAAAGATGGTAAACAGCGAGCTGCTCAAGCCATATTGCAACTCTTACATCCTCACATTCATTCTTGGGGTTCATTATTAAGATTATATGGGTCTCGGAGTGTTAAGTCTTTTAAAGAAAAGAAACAATTAGAACAAGAAATCACCCTACTTCAGGGAAAAGCAGCAGTTAATCAACCAAATCATGCAATTTTAGAAAAATTAAGGCAAGAAATGAGGAAATTAGCAAAACAAAGACAAGCAGTAAAACCGATAGGAAAATTTATTCCTCCTGATTTACCTACAGGATCATCATCTAATTTAGATAATGTTGATTTATAATATAGTTATAAAATACTTTATAATTTTAAGAAAATATTTAGATTTTCAAAAGATTGTGCATATACAGCATATTAATGATTAAGAGCATATTAATTTCCAGACAAAATGAAAAAACTTGTGTAAATATTCATTTAAAATTTGATTTTTAATATTATGCAATTTTTTAAGATATAAATCTTTTGCTATTAACTGAACATAATGTTATATTTTATAGTATTAATGTAAATAATGAAATGCTTTAGAAATTTTAATTATTTGAATGAAATGGAGTACTTAATTGACATGTTTTCATAGAAAATGAATATTAAGCATTTAAGAATATGATTTTATTAAAGAGGAGGAAAAAAGTACTAGTGCATTCCTAATTGTAAAATACACGTTTTAACAGACAAGGTCAATAAAACAATTTTAGTAATTATCAATTCTTAGATAAAATTTTAATAGAAAGTTAATTCAAATTATAGCACAAGTTGCTTTTTTATGTAAATAAACTAATATTTTAGACATCGAAGTTTGAGGTTAAATTAAAAGTAAGAGTATTAAAAGCAATTTTATTGAATTCACAAAAATGCTCACCTATTGATCTAATGCACAATTTATGATTGGTATGGATCAAATTGTTTAAGGCCAATTCGTCCACTGGTAGGCGCATTTTTTTAAAGAGGTGACAAGCCCTACAATATAAATATTTTTATGGAACTCGATTAAAATCATGTATAAGCAATGTAACTTATAGCTTTAAAGAAAAATTAGAAAATAATGTCTATCGAGGATATCTTTTAATTATAACAATCGACGTAGCATACATATAAACTAAATTACGTCGTTAAATTATATTATAACGATATTGGACTACAGATATATATTATTATTGTACGAGATGGGCCACAATGTTGATAAATATTTTCAAACAATATTCGTAAGGAAAATGTGAAAACATATCCTAAGAACCTTCTAATTAATAATATAAAAGCGCCCTCGCGCGACTCTCAAAATCCTTGATCGGTTATTACTGCAATGTTTTTTGGCAAAAGGCAAAATAATATGCGAACGTTGGAAATCGGCAAAATTAATTATCTTTGAGAGGAAGAAAAAAGACAACGCTTTAGAAATGTATAAGCAGCGCATGGTGACTTCCATTTTACGCCGCAAGTAAAAATTGCATTGCTTCTGTAACAAGAAGAAGAAAAGAAACAAGTGTCGGTCGAGCCGCTACTCTTCTACGCTGCCTAATCTTCTTTGAAGTAAACGTGTTTTACCGCCTGTTGGGCTCCCCTTGACGCGGAGTTCGCGCGGGTACAGCAACGTTTCTCGATCCCGTATTGCGACTCTACGGCGAGGGATGATTTTTCTATTCGGTTGAAAACTTTGGCCGATTTTATGCTCACGCGAATAAAAAGTAAAATTAACCGCCGAATTCGTATGCTTTGATCAATTATGAATCGACCGACCAAATGATGTATCGAATTGCTTGATCACATTGTGGATTACTTTGTTCGTTCGACGAAATATTCAATTGATTATCTAATCATAAGCTAAGAAAGTACGTCGAAAAAGTTGTGGAATCAAACGAGTTGAAAGCCTTACATCTTGCACTGCTTTTTTGTAATATGTTACTTGTCGGGGGGAAAATCAAATAACTATTTTATAACGATGGCTTTTCATTTCCATCTTGAGTTGTCTTACATTTCGCAATAGTTATAAGTCGTAATATAATTATTAAAGCTTTTCAAATATTCAAATTTAAATCAAATACATTTCGGTCGTCAAGGATATAAATCTTTCAAACGGCCATAGTTACTACAATGAAGTTGAGAAACTCACCAACATTAAACACATACGTGTAATAGCAAACACAATTTTTTAAATGCCTGTTGCGAGATGAAAAAATTTGTCGGCTTGAATTCAAAACGTAAAAGCTTCAACCTCAAAGATTTAAAGAATACTAACATTAATAACGTCCAATCAGTAAACTTGTCATGAATTTATATTTTTGTATTGCTATTATATAAATAACTGGCTTTATCGAATACAGTGGCCCACCCTAATCTTCTGATAGTTCTGATATGAATGTTTCTTATTATATTTAAGGTTTACTGTACCTTGCTAAAATAAATATAAGAAAATTAGAAGTATAACTTATTAAGTTTAAATTTTAGCTTTTATAACATGCAAATGCAACGCTTAGAGGATGAGTTCTCGACCAAGTGCAATGAGACATGCGCAAAAACTTACCCCGTAAACTTATTTAATTTATTGACTGCCTAAAATTATTAATTAACATCGCTCGTTTACAATAGTTATAAATTTTGCATTTGCACTTTTTTGTAACTACTATTCTTTTTTTGATGATGCTGAAACATTCCTACAAACTTTCAATTTATTTTGTTATTTAACATCTTATTAGCCAAATTATCTTTACTACGACAGTCATTAAAACGTTTTTACCGCTTTTTCTTTGTTACCCATATTAATAAACAGTATTAATACAAGTCAATTGCATTAATAATTAAATTTTAATTAATTAAATTTATAATGGGAAAATTTTTCAATTTATTATATTGAAATTATAAAAGTCGTAAAATCTTTTCTTACAAATTTTATTCAGTAAAGTAATTTAAATTGGAGCTTTCGGAATCTTAAATGGCAAAAATACTTTTATGTTGTCATTTTTCATTTTTTAAATATGATTTAACAATTATTACAATAATTATTTATAATTATACGTACGTATCCCGAATAAATTTAATGGAATTAAACTATAAAAATATGCAAACGCCTTTCACAATAAACTTTATTAAAGATTTTACATTATTAATTTAAAATGTAGAAAGCACATATTAGAAATTTATCGTACATCACAAAAAATTGTAATTTAATACATCATTGCTATTAGTTGTAAATGAGTTTCTATTTATGAAGATATTCATAAGTTTCAAAAAAAGTACTGTTGAAGATTTTTATAATTTTTTAATTAAAAAAAATTAACAATAAATGATGTCAAATTTAATTAAAAAAAAAGTGTTAATTATTTTATTTTATTAACAAATATTAAATAGTGCACTTTGTAAAAATCATGAAATAAAGTGTGACTTTTATAAAAATGCATACAAAGTGTAGCTTGTTTGTAGCTATAAATAATTTTTAAAAAATTAACCAAATTAATTTAATTTAATTTTAATACAATTATATGAATTATTTGATTCTTGTATTTCCATTCGGTAAATAAATTATATAGATATATTAATATTATAAGACGTTCGTTTATTTATTAATAAAAAACTTGAAATTTTAACATTAACGTAAAAACATCTGTTGGTTAATATACAACGTACACCTTGTGAACTTAGTAGAAAAAAATTTCCATGCATTCTTTCACTTAATTAAAATTTAATAAATGTTTTTACTTTTTTATCTGACTGTACGCATTAGAAGTAAAAATTTCAATTGCGTGAATTATGCTAATTAAGTATATTATTTGTTCATAAAAACTTCATAACAACTGATTTCTTATTTACATTTAAAATGTAAATTTTTCTCTCTCGATTTTTTTGTAAGCCATGGATACTACTTGTATAATTCGGACATATTTTCTCGATTGTACACCTTTCTTCGAATGGTTTACTAAACCGGTAAAAGTTCAAATCTGTAGTGTATAATAAACGTTCAGGAACTTTTTCTCTAAAACAGGTACACTTCGCTCAGTCCCAACAGTATGGTTATTCAAAATTTGCATAAAATATCATCGAGTCTAATACTAAGTATTCACTTTTACAAAACCTAACTAATTAATTAATTTTAACAGGAGAATAATCTACCCATACCACATCAAATGCATCTATAAACACTTCGCGATAATGTCGGCAAGCATGAGTTCAATTACAAAATATATGCAAGAATCATTAGGTTTACGATATTCATCGATATGTATGTGCAGCTTATTCAGAAAAGCAGATGTCGTTCGCAATTTTTGGAGCACAATAAGCATAAACTTCTGCGGTTAACGGCAAGCTTTTACTGCCCTGATGTGTAAAGGCAAATGTTAAAAAAAAAAAAAAATACCGCGTATTAAAAATTGCACAGGCTAAAACTCCTATAATAAATAGTTAGCTTTATTATATAAAGAAATAAATATTAAATCCTTCTAAACAATAGTAAAATATTCGATTTTATTTGTTATACAAGAATTATAAGTTTTTGAATTTTTTTTTTATTTTTTGTAAATCTACAAGTAAGCAACATTTTTTTTGTAAAAGTATAATTACATATAAATATTTAATCTACAAATACTGAATAGTTCAAATTAAATATTAAGAAACTGTTTTTAAGTATTCTACCTTCATATAAGTAAACGTTGACACTGCAAGTACTTTGATTCATTCTTAAAATTTACATAATTTTTTTAAGTTTATATACCTAATATTAATAAATTATGTTCTCAAATATACTTTAAACTGAGAATAAAGTCTAAATTTTCATATTTCATAGATGAATAATGACGTAATTTAATAAATTAATTATATAGGCACGCGGCTATAAGCTATGTGATTATTCGTACAGGTGCCGTAAATAATACAAATGACTGAAGAGAGAATGGCAAATCCTAACAAAAACAAATAAAGCCAAAGTTGATAAAATCTATCTGGCAACCATAATATTGTAAAATCTAAGGTTTTTTCTTGAGTATCTGAAAGATAAAAGATTACCTTTTATAAGATGTTTTACGTGTCCTTAATTTTATCAAACTTTACATTTTTTATTTTAAATTTATTATAAATTTATAATAATTTTAAGAACAAAAGTTAATTTGGCGAAATGAAATCTATTTAAAATAATTATTACTAGATTATTATTAGTACTCTACTAACTACTACTCTAATAATTATTAGGGAAAATGTATTTTACCAATGTATGCCAATCCAAAACCCATGTTTGGCGTTCCCATTCTGTAAGAGCACGTCGGTATCTGTAATTCATGTATATCACCCATGTCAAGTCTTAATTGGTAGAGTGGAGTTTCATGAGGTGGAAGGATCCATATTTCACTTAGTTGATCTGTTGCTGTATCCAGGCTTATGTGCATGGCTTTATGTTCATGTGCAGTGAAAATTATTTGAGGAGATAGTTCTTTAAGAACCTGAAATAGAAAATCATTCAATATTCAAAAAATTTTTTTTTGAATAAATTAATTATTAATAAAATTCTTACATACATTTTGTACAAATGTTCCTGGCATGAATAGTAAAGGCATATGACTAAGTACAATATTTGTGGTATTTCTTTCAGCATAATCATTTAAAAATGCATCCTTTGGAGCAGTCGGAATTGACCGTGTTAATCTATTTACCTGGTTAAAAAATAAATATAAAAATTAGGTACATTTTCTTACGATATTTTCCATTTGATATATTTCTCATACCTTAAAAAATGTTGCACTACTATAAACTAAAGTATCTGGTTGAGTGTATGCAAAATTAAATCTGTCATGAAAATGAGATGAAACCATGTCTTCTTCTCCTCCAATATCATTATCTCCAGGTAAATAAATTTTCTAAAATTATTAAACTTGAATTATTATGAAGAGTTGAAAAGAATTAAATAATGTTTTACTCTTACCATAATATCTTCAGAGGTATCAAAAATATTGTGCAACCTTCTTTTATATTTTTCAAAATCTTCTGCAGAAGCAATATGTCCTTCATCCATTAAGTCACCCAAAAAAACAATGGCATTAGGTTGAGTATGACTGACTGCTCTTGAAAAAGTTTTCCTTAAGTATCTGCAATGAAAGTTCAATCAAATTTTGATAAAAAAATAAAACAAATCAAATTTGCATATTATAAATCTCTAGTTTTAATTTTGATATTTAAGACCAATTTATTTACATGTATTTCACAAAAAAGCTTTCAAGTGCAATAAATGTACTTTTTGTGTGTTTTATGTATTTGGTTTTGATCAATGAAATAATCATTAATTACTCATACCTATCACTGTCCCACATAGCCCAAGTTGAACCTTTATAATTTTCATTTTGATGACCAAGTATCTGTGGATCAGCTATAAGTAACACGATAACGCAATCTGTACATCTACGCACAGACCATTTAAATACTTGGATTTCATAAGCAAGAAATTCATTGTATAACAGAGTAATTCCTAGCATAAGCCCAAGAAAGTAAACCTTGTGCCTTGTTCTAAAAAAAAAAAAAATTCGATGAGAATAAAATAATCATGCAATCAATTGAGATTAATCTTGTTGTTATTAATTAATTTAATGGATAAACACGAAGACAAGTAAAAATATTAAACATGATTAGTAAAAATTTATTTCTAAAATTTGCTTGAAACTTTTATTATGAGTCGTTTCGAATAATAAATGTTTTAAAAATAGAGGTACATTGATTTATTTACAGTAAAAGGAATTTAGAATTACGTATTTCTAGTAGAAGGGAGACAACAGGAAAATTTTAATGAAATTAAAAAACAGCTATCATATATACATGGTATATATAAGCCGAAACATTTTTAGTTGTATTCAAATTTGATTCATTAAGTATTTAAAGAGGCTTAATTAAGGTTAATTGCGTAAGCGAAGAAATAAAATATGCGAAAAGTACTTACCTATTTCGACGTATCATTTTATAAACTTCTTCTCGAACGCATTGATTTCGCGCTAAGATGCGTAAAATTTCGCATAATCATATAAAAATAAACTTTCATTTATTATTTTATGGTACACTTCATGCTAAGAATATGCATTATTTGGCAATGTAGAATGTATATTGTAGAGTTGTAGTAGTATAGTAGCTAGTAATACAGAAAACAGCTGATTAGCTTTTGTTTTTTTAAAATACTTGCAGTCTGGTATTTTAAAATAATATTTCTTGAATTATTTTTTTTGCATGAAATACGGGTTATTTTATGTATCAAGTAGCTTAAATTTTATGCATCACAATAGAGGCAGATTAAAATAATTTTGAAACTGTCAATAAGTACGTCAAAGTGGCGTAAACTCCCGAAAGCTTTTAGATTCAAATGAGTTCGACCATTTTTAGAAAGAGTCAATTTAGTTTCATTTCGTAGTGTACTCTATTTGCTACAGCTTTGTCTTTTATAAACCTGATTTTAATTATGTTTAAGATTTTCTAAATAATCCTTATTAAATATTTAATTTATAAAATATTATATATAATATAATATATATATATATATATATTTTTTAAAATCAATATATGTGATACATGCTGATATCATATCTAAATATGAAAACACCAAACATGTATGTTTGTTTATATTATAATTATTATATATTTTATAAGATACAGAGTATGAACTAATATCTAATATCAAACGTAGTTTAAATAAAATGTAATATCATATGATAATATTTACATAATTGGTATAATAAAAATACAGCACCGTATTAAAAAAAATTTATTTAGTTTTATCTATCTTTTAAGGTACAATGCGTATATATTATCTAATACAAATGTAAAAAATAAAAACAAAAATTCAGCAAAAAATGTGCATTGTAACCAAAGTAATTTTTCCATAAACAGGAAAAATTATGGTAAACTCTTGCCTGAGCTCATAATTAATAAAATCGGTGAAAGCTTTAAAATAAATAGTTATGCATAATAACATTTATCAATTTATAATAAGGTCTATATTATTTATGATTTTCATAGTTATGTAAATGATGAAGGTTTTTTAGATAGAAATAACAGATATCGGTGATATATACTTTTCAGGATACAGAAGGGTAACAATATTTAAATATAGGATAGCCAAAAATATTTTGATGCAATAAACAATTAAGAGTTTCACGTTATTTGTAAAATACTGTTTAGTGTTTACGACTTTACAGTAACTTTAACTAACTGTTAACATTTCGGTTTATTTTATAATCATAAAAAGTTAAATATTTTCCATTTTATTGTCTAAATTTTTTGCACATCTAACTAATAAAATTATTAAATATTTCGTTCTCACCTGATTATCAATAATGATATCGGTATAATACGTTGGAAAATAATTACTTAGAAGTATTAAGATAATAAAAATATGCTTTAAAGATAACCCAAGCAGATTATAAGTAGAAAATTTATGATCTATAAATTAAACCAGTAACATAATCATCAAATTAAGAAAGTTTACACTTGCACTCTGTAATTAAATCCCTTTAATTAAAATAGTTTCGCTTGAACAGTAGGTTTGTAATGGATTGTAGAGAAGTAAAATAATGAGGTGTTATTTTATATGAAAATTACATTTATATATTCATGAATAGATCAAAATTTAAATAAAATTAAAAATAAATGTATGACAATAACAATTAAATTTATAAATACATGCAAATTGTTGAACTTGAATTTTTTTAAAGTGGATAAAATGTTTTAAATCAACAGATTATATTGTAATAAAATATATTCAATTTTAATAAATAATCGAGCAGAGCCAATGCTCTACAGTAGAACCTCTACTCGTTCTTTTTAAATCTGGGTGTTTTTAATATTTATAATTTTATTCCGATAACTACATTTGATTTATTCTCAATACAAATTTTATGAGCATATTAGCTATCATTTTTTTCTTCTTCTTATTATTATTCTTATTAAATTTTATGAGCATTCGCCGAGTAGTACGAGTTCTTTATATTCAAATAAGCGGCAGCCGTGTGGGTTATTAAACTTGTATTGTAGAATTACAGAGTTGCACTTTTACATTTTGATATTTTTTCATCGTGATGCAACAACCATGTACAACATCACGTAAGTAAATAAGCTTCGCTAAATGTCCAATCTCTTTTTGCCTTAATTCACTTGAATTAAACAAATTTGAATCAAGACATTTAAATTTTAAGGTAACATTTAATTTTTATTATCTTAGTTTAAAAGATTTCTTTACTAAAAGCTCATCCATTTGCATGTTTTATACAAAGCGTAAAATTTTGTATTTCTACTTGCTTCTATAATCATGTATTACTCAATGAATATTTAACAGTTTTATATCTTTTATAGCTTTAGTTTGATATCATGTGCAATTTCATACCTGAAATAGAATTCATTTAATGCATTGTGCGATTGACCATCGGTATTAATTGCATTCATGAATCGAATCAAGCTTGTTTACTTTTTTAACGGATAAACAATTGATTAAAAAACTGTTTTTCACTTAAATATTCCATTGGACATATATAAAGTAAAAAAAGTGAAAAAATGAAATAAACAAAGTAAGCGCTAGGTGTTATCGTAGTAAACGTAAAACGATTTTACGATAATTTGTTATTGTTGAAAGGCTAATTTACTTTTTATGCGTGCGCATGCACAATTGCACATCAACGCGTGCCTATACATGACCTACGATAAATATATATATATATATATATATATATATATATAATAGCTATTAATAATAATACATGTGCATAAAGTTGTGTGCGCGAGTGCGAGCGTGTGTTCGTCGCGTTCGTACGTGAGCGCATTTCACATTCGAGTCAGTGTATAAGTGCCAGAATCCGATTATTATCAAATACTGCACGGCATTTCACACCGAGATACATTTTCCGTACCAAAGCAAAAAAAAAAAAAAGAAAAAAAAGAGAATCGAAAAGCAGAAGAGGAATTTGATAAATATTTAGAAATATCGTAGGTCTCGGCCGCCCAGAGGAGCCGAGGTTGGCAGGCGCGTATCGCGAGACTCATATAAGGTCTAAGATTCGCACCTAAGCCGCCGTAGTGCTGAAGCCCCGAATGGAGAGGAGCGAGTCGTACGGAGGCAATCGCGAAATCAGGTGTCTATGCTCGGATCGAGCTCACGAGTTGTGACGTGAATCACAGCTGTGAGTCACAACCTCACGGCGCCTCCAGCGAATTATGGCTTGCCAGCATTGAACTTGGTGGTTTTTTTCAAATCGCACCGAAGCAGTCGACAGCCGATATCATTGGACGCAAAGAGTTATATATCTTTGAATGCGGCCGAGGCGCGTATCTACGATGTACGACTAGCGAACAGGCGACGAGTGCACTTATCGCAATTCTATATCTGGTCATTCTGCTGGTTATCTCGAGATCCCCGACGACCCTGAGTGGAGAAATGTTGAATCGCGATGGTGGCGCGTCACTGCGAGTCTAATGGCAAATAACGCGATGAGAAACTCGGCGGATTCGGGGCCTCGGGAAATCTGGAGAATCTCGATACTCTTATCAGTACCCTCGGCACGATATTAATTATTAACACTGTTCGATGAGAATGAAGAATCGGATAATGATTTGCACACTCGTCTGAGGCCAAGCTACAATAGAAAATGCACAAAGTATTAACGAAATGCTTCGGACTCTGTGCTGGACACATCGGCGCTTAGCCACGGGCCGTCGTTGCTGCATCGATGTTTGAAAAGCAGGAAAACGAGGGTGATTCGAGGGAGGATAAATGATCAGGGAAGATTTTTCGATTGATGTTTAAGAGACTCTTTTTCAAGTAAGAAATTATTTAAGTTGACATTTCCCTCAATACTCCAATTTTATTTGCAAAACTCCTCTACATTTTACGCGAACGGCCCTGTACATTCGTCTCGAACCATTGGTTTGATTTTTCGTATTTGTTTCACGTGCAAGCTAATAACTTTAACGAAGTAAACTACTTTCTTATACATGCATGGATCACACCAATTAAATTTATTTTTAAGTAATTCAAACGACTAATCAACGGATAGTTCATTACAAATAAGAATAAAATTTAATTACAATCAGCACTTTCAATTTCATTATTTACAAATTGAATTTCCCTTGATTTAAACTATATCAGTACATCTGTACATTAAAAAAAATATAATATAATAATTAACAGAAATATAATTTTATAATTTAAAGCTTAAGTCTTTAAAACTTTTGTATTGGTATATTTTTTTTTTTTTTTTTAAATAAATTGATATTTCAGTTTTTGGTAGCTGTCTGAAAATTAGTAGAAAATTAGAAATATGTAATAATTATTCAAAATTTACTTATTGATTTATTAAAATTTATTGATATTTATACTATTATCGTATTTGATCATTTTAATCACAAAAATCAATTTTAATAATTGTATTTGTGTACTTCCTAATTATAATATTTCCTTTTAATCGGATAAGTTGAAAGTATTGCATAAGATTCATAATTAAGTTCTAAGATTTTAAGAAATAATTTTTTGCTTTGTACATTTTAATTATCATATAGTTCAAGAGATTTAAAAATTGACAAACTTAATAATATAAATTGAATTTAATAATTTGATAATTTAATTTTATAATTTAATAATTTAATTTTATAATTTAATTTTATAATTTAATAATTTAATTTAATAATTTAATTTTAACTAATTTTTAATAATTTTATATAAAACATGAACTTTAATATGATACTTAAAACTTCAATCATAAAATAAAATGTTTTTAATCACTACCATGGTTTTCTTTATTTTATTTCAGAAATTTAAAATGATAGAAGCTGGTATAAGTGAAAATAAAACAGAATCTGATATGAATTCTAGAAGAATTAATATTTCACAAATTAGTTAACCAAATGAGAATCTTATAACAAATTGGCATGGACCCCAACATTCTAGTACCACAATGCCTTTAGGTTTCAATTTTGATTCCATGGAACATTCTAGGAGAATTATAGCAAACAACCTTTCTTCAACCATTGAAGAAATTAGTCCCATCATAAATTTGTCTGTAAGTATATTACAGCTAAAAAATTTTATATCATTCCTTTTTAAACTCATACTATTTTTGTAACATATATTTTAGAATATTAAGCTTATTGAAGATTTTTAGATTTAAAACAACTTTTAACGATAATATTATAAAAATAGATAAAAAATAGATCGATAGCAAATTTAAAAATAATAATAAATTGTTTAATATTTACATAAAAACATTATAATAGGCATTTATCTTAAAAATATATATAATTAAAATATCGTTTTTAATATTATTAATATTAAGATAATGGTGTAATAATAGTATAATATAATTGCTACTCCATTGAAAATAAAAATAATCTGATAAAACAAAATACATCGCATAAATACTTTTTGCATTATAGATCATTTTTATACAATAAAATCAATCAATATTTGTGAAAATACTCAATGGAAAATCTTGAGGTATAAAAGAATTAAAGAAATTTAATAAAAGTAATTTTATTACAAAAATAGTCATATTGGATTAAAAAAATAAGACAAAAACTAAAAAATTTACAATTAATATGTACTATAAATAATTTTTATTATATTTTACAAAGAAATACACTGAATTGACTTCAAGTTGAATGTATTATCATTGTGAATTTGTCATCAATTTTATAATTTAAATTAAAGTTTAATGAAAAATTTTATTTAAAGAAATATTATAATAATTGGAATTAGTAAATTTACAATAAATCACATTAATTGAGGTGATTAATTTTGCTTTAGTGTTGAGTTTGAAGATGCCTGGTAAATATTCATCATCAGGTGGCAATAGGTGTTCAACAGAACGATGATATGATTACAATTCTTGTGAAGCAAATAATAAATCTAAGGTATATTTCTATTTTTGATAGGAATAATAAAATTAAAATGTGAAGTTAATAGTGTTTTTATAAACTTTTTAAGAGATTCAAATATTATTAGATATATCAATTTTTTATATTTTTTTTTCAACTTATTTAAAACAAAATTTTTTTTAATTTTTGATAATGTTTTGACCTGCCTTATATAAAAATATTGTATAGAATGTTACCACGACTATTTATAAGCTATAGATTTGGATACGATATGCTCTGATATTACATTTTTAATAAATACACATTTTCTTTAAGTATAAGCAAGCACATTAATTAGCAGTAAATGCATTTTGTATTTGTAAATTTTTTATTTTTTAAATAAAATTATCTATTGATCTATTAATATTTTTAATTAACCTTACAAATGCTGACTCAAAAAACAATTTAATATTAAATACCTCCAGATTTCTTGTATCTGAATTTATTGCCAATATTAGAACTTAATTATTACTTTACGTCCATTAATTAATATAAGGAGACTCGTTAAAAAAAAATTGTATTAATAATTTAATTAATACGAAGAAGTATCTATATAAAATTTAAAACAAAAAAATGTAATAAACATAACAAAATAATGAATTGAAAAAAATTAATCAAAGTGATGATAGCAAAGGTATATTGCGTAAATCATTAACGATAAGTAAAACAAAGTTGAAGAATTTTCTTGTACACTATGGTTTCGTTATTTTAGCCGCAATCGTATAATAAGAACCTTTTTATTTATAATAAAGATATTTTTCACATGATCATTGTGTTTCACTTTCATAAATATAATTTTGAATAAATTGAACTATTATTTTCTTACTTTGATAATAATATTTCCAAATTCATGTTAACGTTTTTCAGCGACCAGCCTTATCTTTACGAGAATGGTTTAATCCAAACCACCAACGACTTCAAACTCGAAATCCGATAAATGAGAATTCCGATAGTATTGTTATAAATATTGATAATGAACCATTAAATCTGACTGTTGAAACAGTTCAAGCTTCAAACGATAATCACCAGCATCACACATATACGGATAATTTTGTTAGTAATATTCGAGAATCAACTAATTCAGGAAATCATAATAATAATACCACTACCAATAGTAGTAATATTAACAATAATGTTATTGCTACTAATACTAATAGTAACAGTAGTATAAATAATAATAATAACACCAATAATAACAATAATCATTCGGAAGTAAATCAAGCCCAAAACGTGACTGTTAGTGCCGAAACACGAGCAATTCATAAATGCTTTGAAAATTATTTTACATTTCTTACGATATTGTTTTTTAAATGTAAGTATTACATGCTTATCGTTATTTGAATTATGTTTTATCTATAACAAAAAATGATTTTATTACAGTTGTATATGATAATGGGGCTGAAATTCTTAATTTCGTTTTGTTAGTTGTGACATTTATTCAGGCCAACAATGACTTAAAAAGAGAAATATTAAAACAGCAAAATCGCAATCTCTTATTTCTACTTGGAATTCTTTGTTACATAATTGGCTGTTTTGTTTTTATAAATTTTGTTGTTAAAGAGCCGATTTTCTTTTCATATTCGCCACCCCTTACAATTTCACAACTCTTGTGGACTGTAGCAGTGACAGATTACGTTTTAAAGCTTATTACTGTCAGTGTTAAGGTCTTATTAACAACTTTACCAGTGAGAATAGTTGCTTTTCAAAAAAGGGTAAGTTATCAATATTTCATAGCCACTGCTATTTTAATAACTCTTAATAATGTCATGTGTGTAATATAATAATATAATGTCCTATACTAATGTAAATATTATTATAGGGAAAATATTATTTAATGGTGGAAGCAGCATCACAACTTTTCTGCTGTGCTGCACCTCTCAAACCTTGGTTGCAGTACCTATACATGATTTATGTAGGTCCTGATAAAATACTTGGCATTGTCCTTTCTACAATTTATGCAGCACAGAAAGGTGGTGATATAATTTCACACATAAAATTTTTTTTTGAAGCTGTTTTGAAAGTGCTTCATAATGTGGTATGTAATACTTCAATTGCTTATGAAATATTTATTAAATATCAATACTTTAAGTAGATGTACATTTACGAAATGTTTAATTGAATCAATGTTCAATGCCACTAAATTCCATAGTATTTATGAATAAATTTTAACATAAGTTAATAATTATTATTTCATTAGGATTAAAATCTGTACTTGTTAGATTTATACTTATTTTTTTCATAAAATCTAAAAACATAATAATTGATTAGTATTATTTTGATACATTATTTCTTATCATTAATAGTTATAGGAAGAATAGGTAGGATTTAGAACTAATAAATAAATTTAGCAACTATTATGAAGCCTTCATCATTATAATATTTCGTAATTTCAATAGTTTTCTAACATTTTATTTTGGAAAAACATCTTTTGATCGTAAAAATACAGAAAATGTGTTTAAATTTTGTTTTGTAATTTGTGAACACAAATTTGAAGTAATTTTGAGTAAATTATACATTATTGATCATTCTCATTAATTATTATGAATGCAGCAAAAACAATGCATTAGAACAGTACATTAGAAATAAATACGCGTATAGTTCTAATATTATTTTTGTATACTATGCTGAATTTCATTGATTATAAACATAATGAACATTAAAAGTAATTTATAATCTATAATTTATTTAATTATTAAGTTTGGCCTAACATTTAATTTAATAATTGTAATCTTACATCAGAATAAATAATTCCGCATAAGATAAAAATCTATTGATGTTATAATTATTTTCAATTTATTCGGTCGGATAAAAAACGCAATTTGATTTTATATTGACATACGAAGATCTGGTATTGAGTAAAATTGACGCTCTGCTCAAGCTAAAGCTTAAGCTTTAATTATAAGCTATTAGCTTATACATATTTTCTTTTTCCTTGATATAATTTTTTTTTAATGTGTAATTTTCTATTTATTCGCAAATAATCAATACATAATGTACCACACAACTTAAGGGGGTTGTTATAATATATAACTCTATACTTCATTTGATGGTTGAAGTATTAAATAATGAATTTTCGAAATTAGGATGCATTTGTGACTATGTTCAAATATAAATCTGAAAGTAGAAGAGTGTAAAATAAGACTGTAAAATATCGGTTTCGTACAAAATTCTTTCACAAACTTTTTATCAGAGTAATTATTAAATGGTTGCAAAAAACAATTTATCTATCGTTCATATGTAAGTATGCACTGAAATATTAATTAAAAAATCGATTGAAAATGTCATTAAATAATTTTTAGTACGCATAGCGTTACTTCTTAAAATACTTTTAATCCTCCGTGTTTCCAAAATTCATTTTTGGGAAAAGATAATTTAAAATTTTGTCTGTTGAATATTAATAGATTTACACTTTTCACTTTCCTGGTTATAAGATCCCCCTTAAGGGAACAATTATTCTCGTGAAAACGCAACACTGCGGAAAAATCAGTTCCCCAGATCTTTTGGGAATAAACTCAAACATTTTATTTATAAATCAATAGCTAATATTAGCATTAGCTATGGTTAAATTCCTGTTCAATGTACGCTATTAAAGTGTCGACTTGTTTAACCATTGAAACATCTATCGGAATGAATTCTCTCCGTTTGGTCAAAGTTAAAAATACAATTCGATACGTTGATATTGGAAAGAAAAATGCTCATATTATGTTTCAGAGCTTAGGCGTATCGCCCTCAAAGGAGCAAATCATTGCCTCGGGCGGTATATGTGCCATTTGTCACGAGGAGTACTCGAAGCCCGTCAGTCTTCACTGCAAACATATCTTCTGCGAGAATTGCGTTACAACTTGGTTGGATCGTGAGAGGTCCTGCCCCTTGTGTCGTGCATTCATAACAGACGATCCCATTTACAGGGACGGCCATACAACGTACTTCGTTAGACTGTATTAGATGTAGCTACCGATTATTCTTTTTATTTTATTTGTTTTGTTTTATATATCAGAATGCTAAATTCAGAATTACGACGCTATACAAAATGCATATGTATACGTACATACATATTTATATATATAAACTCGGAATTTTTAAGAGAAACTGGAAAATAATAGAATTTTATATTCCTCGATGGGAAGCAGAAATTTTAATTTTATGATAAACTTATCGGCGTGCGCGAGGCACAGATTGTAACAAATTGTAAATTATTGTTTTTAGTAATTTCTCCAATGCTGAATGCTAGCATATTCTGAAGGTAAAAATACGTAACATTCAATGATTTTATTTTAAGTGAGCATCAGTGGTGAAAAAGACTACCTTTAGCATCAAGTTTTTCTTTTTTTTTTTATATTTTACTTTTTACTGTTATAAAATTATATTCCTTAAGAAAGGTTTTTATAAATATAACGCATATTGTATTTGGATAATACTAGTACAGAAAAATTACGATGTTAAATTAAAAGTTGAATTTTAACTATGTAACATAAACTACCTAAAAACTTGATTGTACTTTTAATTTCACTTTAATGGTAATCAATGAAAAAAAACTATTATGCAATTTGTACAAAATTATGGTATTAGTTCATGGTATTTAATGGTATTAGTTCATTGTTGTTTTTTTTCATTTAAGAGTATTTAAAAGTAATATCTACGTTATAATGCACTTTGAAAAATTCTAGTATTTAATCATGATTTATTAGACAACTAATGTTAAGAAAGTACTTATTTTCGTTCGACCAGTAAGTTTTTAAATTTTGTAAATTATTTTTGATTTGAGAAACTTATTGTAAAACAAATCTTGTATAATATTTTTACATAGCTAATAAAACGATATCTTAAAAACTTTTTATTAACATCGTTAAATATGTTGATTTTACCCTATGCATCCTCAAATTGTACCAATGAAGTATATATTTTAAGTAATTACAAGAATGAAATGAATAATACTTTTAACTGTGTACTATTAAAACATTATTGTTTTCATTAGTCAAGGCCTGCAGATATAAAATAATATATATTTACTTTAAAACCCAAGTTACTTTATGTATGAATTGTGTAAAACCAATAACCTTGTTAATAACTTTTTTTAATCAAATGAATAATACTAAATTTTTTTATGTAGGGTGTTTTTAAAAGAAATTCATGTTTATACAGTAATATTACTTTACTCTATTCAGACAAGAATCGAAGACTTAATTGTCTCAATATATGACAATAAACTGTGCAATTTAAGAAAAATAGTTTTAGATGGCCATTGGGATTATAAGATTGGTATCTTCACTTTTTCCTTAATTGTGACTGAAAGTACTCTCCATCACTTCTAGTTGCTTGATTATTAATTTGCTTATGACGTTCTCGACTCACAATTTCTTCTATAACTTCACCATCACCCTTAATTAGTCTATAACAAAAAAGAAAAACAGGGTCTCAATTTTTTCAGCTTATAAATTATATGTATATTATTAACAACGATATAAATTGCAATTATTAATTTTACTTATAATAAATACATATTTTCATAAACATAATATTACATAAACATTCAATAAATTAATTACAATAATATTCATTGTAATATGCAAAATATAATGACATTGTAGTAATCATAAAAAAATAATTGAACGAAGCATATATAAATTGTAAATTAAAAATAATAATAAGCATTTTGAAAATAATTATCAAAATTAATTATTCACGCACATTTAAATGACTACATTATGTGTGTGAATGCGAAGTATAAACAAATTTCCACGCTATTGTTCTTTGCAAAACCTACTTCATTTAAAACTTATTCTACTAGCAGGCTTACATAAAATATTAATCGTTAAATAAAAATGTTCACAATGTGGAATATAAGATGCGTCAAGAGTATCAATCATTGTTAATCATTTTAATTTTATTACTGCAATAATTTTTTTGATTTAAACAAAATCTAGTATTGTTACATAAATTATCAGTAAACTTATAATTATTAGATAAAATTTTTCTTACCTGTGTCTTCCTGATTCTTCGTCATACACTCTTCTAACAACGTTTTGTCGTTTTTCCCATTCTTTTTTAGACATTGGAGCCATAGCTTTTGCTCTGATTGACTGTTCTAGTGAAATATCACTAAGTAATCGATCTTGATCACTTTCTATTTTAGTAGAAAGCTTTTTCTCATCACCCACAGAATTCTTTACTTTTTTAGAAAGTTTTTTCTTCATTTTTTTCTTCTTTTTCTTCTTGCGTTTCTTCTCCTTCTTTTTTAATTTTTTTGCCAGTTTCTTTTTTTTCTTTTTCTTCTTTTCATCATCAGAGCTACTACTGCTACTGCTTGATTCGTCGCTAGTATCATTAGAATCAGTAGAATCACTATCAGAACTTGAGGATGAAGCAGAGGATGTAGAAGATGATGAAGATGATCGCGATTTCTTCTTCTTCTTTTTCTTTTCAGGAATAATTTTTTGTACTTCTACTTCTGATACATCAACTCTTTCTTCTTCAATTGGATTTTGTTCTGGGGATAGTGGTGGAGGTGTCTTTTCAACCCTACTTCGATTGTCAAATGTTCTAGACTCTCTTGTACTTCTTGCCTCTCTTGTTCTTCCTGAATCAATATTTTTTGATTCACTTCTATTTTGTACATATCTATCATTCAAAGGAGTTTGTTTCCAATATCTTTCACCAGTATTAGGTCTATTTCCTGAATTCATAAACCTATCAGGCTGTCTTCTATCAAAATTGCTTTGATTATTCCTGTTCCAGTTATTCCCTTGATTTCTTTGATTCTGAAATCTTCTATCACCATTATTTTGGTTCCAGTTTCTATTGTTTCGGTTTCTGTCTACAAATCCACGTTGATTAAATTGATTATCTCTTCGTTGTGAAAAATTTCTACCATTCCTATTTTCAAATCTATTATTGAACCTCTGGTTATCAAAGTTTCTGTTCTGCTGAAACCTGCCTTGATTTCTTTGTTGAAACGAGCGATCATCTACTCTATTTCTACGATAATTGGTATTTTCACCATTTTGAAAATTCCTGTTTCTCCTCACATCCCTGTCGTAACTAGTATTTGGGCCCCCTTTGCTCGTTCTAATAGATTTTCTGACATTAGAAAAGGAACTCTTACTAAAGTTAGAACTACCACTAGAATTACTGCGTTGCCTAGGCTTCTGCCTTTTTTCCTTATCAGAGATGTTTCTGCGCTTGAAAGATGAATCAGACTCTCTACTTCTACTGGATTGAGAATTAGATTCTTGAGAATGTTGTTTTCTTTTGCGTAACCTACCATCTGAAGAATCGTCAACCCGAGAAATATGACCAGCTCTAGCACTCATGTTTGATAATATTTTTATTCAAAAAAATCTTCTCTCTGTAATCGAATTAAAAATTAAAAGTTTAATTTAAAATAAAAATAGGTGTGAAAGATACATACGTAATTTTAAAGCGCTTACTATGAATTTTGTACTAGCTTCTTTATAAAATTAGTTTTCAAATTTAACGACTTTATTAATAATGCATTTAACTTTGCTATAATAATTAGAATCTGATTATTTCAATGTTTTAATGAATGAATGATGCACATTTTTTAAAGTATTATACGAACGCAGAGGTAACTATTAGTTATTTAAGAACTACAATCAAACTTTGAATAATCATTATACTAAATTACTTTCCGATACAAATTTCATTAAACAATCGTGATTTTATAGCGTAATGTAAAGTATATAACTTTTTGTTATCGGTACAGCAATGGAGGAACAATGTCAATTACCTTGAAAATAACATAACCCCTAAGTTGGCAATTTGTAATCCAAGGGCAACAGCCTGTCATTTTTTTCCTCTTCTACAAGATGAGCGGTTGATTAATATTTCACCGCAGTTAAAAAGAAATACAAACTAGGTTTTATAAGTCAGTAAATGCTAAACGATAAGCCGTGTTCATCGACATCGAGTCGCGGACAAAGTAGAAACACACACACGTATAACTCGTACACGTTTTCCAAGTGTTTCTTCACGCAGATGAGAGAGACGGAAATAATGCGAGAAAGATATAGAAATTTGGAATTTGACAAGCTAACAGAAGCATTTTTTATAACTTTTAAGCCCAGCCACGAATGTTATTTACCTGCGATAAAATATTGTACTTCCGATTTTTAAATAAGCGATTATAATAGCTCTCACGAAACTCTTCGATGCATAATTTTGGAAAAGCGAAACACTATCGAAATTCTACGGAATTCCCATGTACTTTTGTGTGGTACGCGGACCGCCGAGCAATAGTCACTCCTCGGAAGTTTACAGTTTTCCAACGATTTTAAAAATTTGATATTATCAAAGTATTGCTACATATGTAATAAATTATTTTGTACATTACCTATATGTAACATATAGTAGATAACGTGTTTTTACCATTATTACACGCAAGTATCCATATGCACATCCTTATATACGCATGTGGAGCTCTCACACAATATCAATAAATGTAGAATTGCCGGATGGCGGCGATTCAACTTCCCTAATTCATAAGAATTGCGGACGAGACTAAAATTGAACGCTACTGTTTATTTTATGCAATTATAATTGAAGACTAATGTGATAATTTTTTAATCCATTGTTATAAGAATAATGCAAATTCTAATAAACATTTAATAAAGTCATTAATTCAATGACGATATTATTGCAAGCATAATATTACAATTATTCTGTGGTGTTAACGCAAAACCTTAAATTTATTAATTAAAATGCGATCTAAGTTAATGCCCATGTATATCCCTGCGCGTGTGCGTGCATTAAAAAATACTAGATTGTTTCTAAATATTACTTAGGCAAGTAATACTCTAAGCTCATATAATTTTAATAATTTACCTTCTAATCATTTTAAGCATTCAGCTTTAAGCATTTAATCGAATTAAGAATCGCATTTCAGAATTCATCATGTTTAATAAATAATTATTTATATTTCAATAATCTACGCGAGATAGAATATTCGACATTAGCTTTTATTAAAAAATTATTCAATTTTAAACATGTACTTAAGCAATCTTTTAATAATCCTTAAAGACTTTCCCTAAGTTTTCTCTAGCAATTAATTTATAAATGCTTTAAGTTTCCGAATAAAACATTATTTAATCTTTTATATTTACTCTGTGATGATATTTTTCTTCTTAAAATTTAATATGTTTTAGCTTTGTATTAATAACTATTGACTCGTTCATCCTGACATCAAATATTTGTAACGGTAAAACACGTTTTAAGATTTATTGAATGAATGAAAATCCATGTGTACAATATTGCAGGCTGCTTCATTCCGAGTATGACGTAATTTCATAAGTTCGTAAGTTGACAAAAACATTTTACATTCTACCCACCGTATTATTGAACCTTATTTGCCCAATCCAAAAACCTGATTTTTTAGAATTCTTAGCTTTAGAAACTTGGCTACTTGGTTTTAATAAATTTGATCTATTTTTTCATTTATTAATGGATTACCTTAAAATATATTCAAAAATCTAACGATAATCAAATACTCATAGATTATTAATGTTGATATTATTTTTTTTATTAATAATATAAAATTATATTAAAAAATAATGCCATGAACATTACATTGCAATTATTTTACAACTTCTAGAAATAAATGTATGCATGCATACATATATTTTAATATTATTAAAATAAAAAACCTCAATTTTTTTTTTTAAATTGAAAGCATATTGTTATTATGAAAATGATCATTTTTTTATCAACGTATTCGATAAATCAGTCTGGAAACTTTAGCTTATAGTTGAATGTGCGGTCGTTTCTAACGACTACTGTCGAAGATAAGAACAAGATTGAGTTGTGAAATTAATCAAATTAATAGTCCCATTCATAAAATTGTTGTCCTTACTTTATTAAGTATCATCGAAAATCGTATATTATTCAATCACAGAAATTTCAAATAGAATTAAATCTAATTCAAATAGAATAGAATTAGAATATAATGCTCTTTAAAAACACATAATATAATTATTAGCTTTGTTAATTAATGGAAAAAATATTTACGGTCTTAAATTTCTTATGTCTTTAATAATTTATGATGCTTAATATTTTCCGATCTCGTATGAAATAATTTAAGTTATTTTATGCATTCATTACTTTTAAATAAAAATTATTTTATATTAATGAGATTACAATTATTCTAGTTCTTATACGTATATTTAGCATATATTATTGTTTATTTTCAAATAGCGTTTAAAAACTTCAATTAATTTTTGTGAACAAATAATACGAATTTAAAATTACTAAGTTAACTTCTTTATAAAATTTAATTATATAGATTTTAATTTAATTCAGTGTTTTCGTACAATTTTCATACGTTATTTTTTTATCAGCCATCTTGTTGATAAAAAGTGAAAGTCAATGCATAAATTATAAGTTATGTATAATTCAAATTTATAAAATATTAATAACTGGTTTGAAATATGTTATTCTACTATTTAGACTTACTTTATTCAGAAATATTTAAAAATTTATTGTCTTACATTTTTCCATCAGTTCTTATTCTGAACGTTTAATGCAATAACATCATTTGTTTGAATTCTCAAAGATGTTGACTAAATAAAGAGATAAAAATATCAAAGTTTATAAAATTAAAAATAA
Organism: Kradibia gibbosae; assembly: GCA_018907135.1. Classification (NCBI taxonomy): domain Eukaryota; kingdom Metazoa; phylum Arthropoda; class Insecta; order Hymenoptera; family Agaonidae; genus Kradibia; species Kradibia gibbosae. The sequence continues at coordinate 1,043,305 of JACCHX010000003.1, read as the reverse complement.
AATATTTTTCTCCTCACTAGTTTGTATATTATATTCCGATACTAATTTATATCAAATTAATAACTGAAATAAATATTCTGTTTAAGATTGTACAATAATAATTCTTGAATATAATTCTTTCTATTATAAATTTTTATCACTACGTTTTATTTTTTTGTGTAGAAATAAATGTTTTTAAAGCAACAGTGATTTAAAGATTGAATAACCTTCACATTCTGTACTAATTAAAAAAAAACTTTTAATCTTTATAAGTTAGTTACGATTATAAATAGTAGAAAGTGGATTATTAGAAAACAAGAATAAAAATTTACGATTTATTGTTCTGAAATGTGGTGTCTATATTTAATAAACCCTTTATTCCTTTTATTTCCCCCGAAAAACCTCCAATTATTAATAATTATTGTAATCAAATTATGCAGAAATCAAAGATGCTTTTCTAATTTGAACGCTTAAAGAAAGTCGTAAAGTAATTAATTCGTAAAGACTATTGAACTTCAACGTTTAATCAATTTTCATTAACTATACTGAAAGGTAAATAAACTGTACTTTTGTAGGTAAACGGGTGAACGGATATTTGTCATTGCTCGCTAAAGTGTCCATCAGCAATGGAACAGAGCATCGAAAATCTATTATCCAGATATTTCGGTGCAGCAGCTACCCGAAACCTTGGGTTCGCAAGCCCATCGGGCCGGCTAAGGGCAAACTTTCTCGTCGGACTCGTTTGATAATCAGTCCCTGAAATGCGGCACCAATAAAACATCCGCGTGATCGCTGCAGTGTGTGCGGCCGCGGAGCCGAGCGATGCCCTTGGGTGACCTTCGCGAGTCGTCGGCCAGTGGCTCGGTCGACGCCTTCAGCGGCAAGGCATCGGGCGGGCGTCGCGAGCCGGCGGGAGTCGGCATTTCCCCTGGAGCGGGCGATTTAGAGCCGAGCCATTGGCCACCCCGTAGTCTAAGGGCTTGTGCGCCTCGCGAGGAAGCCAATTGCACATTGGACTCCATTATCAGTGCTCGATTCGTCGCGTTGCGGCGATCGTCAGAATCGCTCCTGGAGGCCCCCCGATGACTGTCAGAAGAGCGTCCTGTAACGGTGTCACCGAGTCCTGGAGACTGGGACTCGGGCCCGGCGGCCGCTCCTCGGCCATCGCTACTACCCGGACGCGACAGGGACCCGGGCTCGGGACGCGCGTCGAATCGAGCAGCAGCCGGACGAGGAAAGGCCGCGAGTAAGCAGCGAAAAGCCGAGGGCCGGTGGCACCCGCCGAGGTGGTCACTAAGAGCAAGCTGCCGAGAAGGGACGGTAAGTTGACGATCGCGTCGATGGACTCCTTCCCCTGCCTCCGCTCGGCGTAATTACGCGACGGCGGTTCCCACCCCTCGTTGTCTTGGTTCCCGTCGGAGCCCGGGGGGGGGGAGACAGAGCACGTAGACGCGCATCGACGAGCGGCGAGAAGTGCGCTGCAATGGTGTGACAAGGGGGAGCGGCGTCGGAGCGGGGAGGGGCAGCAGCGAGGAGAGCACGAAAAGGCGCCTGGCGATAGCCGTTGAAGCAACGGCACCAGTCGTCGAGTAGCTCTGCGACAGCTCGGAAGCCCTCCTCCTGAGCCTGCCCCTGCGCCGATCATCTGTTCCCCGAGAAGGCCATCGTCTGCACCCGTGCCCAAGATACACTCGCATCCCGGACTTCTGTCGTCCTCGGCTCCCTCACCGCGTAAGTAAGCGAAGGTGCGCCCGTCTCGGCTCTTACGATTCATCCCCCGTGCGAAGACCGTCAGGGGCCTGCCGAACGACACCGACCCCCGACGAATTCCCGACCGCGTTTGGCCGACTCCTGTCAAGCTGGCCTAGGATAAGATTTGGCGCGCGCCGCGCTCGACGGCTTGAATTCAGGGGATCGATGAAGGACTCGCCGGGGTCACCGGGCTCGGGGGCTGGGAATCACGAGTCAGCTTATGAAACTCGAGCCAGGCCGGCCACGAGCCCCTGGCACTGGATTACGCAACACCCCTGCGATATTGGGTGGACGAGGAGGGCTCGCGAGATCTTTAAGGAATATGATCGGGTCGGGAGCGAGGTCTGCACGTACGCGCGTGTACGTGCTTGACATGTGTGTGTGTGCGTGTGGGTGTGGGTGGGTGTGGGCACATGTGACAATGGGCACGAAGGTCGAATCGTTTTTCAGCCTCGGAGCAGTTAAAGCTGACCGACTCGTGAGAGCATTATCGGGCCCGAAAATCATTTCGGAGCAGCCGCTACGACGATTACGATTCCTATCTCGATCATTAGCGATACATTCGATTGGCTTTATCTCAGCTCGCCATTGGAACTCGAGGGGATTCGTTGTGCAACGCGTGATTTAAATTCGATGATTAGGAAGTTGCTTACAACTCGTCGTAATTAAAAAACGATAATTACTCTTTACATTACTTCATTCATCTCGAAATTGATGGTTTGAAACTTTTATTAATATCTTTATTAATCAATTAACTTATTGCCGACAGATGTAAGAAAGTTTTCTCATTGAATCAAAGTTATATTGCAACTTCTACGCTGTTTATTTTATTTCGCTTCTTTTCATTGCGAATTCTCTTTATCTCCATTAATATTGTCAACACGATACTATAAATTTTATATTACATACCATCTAATTTATAAATGAGAAAACTTAATAGAAATTGATATTAAAATGTTATATTTGTATAGCGTTTATACGCATGTATCCCACTATACATAACGTTGGCATTTTGTTTACATGTACGAAATCGTAACATGCCTGCTGCCCCTGAAAATTTCAATTATATTTATATTAACATTTGTTTATTAGGCTAAAGCTTTTGATGTCAATTTCATATTCAAAACACAGTAACAACAATCGCTTTAAATAATTGTTAAGGATAATTTTAAAAAATTTTAAATTATTTGAATTTTTATTCCAATTCAAAACCATATCTGATAATAAGCACATTTTCATATTCGCTATAAATTGTAAAATTGTTTTCTCTTTAACATTTTATTACAAGCAATTGGTTAACTAAGTGTAAATAATAAAAAAAGGCAAATGAACAAACATTAAACAAATCTATAAGGGGTCATCAAATTTGATCTCGTAAGTTTTCTGAAAATTCTTGAATGCAGCCCCACGTTACTTTCTGGATTTCAAGAGTCTTTTGAGTCACTGACGCTAGATTTCATAAACAACGCTCACTTGCAAAATAATGTTATTTAAGTTAGCGTTAACAAATTATAAAATAACTTCAACAACATTTTTTAATTTCAATTTCACGATTAATTCCTGGAAAACTCTAATATTTGCATAATTTCTATATATATTTTTTCTATTATTTTGTAAACCTTTCATTTTATTGTCATCAAAAGAATGTATTTATTACTATGTTTTTATAGAACGTGATATTATTTCATTAAAGTTTATTTACACTGGTAATTTTAAGTTCTAAATTAAAATTTTCTGAGACCAGTGTGTATAAAAAAACGCTAATACTTGTATTATTAATTGATCTATCCATTATCAATAATGTTTAATAGTCTATTAAGCATTTCCATTAGCTTTAATACCAGATTGACACCAAACTCATCTATTCACAGTAATTTATTTCTTAACTACTTAATTTTTATAATATTGGTGATAAGATTTGATCTGAAATACAGTTATTACATTAAAATTTTATTAAACTCTATAAATTAAAAATAAAAAACTGTACAAATCTTGGAAGAAGAAACATTTCTTTATTTATATAATATAATTTCTAGTATTTTTATATGATTAAATACAAATCATCGGTAAAATTTTATTATACACTAAATAAAGGTCTTAGCTACTAATAAAAAATTTTTTAGTATCATTTAATACTATTCTTTCAAATTTTAATTTTTTTTTTTCTAATTATAACATTGCCGAATTCAAAATTTTATTACAAATTTTAAATTTAATCAAAAATTAAATTAAAATTGTTATAACAATAGAAAACTCGATGCAATACTTTTAAAAATTACATGATAAAATCAATGATATAGACAGAATATTTTCGTATGTATTTTTGTTTTTTTTGGTATTTATCTGATAAAGTTAAATGTTTTAGTTATACTCACCAAAATTTTTTTTGTTTGAAGTAGTTTTATGAAAATAGTTAAGTCGTCTAATGAGTTCGATATTTACAGTTTTATTGATGAAGAATCATGTTTTTTTCGATAATAAATGCATTAACACTTCCATATCAACATCTTCTACTTACATGAATAAGATGGAATATTTTAGTTTCCCTAATAGAATGACTAATTATCATTAGATAACGATTTAAAATGTTTGGTAGTTTACAATATTCATAAATCATTTTAAACATCAATAACTTGCTGATGCTTCATTTATTAAAATACATTTAAAATTATTTTTATTTGTTTTATGTAAACGTTTTTAATTTTGAACTAATCACGTCACGATGATCAGAATGAACATTATCGCGTATTTTTCATGGTTGTTGCTTACATTGCTTTTATTTATTAATTTTAAAATATCAGTTTAAGATATAATTAAATGCTAGTACTTTTTGATTAATATAGTAATAATTGAAATGCTCATCATATTAATTTTATTTAAAAATGAGTCGATATTTAATAATTATATTTGTAGTGAATTAAAAAATATATAATAATAAAAGGTGATGAAAATATAATTTTAACTTTAATTTTGATGAATATATTGATACAATTAAAAAAACCGTCGATGCTTCATTTTATATTATATCTGTATGTATACATACTAATAAAAGTATCTTATGCTTAATTTTATCTTCTTTTTCATGCCTATCACCAATATGTTAATATATTTAATATAATTAACTTAATATCGAAATGCTTAATTCTTGTTTACTCATGAAAAGTAAGAATATATGTTAAAATGAATCAAGCAGCTTCTATAATTATAATAATGTATAGCATAATTTACGTAGTTTTATTGTTTTATAATCTATTCATACTTTTAACACGCGGAGAGCAGCTAACCGAACAATGAGGAATACAAGTAAAATCCATTGGACGACCTTGAATGCGAAGAAATATTTTAAAATGATTATTATATAACTTTCGAAATCATTATATCAGTTTACGAAAATTACGAGATTAGTAACTAAAAATTATTTAAATTAATTTGAAATAATGTCTTGTTTGTGATGATAATATTTTTTTAAATTCCAAGGGAAATTTTGTATGTGAATTACATATACACTAAAAGATTATTTTAGGAAATCGGTTATTTATGGATAGCCACATTATGGAAATTTAAAATTTAAGATAATACTAAAATTAAATACTGACTAAAAAATCAAACAATATGTTCTAACTATTTATATAATTATATTCTTATTCCTGCTATTATTGTACTCATGTATATTAAGTCTGATATATCAAGTATTGTAATGAAATGTAAGAGATACATGAATTATTGTACGGAATGATTAAAGACTGACTAAGATAAATAATATGGTCCCATTTGTAATCATTGAACTAATAATTGATAATTTATCTGTGAAAAATAATAACTTAAAAATTGGGCTTTTAAAATATGATTCAATAGAAGATATAACCTAAAAATTTTAATTATCTATAATCTATAACACTTATAAATAGTTAAAAGCTCATATTATAATGGAAGAGCTTCTACAAAAAGCAAATTACATGTAAAAATGACTCGACAAGATAAGTGATTGACTGAATAAAAGCGAGCTAGTAAAATCTCACAATAATTTATAATTCTTATTGAAGAATGCTTGTTGATTAATATATTGTTTTGGGACACGGTGTTATCGCTGATCATAAAGAATTTGACAAGGTTTAACGATCGAATAAATAATTGTAGATGTAAAGTTCCTTGAAAACGTATCACCGATGCCTCGTCTGTCTAGAGAACGGAGGATAAAATAAACGCGTGCAAATTTTACAGAAAATGCCTGCCGAAACGTATTTGCAAGCCGACCCTGAGCTGAAGAAGGAGTTGGCCGAAATCGCGGCGTCGATCGTCGCTCCGGGCAAAGGCATCCTGGCCGCCGACGAGTCCACGAGCACCATCGGGAAGCGGCTGAAGGACATATCCGTGGAAAACAACGAGAGCAACAGGAAAGCCTACAGAGAGCTGCTTTTCACGACGGACAAGGTAGATAAGCTTTGCTTTAATTCCGATCGTCTTCAGCGAATAGCCTATAAAGAAGATTCGATTTTAAAGACGCGTCATGCACACTTGTGTACGTCGCTTCGAAAGTAATAAGCTCGAAATAACGTATCGTTGGCAATCGTAATTTAATCGCGCATCGGTGCCTCGGAAGGTAAATTTAAAGGCCGGGGCTAATAAACGTATCGATCGCTGATCATTCGCAGCAGGCCATTGGCAACCACATCTCCGGCGTCATCCTCTTCCACGAGACCCTCTACCAGAAGGACGAGAGCGGCAAGCCGTTCGTCCAGCTGTTGAAGGAGCGCAACATCATCCCGGGCATCAAGGTCGACAAGGGCGTGGTGCCGCTCTTCGGTACCGATGACGAGTGCACGACCCAGGGCCTCGACGAGCTCCAAGCTCGATGCGTACAGTACAAAAAGGACGGCTGCCACTTCGCCAAATGGCGCTGCGTCCTCAAAATCAAGGACGGCTGCCCCTCGAAGCTCGCCATCCTAGAAAACGCCAACGTTCTCGCCCGCTATGCGTCCATCTGCCAGAGTGCTAGGATAGTGCCCATAGTGGAGCCCGAGATTCTCCCGGACGGCAATCATGATCTGCAACGATGCCAGCAGGTTACCGAGGAGGTTCTCGCAGCCGTTTACAAGGTACGAGTCGCGCGACCACATCGGAAGCTGAACTTTGACAATTGCCTGACTCGAAGGCTACGCCAACTACCAACAGGCCTGACTGTGGATGTTTATTTTTTAACTCGGCTGGCGAAAGCTTAATTATTCCAACAAATTTTTGTTCAATCCGCTTGAATCTTTTTGATACTTCTTTTTAAGTTACTCGTGCACAATCAATAAGTAGCTGTCACGATATCAATATTAAATGAGAGAGATAAAATAAATCCAACGTTATTGAGTAACCAAGCAATATAAATAATTAATTTCTTCACTGTGAAAAATGAAAAAGCGCTTTTTATATTTGACGAATCCCCGTAATATCAAACTTGTGGCTTCTCTTCCTATCTAACGATGTCGTTGATCTATATAAGATCTCCGTAAGTTCCACCGTGTACCGTAAAGTCATTTATAAACGAAGTTCGACAACTTTTGATAAATGTGTCTAAATGTGCGTATGCACGTTTACACGGGAACAAGAATCGTTTTACTCGTCGTGGAAATACCCTTAATAGATAAAGTTTTACGAAGCGAAAGAAAAAGGGTCCTCTTAAAATTGAGCGAAGATTTCCCTAGGGGATAATATCGTCGGGGTCGGGCCTCTAACAGAGGTTGATCGTTGCTTACCGTATTTCCAGGCCTTGGCCGACCACCACGTGTACCTCGAGGGGACCCTGCTGAAGCCGAACATGGTGACGCCCGGCCAGAGCTGCCCGAAGAGGGCCACCCCCCAGGAGATCGCGGCGGCGACGGTGACGGCCCTGTCGCGCACCGTGCCACCGGCGGTACCCGGCATCACCTTCCTAAGCGGCGGCCAGTCCGAGGAGGAGGCCTCCGTTAATCTCGACGCCATCAACAAGTACCCGGGCAAGAAGCCTTGGGCCCTCACCTTCAGCTACGGCCGAGCTCTGCAAGCCTCGGTGTTGCGCGCCTGGTCCGGTAAAAAGGACCAGGTACCCGCGGCGCAGGAAGAACTCCTCAAGAGAGCCAAGGTAAGCGGGGGACCCCTCGGCCTTTTCCATTTCCGCGGACGGCCTAGTCGCGAGTGTTTTTCACTATTGATGCTCTCTCTCTCTCTCTCTCGCTCTCTCTCTCTCTCTTTACAAACTGTACGAGTTGTTGTTTCGAACGATTCGTTAAAAGTAAATTTATAAGCTTCGAGCAACAAAAGAAAGTGATTTCGTTTCTTCGTTCTTTTTTATCAGTGCCCAATCTTCTCTTCTAAGCTTAAACATGTATAATTTTGTGATAATTGCATACATTCGTAGACTGTTCGCTTTTTTGTGCTTCGATGCAAGATAACTCAGAGAAAGCTTAAACTTTTCTAGAAAATACAAAGCAACGAGATAAATGAAAATAATTGATTTGATTACCGCTTTCTTGATTTATCTTTGTCTGATCTATCTTTCTTCCTATCTATTATTTTACCTACGATTCTGTGTACAGCTCAAGCATTTCGTTTTAACGCGAAACACGTAGCGAAACATAGTACTAGGCAACTATTCGACCTCTTTAAATCTACGCTCTATGCTGCTGACTGCATTTTGCATGCCTTTTCTTCTACTTTGCTTCTCTAGGCCAACGGTGCAGCTTGCCAAGGCAAATATACTGCTGGAAGCATCAGCAGCTTGGCTGGCTCGACATCTCTACACGTCAAAGCGCACGCTTATTAAATAAAATGATTCTTAATTGCACATTGATTACAGCCACAAACTCTGCTTTATTTTAGATTTTTATCCTGTAAGTATAAGACTCTATACTAATCAAGACTCGAAACTACAATGTCAATACTTTCTAACGTAGACTCAATACCTTTTTTTTTTTTAATTGTAAGCCCAATCTACAGCTAATGATCGCAATCTATTCAAACCGGTTTCAAATCATTCAACAATAAAGTATTATAAAAATAAAGTGGTAAATTAGTATTTTATTTCGATTCTTTGACCGAAAACATTTAAGCGAAACATGTTTTAACTTTGCACAATAATGTAACATGAAATCATTTTATAATCGAAAAAACAAACATTCATTTATAATTGAACTTGGAGAAGTAACGCAACGGCAGAATGATAATATTTTCATTGTTTTTGGAAGGCAAATAATGGCGTAAAGTTTTCTGATCAAAATTACTTTTTTCAGGCGAACAGCGATTCGGCGCTTGGGAAATACGAAGGCGGTATCAAAGGTGCAGCTGGAAATACTAAGCTATTCGTTGCAAACCACGCATACTAAAAGTAAACAAAAATTTGAAGCTGTCAAATTATAAGTACCGCTACCAAGAAAAACAATGGTAATACGTTAAAAAACGGATGATAAGCAAAACCTATTCACAGAACGTGTTGTGAACATTAAAAATCTGTGGCGACATATTATGTCATGAATATAAATTAGCGCAATCGCACATTTGAAGAAATGCTTCCAAGAGTAATTTTCCACTTCGCGTAATTTTAAATGTAAACCAGTTGTTTTTATAAGTTTCAAACGCGCTATACTTCGATTTATTGTTTCTAATTTGTTTTCGTATAACGCTCCAATGTGTAATGTCGATTGCCTGAACCGCCATTCGTATCTCTTCAAAACAAAAGCTTTTTCTGTGGTATAAAATAAATGGGATCATATTTTTTTTAATATTTAGTTACGATTGCTAATTATACATAATTACCTTCACTCTTATATTTAGTAAACCGTTTAAATTATAAAATATTATACTGGATTCAAGAAATCTGATGTGATGGAATGCGAAGAAATGTGATGGATTTCGTTATTTATTTAATCAATTATTTAAAAAACATGATTTATTTAATATATTATGAATTCACCGAAGGTAGTTATTTTTAATATTCTGACGCCAAACTTGCGAATAATTTAATTACTATGTGTGTCATAATTTATGTGGTTATGTTACCATAAATATGTCAAATTGAAAATTTCTATAAATGTAGTAAATGGTATTAGTCTAATTTTATTATATAATGTTAAATAAATTTATTATGATTGTCCAAGTAAATGTAATAGTTTATATTTTTCTAAGTGTCATAAACCATGAAAATGTAAATTAACGTTGACTCTTAAATATTTTATTTACACACAATTTTGAAAACAGAAATAAAAATTTAATACTATTAAAGTTATAGATTACTTTTTGTATTAAAACAATTTTGTTAAATGTTGTACGCATTATATTGAATAAATATTATATTATTAAAAAATTAAAATTTGTATAGTTGATTTAAGAAATTTTATATCAAATCATAATTAATACATAATATCATTCAGCTCAATTTGTATATATTTAATTACTTATTGTTTTTTTTTTTTACAATTAAGGACTTCCTTTAGTTTCAGTTGATTCAATTTATTGAAAAAATTTATGATTTTATTTTAAATAATTATGTGTTGAAAAGAGCCTATCACTTTCTTTATAGAAGACCTATTTTAATTTAATAGATAATCCTTAATGGTTATTTTAAAGATTTTAAAATAAGAAAGTTATTAAATATATTTATTATCATTACTTATATTTCACTTATCCAGATAAAAATCGAAAAGTTTGCACGCTTACATTACTGTACTCGATATTTTGTAATAATAATATATTATGATTATATGTTGATAGTTGATACATAAATCTACCAGCCGGGAAATTCACTTGGTGATAATTTTGTATTCGTGCATTATATTTAACATCTACTATTCATTTAATAGGTGCATTAGCCGCGCATTAAAACTACAAAATAAATGGAGATGGCGATATTGACGTTTGACCAATCAGAGCACGGATATTTTTCTCGGACCAATCAGTTCCACATTCGAATACGAAAACTAAACGTCAGACGTAACAGATTTCGGAGTATAATTTATAATGCGATGGATACTGAACAAGTAGTAGATAATTTTTTCGGAGTTTATTTACTTTATTGTAAAAATCCAATTTATAAAGGTAGAACGTACATTGGTTATACTATTGATCCTGCGCGAAGAATCAAGCAGCATAATGCAGGAAAGGAATTTGGTGGCGCATGGAAGACGAGTAATCGCGGTCCATGGTAAACATAACCTTATTGCGTATTGATTTATCGAAGAATAATCTATTGACACTTAAAACGTTATTGTGTGATTCTTAAAAAGTGTTTCTTTTAAAAATACAGGTATTCACTTTAAAAATACTTTCAATATAAAATTAACAAAGTTTTCTTCATTTTGAACCAGTTTTTAATTTATGAATTTTTTTATAAAAATCATAAATATTCGAAAGAACGAATTGTTGAATTATAGAGACAGGCAACTTTAAAAAAAAATTATTTACATTATTTTAATATTTCTTAGGGAAATGGTATTAATTGTACATGGATTTCCAAACTCAATTTCAGCTTTACAGGTAATTAAATTACATCTGCATGTATATTTAAGTAAATATATGACTTAGTAAATGTGTAAAATATCTGTATAAAAATGAATAAATAAACAAATTAAATAAAAACCATACCATATTTTATTATTTTCCTTGTTATTATTAAACAATATTAATCATTTATGATGGTTAAAATAATTTTGTTTTTTGCTGAATCATTCGTAATAAGAAACTTATTGTTTATAAGATTAAAATAATAATTTTTAATAATATTTAATTTGTCTTGATTTTTGAAAAAAAAATTGAATAAATTGAAAATAATCGTTGAAAAATTTAAGAATAATAAATTAAACATAACATAAAACCATTGAAAAAAGTTTTTTATTAACGTGTGAGTAGTAAAACGATTCATTTTTTACGTGACGAAGTCTGCAAAAAAAAAATGTTCACAAGGATATGTTAATTTCTCAATAGATTAAAACAATTTGAATTATTTTTACTCAATTAAAAATATTGGATGAAAATTCAGAATATATTTATTGTATATATTTAGTAATGATTAAATTAAAAAGTAATGATATTTAACATGCGAGTAAAGCTATTGTTTCGATTTCGATAATTGTCATTTCAGTTTGAATGGGCCTGGCAGCATCCAGAACATAGTCGACGATTAAAACACTTGCTTCAAAAGAAAACTCGCCGACGTACATTCGAAAATTGTCTATCAGTACTATCGACAATGTTAAATGTACCTCCGTGGGTACGTTTGCCATTAACTGTTCGCTGGCTGGATGACGAATTCGGCAAGGAGTATACAAGCCATGTGAGTCCTCCGCTACACATGCCCATCACCTATGGAAAAGTAACTTCCAAGCGCTTGCAAGTCGCCAAGAAGAAGGCCGAGATCTTAAAGAATAAAGAAGCAAGCAGCGAGACACAATATTGTTCGATATGCTCATTATTAGTTGGAGAAGAGGATAAAATTACTTGCGTAGAGGCGAACTGTACATTGAATTCGCATTTGATTTGTTTAGCGAAACTTTTTGAGCAAGATAAATTTCTGCCACTAGAAGGATGTTGTCCAGTTTGTAATGTTAACGTGCTATGGGGCGATTTGATAAGAAAAAAGATCGGTTGTGCAATACATTTTGATGAGGAGGACGACGATTCTTATTCGAGCGATGATTGAGCGTAGATTTTTTTTTATGAAAAATATGGCGTTGCTATTTTGTAAGTAGTCTTTCAATTGTCTGTGAAGTTTTTATTGAATGAAATAGATTCTCATTAAATTTCTACTATAAATATTTATTATAAATTATGTACAATTGATTTCTATGCCCTAGTAACCGATAAATTTGTAATTAATTACTGTCATTCCTATGATTCCATACACGCATGAACTCAAGGAACATACGTGCGTGATAGGAAACAAATAATATGATTAGTTTTTGTACTATATTGACATTGTGTTTTTTGTTACTAATGTGTGTTTGACAGAAATATTTCTTTATAATAAAAATTGTCGACAAAAATCTCTTATATTACTGTTTTAAAAAAAGTTTTCTCTAAAATTTAATTCTAAACCGTTATGCTCAACAAATGATAAACTACCTGCCTAATAATTAGGCATTGAGTATAATTTTCGTTATACTTAAAGAAATCTTATTCTATTCAGAATGAACGTTAGAAATTCATAATTATGTAACGCATTCTCTTTAGTATTCATTTCGAATTTGTATCAGTTTCAAAGAAATACAATTTTTATTTTATAATAATATACTTAATTTTGTTATTTTTTTAATTTATTGACCTATTTTTATAAATTTTTGAGTTCGATAAATTATTATGCTTTTAGAAAGTAATTTGAATTCTCTCGAAAACATCAAATCGTTTTCTATAATTGAATAAAATAGTTAAAATAATTTATTTTGTATTATTAAAAAATCTACAAGTACAAATCAAATAGAATCTACTGGTTTGGTTGCTTTTTCAGACCAGCAAAGCTAAATCTAATTATTTATGAAATAATGTAGATAGATAATAAATTGAATATAATATAAATTTAATTTAAAGTACTTTATTCCAAATCAAAATCAATGAAATAAAACAAACTTAATATGAATCCATTGCATCTAATGAGTATTTATGCATGTATTTTATAAGGTATAATGTTGTCTCTGCATTCATTTTTTCAGTCAGTAATGTGTTTTCTGGTACCTCTGTGCTTTATTAAATTAAAAAAAATATATTTTTGAAAAATACTTTCAGTTCTGCGTCATAAATATACTGTTTTTTAGTGAGGTATAAAAGTTAACTGTGGAAAATGTAAATACGAGGTAGATATCTTACTTTAATGGGAGAAAGTTTATAAATGAAGTGATATATGCGAAAGTAACATCAATCAAAGAAGTTCATCATCAATCGATTTTAATTTATTCATTAATATTTAACATTATTACTTGTCTTACGTGTTACCGTTAGTTATGAATGAATTTTCTATTATGCAGTATATAACATTAGGCTTCCAAAATTTTATATTTGATAGGAACCGAAATAAAAACATAATAATAATAACAATACAGCTTTCTTTATAATTTTTTTTATTAACAGTCAATAATTAATAAATAGATATGTACACATTTTATCGCAAATTCTTTTAAAAATTCAGGTTCATACGTATATATATTTTTAATTTACATGGAAAAGATAGTATAAATGTTAAAATGTATTCTTGGATATTATGTGTCAAGAAATTAGTTTTTATACTCTTAAAATAATACAAGTATTTATTCTTTTCATCATAAATACACAAATGAGCTTTTTTTTATAAACGTGCAAATAAATAATATAAATACTATAAATCATTACAATAAATATAATACATATTAACGTTAATAAATAAATTACAATTCGAAAATAATCTATAATACAGTATTTTTTTTATTGTATAAACAATTTATAACATCATTGAAGCCAAAGCTTCACATAAATATTAATAAATATAATTATACTATTTATATTAAGACTATGGCCATTTTCACGTTTAATATACAATACAAATCATTTTTATAGATAATTTATTTCTTTTGATGCAAATCCTGTAACAGTACAAAAATATCATTTTTAGGCTTTATACTAATTTAATTCTGTCTTCACAAAATAAACTTGAATGAAAATTTAAATTTTAACGAGTATTTTAAAAAATTAATAATTTAATTTAATAATTTCGAGTACGTAAAACGCTATTAATTACTTCCCATTTACACATTGATCTTGTTTTATACAAAACTGATTGACTTCAAATAATAAATAACAAATACAATAATGTTGAGAGAAAATAGATAAACTGGAATGGATAGATCAACTAGATGATCTATTTTCAGGTACTCATCGAGGCCTTTTTAAATATAAAAATTAACGTATCTCTAAATTTAAAATCAATATCGAAACAAAACGATAAATATATGGGCAGTGCTTTCATTATAAATTATTAAGAAACTATTAAGAGTAATTAAATTTTCGATAAACAATAAATGGTAGAATTGAGTGAATTATATCAAATTAGCCGCCAAGTTATTTATGATCGTTGTTAATCAGTAATTCATTGATTGCGTGCAAAGCAATGATTTCTTCGATTCGGTATTACTCTTCAACGAAATGTTCGTTTAGCGTTGGTGCGATATCCGGTATTTGGGTCTTTGTTAATTTTTTTCATTTGCCGCTAAAACAGGTTGGGAAGGAAGTCGTAATCGTCGTCATAATCGGCCCCCGGAGGTACGAAAATACCTCCTAAAATGTTGGAGAGACCCTCGCCGTATCCCATGGCCGAGGCTAAGCCGAAAATAAGCCTCATGACTACCAATCGAATGAAATCTGCCGGCGTGGTCTCCTTTGCGGTTAACTCCATTTGTCTGGAATGTTTGGATTGAGCCTCGGCCAGGCTCGTCAGCAGCTAAATAAAAAAAAAAAAAAACGATAATGATCGAGTTAGAATTTTCAACGATTGATTTTTCATCGGCTAATAGCTTATCGCGTTGTTGCCCGTTTGTTATTGCTCTGAATACGCCCGCGCAACGATTGCTAATTGTCCGATTGCGATCGCGGGTAATGAGCCTGCCCTGATAAATTCAATATTACTGATAAAGCATTGCAATGCAGGCGATGAAGCGTTGAATATTAAGCTGCACGGGAGCGCAACGAAATGGCATTTTTTAAACTAAAACAGGTCCTTCGGCCGGTGCACCAACAACTTCCTTAAATACCTCGGGGACTCTATTATCGTAAATAAACACTGTTGCGCGCGGCCGGTTAATAGCTAT
Source organism: Kradibia gibbosae (assembly GCA_018907135.1). NCBI lineage: Eukaryota > Metazoa > Arthropoda > Insecta > Hymenoptera > Agaonidae > Kradibia > Kradibia gibbosae. The sequence goes on along the minus strand of JACCHX010000003.1, from coordinate 1,027,790 downwards.
ACCAAAGTCGTTATCGTCGTCATAATCGGCCGATAATCCTCGAGCGGTGCAACGGTGGTTAGCGCGGACTCGAGGGTGGCGAGGAAAAGAAAAGGCCGCTGAGCCAGCGATAGAAGCCGTCGAGAGGAGGACTTACAGCGAGGCAAATTGCCGCGAGGAGCCCCTGGAGGTCCATCGGCACTCGGGTGAGTCTCGATCGAGCGCGTCTCCGAAGGCCAAGGTCGAGGCGGAGAGTGGGTCGAAAAGCGGGGCCCCGGTCTCCGGCACCTGATCGTCCGAGGTACGCGAGCCGACTGAGTCCCTCCTGGCCGTGGTCCCGTCGCACCGGGACGCGTTGCAGCCGTCGCTGCTGCAGCGCCTGCTCCTCAGTCCACCTGTCGCGGTGCCCCTTCCTGCGTCCTCTTCTCCCTTCGGCGGCTACGAGGCTAACGGTACGGCTCGCGCGGGCCCCGCTGGCAGGGCCGGGGCACTCGGTCGGGCCCCCCGGGAGGGGATGAATGGCTCTTCGCGACTACCCGAGATCGGTGCTAAGCGATTGGCGAGCGCGTCCTCGGGATCCGGGCCCGAGGTTATTTATGCGCCGAGCGCTCGATCGACGATACGAGGGGGAGGCTCCTCGAGGACTCGGTCGCGCGCAACCTTAGCCAAGCGCCGGTGGAATTTCTCGCCCGGTCGATCGGCCAAGAGACCGAGAGAACTTTCCCCCGCTATTAAGCGGACTTAGAGCATTGGGCTGCTGCTTCCTTTAACAAAGCCATTCCCCCTCGGGCGAGATGCTTTGTTATCCAAATGGATCTCTAAAGATCTGTCGCTTCCTCGCTCCTACGGAATTGATTCTCGAGCCAACGGCTTTCTCGATTCACGCTCATGCTAATGTGCATCCTTATGTAACTCCGATAGAAACTTTGAAAACCGACCTTTTCCTTATGGGTCAAATGTTTTTTTGGGACTCGATCAACACTCCTTTCTCTGCCACCGATGCATTATCGGTCTTTACTGTCTCTTAAAGGGTCGAGCGGCTTATTCTCCATTCATACGACGGTTTTTTTCGTCGCGTCGTAAAAACATACGGTAAAACTTTTGGGTCATCTCGGCAGTAATGATTCTATGGGATGCCCGCGACCTTGAAAGTGTCGGTCCCTTTAAGTGTGCCACAACCGCGTAATAACACGGTCGGGACTCCCGATAGGAATTCAAAACGCCCTTTTTCTTGTCGAGCCTCACTCTTTACCGCACTAAGGTTCATCGCTGAGCCAAGGGCAGCGATCGCGACGCTTGGCGACTTTATTACCATGATTGTTATCTGCCGCGCCGTAAAACTGTTGCTTTTTTGTTTCCACGAGCCATTTCCACAAAGACGCTTGTGCGCTTCTTATCTTAAAAGTGTGTTTTCTAGTGAGTAAATTTAAAAAATAATAATACCGTTATTAGTCATCGAGTTCAAAATTCAGATAGCGAACATAAATCTTCTTCAATAAGAAAAATTTGATATCAAAATGGCATTTCAAGATACGGTAATTTATAAGTCCAGCGAAAAAATGCCTTTCTTATTAGTTTCATTAGTGATCGTAGGCTTTATAACGGAGGATCGATCAGCATTTTATTTTATTATATAAAGTTAATTTAATCAAAAGTTTAGTCTTCAAAATTTCTTTACAATAGCTCATAAAAATAAAAATAACTTGGATTGATTTACATCGACAATTAAGTCTTTATCATAAACTACTAGAATGATGCATAGGAATATAAAAGAAATTGAGCTCCACAAAATTGTCGTCGTATATTAATGCATTAAAACAATACAATTAATATAAATTTTGAAATTTGAGGATAATGCATAGTAACACGCACAAGTGCTCGCGTTAAGAATTTGATAATTTATTTATTTATTCGTGTATATAAATATTATGAAAATGAAATGTAAGCATGTACTCATATGCAAGCATATAACGAAGATGCAGCGAAGACTGTGAGGAAAATTATAGAAATGCGAGGAAGGACTGATTAGACGGGCAGCCGTTGATCGAATTAAAAAAAAAAAAAAAAAAGAAAGAAAAGAAGCCAACGAACTCTATACCGATGGCGAATCAACGGTACCGTTAAATAATCAATCTATCATCGCCACCGTAAGTTTCAGCGAGTCGCGACGATTGTGCCACTGTAAAATGTGTTTAAAAGTACGAGTGAGCTATAGTTGCAGCGGCCGGGGGGCGAGCGACACCGAGTGGGCTTAGTCATCGCGGGACTCTGGCCGAGCCGTAGAAACGGTCTCGTCATCGCCGAGGCGCGATTCGCAGACGCGGTAGGAGTATTGCCGTAGCCGGCGAACCGGAGAAGAGGAGGCGACGAGCTCGCGTCCACCTTCGGCCGAATTATTTCGGCGATCAGCGTAGAAACGGACTCCGGCCGGAGGGCTAACGGTCCCCCCCCCCTCTCGCATCGTCGTCGGCTGCATGTTTAATGAAGATTCGCGGGTAACGCGATCGCCTACGTCACAATTTAGTGGATGTAGGCTGTGACCTAGCCGGGAATTGTCGCGGTGCGGGAGAGGACGCGCCGCAACTTCGAAATGCCTGGCGCGCGCGCGCGAGGCAATTTTCGGGAGAGTCGAGACCTAATGCTGATACGTAGCGCGAAATCAACCGAGCCTCCTGGTGGTTGCTCGAGGATCGATAGAGGAGGATTGAGGGGAGTGGGGGGAGGGGAGAGGAAGCCTTCGACACGCGAACAATGACTCGCCGTTTCTTCGACGCGAGATGCGATCGCGACTCTTCTAATGCAACCTATTTGCGATGCTTCTGCTCGTGATTTCGTGACTCTCCTCGCTCTTCTCTAGAGCATCTCACTCACGTAGAAAGCCTCCGCTTGGTGGAAGAATTTTTATTTGGCCGATTTATAATGGCGTTTTTTTACCCCCGTTATCCCGAAGAAGCGTGCGCTCCTTTTAAATCGCATTACTCCGCAAAGAACCATTGAGCAATTGGAATAGGCAAACTTTGCAATTAACTGCCTTTGAATACGACCCGCATAAACTCTAAGTGGTTTTGTCTACACTTTAGACATACTAGAGATTAATCGGGATAAATCTTACTTTGTAAGCATGTGCATCATTGCCTTCCATTCTATTGGAGAGCACCAATTTTTTTAGCCTCTACTGAAACAGTGTTTTCGTAATTTTCGATTTTTAGATTAACGTTGACAACTCTTCTATTTATAATATAGAATTTAGCTTTGTATGCTTTGTTTTGTTGAAGATACTCGTCTCCTTTTAACTCTTCATGGCCTCTCTTAAATTCATGCTATGTATGAAATATTTAATACATTCTTATTGTAATATTTAAACGAAATCTTTTACTCTTCATCTTTTATTCAAGTATTTAATATTTTTTCCCTTGTTTTCGTGCCGTGATCGATTTTGCAAGTTCGATAAAAAATTCTCAACTATCGTTCCATAAACTTTTAGTAATTACTTTAAAATTAAATGACATGATATTTTACCACTATCCTACTCCATGAACTTAATAACAAAAGCTTCTACAACTATCGAGAGTATATTTAATGTCTATTTAGTATCAAGAATTTAAAATTATAATCATATTTGAGCACAAATTTAAAGGACATGTATCTCAATTAGTAATTAATTATCATATAACTATTTATTATATTCAAGTATACTAAAAATATTGTAATATTTTATAAATATTAATTACGAATCCTGTTATAATACAGTGTACAAATGTAACAATGTGAGATTGACTTCCTATTAAACAATGTAAAAATATTTACATTTATATCTAGAAATAATTTCAAGCTACAAAGATTTTGTAAATTTCTTTTTTTACACATAACAAATAGTTATTGAACACATTAATTACCATTCGTATATTTTAATTTTTCTAATAACAATACGTACAAACATATAACAACAATACAATTATTTACTGAGACGATTATTTGAAATCATCTTCATACAAAGATGTAATCTCATTTAGAAAAGTTAAGTTTTACCACACATAATGTAAAATAAATACTAAGAAATACTTTAGAACACACTAACAACTATGGAAAAAATCTCCGAAACTTAAATTTTCTAAAAGAAGTTTTCAAAATTTGTACTTTAAATTAGATGTAAATTCTTGCCAAACAACATTTCACCAAATTTAACACAAAATTTTATCTACGTTAACTGGAAACCTTCGAAAGTATTTTTTTTTAACAAAAACCGTTGCATTACCGTTTACATGCATTTTTTTAATATCTATTACCCAATAGTTAAAATTATCCAAATCAATTGAAATAATTTTTAAAGTCATAAGCACGCGATTGACTCCTTATATGTAAATTTATTGAAAGTTATTGCGCGTTATTTGAAATGATTTTTCAATTATAATGTATGAAGCCGACGTGGAAAGAAAGTATATGAAGATGTTAATATCTAAGAATATATCTTCCTGCTTTAGCTGCTTCCTGATCTACATTATTTTCTAGAGTTGCGTAGAAATCAGGGCAATTAGCCGATTCTTCATATTAAAAATATTTCTACAAAAACCTTGATTTGTGAATTAAGGCAATTATTATTGGTGAAATAATTGATCTCGCAAACATTGGTATGGAATTAATTGCTGCCAAAGTCTAGTGTCTAGATGATCAGGGTAAGAGGGGGGCGAGCAATAAAGGATGTATCGCAACTCGAGGTATTCTATGCATTTATGGAGTCATCCCATTTTTTCTAACTCGTGACCAGGCTCATGATGACGATGCTTGATTACATCTTCATAAATAAGCGTGAACTTGGAGTCGTTCTCGCGTATACAAAATTTACACTCGCCCCCATACTTTTATTGCGCCTTAAGAAAATGGGATACTCTTTGGCCCAAGAAGCGAGACGAGTACTTATCATATCATTCTAAATCATTAGCAGCGAGTCATTTATCTCGACGTTCTCTTTCTCTTGATATGGGCTCGCTAAAGAAAACAATAATGCGACACGGACGTAATTAAGTGGGGTGAGCAATCCAACAAATTAACACATTGTTGTACGTACTAATACCACTCGTATGTGTTGCACGTGCGCGCATCCCACCTACGAAGCATTTTGTAAAAGTGGCTCTACAGTCACATTGGAAAATTGCTTCTGTGCGATTTAGTAAGTTTCAAACGTCTCATAGTACCTTCTATGTAGGAACAATATTAATATTGCAATACATGCATACGTGACCCATTGGCATAAGTAGGATAGTTCGGAATTAATATTTATGCTTTATTTAAACATTTCCTTTTGAGTATTGCAAAAAAACACTCGGAATAAGGAGGATATTTTTAGTGCTGAGCATAAATGTAAAAGTAATCTGAATGGATTTAATTCCTAGCAGAAATTGTATTTACTGTGTAACTTACATAAGCACCAATGCGTGAAACAAATTTTGCCATTAAACTACATGCAATACATTCTATTATAATTTTTATAAGGGAATTTTTGATTTATTATATTTACTTACGTATTCTCATGTAAAAGCTTACAGATAATTCCACCGCTCATTAAATCAATAATAAAATACTTTTTATATTCTATTTCGCAGTGTACAGCGTATCATTCACATATATATATATATATCAAGTTGAAAATCATTAAAAACTTTTATTTGATTAAAAAAACGTCCAAATTTAATATTAAAAATAAAAAATTCATCTTTTATTTATTTTTCACTTTCAATACAAATTGATATTTTATTTACAATATTTGAATTAGTTGATCTGTAATGAATCCTTAATAGGTACTAATTTTTAAAAAAATGTCGGTAAGGATAATCGCTGTTTTAATGCCATTCATAATCAAATTTAATTGATTCATAGAGACTCAGAAGGTCATGATACTTTTAAATTATAAATAAAAGTTTTTATTAAGAATTCGAAACGAATATTAAAGCGGATACCTTAAATTATGAGGATATTTTATTTAAAATACTCGTCGAAATCAAAACTATTAGTATAGAAATAAAATGTTTTACTTTATAGTCTAAAAATTCAAAGTAATTAATTAAAAAAATATTCTTAAATAATACATGAAATATTAAATTTTTAATCTCGTAAAAATTTAATTTTCTGAAACCGATATTATTATCGATAATTTAGATTCAATGGGGTTAAATGCTTTCAATGAATTGAATCGTATATTTCTATTAATATAAAATTTATAACTTATTCAAACTATAATTTTTGTTGATGTATCAAATAAACTATACAACAAAGTTAACATAATAAATAAAAAAAATCGAAAAAATAATAAAAAATCATTTATATTGATGTGTTTATAGAGTAGGCTTTTAATAAAAAATAATTATTTGATAGTATGAGTCAATGTTTTTAAATTCTAAACTGTATATACTATATAGACAAAACGTTTTTTGTATTTTTTGTAGCTCTTTATAGAGACTGTACAACTAACGCGACAATAGTGATTAATAGTGATTAGGTATGTCTTATATACGCTTTCTCGCTCTTTTTGATGCTTAACTATAATTTTCTCGTTCCTCGCAAGCAAGTTGTGCCAAACTCTCACTGAAAATTATCACTCAGATCTCGCAAATAAAGATGATACTTATTTTAAAGTTTGCCTTTAAAATCATTTTTATCCCGTCCAGTTTCGGTTACAAGGATTTTAATATTAAAATTTTTTTTTTTAAATTATTAGCATTGTTAAATTCTACGTTATCAGAAACTAATATTTTTTCAAAAGAAAAAAATTTTTTTTTTTTTTTAATCTTACTCTTGAAAAGTAATGTCTAAGACTATGAATACTATTTGGCACAAATACTGATAATTAAAAAAAATATTTATTACAATTAGTATTATTAAATACATATTTATATTAATTATAAATATAATTTTTTTATATTTATAATGCGATAAATTGCGTGTTTACTCTTTTTTATATTAAAAATGTATTTAATATAAAAAATTATTTTCGTTATAATAACAACTTTATTGTCAAAAATCTGACAAAATCCTATTCATTATTTTAAATACTTATCTTTATCCATCATAAAATTTATCAATACTTTTATTATACTTATATTTTTTCCGTAAATCACTGTATTAGAAACAAAAAACGTCTGCATACAAAAAATTATTAATCATTTTATCAGGAATATATATAATAACTATAAATTAATAAGATTACATTATTTCTCACGATTAGTTATACTATAGGCCTGTATTTTTATTTCTATGTATTATAATATTTTATACGGATGTTTAAACTTTTATATCTATTTTTAAGTGAATAAAACATACAAGATATAAAATGATAGAACTATGTAGGTGAAATAATTTGAAAATGCCATGTCAGGGCATTTGTATGATAGTTTAACGAAGTAATTCATTACAATAATTTTCTAGTATAAGAAATAATAATTGGAACTAATTGATAAAATGTAAGTTTTCTGATTTAAAATATTTATAGACTTATTATACATGTTCCAATAATGATTGTTCTAGAATTCGCATTTTAATTGCAATAGATCAACTGTATGAAATATGATAATTTCGGCATACTTTTTAAGATTTGAACGGTTCTCACAAACTTTTGTCATGACCCAAATAGTAGGTAGCACATTTGCGTAAATTATTTAGATAAATAGTAAAGACAAAAGCATTTGTTTTTACGCTTAAGATCGAAAAATATTTCTTGGAAAGCATTACACATTTAAAATATATTACGCATAATTTTTTTAAAAATGAAATTCTAATGAAATAGTTTAATATTAAGTTTTGTAAAAATTTTTATTTAAGTTTTAGGAGAGTTTAAACTTTTATACGACAAATTTTATTTTGGATTATATGTACACAAATATTTTTGTATATTTATTTATATGCTTATTTATCAAAACTATTATTATTAATGAAATATAAAAACCCTAATGCAAAATTTTTTTATCTAATATTCACCTATTATGAAATTTTTAGAAACACGTATGTATCAGGAATTGAAAATATAGTTAGACAATTATAATAGATTTTTTTGAGAAATGCATGGTATACAAGCTGTGGTGTGCTTAATTTTTCATTTTAAAGTAATGAAAAATATAGTATTACAATACACAACTTCTCTGAGTTATATACATAAATGTATATATATTGTAATAATCATCGAGTCAAATGCCTGAGAAATAATTTCTTGAATATTATCTTGGTTATAAAATAATAATCGTTAAGACAAAAAATAGAACACTAATTTGACTGTTAAAAATTTTTTAACGGAAATTCATACATTAATTGGCTGTTAAATTAAAAAAAGGTGTAGTTGGTAGAATGACCTTTTAGTCGAATAAGAAACGCTACCGTAGCTATAATTTAATCAAAAAAAAATTGGTATAAAAATCTTAAAGCAACTTTTTAAATTAAGACATACGTACTATAAGAAATAGGATGTAAATATAATTTCAGCTTTATAAGCGATTATTACAGACAAAAGTGTGTGAATAAATAAAAAGTTAATAACACATTTCAACATAAATTTGATTAATGTTTATGTAGAAGCTACGTACAATAAATGAACTGCGAGGTGCTCGTAACATCGAGTGAAGTAATACCCTCTAGGTGCAGTCGTTAGTTATCCATATGAAGAGAAAGAGACATAGTGAAAGAGAGAGAGATAGATAGAGAGAGAGAGAGAACGAATGAAGATTCTAAATGCACAATGGAAGATTTGTAGTCCCGTAAAAGTATTGGTGTGCGTAGACGAGCACAGGATATCAGCTTGTTGTACCGGACGCGACAATCGTCGAATACCGAAGCAGTTCCAGAAACGAAGGAAATACATACCATGCAGTCACCAACGTGGACGCGCGCGACGTACTTACGCACTTCGGCTTCACTCCCCCGCCCTCCCGCCATTCCCTCCCGCCCCCCTTGGCCGCTAAGCTCGATCTTCGTTTTCGAAGCAGCAGCGGGCGGTCATACCAATGAGCGCCTGCTATAGATATCAATCCTCCGATCGCCGTTGATTTTCCGCTCGAGGAAATGCGCACTCGGGGCTAAAATTTAGCGGCTTCCTATTGCTGAATTAGCCGATCTCGACTCGCCCACGTCCTTAGCTTAAGAGCGTATCTGCTCGATTTCAACGGGACTTGTGAAGCTTCGAAAGTGATGCTTCCTTGACTCACGAGAGCACCTCGACGCGCTCGAGTGCTAATTTTTACGTCGCTTTATTTGTCGTGATACAATGGCCGGCGATAAATTTCAAACTTTTCGCCGGGACACGGCCTAATCCGACGGTACCTTTTTTTGTTTTATTAACGACGGAACAAAGCGCCAATATTCTTCGAGCCATATTTATCCGTCAATATCGCATGCGTAATTTTTGGCATTCGCAGTCATTCGATAATTTTACTTTTTATATTTACGGAAACAATATATGCAGCTTCAATATCTTAACCATGACAAATTAGTGCCTTTAAGAACTGTCTTAAGGTCGTAAATATCTGTATTTTCACAAGTTTTACGCTTACAATAATGCTCGCTTTTAAAAGTAAATAGGCACAGTGAAACATGGATAAACGCTGATTTAATTAAAATATAAAATTTTTCTAATAAAATTTAATAAAAGTAATGCGTAATTTAATAAAAGTACATAGAATCATACTGTAATTTCAAATTTATTTTTTCAATTAAAATTATTTAATACAATAATTCAAAAAAAGAGGAAAACATTTATTAAATAAGCTTCCAGCTTAATTATTGAAAAAATATTTCGATTATGAAATACAAAATTCATATGTATAATTTAGTATCCCAGAAAATTTCGAGTATTGACAAATATTAATGATTTACTCAATATCTTAAGAAGGCATATTGATTAGTATTAAATATTCATAGGCGCTAAGATGAAATAGATTAAGATGGAAGTATTGCTGTTTAACTTTCTATCAAAAGTTTGTTTTATGTTTAATTTTATGTTATTTTTTGCTATTTTTTTGCTATTTAATGGTCGCTATAACGATACAATCAAGAAAATAATGAAAATTTTTAGAGGTTTAATCGGGTACATTAACCATAAAGAATAAATTGTTATAATTTATAAACGTATTTTAAATATACATAATCAAAAATTACATACGGACATAAATATATACGGACAGATCATCGCTTTTTATTAAGCAGTCAAAATTAATGCCCACAACGTGGGCATTCCTTAAAATATATACACTTTTTTATTATTTTCAAACAATTTATTATTAAGCGTCCTAATTTATGCTAAAAAAATAAAGTATCAGTCAATCAAATTCAAATTTGATAACATCGCAGTAAATATTGTTTTTTATTTATAAAAAAAAATTTTCTTTTTTTGTAAATTCACCATTAAATTAGAAGCGTCAAAATACTTATTTAAAGGTATACGTATATATATTACGATGGCGTTTGCAGTAGACTATAAGACTATAATATAGACTATAATAGTTTAATGACGACGTTTAATACTGCAGTTGAATTAAAACAAGGGATACTATCATCGTTACCGTTGTGTTTTACTTTAATGTGAAATAAATAATAAATTTAATGTTAATAACAGCAATAATAATATAGAAAAATATTTCTTGTAACAGTTATTACGCGAAATATTTTTCTATTATTATGAAAACATTGTAGCCATTATTTAAACCATAATTTTAAGCCGTAGAATAAATCATGAGAACGTATTCGGACATAAAATTAGGAAAGTGATCAATTAATCATTGTTATATATAGTTTCTAATTGTATAAAAATCTTCATAAGCGTTAAATTGATTTAAAATTATTAATATAAAAAATGACATTGAAGATGAATTGAAAGAGGATTGTATAAAATTAATAATGAGAAGTATATGTTTATATTAAATTGATAAAGTCCCAGTTATTGTCACGTAATTTGACGTTTTAATTAACAATAGTATTACTCATAATTCTGTTTATATGCGAAACATGGACTCTTACTATGCATGCAATAAATAAAATTGAAATTTTCATAAACAAAATGCTCGAACGAATATCTTGAAGAAAGCCCGACAGGAAAGAGTAGAGATAATTGCGCAATTATGAGGTTGAAGAAGTTTATACTACACTTAATATTCTAAGAGTGATCAAATTATGGCTATTATGAAAGATTATGAATAGAATAAGGAGATAGAAATCGAAGTATTCCAATAGCTATATATAAGAAAAAGAAAATGAAAGTTCTACCTGTAAAATAAGATAAAAATGTTATGATTAAACAAAAGTAGATTTAAGAATTTAATGAATTGAATTAATTACTTAATTAAATGCAATGAAAGATAAGGAATTCTCGACTTGTCTACACGACGAATGTATATCATTAACTTAAAAACAAAAAAATGGCGTTTTATTTTAACGTTCTACTATTGGAGCTCCACCAAGTCCTTTTTTATCAATACGTGTAATATATATATATATGTATTTATATGTATGCACATGGATATAAATAATGTAAAGTGAAATTTTCTCGGATCGATATGGCTCTATATTTAACCAATGTTACGCATAAACCCGGACTTATTTTTTCCTGCCGATATCATTATATGACATTTATGTGTGAGCAGAATATGGAATGCTCGCCGCTCGTCCAGAATATGAAACAGGCATATGCATTGATAAAATTATTGCGTTGATAATTATAGCAGAGCGCTTTGAAGATGTTACAGATTAAATGTAAATTTTCTCCGCGCACGCGTCCAGCGAAGAAGGAAAGAATCGCGTCAGAGGTAAGGCCGCATGGGTCCCATGCGCTTTTTAACCAGAACTGGAGAGGCGGAGATAAGCGAGAAGCGCGACAGAAGGGAGGCGGCAGGGACGCGAAGGCGAGCGCGTCTCGTTATCGAGGGAAGCGAGGGACGCGAGAGGATTCGAGCGATTTGTCGCGAGGCGGTGGTCTCGAGTCCGTCTCGCATGCCGATCGACACCGAGTTGCGTGTGCCCGCACTTTAACAACCGGCGCGCTTCCCTCTCGCGTTCGGCAAGGCCCCGACCGGGGCAGGCCTCGGGCTCCTCCGGGTTATCCCGAAGGAATCCTCCGCCCCGGAGGGTCCCTCGCGTCTCCCGATATTCTTGGGCCCCGTGCAATCTTGGCCGGCGGCTTTTTTGCGACACTCGGGGGCTGCGAGGCCCACGGGCTCGGGCCCAGTCGCGCGACCGCCACCAGGGTGGGCCGAGGGAGGGCGTGCGGGGGGGGGGGTGACCGTTCCAACGGCCGGCGCCTGCTCCGGTAAGTTCGGACGTGGGACGGGGATTTTTCAGGACGGCCGGGCGCCCCCCGGTGATGAATGGGTGGGAGGGAGGATTCGGGTCCTGCGTCCACTGCAGAGGCTCGGCCTTGGTCTCTCACCGTTGCTCCTCGCACGGATGCCGGGGCCGCTCACGGGTTCCTCTCCTTCCCCGTGCACTCGGGCATGACGTACGCGCGCTCGCGTCGGCAATATTTCGATGAATTACGGGCAACCAACGCCTCGGGTTCTCTACGTTCGGCTCGGCCCGAGTCCCTTGAACTGCCGTACGCAAGGGAATTTAGAGACTGGATATGCGATTACGCGCCTCCGCATTCGCGATTCTCTCTTGTGCCACCTAGAGCCTCTACGGATTGGTCCGAGCTCACGTGCGTGGGATCTCCTGGATTCCATTTGGGCGTCGCTATAAATATTTAGGGCTCCGTTGAGTAAATATTCCTATACGAGAGCTTATACTTTTAACCACGTGTGCTCTAATAAATCTTAAGCCCTATATATTTATATATTTATATATATATATATATATATATATGTTTATAATTTAATTAATATGGTTTATACTGCGCGTGTGTATAATTTAATAATTTAACAAAGATTACATTGAAACACGTGGAAATTTAGCATCTTTAAGATATTTGCGATTCCAACACTGAGTCAAACGCAAACATAAATCTCATCGCTTCTAACGCTTTCCCAATAAAGCGAGACTTTTCTAATCGTTAACAGAGTCAAATTAGATAGCATGGAAATTAAAAATCGTATTCGCTCACATAGCACATAACAAATAGTATTTGCATGAATTATTGCATGAATAAATTATTTCGGAAATTATGCTTGCTCGTGATTTACAATTTTAAAGGGAGAGAGTCTTTTGTTACATAATATCTTACTATGAAATACTTTGCAGTCAGTAATTGCAAATGCAATTTTTCTTTAATAAATAATTAATCATTTTAAATTTTTTTTTCTCTAAATTTTAACTTTGGTATTTCATGAAAAGTCCTAAATAAATCTACGACATGCCGTAACAAGAGATATCGGTGTGCGACTTTTAATCAAAGCATGTTTCGATAGATCCATTCGGATTTCTATAGAGCCAACTTAACAATGTTGTGCAAGCTATATCGCAGACCAGAAGCTTCCACTTTTAACGATACTAATGCAGGCTAAGCGAAGGCATCTCGAAGCCAAGCGTTCAATGAAACGCTTAATAAAATGGTAAGCAGAGCGTCGTTCAGGAATCAGTGGGTGGTTCTGGGGTTTTAAATTCGACCCAAGAGTTGGGGCCTAAAACGGGTAGCTAGAAACCGAAAGTAACAATATCCGAACACGAGGAGGACAATGAGTGCACAGCGTGACTCCCCGTCCTCCTCTCCAGTCGTCCCCACCCGTAGGAAGGGCCAACTCTCGAGCTCTACCCAAGCCCCCGTCACCCTGATCGAGTCCTCATCCCCAACGTCGCGAGCACCGGTGGTCGCGGATCTAAAGCTCCCTCGACGGCTGCGGATGCGAAAAGCTGGAGCGACGGGAGGGCGAGGCTTCGGTGGGCTCGCGGGCCGCGCGCGGGACCATCGACGGGATCGGTTCGACGGTTAACCGGGCGCGCATTCGGGAGCCCGGGGATAGAGGAGGCAGAGCGCGAAAGCTGGTGATTCCATTTGTGGCCGACGATCGCGCGGGTCCGTCCTTACGTGAGAGGACGAGTGCTGACGCGCGCCCCGCCTCGACCTGTCTCTCTCTCTCTCTCTCTCTCTCATATTCTCACTCCCTCTGTATCTCGTCCGGCCGCGGTGTTCCGTAGCTCGAGTCTCAGTGCACACTCCACCGCTGCGGGCTACGAACGTCCGGGTCGTCGCCAGTGTCCAGTGAACCGCGGCGCCAGGCGCGCGACGGGCCGACTCGCCCTCCTCCGTCCCTCCCCCACCCGCCCCCGGAAACGCGACAGCCCGGCCTCTGCCAGCCCAACCAGCAAGATGAACGCCGAGGGGATGAGGCCCGGGGCGTACCAGCTGCTCACCCTCGCGCTGCTCTCGGTCAACTTCGTCGTCGTCGCGATGAGCCACGCGCTCACCATTTTCTACAAGTACACGCCGAAATTTTACTGCGAGGTACGACCACGGCTTATGATCGGCCTCGAGCCCTGGCGCTTCTTCGCGCGCCCACCCCTTCCCGCCCTCTGACTCCTATGAGCGCGTCTCGCCTCCTTGTCCGCCTCCCACTACCCTCCTACCGAGGCTCCTCCCGATCCCGGTAGTCGATCCATCGATATTCCCATACTCGCGCGTTGACAAGCCTTCACTGTATTACGGATAATGCGTCACCACGTGGCCTCGAGCCGACTTTCGATTTAAATATTAAAATCCGACCGATCGTCGTACCCCCGTGAGGAGAGGCCAACTCCACTTTGACGAATTACAATCGGTAATTCGGCCCTTATTCCAGTCACCGCTTACAAAACAAGCTACGCACTTTTGCCATTTGCATAATTTTATGGGCACGTTAACGTTCGTCGGGATAAAAGATGAGCTTGAAAGTGACCAGCGATATAATTGATTTAAATGTCTCCTCATTCGATACGCACTTTACTTTATTAAACGGAAATTTTATATCTTAAATAATAATAATAATAAGATAGTAATGACAATAATTGTAAAAAACAGCATTGGTTAAAAGATTTTTTAAATAATGGCTTCTACGCATCCTTTGGCATTACTTGTTTCCATACGATTTACACGATTGAGTAATAATTATTTCTTTTTCGATTTCCTAACAAAGTGATTATCAAAAATTGACGTTATTCCCTAAATTGAGAAATTTCTAGCTAACGATTTAAAATTGTTACGAATACAGTGTAAATGAAAATTATAAAATTTATGTTTAAATATAAATGTTACCATCAGGACAAACATTTTTTATGCGTAAACACAAAAAAAAAAATTATTTTTATTCAACAAATTTCACAACCTTACGACGTTTTAAACGACAAACCAAATAATTGAATTAAATTAAGATGTAATAAATTTTTTAATTAACAATCTAGTACCCAATCATAATAAAATCTTGAATTTGCAAATGCCCTCGCCATAATTAGATACTATCTTTTACATTATGCGGCGAATGAGCGAGTAAATTATTGCAACTTGCCGTATTTTATTCGCAAATATTATGTAAACTTGAGTCGCCAAAGTATAAATGTTTATATAAACATTGTTTATCCTAAAACTTTTTCTTATAAATTCCATTTCTGTTTACCAATGAACTTATGAAAGCATGACTGTTTTTTAACGTTAATAAAGATTCAGCATTCTATAGAATTTTATTGCGTCTGCAAAAGGACACGTTAATTGATTATTAGCGTACCTCAATTAGAATATAAATATATTTTCTCCGAATAATAAAGCTATTGCTATTTAGTAATGTAATTATCTTAATTGTAACGATTGAGCAATTCCCTCGGAAGCATCCTATTGAATTTGTAAACTGGTCAGTAGAAAAGGCCAAAAGGTGTAAAAAGTATTTAACAACACAAGTATTATATTAGTGCAAAATTTTGCTCCTCTTCCTGTTCGGCACAAAGTCACGTAATTTACTTGTTTACCGAGCTCGTAAAGTCAACGGTTTTCGCAAACTTCTAATTAAAGTCCGCGCTTTGTGCTCGCTAAAAGGAAAAGTAAAACAAGCGTACGAGTGAGGACGGATAAATAGCCGGCTCGTGTAATTTCATAAATTTCTCCACCGGAGCGTTATTTCATTTTAATGGTGAGCGCACTTCGGACGGCTCCCTTAC
This sequence comes from Kradibia gibbosae, assembly GCA_018907135.1. Taxonomy (NCBI): domain Eukaryota; kingdom Metazoa; phylum Arthropoda; class Insecta; order Hymenoptera; family Agaonidae; genus Kradibia; species Kradibia gibbosae. Next base: position 1,011,728 of record JACCHX010000003.1, on the reverse strand, counting down.
ATTCCGCCGTACCTCGTCCGGCCCTCGGCGCTCCCTCCCGGTCCCGCCCCCCCAAAGCCACTCTCACCCGAACGAGAATCCACAAAAGCGAAAATCTAAAATCGAAGGCCCCGTTTGTCGGTTTCGAGATCGGGGAGAGCCGGCCCGGGACGCACGGCGATCCCATCGAATCGGTCCAGAAGGGACGAGCAAGGAGGCAAAGTCCTTTAGATTGCCGTCGATGCCTGCGAGCGAGGGGGTGACTCGTCCTTGCCGAGCCACACACTCCACCCCCCCCTCCGCCCAATTCGCCCCTAGCCGATGCTTCGGGCAGGCCCCGACTGACGATCCTGTCCTCTCGCCCTAGGAGCTGCTGCCGGACGCCGAGGAACCGAGAAACCGGAGCTACGGCTGCGGTTGCGCGGGTCGCTACGTTTTCGAGCCCGGCAACGCCTACGAGAGCCCGGCGATGGAGTGGCGGCTCGTCTGCGAGAGGGAGTCGCTGCTGCGGGCAGGGACCGACGCCTACCTCGAGGCCCTGATGCTCGGGGGCCTCGTGGCAGGACTCGTGGCCGATCGCATAGGACGGCTGCCCGTCCTAGCGATTTGCCTATACGCCCAAGGAACGATGGCCGTGGCCCTCAACGTCGTCCAGGTGATTGCGAGCCCAGAGGACGCGAGCCGCTCGGGAGCCAGGCCCACGGCTCGGGCTCTCCACTCTTTGTCTTATCCCTTCGTCGACGGGCTAAGCTCGCTCGGTCCCTCGGTGCCCTCGTGGCCGACGAGAGCCGAGCTTCTGGCAGTCCGACACTGCCTTTGATCCTCGAGGCTTCTTTTATTTGCCGACCGGCGTCGGGCCTTCGGGTGGCCCCAAACGCTTTTAAATATATTGGAGCGAGTATCCCGGGCTATATTTAAAGACAGATCCACGCTCTCGAGGAAGTCATAGGGCTTCCTTCTTTCTTTTGTTATTATAACCCGGGAGTGGCTTCGCTTTGTCCTTGAATTTGCGAATCTCGGCTTTATTTATGCGCGCTATCCGCGAAAGAAGTCATTTTTTCAGCGGGAGTTCATTTCTTTCTGACACATAAAGTAAGGCCATTGTACTACTTTAGTGGGAGAGGTTTTCGACCTACGAGCACTTGATCAAATGTAAATAGAGTCATTTTTATTCCTGCTTTTTATAAACTAATCAAATCGCTTCGACATTCGTAGGCATGTATGTGATATTTCTTAGAAAACCTTTTAATGGTAAATCATTCCTAAATTGCTACATTAAAATTATTACACGCCTTTTCATGTTAATTTTGTTAATGCCTTACGATATATTATATAAATTATAAAAGTTTATAAGTGCTATGTACGTGAGCTGTGTTTTTAATTACACTTGTAATATCCTGCTAAACTCACATTTTATAGATATATATGTACCTGTTTCTATTAATACGCGTGACGGAAAGTTTGATTAATCATCTCCTATTACAAAAATTATGAACTACTTTGCTTTCAATAAACAATTGTCCTTACACCCAGCTCTTTACAAAAATTTTGCTTGCTATTACTGTAATTACTCTAATAATTAAAAATATACTGCAAGGATTGCATACAATATCTTATATGTACTATAATAAATGCATCTAATTAGAATATTTCCATGGTAAGCAAAGCAGCAAATGCTTATTTAAAAAATTAATTGCACAACATAGATTCATGTGAACAATTTTTATTTAATTTTTTATTCATTTTACAATAAAACTCCCAATATAAAACTGAAAATCCTTACATGCGTGTTTTCCGAAAGTATTTAATAATAATAATATTATGCGTTATAAATGTTGTTTAAAAAATATGTACACATTTAGCACGAATATTTTAACTAAAATATGTCTGCATTACAAAAGGATTTTTTTTTTCCTGACGATTGAATAATTATATAATTTTATTGCATGCTGAACGCTTTAAAACAAGTTCGTAGTTAACCGTAATACATACAATAAGTATAAATACTGAGATGTGTTTTCATATAAATTTTATAAATCAATTTTTAATTTTCATAAATTTTAAATAGAAGTTAATCGATAGATGTAATTGAAAGTATATAAATTAAACGACTAATTCATAAATTTTACTTGGCACGAAATAACGATTAACGTAAGGCAATATTAATTAGCAGATGAAGTACTTCAGAAAAGGAATTCGTAGATAAGAAATTATTGCCTATTAATAAGTAAATAATACGATGGTCCGTTGGTGGTATTTTATTGACCACATTACCAATAATCATCTAGGTTAATTAAAAGTACGTAACCATTATAATAGGATATTTATCTGAAACTTTACGTACTTTTTCTTGTTTTCATCATTACTTTCATGCCACTATTGGCATTGTTAGACTTAAAGAAAGATATACATCCTGATAATAATGTCGGCTGCACAGGCGTTCGCAAAACAATCAAAACTTTCGATTGGCTTTTAAAACGCAATTTAGGATTTAGATAAGCTGGCGCATAATGCGAATAGCGTCGCAATGAATATCGAATGTAAATTTTTAGACAAGTTCTGCAGCATTATCTGAAATATGGCGATGTATATTTATAAAAGCACTATGATCGACGCTTGCATGTGTGAATGGGCATACCACTGTAAATAAGAGTATATATATATATATATATATATATATATAAGGTTATTAAAGAAAAAATAATACAACGTGCGGTAGAAAATTAATGCTAAATTTCATTAAGAATATAGCAATACCTAAATTCTCACTAATTTTATGATATTCAATTGTACGTTGACGTAAGGCTTATATAATTTCCTATTCAATTAACTACCAAAATTTATCGATAAACTATCGATGATAAAATATGTTACGCGATATGTTGCGCTAATTAACATTATTGACAAATAGTGGAGCTCGTATGTTTTTTAATAAAATACTAATATTGTTCTCCTGACTCCTGACCCAGGTGCAAAGGAGCATTTTATTAAAAGTAAATAATAAAAATATTGACAATACAGTAATGATTATTTCGAGTCTATTCGACGATAAGCGCGAATCGAATTGAATAGGGTAATTTCAAAAGTGCGCCTTTATGCGTAAAAATAACATTCATATATATGACTATTTATTCAGCGTATAAAGAGTTCTTTAATAGAGCTCATGGATGTGATTCTAGTGCAGTCTTTAAAAAAATGTCTCTAAATAAGGTGATTGACTCATGCGAAAGATGTTAAGCCAAGGAAATACTCTTTTTTGAATCGGTCCCTAACTAGTTCATACCGCAAACTGTCCTCTCAATTTTTTTAATTTTTTGTTTTTTTTTTTGTTTTATTATAAGCACACATAGTTTACATGTCCAAGAATCAGGATGGGAAGGTACTTACTGCGGCAGGGAGAGCGGTAGCGTTTGTTAGTGTGACCGCGAAAGAGAAAGAAGGTTGATGGAGAGACAAAGAAAATAAGTGAGCACCGTTGAGGGATAACTGTGTTGGAAATGCAATAAATAGATAAGCTTTACATTAGTCTTTTGTGTGTGTGTGTGTGTGTGTGTGTGTGGCTATGTTATTAAGGCTGCTAAAATATTTCGATCTTATTTTAAGAAAATCATTAAGTTGAAATGCCAACGCTACCGATTTCACATGGAAAATAGTGTTCTTATTTCAGATTGATTTATTTAGACTTAAGGTTATATAATAAGCTGTTTGTTATGGTGTTATTTTTCAAAGTACGATTTTTATCTCGTTAATTAATTGTAATTTAAACCAGTAGCTTTGAATATCATGGAAGCACATAATGCGCATTCATTTAAAGTCACGCAGAATAAGATTGTAACCTGTTAATGGTATTGGGTAATGTGCACCAGTCCAAGTTTGTGTTTTCATGCGATTTAAATTTACTCTGGTATTGTTCATGTACATGTAAGCAGCGTAAATTGTACGCAGATGTACTTTATGAGTACGATTAAACTACTTTAATTATTTACATAAAAATTGCATAGTAGAATTGTTTAACAAGGCGGGTTGCGTATTAGTAATAACTAATCAGATTATGAAAATATGACTTGCTCGGATAGGATTTGAAATTTATACTAACGGCAGTGCATAATGTGCCTCGCTTCGAGAAGAAAAATTTGTGCTTTTATTCATTTCGCAACGCGAACTTAGTGCAGAGGCATTTTTTTCATTCAATAAACGAGAATATGGTCTCGATGATTTTAAATAACGGTTGCACGAGATAAGGAAACGTCATGTAGAATTACTAATAAAATGAATGCCGATTAAAAAATGCACCAGAGCATGTCAATGCTTATAATCGGGTTACAACTTTTATTTTGTAGGATTACAATTTGTTTTTGGTGTTTCGTGCGCTGCAGGGATTTTTCATCCAAGGTCTCGAAAGTTGTACTTTCATATTGTGCATGGAACTTTTCCCAGCGAAATGTCGAACTCTCGTGGCGCTGTCAACGTTATCTATGCGATCGTTCGGTCTTGCTCTGTTGTCGGGTCTGAGTTACGGAATCCCAGACTGGAGAATCCTGCAGCTCGTAGTCTCGGTACCGACCGCGGCCACGGTCCTGTACATTTGGTAAGCATTTGAATTGCCGACGAGGACTGCGTGCCTGTCGCCGGCTCTGGCCTTAACACCAAGTACGAAAATAAGGTATTCGAGTCGCTACATCGCCTGCCGTATCGATACTTTCTAGGATCATTCCAGAGTCGCCGAGATGGCTCATTGCAAAGGGGAAAATGACGGAGGCTGAAATGCTACTCGAGAGAATTGACAATTATAATCGACTTTGTGGGTCAAATAGGAAAACCGAGGGAACCGAGAAAGTGCGAAGGATTGGTAAAAAACCGCAGAAGCCGAAAAGGAAAACACGCTCGTTTGTTGGCAATGAAAATTCCACGGTCGATGTCGAGAAATCACTTGAGGAATCTAAGAATCTCTTGCCTCTCGTAGAATCGGAATCATCGAAAGCTCATGGTATACATATTTTATTTATTTTCCATGTTTTTTTTGTTACGATCTCGTTATAAAACGGATAATGAATTACGAATTTTGGCGCTACGTTATTGTTAATCTGGAAATAATCATGCTATAAGCAAAACTCTTAAACAAATAAATAAATAAATATATATATACATTTATATATATATAATTGCCTAATTGAATTATTTAAGTTAAATCAAAATAATGAGTTTTCAAAGCCATTTTTAATTGAGATTTTTATCGTATGTTAAAAAAAAGAAAAAAAGTTAAAATAAGCAACTTTTGAATCATTTTTAATGACCTCTACAAGTCTCGATAATACTCAATTTCTATAAAATAAATGGAGTCAATGCACATCAGCTTCATTTCATTCAGGCGCTTCTTAAATATTTCTCTCATATATCAACTAAGATACCTAAAAACATATGACTGTCTTAAGATGACTTCACATATAAATAAATTTTATCAAATTAAACTATTCGCAATATTTAATAATTAATAAGTTCTTCTGGTACTATGCAACATTTGTTCCAGGAATAAGAAATATTCCAATTTTTAGTTTTCCCTTCCGTTCAGTTAGTACCAATATTTCGACTAATAATTGCTTTCTCGTACAAAATTTCATACACGATTGCCCTTACTTCTTTTCCTTGGATTAAAAAAAAATAATAATAGTAAAAAAAATCAATAAATAAAATAAAAAATAATAACATTTTTCAGCTTCGAAAAGAGTAAGAGGCATTCTTTTGATTAATCCAAAATTTGCTTGTCGTTAAATTTCAATTTAAAAAATTTATGAAAATAGTGAAAATAAAAAAAGAGCATTTTACTTTATCTTCTACTGTTTAATTAAAATAATATACGGTCATTTTTATTTTAATGCCACTTGTAAGTTTTCTGAATGTGCGATAATATATATATATATATATATATATTTCTCTTGTCATTAATTTTACTAAATAAATCTGCAAATCAAAGTATTTAAAATGATCATTAAAAAGGGAAAGCGTTGGCAATTCTCGCACGCAGACGCCATCGCATATATTCAATGATGAGTAATCATTTCAGCTAGTAGCGAAGGTGTCAAGAGCGAAGGTGTGAACGTTGACCCAGAAGCGGAAAATCATACCAATACAGTTCCCGAATCAGATATCGAGACGATTAGAAGAACATCGGTGTCGTCTGTTCCGGACGATGGCAGTGGATCAAAAGATAAGAGAGCCGAGGAAACCGAGGCTCCTCATCTGCTGTTAACGCCGGAAGCGCTTTCGACCAACGATGCGAATAAAGGAGCCCGCGCCAATGAGAGTAAGCCCGGACTCGCGGGATTCTTGCGCTCCAAGTTCATCGGGCGCACCTGCCTGACGATGATGTGCCTGTGGTGAGTAGCCGACCCTCCGGGCGTCGCCGCCGGTTGCTCTTGGCCGAGCGCCGAGGTGAAAGAGTCCCCCGCCTGACCCTCGTGCCCTTCAAGGTTCGTCGCCTCCACGAGCTTCCACGCCCTCGTGAGCCTACCCCAGAGGCTGAGCACGGAGCGCCACCTCTCCCTGGTCTTCGCCGCCGGGGCGGAGCTCGCCTCCTTCGTCCTCACCTACCTGGTGGTGTCGTCGCGCTGCGGACGTCGGCTTCCTCTCTGCGTCGCCCAGTTCCTCATCGGCTGCGCCTGCCTCGCCATCGGCGTCCTCGCCCTCCTCCACGCACCGACGACCAACTGGATCGGTGAGTGAGAGGGGCTCCCCCCCCCTCCCCCGCGGCGAGCTCGACCCCTCGAAGGGGCCGCCGGCTCCGAGCGAGGCTTATCTCGCCGACGCCTTCCATACGAATGCCTACTTTGTATTGGCCATTATCGCATGCCGGAGCTATCGAAAATCTTACAGCCGCTCGCCGTGACCTCGCGACGAGCCTTTATTTGCCGATTTCATTAGGTTCCTGAATTCGTGGCTCGTCAAAAGTAATGCCCTCGCCGCGGATGGACAACGAAACGGATTGTCGATGTGTCTGCGATTCGCATTGAAGCCGTGGTATAGAGAACTCTGGGGACTTCGTTCTACATTATGCATGAAATAAAATCATGTATCACTACTCGAGACCTGGATTTTTTTATTGAATCAAGTCACACCAACATGTTCCAAGAACAATCGCAATTCTTTTAACATTACAATGATGCTCTTGTAACCTTAATTACTTTAAAATTCTTATTTTTACCTACTTAAAATTACGTGGAACAAGATTTTTCAAGTTTTCAAAGTAAAACTTGAATAAATTCAATATATACCGATTACATTTAATTACACTCGATGTTTCGATAATTCATTTAATTTTAGATAAAATGTTTTATTTTTTTAATGTTTCAATAACAATGCAAAAGTAATGTTAATTCTCATTAAATTTAAAAAAATGTAAATAATTAACTATTTCAAAGGAATGATTACTACGTTCGAGTAAATATTATATAGCCAATTTTTTGCTGTTTTAGTATTCAGATGCTCAGTGTCCTATCTATTTACAAAATTATTATTCGAAAACTAAAATATTATTTTTCTCATGAGAAATTGATATATTAATTACTTAAAATATTTCTTGCTATAACAATGAACAATTTTTATAATTTTTCGACTTTGCTGTAAATTTAATGTAATAATATGTTGTTGGATCAAAATTAAAAAATATCTATTACATAATTAATAGACTTTTGAGACAAATTAAATGATAAATTAAAATTCATTAAAATTTATAATGTAAACGAAGAATACGTAATTGCAATTCATTGAATTTCAATTTTTTAAATATGTCATTCTTAGAATTTTCTAATAAAAATATGTTTAAAATAAAAATTTTTTGTAAGTTGTTAAATAAATTAATTAAATTTCTAAATGTTTTTTTAATAGCATATAAAATGATTATTAGAATATTGATTAGACTATAAAAATTATAATTTTTTTTATTTATGTATTAATTTTGTAACATCTATATACAGTGCCTCGTCACAAACAATTTTGGTTTTCAAAGATACTTTCTCATTGCCATTGAATAATGCAATGCTAGAATTACTTACGTTAGAACTATTTGTTACTTTAATCGACTATGATTATCAAATGATATTTTGTGTGTATTCAATAATTATTAAAAATTTCGGTATGACTGCATATTTACGCATAAATTTAATATCCTTTTACTTTCTATCTTAGTTTATGCCAAAACGACGATCATCATGCTTGGAAGAGTGGCAAATATTAGTACTTTCTTTATTTTAAGACTCTTGGTTGTTGAACTTTTTCCTACGATTTCGCGAGGGACTGGAGTTGGATTATGTATTGGTGCTGAAATGATCGGAGGTCTTCTTACACCTTATATCTTAATATTGAATAATTATGTACTGGTGAGTAAATATTTTTGACCTTTTAGATTTCATTACGGGCAAGACTTGTTAGGAAAATCGTAATTGTAAATAATAAATTTAAATAAACTTTGAATAAAAATACAACTTTACTCAAAAATAACTAATTAAATGTTTATTTTTTTAAAATGAAGATAATGTAATACCTATTATTTTACAGGAGCTTGCACGCTTTTTAATTGGCTTGCTTTGTATTGGTACGAGCTTCTTGTGTCTCACTTTTCCAGAGACTTTACACGAAATTTTACCTGACTCAGCTAAAGAAGCCGAAAATTTACAACACAAAAAGAATATGAAGTGTAATAATGATAACGAAGCAATGGATCGCTCAAAAAATTCTGAAGTTTTACGCGAAAAACTTTTTTCTGAAGATTGGGTAGATGCTGGAAACGGTATAATCGTTAATTTTACAGATAAAAAAAATTCAGAATAAAATAAAAAACTATCGACTGAACAAATTACGTTAATTATTTTTTATAATAAAACTATTTTAAGCGGTGTAATTACAATTTTACTGTTTAAATGAATTAGCTTTGTTAACACTAGACTTCTCACATTTGTAAATATAAGGATTCATAAGTAATGTTTGAGAAGCCAAAGTGAATGCATAGCTTAAAAAAATGTAATATAAGTTTTTCAATAAATGTATCTTATTTTTAAAAATTACTTATAATTCGTATGATTTTTTAATTTTATAACGTCCATTGAAGAACCGAATTATTAAAAAATCATAATTAAAAGTAAAAAATATTGATAATATAAAAAACGTTTACAGATTCTTGTACAAACATGTTTAATTACATTCATTTTATCTATCAAAATAATAAGTTGTGTTAATAATTTTTAATTATAATGAAATCTTATTATAAAAATATTGGCGTATGTACGAAAATATTGAATTAAAATAATCCATTCTAATAAATATAAAAACTGTTTTATTAATACGTTATCACAGAAGAATCTAATGATCATAATTATACATTGATTCTTAGGAACAAAGAAATTTAATCTTAAAGTTATTGTTGCTTTTCATTTTCTGTTAATACACGTTACCAAATTAAAAAAATTACACATATTAAGATGCATTAATTAATACTTTCAAAGAACTTTTGGCTGTGCGATTCCATTATTTTGTTGTGGATTGTGCTGTATTTGTTCAGCAGCAGTTTGCAGTAGTCTTGTACGTCGTCTTGTATAATGTTGCCACAAAAGAATTTGTTGGTCATCGATAAATTTAGTACATTGTGAGTTGACGACTTCTCTTCTAAAATGTTCATATTGTAAAAGATCCAGAAAGTATAAGCACATCGGATACTTTAAATATTTTGCATATTCGGGTTCTTTCCAATACAGTAAATACTTTAAATAGTTAATAAAAGTTGAGTCTTTAAAATAACCACGCTGAGCTAAAACTAAAGAAAAAACATTATTTTATTTTTTTTACTCAAAAAAAGATTCATTATTATTAATATTATTGTTCAAGCATAATCTAATGTTTTATCATTAAAAAAATATTATTTTTATTTTTTGTTATTTAACAAAATATTTATATTAAAATTTTTGTATTAATTATTGGTTATTTTCTAAACTTACAATTCAAATAATTTGGATTGGCTAAACACTGAACAAATTCCAATTCAACTTGGAACCGCATTCGCTGCTGATCATCAGTTTCAGGTGCACCTTTGAATAAAATAAATAATTAACTTTAAGCAATGTTATTATAAAATCCAATGACTTATATTACATTAAATATGTAAAACACATATATTTATCCGAATTTTATGAAATAAACAAATTTTTAGGTTAATAAAGTTATTGAGAAAACATTGTATAAAAACTTGTGGTAAACTAATTTGTAGTAGCTTTTTAGTGTCGGATTTTGAACGAAAGCATATAAGTTTCGAAAGAATCGATAATATTTCATATATTTATTTACCGTTCATTCCTATAAATGGTTTTCTTCCTCTTACGAAATTTGGATCATCAAATTGGTTCATATTACATATACGAGCATCTATCGAATAATCTTTCCTCTCCTTAAACTACAAATTTTCTCCGAATTCGTTAATGTTCAAAAGTGTATAAATTTATTCCCAATTAATAAAAAAAGTAAAGCGTGCGAGGCTTAAAAACTCTAGACAGCACCTGACGTACGAGTCATTTCTTCATTTTTGAGCATCGCCGATCGCCATGTTAGACATTTAAAGATGGCGCACGCAGCAGCCAATTCACGTCCTAACCTTTACCTGAAAAGTTTTGGCGCCGGCAATTTGCGCGCACTCAATGTATTCTACCTTGTATTGCGTAGTCTATTGTAAAATAGCGGTAAATTATAGTCACGCAGTGCACGAATATTGTCATTCCGTAAATATTCAATAATATTTTTACGTCGGTCAAGCGTATTGTAGTCGCACTATTTGCAGACTGGAGGATTTAATTTACAAATTGGACCGTTCGATCAACTGAATTACTGCAGTCGCTCGATTCAATAAATCCCAAGTCAATGTTCTGTGACATCGTATACGATAATTGGGGAGTTATTAATGACACACGTGTGAAAAATGTAAAATCCCTTTAAATTTATATATATATATATGTATATATATATATATATATGAATGTAAATATGCACAGACGTACATATGTAAGCATGTTATAAGCCAATAGATAATTGTTCACATTTTTTACGTTTATTTTAAACGCGTTTACTACGACGCCGGTAAAAAATGTCCCGAACGTTCGTGTTTCCAAATCAGTACAAGAAGTAGAGAAGGAGAAAAGGCGATAAGTTAACGATTGGAGCACGCGTGGCTTTTTACATGGTTGTGCCTACGAGGACGTACAAACAGCAGGAATTAAATAAAAGGTGGACGGGAAACCGAACTCACCGAAGTTATGACTTGAGGCAAGAAATATCGAGGATTCAATTAAAATTTGAGACACTTTAATGAACGAGGGTAGGTGCTTTCTATATCTCTCCACGTTTATCATTGTAGCGAGCCTACGTATGCACTTATACGTATACATACCTTTTTCTTTAATAAAATCGAGAATTACATGAAAATTGTAATCATATTTGGCTTCCATCATGTACGAAAATATTTTCGGGATTATTTTCTTTTCGTTATGAAACGAGAAAATACTTCAACCTTTTGTGATGGAGCCTTTGAAATTCGGAATATTTAGTACATTACGATATGCATACTAAACTATAATGTAATCAGTATTATATCGGATTAAGTACAGCTGCAATATTTTATTGGAGTTAGATTCAGATATGTCGATGCAAAATGAACCCAAGTCGACTCCGGAACGTAGAATTCTTGGAGAACTGGGGAATTCTACACCAGATTCACCTACTGCCAATCTAAAGTTACTTACAACTTTGGCATCTAACTTAAAAAACGTAACTTACAATCCTTGTCAGGCATGCGCAAGTTCCAGCAGTGTAGTACAACTACCACCTGTGAGGGATTCTAGTTGTGTAAAACTTCTCCCTAGAAAGGAAAAGTCTCTTAGTCTTTTGTGCAATAAGTGAGTATTAATTTATTTAACATTATTCTTTTAAATAAATTTGAATGAAACATTTTTGTATAATTGATAGTGTATTTTGGCACATTAATATTATTATAAATAATATTAATTCCTAAAAACTTAACAACTTATTTATTAAAGAAATATCATATGGAAAAACAAAGTATTTTTTTAAATGAAAATTAATTGAACTAGCATTATGGGATATGAAATGCTGTTTCCATTAGTATAAAAAAGATGTAATTATTTTCTTCACATTTTCAGATTTTTAAATTTATTTCCTTTAACAATTCAAGAGAATGATTCAAAAGAAATTTCTCTTAACACAACAGCTCAAGCTCTTGGTACTGAAAAACGAAGAATATACGATATAATAAATGTTTTGGAAAGCTTAGAAATGGCTTCAAAAGCTGGTAAAAACCAATATTATTGGCATGGACAATCCCGTTTATCAGCAACACTTGCTAAATTAAAAATGTCGGCTATTGAACTTGGACTAGAAAAGCAAATTCATGAAATACAAAAAGTTAATAGAGCTTACATTGAAGATTCTTGTCACACTTGCAAAAATTATTCAGCAGCTCTAATGGTTCCTCAAAGCCCTGTCGTGGATTATCGTTTCCCTGACAGCTCCATTAAGGAAGACAAAAGTTTGGGTGTGATGTGCCGAAAATTCGTCATGCTTTTTCTTGTTTCTTTGAAGGTAATAATATTAAAAATTATAATCCATTATTGTTTAAGGTAATGTTTACAATTTACTTAAAATTACAATTCCAATATTTATTTATATTCACATACTTTATTAATGTATTAAGGATATAGTGTAAACGTATAATTTCAAATTTGTCATGCAAAGATTATTTAAATTAATTTTCCTCATACATTTATAATAAAAATTACTGTTGAACAGGAATTTTATTAAATGGTTTAAAGTATTAAGTACTACACGTTTACATGCATTATATTTTTGTAAAATAAAGACTTTGGCGATATTAACTGAAAATATTATATTTTTCTAGAATGGTGTAATAAATTTGGATATAGCTGCAAAAGTTTTGATCAATGAACAACATGATTCCATAAACATGAAAAGTAGTACTATTCAATCACGATATAAAACAAAAGTTAGAAGACTTTACGATATTGCAAATGTTTTATCAGCTATTGGCTTGATAGAAAAAGTTGATTTATATAATTGTATTATTAGAAAACCTATTTTTAGATACACAGGACCGAGTATTGACTGCATTAATTTTGATGCAGGTAAGCTTTAAGTTAATTGTGAAATATGATTAAACAAATTTTAAATTATTTAAATACAGTGAATTATACTTATATTAATAAAAAAATGAATACATCATAATTTATTATATTAAGTATCTCATTTAATTTTTAGAAATGTCATCTACTGAAAATGAAAGTCAATCATTAGTAGGAATGACTACACCAAGTAAAAAATCCAACTCTCTTAGTTATCACACATTAAATAGAATTTCAAGATTATATTCAAGTACTCCTATTCTAAATAAACGTGAACAAAGGAAAAGAAAATTATTTGATTCAGGTGAAAACATTATGTAATTATAATATAGAAAACTAAGGCTAATGTATTTATAGAAAATAATATACATGTGTACATGTACGTTTATCTTATTATGTATAAAATGATAAGCAATTTTTTATTTTTTTTTCCAAATCAAGCCAATAGTAAATTTTTAACCAAATTTAATTTCCATTAATAAATTGAATTACAGGAAATAAATTTGATCGATGTCAAACGTCGAGCAATTTGAGCAAATCGGAAACTCGTTCACTCGATCGATTGGATGATTCGATTTTGCAAGTAGTAGAAATGGAATTGAAACGAATGAAGTCTAATGAGCATAAGCCGAAGGTCTGTACTAAGCTCTTTCCAAGACACAATTCTGATTCTTGTATTACACCTTTAAAAGGAGATACGAACTCGACCGATGCAGTAATCGATAATGTAGCTTCGACTCCGAAAATGTTACCTAACGTCAATACAGATTCACCAGTTGCTCTTCCAGTAGTTAGTAAAGAAAATCTAGTCAATAAATCGTGCAAATTTAACACACCAATTCGCACAATGCGAATAAATGTACCATTTGAGCTGAAAATTACACCATTTAAGTTGCAAGAATGTAACGCTCCTAAATTTGTGAAGCTTACGAATTTCGATATGAAGAAATTAGTGCCTATCTCAAAAGAAGATATTAAAATTAGACTGGCTTCTGTTAATTCTAAGGATCAAGTGCAAAATACTATGCATAAATCAAATGTTGCAATTATGACACAAATACCAATAAAAACGATTTCTCCGGGTGATATTTTTAAAGCTGTAAAAATTGGAGAGACGTTTCAATTAGTTCCAATCGAACGTAAAAGTGATAGTAATCAAACTAAATAAGTAATAGCAATGAAAGGGTTCACTTATAAGCCTAAGCATAGGTTGTGTCTCTATTTTTATATAATCATGTTTATTAAGACATAAGCAAACATATGCTATGTCTATAACAGATAAAATGTGTATATAGAATTTTTTTTATAGATTTATATATTCATTAATTTACGATTGAAGGTAAACTAATATGCATAATTTGCGTATTTTCGTTCTATGTAATAATGCAAAAAAATGAATTTCGTGACTAACAGTCACTCGTTATACATATATAATAAAAATATATTTATTAATGTTATGTGGCAGCAGGTTAGAATTAAAACAAATCAAGTCGCTTTTGTATTACCAAAGCATTTTTGTTAGATCTCCCAGCTTAGACTGTTAAAATTTCTGGAATCAAGCAATTTATTTCAAATTTAGTTGTAATAAACGTAATAGGTAACAATAATGTTAAGCTATAAAAGTCGTTTTTAGAGTTATATTTTATATGCCTCAAAATAGTGTTTTTTTTATATATTTTTTTTTTTTGTAAAGCTTGTTGATACTAAATAAATAGTCTCACAAAATTATATTATTTGAAACTGAATCTAATAATTCTATCTTTTTTTTAACTATGTGGGTTTAACTATATGGGTTGTTTTTTCAATCATAAATTTTTTTTTTAATTTTATTATACAAGAATAAACAAAATTCATTCACAATGCAATTAATTAACTTAACAAATGTCTTTATTTACACACTGTTGTTGAATAAATGTTTTTGACAAGAAAAACCTTCTTCATTTTTATTCTGTACTTAATAATATATCACTGTACAATAAAAAATCGCCTTTGTTACTAAACCTATGAATTTATTTTATATTAAAAAACATTATCTAGTCCTTCAACTTCCAATTTCTGATTAATATTGCCATTCAGAACAATTGAATTAATTCTTATCATTGTATGCTGTATTCTGAAAACTGTAACAAATAATTAATCTATATAAATAAATTATATAAATATGTATATTCATAATAAATATGTAATGATAATACTATAAATAAAAATTTTAAATATGTAAAATAATACATCAGATGTTTGAGTTAATGAATATACTTCTAATATTATTATAAATGCAACAATATTTTTAAATGAAACATAATATTTCTTCAAAATACATTTACATATTTTTTAATTATTTTAACCAAATGTACTAACAATATTTTTAAATTAATAAAAACTTACAATGTATTCTACGGTATTGTTTTCTTTTCCTGAATCTATAATGTGTAATTGTTTGTGAAAAAGTCTTATCAATTACAGTTGCTTCTATAGATACCAGTCCTTTATTAAGTATTGGTCTTCCAACAAGTGAAAAATCTGTGCTACCAACTAGTAATACTTTTTCAAGTTTAATTTTATCACCAGGCTGTGGAGGCCAATACCCTCTAACAACAACAAGATCACTTTCTGTAATTTTATATTGTTTTCCAGCAAGATGAATAATAGCAAATAGCCTTCCAGTTTTATCTTCAGCAATTTGTTTATTTATTGTGTTATATAATTCTAAGATAAGATTTCAAAATTTTTAGAGTATCGAACAATAATTAAAAATTTCTTTTAATTACAGCTTTTATATAAAAATACCTGTAGCAAACTCCTCATTTTTTTTCGTTGTATCTTCTACTTCAGTTTGATAATCTGGAATTTTTTGTATCCATGGTACACTTCTTGGCACACCCTTAATTTTTCTGTATGTTCTAATCCCGGTATCTAAAAAGCTTTTGCATACTAAAAAAAATTTTTTTTATTAAAAAATAATTTTACAAGTGTTGTAAAATACTTTTATATGCAACATTTCATTACAACAATAAATTTATTGTTCATTTGTTCATTTACTTTACCACTTTTTAGTAATGAAAGAAACGAGCAAATCAGGTTATGTTTATGTATCTGATTATTTTTCAATTCTAAAGTATAAACATTTTGATGTGAAAATCGATTTTCACTTACCAAAAGGTGATTGTTTTATCAATAAATCAGACCCAATTTTCGGTGCACAAATTTGAGTTGCAATCCTCAAAAAACGAGAATAATTAATAAGAGATACCATGTTGAAGATTATATTCAGTATAAAGCAGACATAATGATAATAATAGACATAGGAGTATAGGACATGGGGCATAAAACATAGCAGACAAAATGCAATTAGATCTTACTATTGACGAATCAATAGGAAGATGAAGTAAAGCAAGGCTCGTAATTTATTCAAAAATTAATCTCGCTTACAGACCAATATTATTTATGTTATATCTAACAAATTCAACTCTATTGATTATTTGAAAATTATATTTCCGTTTAAATTTCTAATTGAGCAATTAATAACAACAGCGATATAAACATAAATAAAATTAAGAAGATTTATTATAAAAAAAACAATGTTCTTATTTGATGCACATATTCCACAATTGCATATATGCTCTAATTAAAAAGCAAGAACATAATTTTTGAATATGCAATATTTAGTATGACCGTTTATTAAAGTAAAAAAATTATTATATTTTACTAAAAAAAATTAAATTTGCTGTATTAAAGTGTCAATATCACGTATAATTAAAACAATTGACTTATAGCATTACTGCTATCTAGAAATAAATAGTTTTTTTTTTAAATATTTGCATTTATGATCAATGAAAAAACATGCCATTTGTTAAAAAATTAATTACTTTTATAATTTTTTTGCATAATTTCCAACATTCGTGTCTTTTATTTTGTATTTTCGATACATAATTATTATTATTAGATAAGCTAAATATTACTCTAAAAACTATATTACAATTTTGAAATTTTAAAACAACTCGTAAATTTAGCATTAATTTTTAAAAATATAGAATTTGCACTACCAAACATAAAAAGTAAATTAATTAAAATAAAAATGTAGAGTTAAATTAAAATTTGAAACATCCATATCAATTAAAGAAAAAAAAATCATTATAATAAAATATTTCTGTAACAAATAATCCTTAATAAATTAAATTGTATTATTCAATTTTTCTTTCTTGTCTACACATTTATTTCATACATATTATTTTACTATTGAAACAAAATTACAGCTATTTGTAAGTCTTTTAAATCTTTTGTTAATTATGTGCAATTGCACAATGTACATTAAAAAAATAAAGTTGTAGGTGGTAAAGGGTTAATTAAGAAGTAACTAGAGATGCTTCTTTCGGACTCTTTTGCGCAATGTTCGATGGCTAATGACAGTAACTAGACTTTTTAGATGGATAATCGATTATAAATAATAAATAGCAAAGAAAACCTATCGATTTTTATTAAATGTTTAATATTTTACTCTCAACACTTATTTACAGTGTTATTGTCAACTTAATGCATTTGATAGTCTGACTGAAAACTGTAAACTGTAAATGTATTAGTATGCAATGAGTGACTAGTGTGATGTGTGACAGTGTGAGTACTGTGAGTCTGTATTCTGTAACTCTTTACTGTGTAGTGATGTAGTGTAATTGTATAAAAAAAAGGTTATTTTCGAAATGTATTTCCATTTATGATTTGTATTAATTTATAAAGAGGTATAAATAATTGAAGTGAATTATTATTACGTACGTTGATTTTTTTATTTAAAAAAATCGTTCGTATTTCATTATAATTCAATTGGAGGTTACAAAAAATTAACTGACCACATTAATTAAATTGTTTTGAATATAATAAAGAATATATTACATTTAATTCTTTTCATAACTTATATTATTTACAAGAGTATATGTACAATTTCATTTATTGATTAATAATTATTATTGTTATTATTTGTTAAAGCGCTTAAAATGATGAATCTGGCATCTCGTTTCTGTCATATTTTGAACAATAATTCAGTTAATAATCTCAGGGCATTACAATTTATACAAAGAAATTATGAAAAAAATCCGCAACATTTCCTTGAATATAACAAGATTATTTATCCAATTCAAAAACCCGATGAAGAAAGAAGACCTGCTGTAAGTAACTCTATTTTTTGTTTCTTAAATTATTATAAATGGATTAACTTGTTTTTAGTATGTATGTCATCAAAAATGTAATATAAGATACACTCCAAAAAAAATGACTTATGTAGCTTGGCTAGTAAGAGGAATGTCCGTAGATGAAGCTCTTAAACAATTAAGTTTTGTATTAAAGAAAGGAGGAGCAATTGTGAAAGAAACAATTCTAGAAGCTCAACAAATAGCTGTAGATGAACACAATGTAGAATTTAAAAGTAATTTATGGGTTGGTAAGTAATCATTTATTTTAATTCTTTAAAAAAAAATTTTTCCTTACCTATAAAAAATAAAAAAATAAACATTTTTTTGATTTATTGCACTTAAAATAATCACTATCCTTATGATTTATAAATATTATTCTTAACCATAAATTTAACTAAAAGTGTAAAAATAATTGATTTTTTTTGAAACTTCAATAAATACATAAGGATTGATAATTTTTTCAGCGGAATCTTTTACTACAAAAGCTTACGTAATAAAAGGTGCAAGAAGACACAAGTCTGGTCGTTATGGAGAAGTTAGATATTGTTTTTCTCATTACTTTGTGAGACTCGAAGAAGGTCAACCACCCAAAGACTATTATAAACTTAACCCCTTATCTCCCGCTGAATTACTAGAGAAGTGGAAAGGTCAATTGCGAAACCGTAAAGTTCCTAATTCATTGTAATAAATTTATGTGTATGTAAATATAGAAATTGTACCATAACATTGCATAAGCTTTGTATCTTTTATTTAAATATTAAACACAAAGGACATAAAGAAAAAAATTATCGAGCAAGTATCGCATAATGAAAATGTATTTTTTTCAAAAAGGCATGTACAATACAGGTAATATTGTCTACAACTTTAGCTTAGTTCTTCTCCAGTGACGTCTCTTCGCGTTGTATCTGAAAGAAAACAAAAATTTAAAGTTAGCAATTTGTAAAAACAAAATCATTTGGGTTGTTATTGTGGCGAGAAATCGTTTCCTGCGACTGATGAATTTATGAACTAGTCATTAATGGAAATATGCATTTAATAATATAATAATAACATTATTAAAAAGAAGTACCCAAATGTTCGCGTGTATCGATCATACAGATTAAAACGAGGCAATATTTTTCCGTGGCCTTAGCGCATTTCCAAGTGACAGGTTATACTCCGTGATAAGACAACATTCAGATTCCGTAAACACGCGTCCGGGTTAAGGAACAAAAGCAAGTAACAAGAAAACGTAAAACTCGGGTGACACTCGGAACATCTTCGCGAGCGCGTTGGAGTCGCACGTACAATAAACGTAAGCACGAGTAATATTTACCGAATGGTGTTTCCCGTGCGCATCCTAACCCATTGCGGAATGGGTCGGTTCTGCTTGAGCTTTTTGGCAAGCTTGCGCTTGATGATGAAGGTCTTGTGGGCCGACTAGAACATAAATGAGCTTTTGAGAAAGGCTGAGCGCAATAATGGCCCGAGAAGCCGCGAGGATGGTCAAGATATTGACGGATTGAAGAGGCAAGAGAAGACACTCACCATTGCAGCACGAATGGAAGATGAGGACCTGCAGCCGAATCGCAGTCGAGGCGAGATCGAGAATCGAAGATGGCGCGGTAATCGAAGGCAACTCGCCAGCGCCATCTGGATTACGAGGCGAGGCCGACACGCGCGACACCTGTCGACTTCTCGCGAAGGCCTCGAGAGCGAGCGCCAACTTTCGTGACCACCACGTTTCGCTTTCGATCGCGCTTCCTTTCGAAATTTAAAGATTTTTTCATAATCCTGTCGTACTTTGCCTCGATGGCCGATCGTCGATCAATGATCGATGACGGATGTGCCGATGAACCTAGAGCTTCGGAAATCTCTTAACTTGCAAGGAAATACTTTCGTTAATTGTTTGCGCGCAAGGCTCTTGGACAGCTTTGTTGTTTAATTTTTTGATAGGCAATATACTGGTGCTATTGTTACGAAGGAGAGACTATTTTGTTCCGCAACAGGTGCGCTCGTATGCCTCGGTTATTACAAATACTTAAATTCGCGAACAAAAGGATTCTTTCTTCGTATTAAAATTTTTTAGTTATTGACGATGTTTGATTTTCAAGGAGTTGATTATATTTTCAAACTATTGCTCGTTACAATATTTCACGCTTGTTTTTACCTCAAATTTGCAAGAGAATTACTAAAAGAGTCAATGGAAGAACAAAAAGAAAAATATCAAGAATTTATATTAACATTAATAGGAAACAACTGATAACGACGCTTCTAATTTATATCTTTGAGTTTGGTTCAAATCTGGTAGATAAAGGAGAATTGAACAAAAACTTTTTTTGCAGAATTTTAAATTTAACTACGTTCGCCGATTCTTTTCGATACTGATATCGTAATGCGATATACCATACATACGGAATTTTTTAGTAGCATTTTTAAGGTTTTGAATTTTATTCGTATAATAAATGTATTGTAAATACAAAGAAAGTCTGGATTTAAAATTTATGCACCTCACCAAATATATACATATTTATACATTTTTAAGTATTTTAAAGGTACTATTGATTTATTATATTTTTCTTTAATTTTATCCAAATACGTTGACGGATGAAAATGGTATTTAATTCAGTACTTGAATTTTTTACACATGTAACTTTAAAAGGTACTATTTATATTTTTTACAATTCAAAAGCTTAAGTATTCTTTAAAATACTGTACATATTTAGTGAACTGCAGTTGAAGATTATGCCTTATATTATAAATTATTCATTTATTTTGAATAAGTAATCATAAAATTGTCCATTTAATTTGTTTATTTTCAAGTAACAAATAAAATTAATTTTCTTAACTTACGATTAAAACATCGAAATTTGAATTATAAAACAAATCAAATTATAATTATCATTATATAATTATTCATGACTTAATAATTTATTCGAATTTTTTTGTTTTCAAAATAAAAATCGAAATTACAAAGATTCAGATTTAATGTTTATAAGTAACTGAATCTCAAGAAAATTTTAAAAATTTCTATAGAATAAACAACATGCAAAATAAAGTCATTTTTACAAAGCTATCGCGTTTAACAATATTGCTTTGGTTTTTTGTTTCAACGTAATGTTTTTATTGAATATTTAATGTTAAGTTAATTATTTATATGATGTTTCAGATTTTTTTGTGAAAGAATAAGCCTTTTAGAAAATTTACAATATTTTCAACAGTCTTGAATAATGAATTAAGGAAACACTTTTTTTTAAGTACAATCGAAAGTTCATTGTATCAATTTTTGTTAATAATAATTACTTTTAAATGCTAAATAAAAACGTTATTATTTACAACATTAAAATTATTAGCTGTATAAAAACAGATAATAGTTTGATTAATAATATTTCATTTTTTATTTACTACACGATCACAAATATGTTTTTCCAATAACAAATCTTCTTTGGCCAATTTAAACTTCTTTTAGTAAATGGAAAAAGAAAATTGCGATGACAGTTTTATTTTTTGGCTTATTCCATTCAAAAATTTTTTGGTATTCATTTAAAAACCATGTGATTTCTTAAAATTATTTTACTTTTTAAAAAAATGTCTTTTTAAAATTAACGTAAACCAAATTTTATAATATTGTCCTTACACAAATTTTTATTATACATAATAATTTCACATATTATTAAGATCCTCAAAATAAAACGAAATGATTATTGATTCCGTTTAAACACTAAATTAAATCAGTTTTTTGACAGCAGTGCCAATATATTATTACTAATGCTGACAAATAAATTTCTTCAATTTTTTTTTTTTATATTTTTAATCGTCTATTAATATTCTAAATAATAAATCAAGAAATACTGTGTATTTTTATATTCGATACCTACGTCTTTTATATCAAGTACAATTCATAAAATTTTGTTTCTAAAATAACATTACTATTACATAAGTTTCATTTTTTACAACTTATACAATATAAGTGAATATAATATTTTAATACATTTGCATAAAAACTTTTATTTGCTATTTAACATCTTGCATCTATTAAATATTTATTTACTATAATTGCATCTCTCTAATAATGTAATTAACGTATTCAGACTTCATTCAGCATTGAAGTTAAATTATTTCAATGAGAAATTATATTTTCTTCAATTATTTTACTTTATTAATTGTATCTTTATAATTTAAATAATAATACGTGACAATGTTATACAGTAACAATCTATAAAACTATATAATAAAATATTTCAATGCAAGGTCTCTAAATCGAAAACATTTTTAAATAACATTACATTACAATCGATCAATAGCTTCAAATAAATCTTTGTACAATTATTTCATATTATAAAAGTTAACGGAGTTGAATAACAATTACCAAAATTATTCGAGAGCTTTGAAATAACGAGATGAATTCTAGTAAAGAATGAGATCAAGTTGAAAAATAAAGAGTCCATAAGTAAATGTTGGAATCATTTTCGTGTGGTCGTAGCGACGATTGTTGTGCTCGCGATTTTTCGTTTTATTTAAATGCATGGAAAATGTTAAGTAAACAAAAGTATATATATATATATATTGTAACATTGATGTGTATGTATGCGCACGCGCACTTGTGTGATGGGTGGGTGTTGGTGGATTATATGCATATGTATATATAATGTCACGTATACCGGCGAAACTTTTTTCATCAGCTAGGAAACTCGATAAAGGTCTTAGTACAATGGAAATGCAAAACCAAAGGAGCGAAATAGCGAGTCGTAGATGTGCGAGGAAGGCTGCGTCTCGCCGTTAAACGCAACCCGCGCCAGGGGAAAAAAATCACAATCAGCGACTACGAGAGGAAGGAAGCAGTCGAGTTCGCAACTCGGGGGCACTTCCGTATCTTTACGAAGGGATAAAGGAGGGAGCCTCTCTCCAGTGTCTTGACCGAGGCGTGCAAGCTTCGTCCCGAGGAACCGAGGGCTTGAGTATTCAACCACCGCAGATAATGATATATATATATATATATATATATATATATATATATATATACATAAATACATAGATACATAGAGCAATAGGGCTATTGCGTTCGCGAGTATTGGAGTAGCGGAACGAAGCCGCGTGGATGGCCTGGGTCGAGGTGCGGGCGAGGAGTCGCCGGCCGGCGGTGAGGCGCCCGAGTCCCTCAGACCCAGGGTAAGCAGGCGTAGGGGGCGCAGCTCTCGTAGCCGTGGACGAAGGGCAGGGAGTGTCTGCCTCTCTGTCAGTGGTGCCTCGGCAGGGACTCGACGGCCTGGGAGCCTCGGCGCAGGGGCTGTTGGCCGGAGAGGCCGACGCTCGAGCTCCGGGGACTCGAGGTGTACTGCTGCTGCTGCTGCTGCTGCTGCTGCTGGAGGTGATGCTTCGGTTGCTCGCTGCCCGTAGCCACGTAGGAAAACAAACACAGCACGGAGTAGCAGATTTGATCCGCCTGGAAATTTCGTAGACCTGGATTAATGTCTTCTCTCGATCGGCATTTTTTACCGATTCCTTCGATTCGATCTCCCGAACCTGCTCTTTTCTCCAATTTGCAATTACGCGAGGATCGTTAGTCCAAAGTCTTATCGATCGTTTGCAGTTTCATGAAATCTACTCTTTACGTAAATCGAGAATCATTAAATCGTAACTTTGCCGAACGCTTAAAACAAAAATATAACGTGCTTCGTGAACAGTAGCGAGACATGCTCTATGCAAATCTAATATATACAAAGGTTCCCAGGTACAAAATTAAACATCTTTTCCAAAAACGTGTCGATAAGATGAACCTCTCGAAAGCGAAGTGGGTGGGTGAAAAATGAAATAAATGAGAAAACTTACACTGGGCGACGGGGCAAAAGTAAAGGGAAAGAATAACAGTGGCATCATGCAGTACTTTTGCTATCGGACTGTGCAACAAGATGATTATCCATTGAGAGCTGCATTGTTAATGCGACCGAGAAGATTCTGTGCATGCAATGAACTGCTTCGCTGGCCTGTTTCGTGCAAGAAAAATCAGTGTTGCTTTTCTATCGAGGCTTCTCCATTTGTCGATTTAATCTCATGGGTAAACTTATTCAGTGTAAAGGCTACTTAACTATAGGTTACAGTACCAAAAGCGATTACAAACGTATTTATAACTATTTTTTTTTTTCCTAAACCCGTTTCAAAATTGCTCACTTACCATTTGGGACTTATATTTACGTTGAATTATTTGTCTAGACTTGGGATCTGAAAGATAAACAAAAGTCAATTACATCCTTGGAATATAAAATTATTCAAAAAATTTTTCAAACTTTTAACCTTTCGATTTTATCCACTAATAGACATTGTTTCTTATTGATTACTGGATAATCCGTACGTTTATATTGTTTTTAATCGTTAATAATGTTCATTGAAAAAAAAAAAGAAAAAAAGTATCAAACGGCGTTGCGAAGGAGTTTCGAAAAGTTTCATTAGAGTCAACGCGAAAGTAAAAGATCTTAGTTTGAAAATAGAGAAAGACATGTGAAACTCACTGAATTCTTCCAAAACGAAGATCGTACCCTTCTGAGTAAAGCACTTGCGGATATGCTCGAGTCTTACAAAAAACTGAAAACAACATCGATCGCAATTAGATTTAGCGAGAAGTGGCTCTCTGTGATAATTTTATCTCTAAGCGTTACGTGCAAATATTAATAATATAAGTACACTACTTTATTTCTAAACGTTCGCTCGCTACACACGTAAGCTACGAAATAAAATGTCATTGGGCTCGTGGCCTCGTGACGTGATGTGCGTGTAAGTCGCGCGCCATTCAACGACACCTCGTAAAAACAATAAACGAGATGTCCGCGTGCGATGGTTGCTTTGCTTGGGTTTCTCGTCGCCTCTTAGCGAAGGAAGCCCGGTTAAAAGTCAGGCTAGGACGCACAAAAGATGAAAAAAGGACATCGAACACTTAAGAAGCGACACACCGATGTCCCGGTGGCGCCCGCGATCGCGTTGCGCAATTGGTTCCCACGGCCCGAACGAGAAACGCGCTCGCTTCTTGGCTAGAGGTAGGCTTCGATGGCCTCGAGGATGGCGCCCTTCTCGTTCGGACGCTCGGCAGGAGGCAGGAGCCTCGCGGAGGCGCGCACCAGGACTCGAAGCTCAAAGAGACATGGCTCGAGACACTCGGGGTAAAAGGGAGCGACGTGCGCAAGGTATCGTGCGAGGGCGTGCATGCGTGGTGGGTGGGTGGGGGGGGTGGAAGCGGGGGTCGCCGTCCGTTGCTTTTGACCAGCCAGCTCGCGAGCAGGGACGAGGAGGCGGAGGAGTGCACTCGAGCGAGGCACGCGGGGGCTGCAAAGCCGTTCGGGTAGCCAGGCAGGCAACTCTGGAGATGGCCTAATCGATCTTGCGCGCGAGGTTGATTGCTTTATTGACCAGGTGTCGGTGCATTCGTCGCTAATAGTGTGCAATCGTAACGATTGTTGCGGCCGGGTGGCGGCCGGGGGAGGGGGGCGGGCGGGCGGGGGGAAAGAGGGTGTCATCGTATTTGCAGAATTGCGGGCGCTTTGAATCAGACGCAAATTCGATAAAGATTGGGGCAAAAATGTATTTTTTTCCACGAGGTATAAAAAGTTACCGAGCGGCAACCGATGGATCCTTTATGTGATCATTTTTTTAATGAAATTTTTAATTCTGACGTATCTATTACACTGTTCTTAGGGACTTCGTGGTGTTTTTTCGAAAAAAGTTAATCCTTTTTTTTAATTTTCCTTCTTCGTTCGTTGTTTTCGATTGAAAATATTTTAAACTGACCTCGAACGATATTCGTTAACTTTTCCCTAACATACAAGTCAAGCTCTAAGTTTCATTCGAATACTTATATAGACAAAGTATTTAGAAAAAAAAATTAATACAGAAAACGTTTCCATTTCAGTATTTCGTTAAAAAATTTTACTTCTTATATTTTCATTCTCGTACAAAATTTGACTTCTAATTTTATCTATTTATAATTGTGATTTTAATTTTCATCGCATATGTTTTCTTGAATTTCGCCATTAATTCTTTAAATATGAATTTTCTCAGATGAAAACAATTCACTCAATGTTATGTATTACAAGCAATAAGTAACTAAGTGGCCAAAGTTGAAAGCGTTTGCTATCTCATGCGTATTCATTTCTCCTAGGTAATTTTAATTATATTCAGTGCATTGAGAACTCAAATAGGTGATAAGCATTATCAGTATTAATAGTTAATACCCATTATTAAATATATATATATGTGGATTATTTTATTTCGTTGGCTTTCTTTAAAATTCCAACCATTGATTTATAAATAGAAATCTGCTGTAACTTTCATAGAGATATTAAAAAATATAAAAGCTCGATCATTTTCGTATTTTATTGCATTTATTTTCAGGACTAGGCTTTTTTTAGATGGACTCGTGTAGCAGGCTTGAAAATATGAAATCTAACTATTATACTGATGTTATTGAAGCGAATTGTCGATGTGCTTTGGGTAAATATTATTATTATTATTATTCTTATTATTACTATGATTCTGTAAATTTTAAATAGAGGATTTTTTAGGTATAATTTCATCGAAAATTCGCCGAATCTATTTTCCTTAAGGTTGTAAATATATTGGATAGATGTGTATAGTATAAGAGAATGAAAAGGAAGGTATAGATTAGAGAAATAGAAAGAGAGAGAAGGGAGGAAAAATAGAAAGATAGAAGGAAAAAAAGACAAGCCTAATATAAAATGAGAATTACTATCTATCCATATATAAGTACTTATGCGTACATATATACATAATAAATGTTCATGTGGTTTGTGTATGAAGCACCAAAAAAATGAAGGTCAAACTCTACAACTACATTATTAATTTTCTAGCATTTTTGAAAGATAAATTATAATAATAATAGGGCTCAGGTTAGGAAACAGATGCATTAATTATCTACAGTTGCATTTGGAAAACACTAACAAAAGAGTTATGTTACAAAATAAATACTGATTGACTCGATTTTTATTATCAGATTGATAAAAATATATTTTTAAGCTTAGAGCCACTAAAAGATACTTTGTAATTTATTTTGTATGCACGTAAGTCTAGTCTTTATAAAAAGTCACTTGGCCTCTTCCAATACCAGCTATAAGTTAATAAATTCTGGTTTTTGAAACTATGTTTATGTACTACCGTTTTAACATGGCCAAAAACTGCTGATATGAGATTCGGCTAAACGACAATTTGAATATAACATTTATATTACAACTAACACCAATCATTATATAGTACGATAAATACAATTATGTGAGCAGATCAGATCAACTGTTTTCGATGCAATTTTTCGATCTATACTTAAGAATATAAAATACTGATGTATATTTAATAAGTAACATTCTATAGAAGAGTATAACGTGTTCCAAAGAAGAACACAAAAGCCAATCCATTTTATTGTTGATTTGTTTTATTTTAATGTCATAATAATGTTATATTATATTTTATTTTATATCAAGTGTATACTATAAAATACAAAATAAATTTATGCACTTATCAGTTTTTGTTAGTGTTTTATTGCAGATAGAGACAAAAATGTACCTTTTAGTCATTTTTTGTTTAAATAGCATCTTAGTTTCTTTAATATATATATATATATATTATGAGAAATGATAATTCTTTTGAAAATATTTTTTGAGGAACAATTCTTTGTCTATATCTTCTACGAGTAAAGGAAAATCGGTTATTATTATGATTCATGTAATTTAAATATTTATATTAAATTACCATTGCAAATTTTAATTATAATTTTATAATTCAATTTTATTAAATAAATTTGTCTATTAACGATTTTCATTTCTCAAATAAACACAAGAAATTAAGCGAACATTGTTTGTGTTTGTGTTTTTTAATGTTCGTGTATGGGTCTGTGAGTTACTGGATCTATTCCCGTATTTGTGATTATGGATATTTATGTGGTCTTGTTTTACGAAAATTGTATAAAAAATAATAGTCAAATAATTGAATAGAAGCATTTTCGGAACACGAATAACACTAATAAATAATATGATCGTACTAAAAGATTAATAATAAACGATCAATAATAATGTTGAACTTTTAAATACAAAAAAAAACTGTTTTTCACCAAAACTATCTTGATATGTTATATAATCAATATAAAAACTAACAAACATAATAATCATTTTCTGCACTTAGAAAAGTAATACAAAAGTATAAGAATGTGTGTCAATTAAAAAGTAGATTTTTAATAGTACCTCGAAATCCTGCTTGCCCATACACAGCCAAGGGCAAATGATCCGACGCACAGACGAGTCAAGAAAACAGAAAAAAGAAGATTTCAAATTAAATCCACCAACCAATTATTTATCACGATAAAGAAACGACTCAATATATAAAATATTTTACACAAAAAAAGAAATAAATAAAGTCAGAGAGAGAGAGAGAGAGAGAGAGAGAGAGAGAGAGAGAGAGAGAGAGAGAGAGAGAGAGAGAGAGAAAGATAGAGTGAGGAAGAACAAATAAGAGAAAATATTTATCGATATATTACAAAGGAGTAGAAGAAAAAATAAAAGGGAAAAGAGATGGACGTAAAGAAATAAAGATGTGGGAATACTTTGTTGTATAAAATTTTATAATTTTTCATTTTCATTTTATATAAATTGAGGACTTTATGACTATTACTAATCGCAAAATATATTTTAGTCAAAAAAATATAAATTTCATTACTAATTTTAAACTATTAATAACTTGTTGTTCGCGAAAACTTTAAGCATAGAGGTATTTAAGCATATAATTATTATTTCATATATAATTGATTTTCATTTTACGCAGAAAAAAGTTGCGAGTTCCATTTTCTTAAAAGCGCAAACAGCATATTACATTAATTATTTATTCATTGTTCAAGGACCATCTCAAAAGTTCCCCAAGCCAAGAGAAAAGTCTATTGACCAAATATTTTTACTTATAGATCAAATTATTGTTGGTTTATTTTCATGTGCATCATAAAAATATGTGTGCTTTCTTATATAAAGTGTTATTCCGCTTTTATAATCTAAATAATTTGCATTGAAGAATAAAAACGCTATGCATACATTTTTATTTCATATAAAATTTATGGTAATATTTATCATTTAAACCAGTAAATAAACTTTCCTCATTCATAACCATGACGGAAAAAAATTTTTTATTCCATTCAGCATTCAATACAAAAAAATTTGTAAAAATAAATATTATATTCATGTATATTATAATATATTTGATGAACTTTCATTTATTAATTAATAAATGTTACTGTGTCGAAGAATATAATCAGTAGTAAAAAAAATAATACATGGATTATTAAATAAGAAAAAATAAATTAAGAATAAATGAATTCCAGAAAATTTTGTTGCTTATTACTCGAACTTGGCCTCAGTATTTTTCAAACGATCAATATAAAGATGAAAGCTTACATTAATAATAATATATCTTCCAAAAATCAATTTAAAAATATACTTTAGGTGCGTACCATTATAAGGTATAAATAAAATAAATTACGTAATTTCAAGGCATATACGTACATATGTATATAATTAATGTAATGTACACTCTTAATATATGTATATACATAAATGTACATGAAATTAAAAAAAATGCAATTTATAATGTATATAATAATATATAATAATATAAAATATATAAACAGATAAAAATGAATGTTGCTGCACATCGAGCTCCATGCATAATAACATTGAAAAAATGCTCATAAAATGGATTGTGATTAACAAAAAAAAATCGGTGTACAATGTTGTTACCGAGGTAGAAAATAAAAAAAAATAAAAAAAATAAAAATAAAAATAACTTTAGTATATACAGTTACAGACTGTTCGAAGTATTTGTTGTTGTCATTGACCAAATGCAATTTATTCTAATTTGTTCTTTGGGCGTATTTTAGTACCATCGGGAAAATTTGATCTCGAATAACTTTATTTTATGGTTCTAAGGTAATTGAAAATGGTACCACATAAGTAGCAAGCTTAATTGAAATACAGTGTAACCATTTTATAATCTAGATGGCTAAAGTTGATGAGTAAAAAAGCTTCAATCGGATGATTATTTACATAAAATTTTCTAAAAGGTATTGGTATTTAAATTAGTATCATAAATTATTAATTCTGTATATCCAATGATAAGGAGCGAATTTGATTGGAGAACAGTGCAACCTTATTTATAATCTAAGTGGTTAAAATTGATGAGTAAGAAAGTTTAAATAGAGTGATTTTTTTTTAAATTTTCCCAAAAATATTAGTGTCATAAATTATAATATAATATAATAGATAATATAAATTATCTGTATACAAAAAATATAATCTTTGTATTATTAATATGATTTTTAACTTTATTGTAATTTTTTAAATTAAATAATATATTTGAATTAGTTTAATATCAATAAAGTAGTGTAGAACAAAAGTTGTTTAATTTTAATTATTTTATCATACATTTAATATTATACATATATAACCGTAAAAATTAATTGTAAATATTTATAGAGTTTTGTTTATGAAATTTGTTTGATAATGCCATGGAATATATTTCCGTACATGTTTAATGATAAAACATGTAGAAAAAAAAGTAATGTTGTAGTAATTTTAAAATCAGTATCCTTCATAATAAAATCTCAGTTTGATAAGTTCTAAATAATAAATTCTAACTGCTTTATTTTTTTTTCATGTTTTATTAAGTTATGTCCAACATTGTTCCAATGAAATTTGTCAGTTATGTACTGTGTATTTTATTATCTGTGATTAACTGTTTAAGTCACAAAATATGTTACGATCAATATGCTTCTGATCGTCTCTGTCTTTTTCTTAGTGGTGCTTTGCACATAGATACCATATTTTAAGACAAGTGTCGTCCTATTTTTATTTTCAATAGATAACCTTCGAAGAGTCATTACATAAAACTGAGAGAAGATACGTACATATACATAATTAAGCAGTTCGTAGTGGTTAGCGATGGAAGATAATATTGAGTGGTCC
Organism: Kradibia gibbosae; assembly: GCA_018907135.1. Classification (NCBI taxonomy): domain Eukaryota; kingdom Metazoa; phylum Arthropoda; class Insecta; order Hymenoptera; family Agaonidae; genus Kradibia; species Kradibia gibbosae. The sequence continues at coordinate 980,405 of JACCHX010000003.1, read as the reverse complement.
TTGCATCAATGCAATTAAAATGAAAGGAAAACATAAAGAACAATTCGATAATTAAATTAATAAATTTGTAAAAAGTGCAAACGAATAAATTTTAAATAATAATATAAATAATATTAATAATAAGAGAACAAATGTGTTTAAAATTTTTAATTTTATGCATTGACCTATCGGTTATTACGTATTTGATTTTCAAAACGTATTTTTAATACAAGTCTTTTATAAATAGAATCATCTCAAATAATGCAAATTATATTGTCAAAAATATGCATCAGCTCGAGGTATAATGTAATTAAATTAAATATGTTAAAAAAGTAAAAACCGTAGTGATAAGCTGAATTTTTCGTCGCGTATGTATAAAGTTAATACAGATTATAAATAATAATTTTTCAAAAATACTTTGTATCTCACCGCAACGAGCATAGCGATAAAATAATACATTTTGAGATAACGTGTAACATGAAAATAATTAATTATCGTGCTCGGACAGTAGAAGAAAATACAAATGTATCATTTTTTTTATAAAAAAACGTAAAACTGAAATAAAAAAATTTTTTTTGGAGTAAGGAACTATGTTGTCGATAAATCTATTCAAATTAATAACGCAGCTTAACTAACTTTCAACATAAAATATAAAAAAAATGTAATATTAATTGTATAGTAAAATATAGGGAAACATCATTACGACGGTAAACGTATATTATATTAAATATAAATATGTAAAATAAGATAAATATAGAAAGAGATACACTAGGTGGTAATTAGTTCGAGCAACTGTACCAGACTTGGGCAGCTTAAATTTTTTTTAAAGCACTTTGTTCATTGAAAATTTTTTTTTTTAACTAATGTTCATTCATCATCAAAATGATCATTTTTCATTTCAGCGTTAAAAAAATGTAAATGTATTTGTATATACATGCACATATATATATATATATAGGTATGTATATATCATTACATTTTGAATAAATGTATAAAATATTGATTTGAAAATTCTTAACGATCTGTACAATTCAAGTGCATTTGATGGCGATGCCAATATATCCAGTGGATTTCCTATTGAAATCTCGTTAGAATAAATCCGCTCGTCTTCGAACAAGTTATTCTAATCGTAATAGGGATAAATTTACGAATCACAATGAACCTTATAATAATGTAAGCCAACGAACATTAGCGCCGTTAAGTTCAACCAATAAAGCTGCCTGCAGTCGTAACGAGAAAACCAAAAAATCGAGGAACATAAGCGACAGTCGAGGCATAACATTACAGGAACCGAGGATCGCGTCAATCTGGACCATACCAGAATTACGATAAAAGAAAAGATAGATAGATAATAGATAGATAGATAGATAGATAATCATATGTATATATGTATAAAGTAATACGTAGTAGAGGAGTAGAGAGTCCCGTTGGACATTACCTTGCTATTGGCGAACAGAAGGCCGATGCCTTCCATGCAGACCTGGAGTATGCCACCCTGATTAGTGATAAGATCTTGAACGGGAAACTCACCGCCGAGCTCCATGTCCATGTTAGCTCCTCTGCCACGAGCCACGGCCTTCTCCATCGCGTCTTTTATACAGTAATAGAGGTCTTTGCACTGAAATCAACATAGGCTCGAGTATATCGCGAACGGGAGCCCCTCCGGCCATTTAGCCCTCGCTCCGCTCTCGCTTTTCTCCTTCTGCGCAGCTTCCCCAGCCCCCGTTCCCGACCGAGCCCTTACGTTATCCCCGACGCCTGCCGACAGGCACGCCGAAGCCTTCCCATCCTTGCCTCACTCGATGCTAGTCCGTACTCTTGACCACTCCTCCTCCCATAATACGCATCTCGTCAAAGTGAAATTATACGAAAGATAAAAGCCACTGCGACACCAGACAGTAGGATTTGCTTTTGACGCATCCTGCTGCTCGATTAAAAAATAGGGGATTCGAGGTCGAGATTCTTATCCTACCTTATGGCTTATGGCTTCGCGCAAAGCTAAACGGGTAAGAAAGCGAGACGGAGGAACGGGCGTAAACTCTTTGTCATCGGGAGGCTGAGCCATGGGCCGCGAAGGGGGACAGTGAAAAAGTCGGGAACGCGAGGGGGTTGGGGAAGAGTCGCGTAAAGTACATTCCTCTGTCAGGGCTCTCCTCACCTTCTTCGTGTAGTACTTGTGCAGCTGAGTTTGGCCGCCGTTCCTCCTCCACAGGCAGAGGACCTTCGTCTGGGGACTGTAGGTCATGTTCACGAGGCGCTCGTACCACCAGCGCTCGACGATCACCCCGTTGACCGAGCGCAGCACCAGCCCGTCGTGGCGCACCTCCAGGAAGCGGAGGTCCCCCTCGGCGTTCGAGCCCGCGTGAACCGTGAAGGATTGGCGGTGCATCTGCCGCGAGGTCAGGGGCTTCAGGTCGATGTCGTTGCCGTGCTGGGAAGGGGCAAACCATCAACTCGCGTTGACCCGCGGCTCACCCCTTTCGCTCGTCCAAGCCCCCCCTACCCCCCGCCGCCGCTCATCGACGCTGCGGCTTTTCCCGTCGCCCTACTCTACCGACTCGGTCGTCGTCCCCGGGTGTGCGCTCGCATCCGTAGAGGCTCCGCTGCTGGAGCCTTAGTCGAGGAGCCAAAGCAGGTGAATCTAGCACTCGCGAGACAATGTCTTTCGTTCGAGCGACAACCGATTATGATAATTGACGAGCAGTTGCCGAGACTCGATTAAACCCCGATAAAAACTTACGAGGTCCTTTATTTGATCGAGAAGTTGATTGAGCTCCTGGCTGTAAATAAGGCCAATGTGGCTCTTTCCCAGCAACCTTCGAACCTTCTGCCTCACGTCCTTCTTCTCCACGTTCAGCATCACTAGTATGGCCGTGAGATTGTGCAGCAAAGTGCAAAGGAGTCTATCCTCGTCGTGCTCCAGTCTCCGTCGCTCGCTGTCGCTTAGACTCTTGTACCTGAAAGGTTCCATCGTTGAGCGATTTCTTCAATTACATATTTGCACGGCGAAGTTAGTTCGATGTAACTATATGTTCGGGGGGGGGGAGCGCAGACAGCGAACAACGGAAGCTCGCTGCTCTTAACGCTGAAAAATCGCGCCTGGGCAAGTGCGCCGCGCCTATTTCAGCGGGAGCAATAGGAAGGCCGTTTACCTTTCCATCATCTCCCCGGGACCCTGATCCATGCCGATCATGTCGCGCTCCTGGGACACCGCGTCCAAGAAGGCGTCCTCCCAGAACTGCATCTGATCCCAGAGGGAGGATCTCTCCTTGCCGAGGAGGCCCTCGAAGAGGTAGGTCCTCGCGGTCTCGGGGCTCGGGCTCGTCGTCGACGGTATGAAGACGTTGCCCGCGGCCCCGAACTTGTCCGACCAGACGCTCACCGTGCGCTGCTTCACTTGCCGGGGAAACTGCGCACACAAAGGGAACAACACTCGGTGGGTTGCAGAGAGAGAGAGAGAGAGAGAGAGACGACAGCGGTCGCCGGGAATCCACTTACGTTGCCCTGCTCGACCTCGCTGTCCGAGACGGTGCTGCGGAAGGAGGCTTGGTGGCTCTGTCGGAACACGGGATTCGTCGTTATGCTTCCCCCGTCGGTCGATAAGGCCTCGTTGCTGTCCGCCCCCGCTACACCCTTCGACTGAAACACGGGGGAGAAAAGTTAAGGGCGGATATGCGATGCGATCGAGTTGGTCGGTGCGTTATCAAACATCGATTGCAGCACAAGCGGCAGGGATTTTTGCTTTGACGCGGCTGGCCCTCGGTCTCGGGGCCAAATTAAGGCTCGCACAGATGAGCAAGTCGGGATGTAAAACGATGCGGGAGTTACGCAGCGTTGGATTATTGAATTTGCAACTTATCTTAGCGTGCGACGTGTAGGATTTTAATAATAAATAAGTGAGCCTACCTCGGAGTCAAACGGTGTTAGCTTACTAAGGAATTTCTTATTTTTTCTAATGAACATGTCGAAGAACATATCAGTCGTGGACTGATTGTCGTCATTGCTGGCTTGTGAAAGCGGACGCTCTAATCGTACTTGCGGTGGTTCTTGCGAATGAGATTTTTGTGAAGGGTCGAATGTTAGATGATTCGGTGACTGAGGGTACGTGAGGTTTTCTCGACTACCAAATGGACTCGATGCCTGTTGGCGAACATATACATTTACGGTACGCAGTACCATTGCACGCGTTACAGCGAGCGCAATCGTTTCTCATGTCATTAGCCTGTCGTGGCTTTTTTAAAGCTCTAATACTCTTAAGAAGCATAACAATTCGCGGAAATCGACTCGACTCAATTCTGCACGGCTAGTATTCATTGCTAATCATCGATCGACTAAGTCGCACTCGTCGCTGTGCGTTAGAAACGAGTGCAGACGGTGCAGGAGCAAACGCAAGTCGATCGGCGCAAAATGAAATTAAATCCTCGTGTACCTGCGACACGAGAGAGCTGTCGAAGCCACTCTCGGATAGATCCTTGCTCCAGTAATGCGTGTGAGCGATCTCCATCATTTGGAAGACAGAAGCCATACCTCCCAGGCCGAAATTCGAGTAAGTGTGCGCTAAGCCATGAACCACGGCTTGAAGGCACTTCAGCATTCCTTTGTACACCGGTTTCGAGATGCACTGAAATTCACAAATGCACGACAACGTTACGATGATCGATCGATACAGTGAAATCGACTATCGTATTCTCTGCCGCGAACCGGCTAATTCCGTTTAAACGCACCACATCGTCGATGTGATCGTCGGGACTGATTTTCCTGTTCAAGCCCTTGTTGAGTTTCGTCACCATGAAGTCACGGTAGCTCTCGTCCTCCATTAGCTTCTTGAGCCTGTTCAGCTTGAGCCACCCAACGCCTTCTCCTGCCATAACTTGATTGATTATCTGCAATTGATCGGGCGTTATTAGGAGGAGCCTCGTTTTGGGGTAGGCTGCTTTTAAATTTGAAAGCCCAACTCGAGGCGTACCTCGGTCAAGGAGGCTTGATTGTCCGTATTGGTGTTCGTTCTTTCGGCGTTTTGTTGCCTTCTCAGCTCCTCCTGGTTGCCCTTCGACGACGAATGCTTTATCAGAGAAGTTTGCTCAACGAGATTCGATCTGCCTGGCTCGCCGAAAAAGTAAACACAAGTTAAGGACTCGGGATCGGGAGAGACCGAACCAAGTAAGAATCGATTAAAGTATCATCGGAATAAATCACGGATAAGAATATGAAGCTTATACCTCTTGGAAAGGGTCCAAATATTTGATATATCTCTTTGGGCTTTTGCGACTGTGGAAGGACATTCGTGTTCCGAGTGGCGTTGTTTTTATTTCCTACAAGCAATACAACAATATTGTAGAAACGTCGTGCCGGCAGTAGGCTCTAAAATCATCCCCGGGATAAAGCATCGCGATTCAGTAATGCCGTCGTGCAGTGCGCGGTCAGTTGAATTATCGAGCGATCGCGAAGGGAGCGTAATTTAATTGGCGGGAACTCCCCGATTGCAATGCAAACGTTGCAAATGGTTCGCAAATCGTCTGGATCGAGCCCGAAAACAAAGGGACCGAGCGCCGTGAGCAGACGCCGTGGCCATTTGGCACCGGAGGAGGATTTCGGTTGGAGCTCGAGTCCCGATAGGACCGAGCGGGCCTCGGACCCACCGAAGAAGCCGCTGAACATGCTGCTGGTCTGCTCAGCGATGCCGTTGAGGTCGCTGCTGATGTTGCTGAAGAAGTCCCGGCCGATCTCCCGCTTGCCGGCCCTCCCGTCCGGGTTGGCCAGCTGCAGTCCCGAGTCCTTGCGCTGGGCCGCGCAGGGCGGCGAGTGCGGGGGCGACTGCTGCGAGTCCCCGAGGCCCTGCGCCAAGGTAAGGCCCGGTGAGCTCCTGGCTGCCTCCCCACCGCGCGGCCTCCTCGAGCACTTACCTTCAGCAGGCCCTTCTTGGCGGCGGCCTCCTTCGCGCTCTTGGTCAGGTCGCCGAGGGTGCTCTTGCCGACGTAGGTCAGGTCCTCGAGGGTGTTCTTGCTCACCCCGGCCGCTGTCCGGCTGGCCTCTATCGCGCTCTTGGAGGCCTCCTGCATCGACTTGCTCGCCTCCCCCATGGCCTTCTTCGTCTGCTGCGTCAGCTGCAATTTGCGAGCGAACCGCTTTTAGTCGGGCGCCCCGTAGGCCGAGCGAGCTTTAAGCTAAAACTTAGTGGTTCAACTGACTTGCTCTAGGGGTGCAAAGAGGCTGTCCTCCCCTGCCTCCGAAATTTTTTCTTTCGCTTGATGCTTCAGCTGCGGCGTACGAGAGAGTGCTTTTAAGAATTTGTTAACTCACATGTATCGCAATATACACATACACACACCCACACACACACACACATATATAGATATACATATATATATATATATATAGATATAGATATATCGAAGCAAGCACTCAAAATTCAAATCGAATCATTCTTATGCACTTATGTATCAAAGTACGCGCCAAGCTAACTATTAATGCTTGATTGTCTAGGAAAGTATTGCATCCATGCTGTCGCTCCTGTTTATGTCCTGGTTATTAAAGATACTCTTCCCATGTGTAACACAGAGAAAGGTCGGATGTACCTACAAACAGAAGTTTATTCACGTACTCACCCACGCTTGAGCGATATTATTGTACCTCTTAGAATTAATGCGAAAGTTTTATTACTAGATTACAATGGCCCAAAACATTTTAGATTTCGTCGTTATTAACAAATATTGCAACAAGTATTGCGTTTAATTATTTTATGCAAACAAAAGTTTTTAGCCAACCGATTCAATGAATAATTTTAATTTACTTTTTTTTTTATAATCGTGTAAACCGGGATCGTAATCTTTGCTGATTTGCCAATAATAAATAAAAATAGAACGTGAGTAAGAAATTATTATTATTATCATAATAAGTTTTCAAAGACATTGCTATGGATTTTTTACAAAAAAATATTCCTTGATTATACATTCGATCCTCAAAAATGAAGAACTATTAACGTTTGCTTGACTTTTTACCCCAAAGTGGTGAATTATTCTAAGAATGCAAAATCTTATTAATTATTAGAGAAAATGTATATATGTTTGTTATTCAGAAAAAAATGACTGTATAGTATAAAATGCTATGCTACAAGTGTAATATAATAAATGAGTCTCGATATATCTTAAAAATATAGGATGTACTATGCAATTTACAATATCGCATTCAAACTCTTTCAAGATAATATATTATTCAAATCAAGACTTTCCGTCTCTCCTTTAATCAACCTACAATGTTTGAGTTACTCTGAAATGGCAATTTCTAAAAGAGGCGATGGGAGTTCTAAATTAATTTAAAGTTAAAATCAATATAGGCTGACATTTATGTTTCCTAACTAATTATTATACAGCATCGCATAATGCATGAAAGATAGTAGCTTACTTAAAAACATTAGGATTGAAATTTTTTTTTCTTAATTATTTATGTACTTTTATACTATACTAAAATCTATACTATGTAAGAAATTGATGATACTTGCATTGTACAGGCGTTATAGAAATGAGAACTGCATCTATTATAAAAAGGAGACTTTACTATATCAATAACATTAACAATTGTAATGTACGCTAAAAATGTTGATTCATGATGCATATGTATTATATTAAAATAGTACATTAAAATATTCTATCTGATTTTAATTTGAATGCAAATTATTTCTCATAATTTAAATAATTTGCTTAAATGTCTTAGAATCTATGCTAAATTGTGTTTCAATGCAACTTTTCAAAGACCGATGTCGAAACGATGAGGAAAAATTAAATAAAATATATAAATCAACTTCATCCAACAATATTTAAAGTTAAAGTATAAATTATAACAAAAAGTGTCTTGTTTACATTAAAGCTGATTCTGATCAAACAAATTAAAAGTTATAGTTTTAAATGTTATTGTAATTGATTAAACATTAAAAGTTAAGTCTTTAGTATTTTAATAAATAGAATTCAGATATAAATTCGTAAAGTGAGATACAGTTTAATGTAAATAAAACTTACAATAATGAACACATTGTATTAGACAGAAATGCCGAAGATATTTTCAAATAATTGATCGCAATAAATTATTTATTGTGATAAAAATTTACTGTTAGAAAATAAGAAAATATTTAGGAATTCTTTGGATAAAAATTTTCACGGCCTTTTTCAAAGCAAGAATATAACTAACATTCCACAATACAGATAAAGAATGAGAGATAGAGAGAGACATAACAAGATGAGACGGAATATGCTCTTCTCACATTCTCATTATGTTTTCACGAATTTATTTCAGTACAAAAATAAAGCTAAAAACACAATTTAAGCGTTAACAGCATATGTATTTCACACAAAGGCAAATAAATTTATGTGACAAATGCGTTTTTAAATAAATCAATATACTGTAATTAACAAAAAATACTTTTCACTTTACTCATAAGCTTCTTTTACGGTATATTGCCTTTCATAAGGCTGCCTAAGTCTGTTTCTTCGATAAAAGTAATTATAAGGCATAGCTTGCAGTATATTGTAATTTAATTTTCACTTGGAATATTACTTGAAATCTTAAAGAGTATTTTTTGTTAAATAGATTAATTATTGAAATTCGTAAAAATAGATAATTATATAATTACGCGTTAATATTAAAAAGGCGAACCATAGTTTCATCGTAATTAACGGAAAGTCAGTAGTTATACAACATTTATAAAGCGATAGCAACATAACAGAAGAAGGAGGCAGAAAATCTTGCCGACAAGATGCATAACGATATTTCCACTGTTAATCAATCGTCAGAGAGCACAAAGTATCTCCAATACCTTTTAAAAGGACATTCAATTTTTAAAACCAACACAAAGCACGGGGCGAGAGCCAATATCGTAGCAAATGGACTACCGAGAGCGCGAGGCTTCGGGGGCTCGAGCGAGGGAGAGGTGGCCGCCTCGGGGGCGACCTCCGAGGGAAGCCAAGGCCTCCGGCTTACCCGGCGAGGCCCCTGCGGCCTCGAGCCCGAGCTCTCGGAGCCTCTCGCTGCCCTAGGCTCTCCCCCCGCGCGCGAGGCTGCACGCCCCGTTCGCACCTTGTCCATGTGCGCGAGTATCCCGTCCTGGCTGCTCTGCCTCGTTGTCTCGCGCACCAGGTCCTTCGCCTGGCTGGCGATCTGCTCGAAGATCGAGCCCTGCGAGCCCTGCCGCAGGACGCCGTTGCCGCCGCCGCTGCCGCCGCTGTTCTGCCTCGGGACCGGGGGCGAGCGCTGGCTCAGGCCCGCGGAGCCCTGCCTCGGGAGCGAGGGACTGCCCGCCGAGCCGAAGCTCCCTGTCCGCGCCAGGACGTTGCCGACGCTCGGCTGCCGCTGGAGGCAGCTCGGGCTTATCGGCGGCACCTGCGCACCAATGGCCCCGAGTCACTCGCGATCCATTCCCTCCATCCCTGCGGCCCGCGAGGGCCCGAGCGCTGAGATAAAAGTCCCTTCCATTGCGCGGCGAGGCCCCGGAGCTTTTTTCTCGTCGCCGCTCGAGACCGGTTTCGCCCTTGAATTGCCACTAGGGCACGCGCGCCTTGTGCGAATCGTTCCCTATGGATAATGCCCTAACCAAGAGATCTTTTACCCGGAGATTATCCATAGTGTGACTGCTCATGAGGAAATAAAATATCACGTGTTCTTCTTCTGCGCGTATCGCGTATTGCTGGAGTAAAATTATACAAGAAAGGGGTTCGCTTTACAATCGCATCAACAACTCGTGCAAGAGAGGATTGCGGCAAAAAAAATAATATTCGACGACTGTGCGTTTATGCCATGATTTTGGTCAATTAATAAATTAGATGGACAAAATCGACAAAGCGGTTGTGTCGTACTACTTTTTTTTATTTAGGATTTTCAATACTTGTATTCAATATTGCTCTTATTCTATAATGCTCATTTACGTTCTAATAATGATTTTAAGGTACATTATGAAAAAAAAAATCAGTGAAAATAACCAGTAGTTGCATACATACCAACGAAAGCTTTGTTAGAGAAAGGCTGACTTAAAGGCTTGTATAATTTCGTATACGTTAATCCAAGAGTTATAAATTTATTACATTATAACGGTTGGCAATGAACTCGAATTAAATAGCATTAGAGTTTACCGTATTCAGTCGACGGCATTACATTTAATCATGAGCAGCCCCTGTTCGAATGCAATCAAGTCCGAGTTATTCATAGGAATTCCATCATACTTTAAACTATACACTTTATATTATGTGTACTTGTAGCTCATCTTGACAACCGTATATATTGAAAAATTGCAACAACAAAAAAATGTAATTAATGTACTGTAAATTATTATGCGAATTATAATGCAGGCAAGCTATATAGGCGTAGTCTACAAGCAAATAGTAGCTGAAGAATGAAAGAAAAATTTTCAATTACTGATTTCATGCCCACCTAGTGAGTGTTGAGTGATGAAATTAAAAGTGAGACAATTTATTTCTACATTCTTCAAAACTAAAGTATCAAAATTTAAATATTAAGTTCACCAATTGTAGCTGTTAAATTATTTTTTATTATTTTATTACGACTGTAAAATGGAGTTTGATTTTTAAGTAAATAAACGTGAAATTAAATAAGTACAGTATATATAGACCGATTAAGGATGTTATTTATGTATACGGTAAATGTAGTATGAAACTTAATTATTGGTAAAATGTAAGCACGTATGAATGAAAGCGACTAATGTAATCGATAAATTTTATTCACTGAAAAGCTTACAGCTGTCGAACTTTGTGAATTAAAAAAGGAATATGAAATTACTACTATACTGACTTAATAATATGGTACTCCTTAAAAAGAGAGAGAATGTAAGCTCGTTAACTTTTGGTAAAATTAGGTAAGACTCGAAGTACTCCTTTCGACGGAATTGGCTGCTCTTTGTCCACTCGTACTTCAAGGTGCATTGAATTCTTAAAATAACCGTAAAATTCTCCATAACGTCGGTACAGATTCGTGATCCCTATCATCTAACAGCACTGGCATTCATTTCTCTCGAAAAAAAGTATGTAATTTGGACTGGTAAATGACTGAAATGTCGTCAGTTCATTAAAAAATCGTCCCTCTCCTAAGTTCATCGTCAATGACACATATAAGGATGTGCGAGGAAGGGAACAGAGAGAAGTGTGGCAGGATGGAGCGAGGGCTCCAGACAGAGATCGTAGTGCAGAAGGTAGAGAGAGAGAGAGAGAGAGAGAGAGCGATGGGGTAGGGGGCAAAAGACAGATTTAGAAAAGGTAGACAGAGCGGGGCTTAGTCGCTAGATCGCTGACTCACTGGAGTGATCGTTCTAGAGAAGCGCGAACTCCGATGAGAGGCTGATATTGGTTCCGTTTCAACGACCAGAGAGGGGTTGAGAGAGCCGAAGCCAATCCCGATCTGACTTACGGAACTGTTATGTGCGCTGAGAATCGTGCGGGGTGTCGTCGTCGTCGAGGCGGAGTCTGACTCGAAACTACCGCCCTCCGTCTTGTCCTAGGGCAATGTATTATCATAATCATCTCGCCATCGTCATCGCCATCGTCATCGCCATCCTCGTCCGTCTCTCCGTGCAAGGCATTCGCTTTTTTTTTTCTCTTTGGCCTAGCGGAGCAACTTATCTCCCCGCCTGCTCAGCCTTCCTGGGCATCCATCGGCTCTTTCATTCTTACCCTTAACCCTGTAGCCGTGCGTTAAAGGCGTTGACCGAACGCTCCGCGTTTCGCCTCGTACACTTGCACATTTTCCTTCCTGCTTGTGTTTTTTTATATTTTCGTCTCGTTGCAAGCTCCATCGTCATTGCTCGGTACAGAGACAGAGAGAGAGAGAGAGAGAGAGAGAGAGAGAGAGAGAGAGAGCTGGTGAATTTTTTCTTAATTAACAGCACAAGAAAGATAACGATGGAAGATCAGTGAGTTGATAAATGCGTACAACCTCATGAAAGTTGAACCTTTTGAGCCGCGGCTTAGAAAAAGTCGACTCATTTGTGGATTCAAGTGAAGTGCAGGGGACCCGAGGGAGTTTAATTATCATCCGTGGCGTTGGCAGCACTCGAATGAGCAGCGAGGGGCAAAAGGGAAGCGACCCCGATACGACGGGAGCTTTGTCCGAGTGCGGTCTGGCAATGAAGTGCAGCATCAGCTCGTGCAGCCGGAGGATGCGAGGCGCGCAAAGAAAGCCGGCCAGCGTGGGGGGAGAGGTGCAGTGCGAGCGTACTCGGCGGCGGGGGGGCGGGAGGACCGATGCCCAGGAGGCGGCGTTGGCGGCGGGTCGGAGGGTCCGAGGAGCGGGCCTCGCGAGGGGGGGGGGCAGCAGCTGCGATCAACTCACGGTGTCGCTCCTGGCCGCCTGGGAGCTCTCGGCCAGCTTGGCCGCGAGCTCGATCTCCGAGTCCCGGTTGAAGCTCGGGCTGCTGAGGTCGCTGTGGCTCGACGAGGTGCTCGGCGGACTCTCGGCCCGGGCCTGGGACTCCTCCTCGGCCCCGGGGTACTGCAGCGAGCTCGGCGGATTGTAGACGTTCCGGGCGTCGATCGACAGGGACATCTGCGGCGGGTGGGTCACTGCGGAGGAGGGGCTGCGATCAGCTTCAAGGTGCACCAATGCCGTGGCTCGCCGGCAAGGGAAGAGAGAAGCACCGAGAGATGCTTCTCCCTTGCCCGAGGCTCGCGCGTCAAAACCATCGTTCCCCGCTATCGCAGTTATTAAAAGAGCACGAACGGGGCACAAGTCCCAGGGTTTCCGAGTCGAATTCGAGGATTTCAGCTAAGAGAGGCTTGCCCTCGTGGAAGAGAAGAAAGCGGGGACGATCGGGTTGACTCGTATAGAAAGGCATATCGGCACTAACTGGGTGAGAGGTCGGAGCTCGCCATCTCGGAGACGAAGTCACTGAGGGAGGAGTAGGAGGAGCTGGTGCTCTCGGCGCCCTCGGTGTCGGAGCCGCTCTCGTCGGTCGGCTGGCTCTCCATCGCCCGGACGGCCCGCATGGCGTTGGCCAAGGAGCTGCCGGAGTCCCAGACGGGGAAGCTGATCGGCTCGAGGTGGGGCGCGAACCACTTGGCCTTGTCGCCGATCTGGGCGGGGTCGCAGACCCCGGTCTGCACCCGCAGGAAGGCGACGTTGCTCGGGGTGAGGGACCACTCGGCGAGGAACTCGACCGCCTGGGTCCTGGCGAACCGGTCGAGGAAGACGCTCGCGCGGGGCCGCGAGCGCAGGAAGGAGTTTATCTGGAAGGCGACCACCGGCCGGGGGTAGAGCCGCAGGGTGCGCGTGTGCTCGCTGAAGTTGGCCAGGAGGTTCTGCGAGTTGAAGAACCGGACCATGGCGACCCGCGTGGCCACGTCCACGGAGTCCACGTCGTTGCCGTAGACGAAGGGGTTGAACGCCTGGGGCGAGATCTTCTGCGAGTCGGAGCCCGAGCCGGTGTAGGACGTCGCCAGGGAGGGCCGACGCGGCGAGGCGCTACCCGGCGAGTGCAGGGGACTCGGGCCCGTGGTCGAGTACTCCAGGTTCGGCCTCTGCTTCGCCGATGAGACGCTGCGGATGGCGAGACCGGTTTTAGTCGGGGACTCTCGCTTGCTTCTTCCACCGCCCCCGACCCCCGACCCTTTACTCGGTACAACACTCTTTCAGTCCTTAAGGGCGTATCCTCGAGTTATCTGATCTCGGCCACCCTTACAAACTCGCGAGGCTCCTCGGCTTTCATATTCGTTCAAAAGGATATTTAAGCTACTGTTCAATCTCAATGCACAATCCACGTTAATGCTTGTAATTAAAGCCGAATTAAAGGTATACGATTATTATAGCAACTTGACGTTTAATTGAAATAAGTAGCCGTTCGTTCTTGATCTAAAAATACAACGCTGATTACACTTATCAATCGATTAAGTACCTTAACGTTGAGTGATGCGAAGCGCTGCTTTCTCTTCTGCTTTGCGGCGAGTGAAGTTGCGACGACATATTTTGAGGCATCCCCAAGTGAGATTGAGTTGCGGACATGCTTCCCATTGCCTGTAAATGTTTGTAAATCCTATCAGGCATTGCTCTAAATCAGTTTTTTTTTTTTATCAAGTACTTGCTTTCTGTAACTGCTGCATAACAGTCAATGTCACTAAGCTACTCGTGTGGGTGTATTGGACTACCATTATTGGATATTATAAATCTAAACTCGTCTAATTTATAATCTGAACTACTTAAGGATGAATTTCATGGTAATTTATATGTGCTTGCGTATATTTGAGCCAACGAATTAAAAATTAAAATGACAAATAGCTTGCCTTGGAACTACATGCAAAATTAAATAATAAATTAAACGAAGATATAAGTAATTACAGATTAACATTTAGTAAGAGTATGGTAAAAAATATTTACACCAGTTCCTGCTTGACCCATCAGTTGCATTGCCTTTGTAAGCAAATGAAAGGAAAAAAAATAGAAAATGAGAATATACATTTTTATCATTATTATAAAAGGCAATTTGAAAGTAAAATGGCTTCAAAGTTTGTAAGTAAAATTAAAATCAAATTATTTAAGATATTAAAAGAAGAAAAATTCATAATTTATAAATGAAATCAGAGAATGAATAAATATACGAATAAATATACGAATAAATATACGAATAAATATACGAAATAAATATACGAATGAATAAACGGATGAACTTTATTCCGTATTTTCTCGTTTTAAAATTAAACATTAAAACTTTACCTTATTTTTTATTCATGGTGTAAATTCAATAATGAAAAACTTTTTTTAAAAATAGCAATTCGAAAATTTAGTAAAAGTGTATTTAGTTGCTATAGAGTTAGCGTTTATTTTAATATTTAATAAGTTGATGTAATTAAACGTAGGAGGTCATTTAGTAATAATTTCAATGTCTATTATATTAATTAAAAGTAAATAGGTACACATTTTCATTGAGCTCAAAAATAATATAATATTTAGTGAGCGTTTAAATTAAAATACACGTGACCAATCGTATTTAACTATGTGCAATACACATTTGTTAATTATAAATTAGTTTTTAAGTACAGAACTGCATTGATCATAGTAACTTGCGATGTAATGACGTTTCATTGAATTATGATAAAATAACTATTAACTACAAAGAGCAAATTTAAACAAAATCCTTTGTGGTATGCCTTCATAAATTCAGAAAGAATCTTTTGTTACTCGTTAGTCAAGGAGGATTTCGTAGTAAATTTCAAACTTCAAAATGACGACATCAAGTCCAATTGTGTTTAGTAGAGTTCAGGTTTCACGGAATTATAAATTTGAAGTTTTAATATGAAGCATGAATGGGCTTCTTGAATAAAGTTCATTTGCTTTAAGGAAAAGGAAAAAGGCGTCTGCCGGTGCACAAAGAAAAAATTGTAAATTATGAAATAGCTATAGCGGCTTATTCTCAGACGCAGGAGGCAAAGCTTCGTCGATCACTTCTCAAACAGGGTCAATAAAGAGGAGAATCATTCGAGTCAATAGCGCGTAAAGACTTATAATCACCCAGTGGAATGTCATTTAAAACGGTCTCTACCCTAACTTCCCTTTGTTGTCGCGAAAAATGCCAAGCATCGTCGCTCCCCTCGAGCCAGAGGTCGGAGACCGCGAGGACTCGGGCGACCGCCGACGGAGGGAGGAGAGTTGCCGAGGTTACCGGGCGAGGGTTTCGGCGCGTGCCCAAGCGCTCGGCTCGCGATCCTCACCTGGCTCAGGTGGTTCTTGAGTATGGAGCCCTCGGGCTCGGGCAGCGGGGGCAGATTGTCCCCGAGGCCCGTCGGCGGACTGATCCTGTTGCTGTCGAGGTCCACCAGCCAGATGTCGTCCGGTATGCGAAAGTTCTTCTTGTAGAGGAGGAAGGAGGCCGGTATGCCGATGACGAAGGGCGTCGGGGCGAGCAGGAGCTGCTCGGCGCAGCTCATGCAGGTCGGCAGCAGCGGGATCGCCGGGAACATGTACTCGAGGGGATAGATCATCGTGACGAAGGCCATGACCGACATGGAGAGGGCGTTGTAGTCCCGGGACTGGAGGATAATCTGCAAGGCCACGGGGGAGTTAGGCCGGGCTCTCGGGCTGCCGAGGCGCCTACCCACCTTGTGCTCGAGGAGGATCAGGGTCAGGACCTTGAGGCAGATGTCGACCCCGAGGAGCTCGAGCGGCAGGTGCAGGGGGAAGTCGACGAGGGTGAAGCGCGTGTGGTCGGGCAGGGCGAAGCAGAGGGCCGGCTGGTAACCCGGCGAGAGGATCTCGACCTCGACCCGCGTCTTCGCCGGGACCGGCACCGGGGCGCTCAGGAGCCGCAGTATCCAGGTCTCGATCTCCCGGACGTCGTGCAGGACGATCGAGGAGGCCCCTTCGAGGGTCTGGCCGCTCAGCACCGACCAGACGTTCGTCTCCCTGTGGAAATCATCTCGCCGTTAAGCCGGGAATCAGCCTTGGAGGAGATTCCTTGTCATTGGCCACGTGCTTCCCTTTTATCCTGGGCTTCCCTCGGGAGCCTCTCGCGCCCGTTTGCCCTCCTTTCTGCTTACTTCTTATTTTCCCACTTCGCAAAGCGGATGCTCCCGATATCTCGGGCGTCTCGCATAAACGGACGTGGAATTTTCAATTCGCGCTCACCGTCAATTATTCAGACGAATGATTGTTGTCGCACCGTCGCCTTGACCGTTAAGCGTAAAAGGAAAATTTATTCAAGTTACGGAACTACTTTCGGAGTCTGGCTTTGAAATAATAAAACATGTTTTAAGAGATAAGAGAAGAGGACGGCAAGGAATTTTCCTCGTGTTTGTTTGTCTCCGAAGCAAAGGAATCTTTAGCGTTAGCCGAATTTCCTAAATTATATTACAACCTTGGTTGCGTAAAGCTGCTTCTCAACTAGTTGAAAGCTAATGGCATTAACTTAATCCTAGAATGGATGATCTAACGAAGACACGAATAAACAGACGTGCAAACGCAGTATTATATACAACTATACCAGCAACAAATACTTTTCGCATTAGAGCTTAACATGCAATTTAAGGTCAATGTTGAAATCGTGGCATTAATACGTTTAACGCAAATTTCATAATCGCCCGACAAATTCTCGAATTAATAGTTAAAAAAAAAGGTTTTCTCAACTTTCATTAAACTAATTTTTCGGTTGAGATTCACTTTAACGTTGAGAGCTGAGCACAGTGAAGAGTAACAATGTTATTTTGATTCTCAAAGCTACGCCGTCGTTTGTACAGCTCTCGTGAAGAAGTCATTGTCGTAAATCTATGGATAATATGAAATCTCGGCAAGGTGTGCAACCAAGATTACTTCACGATTTAATACCAGTTTCCGACCTTATTCTCATGGCCATAGTGAAATGCAGCCCTAGGTATCTTTGACGCGGGCGTAATATAAAGTTGCCAAATAAGTCTCAATTTGATTATAGCACTTATTGAAACCAATCTTAAGATCGGAGAATCTTCTCACTCTTAATAATTGAAAATAGATCGAAAGACTACATATAAATGTCTCAAATTGAATCGCATTAAGGCGCATTAGAAAAAGGTTATTACCGCTGCGCCGTAAAGATAAATGAAAAATTACTAAGTTTGTACAGAGTAATTTTACGATTATCCACTAATGTCTCTACCCACGATCCTGATTTTATAATAAATGCTCAGCATCGAATTAACGTAAGTTTAATACAAGGTAAGTTTATCACTCGAATGACTAGTGGATGAAAGGTTGTACCTTTGCTGCCTGGCCGTGCTGACCTTCTGCTGAAGTGAGCTTTCATTGCATGCGTCGATGAGTTTCTTCAATACAAAAAGGCATTCCCGAAATGTAGAAAAAAATGGATGATGAGAGATTATACACAGGGACGTTAATGAATGATTTCGTATCCTCTGAAAAAGAAAGTTAGACGCTCAAATTAATAATAAGCTGTTCTCCGTGGCCAGGATGCAGGAATAATTAACGAGTCTTGAGATACCGTTGAATGATTAAAGCAACTGAAAAAAGTTATAAAATAAAGTTTGTAAAAAAGTTATTTCTAAATAAAAAAATAACATTTATTGCATAATTATGCGTTTTCATTCATTAGAACCCAAAAAAAAGGAATTTTCAAATCGAAAAAGTTGTACATTTATATCTGTACTTGTATCAAGTGTATTTTTCAAATTAAAAATATTATTTTAATAACTATTTAAATATTAAACTTTAATTAAAACTATCTAAAAAAATCTAAAACTATCTATTTAAACTTATTTAAATAACATGTTTTTATAACAGTGATTTTAATTAAAACTTACATACGAGAATAACCACGATAAAAGTAATCCGCTGAATTCGAAATAATTTTATAATGAATACAATAATTGAGTATTACAGTAACATTGAGAGAAAAATTAGAGGCCTTATTTAAATATTGATTAATCTAGAAATATATCAGTTTAATGCCAAATAGATAATACATTTTAATTAAAACCTTAAGTAAAATCTGTCGCCCTTTTGTTACACATTAATTTTTAATTTAAACCGGATGATACCTTGTATCAACGGCCGAGTCATTCTATGTCATCGATGCAAATTTAATTTACTTCAAGCATTGCGTAAGACGTTGAAAATTAAATAGCCCGAATGCATTTTTCTGCAATCGCGATGAAATTAGTCGAGAGGATGAAAGTATAATGAAAAAATGCCCAGTCGCCTCGCTTTCACTCGTCAATCAAACTTTACATTAAAGATTTAAATTAAACATTTTCATTAAGTATGTAAGTTTCGAAGCTTTGCTTAACGCTGCTAAATGGGAAACAAATTTCTTATTAATTTCAGAAGTGCGATTCGACGCCAGAGATGAGAACGCAAAATGCAATTTTCCTTCGCGCTTTTAGTACAATTAATCGATGAGCTTTTTTCCCCTTTTTTCCAATAAATGCAATTAATTTTTCGTAAGGTCGTCATTATAGAGTAGGCGCACGCGAGCCCGATAGGCAATAAAAGAAACCTTCCAGTTCTGAGGGATGAATAAAAATAAAGCCTTACCTGCCGGCGTCGCGACGCCCTGGGGGAGGGCGAGTGGCTGCCTCCGCTTTCACTGTCGGCGCTCGGTGCAGTGATGCCGAGTCGCGGTGCGTGGATCGCGAGCTGGGGACTGTCGGAGTCCCTGCGACCGCTCGGGCAGTCCTTCTCCGAGTCGCTCGGGCCCAGTGCGCTGCTCCTGTGATCGCTGAACGGCCAGGGGCGGAGGTGGGGTGGGGTGGGGTGGGGGGGAGGCAGGGAGGATCAAGGAATTCACGATCATTATTGAAGCTTTACGACACGAGGATTTACGAGTTGGCGAGTGTTTTTATGTGTCGAAGCCGTTAAGTCGATTGGTGGCAACTACAATGGACCGTACAATCGATCGACTTGTGCAAGTAGTGCATTTAGAGATATGAATTACGTTAGGGCACTTTGCCAAAGAATCTAGAACGTTTCGCGGGCTTGGAGTTCCACTCCATTTGATATTTACTACACGAGTAAGTCGTACAAGTATGAAAAGCTTATTATCAAGAGTTATTGATGATACTATTAAATTTATAACACTTTATTTCTTGTGTCTCGTGACGATTAAAACGAGTTCATTAACGGTGAATATATATTTTTTATCACCCCCAAATATACAAAATTTTCGACACGTACTTTCGTCTAATGCTGTCAATATTTCGAAAAAACGAGCGTTATAAATTGTGAGCTTCGGAAGAAGCTTTTCAATGTGTCATAAAAGGTAAAGTAACTTTACCTGGAGAACGCAGAATCGGAGCTCTTTTCCATGCTTTTCTTCCAGCTCTCCCTGCGAAAATTCGTGGTCTGCTTATCTCTGCGAAATCCGATGCCCGTCGCTCCATTACCTCCTGCCCTTTCCACGGGTCGATAAAAGTTCACGCATATCCCGTAGCGAGTTTTACCTGTTGCAGCCGGAAAAAAAGAAATGAAATGGAGATGGCACTCTTTATTTCTGAATTGGAAATTAAAAGCGAGTTCCGAGCAAATGCCCTTTAACGGTGTGACCCCATTTATCTGTGGCAGCGATAACAAGATGCTCTGCTCAATTCTTTAGGACATTGGCGAATAAAATATGACTCTCGTGCTTTTAAAGTACTCTGGGGCTTGCGATTATTTGTTGCAAGTTTGTGGTATTAATGCCTATAATCGTGTTTCATAAGAGGAATATTTTTTTTTAGAACTAAATACGTAATTATATAAGCTGAAGCATAGCATGAAGCGATATTATAAGTTATAATATTACGACTAAGTAACGCATCCATAACAAAAATTATTTCAATATTGTGCCAAAACGCTTATACCTTAATGTTTTTCATAACAAAATAATGAATATTTTAATCTCGCTAATAAACTGAAAATGTTGCGTTTGTTAATATATTCGATTTTTAATATATTCTTATTTTTCAAATAGAATATTTATAAGAAAGCTGATATTTTTTAGACCATTAATGAATGAAATATTTGAAATACTCTATCCAATTTATAATTTACAAGGTCCGGAATTATCATACAACTCAGGCTTTACTTTAAATAATATGTATATCATATTAACTTAGCAATTTTTAACAATAGAATAAAAATTAATATGGATAAATTTAATCATTAAAGACTTTCATCTTAGAATGCTTTAAAGAATTGAATTTTCGTCCTTTTAGTTCTCCACATTTTGAGAAGTCGACACAAGAAATGAAACGTACATTAAATCCGTCCTTTTAAGCAGTTGAAAATACTTTATTCTTGATATCGAGGTTGAGAAATAGTTGAGAAAGTTGAAAAACTAGTAACGGTTGGCGATAGGGGAAAAAAACACAATGCCATTAATCTAACATATTGGCATTAAGAAGGAGAGTATTGTACGATAAGTTTCGTCCTAAGTTGCACCAAGGTATAGGGCAGTTATTGTAAAGAGGAACAGGCAGCAATATCTTCTCAAGGAAATTAATTTTCCTTTCAGCAGAATTTCATTATTGATTCGACGCACTTAGTCTGGCAAATGGGAGGCCTGCACGGCCGGGGCTTTAGATACAATAGCGGTGCTGGGAAAGTTCGGATTCGATGACGCGGCTCGTACGTACCGGAGTCCTTGTCGGTGAGGGTGAAGGTGAAGGAAGTGGCCTCGCGCAGTGCCGTCCTCTTGGGGCCGACGCTGCTGCAGCCCTCCGGCTGGCAGAAGTACACCATGTCTAGGGGTAGTGGAAAGTCCTCGTGATCCTCGACCGGGTACCGCCTTAGCAGCTCCGGCACCTGCGCAGTCGAACGCGAGCCTTCGTCGTTATCCTGCTCCGAGTACACTCGCGCCTACTTTATTACGCGGCTTTCTCCGATTCACGCGTCACTCCTTGTCTCCCGGAAGTATTTTGCCGGCACTCGCGTTTACTTTATTCCCCATTTGAATTATTGCCGAGAGCCCACATTACGAGGGTATAAAAAGGTCCCTAAATTTTACAGGCTTAATATCGATAATGCATAAAAAAAAACCTACCCGATCGTCTTGTGGTCTCAGTTTACCCGGACTGGTCATTAGTTACCTTTTAGTTGCTGAAAAGAAACCCTTAGAGTATTTTATAAATCGAGATATGAAATACGTGAGAATGGAGAAACTAAAACTTGTAAACGTGTACGTACTGAACTAGAACCTTTTATTCCGTGGCCTAACAGCAGGTGTTACGGACTCGTATTACAGACTCTGCTTTTAGAGTTCATATAAAATTATATGATGAGCATTAATAAAAAAAAAGACTAAAGCATTGTTAAATGCAAATGTAAGGAACATTGTTTTACTGAATCGTTAAAACTGAAACATTAGCACTTGCAAAGGATGATATAAAAATATATTACAAAATGTACAGTGAAAGGGAAATGGTAATGAAATTGTAGGATGAATGAACGCATTGCGGAGTCTTTGTTATAGCAGGTGGGGAAAAAAGTACCAATTGTAAAATACTTTGTCATTCTTACGACGAGGTATATGAGGCACAAGTGAAGCAAGATTATCTATTTGGCTACTCAGTTATTTTTTAGTATCTTTAATGGAGCGTAAAGAATGATATTTAACATTTTTGATTTTAAAATATTCTCTAATCTGTAAATTAGCTCTCAAGGAGTGTTTTATACAGTAATGGTTTTGTACAGTAACTAATAATACACTTTTCTCCTATATGAATTGTGTATTCATATAAATTCGAATCCGAAGAAGTAATACGCCTTTCCTTACTTCGGGTATTTTTTAATTCACCTAACAATTCATGGATATAACAGGAAGGCACTAGCTCGAGAAGATAAATATACAGATAGAAATAAAGAGCGAGAGACGTGCAGATCGAGCTTTAATATTAGCCTATAAATGTAAGCTGGACAGTTATCGAATGACTATATCATCGAGCGTAAGAGGCTGACGTGTAAAAATATTAATAATAGGATTCAATAATAAATGATAACAAGAAGCAAGTTATATTGGTTAGATTTCAAAGGAAGACTTTTACAAGAATATCATCGAGAAGAAAATGCAAAAATTTATTGTATCGCTTACGATTAAGTTGAATCGCACGTGATACTAATGCGGATAACGGCAAATGTTAATAAACAATATTTATATGCAATGATAAAATTTGCAAGCCATTTCCAATTGGCGTTTTCCATTAACACATGTCAGAGGAGCTTGAGTCATCATCGCTCGGCAATCGCTGGCTTAAAAGCTTGCGATTGCCGATACGAGGCGACGCTCGAAACGGCAACTGGAACGCCTCGAAAGATCAGGATGATTCGAGGAAGGCTTCCTAGGGGACGGCGCTCCGTCGTCGAGGGCACACGACGACGACTGTCGAGTCCATTTTCCGCGTCTCGCGGGTGTCGATGCGTCGGGGCCCGAGGGCCAGGGCTCCGCCGAGTCGAGACTCTCCTCCGCACGGCTCGAGCTGAGCTGA
This sequence comes from Kradibia gibbosae, assembly GCA_018907135.1. Classification (NCBI taxonomy): domain Eukaryota; kingdom Metazoa; phylum Arthropoda; class Insecta; order Hymenoptera; family Agaonidae; genus Kradibia; species Kradibia gibbosae. Next base: position 957,498 of record JACCHX010000003.1, on the reverse strand, counting down.
GCTGCGGGGCAGGAGGGGAGAGACCCGGTAGAGGGAGTCGAAAGAGCCGCGCGTGCTCGGCTTGGGCCTGAAGTGGACGTGGAGAGCCACTCCGAGCCCTCGGATCCCTTATTTCGGTCGGCGTTGGAGAGCCGGCGCTTGACATTGTTACAAAGCAATGCTGAACGAGGCCGGCAAAGTCGGTAAAAGTGCTCGCCTTAAGCGAGTAATTTAGACTTCTAATTACAGGGGAGCTTCCGTTAAATTAGGGACGTTCTAGGCTCTTTCCGGATCGGCGTTTGCTGCCTTCGCTTATGCGCGCGGGCTCCTGCAATTAGTTCTTGCGTTTTCGAGCCACTGCAAATTTAACTCCGATTGCATGTTAATTCGATGATAGGATGATTTCGATAATCGGATAACTTATATTGTTGGGTCATTAATGCAATTAAGCTTTTGATATAATACGACGTGTGTGCCGAGGGAAAAATCTGAATTAAACTTCATTGGCTGTCATGATGAGAACCATTTATTTTTTAAATATTATTTTACGAATCGTTATCTACAGATATTAAACATGAATCGAATTTCTTTTAATTTTGTCAAATTCGAATTTATAAATTGGACTTTTTCATTGTAAATATATAATTTAACAAATCTTTTTATTCGTGACTAATGGTCCATTATAGTTGGACAACAGAAGTTTGACCAATATTTATTAATTATGTTTACATATGATTAAATTAAATTAAACGTAGCTGAATAAAGGAAACTATAATAAACAGTCATAGAAGATTGGAACAATCAATGAAAAGAATAGACTATAAGAACAACAAGAAGCGTATTTCCTCTGAAAACGGTAAATTTTTTGCCCCGATAATATTTGTATTTTCTGTTTGGAATTGCATTTAAATATATATATGTATTAAGGTTGTAGTCTATTCGTATATTATTTTAGTTGGACTAAAACGATAAGATATAATTACAAAATAGGTTAAAAACTGTTTAATGGCATATTTATATGCTAAGTCAGCTTAAAAGCTGATTATATTAACAAGGAGTTAATTTTACACTAGCAATTGAGTAACTATAAAAGAACTCTTAAAATATGATAATGCTCAACTCATTAAAAAAAGAAACTGTCAAATTATGTTGATTAAATGATAAAAACGTGCATAATATAGTATTTTCTTCTATCATTGATATATTATCATTTTCCAAATTTAAAAAAATATTAATAATATTATTTAACTGCAGCATATAATTGCTTTGATCAACTAAATAAAATGAGACTGTTGTAAAATAATATGGTCGGAAGAACCAGCAAAACAGTTGTAATAAATTATTAGTTGTAATTAATAATCGAGTATAAAAATAATTATAAAATCTGATCGTCTAATGCCATTCGTTAAATATTTTGGATATTTTTCAATAAGCATCAGTTATTGTGTATATGGTTTTTTGTCCTTATCAAATGAGGACAAATTTTAGCATTCGTATAAGAACCTTGGAAAGTATTTACATAAAAGGAAAAAGAGCAAGGAATAATGTCTGGCCAAGAATGACTATATCTCGGGCAATATCTTGAATAAGTACATAAAAGTAGATTTGAAATTCGGTCTTTGGAGGGAGTAGTTCATAACAATCTACCGATTACAAATTAAAAGTCATTGATTCGATAGAAGCGTAGAGCTGCGCTCGAAGTGTTGAAAAGCCAGTGAGCGTCGCATTGGAACAAGAGGCTCGAAGGAAGGAGTTTTAGAACGTTTTTAAACAGGATATATGATAAAAATTGCGCGCGTAAAACCATGTTTGCATATAGAAGAGAAAGAGAGAGAGATTAGGGACAGGAGGTTGATAAAGTGCGGTATCGGTCAGTCGAACGTTCGAAAAGTCAAAGCTGTCCTTTCGGCTAAGTCTAAAGTCGCGCCTGCGTCCGGGACAAAATGCAAATCTTGGGGATTGCGGGGCAGGTTCACCGAGAACGCAGGGCTCGCGCATCGAGCCCGAGAGGCCCTCGTCGCCGAGTACCTGGATGGGTTGCCTCGAGGGCGGCAGCGGAGGCCTCGCCCCGACGATGGCCAAGTAGTCGACCAGCCGGGGACAGAGGAACTTCTTCTGTACGTCCATCGTGCGCTAGGCTCGAGCGTCACCGGCCGCTCCTGCTGCCGATGCTGCTGCTGCTGCTGCTGCTGCTGCTGCTTGGCGGCGCTCCCAACGCTGACCACCGGGCGCTAGACCCTAGTGGTCCGCTCATGGCTGCGAGCGCGGCATCCCACCTGCGCAGAAAGCCTCGTTAGTCGTCGGGCCCGCTCCTCCCCCTGGGAGGACCCCCACCTGCCGTCGACGGGTTCTGGCGGCGGACCGCCGAAGGCCGAGCGGAGCCGACTCCGGCCCGGAGGCTCCATTCGAGTGGACTCCCGGCCCCCAGGATCGACTCGCCGGCGCTCGAGCTCCCGTCGGCCGAGGAGGAGCCGCGCATTTACCGGGCGAGCGACGCCGCGACGGGGCGCGCCCGCACCACCCGCCTATACGTCGGCCGCGAGCCGCGGAGCCTCCTCCCGGTTACGAGGGCCGGTCGACGGCTGCTCTCGGGAGCCTCCTGGGGCTCCGGAGCCCGAACCCCTCGGTCGCGCACGGGCTCTCTACGCTCGGAGCCGGGCAGAGCCAGGGACGCGCGGGCAGCCTCCGACCGACGCTGGCCGCCGCGCAATCGCGAGTGACGCGGTCACGGCAGCGCGAGGCCGTGCAAATCCGGCGCGACACGTCCGCCCGACGTCGATAACAGAAATCGACTCTGTCTTTTAATAACGCGCGCGGCCTTCTTCCGGCTCAAGGTCTCCCCGGCCGCCGCCGCCGCCGCCCCCTCGCCGACCCAGCCGAGCTCGCAGAGCGGGGATCCGCTGCCGAGGCGCTACTGGCAAGAGGCGAGGCTTTACTCGCACCCGGGGATGCCACCGGCACCCGAGCCCACGACCCTCCTTCCTCTCCCCGACGGAGGCCAGCCTCTCGTCCGCTCGCGATTCCGTCTCAACTGACAATCTGGGAAAGAACTAGAGACAGGGCCAGAGGACTTTGATCGTCGAAGCCACTCGGTTCTCGTTAGGTTGGGACCGACGATGGCCAGTTGACTTCCGGCCCCCCACGGAAACGACCGGGTCAAGAGGGAGGGAACTCGCACCCAACGCAATGCTCAACATTGGCCACGCGAGAGCTTATACGGCAAAAGATGCTGCGCATTAGTCGAGGATGAAATGTGCGTTGCGGGTGTAAAACAACCCTTGACTTGGGTTTATGTCCTACTGGTGGGAGATAAATCTTTCCCTTGTTAAAGGACGCTAGAGCACGCGAGACGTTATTATCCATTTATAATCTCGGGACGTTGCGCGTATCTATTGAATCTGTGTACGAATGCACGTGCCGCGATCGTTTGCTCCAAGTGCTTTTTAAGTGCATTTGCATTTACTCGTAATAATGACGGACAGTTAGAGAAGTCTAATTGTTATGGCAGGTTTTTACTCGAAACGGAAAGTCATTAACTGACGAGAGTATTTGTTCTCTCTCATTTATCAAGGCAATGCGCGTAAAAATACAATCTAGTGTAAACCGTGTGTGGCTGCAATGGCTAAGGGAAAATCATCGGTTAAGTATAGCGCAGCGTGTAAAGTGAGATAATAAAAGCGATATACCCAATTAATACGACAGCTTCGCATCGAGCGGCGGCGAGTATTGTCAATTTGATTTTATCGGTATTTATACACTCGAGAATCACGATGAATAGCCATTAGTATTGGCTTTATTCGCTAAACCAGCATTTGGTAAGACATCCGTAGCTTCGTAGGCTACGCGTAAAATAGAGAGGCAGACGGAGTAAGTGAAAAATCATTAAAGCGCTCTTCTCTCTACTTCTAGCGGCCTGCAGAAGAGCCAGCTTTACCTCAAGCTCTTATTCGTGATATTTACTTTGAAATCTTCTCCCGAATGAACGGAGCGAGTAGAACGGCTCGCTCTTACCGTTAAAGCAAAGATCGCAAGAATCCTTGGTCGCGAGTACGCTCGGGGAGCTGGCGGTCGCGTAAGCGATCCCGACTCCGTCGATCGATTAGAATGTCTCTTAAGCACTGTTGAGGCAGGGGGTGGCGGAGTGAGAAGCTCGGGGAGGGGGAGACACAGGGAGGGAATAGTGGCGTGTCCGCGGCGAGCTCAGGCACGAGATCTCGAGACGGAGTGGGCGGGTGGGGGGTGGGGGATAGACGATGCGTGCACCCGCAGAAAAGTAAAAAAGCCCGAGTGCGCCGAGCTCTAGGGAGCGCGGGGGGGAATCGGTGTCCCGCAAGGACAAGCGCCGAGGTGGGATTGGCCGTAGCCGAAAATCGATCGGAACGACGCCCTAAATTCGGCGGGGCCACGGGTCACACAAGCCGAGGCGCCGCGTCCAAGCGAGGTCAAGGCTCCCGCACACTCCGCGCCGTTGGCTTCACGTGCGATCGAAGCCCGAGTATTGCGCGCCTCGTGGCGGCCGACCCCCGGGACCCCGCGGCGGGGCCTCCCCTTCCGGCCCAACGGCCCTTTCAACGCAGAGCCTTCCCGATTCTCCCGATCCGGTTGAATCCTGGCCTGCCGATGACTATCAATCCTCGCTACTCGCGGACCCTCCACGCCTGATCAGCAGCCTCGGCTCTGCCTCTCGACCGGATTTCTTACTTGGCCGGCCTCGTGACCAAGGCATCGCCATCGAGGGGCTTTGTCGACATTTCTAAGCCAATTTTCTTCATCTTGGCATCGATTGCGCCACGCTTTCGTATTCGAAAGTGAAAAGGCTTGAAAAATGTGTCGCATGTAAAAGCGAAGAGTAACGAACCAACACTGTTTGGTTAAAAAAATCATTCTATTCCGAGAGCAGCGATATTAAGTGGAGACTTAAATTTTATCCTTACTTTTCGCAAACGTAGCAAAATATTTTGAAAAATACGATGATTTTTTACTACACTCAAACGAAATGAAATAGCATGGAACCATGCATAATTGTGATTTTTCTTTTACCGACAAAGAAGATCGATAAAGAGTTATGGATTAAATTAATTGCTTTTTACGTAAGATTCAGCAAAGCTCAACCGAGTAATTCTTTTTTAATTGACCTGGAATATTTTGTTATTGTAAGAAATAAAAAATAACAACTCCTAAGTTTGAAAATACATGGCAGACCATTTTAATTATAATTACTATTGTATTATAGCGTAGCATATATTTAAATTAAGACCAGAGTCTATATACAAATACATTATCGTTTAATTTATTATTCGGCGTTGCCATAAAATTTCTTTTATTATTGATTACAGTAGTATGAATCGGAAAGCACAATACTCAAATATTTAAAAACCAAAATACATATGATGCAATGCAATCATTAAATGAAGTGATTATCATTAAGTGGAAGAGTAATCGAATGCATTAGCACGACTACAACGTCCCATCACCGTAATTTATAATATGCAGGGCAGAATTTAATAATAAAAGGCGTCAATGAAATTATGTATCATCGGACAATAAGCTATGATTTATTTGATCAAAACTCCCGTTAAAACCATACCCAAAATAAATATAAACCATTATTGTATTCATAGTAAAGACTAATGTATCCATTGACGAATGCCTTGTCAAAAAATATATAAAAAGCTGTAAATTAAAATTCTTTCGTTTTATTTCCGTCCTCTCTTCCGTATAATATGTTTGGAGCAAAACGCGAAAGGCCTGCTTCCGATTAAATCATATTGGATACGAATCGAATGGAAAAGACGTAAGAAACGAATCGAGAGAAATTAAGAATCAGACAGAATGATTAGCCAGTAGGTCCGAATTTCCTTTCATTACCACTTACTCCCCATCCTCTTGGCGTAGCCCCCAGCGCAGCCTTAAGCTCCTTCTACGGATGAAATCTGTGTTCCGATTGTTATCCTCGAAGAGGGCGAGGAAGGGTGGGCCACTCCATTTCTTTTTTTTCTCCCCCATCGCTTTGATCGACGCATCGCTGGCGGATAACGGCAATGTACGTATCCATTAAGAAAGTGAGTGTGACAAAAGCGGAAAGCACTCTAGAGAGAGAGAGAGAGAGAGAGAGAGAGAGAGAGAGAGAGTCGGTGATAAAGAGCGAGAAAGAGACAGAGCGACACGAGGCGATCGATGCAGCATCGCACACTCACGAGCCAAAATACGTCGATGAGGCTTCGAGCTAAAAGTCACTCGGACGCGCCTTTCCCCAACTGTACTAAAAAACCGAGCTGGGAACTCGCCGCGGAAAAAATCGAAATTTTCATTTTAATAAACTGGCCTGAGCTAACCCCTTGGATTGTGCTAAGGCGAAGCGACATTTCGCCTTAATGCGACGTTATTTTAATGAGAGCACAATACTGTCCCTTAAGGAAATTTTAAATAACGGAAAGATCGCGTAACTGCCTACTCGCAAGGTATTCGTACAATCTGCTCTCGAGTGAAACGTGTCCCACGGAATTGAAATGAATGGCCTGTTTACAAACTACGACCAGAATGTCTTCTTTTTTTTTTATCTAACGTAGAACAACAGATTTATGGGTTTATTTTATATGACAAGGAAATCAAATTCAGTTCTCCGAATGAATACTTATAAGAATACTTGCAATTACTTATGGAAACACATTGATCCACATTATCTGTAGAAATTCAATGAAATTAAAGGCAAATAAAATTTTATGTAAAAATACAGTTGGGATAACTTAAAGATGCAGCAATTGTTTATTTAAATATTTTCTTCGTTTTTTCTTAGAGGGTTGATTCACGGACTAATGTAATGACATCCAATTTAGAGAACGTTAATTTAAAAAAATTTAATTTAAATTTAAATAATTAAAAAAATGAGAGTTATAACTTCAACTACACGATAATTAGCACAATTTTTTAATAAATAAATATCTTTTAAACTTTACTTAATTTGATTTGTCATTTTTCCGATTTCAATAACCAAGTTTTTTATTTCCTTCGGTTTTATTTCTTAGCAACAAATTGCTTACGTAGCTAATTGTGTCGAGCTAAATAAATTTTCCCACATTCGAAAGCACATTGAAAATGTAATTGATAAAGTTAAAATGACATCATCTGCAATGATGCTACGTGGTGCCGGTACAAATTGTAATTAAATTCCAAGATTTAAAGCTTTTCCTCCTAACATCAAAGTAGGTATCTTAAAAATAAACATCGTTAAACATGAAGTTGTAGTTTCATTGAATGGAGTAGAAGAGCGACTTTCATTGAAAGCAGAGCTCGTGGAAATATCGAGGATCTGATCCGGGGATGGGAACAATTGTACAATGTACCAGCAAAGACAGTAGGAGAAGAAAATGGGCAAAGGTAAAGGAAGAGGCCTCGAGATCGAGGGAGCCTCGACTCCCCGACGAGAACGTATAAGTCCGAAGGCTAAGATTACGCTCGCAACCCTGAAATACGCGGCGGTACGTGGTCGAGTAGCCCACACCGGTGCAAGCGCACCAAATCTCCGGGAGAGATAATTTTCCCGAAATAAATCGATAACCCACGCGGTGGCCCTTCGCGACTCCCCGCTCGAAGGAAAATCCATAAGCGGGGGGGAGCTTTGGGGAGAATCGTCCCGTGGCCGCGGGAGCCACTCGCGGCCACGCGACTCTCGGCCCGTTGGGAGCCTCTCTCCCTCACCCCCCCCCCCCCGCGGTCGGCCCACTGGCACTGATACCTACCGGGCGAGCGGCTCGAGGAGCCGGAGTCCGGGAGGAGGGCCCCCGGCTGGATCCGCACCCGGGCCTGGAGGAAGGTCTCATAGCTGCTCCCCAGGGCCAGCCGAGGTACCGCGAGCGCCAGCACCGCGACCGCCGACACCTTCACCGGAGGCTGCCAGCTGCGCACTAGCGCCCGTCGCGGGCCACCGCTGACGACGCGGACGCCCCGCCGCCCGGGCGCAGGCGTAGCTCGCGGCGCCTGCGCAGCCCCGCCGATCATCCTCGAGGCCGATCAGCCCCCGTTTGTCCACCTGCACGAGGCGGACGCCGACCCTTATTGATTGCGACTCACCTCCTGCCCGCCCCCCCCCACTCAAGCTCTGACCCTCGCCGCTTCGCCCTTACGCCAGAGCCCCCCGAGGAGCCCCAGCCGAAAGATGTCGGCTCCTCGAGCCCGGGGGATCCCCGCCGGGGCCCGGGGACCTTCTCGCTCCCGCCTCGACTCCCCGACTCCGGGCTGCTCCCCGACGCGGGACTCGATTGCCAGCCCCCGACCGCTGTCGTGCCGTGCGCGGATTAGTGGCCGCTGGCCCGGAATCGCTTCGCGACGTTCTCGGGAATGCCTCCGCTGATCGGCCCGGCCTTAAATGCGCGCTCCGGAGGGCCTAACCAGAATCCGCCCGAAGCGATAGTCGACAGACTCTGCGCGGAAAAGTACTCCGTTAGATTGGAGTCTTTGATTACCTTATGTAAATCACCGCGTGTACATTTTTTTAATAAACTCATTAATGCCATACGATTCGATACGCTAGCGATCTGATATACAAATTTAATTATTTAAATTACCCTATCCATTACCGACTTTTTTTTTATTGTTTTCGTTGTTATTGTTATTCTATTATAAAAATTATTGTATAATATTAGATTTGCAATACTTAATATTTTGTGTCCCTCAATTTATTATATAATGCTTATTTTTTTCATTCATGCAAATAGAAATTTGAAGCAACGTTTTTACTTTCTTCTTTATGGTTAAAAATAATGATGTACTATAAAAAAAAAATACATTAAAGTACTTACTTTCTTTTAATTCATTTTGTATCATACGTGTGTTTTTGTATCAATAAATATGTGTGCGCGTATTCATGTGTGTGTGTATGTGTGTATAAATATGTCTTTCTACTTTTTAAATATTTGTTTTTAGATAGAACTGAAAGAAGAAGTAATAGTCTCTTTAAAAATAACTACTACTCGGATCTATATTTAGCAATTCCTTATTCAGTTAACTTTTTTCCTATAATCGATTCTTTTATCTACACCATGCTCTCTCTTTTGATCTCTCTCTCTCTCTCTCTCTCTCTCTCTCTTTCTCTCTCTCTCTCTCTCTGACTCCTTTATCCTGCCTTTATTTTTTTTCTTCACCTAAATACATATTTTGCTTATATTTTTACTATACATAATTTTTTTACATTGTCATGGTGGAAAATGATATAATTAATTTATTTATTAAAATGAAGCTTCTATCTATAAAAAGCAAAATTAGCGTCTAAAATAACAACACAAACCCAACAAACAGATAAATTTTTCTTGTACTACAATTATATAAATAGAAATTAGTAAAAAATGTTTTAACTATACTACCCTTGATAAATCAAAATTAAATATTAGATGTATATTATTAGATATGCTTATCATAGTTATACTGATATGCAATAAAATTAATTGTGAAAAAAGTGTATTTATGTACACTTTTCATACAATTCACTAAACTATTGAATGATTGAATTTTACTAAAGGAGTACACAAACGTTATGCTGATCGTTTGAAGATGTAAGCATATATACTTGGAATACTAAAGTACACAGATCTTAAAAAAGCTGCATTTTTCGTAAGAAAAAGGATAGAATAGGAAGTTATATAATAAGAACGTAAAATACTATTGTTCCATAGGAAATATTATAAAACAATAAAAAAATGTCGATAAGATAAGATTTAATTTGTAATCCAATAATAATAACAATCTGAATGAAATAATAATGAAATCTATTAGATTTCGTTTAAAAACACGAAAAATTAATTATTAAATGAAATAAAGTTACATGGAAAAGTACTTTATTAAATTTTAAGAATCGCTGATAGATTTAATGTAAACGGAAGTAGTGGTAATTAATGAATTGGTCAAGTATAAATCATAACGATAGCAGTAGTAATACCTATTATACCATCATTTAAGTTTATTGTACAACACACGTACCGTTATATACTTCCCGTTACACCCCGTTTTTTACTTTATACCTTTCTCTGCTTTTTTTCTCTCGCGCCCGCAAATTTTTGTAGGCACTATTTCAAGTCTTTTTTTAGTTGGCTTAGGCGGGAATAAAATTTGAATTATGGCGGAGCCGAATTTATCGGTTCATCGAAGGATTTGAAATTCAAAGCTTGTGAACAAAACTCCCAAGATTTTACCAATAAAACAGAATTTCCATTTAATATCGCCGTCCATTTTCTTAACTTTCCCCATGAGACAGTTGCGAAAGAAAAATTGCCACATCAAAAGATTCTATAAACAATGTTGCACCGCGTACTGTAAATACGCAGAGAAAGTTTTGTCTAGATTAATATAGTTCATGTGAAAGGTTGCATTTACAAATAATTGAATCTATTTCGACACCGGCGTTAGTTTAATAATGATTATATTACAATAAATTATAGATAATTCATTAAGAATTACATCAATTATGGCACTAATAAATTACAAGAATTTATAAGCTTATATTTTATTTTTCCTGCAGGAATACATTCTACAGGTTCATCTATTATTCAAATAAACCAATACGCTTCTTAATACAAGCCGAATATTATTTTATACTAATTACAATTGAATATTGTAATATATTTAATTGTAATATATGTTTATTTTTATGCTCTATTAATATAATAATTTTCATATTCGTAAATTAATGATTTTTACTTTAAAGCTGTTGAGTACTTTTGTTTGTTATAAAAAAAACGGCATTTAAAAATACATTTTCTTTTTAGTGTAAAATAATATTACTTTATCTATACTATGACTATATCAGAATAATGTTAGATAAAATGTACAATTAATATAATTTCAAACTAATAAAATAATTGCTTTTTATTTCTTCTGCAAAAACTGTTTTACATTTTAACTTAATGTCATATACTATAATTTTATTTGGACATTTTCCTGTTAATATTTTTAAATGAATGATAAAGTTTTTTATAAAAAAATCTCAATACCTTTAAAACATTTAATATTTTGTAAAAGTATAAATATGTATATGATATAAAAAATTCTCTAAATTTTTATATCTTTTTTTTTATTAAATGGAAATAGAAATATTTTTTAGCCTTTTATGTTTAGAACTAGACATTAATAAAATTAATATAAAACTTGACTAACAATCATCTAAAGTTCTTAATAATTTAATCCCACACTTATTATATGTTTTACCCTTCTATTCGCTATCTAATACTCATACGTAGAATATTAAACAAAAATTAAATTCTAATTTATAAATTAAGTATACATATTTTTTGGTTTTTTTCATTTATTTTATTTAATTATTTAAATATTTTACCAAATTTTAGTTTTTCTGTTTTAATGACAGTTGTTAAATAATAGTAAAAAAATTGCGCTGACACATTAAGCTAAATTTCTTGATGTATATTATGATTATAACTGAATTCCCTATATTACTCTTTTATCTGAAAGTTCTAGTTTTCTATTGATCGTTTCCGATATAAAATAATTAGACTTGAATAATAAAATCCCTCATTAAATATGACAGATAAAATAATTTCGAAATTGGAAAGTATTTTCGTTGACAATTCGTTCGTTAAAAGTAAAAGTTATCGCGTTATAAAAAATATAGTCATAATGTAATACTATTAATCGTTTTAAAAATAATTGAATTACTCGTATGAAATTTTTTTTAAATACAAAAAAAATCAATATTTAATTTATACGTTTTTGTATGTTTTTTTACGTGACATAATACTTTTATTATAATAAATGTAACTCTATAACAAATCAGGTTATCTACAGTAATACAGTGATAAACAAAAAAATATCAATGGATAAGAACCCATGCATACTAGCAATGTAATATTGTTAAGTTTAATAAATATAAAAATAGCAAAATACCGTTATTTATAAATTACATTTGCCAGATTAAAAAAGTAAATTATCTTTACTCATTTATAGAGCAATATATTTTTCAAGAGTTTAATTATCCTGAAAAAAGTTTAATAATGTAAATTCCCTTTACTGGAATATCGATGCTTATAATAACAAAAGACAAATTTTTCTTTCCTATTAAAGCTCACTTTTGATCATGAACACTTTGCTTAATTGAAAATCCCTTTGCTCGTTAATTTCTCTTATGTTGTTTTTTATTTTTGAAAATTTTCTACCCGCATTTTTCTCATTTGTTCGTAATACAAGCATTTTAATGAAATTAGTAAATCTCAAATATACACGAAGCCGAGGAGCAAAGCTTACGCTTTTGCGAAATTTAATATTAGCGCGAAAAAAAGAGGAGCGTTGATTTAAACGGTGATTCTGCATTAAATCAATAGAGGTTCTTTGTATCAATAGTCCGTGCACGTATTTGCTATGGTGCAACACGCGATTCTGTTGAGGTCTAACCGCGAGTGGTGGAGAGAAAAACGGTGAATACGAATCGCGAGTAAATATTTACCGCGTTCAGGTGCGGTGTAGGGAAAGAGAAGCTCTCGAATATCATAGTCGAAACGACGACAAATCGATGATCCAGGGCTCTACGAGGAAGAACTTTCATTGTAATGGGCTAAGTACGTGGATGGAGTACAACGACGTGGGGGTGTATTGTGTCGCAGACACTTCTCCTGCCTTTCAAAGATCAGCGTTCGAGTGGCGGGGAGATTGCGCCCATCGATCTTAAACGTACGGGGCCGACTAATACCGGTACGAGCAGCGGGAGCTCGTAAAAATGGAGAAATTTGTCGTAAAGAGAAGCTAGAGCGATATGCGCTCTGGGTCTCGAAGCTCCAATTCGCCGCTCCGAAATTCAACGACTTTGGGCACTCGGACGTTGGCCGCCCTTGCGGACACCCGAACTGGCTGTTATCTCAGGCTAAGCCTCCCACGAAGTTCAGCTCTTTGGGTTACCAACTGCAATAAGCGTAATGCTCGGCAACATGGCTCTTGTGTAATTTTGCGCTCGGTAAATCGAGTTTCCCCGGTCGTAAAATATTCGTTAGGAACGAGCGTAAAAAATGATCCTTGACACTCCATGCATGGCAATCTTTCTCGTACCTAATGCCTCCATTCCGCACACTTGGAATAAAACTCTTCGCATTGAAACAGACTTTTGCCTCGATAAGGCTTTTTCTGGGGATACGCAGATGTTGGCATTTACCGATAAAGAAGCGTTATTTGAAAATCACGCAAAAATAGTGTCCGTATAGACATAAATTTACTGACAAAAAGAACAAGAGGATCTTTAGCCGATGCGTCATCTTTGGATCGTAATATAAGAATATAACGGGGTTTCTATATCAAATGACACTCTTTTTCAGTATTCTCAAAAGGTTTAATATTAGAAGTCAGAAGTGCATAACGATCGTGACAAAAATAATAGGTAATTTTAATGAAAGACTAAAGCGTGCAAAAAAATCAATAATATTTTAATTAATATTATATGTGATGAAAACGTTGTAGGTTGAAGAAAAATAACTAAATTGATGCTCTCAGGGGAAATGAGAAAGCTCCTCGTTATTTTTCCATGAGCATCAGCGTTCCCATCTCTTTTTCTGAAAAAACACCAAATTGATCGTTTATATAAAAATATACATACATTTATTATATCCCACGAATACAATTTGCACGTCGAGCTATTTATTTGTAACACCGCAAGCGTGAAAAATATTCAGGATTTCTCTATCTATCAGAATTCGACGAGGGCTGTGGGTGTGCACGTATGAAATCTCATGAAAAGTTATTAAAAGTCTTGTGGAAAGCTTATTTCCTGATAAGTTTTAGCGACTGCTCACAGAAATATTCATCTCGAAGCCAAATGTTTATCAATATAGTCATAGTTTGCAAAAGGGATATAAAAAAGGAAAAAGTTTTATTTACTCATAAGCATCGCAATTGTTTTTACAGTAAGAAGAAATAAGTCGTAAAAATTTCAATATACTTGTTCAATATTGAATTTCTGTTATTTTAATGAATTTCAGGATGACAATAATCATTGTGCTTTTGATAATTATTACCTATGATTGTAATTCCGATCGCAAATATAATTTTACGTACGCTTGCGTATGTATGCGACACGTACTACAACACTATATTCGAGATTAAGAATAATGTATAGTTAAGTTCGTCCTCTAGTTATTATTCAGTGCAGGCATCCCGGTTACAAGCCCGTATTATTTCAAGATCAAGTGTTGCGTTTGTCGCGAAGAGGCTTCGGTCTCGTGCAATTCGAGCGTCTTTTCGTCGCACGAATTCGCCTGCGAATCCTCGTCCGTCGTGTCCTTTCCCCTTTTGAATCGCCCCTATCCGCCCTGCTCTCAATGTCCTTTGCAAGCGTCGGTGCACCGGTCGCCGTTTCGAGGCTGATTTGCACTAATTGCCTCACTAGCCATGGTAGGACTGCATCTGCAATCGTTGCGTAGCAATTTCTTTTTGCCTTCCTCCGCAAATCGACGCGCATCGTTTATTGCGTTTCATTAGTCCCTCGGGCTTTGACGTTGCCGAAAGGCTTCGGTAAATTACACTGTTTCCCTACACGTAATGAGTATCGATCGTGGTCGGTAGGTTTTAGATGGTTTTATGGGAACCACTGGAAGCTACAGCAGTCCAGTCGAATATGGAACGTCCAATATCGCCGACGGATTTGCGTATCATTCGTACCCTTTGATTGCCATTTCTATGGCGCTTTTCTAATCGCATGCATATTATTTTACTATTTCGTTTGCACGGAGATATTCTTTATCCGACTCAATTGCGTTGCTTTATTTTTACATTATATACCTGGGCTCTCGATCTTTTTCGTTCGCAGAAATTGGTATACATGGTTTAGATACGCATGAGTGGATAATCTCATAACCATTGTTAAAGCTGCGTGTGATATCTACTACGTACATTACGTTTTTTTCTCTTAATTATTTTTCGCTTATTTTTTGCTGTCGCTCTTGTACCCTTATTTATTCAGAACATAATATCACCTGCAGGGATCTTATTATCAATTAGGCTTGCATACAAGAAATGAGCTATGGGTGCAATTTTTTTTCTTAGTACATCCCTTCCTTAAGGCCCTTGAATAAAAAAGGTTTTCTATCCTTCTCTCTATTATCGTTGTGACACGTGAATTTTCATTGTTCCCGCCTACAAGCTGCAGGTATATCTCATACGGGTTAGTGAAACCAGAACACAGTAGTACGTGTGCAAATTTGCGGGGGGAAATCACCCGCACGCCTCATCCTATTTCGATATTCGATGTTGCTTTGCAGAATTGCACTGCCGCCCTTCTGAATTCTACTCGTTTATATACGACGGGTATTATAAATTCCATTCTGGCTCGTATGGGGGCCGGAATATGCTCTAATTCGAGTGGACATACAGACTCAAATCAATTTGCGAAGAACGGGAAAGTATAATGGAGGAAAGCTCAAGAAAAACGGCAATTGGCTTTTTTAGAATAGGGACGCAAATTGAGGATCATCAATTTCTGCGACGGATGGCTTTCAAATGAGAAAGAAAATATCTGTGCTTTTCTTTAGTTCAAACTCTATGTACAATTAACTTCCTTTTTTTTATGTTTAAAAATAATTAAATACTATAACATAGGTACAGTGAATAATCAATTATTTTAAATGTTTGCACAATTTTATGGTTTAATTTACATTTTATTTGAATGTAGATGCATACGAATACTAAAAATAATTTATTCTACGTTTCTTCAATATTAATGGAAGATTAATCTATCGAATGATTAATAAATCATTCTAGAATAATTCCATATTTGTGTTTTATAAAAGCTTTTAATATAGCGTTCTAAAAATTTATCCACGTCATTTAACAAATGCAATTATGTCAGTAATGTATATGTATGTGTGTGTGTGTGTGTGTGTGTGTGTGTGTGTGTGGATTAGCGGTTGAAAAAAAACTTCAAAATTTAAAGAAGAAATTTAAAGCTTAAAAAAATATGTTTCATTATTGGCAACTTTTGTAGATTTAAATATTATAAAAATCCTAAAAGATCGATTAAAAAATATAAAATAACATTTTAGTACATAATGAAATTACTCAATTTTAAGGATTGATGCAATTTATATTAAGGTTGTTCAATCTATGTTATTAAGCACACTGACCAATGAATTATTAATAAGTATTGAATAAATAAATGTATCTTTAATGATTGAATTAAATGCGCGCATTGTAAACTACTGCTGAAGAAATCGAATAATATTAGAAAAATATTTAATTCGAAATGATTATAAAATAATATTATAATAGTATAATAATAAAATTTATTAGTTTAAGTTCAAAAATACAGTGATATTCTCCTTTTCTTTAAACGCGAATTTTAATTTAGGATGATGAGAAATCTAGTCGATAAAACAATATTACTATTTCTGATAAGTTGAAGACATAATAGATATGAAGGAAAGAAATGAAATTTATTAATACGTCGTTACCACACCAAAAAAAATTTTTTGTACATATAATAGACGTATAAGTTTCAGTGGCCTTAAAGTGCGACATAACTTTTGTAAGATTTAACGCAACTACATTTTCCTACATTAAAATAATTTATTTATCAATACTTGTAGTTATTATCTGAAATAAAACGTACATTACCTTCAATTTTTCTTTTAATCTTATCTATAAATTTAAATATAGTAAGCCTCCAAAAGTAAATTCCGCGTCGTAAGTTATATGCATATTTGAATCAGATTAAACATATTATTTCATTACTTATACGGGCTCGATGCCTAAATGCATTGATTATTACTTATTACAGCAGGAGGCTAAGACCATAAAGCTGTTTTGATATTACTCAGTTATAACTCGTATACATTTATCAATAAATCGTTATATCATAAGTGTATGTAATGCAAAATAAATAAAAACAAGAAAAAAAATTATATTTATGTATTTCTAAACAACATACATCTTCAATTTGACATTAAATGGAGGATTAGTGTAATTATGGTTTTGAAATCATTTTACATTATTTTTAGAATATTGAATAAAACTATAATAGCATTGTTGCATGTATGTGTAGCGCTGTTGTCTTCCGTAATAAAATGTAATAAATTTCTAGGTTTTGTGTGTGCACGAAGCAGAAAACATACAAATTGAAAAAGTGCCTTGCTAAAAAAAGAAAAAGAGACACATTTGAAAAGCTCCATCCTTAAGATTAAAATTAAAAGAACGCTACAACATTAAGAAAAAGAGATTTTGTAATCTACCAAATATTGCAGGAGTAATAATCTAAAAAAAGTATCTATTCTTGGTGCTTGAATAAAGAATAAAAGAACCTCAATTTGTATTCCCCTGAGATAACGAAAAGAAATCTTGGAATATATTTTTACTATTTTTTTCTAAATTTTTACTTTTAATTTTCTTAAAAAATTTTATTACGTCGTGCATATTGTTATGCATTTTAAATTATTATATTAATTATATTTTTCTGTACAAAATTTAAATGATCTTATCGTTAATAACAGTTATATATCAAACTATTAATGTATCATGTTATTAAATTATAGTTTAACTGAATCGTATAAAAGCTGAATATAAATGAGATTTTCCTATAATATGGAAATTGAATTTTAAATAAATTCAAAATTCGAAACCAGACTAAACTCAAGTTAAACTTGACTTTTTATTTTATAAGAAATTCCTTTAGCGAAATAGATGTATATCAAAATAACATTATGGGATATGAAATAATAATAAAAATGATAGATATAGCAGAGAATCAACTTATTTATTATTTTAAATTGATTCTGTTAAAGCTTGGAATTTTAGTTTTTTAAGAATAGCTTATAAAATACAATAGCCAAATTCAATATGATTTACAAACGAATAAAAAAGCAAGGCTGTGATTTAATTTTATTATCCGAAATTCCATATTCTTCCATTCAGTTTAAATAATTTTATTTTAAACGTCAAGTGTATTTTAACGTGCACTACGTTTGATAAATTTAGCTGCAAAATTAGTAGATTAAAAATAAATCAGTACAATATTCGAAAGCTCAATTATTTCAACGTTTTTTTCTCTACACTCAAATACGTGGATATTACTGTTTAACACGAGTATCAATTTTTAACGATTAGGAAAGAAGTGCAAGAGGAACCTTAGCATTTTGCATCGACAATGGCAATACCATTGCAGGAAATGCGAAGCATTCCTCGGGCACCTTCAATTTTTAAACGGATCCAGCATCCCTAGTCGAAGTGCCCAGATCGTGAATTCCCTACTGCCAGAAGTAAATAGAAGACATAGAGCCTCTAATCGAATAATCGCCGTAGCCTCCCGATCTTGCCACTCGATAATCCGACCGAGCAGTCCAACGACCCTCTGATCGTCCCTACCCCCCGCCCCCTTCAGCTCGATGACCGTAGAAGTCGCGCCTCGAGTCATTGAGAAGCCCCGCGGAGCCACGCGCCCCGATCAGTGACCGGCGCCTCGTCCCGGAGGTCCGTAGGCTAAAGGCCCGAGGCAAAAGGCTCCCGG
The DNA here is from genome assembly GCA_018907135.1 of Kradibia gibbosae. Classification (NCBI taxonomy): domain Eukaryota; kingdom Metazoa; phylum Arthropoda; class Insecta; order Hymenoptera; family Agaonidae; genus Kradibia; species Kradibia gibbosae. The sequence continues at coordinate 939,041 of JACCHX010000003.1, read as the reverse complement.
CGTCGTCGCGGATGCTGCGCTGAATCATCTCCCTTGGATCCAGTCCACCCACCCTCCTTGACGCTACTGACGTCGGGCGCCCCGCTCCACCCCACGACGCGACCCGCCCGCCGCAACGCCCTTACTACGTACCGGCCTGCATGCCACCCGCTGGCGATCAATATTGGCGTCGGCCACCAGCCGGGGCGCGAGATGATGAGCTTTCCGATCCCGCGGGCCTCGTTACGAACCGATAGAGAAGGGCTGAGAATGCGAGAGGCGCTGAGGGACGGTGGGCGAGCAAAGAGCGACCGATGTCGTTCGTTATCCTCAAGCCCTCTCTCTCTCTCTCTCTCTCTCTCTCTCTCTCTCTCTCCTTACGTTCCGAGCGTCGTGAATGACTGCGGCGGGGTGAAAGGGTGGCGTTATTACGCCCGAGGTGAGCCACCGATACGTCATACGAACTTGAGTGCTTTTATGAATAGCCGTGCTCTTAACTTGCTACAACTTATCAGCCCTTAATTTGGCAAATACTCCATCAGAATTAGCTTACGGCTCGAGCTGTTTGTAAGTTAATGAAAATGTTCAACGTCACTTTCATAAAGCAGAAATAATGCGATCAGAATCGAGTTCGTTGAAAATGAGAGCGAACGTCGCGATATTTTTCCTCTCCACTTGCACGGCAGTTTTTTATATTCCATTATTTTTTTATTTTTATTTAAAGCCATTCCATTTCAGTTTTTCTCCTATTAATTCTGTATTAAGCTCCATTTTAAAATTGAATTATCGATTATGATTACGCTGGCATTAAAACATACTAAACTCCCGTAGACATTAGTTGTACCTTCTCATTGCGATAATGTTATTGGATTAAAACATTTCAAAGTAACTGTTTAAGTACTTTAATTAAGCACTGATTACTCACACATTGTAATTTTAATGATACTTACGCACAATTAGCATCTTCTATATGAATAGTATGAGAAGAATATCCTTGCTTGTGTAACTAATTTTCGAAATCTTAAATAAGATCCATAAATATCAACTAATAGTTATGCTGTAATTTGTTATTAATTTACGAACCTAAAAAATTTCTGTTGTAATTATTTTTTTGTAAATTTATTCCAAAGGAAAAATGCAAGATTTTTTATAAATTTTTTTTCTCTTTTTTTATAATTATTTTTTTTTTTGTATTAACTCTTTACAGATCGATAAAATATCTTTAGACGCAAAAGCCATTTTAAAGAATCATTTATCATAAAGTACAACTAGATATGAAGGCTTTATTATTAAATCGCTTTTTACTCTTTCCGCATGTGGATAGTGTATTAATTTGATATTTCAGCACTAGTTCATAAAGTTTGAAGTTTATATTCAATTTTTTAAGCTCTCGTCTGCCCTCCGCGCAATATTACTAATCAGAAAAACTATTCAATGTCACTGCAATTATTATGGCGTTTATCCTTTAATATTTTAATCGTCATTATAAAAAAAGCGCCAGTCACAGATACTGAATGCAAATAACGTCCCAATATTGCTTACGCATTCAATAAATTAGCAACTCAATGAATATTCGATCCCCACTTTACCGTTGAAATTTAAATTTGAAATGCTAAATCTTTGGCAAAGTCATTGGAAACAATTCATAACAATGTTATTCATTGCATATTAACAATGCTATGCATTTGTGCACACCCCAGAATAGTACAAATAAATTACTAATAAAGCAGATATTAGAATGACCAACTTGCAATGTAGACCATATTCTTTTATAATCGATAATTGATTCTAAAGCGACTACATTAGTTTAGTTGTACCCGATACATATAATAAAGTAACATATCACAATCGCAATATGTTTTTAAGCATCTTTACTCAATGATGTCACTTTGGTATTTCTCATCTTCGTCAATATTATAAGCTCATTCTAAAGCTCGAATATATAATTTCATTTGATTGTTCTGTTTATAAATATAAATATAAGATTGGAACAGATGGTTAATTATCTTTTTATTAGCTCAATAAAATATCCAGAAATTCTTGTCAATTATTTATTAAAAGTAGAGTTAATTTTCATTAGCTCACTTTTTATCTTTTCTTTATACTTATATAGTTTTTTTTTATTTATACGAATATTAAACCATTTTAGTGCTTATGATTTCAACATGTTAGGAGACCAATCCACTTCGCTACTCTGCTTATATTGAATTCCGTATTCGATGTGCTTAGAGGTGCAAATGAAAAGTCCCGCTCATTCATCGGCAGGTATAGACTCTTCTCGGTCAAGGGAATACAATGGTTTTGTTAATAGACCCTTCCCCCACCCCTCCATCCTGTGCAAGTGGGATTGGTCCTTGTGACGAATGGATTTAGTAGAGAATGGGAGAGCGGCCTATAAACGGGTTGCTCTCCGCGAGTGGAGGGATCTTCCTTAAGTAAGGGCTCTCCCATGAATGAAAGTATGAATGAAGTATGAGTGAAGGGCGATGGAACCCTGGCGGACCAGAATCTCGGGCCATTCATCCGGTTTCTTTAAGAGGTTCCCCGTTCGGTGCCCATTACAAAAGTGAAGGCAGCGTCTTCCTTCCGAAACCAATAAGCAAACTACTATTGCACTCGGGAGGAACTGCAATAGTTGATATATTCAACCCCTAAGCCCAAGGTGTGCGTAACCGTGCCCAGAGGATTGGTTGGCCACGGGGTACCAGCAAAAGGTGCCTCGAAGGAACTGGGCGAAACATTCGAGAATTTATCCCTACCACCACCACAGGCGGGACTCTCTGGTGGCGGATCATGTAATGTTCCTTAGCTTCTCGTGGGACAAAAATGTACACTATTATAATAAAAACAAAAATGGAAAAGAAGGTGCGGTAACTTGTATCGCACAGAGTGCAGAAGGATCGGAAGCCCCAATGCCCCCGGGGCCTCAAGGACCCGATGGACAAAAAAGAGGCCGCCCCCGATGCGATGAAGGGAGAAGAATGCGATGAAGTCCACCGAGGGGAACCGACGGGCTCAACGCAGGATCAGATGTGGGGCTGCTCGGAGGAGGCTGGCTAAAGAGCGTAACGAACCGGAGGCCGGCCACTCGGGTGCCTCTGCGACCCCTGCAGGAACGGTGTCAACACCCACAACGAGGGGACAAAAGAGGAGAGCTGAAGAGGAGAGAACTCTTCTAGGCTAGGGGTGGCACTGTGTCTGACTTAGACAGGGGAAATCCCTCGACTGTGGTCATTGTAAGGGAGAATTACCCTGATGGCGCCATTAGCACGGAAATGGTACACCCATTCCGGAAGGTGCTGACGATGACTATCCTGGCTCTGGATGGCTGGCAACAGCCGCTACGCTCAGAGTCAACTAAGAAACGAGGGAACGGCTGATTAAGAATTAAGGGAATTGATTAAGGGAAGGCTGCGTACATCCCATGAATTTGTGGGGTAAGACTGGGGGGGGGGTACCTACTTCAAGCCAGAGTTGGTGACCTTGAGGGCACCCCGGCGTCCTTTCTAAAGGGTCTGGAGTTTCAAAACTCCGCCCTTAAGGCCAAGACTGGCTCTTGGAGGGTAGTTTTAAGGCCGGGGATGGTGAGGAGGGGGTGGCTGGCGCGGGAGACCCACGTCTGCTTGTGAAGACTATCCCTGAGTCACACGTCGGGGCTCTGACGGCCATCGGGTATAGGCCATACTTTGGATGCCTGAGGATGCCCCTGAAGGTTTTCCAAAGGGGCTCGAGTAAAGCTAGTGGGCGTAAGCGGGAAGAAGGAAGAGTCAGCAAGGAGTTAAAAATGGCTCCGTCGTCCTCGCTTTTTCGCAAATTAACTTGCATCATAGCAATGGCAACTCTGCGGTACTGCAGAGCGACTGAGATGCACACGAGAGTGGCTCTTATCCAAAACCTTGGGTGGTCAAAAGCACTATCCGGGAGGTTTATAGACTGTATGTTTTCGGGACAGCAGGAATTCGATGCCCAGGACCAGCATAGCGCTCAAATGGAGCAATGCCTTGCCACCGCTGAACCACTGTTTTGGTGATCTGGTGGTGGTGATGATAGCTGGAAGAAAATGGAAGGCTTATCATAGACAGTAAAGACAACCCCATACCGGAGGTCCGAAATCTGGTGGAATCTTGTCGAGGTAACAATATTCCACTTATATTGGGGAACAGCACTTACTCGCATCATAAGGTGTGGGGCAGCACCGACTCTAAAGCGCGAGGGGTCCAACTGTTGCAATGCCTCATTGGCACAGAACTCGACATTATGAACGTGGGAAACACGCCCACGTTCAGAAATACGATCAGGAAAGAGGTGATAGACACTGTCATGCTCTAATATTGCGCATATGGTCCTGAAGTGGCAAGTCAGTGATGAAACATCGCTGTCTGGTCATTCCCTTAAACCTTTTCTGTTGGAACCCCTAGGAAGGACCCACCAATTACGGTGAGGAATGCGCACGAACTGGGAGGGATATGCGCGGGAAATGGGGAACTCTTTACATAACTTTCCATAAAAGATCAGACACATTTGGACCTTTGACTAAGAAGTGAGAAGTTCACCGACAGCATCATCCGAGCCTATGAATGGAACTGCCACCCCAGATGTGCTAAAAGAAAAAGTGAGGTTTGTTGGTGGGTCGAAAGACTGGACGTATTGAGACGGGACACTTTGTTCCTGCTCAAGAGGGCCAGGAAGTAAGATACAGAGACCCCATAGAGCTGCTTTAGGGGCATTAGAGACCTGTGCCGGAAGAATATCAGGATCGCCAAGAAATAAAAAGCTGGAAGAGGTTCTGTGAGGATACCCAGAAAGTTAGAAACCCTGCCAAGATGAATAGGATTCTTGCAAAGAACCCTGATGCCATCCTGAGCAACCTCAAACCACCAGAAGGTAGGTATGCTAATAAAAACAAAGAGTGTTTCATCCACCTGGTCCACATAAACTTTCTTAGCTTCGAGGGAGAGAAGGACACGTACGGTGAGGAAGGAAGGGATAAGGAGGGCCAGAGGTGGACCTATACTGAGTTAAGTATTAAACGCAGGTTGGGTAATAAAATCATCACGCCGGGGAGGATCAGATGGGCGGTTGGACCCTTTGAGCCATTCGAGTCACCGGGAACGGATGATATTCTTCTGGTTCTATTATAAAAGTCGGAGGAGGCTATCCTGGACCCTCTTATGAGGATGGCTCGATTCACCGTTACGCTTAGGAACATCTCCGAGGCGTGGCAAGGTACCAGGGCAGTATTTATACCTAAAGGTCGCCAGGGAATAGTTTTGTTATTAATTCACGCATAAACCGGACGAGAAGAAAGGGAACCGTAGGATATGTAACGTTCTTTACAATCCAGTTAAACCCGAGGTTTTTGTCTACACCAGAAGGTATAAGTGAAATCGAGAACAGAGGTTGACCCTGGAGGGCCTAGACTCCAACTCAAGATCCAGATTAGGTATTTCATTATTTCTCCAATTTCATTCAAGTGTCATTATGAAGAGCAAGCTGTTCTGGAAGCGGCAACTTGGATTATATCAGCGGGAGGATCTCGGCAAACCTGTGGCAACTAAAAAGGGTCATAGGTCGGAATTGGGGTCTTAACCCGGCAACGATGAAATAGACGTAGGAGCCTATTTTCAGGCCCAGACTGACCTCTGGGTCTTTTGTCTTGTAAAAGAGAGCGAATTTTGCTACCTACAAGATAATTTTAAATAAGTTTAGAAGCCTCATAATGAGGGGCATCTCTAGCGCTACTAGACCAACTGTTGCCCTGGGGATGATCCTTGGCATCGAGATATTCAAGGTGCCACTGACTAGTGCTGAAGATCACTAAGTCCTTGAAAGGACAGGAGTCGGGGGAGACTTTTAGGCTCCCCGAGGGGCTGGAGCTTAAGGTGGCACTTGTGATGCACTCAGATACCAGGGCCACGGTCTTCCTCTTTGACAAGAAATACCAGGTTGGCATCAGACACCCCTTCCCTGTAAAATGTGAGACGCTAAAACGAAACGTGTGCCTCCGTAGGGGCTAGTCTGGTTCACAGACGGGTCAAGGGGCATAGGTGGTGCGGGTGCGGGGGTGTGCAGCAAACGGAGCCGGGCACATTTAGTGATACCGCTTGGGGCGTTTGCCACCGCGTTTCAAGCTGAGCTGATGACGATACGATGGGCTGTGGACGCTGCGAGAAAGCAGCCACACTTTCTGCATGTGCTCATCTACTCGGATAGCAAGAGCGTCTTTATGGCGCTGGATAAATTTACAACGAAATCAAGGCTGATGTGGGGATGTTATCAGGCCCTGAACAGTCCTGCGACCAAAGCTAGGGTGGAGCTAACTTGGGTCCCCGCCCATAGTGAACTCAATAGCGGACACCCTAGTAAAACAAGCTGTCCCTGTGTCAGAGTCGGATGAAAGAGGAGATGCGACAATGGACGGCCGACGAATCAGGCCGGGCCTGGGATGAGGCAGTCACGAGTGACCACGCTAAGGCTTTCGTGACGACACAAAATGCACCGGACTGGGCCAAGGTTATCCTTGTGGGCCATGGCAGCCTCAAAGCCCACAAATACAGAATGTGACTGGGAACGGAGCCATTCTGCAGGCACGGCTGCAAAGTGGAGGAAGCTCCCAAGCTCCCTGCTGTCAAGCACTTATCCAGGAAAGGAGGCGCCTCTTCGGGCTACCAGTAGTCGAACCGGAAGAGGTGCTTCCTGGGCACTTCACTCCGATTCTTAAGCTGAGTGAAGGATGGTAAGGGGTGTGGAGGGCGGGGAACGCCAAGGGGAGAACCCATGCGTCTGGGGGCCCGAAGGTCAACATGGGCCCGCTCGCGACAATTAATAATAATAATAATAATAATAACACCCGCTCACGCTACTAATAGTAATAGTAGATACAGCTATTGACTTTGTTGGTATGACGATTAGCGATATAATTGACCATTTGATTCAGATTAATCAGCCAAATTGTCTGAGTAAGATTTTAAAGAAATTTAATGCGATTTATGCTAATGCAGCAGAGTATTCTTGTGTAGCCTGTATCATGTTTCTAAAAAGTAACCAATACATGAGAAATTAATAAAAACATGATTTATGTTAAATCAGGCTTACTACTATTTACAGGGAAAGTCCGTCACCCAGATATTGAATATGCGATAAATTGTACGTATTGAATCTTAAATGGTTGTATTAAACAAACAATCAAACGAATAATTAAGTATTTAAAACGCACTAAAGACAATTTTGGCATAGTATTGGGTAACTATAAGAGTACAAGCATTTGCGGTTTTTCTAATGCAAATTATACTGTTTGCTTGGTACCGTGAAGTTACGACGTAGTTTTGTACTCTTACTAAATGGAGGGTCATTTGCTGGAAAAGTAGGTGACAAAGTATAATGTCTTTAAGAACAGCAGAAGCAGAGTATATAGCAATGACACATGGGACAAAAGAGAGTATTTGGCTGTGTCGGATGCTTAACCGTTAAGAAGTGATAAGTGACCACGTGTGACAATCAATCAGCTATTAGACGAGCAGATAATTAAAAGTTTCACAAGTGGTCGGAAAGTATCGATGCGCGATTTCATTTCGTTCTCGAAGTATCACGCGACCAGAAAAAAAGATCAGCTACGTATGGTTAAAAAAACAACTGGCCCCTACGAAATCTTCAGCTAAGCAATAATTTTATTATCTCTGGAGGAAGCAAGTCGAGCGGCAAGAGTTACCAAGATAAAAGGGTGGCGCGTTGATGTAAAGGCGCGCCATGGATACTAATATCGGCTAATAAATGCAGCTCGATAAAATATCGAGAAGCTCCTCTCAATCGTATATTGAACGCAGAGCTCTTTTTTCATTAGCTTTATATTTTCCCTTTATATAGCTTTTCATATTTATATGAGCATCAAGTCCCGTGTTCGTAACTATCAAAGAAAACATTTACATTAGTTTTCATTATACGTTTTATTAGAGTATTGTTAATACATTGTTGATTATTAGGTAAATTAAAAATAAAAGCTGAGGGGTTTTATTAGTTGATCCCACGTACAGAATTCATAAGATGGTAAATTTATTTCAACATTGTCTTACTTCTATATTCGAATCAAAGATAAATTCTGCAATATACCATTTTATTTCATTTATTTTATCCAGTTTTCTTATAATGTATATATATTTGTAATTTAACCTTAATCGTTAATTAATAAGATCGATCTCAAAGGTGTAGGCTTACATTGATTTATATTGATATAACACAAGAACCATTAGCTGTTGCTATACTTTTATTTTTTGCAATAATTGCAAATATGACCCTTCGTTATAATTGATTTTTTGCATACAATGAAATTACAGTTGATTAAAAAATATTATCATTCAATATCTTTGAAAATTTATTTAATATTAATATGAAAACTATTGAATCTATTGATACGGTTGATAAACTTTCTTACTATGTAATAACAAATCAAAAAAAATTCACTCGCCAGCTTAAAAGACACCATAAAAGTGTAAATATAAAAATAGTAAAAACGAAAGCAAAAATAATATTTTGATTAAAAGTTTATTTGTATAATAAACATTGATACATTTCGGGATTAACATCATTTCATTATTTTCGGAGGTATTTCTAAACCGCATTTTGAAAAATATTAACATTCTTAATTTATTTTATTTAACTATCACATTCACTGACATTCCATTAATTATTGATTCACAAAATATTTGTTGTGCTAGAGTCTAAGATAACAAAATTACTTCTACATATTTTTAATTCATTGGAAACATAAAATTCACCCTGAACGTAGGAAGATTTATTTAAGAGGACTAGACAGTTATATTTCTATAACAAGTCACTCGAATAACTTAGAGAAAAAGTACCTGCCCCTACCACGTTTTCAAAGGCAAAGTGTAATATATTATATTCATACATGTAAATTGCATTTTCAATAAACAAAAACCAATTTTGGTCGCCTATTTTATAACTTTATTGCATTGTTTTTACACTTTTTAAATGCACATAGATACACCAAAATATCTTGATATTTTGAAAAACACAAATAAAATTCATTTGAATGTGTGTACAAGAACAATAATATAGAACAAAAATTAGTATTATACATAAAATATAATAATGTTTCTCTATTCGTAGAGAAATCTTATCCTTGAAAACAAATTTACTTTAAAAAAACCAATTGCCTAAGCCTCTTAAAAAAATGAACGGTAAGTATTAACATCGTATAAAGGCCAGAAGTTTCAGCTTTTATACTGAAAAACAAAATATTGATAAAGTTATCTTTTAATTTTTTAATTGTCTTCAAAAAATTAATATAAAACAATGGTAATATACAACTGCATTAATATTTCTATATATTATTAATAAATACGTTATATTATATTTTCACGAACTTCTGTTTTTTAGTGAAATATCTATAAAATATTTCATTTAGTTTGGCAATAACCTTCTTTTTTGTTAGACAGAACACATTTAGTTCCATCCTTCATTTTTAACTTGTACTTGTTAAGGTACGCATAAAAGGCACTTTGTCTCTTTTATTCAAGCTGTATTAGTTTCAACCCTATATATTTCAGAAATTAATGATTTGAAGTCCGTCGGGTTTAAAGACACTTTGAAAGACAATCGTTTCCTTGTAATTCCATGTATTGATTTGATTCTTTGTAATAAAGTTAATAAAAAACACATGAGACATTGTAATCAGAATAATAATACTTTGGTGTTACCAATGACTGACTGAAATATATTTAGACCTTACGTTGCCTCTACTCTATAATGCACGTATAATTTGTAATTATACATTAATGAGATTCTGTTTGCACAATTTTAGTTATACAATATTTATAAAATATAATAAATTAAGATGGATTTATTGTAAATAAATTATTACATTTTTAATATAAGCAGCTTAAGTTCTGAGAATTTCATGTGAGCAAACATAGACATACATTGAATTTAACATCAAAAACATAACTGTTTATTAGAACAAAATTTCTTCTGATAATTTTTATTAACGTTAAAAAAATTCCATCTTGTATTTATAAAAACTCAAAAATATATATATTTTGTTTTCCATTACATGAAAGGTTCATGAAGATCTTTGTTACTTAAAATAATTACGGTATAATGTTTCAGTCTTCAGAATTCTTGAAATTATACAGTAAGGGAATATCATACGTGTACCTATTAATTAAAAGCTATAACAAACTTAAAAATTCAAATTTGCTACATCTAACGTAAAAAAGTACGTTGTGTTTGAAACAGTACTATAAAATACTTTCTGAAATTACAATCTACATTACCCTCTTTGTATTTACAAATTCGGTATTTTTATATTAATCAAAAGCTAATCTCGTTTAACGAGACATACATTCGTTTACATTTTTTGTTGTACACAAACAGTTTATGTCAAATTTGAGGTCCATTGTGCAATCGCTTCGATTATTTGAATTCAACATTCTGTAAACATTGTAATCAAGACCTTTTTTATTTCTTTTATGTGTACTTTTGTACCTCGGAACATATGCTGTTAGTCTTGTATATTGCTATTGTTTACGTTTGAAAAAAATCGATGACTATTTTATATCTTAATTGGCTTCAATTATTAATGGTGGTTTTATAGCATTGGTGGACAATTTTTTTGGATCATTAAAATAATTATGAAAATTTAAAACAGTACACATTTAAATGTATATGTCATTAATGAATATAAAGCATCATTGGTAATTATTACAACATATCGTATATGTATATGTTTGTATACAAATTAGTGTAATTGAAGACAATTTACAGTTTTGGAAATAATTGTTGCCGTGAAATTAATTAGCAAGATTTCGCATCAAAGAATACTAACACTCTTCGATTAAATTACATATCAAAACATGCCTTAAATATTACTGTTTATAACTAGGTAATAACAAAATTATTTTATAATTGTTTACGTAAATAGAAACATCATTATTAATAGTTGTAAAGTATTGATTTTGCGATGTTAACCGATTGTTCTTTTTTTTGTTCAAAATTGATTTAAAAATACGTATTACATAAAGTATAAATACTTATAGATAGTACATTTAAAATTTACTAATGAAATAAAACTCTATTAATGACCGGTGTAACCTTCAATTTGTAATTTGCGATTCAAATGTTCCATTTTAGTCCTATAAGCTTTATCGAGCTAAAGAATTTATATTATAAAACAAAAGCAAAAATTTAGATCCGAGAATGGCGATAACGTAAACCCATTTTACTAATTACAACATCCCATGTAAGGTTAGGCGTCTATTTGTAATTCGTCTTAATTCTAAAATCGGATTAAACAGAAGGTCTGATCGAGTCTTTTAGTTATGTACAATGATATCGATATATGCGATAGATACGTCGATGTCGCAATATTTGGAACGTATTTTTGTACGTAGTTCATCAGTGAAACGTATAATAATTACAATGGGCATGGGAGGATAAATAAGAAGAGGGTTGCGCAATAAAAACATAGGCAGCTCCTTTCGACAGTAGTTTGCGAGTGATTCCGTCTGAAGTAAAATAGCATTGCACGATCCTTATTATCTATTGGGTGTAATGTCGTCGTGCTCGGTGACGATTACAAGATCCTCTATAATCTCCGACTGCTGCTCACTCAAGCCCCCGGTCGCAGGAGTCTGGTCGTTATATCAGAGGTCGAGGGAGGTGTCGGAGCCGTGATCCTGGTGGTGGTAATGGAGCTGGAGGTTCGACTCCTGGTGCAGCAGCGGCTCTTCTTCGATCGGCGTTTGCACTGCGAACAAAACTCTCTTCTCATGCACACGGAAGTCTCTATGGAACTTTCGCGCAACACTTGGGTGGCATAGCTATTTCCGTTTCCCTATATTGAAAGTAATTGAAATGCCTTCTCAAGTTTTCCAACAGGCTTGTCACCGATTCGCTTAAATTCACGTGCATTTTATAAATATTAAATTTTCAGGAAGAATTTTATCAAATATTTTCTTACGCCTCTATTATTTCTCAATAACAATGCATTCCATTATAATCTTGTGTACCCATCGTGATATTGGCGGTGTAGTTCAAGACAATGCGTTGTTAAAAATGACTCAATATTGTTTAGCCAAAACAGCGTACTTTAAAGGTCTTTATATTTATGTACGCAAGCTACTGAAATGATTAATGAACTTGTTTTCCTTTTACGCGATCGTAATATAAATAACATCATGCATGCTTCCGAATGTATGAAAGTATTACTTATTAATGTATTTTAATAGCGCATTTTTATGCTAGTCCGAGTGTAGATTATGGAACATCTTTTAAATTTCTTTTCACTACTTTATTTATGGACATTTCTTTTCAAATTCCCGTCATTTAAAAGCAATTATTTTACGATTAAAAATAATTTTATAAAAATATTAACACAATTATTTTAAAAGCATTTGGAATGTATGCTTCTATTTTTACTATGCAGTACTTTTAATTTATATGAATTATATTACTTTATTTTACAAGTTTTGATTGTTATGAAAACCAAAAATTTTGTTTAAATATCAATTATTAAGAGAATCTAATGCAACTTGAATTTATTATCTTTAATAAAAATTAAATTTTTTTGCGTAGCTATATGTCTTTTCATGTGAAACTATTTTTTTTTTTAATTGATTCACATCTTACAAACGATATGAAGTGTACGAAATATCAATTTCACGTCAATATTATTTTGTTACCTAAAAAGAATCTGCAGAAAACCCAAAAGCCATCACCCATTTTAAAATACAGTTAAAAACCAAACATCAAAGATAAATATTTTAATTATTTATATTAAAAATTATATTTTGTTATTCATAGTTTGTTAGTTTTTTTTAGTTAAGCATGAAAAAAGGCGATAAGAGAGAAAATCCTTTATAGTGATCTTGCATGCAAATCTACGAGCTCCAAGAAAATTTTTAACTTATATTATTCAAACAAAGTACTCATGCGATAGAAATTGTTTACATACCTAATAGGATGGTTGATTACGCGTTCTATTAAGCAATTATTATGCGCAAGTACGCATTCGTTTTAATCCATAGTTTTAATGTAGAGAGCAAGGAAGGGAATTTTTTTGTTTTTATACTTCTTTCAAAGGAAAAATACCTTTTTAATTGTTTCTCACAGAACATGCTTTATTGGAGCTCGTTACCACATCCGATCGCTCGATGTTTTATAATACAATTTTCATATACTCTATGTGTTATCTTATAAAAGTTAAAAGATGCCTTGCATCTCAGCTTAAAATGTATATTTAATAACAATATTACAATATCATCTATTCTTGTTTTGCCTAGTTTAAATTTAGATACATTTTTATTAACAGGTTGTTTCGCGAGCCGTAAAAATTGTACCACGTTCTTTCTTTTTTCTATTATTTTTTTTTTTTTTTTTTTTTTTTTTTTTTAATAAAATAAAGGTTTTTCGACTAGTGTATGGCAAAATGTAGAAGCTAAAGCTTCGATACAAATAATTCAATTGAGTGTAAATATTAGCTGAGTTACCATCCTGATAAATAAGGATTATTATCTACCTTCGTCAACTATGACTTATTGTCGTAAAAAATCGCAATAATAATTCCATACTCTTAGATAATTGCAAATAGGATCTACGAGAAAAGAGTTGTTTTATCAAAGTAAGATAAAAACAAGAAAAATACTTTGGGCCATCCCTTCTGTATGACAATGTCAAATATATCCTTAAAATTTACAGTGCACTTTTTCAACTTTCTTAATTTAATGCAATCTGAAAATCTTTAATAATACGATCGTATGTTTGAAATTGAAAAAAATTGTATAATCTTCCAATACTTATTAATTGTTTCATTTCGCGACGTTATACGTGGAATTCGAAATTAATATCATTTTTAGATTTACTAAGATGTTTTTATAAGTAAAAGGTATTATGTAATTCTTATTTGCTGGTACAACTCGCGGTAATAACATCGCGAAAAAAGCAATGACAATTAATTAAAAAGGGTAAATTAAAATATTTTTATTATACTGATAAAGTAGCAATATATTTAAATTGCACTACTTAAAGTTAAAAAAATTGTTAAATAATGCACATTTTGAAAATTTTTATTGTATATTTGATACTTTCATACATTTTTTATGGAGAACGAAAATGATGTATCAGCTAAACCCCGAAATTCCCTCGTTACCAACTTTATCCTTAAAGTTGATATCTTGTCTTTAAAAGCACTAATATTTATTTTGAAATGCGCATTCTTTTACTAAACAACACAATTATTTATCTAATCAAAAAAAAAATTAATGAATTCTGTTAGGAGGACTTTGATTATTCATAGATGTTTCGTTTGTACCGAAATGAGATTTTAATTTACATACATTTTTTATATGCGCAGCATTTTTTAAGTAAACACATATAATTGAAAATCTGTTCTTAATAACGCCGTACTTGAAATAAAATTCGAATTTTGCCTAGTATTTTTACCCAGTTGCTGTCAGAGGTGTGGAAAGTTTGAAAATATATAATTAATACAAATTTCCATTTTGTTCTAGAGACTAGGTAAAACACGCAAAAGTGGGACAAGATAAATTATTTAGATAACTAACCTAAATGTTATTTATTTATTAATTTTAGGGATACGTCTCCTCCCTAGTCATTTTATATAATAGATTATTAGTAAAATTACAGCATTAAACTGCCAAATACCCTAGAATTTTTCCATAATTCCACAAAAAAGATTGTCAGACCAAAAAAAGAAATATTAAGTGCAAACTCACGATTAGTCAACTTATTCGAATGCAAAATATTGCTAGAATGGATAATATTTATCCAAATATTCCTATAAATACAGGCTTCGCTTTGCTTACAAAAGATTACAACTCAAACATGAATTAAACCCATTAAAGCAAAATTAATAAACGCAATTTATTCATAGGCGATATTAACACAACGAAATCATTATCAGACACCACAATAGAGTCAGTGGAGCAATACGTGGTCACTATAACAAAGTTTTATTTTAAACGCATTCTTGGTACTACCATATTTAACCTCGCAAAGAAAAATATTTTCATAATAAGTCTTAAAATTATTGATAATAAACGGGACACGTGGATGTAAAGGAAAAACCTCTGGGCATTAAGTAAGACATTTATCGTTTAAAAAAAAGGCTAGATGTCCACAAATAATTCAGACAATAATAAAAGTCTCTCGCACATAACTAAACTCAATCGAAGCCAACATTTCTTCTATATCTTATCTTTGGAGAAAAATAATCTATACGTCAGAAGATTCTTCTATTTTCTAACCATCCGTACTTTAGATACTTTACAGCAATTTACTAAAGAAATGGTTAGGAACAATTATCATCGCATGCCATAGGCCAGCGTCAAGTGTGACTAATGCCCTCCGAAAGCAAGAAGAAAATATGGTCGTTATCACCTCGAATCCGCTCTTAATCTGTATGAAAGCACACTAAGATTTTTTAAAAGATTTTGCCGAGTTAAACCAAAACGTTTGAGGCGATCGATACTATAATAATGTAAGTTCTTTAAAAACCAAGTAACTCTTTATCCAGAAAAGATCTTAAAAGCTCCAGATTAACAAACACCATGACAAGATGCTTTCGGATTCCTACAAAATAATTGGTCTTGTTAACGCAATGATTTCTCCTGATGTGTGCTAATTCTCTCGTCTGAGTCGCATTACCAGTAACAATCGAGTCTTTACTAACATGCGTATACATCAAATATACTTGATAGTTACTAACACGACATTTCTTTAAACGTCTATCACAATATCAGTTCACAGGACAGACCAAAAAGTATTGCTGGTCTATTTACATATTTAATAGTCGCTAATGTTTTAAAGTCATACGATAAAAGTGATTTTTTCGTCGATTGATCGGCTCGAATCCATTATTATCGAGTTGCTTTTCAGATGTGTCAAGTCGAGTTCTAGAAAATTAGTATGTGAAAGCTATAAGGCAAAGTAGAAAAAGAATAAAAAAAGCAAGGACAGAAATAAGTGTGCGTTAAATTTTTCGTGAAATATCGTCTCGATTTTTCAATCTTTTCATTTCATTTGTTGTATTTTCCTTGTTTTGATTTTAATAGAAAACAGATAAAGATTTTTATCGTCATTCTCAAAACTTATAAACTGTATCATTCATAAAAACTACGCATTAATAATATATGCTATTAACTGTTACCCTACATGCTTCTATTGAAAAAATTTTATTATCCAACATTGATTATTTATCGTTATTTACACTTTATTTTCTTTAAGAAAATATGAAGGTGTCGTTTCAGATCACCTTCTTTTTATGAAAACAAATATAGCAATATTTACAAAATATTCAATTGTGAAAAATAATTCAACTCTTGTTCGTAAACTAGTTTATACAAAATATTCGTTAAGGTATCAGAATATAAAAAAATGAAGTATTCATAGTACATTTGGCCTGTAAAATATGTAGGAATGGATAATTTTTTTTTATATCAATAAACAAGCAAATTAACACGAATCTACTGTACATGACAATTGAAACTTCGGTTTTATAATTAAAAAAAAAAGCTTAACGACTCTTTTTAAAGTTTATAGAAATTCGTTATTTGAATCCTAAATATGCTTTTCACGAATTTGAGATTCGGTGGTCGATCATTTTTATTTATTGTTCGATATTACGCTAAAGCACGTAAGTGTCATGTGAAAGAATTTTGTCGTTGATTTCATTAAAATAGAAATAAAATATCTAATATTTGCTTAGGAAAGTCGTGACCCTCGCTAGCGATGCTCATGTGACCAACAACAATTGTTGCTCAAACAACAATCTTACTTCATATTTAAAAAAATAAACAATCATTCACTGGTAAATGAATACCATTTTCGTCAAAAAGTAGCTCCTATAAAAAACTTTAGATAGGAGAGAACGATTGAGATTTGTATTTGTATGCTGTTTGATCGGAAAGTAAGCATGATCGATTACAACAATGAATGTACCGTTTTTTGGTATTAGAATTATATACACGTGTATCGACAATTAATGCCTTCCTTTTTCACTTCTCTGGCCTTCCTACTCGTTATAAAATTCGAGTAGTGCATTCATTATTACAATCGCTACTTAATGTTTCTTTGATAACCTTCTACTTTGAGACCTTGTAGTAATCGTAATACCATTTTTCTCAACGACAGTTTGTGCACCACTGTTACGCTGGTTTTGATGCAGATGATGAGGGTCAATTACCGGTATCCTGAAAAGATGTATGTTCAAATTATCGCATATCTCCGTGCAGACTTGTGCGCTGTACCGAAGCAAATCCAAGGTGACCCAGACCTGTAAAACATTTTACACGTTACTGTATCAGATGTAGGATGCGTTTAAAAGTCACACGCTCTTCCGCAAATATGACATTTTTCAATTGCGCTCGAATTAAAAAAATCAACGTTTGCTCACAAACACGATAAGAAATTCAAACAATTCTCATCTCAACTTGCTACGATAAATTATATAATACGCAATAAAGTACTTACGAAGCACAACCAGAGCACGTAATATTCTTTGATAAAGAAATTAAAGTACTGGTTGAGAAACAGCATTGCTGGGCCTATTAACGAACTGTCTAGATATTGCATCTCGTTTTTCGTCATGTGAGCAACCTAACAAACAATAACAATTGATTACATTTAACATATTGCGGTCCTGCTTTGATGGAAAACAAATTTCATTTGCTGCTGAACAATTGATCATCGGCATCGAACAAAATGTTTATGAACCGATGATGCGCCAATTTATTTTGCAAATTTTCATTTGTGTATACGCACCACAAGACGATTCGTAACTTTGGCAGCAACCATTCCGAATGAAAGTATGTACAATGCGGGATGATTTTCGTAAACGTGCTCAGCACTTTTTCTGTATATTATAAAGGCTGGCACTACTACGAAACTAAATGGTATAATAGGCGAGAGCACAGACGTTCCCTGAAACAAATCGTGGACCTTAAAGTACTTTTAACATAACACAATACAATTGTTTATCTTGGATGCGAGATTTTTGAACAATGCATCTCTTTCTTAAAATAATTTTTATCTACAATGACTGTACAATTTAGCAACTGTATACGCAAACGTACTCGCGCCTTCATTTGTTACAAAGCAATAGAAAATAACAGAAATGTAAATTAAATAACATAAACTGGAAGCATTAATTGTAAAAAAAGAGAGGAGCTTTTTACATTTTTCCTAACTATAAAAATTAACTTAAGCTCTAGGTAAAATAAAGTTTTTAGGGTATAACAAAAATTTGATACTCTTATTATTTTAATGATTCAATATTTAGAGTAACATGAATAATTAAAGATACATTGTTCAATCTTTAAAAATGGGTAGAAAAAGTTAAATTTATAATATTTAAGCTACTTCTGTTTAAATATTATTTTCATTTGCTACGAAACGAACCATATTAATAAGAATTTTGATACTGATTTCTACAGTTATAAGTAAAATTGTTTAAATGTAACTATATACTATAGAAATAAAACTGTTTCTACACACAATTTATGTTCCTATACATATAAGTTATATACATAAACACAAATCGCATACACATACGAGTTTAGTAAGTTTTATTAGTAATATATGATACTTTTACTTAGAATACCAGCACATCTTTAAATATAAAAAAATGCTC
The DNA here is from genome assembly GCA_018907135.1 of Kradibia gibbosae. Lineage (NCBI taxonomy): Eukaryota > Metazoa > Arthropoda > Insecta > Hymenoptera > Agaonidae > Kradibia > Kradibia gibbosae. The sequence continues at coordinate 920,398 of JACCHX010000003.1, read as the reverse complement.
TATAATTTTATTAAACAGTCTAAATTACGTGTAAAGCAATACCAGTTATTAGTTATACTTTAAAATATCGAACTGCATGACATTTTTTCACGATAAAAAATATTTTTAATTTTGTTTCAAATCATGTTCTAAAAGGTGAGGAAACTAGAGATACATTAGTATAATCAATTGCTTGTTTTATGCAAATTAACTTTTTTTTTACTAAACTGTTTTGCTCAATCCAACATGTATACAAATACATATATTTAATGATTATTTTTATTTAGAAGCCAAAATCAGAGCTTATTTTATTTTGGGAAAAAAAATTCCATCACATGAGCAATTGAATTATCAAATAAATATACCAATAAAGTATATAAAACATAAAAATCATGCCTTAAACTGCAGTCAAATACCATGCATTTTATAAAAAATGTTCTATAAGTTGATTGAGTAAAAAACAAAGTAAGCGTCATTCTATGTATACTAATATTAAAACAAAAGCATCGATTAAAAAAAGACAACTAAAGCAAAAATAAGGAAAAAATTAACAAAAATAAGGATATAATGAAGAAGGGTTAAGTGATACTAATGTTTACTAAAATCTGTATTGATTTAGGCCCACTTTAAAAATTAGATTGAAATAATTTAACGATATACATCAGAAAATACGGTGTATAAGTTCTACAAAAATCCTTGATATTGTGATTGTGCGAACAAATAACAAAATTTTAATTACTTTTTCAAAATATCTAAAATACAATAATAAGTGATAATAAACAAATATATCATAATTATAAACTTGATGACAACATCTTTGATTCGAAATATTAAAAAAAAAAAAACAATTACTCAACAGGATTTCTACTAAATAATATTTTATCCAAAATTAATCGTGTTCGCGAAGTTTCTTTATCAAATTGTCGAGTGATTTTCCTTTAAAATGATATTTCGATTTACAATATAGGGCCCATTGCAAGTGAAGCTTAACATTGTTCTAATATACTAATATACTTAAAAGTTTGTAACAAATAAATTGAGTTGCTGCGGGACTACGGCTTGACAGCATAAGCAGAACGGATTGAGCAAAAAGGTGAAGTATAGCTGGAGGATTGGGATACGTGAGAAGCTGTTTGGATAAAAATGCGAACGTAGAGTGAAAGAAGGAGACTTTCAGAAGACTGCGAATGAGTATAAGTTTAAAAATGATCTTAATACGTCAGCGGATGGATTAACGCTCGATTCACGATACACGGAGGAAGTGTATATTTACTCGAGTGGAGTAGCCATAGCTTCTCGATAACACTAGAAACTCTTTCAGTACAATAATGAGAGATCAACGAGGTTTAACATCAATTTGGAGTTGAAGAATAATTGAAGATTAACGAACCGACCGAGATAATAATGCTGAAGCCATAAGCAAAGGTATTCTAATAGTTCTTGCCATTCGGTCACGGCTTAATAACTATGGTCTAATAGTTTGAAGTCGTATAAATAAACAATGTAATGTTACGTCATCGGGTAATTTATAATACATTATGAGAGATGATGCATTTTATAAAATGAAGTCGACTCATATCTCAATTGGCATTTATTAAAATACGAGAAAGAATAAAATGAGTTTTGCAATTACAAGGTAAGTAAATTAGTGTGTGACGATAGTGGAAGCGTGTCTAATTTAAATGCCAATTCACCGACATAACATAACGCGGTCGGAGGGTGATTAAAGTCCGTGACTACGTAAAATTAATCAAAGCGCATTTCGAAATTCATTATTTCACATTCGCATATTTCTCGCAAAATTTGTTGAGTGCATCGACGCAATGATAAATATTTGATTGTGCGGAGTGGTAGAGTAGGAGGAATAAGCGGTTGATCGAGAGAGCCGTAGACAACAAAATCCAAGCTACCCAGCGGGACAAGAGAGAGAGAGAGAGAGAGAGAGAGAGAGAGAGCGAGAAGTAGGCAGAGAGAGAGAGAGAGAGAGTAGAAAAAAAAACACAGAAAACCACAAGATTTACGCAAAGGGAGAGCCGTGATCGGGCCTCAATCCGGACTGGAGTGAGGAGGTATACGGGACAGAGGGAGGAGGGTGAATTTAGGGGTTGCATAAGAGAGAGTATAGTAGCTCGGTCCTACAATGATGTGATGAGCTGACTTACGGCGACGGTGGAGCCATTTTTGCCGACACCACCGGCGAGAATGACGGACATGCTGCTGAGCGCAAGCAAAACTGCGACGCCCACTGCGCCCCATAATGGAAAGATCTTCATCTCTGTGCCAGTGTATGGCAACTAAATTATGGAAAAGTGAAATTTCTCTTTGTTAGTCAAATGGGCAATGAGTTCCATCTTGTGTGCTTTCTGTTTACAGTTATATTTCTTTCAACTTTTTATCTTTCTTCCTCTATTTTACCCGGCAAACTAAACTTTACTCGTATTTTCTTCTCTTTTTTCTTCATTTTTCATTTTTCATTATTCCGAGCATCTCATTTATCTTACTTGCCCCGCTCTACGCAACAATTTCGATATTACTTCGTTACGTTAGATTTATTAGCTACCTCGACTTTTATTCAAACGTGTAGGTTTTCAATTCAAAGTTTGTAAAATTATTGACACTACATTTTGCCCAATACCATGCTATCTGCCTAAAAACAAAAAAGCAGCTTGTTTGTTCTTGGCTACCAGATATGACAATTAGATCTATTGCATTTTTGAGTAACCATAAAATTAGCATCTTAATCAATTAAGTTAATGCTGAGGTAAAAAAATAAACTAATACGCAAGCGTTTGCAAATTCATACGTATTTTTTATATTTAGCGGTACTAATTGTAGAAAATTATTTTCGTTGGGTTTTATCAATCCTGCAGATCAATACTACTTCTAATATCTATTTTGATCCTTAATTTTCAAAACGGGCGAGCGAGATAGAATGAAATGCTTTATTCGTATTTTTAAATTCAGTTCGATTCTATCAATATTTGTGAAATACGATTTATTTTTATCTTTCTTCCTACAAATAACTCGATTCAAGAGTGACAATTAAAAATAAAAATTATTGCATTAGTTTTTATTAGTAAAATATGTATGAATCAAGCGACTAATGATCATTTGTAAATAATGGAACCGAATGTTAGCATAAATTTTTTATCATTTTTTTCGAATACCAGTAGTAAAAAATAACTAATAGACTCCTGTTAGGAAAAACAAATACATAGTGAATGAATGACAAATATTTATTACTGTTCGGGTCACTGCAAAGACTATTAATAAAAACAACACCTTACAAACATATTTTATGTTAATGGAATAAAGTGAACTGATCAACTGTTTTAAAGATGAACAAAGATTTTGAAAATCTCGATAAAAAAAATCGATAGATCATCGACAAATGTAATTGATCTTCACTTTGAGCAATCATGCATGTTGGTAGGAACTGTGCTTATTAAAAATTCCATTAATATTCGACAGTGGCTAATAGTTTTTTCAAACTTTTAAAGTTTTCAATAATCGAAGCAAAATTCTTCTTTCATTATGCCTGATTCGTATAAAATCAATGGAAAAAAAAAGAAATCACTTAACTCATTCAGTATGAAGTTCATTATACATATACATAAGAAATGTTACAGAAATATCATAACTAAATCACCGTACTACCTTAAACCAGATATATTTCATAATAACCCTTCTCTAAACTGTTCATGGCATACTCAAGCTAAACGTGAGTTAGACTAAAACAAAGTATATAAAATTATTGTAAATTATATTAAAAAGTACCGAGACACAACTATAAAAAGGTTAATATTATTAAAGTCATGCTGATATTAAAATAAAAGGGTTTTTATTGAAATGGTCAATACGTTGAATAAAAGCATAATTGAAAAATTAGAATGATCGATAAACGTATGATTTTTAAACTATGCAATAAAATTTTTTCAGAACTATAATTTACAATTTTTTAACGACCGAAAATTGCGTTCATATAAATGCGCTGGAATTTTATGAATAATACCATTTGAAGTCAAAACAGACGCGAAAAGCTTGTTTGACTAATTTCATAATGCAAAAAGTTATTCCATACAAGCCAATGCATTAAAATAATTCTCTCTTTAAATAAATAAATAAATATTCGATTCGATCGATTTCCTTAAAATCTGCTTAAAATACAATGAGTTGATAACTCAATGTAAATTTTAATGTAAATTTTAATGTAGGACTGAGAGACACTGAGAATCTATTGACCCAAATTAACGGGACTAGCCTAACTTTACTTAACAGTTTTCGCATGATTATGCTTTTAAGATAGTAATATTATTTGAAACTTACTGCAATCGTCGAACCGTTCTTTCCGACCCCACCGTATTCAAACACTTTATAGAACTGAACCAACGCATTAATGTAGCCAGCATAAAAAATAACTGCTACAAGATTACGAAGTGTATCCAAGATAGGCACAGGTATCTAAACAAATTTGATAAATCTTTCTCGTTAAAAATGCAACTTGGTACGGATACTCTTGTTTTTGTCTAATAATCCTGGCCTCCGTTTATTTTTGTGCAATGGTGTTTGCAACACGCAGTAAATTCATTTTAATATTCGATTCATCGTATAATAATGGTTAAATTTTATTTATAATCACGATTTTTATAATTAAATGTTTAGGAAAATACTAGAAAAACTGAAGAGAAAAAACGAAACGCATAAAGATACCAGAACAGACGCGAAGAATTCCTGAACATTGAATCAATACATATATTTCCTATTATTCATGTTTTACGTTGAATAGAGCCGCGTATTTCTTTATTTCTCTATCTTTATTTCTGTATTTCTAATAACCTTTTATATCGTTTATTTCAAAAAATAAAAAAAATATTTCAATAAAAAAAACCACATTCATTGGCATGTTTATTTACTATTATTCTCAAATAAAGGAAAAAAATATCTTCAAACAAATAACAAATAACTTCAAGCACAATGAAACAAAGTAAATAAAAATTTCGCTAAACTTATTTTTGGTGATTCGTCAAACTCACAAGCTTTTGAATTTAATTTTAAATTATAAATTTATTATAAATTGGCGTACGTATTTAAAATTTTTACTATTAAATTAAATCCGAAAAATCTTTAACATTTTCGCATAAGCATATTTATGCTTAATTATGCAAAAATTATTTATATTCTTTCATTATCAGCAAACTATGTTTGAGACCGACCAAAAAAATATTGAAGATCTGTAGGAGGACTTGCCTAATAAGAATTATTGTAAAATTTGCACCTTTCCCTCCATCTTGAACCTTTTTCTTTTAAATAAAGTGGATATTTGAACATATAGATATTCCAATATTAGTAATTACTTGTACTTTATAGTCAGACAAACAAAAGCTTTGTAATTAATTTAAAAAATCGTAAATTAATTGTATGAAATGTTGCTACATTTCCATTAATTAGAAAGCATTTTTATTTGAATGAAATCCAAAGTATACTAAAGTTATAGTTAAAAAGAAAGAAATCCATCTTTATAATGAAGAACCAACAAGAAATTAAAAAAATTTTTTTAAACAAAATACAAAACCTTATTTGCGATTTCATAAAAGTAAATTTATTAAAACAGAAACTGCATGTGTAATAAATTAAAAAAATTGAATTCTGAACAATTGAGAGTATTTAGATTATTTACGAAAAGATACTTAGCCCATTTAGCATTTTATTTTCGATATTTTTTAATTAAAATATTGGTAATAATGTGGATAAACTAATATCAATTGTAAAGAACGAAATTTTAAACCACCTAAGCTTAAATATTGAATGCAAATTTTCTTTCCTTTTAACTATAATAACCTATGATACATGTTATTACATTACAATGACATGATTTAATAAAGTTAAAATGAATTAATGATTTAATCTATGTAAAAAATCGCTGAAAAACCACATATTGCGTTCTAGGAGATCAAGCTGTAAAAAGTCCTGAAAGGTATTTCAGTTACTTAAAGAAAAAGAAAAAAAATGCCAATTTTGAGATTAGTAGATATGTTACAGCATGTCAGTAAATAAGTTCAGCACCGCTCCTCATGCCATGCCAGATCCCGAATACATCTATTTTGTTTTTAACGCCATAACTTCAACCAAGAGTCTATCTATCCAACTTACAGCCACAGTCGAACCATTCTTGCCCACTCCTCCGGTGAAAATCACCGAAAAGATGGGGTATAAGTTTGCCAATGCACAGATCACTGTCATTACTCCTATCAAATATTTAAACTGAAAACCCTCTAAAAATGGCATCTGCAAGAAACGAATTCGTTAGCCTTCAATGGACACTAGATGATATGCTGATACAACTGAATGTATTTCATTATATTTTCACTTGATTACTCGTATTACCTATACGAAGCTTTATATTTACAAAATGTTCTTACATTGAAATATATACTTGTTTATAATCCATTAGTCACCGCATTTTCAATTTGACTTTTCCTTAAAATTCTTAATGTTTGTGCAAATATCATTCAACTATAAATTGTGATAAATTAATGAATTTAGATGAAATTTCAATCAAGTGACGTAATCAAAATTTATGAAAAAAAACATGATGCATACATTAATAAAAATTTTTGTTCAGTATAGACGATAAACAAAAGTGTTAATATATCTGTCTCATAAGATTTTTTATTTGTTTTTTGCACAAATTTTAGTAGAAAATTAAAACAAATGCATTTTAACCATAAAAGAACGTTTTTTGGAAATAATGTTTATCAGTAAACAAACGAAATGAATTTATATTGAATTTAGAATTAATATAAAATCAATCAATAGATTAAAAATCAAATCCACTGTCCATTTAGCGCTATACATTTTTCAAATTTCTTTAGCAATGTCTTTCATTATAAATGTCTTTAAAAAAATGTAACTAATATCATTTTTTTATGATACCATTAATAAGAAAATATGTTTGAATAATTTTGTTCAATTTCTTTAAAAAAAAAATTTCGTTTTAAATTTAAATCCTATTTTTATTACTTAAAATATGTGGAAAATAATGATTAATAAAAAAAAATATATACAACCTTGTAAGTCCAAATTTCTGGGCCGAAAATAGCAGAAATAAGATGTATTGTAATTATTGTAAATTGAGCTTCAGTAACATCAATTTTTCCAAACCTTAGTGAACCTAAAATTTATAAATTAGCAATTAATCGAATTTAAAATAGAATATATATAATAATATAATTATAATAGTTTGTAATAATTTAATTACTTTTAAATTAATATATGAATAAAAATGAAATAATGTATTACCTGAAACGTACGTCTGCCAGTGTGCACAATAAAACAGAGTCATTGCACAAAAACATTGGAAAAACATCCATGTCGGGTAGTAACCTAATTGTACAGCAATGCAAGCTGATAAGGCAACAAATACTGAAAACAGTTAGAATTATTAGTTAAAATTTTCATGAAATATGGCGGTGTCTTATTTAAATTATTATTTTACTATTATTCAAGTATTATTTAAATATTATTTTTTCTTTTTTCCCTTTGATAAAGACCTATCAACAAGCAAAGATGTTTGGTCGCTATTTTTATTGAACTATAAATAAAATATTACCTTTATACTAAATCTAATATGTAGTTTAATAACTTAAATAAATACATCTTTTATACATAACCGCAGTATATAATTCAACCAAAGTCAAAATTAATTACAATGCCTATTGAATAAAATTGACATACTTTAAAATAAATTTACATTATAAGATACTTTTAAAATATTCAACTATAATCCGTATATTTCTTAAGCTTTTGACTATTCAATCATTTTCATTAAAATTTTTGGAATTTTCTTATCAGTTAAAACCTTTTTAGAATTGTAAATGTCATTTACATATTAAAACGTCAGAGATTATAAATATTACCTGTTGAAATGGAGTCGCAGCCATGATCAAACAATTCACCTAAAGGTGATGAAGTTCCAGTTCGTCTTGCTTGTTTTCCATCAATAGCATCCAAGCTTTGATAAATAAAAAGACCAACAGCACACAGGAAACAAGCCCATCTTGGTGACTAATGATAAAATAAAAATTATCTTTTGTAACACTGGCTCTTACATGTTTTAAAAAAGATCATAAGCCATTTTCATTTATGTCTATTTGATTGTGAAATAAAGCAAATCAGGTTATTATATAAAAAGAAAAAATTACAAAAGCATTGGAATGAAAAAGGGATGTGAATTTCAAGTTTTTAAGTTTAATAATCACTACCTAACGAAAGAATCTAAATGTTGACACAGAAATCAAAATTTATTTTTTAATATACATTTTGAAAACAAATTTGTTTGAACATAACTTTTTACACATATTAACAGATACAATTTTTATTGAAGGATGCAGATTTTACGATGTGTTATTTACTTAAATTTAATTTGTAAATAAAGCATTAGGAGAAAAAAAAAAAAAAGAAGAATGAATCTGCTCTAGATTTTTAAAAGTTAAATCTGAAATTGAGGCAGTTTTATAATAATATTAAATATCATTGGTTAAAAGACAATTAATTGCCTCCAAGGTGATCTATTAAATATGTATAACAGTAACTCTCAGTATGACTCAAGAACTTTAAATAAGGTATTAAAATACAAGTTTGTAATAAATAAATAGATATTGAGAATTGTTGAATTATAGCTACTCCTACTAATCGTCATAGCACGCGTAAAATATGCACTAGTTCGAGAAATTTAACGATTTATTTCTAGAATGAAATTATGGATTTAGAAATATTTATTTATAAAGAGCGCTACATACGAAATAAAGAATAATGTAAATGAGTCGCGTGTTACTAATGACGAGGCATTAGAGGAAATCGAAAGCAATGATACACGAGTTGCGTCGCAGGGAATGCGAAGTTAACGAAGTCAATCGTAAGTCGAGGAATGTATACTGGTTTGAAGGACGACGAGTCGGAGAGCAACGATCGTCAGGTTGAAGTGGTGGTGACTCGAGGAGCTCGGCACTTCCGGGGTAGCGTAATCGGGTGACGGGGCCACTCGGCCACAGGCCGGAAATCACAACAGTGGCATAGCGGAGTTTTCTCGGGAATGAACTGGGGGCCCTAGCAGGGGTAAGGGGGGGGCCGGGCCGGGCTGGCGGGGAGTGGCGCAGGAGTCGGTGGCATTGGAAGATTAGCTCCTACCTGGGCCTTGGCGTCGGGACTGTACCAGATGAGCACGAGCGTCGTGAGGATGTTGACCAGGAGACCAAGCACCGTGATGAGGTTAGGTGCGAGCCAAATCGGCACCTTGCTAACCAACCAATCCCACCAGGGCTGCAGGAGGTTGTCGAGGAGGCTCGCGCTCGAGCAACTGTACTTGTGCTCGCTGAGCCTCTTCAGCTGCCCGGGCGTCAGGATCTTATCCTTGTTGAAGAGCTGCATCGTCGTCGCTCCGTGACGGCCGGCGCTCGAACTGGGGTTGGAGAGGAAAGTCAGGGCCCCGGGCGACCGAACTCGTCGTACTCGACCACGCGGCTCGATCTCTCTCGCTCCTCTCTCTCTCTTCGGAGCCTTCAAGCTCTTTTTCCACTTTCACTCTAACTCTCTCTCTCTCTATCTCTATCTGGCGCGCCAGCTCTCTTCCTCTCTCTCTCTCCCCCTCCTTCTCTTTCACACGCACGCACAAACACACACGAAGCGCACCGAGCCCCTTTCCTTGTTTTTCCTTTCTTTCTTTTATTTTCGGTAACCGCGTGCGTGCCCTTTGCCAGCAGCAGCAGCAGCAGCCGCCGAGGCGTACGAGGTGGGGAGATCGAGCGCTAGGCGCGGAGCCCCGCGGCTTCCCCAAGCCAAGGGCCGAGCAGCTCGCGGCTGGCTTCGACACCAGAGCGAGTCGAGCGCCGCCCGCCGTCGTCCTGACACGCGCGAGGATGAGCTTCGCGAGCCGTCTGTCGAATCACCGACGCTAGGACACGCATCGATTACAACGCGCTTCTACGCGTTGGCCCTCCCGCCGCTGCTGGTGGACGAGAGCCCGCTTCCTCCTCCTCCTCCTCCTCCTCTATCTCTCGTCAGCGGGCGCGCATTCTCGGGGACGGAATGCGGGAGGGGCGAGCGAGAGAGAGAGGCACAGAAGGCAGGCGGCACAACTTACGAGGATATCGCGCGAGACCTTGTCAGGCGAGACGATACAGCGGTCCGGTGCTGATTAGGGACGAGGAGGAACGGCGCCGTTCCGCGAGCTCGCGCCACTACGAGAGGCGCAAGACCGACGAATTCCGCAGCAGTCGGCGCGCCGTTGGTAGTCTCGGCAACTCGGTAGTATCACTGGTATCGGCACACGTATGACGTATCCCGCACTCCGATCTGTTGGCAGTTCCGCCACCGCCGCCGCCACTAGAGCTGGCCAATTAGCCAACCGCTAGACCAGCACTAGACTAGCACTAGACTAGAGAGCACCGCTAGAGTTAAGACTCTAGGGGCTGGGAGCGAGCGGAGAGGGGGGCGGCGGTAGTTCCGTCGCGGGCGCGCGACACGTACGCACTGCACAGTGGGCGCACACTCGCGGGCGGTGGACGCGTGTTGGTCGGGGCCACGGGGGGGTAAGGGGCGGCGGCGGCGGGAGGGGGACAGACCGAGGAGGGCACCGCGCGGAAAAGCGCAGTACAATCGGCCGCACAGCTGACACACTGCCGCCGTTGATTAGCAGCGGCCGAGCGGCGATTCTGTTTCCGCGTAGTAGTGGTCCCGCGAGACGAGGAGCCGAAGGAGCAGCCGCGAAGCTCGCTCGACCGCTCTGGGGGACCGCCCGTGGTGGGTGGGTGGGGGGGCGGCGGCTATGCACCGGGTCCACGGGGAGCACGGGGAAGTCGACGGTCGAGTTGACCTCCTTCGCAGTTGAGTTCTCCTGCTACTCGCGCTCTCCTCTCCTTCGCGCGATATCGCGCGTTCTGCTCTTGGCCCGCGCGCGCTCTCTCTCTCTCTCTCTCTCTCTTATTCTCAGCTCTCGTCTCTCCCCCGCGAAGACGTCCACGACTTCTCGCTCTGCGTTCGTCGATCCTCTCTTTGTCGGCGGGTTGGGGTTCGGGAGGATCCTGGAGAAGAGGATCGCCTCGTTTTTCGCAGAAGGCAAATCTGCCTGTGTTTCTATGAGCGCTTGCACTCGTATTGTACTGAACCGATGCTGGACTCGATATTATAACGTTGCTCTCCCCCCCCCCCGCCACCGTATCCGCGGCACTCGCTCAATCGCGTAGACCGTACCTTCCTAGACCGTATCCCCGAACATCCTTACTATTATTACCACATCACCTGCCGATCTCTTTTTACGAGTTTTGATTCTCTTCTGTTTCGGCTCTCGAACGGAACTCCTTCACTTTTTCAAAAACTTTTTGCCACCGGTATGATAAGTTCTTCATTAAGAGTCGCTAATGGCCAAAATTCTGTGTTTTTTTAATTGTCCTAAGGATAATTTCATTTTTATGCCCTCCTATATAAACGACTTGTACAAAAACTCGTATTGACCATCTATATTATCGATTATTTTATATTGAAATGCATTTTAAAAACGTCGTAACTGACATCCAAATTATCGTGTTTAAGAATAATTAATATTCTTTATCGTGAGTAAGAGAGCAGCATCAATGCCATTAATAATTTTAGCGAATTAATGGTCAAAGTCAATGGCCACTCGAAGTATAATTTATATGCCTATTATTTAAATTGTCGCACGATTTTCAACATAATAACCAACGATTCGTCCGAAAGATTCAACAACGGTACTTCATACGCACTTTAAGAAATTTTAAATATCTTTGCTCTCCACTGCTTCCAATAATTCGTGTGATGTAGTCTCTCCCTACTCCCTTACATATTACTATTGCCAAGATATAAATAACTGTCTAATCGGCTAATGTGTCTAAGAACTGCACGTGGTAATTCCGTGCCGACGACAGACGACGATCGTTTATAATTAAATCCATTAATAATTATTAAAGAGACTATCGGAGCTTCATATTTATATTTACAAATAGAAAAAAAAGTAATGCTATAAATTGGTAAAACGTTTATTAAAAATATACCGGTACAATTTCTTTGTCAATCCTAATGCAATAAAACATTGGATCTTCGTTCTGCTCCAAAAGGATATACTTTTATCCTTTAGACATAATATTTAGCTTATTACATGGTCTTCCTGCTACAATATTGGTGATTCAGTAAGTTATAATTTAAGTATTCAGTTTTTTATCTTATATAAAAACGAATCTTTTCGAACAATATCACTACTAAGTATAACCTTATTTCTAGATGAATCTCCGACAAATCATCGAAAAACAAATATAGAAACAAAAATTTTTAAACCTTTTGCATACAGCTTTTAAATTAGATATCATGAATTCCTCAAAAATACTCTATAGTCTCAAATTTAATGAAAGGTTTCTCCATTGTCTGTGGAAAATACCAAAATTAAGAAGAACTTTTCTTTCGGAAGCTTATCAGTGTCGAGAATCATGGAACAAAAGATTAAACACTTCGTTGTTAAAAAAAATAAATGCCGACACATTTTATCAAGAGTTAAATAATAAAATAGAAAATAAACAACCTATATCGGCGGTGGATCTCGATATATTTTCCAATTGTGTTCAAAATCCTGGTTTCGTTAATGAAATTGCAAGTATGTTACATAAATTGAGATTAACAGCTGAAACATCAAATACATTAGACTCAACGCACCATGCAGTCATACGATATTTTATTGATGCAAGTACTACATATAATCTTTTTGCACAAAAGTAAAATTTTTTGGAAGAATTAATCTAATAAGATTTAAATCTTATTTTACTTGTTAAAAATTTAATTAAATTAAAACACTTATCTGGGTACTTTTTTTTTAAGTATCATTTTATTGCATTGTACAAATAAAAATTATAATATGTTAATATTATAATTACTGTACATATGTTTATATCGGTAATTTCAATTTTATTACAGATTGGAGAAGCTGAGTCAATTTTAGAACTTTTAAACGATAGACTAAATTATGGATTATTTTGTGATTCCTTATGCTATAATTTGTTGATGGATCATTTCATAAAAAAACAAGATTTTGCTTCCGCAGCAAAAGTTGCTTCGACTATGATGCTCCAAGAAGAATTTGATAATCCTATAAGTAATGCCTTAGCAATCTATTCTTGCCACAATTATTTAAAAAATCCTCAATCATGGCAAGAAGTAGATCCTGCAACATTGAAAGAAGAACCCAAAGAAGTAGTTAAAATACGAGTTAAATATATAATAAATCCATATTTTGATGATCATTTTGATTTATGGAAACCATCAGATTTAGTAGGAAAGACACTGTTTTGGATAGGGGAAACAATGAATAATCCACTTGGAAGATCTTGTCATTTAAGAGGCTTGATATTATATAATAAATATACGGAAGCAATCGAATTGCTTAAAAAGTGGAAAGCTGAGCAGATTAATGAAGTTATATACAACGATGCTTTGGCTTTAATTAAAAATGATGTACCTGAAATTTTTATTGCTGGTGAAAATGGTACAAATTCAGTGAGAGAACTTCAAATTTTACTAACAGACCTTCAATACGAAAATTTATATCAAGGAAATTTAGATGGAGATATTATAGATTTAGTCAAAGAAGCAGTTGAGGCACATTCTGAAAAAGATATTTTGGCACAAATTCAGGTAATAAAACACAATATATATTATTATACAATGCTTTATTATGGAATTATTTAGTAAGGCCTATTCAAAAGAAATCAGAAAATATTATAATCTAACATAAAATCTAGTATACAGACATTAGACATAATTAATATAAATTAGTGATAAGATGTCATTATTTATAATTTCAATTTAATAACTCAATAATAATTAATTTAATTAATAGAAGAAACTTTGTTAAATTATTAGATTTACAATCAATGGACTGACGTAAGGACGAAAATACTTATGGAGCATATGCATAAGCAACAAAGATTATCAAAATTGGAAAACATTGAAAAGATCAAGAAAGATCTTATAGAAAAAGAACGTCTACTTACCTTCTTTGATAAAGAGGAAGAAATCGAGCTACAAATAGAGCAAAAACTAGAAAGAGAGAAACTTTTATACGGTGATGATGAAGTACTGAAAACTGAAGAAGAATATGTTCCGCCAGAAATTAAGAAGCAGAAGAATTAATTATTTCTAGAAATATTATTAATATGAGCTTATAAGACTTGAAAAAATTATTATTATTATTTAGTTAAATAAATAATACAATCAGAGTACTTTTCTTACTAATTTCTTATGATTATAACATTAACAAATTTAGTGTAAAAATTGATATTGTTTAACTAGTTTCTAATTAATATAATTAAGCAGGATAATAATTTTTAAATCTAATCATAATATTTATTTACACAAATCTTTGCTAATATACATAAGCAAACGTGAAACAACTTTCTTATTAAAAATAATTTTTAAATAAAACATTTAAATAATGATCAAAATTTTGTGTGGTAAAACACATTTTACATTAATATATTTTATAAATCAATCACTTTGTGCAACTTAATAATCATTAAATAGTGTACAGTGATGTACAAATTAGTAGAAATCTAATTTTCATATTAAATATATATTTTATAATTATAATATAACAGATAAAATTCAATAATCGTGATGATTTATACATTTTTTTTACTCTTCTAGGTTTCGTGACACCATTTATCCAATAATCACGAATTTTTAGTTTCTAGTTGTGCAGTTAAAATTGCAGTCTCTTGCCTCATTTGTTTTAAATCAGCTGTTATCCTCTCTAAATTGGCTTCGATATTTTTTGTCGATTCTGAATTAATCTAAAAATAGTTTAAGAAATTTCCAATTACAATATTTAACTTATTAAATTCAAATTCATACGAACTTAGTTATGAAAAAATAAGTATATGTACGATGTACACACAACTAGTCTCAATAGATACTATTTTCAAAATTCCTATTACACTTAAATGTATAAATAAAAAGTATGTAAAATTTAAGTTATTAGTCACTGTTTTTTACGTAGTTGTAATCGAGACTACAACCTATTTTCAAAATTAAATATAATTTACTACATTAATATAATTTGCGTGTGGGCATTAATTTCCAAAAGTAATGAACTTAATGCACTAGTGATTTCTTATTCTTTTTCTTTTTGTTTTAATTAAAATTGAAAAAAATCTAAATACTTTATTAATTTACCTGTTCTTCCAAATCTCTTATTTCTCGAATAATAGCGCCAGTTTCTTCGACCAAATTGACAATTTCATTGCAGTCAGAATGCAATGTACCAAGCAACTTATAAGCTCTTTTAGATGTTTCATTTATTCGGGCGTCACGGGAAATTAATTCATCAACCACTGTAAATGACCTTTCTAATCTTCCAGTAAGTGTATTGATTTCTTTTTGAATTTCACGCGTATCACCTAAGACTTTATCTATTTCGTCCTTTTGTTTCCTGATGTTATTGATAATTTCTAGGATTCTTTGAGTATACGCAGTTCTGTTTATTTCTTTTGGAAGTTTTTGAAAATCTGTTACAAGCTGAGAATATTGTTGATCCTTACTACGACATTCTTCTAATAATTCTTTCTCTTGTTCTTTCATTACTTTTAACTCTTCAATTTTCTTTTGACTGGCACTCTAAAAAAGGCCGAATTCGTTTCAAATATTAGTAACATTTAATAATTATAGAATAAAAATTACATTTTTTTAATAACTAAGATCTTATCATTATGATTATGACTGTATATATTCATGCAACTATGTATTTTATAAGTATATGTAAAGAAGTCAAATACAACTAAATCAATGATTAAATTTAATAAACATAATTTGTGCTTAAACGTAAATTTTCCCTGATGGAAAGCCTAACTAAAAAACTTTCCTATGAAAGTTCAAATGCTTAAATAAAAAAAAAAGTAATTTATGACTTTATTTTCTTCGTATTAAAATATGAAATTATTTAAAAAGAATTTTTGTACACCAATATAATTATAAATTTAAAATAGTTTTAATTATAATTGAATAACACTAATTAACATTTTAACTGAACTTACAGCTTTTGAAGAGAGGTTTTGTCTTTTATTTCTGTATTCTTCTATTAATGGTGATCTATGTTTTTCCCATTGACTTGCTAAATTAGTTAGTTTATTTACATATGCTTCAATAGTTTCTTCTAATTTTATAACATTTTCGTCTCCATTTTCAAGCAATTCATAAGCTTTCATTGTAATTTTGCTTTGCTCTTCATATACTGCAAGAGCTTCTGTTTCATTTTGTTCCATTATAGTAGTTTGGTTTATCTCTGCTACTAATTTTTTTATATCTTCTTGAATCTCTTCAATATTCAATTTTAAATTCTCACATTCAGATTTAAGCCTGTCAATTTCTTGTTCGGCAGCAATATTTTTATTTTCCTGCAGTTCCGCACTATTTTGTTTCTGTGTTTCTTGTTCATTTACTTCTACATTTTCATGTAATGGACTATTTGAGTCTTTTAAATTTAGAGAAGATACAAAATTACTAATTAAATAAGGTTCATTTTCAGATATTTTATTTATATTATTATATTGTTGCGAATTAAGCCAATCTATTTTTTGGGTAGTCAACAATGGCACTGTATTTTTATTTCTATGATTTAATGCTAAAACTGATGGCACAAGATATTTAGCATTGGGTACTTGTTCCAATAAAGATGATTTGTATTGAATATTATAATTACGATATTCTAAAAAGAATAGTTATATTTTAATTACAGAATTTAAAAACAAAACTTTCATCGATAAAAGTATTTTGCTTCTGGAAAGTATAATAATATTTATTTTTTTAAATCTATCAAAGGTACCACTATAAAGTTTCCTTACTAAATTCTGATAATATATACACATGTAAATATATAAAATTTAATTATAAATTGTTATTATTACAAATAACTTCTACCTTCGTTATCTTCTACAGGAGAATTATCAAGATTTATTGTTACAAATGGTATTTTTGTACGAACACTTGATTTGGATCGTTTTTTATAACAGTAATATGGTAGCCATGGTACAGAAATTTGTTCTAATACAGCAGATGTGATTTCTTTTTCGAGCTGAGCACTTTTAGTGAGTGGTTCACTTATACTCTTATCACTTTCTTTGGGCAGCTTTTCAATTAAAAACATTAATACTCGACGTAAATCAACTTCAGCACTGTATAAAAAAGTCTGATAACCAATGTCACCCCTGTATCCAAGATCCTTAAAATTGAAAGAAAAATTGTTAAGAAGCAAATAGACTTTGAATATATAAGTAATTTAGTAAAAAATATAACCGAACAAATTTGAGCCAACATTATACCCAAACGAAATCTTGCAGCCATATTTGTAGGCAAAATAGGATTCAAACCTAGACCAGGGCTTATAATATCAAGGCATTTTACAGTGGCTTTGACAGCAAGTTCTGTATCAAAACTAGCCAAATTTGTTATGTTTTCTTCTATATCACTGAAAGTAAAAAAAAAAAATTTTAGAAACGCAGCTTATGAAAAACAAAGCCTTCACAAATCATTTGACAATTAAACTACAATTATTGATTAAATATTAAACCTAGCATACCAGCCAATTTGACGAAGGGAATGAATTATTATATTGTCAACTTCTTCCATCGTGTCAAACTTTTAACTAATTTGCAAAGTTGTGAATCATTAGATAAACAAAAATCCTTACAAAATATCTTTTATGACGCTAATTACAGTTCCTCGTTAAACATGCTTGCAAGTATTGCTTATCAAATATTAACCCTAATAATTGTTTTGTCTGGAAAACTTGAATTGTGCGAAAATAACTTTTACTGACAGCTAAAAGCTGTAATGTGAATTCAACCTCTACACTGACTTCCACATGAATCACCGACCGGTTTAAAGGGGCGTGATAAAATGCAGATATCTATCTTACCAATGCAGCCAGACTATCAATTTTCATGTACTTTTGCGCGTTCGATCCTTTTTTATCTTTTAAATTTCTTTTCAATCGTTTGCATTACCACAAGCGCTCTGTAAGCGCAAAATTTTTGCACGAAATGCTTTTTAGGCATTAAAGTTAAAAATTACGTATGACTACCATCGAGTGTGATCTTTATCTTAAAGCACCGATACGTGGATGTAGAACATTTTGTTGCTTGAGCCTTTTCGTCCGTGAATGAGACGAGCCTCCGAGATCTTGAAGATATTTCTTTGATAACATCGCAAGTATATGTAACACCAATACACCATTAAAAGAGAGTCAGCTAGAAAAAGTATATCGCTTTATCCTTACTAGATTGCATTTAACTTTATCGCGATATTAAGACTTGCACCTTGAGCATTGTTGTTCACTGTAAAACTACCTTAGGGCTTGAGAAGTATCCTGGATAAGAGCGCGTAAAAAAGACCTACAAATTTAGTTAATAAACGCGATTTCTTCAAGAAACGTCGCATTTTTTCACCGAAGCCCCGAATTCAAATTCAATGTAATTAAAATTGTTGCCTGAGCCTGTACAAAAATACTGAGACTTTTTCAGCGAGTCTCGCAGTGTGCGAGTCGACAACTTTGGGGAAAACTACTGATAGATATTTCGACTTTGTTTAGGATTTGGACAGTTACGATTATAGCTACTGTTGCGTGTGAAAGTGTGTCGATAACCCGCAACTTTCTTCTACGTCGTTCTCACGCTAGTGCAGCAAACTTTGTGGACGTTGATCAAGTCCCACTGCTTAACATTCAGGATACGCTGACGCTATGTTCCTTGCGGGTTTCTTGATTTCTTGCTTTTTACGACAGCTGCTGCATGTGCGAAAAGTGTGCACTCAGGGCACTGCTGTAATCCAAGGCATTAGTAACCACGTGCCTAGATTTCTCTGTTTATCTTTGTTATCTTTTCGGCGCGTTTCGCTTTTTTTTTTAATATAAAGGAAATTTTATTATGCACTATGAACTACTAACTGTGCAAATCATTGTTTTTCTTGATGTTTACGATTTTTCTATTACAAGAGAGTGAAGATGCACCGCTCCAAAAACATTGGAATCTTGGACTCCTAATGCCGGCCCGTACAAATTCATCACAAATATAACTTACAATTGAATTAATACATTTTGTAATAGTTTGCCTTTGCAATAAAAATGATATTGCGTCGCTATTCGAAGTTTCATTAATTTTATAAAATATTAAGAAACATAATTTAGTTTGCCAATCAGGATAGGCAGGTATTATTATTAATTATCTAAAATCAATGAATTTTCGTTTTGCCAGACAAGAAACAATAAAAAAATAAAAATTTATTCCTAGACATAGGAGCTGCTGATCTCTTTTTTTCATATTGAAAAACTGCGAAAAATTTACTCCACAAAATCTAATTCTGTAAAATCGATACTACTCCTGGCATGTTTAATGAACGATAGGGGTAGTAAAGTGAAATTATAATATACTTGAGAACCGAATCCTTGATTGAAAATTGAGTAAATGTCAAAACCGTGTACGAAAAACTTCACGTGAGTTCTAGCTTCCCTAGATTTTAAAGCATGCTACACAATCCACTCTAACGTTGAATCCCGTCAATAAAAATGGCGTCCTCGTGTACAGGATCTATTTGTTCCTTAAAATCCTTTGTATGCAAAGCCTTCGTGCTTAGCGATGCAAAAATTCAGCAATATCACGCCATTTCATTTTTTTCTTTTTTGTCAACTGCTGTACTTCGCTCTTATTTCGCGGAGGTGATGGGATGCCGCCCGAAAAAGAAAATTCCTAGTCATGCTATTTATGAAAATGGATGATATTGTTGACAAGCTCCAAATCTTTAATCATCGATACGAAATAAATTATTCTAAATAAATTACTTTATTTCGGTCAATTATTGTCGAATATAATTAGCACATTATCAAACACTGGCTAGTATATATCGCGAGATAAAAGACTTAAGCGTTTAAAAAAATATATATATATATTTATACGGATTAATGAAGTATCTGTTTTACGTTATTATCCTATGATATATGATAAAGAATTATAGCAAATTTATTCAAAATTTTTGTTTTAGCGAAGCTTTATTATCAAGAGCAAATTTCACGTGCAATCGTTAAAATCATTTTAATGGTTTTTGTATGCTTTTGAAGACATTTTTTACAGTTTACTCCTCTCCATTCAAAGTTTCAACATCTAAAACAATCTAATTCATTAGTATCTCTTTTCACTTTTGCAGACTTTTAATCGAGGTGGTTTCGTACAAGTTAATAGTCCCGCTTTCACTTCGATCTACATCTTAGCTATCATACATCGGCTTTGACATTGGAAACTTATCGGCCAATACCACTCATTTTATCCTACTAATGAAGTTAAACTACTGAATTGCGGTCAACGGTGACTCGCGTTAAGCAGTAATTATCTGCTCTGTTCCGGCTGGGGTTATTCAGCTTAAGCGCTCCAGGAGTTAATTGTAATTACTATCTCTTGTCTAGAGTTCCCTGAAATCGATGTCAACTGTGCTTTGTCTACCCGTTGTCGTATCAATAAACGAGGACTTGTAACGAGTAAAATCTGTTCCTAATGGATCTGCTTTACTCTTGGCCCTTTGTTATTGTTCACGCGGTAATTCGATTAAAATGCGCCAAGTTATCCAGATCCTCATTATGCGCGTGTTCAAGTACAGGCATTGTTTACATTTTTAGTAGCTACCTATATCAAATATTGAATGTCGGAAATAGAGAAGGCAGGAGGAGTATTATTTTGTAGGCATAGTTTATAAGTCGCCGATTAATCGCTATAAAACGTACGTCGGTTATACTCGTCGACTATTTTCTACCGGGAATCCTCAGAGTAGTTAATCGACGATTCGTTAAGAAACAATATCGTTCGAGTAAAGCGATCAGGGTAGTATATCGATATAACAGAGTTAAATTTCGATTTTTCATAAGTCTGCTTAGGGTGCTTTGAAATTTAACGCGTATTTAAGCTTGACAATACGTGTTTATGGGCATAATAAAATGGACATTATCCAACAATGTATCTTGTCCACGACGTTAACGACGGCAAGTAGAAATACAGCCGGAGGACGAAGTTGAAAGAAGATCGAGGCTCCGGGTGGGACGGGAGTGGGTCAATTGACCGAGAACTCGGTAAATTAAGGGGCCGGACTAGGAAGAGCGAGCGAATGCGCGGGACGGGAAGGAGCGAGCTCGAGAGTGGAAGCGGCCCTTCTTCGCATTAATGCTCCATCTTAATGAGATCAAAGGCGAGTGACCCTCTCCGAGCAACAAAGCCAGCATTCGCGATTCGGCGTTTCGACGTTGTATCGATGTTCCGCCCCACCATTGCTCTGTGGCCTTCGCAGGCACATCGATGTCATTGCTCGTCGCGTGTACTCGATCGTAGGAGGTTCGCGCGTCTTTGGAAGCTACGCGTCGTCGAGTTTGTTAAACGTGCGTTTGTCAGCGCCGCCACCTCCCGATTTCGTCGGCACGTTTGCTCGGCATACGGAGATAGAGAGAGGGAGAGAGAGAGAGAGAGAGGGAGAGAGTGAGATGGGGAGAGAGAGAATCGCGCGCACGCGCGCAGCGTCTGGACGATCAATTAAATCCCAGTCCTTCTCCTCTCTCGCTCTTGCTCGCTCTCTCTCGCTCTCTCTCGCTCCTTCTCCCCCCCCTCCCCACCCTCTCTCCAGCCCTTCCGTGCTCCGTAATCCGTGTGGAACGGTGGGGGAGAATCGGGGGCCAAGAACAGCAACAGCAGCGGCGGCGGCGGCCAGAAGGCGAGACTCCGCTCGTTCGCGCAGTAGTCAAATCGAGTGGCGCTCCGTGAGTACGTCGCGTGTCTCGGTCCGACGGAGGATCGACGCTTCGTTGTTGTCTGCTGCTGCTTCTGCTGCTGTTGCTGCTGCTGCTGCTGCTGCTGCTGCTGCTGCTGCTGCTACTGCTGCTGCTGCTACTCTGGTGGCGGCGGGGGCGGCGGTGGTGGTGCGACGGCCGTGGGACGGATCAAGGACGGTGGCGTCGCCGTCGGTCCTGGGCCTCGGTCGACGCGTGTTGGCCAAGTGACAGGGGCCCCGGAGGCATGAGCTGCCTCGGCAGCACGTGAGTCCCGCTGCGGGGCGGCGGACGCGAGGATGAACGGGACGCCGCTGCGCGGCACCGCGGAACGCCACCCGGGCAGATTCGCCGACTACTTCGTCATATGCGGCCTCGACAAGGACTCCGGCCTCGAGCCCGACAAGTACTTCGGTGAGTCAGCGTCGGGGGTTATTGTCGCTTGGCTGCCGCCGCCGCCGCCGCTTGGCGGGGTGGTGGCCGCGAAGCGCGTGGATTCTTCCGAGGGGGTTGGGGTCGACTCGACGCGACGGGGCCAATGGAGAAAGGGTTGGAGCCACTCGTGCTCCCTCGTCCTCGAGCTTGCCGGAGGTGCCCGGAGTCCCGGTCCCCGGGGCCTCTCGCGACATCCCCCAGGGCCGGCGGAGGGGGATCGAACGAGCCTCCTCCCCCGCCCCCACGCGTCTCATTACGCAAGCCAGCTTTCGATTTCGAAGCCGATGCTCGCGGATCGGGGAGCGCCGGAGGAAAAGAGCTTTGCCGCTGGGATGCTGAGCGCCAGGCGCTCTCGGACCCTCCGTCCTTACCGGGAGTAGGGGACTCGGGCCGAGGACGAGGCCTCGACGGTATCGAGGTGCGAAATACTCAGCCGGGCTCAGAGCCATTTTACTCCGCGGACGGTAAACGAGTCCTCGCTGCTTCCTTCTGCTCGTTTTTTCTCTCTCTCTCTCTCTCTCTCTCTATCTCTTTCTCGGCCCCTCTCGCCTATCCGTACGCTCTCCGTGGCCTCTCTGTCCTCTCGTCAAGCTCTCTCGTATCGCGAGGTCGTTGACACTCCAATTTTTCGGCGCTGCACCCCATGCGTGCCGAGCTTCTCGACTGCCGAGACCTCGAATTCGCGCTCCACTTTGCGAGTGGCTCCGTTCTCGCCCGCCTTTATCTTCCTTTGTTTTGCTCCCTTTCTTCTTTCCGTCTCTCTCCGTTCTCCGTCTTGTCTTTTTTTGCCGCTCCTCTTCCGCCCCCCGACCCCGCCCCCGCCCACCCTGCCTGTCGACGATCTCGCGTACGACCGACGAGAGCGAGACCGACGAGCTCGGCCTGTGCCAGTGCTCCTGTTATTTCACAGCCGCTGCAGCGAGCGAAGAGCAAACCATTCCAGCTGAGTAATCTTCGCCTCTGCGATGAGCTTTCGCTGCGCGACGTGTCTACTCTTGATTTCGTCCTCCTCTTTTCGACCCTCGCTGCCTTTTTATTCGGGCCTACCGATATCGGATAAAGCTCGTCCGCGTTGTTAAGTTGTTTGGTATTGTCCGCGTGGACGTCGATAGAGCGTCGTTTCGCAGAGATTTCCCACGTCTTCGATACCCGCATCCACAAATTAACGAGGAGTGCCTTAAGAAAATACTTGAACCGATTGTTCGTCGTAATTCCCCGCAGTGGACTGCAGTGAAGAGTCTCTGGTTGAAGTATGATTGAATAACTTTCGGGTACAGAGCTTAGTACTTGTGGCTATTCTAGCTGGAGGAAAAAACTTGATTCTTAAAAATACCAAGTCATTTTTTTAAAAAAGAGATTTTTTTCAATGTTTGACTGATTCGTTATGATTTTCTCTTGCGTTTAAACCCATTAGATTTTAAAATCAATTATAGGAAAAATGTGCTCGAGCAATTACTTTTAGCTTTATTTTAAGCGCCTCTTTACATAAGTGTGTCGTAAGTTACTTATTTTTTTACATAATAGATCTCGTATTTTTACAAATGATAACATTTTCTCATTTGTTCTCATTCGTGTGTTTTTAAAGATCAAATACTTTATTGTTGCTTTTTTTTTCTTTTTTTCTATATGCAAGCAATTAATTAGCTTAGTTAAGCTTGCCAAATACATTATTACGTCCATATATTTTGAGTACATAATTGAGTTAATTCAATTACATGTCAATTCTACAAGTTTGTTTATCAAATTAGGTAATTAAATACAGCTGTTTGCTGTAAACGTTTTACCAATACAAAAATTTATAATGCATGTTTTACGATTCAATAACTAGTAAAATAATTTAATACTTTGCAGTATTTGTTGATGTGTATTTTTGTAATTCATAAATTTCATTCTAAAAATGAACTTCACAAGCTTAAAATTAGAATTTTGTAATTGCATCTATAGCATACCAAAGTAATATATTTTTTAAATACCGAACTACAGAGTTGTATATTTTAACTGCATATCAAGGTAATCTCATACTTGACGTACTAACATTAAATACGATTGTACTAAAATTTCTGTAGACAAAGAACGACAATGTTTTTTTTTAATAATGTCTGAAAACTATTGGTTTTTATTTGAATGAAATAGACTATCACTATTATAATTTTTATACATGTAAATATTTCCAAGTACTTTTTTATCGACAAACTAAATAATATTGATTACATATTCCGAAAAATGATAGTGTATATTACGTTAAGTAATAGTCAGGAATTTCAGAAGCTCTTAATTTCATTATTACAATCATAAATTGTATAAAATATAACGTTTTGCTTGCAACAAATAACTTAATGGGCCAATTAATGTCATGATTGTTTTAAATACATTTTTATATGATTATTCATTGTAGAATTTTTAGTACAATTTACTTTTGCTAATGATTTTTAAGCTAATGGATTAATGTAAGTTGAAAAAAAAATGTTTTTAACATTGAAACTAACTTTGCGCATTAATAGAAAATATAAATTATACCTTACTCTCAAGATATTCTTTCATCGCAGATGTTTCCTATAATTCCGCTTAAAGTGATTCTCCGTTTCTCAGGGCCAATTATCGCGACACTGTAGTTTGATGACATCTGCAAGATGTTTTAGCACTGAAGGGAAGCATTTTCTTAAGAACACCGATTATTTAAATTGCCGAGCAATCTAGAAAAAGTTGACTTTCTTGCAGTCCGAATGAAATGCCTTGAAAGCCTTCTGCATTGCTCAGGACGCTATCTAGAGATGTAGAAAAGCCGTGGCCAAAAAGACAGAATCATTGATTAAATCTATTTCCCGGTATACGCCGCGTGCGAATAAAAAAACAAAAGAAGAGAGAAATCGTAGGAAATATAAGCCGTGAACGTGGGAGGGCTGGCAAACATTGAGTAAAATTACAATTGTCTCGTTCTCGCGTTGTATCGGGATCGATCTCATCGCCCGGAAAAGAAATAAGAAGTGCCGGTTCGCGCGCGCGGGGGGCGGGGGGCGGACGGAGGTAATCGCACGTCCAATAAGCGTCGGTGGAGCCTCTCGAGATGCGAAGCAGCATCTGCCCGAGGCTGCTCACAGTGAGGCGTTATGGGATCCGGGATGCGGGACATTGGAAGCGAACCTTCCTGGGAAACCCGTACCCCGGGACTGGTTCGCTTCAGGGTTCGTGAGTTGGGCGCTGGGGTGGGGTGGGGTGGCGACAGAAAAAGGAGCGAGGGCCGAGAAAAGGGTCGCCCTCTTTCTGTGCCTCGACTGCTCCAGCTCGGGGACTCGGACAATGGCCCTCAGGAGCATCAGCACAATGGCCAATGTCTCTCACCTCTAGGCGACCTTAATTTCCTTTTGGGAGTTTTTGTCCGCAAGCGAGTGGTCCTCTACGTACGTGGGCGTGTGTGCGCGCGCGCTTAAGTATACGCGTGCTGATATGCGAGGGAGCCGGTTATTGTTGTTGATCTTTTGGATTGCTCGGGTCTATGGAAAGATCGCAGGAAATCGTTCGTCGTTCGTCGCTCGACGTTGATGAAAAAAGGCGATGAAGACGCGAGCGGTGGAGGAGGAAAAGGAGAACTGGTTCAAGTTCAAGTGCATGATAAAGAAGCTTGAGCTTTGGCTTGGTGCTCGTAATAAGTTCAATGTTAAAAGCCGCACGCAGCCCAGGAATGTGACAGAGCACGTGTAATTTTTAATAATTATTTGAATCTATTGTTCGCGCTGCAGAATTTTCAAGGCAAACCAACGTGATTTTCTCTTTGTTATTTCGCGCAAGACTTCAATGTTTATTGAGAAAATGCGTATTTCAATATTCATCGATATCTTATTTTTAACGTATTCAATAGCGCTGCCTTATCTCGAGAATATTTTCTTCGTTCGTATAATTTTATGAATAGGACATTGCATGTATTTCTCTATTAAGCTGAATATAAGCATTCTCATTGTTCGCAGCATCTTATACGCAAGTATTGCTTACGCATAACAAAATTCAATATATAGTTTTGAGATTTTGATTATTTTCTATCCCTGACAGTTTACATTTAATTTTGTAAGAAAGTTTTGTAAAACAAAAAGCAGAAGATATAATAACGTAGCTTTTTAAGCCCGATACAAAGCTTCAAACTCTGTTTCTTATCGCCTATATGTATATACATACATGTAGAGTGTGTGTGGGTGTGTGGGTGGGTGTGTATACTTATATATATAAACGCATATGTCTATTAGTGTAAGACGATAAGAAAGTTCGTCTGTTAACGATACTTTGAAAAGTAAAAACTGTTTTTTTAAAATTCCCTCGAGTTGTAAAACTTAAGTCAAATGTATGAAAAACATTATACGGTTAACTCAGAACTAAAATTATCGGAAAAATACAAAATAGACTGGTTTTTTACATTTTACTTTGAAACGGAAGCTCGCTTACTTTAATGAAAATATACATTCATATGTATAAATTAGCTTTTACTATAACCCGATTTCGTGGATAGCTTTTCGTTTTTTAAACTTTAATAACAATTTATTTTATACGATATATATAAATATTATGCAATTGAAAATTTATAGCTACGATTAATTTATAAAAGTTCAAGAGTTTCAATCAAAAAATTATTATTATACTATTTAAATAAATTTTGTTAAAGGAGACAACATTAAGTAACATTGTTTACAAGCTCACTTCTAATTGGCAATTTACCAAATATTTACACCGATCGAAATATTTCGATTATATCATACAAGCTTGCAAAATTTTTTTATTATTTGATAAATCACTATTTAAATAAGATTCGTTCAAATATTGACGACAAAGAATAGTTAGTATTTATGATAGTTATTTTCTGTATTACGTATCACCTTTTCTTAAACGAGGCATTGAACATTATTATCCAGTGCTATGAAGCCAGGAAGATGAGCTGTTACCTGTAATTTCAAGAACAAAATCATATTATCCTTTTGAAATGCCCAAATTTATCATTAATCGCATACAATTTATGTAGAATTAAGGAATGAGGGTAACGGACAATGATAAGACAATTATGTCTTAAAACTTGAATAAGACCGAATGGAAAAACTATCACGGTGACGAATCCTAGCCTACAATGGATTATAATATAGAAACTTAAAAGCTCCTTATGCCTACAACTTTTACATCATCGGTTACTCATCCGGTCGCGCAAAACCTTGCCCAAGTACAAAGACGCGAGGAGAGCCTTGAAAGGGATGGCAAAGAGGCATGAAGCACCGCCACCACAAAACCAATGAGCCGTGCTAAAATAATTGCTCTACCAAAGTCTCGGTAATGTACAATTCGTGAAATATTAACGTGCGGATAAAATAGAGTGCTTGCACTGCGTCCTTAGTCGTGCAGGATATTCAAAATTTTAGGGGGAAAAAATCGAGATTCGGTTATTGAGGTTAGAAGGACGGCGCGAAACAGGAAACGCGTGCGGGGGGTAAAGTCGAGTCCTCCCGCACAAAAGCGGCCACCAGTGGATTCGAAAATGCGTCGATGAGCCAGGAAAAGACTTTTCCTGTCTCGCTTTAGCAAGGAATTTGTTACGGATTTACAGCCCTCGAGTTTCTCTTTACTTTTTCGTTGAGGTCGTTTGCAATTTCATTCATTATGTACACACTTTACCTGCAAGATTTTCAGAACAGTACTTTTACTGGTTATATTGCTACTTACAACTCTGAAGTAAAACACCTCAGGTCAATTTTTCTTTACCCTTTAATTTTCTTATTATTTGACATCATCTGCACAGTGACTCGAAAGAGTTTTATATTATAGCTTGCACGAGCTGTTTCACTCATTGAGCAATAAAGTAAAAATTTTCCTTTGAATGTGACGGCGATTTTCAAAAACATTTTTCAAAATGCAAGTTAATATCTTCGTTGAGATTGTAACAACTTTATACGGAGATACCATTATTGCGGTGTAATTGAAGAAATTGTTTCGCAAAAATGATCTATTATGCTCTCATTGAAAATAAAAACATAATATCGTTAGTTTAAACAAGATGACTTTAAAATTATGTTATTCACAGAATCAGCTAAACTTTTCAACTCTACTTTTAAAGATAATTTTACGAAATAATACTTTAAAATACATTCTATCTAAAACAAGAACTGTCTTTAAAAATATCTGTACATTGGCCATTCGTAAATGCATTTCGTTGGCGATTTAAAAGTTTTATCGTAACGAAATCATATATTACTCGAGATTACATATATTACGAGTAAGACACAAATAGTATATATAAGTTTCGGTTTATAAATTTCTGAAAATTGAGAACTGCATAAAGTCAATTTATGCGTATTCGGGAAACATAAACTTGCCATTGTAAACATCGAGTTACATTAATACTCGTGTAAAAAAGTAAATTATTATAAACATTAGCGAAACAGATTATATTTACTCAACTCTATGTATATATACATACAACCCTGGTTTTAGATTGTATCAGACGATGTAGGTTATTAAAATGGTTCGGCAACAATCGATCACACTTGCGTCAGATATCAGTCACTTACCGAGATACTCCATGGATTGAAGCCCAGACTCGCAGCCTTACTTTATAGAGGCTGTCCGATAATTGTATGCGCACGCGTACAGTCGGCAATGCCTGCTCAGAATTTCCATACCGTGACGAGAGTTCAGGAGTCGAATCGATGGATGTAAGATCCAGTGTCCCGAGTCAGCCGTGGCTTCTCGATTCGGCTGATAGCGAGCGCCGATAAGAACAGGGCCGCATCGTTGATAAGAGCGTAAGAGCAGAAGACGAAGGCGTAGGTTGTCGCTTATCCGCGCGCGTATTGATTCTCCGTTTATTTTCATGGTCGGGCCAGCCGTCGCTACCATAAAATACTCGTGCAGCGCAAGCATCATTGAGAACGGCATCGAGGGAGAGGTCCGGGATTAAATTGATCGCCACGGACATGAATCGCAGAAGAGACCGAGGGGTCCGGTCTAACGCCATTAATTGGCCGGTCAGTTGTTTGGGGGTGTGTGTGTGTGTGTGTGTGACGAAGAGTGCACTTTCGGATAGGCGCCGAAGGGGGTGATGAATGAATTGGAAGAGGAGAAGGGAAGTGAGAAGGCGAAAGGTCCATATCCCAACGGCCAGCCTCGACCTCATGTTTTCTAGGCATCGACGGAGTCATAATATACTCCACATGTATCAATACTCTTTTGCACTTCCACCGTTTCAAATCTATCCACAGAAGCTGCGAAGTAACAATTTTTTTTTCACTGTGAAAACCACAACGATTCGTGGTGGCTATTGCCCGTCGTTTTAAAAAATCACTGCTTTTTATTTGTTATTTCGTTGGGAAATATTCGCCTTTATAAATCAACAATAGATGATAGGTATTGACGGTTGTTTTATGCAAGAGGCTACACTTCTTCTTTTTTTAAGAAAGATAAGTTCTTATTCCTTAGTTTTGATATGATTTATTTGAATGCGCGATCAATACGCAGGAACGATAAATGAGTGTATTTTGAAATAGTAAGCAAAACATTAAAAGATCGACTATTAATCCGCGTTAATAACCATTTATTTTTATGAACAATTTCAAGAATAAGTGACATTTATTAAAGTGGCTATTAACTGTTACTATTTCCCATCGATTATATTGGCATTACGTGCGCATACTTCTGACAAACTGATTTACATATAAGCTATAGTATAATCTTATAATGAATGTACGTCAATTTTTAATTTCGAGCATTATTTTACTGCGAAATTCATCATTTACTTTAAAAATGTGTAGAAAATCGATTTAATCTCGGTCATTAATTTAAGGAACGAATACATAAATGAATAATATTTATTATTCTACTATTTTGTAGAAAAAAACCCCTTTTGCTCTCTACATAGAATGTCTGTAATAAATTTCAATGTAGTGGGATTCTAAAAAAAGTTTTTTTTTAATTGTCTTTAAAATTTTGTAAATATTGATGAAATTTTTATTTAAGTTACAATGTTTTATAATTACGTAATTGTTTAAATATTATATGTTGATAATTCGTTTTTAATTAAATTCTTTTTATTTATAAAAATTAAAATTAAAAATGTACTGATTGATAATGCAGCAGCATGCAAGGATTTTATTTTTTATTTATAACACAAACAATAATTTCTAAACATTATCAAAAAAAAATTTGAGTTTTTTTTCTGATTAAAAAATAATTAATTATAATGTAGTATAAAACAAATTGTTATAGCTTTTAATTGATTTACCAAATTTTGAATTTGTATTTATTCTCATAAAATTTTTCGCCTATGAAAAATAATTAGAATTCAATTCAGCAAATATCGCGTTATAAGTTATAATTTTACAAAGCTTATCAAACTATTTTTATTCCAAATGGTTTATACTAACCTTTTAAGCGTCTTTATAAGTATAGCTTGCGTTTCAGTAGCAATGACTACAAAATAATTTAATAAAGATTCTATTTGCAAATAAAAAATACGAATAGTACAGTATTTAAATATAAAAATGTATAATTCTTATTCATACATTTTTTAATTTACATTTAACATTTAATCATTTAATAAATCTAATTTAAATATTGAAAAAGTAATTTTTATCTTAACCGAAAGAGATTAAGGTACCTTTAATTTTATTGGGTATACTTAATTAATTTATAGTAAATATTTTATTGAATCTTAGACTCATTGCAATATTATGTAATTGGACAAACAATCAAACAATAGTACTCAGAAGCAAGCACTCATCGCTATAATCACGCTAAATGCGGTATGATTATCATTTATTAATATTTGATTTAATTGTAATACAAGAATAATACTAATGTTAATAAGATCCTCCTATATAAATTTGTTTTTCCTACCGCTCAAATTATAATCAGCTTTTGCAGAGACGTTAAATAGAAAATTAATATTGATTACAGAAAAAAAATCAAGTTACACCGTAGGATGTAAAATCACATGCTCTAAAGTAGTCAGACAGTAAGCCAATAAATAGATTGCAAATTATTTTGCGGAAGATTTCACCTTCGGTCGTCGTATTAAGATCCAAACAGATGTAATTTTTAGTATACAGGTTGAGTGAATTTCCAGACATTAAGCGATTAGATTGAAAGCCACAGTTTTTTCACGTATAATTATTATTTTGCTAAAATAACACGATTTCATTAATCAAAGTATTTACCATCGGACGTTACTACTTTTCACCACCTTTACATCAAAAGAAAGCTCGCTTTTTGACCCTACCACTCGTCGATCTATTTTCGGATTTCCTAGTAATCACGGGAGTGTGTATCTTTTAAGGCACTTCATCTATCGGAATATAAGATGATAACAATTCGGGGCGAGGCTCGGAGAATACGTTGACTTAGATAGAGCCTCAGTCGTACACAATATATTTTATCATCATTTTGTAATTCATTGCCAGGGTCGACCTACTTTTCATTAAATTGACATTTAAATGCTCCGCTCACCGTTGATAATGATCGGTAATGATCATTTCCTTGGATTCAAGAGCTCGTAAAGCACGACCCTCAATAACCCCGTATTCAACCGCACTCGAGCGCTTGCGCCCAAACACACACACAAACACAAAACAAACACTAGAAATACGTACTATAGTTTTATAACTTCGGCGAGTTCGTTTTGGCATCGATACGGTCTACAATTCGGGAGTATCAGCCCGTGTCTTTACATTTAGGTTCCACAAAATGAAAACAATTGAAGAGTTTAGGCTGCACTTTTTTCCAATCGAAAAGTGCAGAAGTACACATCGTTAAAAATGACTGTTTTTTATTAACTATTTAGTTGTACATTTCCCAATTAAAAATAAAATCTTTTGGCTTGGAGTCATTATTTACGGATCACAGTTTAATATGAAATATATATATATATATGAATATCCATTTATCCATAGTAGAGCATAAATAGTGAAAAGATGTGAACAAAACTATTAAACCTAAGACTACACATAAAATGCTATTAAATTATAGACATTTTATGTCAATTATTACAAAAAATTACTGTGCATGTTAATTTATTTAACACTTAAATAAAATGAAATAATAGTTTTTTAATTAATGTCTATATTCAAATGTAAGTTTATAATTTTTTTTTAATGATAATTTCTAAGCCATTTTCAATTCAAATTAACTAAGCATCAAGTAGTAACATTGTCTAAATGCGGACATTAAAATAATATTTTGAACAATAATTATTAGAATATGTCAATTTCACTTAGATTATAATAAAATTATAAATATAATAATAAATAAAAATTTTATTTTTTCTATAAGTGTTATTATATTTTATTCGAGCCTACAAAAATGCTCAATAAAATAATAATAACATAGAAATAAGTTACGTCTTCCAACTAGAGATTATTGTAAACTTCTTACGTAAAAATTCATTTTAAATATTATGATAATAAAATTATATAATTGAACATCATTTCTAGATCAATAATATTGTCTCGGTCGTAAAGATTAACAAGAGCAGGGGGATATTACATTATCCATAAAATTGTCATACATGTAAATGAAGTAGGCCTTCTCAAAGGCGCCCTTCTATACTTTCACTCTTGAACATCATCACTAATTCCGCGAAAAACAGCAAATGTCTGATCGTCGTCATTCCACATAAAAGTCGCGAGTACCGCCGATGTACCGTATCGATTAGTGTCGGGGTGAATTTGCCTGAATGAATTGCTACATTTATCAATGTAGTTCAAAGGCATTATTTATGTATTTTTTTTTTTTATTTTTGACATGAGTCGTGACATTACTGGATAGAATACGTAACGCGAAAAGTTAAAAAAGTAGAGGGCCAATGTTCGAGGCTTAACTAGGGAGCCGCTCGTTGTGCTTAATTGTATATTAAAAATTTTCCAGTACGGATTAACGGTGGGAGAAATGTAGCGATGCTTATAGTCCAGCGTGCCGTTCAACGCGTTAAGTATTCTAAGTAATTGATAATGATATGGGGAAGTGAGATGTGATGTTTTGGTAAAAAGCGAGTACTCGTACTGCAAACGTCGATGATTGGAAGTAAGATTTCAAGAACGAACTCAAATCTCAAAACTGTGATATAGTTTTATAAAGTAATTCATCGTAAGAAGCCGTAAGAAGGATTTATACGTTAGGGCAAACGTTATGCCAATGATAGAATGGTATATTTTACGACGACTGCAAGGAAATATCAAAATTCTGTTGAATTTTGATATCTTTTATATTTATTATTCACATAATCGTCCGGGTTAAAAAAGTACATTTTATCAACTTTTTAAATTTAATTTTTGTTTAAAAAAGGTGTTATTTTATTTATAAGTTTTATATCACTTACTCAAGGAGTAAGAATTACTTAATAAACTTCCAAATACGTATAAGGCTTCACAAGAAAGTTTGAAAAAGTATGATTTACATATATATATGAAGAACATCACATTATTTCGTAGTATCATATTATTTAAAAGAACTTCGATCAATATTATGTGCACAAGCCCTGTTTATTTCGTGTCCTTTAACATGGGACACTAACGCAACTTCTCTCTTATTTTCAAACGTATGTTTTATCGAAATTAGCTGTGCTTGTTCTATGTCTAATAGAACGAGTAATATCTCATAACAATTCCAATGAGATTAAAGCCTTTATCCACCCGAAACGACGAAAATAAAGTCAGAATAAGCTGAGTTAATACCTTCGGCAAATTTTTTAATAACCGGCTCGCCCTTACACGTGTACACCATAGGCAGCAAATGAAAACTCGTGAAAATGAACTAATCGTCTGAAGCGTACCGCCGAAGCTCTTTTAATTATGCATGTAAGGGTGTAGGGAGTGCTAGCAGTGTGCGAAGGGGTGGAGCTGTGAGGGATGAGAGAGAGAGAGAGAGAGAGAGGAGAATTCAACAAGGGGTGGGAGGCACACGCGAAGCGTAGGAGGCAAAAGTTGGTGGCCACGAGTCCTCGTCTGCTCCCGTGCTCAAAGGCGAGTATCGAGCCTATCGCCTCGTCCCGCCAATCGTGCGACCGCACATTTCGTACAACTGCGGGCAGTTTCGAGCTTAGCCGCCCCCTACCCTGCCCGCCTGCGGCTCGCAGTCCACCCCTAGTCCGGAGTCCGTTCACCGCGGGGGGGGGGGCCTGCACGCACCACCAAGGCCGCACGTGTGCGGGAGTGTAGCCCCGAGGAGAAGACACGAGGGCCGCAACGGGGAGGAGTGCAATCTGCTGGAGGCCCAAATCGTCCGCCGGAAGGGAAACGCCGCGGAGGGCATCCGTGCGAAATGAACAAATGATGCGCGCGGCCGAAGAGGAAAGCGCCTCCTTCTGCCTCTGCCGCGCGTAACTCGCCCGCGCGCTCCTACGCCTGGCCTCTGCAGACGGTGTGCGCGATTGTCGAGAATTTTATCCGCCTTCCACGAGTTGATATAAATATGCATACACATGTGTGTAGGCAAACGCACTTAGGCTGTCACAGAGAATATAATGTCTGCGTTAACGGTGGCGTTTATCGGCCTACACCGACAGCTTTAGCTTCAGTAAACATTATATTCACCGCGATCGGTTGTTTTTTTGCTTTGCGCTCTTTTCTTATTTCAGTGGATTCTTACAACAATGTCGAATGCGCGTATAGATAGAGCGAGCCGTCATTGAAATTTGGCCTTAATGTAGCTCATAGCTCAAGCGTTTTTACGGTAATCAAAAAAAACTTGTATCAGAATGTCTCGAATTTCTTCGCTAACGTTAAAGAAACCTTTATTATATAAGTAAAATAGTATTTACTTAAAAAATACACGTAAATCTTTTGAATGGATGCCAATAAGCAAACACGTTCGATAGGTGTGTGGGTCTGGAGAGAGAGGGGGGAGGGGGTGCAGCATTAAATAGATAATAAAAGTATATTAGAAGCTTCTGCATGCGTATTTACTGTTTCTTTTTAATCTTTTTAATTATTATCCAAGCCCGTTGTACAAAATACACATCTTAACAAAAACATTTATCGGTTGCCTACGTTCGTAATTGCGAATTGTATTTAGCCGACAAAAATTAGCTTTTAACTCAATTTTTAAAGTATTTTAACTACTCTTACGAGAAAAGAATATTTAAAAACCTTGTACTTTGAATCAAGTTCTCAGTTCCTCGTTATCTCCTGCATGAAAATACGCGAACTGACTCTTTTAAACGACATTATAAAGATAGTCGTTCATGAAGCTCTCTGGTGTTATAAAGACACGTCATAGTTCGATGCATCGACTACCACGTTACTCAATAAAAAATTACTCTACTATTAAATTTAATGTTTTTATACACACGATTTTTACCGCAAATTTTCTTTTAAAGTGATGAGTTGAATAACGATTTCTAGCACAGCTCGAAAGCGCAGTAAATATCCAGGGTAAATGTGTGTGGTTAATCGTGTTGCCGAAATCAATACAAAAGTTGTTCCACTTCGAATGAAACATTTTGCTTTTGTTAACATTAAAACTATACGCTTGATTAAGTTTCAACTGGACGGTAAGACGTAAATCCTATCTTTGTCTCTTTCTTTTCTGCCTCGATTTTTTATTTTCAAAGTATTTCTTTTGTACTGTTTTCTACAGTATATCATCTTACATATCGTACCCACACTACGTCGATTCGCCCTAAGCCACTAATTTCATTTGATCAAAATCTATTTTCATTCTTGTATTATATTTGTTAAATATCGTTGCAGCGTGTCTTATGTACAAATATTTGTTAAAACATAAGTATTTCTTATGTATATATTCTTTGATGGTTTCATCAAAGAACTTCTCGAGTATACATTTATTTAATGTTTCGTTTGTTGACAATTGAATAATCTGAATCCTATGATCGTTCTGTAAAAACAATTTCAACTTATGTACTGAGAAACTAGCAAAACAGTAATTCTTATATAAAATTATCTTTTTGATAAATTTTCATCTATTATTTTGTTCGTTAAAAAACCAATGGACTGCAGAAAACCCTTTTTGTAACACATAATAATAGCAAAACAAATTTTTTTTTATTTATTGTACATTATACTTGTTACTATGTTTACACAAGAAAGATTATGTGACTAACTCAAATAAAGTATTTACATATCTATTTCTTGTAAATATTTCATGTAAATAGCTTACGTTTATTCGTAGTGCATAATGACCTTACTGTATAATCATCATATTTTATAACCGTTTCATGAATCGAAATCAAACTAAATGTATTATTTAGGCTAGGCTTTTAACTTTGGAATTAATATACGCAATGGATGATATCTCAATAAAGCTTGTTATATAATCAAATCTTTCTACACATATAAACATCTGCAAAATTAATGCGAACCATAAAGTTGGTGGACTGTAGCAAGTTAGTACATAGGACAATAGATTTGCATACAAAGGTAATATCATAAAACGTTCTCGCCAATATCAGAAATAAAACAAGTTCAATATGGGTGTTTGTTTTTAATATATAAGTATACTATTTGATACTATATTGCATACATTTCTTCAAATGAACATTATGTTCGGAATGCAAATAATTTTAAGCGTAATTGTAAAAATTAATAAATATAATAAAAAATTAGAAATTATCCATGATAGTTATTCATCATAATCAGTCAGAAATTGTCTTGAAATAATATAATCGATCTTGAATTTTATAGCATAATACCAGCTTTTTTTAATTATATACAATTTTATAGTGCATTACTTCGTATGATCCTACTAGCCATAAATTCATGGTACACTGAAGTATTAGAGTAAATGATTATATTCAAGCCCATGAAAAATTACGAGTCTAGCATCTGTTAATCTTTCGTCTGTTAATATAGGGCTAAAATTCACTTATTTTTCAGTTATTATGGCGCTCTAATAATAATAAGTATTAATTTATTGGTATTATATTAAAAAATTTAATTGTTTATTTAGTTAGTTTAACTTCTCATATAGAATATAACCATATTTCAGGATATATTTGTAGTCGGGCATTCTTCGTTTCTTTATCGGATTAATTTTTTGGCCATGTTTTATTTAAAACTTTGAACAGCCTAAAAAGTATAATTTTCAGCGCTAAAATTTATTATAATTCTAATCATGAAAGTTATGTTAGAAGATAAAAAAACTTTTATTATAGCTAAAAAATTTTACTTACTTTGCTGGATAGTTATGCATTAAATGTAGCAATTGAACGTAGAATATTCAAGTATATTAAATTTATTTTGGACATTGTATATTTCTCATATGTGATGAATCATCAAATTTCTATATTCACTATTATATTGCTTTCCTGGTAAATTAAACGGATTGACTCTGAATCAAAGAATTGATTGGTTAAGATCAAATTATTGACCAATCAATTGTATCAAAAAGCAAGAGCTTCGATGTTAAATTTTTATAATAAATTAACTCGTAGGACGCGTGTAATACTATTCCAAGAATAAAATTTAAAAAGAAGAAAGTTTCAAAAAAAAGTAATTGTCTAACGGAAGCACGATGTCAGGCATTGATGAAAAGAGAAAATGAGGCTTCTTGCATTGGCGATTCATATGCAAGTTGAGATGGGCACGTGTCGATGAAAAGACGAACGACACGAGAGTCTCCACTTCTCGTCGGCGTCCTCTCCCAATTTCTTCCCTCCTCCTTGCCCCTCACGCTCACAACACCGGAGCCTAAGTCTATTGTGCAAAGTTCGCATGGAAAAGAGGCGCCAGAG
This sequence comes from Kradibia gibbosae, assembly GCA_018907135.1. NCBI lineage: Eukaryota > Metazoa > Arthropoda > Insecta > Hymenoptera > Agaonidae > Kradibia > Kradibia gibbosae. Next base: position 882,431 of record JACCHX010000003.1, on the reverse strand, counting down.
ATTTCATGCTGAGTTTTACGAGCAGATATAAGGACATGCACTTCACGGCTGGCGTCGTGACGTCCCCTGGCCCCCGCTACTCCAACCCCTGCGCCCTCCAACCCCCCAAACCCGCGACCTCGAAGTCCCTAGCTCAGGCAAACAAGCCGAATTTAATAGAATGAAGTCCTTAGCCAAGAGATCCGATCCACTGCCTCGATAAATAAAACAACCGCGGATAGTATGGATCGTCACCTGAGGGAGATCGACCCCTTTTTTTTTCTTTGCGCTGTCGGGAGGTTTCAAGTGTCTCGATTCTTTTCACCCTCAAGCATTAGATGGATACTGATGGTGAACACCTTGCCAGCTTCCAAATATCGAGATTTTACTCGTTTTTATTATACTCGGCGTTCGTCACCGTTCTATTCACCATCGACTTATTTACCACACACTTGTAACAATTAGCTTTAGAATAACTCGAGTGGTTAATATCATGGCATTTTTAAGACTCCATTGACTTTCTGGTGTGCTTTGCATGCATCATAATTTTCACTGTGAATTCGTTAAATCTAGGACCGATTGCAAACTCGATTAGAGATTTAACATATTCACTGTACCCTAAACTCTTTATTATGGTAAACTTATTACGAACGGTAAAAGAGTCAAGTATATTTTGTCGTCTTTTCAATTGTATTATTATCTGGCATCTATATATTTTCTCCGTTCTAACGCAAGGAAATAATAAAAAACTTTACCGAAAAAAGGGTGTTTATTATGCTTTTACAGTTCATTACAACAGAGCTGCATGTGATACTTCTGAAAGTCGGATGGAGTTTAATAAATTTAAATTTAACATCCCACAGCAATTTCATACTTCGTGCTCTCGTGCCATTCAAGACGCTAAGCCACTTACGTATCCGAGCCTTCTCATATTGACATCTTTTTGTATACGTAAGGTACTTCGGTAACTTCAATAAAATGAAAGCGAAGAATTTTATTACATTAAAGATCGTTTTATCCATATACAGCGTATTGACTTTTGTAAAATACGTATATACTGATACATATACAATTCTGGTAGGCTCGCAAGGATCACTAAAGTTGCGTAGGCAATTCGGAGAAGGTTATTTCAGAACGGAGATTGACCCGTAGATTGTGCGTATTTAGATAATTAAAATTCAATATTGAAGTCCTTCGGTATATAATAAACCATTCATAGATACTAAATCCTTAAATGGTTTTTTTTATTTTGCAAATAATTTAATAAATTACACAGAAAATATACACCGTCTGTGCAATAACGTTTTATGCAATTAATGCGTGTTGGGAATTAACATTTTTTTTAGAACGTTTCGCTGCTTTAAGCGACAGTTATGAAGATTTAAAATATACCATTTATTTAATACGTTTTCAACGCATTAATTCCCATGTAAACACTAATTTAACACGTAAATTTACGGTATGAATTTTATTATTCATTTAAAATAAATCTTGAAGTATTCCGTCGTTATTAAAAACTTGTTTCGGGCATAATACTCGTACATAACGCACGAGGAGATTTTATTAATTTTTATTGTCATTGATTTCGAGCATACGACGATCATAAATAAATAATAAGTGGTGCTAAGTAATTGTTGTACAAGACATTAATATTTAAAAGCCTAATCTTATACAGCAATTAGAAATTTTAGACCGGTTAATTAAAATAAGGCGCAAAGTACTTAGGTTTTAATAATGGATAAATTAGCAATAGAATAATTATTATCCTATTTTCGTATGTTTGACAATAGCGAATAATGATTCTTAAGGGAGAAGGTACTGGAAATTTTGTGGAGTAAGAATATTTCCACGCAGACATATTTTTTACCGTCACAATTGCTAATGCCCGAATAAACACATCCCTATGAATAAATAAGATATTTATGTAAACGCGCCGCTGGCCTCGTGCAAAAGGCCAAACAAAGCCACTATATTATTAGACCGAGGGTCAATAAAAAGGTTAAAATAATCATCTGTGGCACTTATACGGAGCACACGTGAGAGGCTTTAAAGCCCCGCCAAGAGTCGAAACCCGTACGATTAGCGATTAGAGGTTTGCGCAAGAAAAGCTTGAGTAAGAAGCAGACGCAAGTTGTGCGTTATTTTCTTTGCGCTTACACCATATGCCAAGAGCGCCTTTATGCACGGTCGAGGGATCGAAGGAGGGGCCGAAGCTTTGCAAAAATACACGAGTGGTTTGCTTGACTCGTCGTAGGGACAGAACAACCGATGCATCTCTTATGCAGATGTGAGCCTGCCCTGAAGTTTCAAAGTTGACGTGAAAATCTGGTTAAGAGATCAAATGGAGTCTGAATTTTAAAGCTGACTGCTAACAAGGGATAGAAAAAATATAAAAATAAACGCCCATGACACCCAAAGACATGAAACGTTAATATATATATATATATATATATATATATATATTGATATAAATAAAGATACTTATAACCTTTCGGCTTTTTCATCATTTGAGTCACGAGTCACTCGAGCACTCGGACGTTGCCGGAGTAACTACGTAACAAGGAAAGAAAGTCGTACCGACAACTTTTAAGCGGATACGTGCATTATAATTTCTATGACATAATGGAAAAAGAGTAAAATTAGCTCAATCGAGTAGCGTTTCCTTTCGCAAAAGCTGTAGAAATCGTTTTTCAATATAGATTGAACTCTGTTGCACTTGGGAATATACGGCGTACATGAATCAGGCATTACGGCCTTATCAAACGCAACTTTCACTGTGCGTTTTGCAATGCTGGTGTCGGCCTATTCGAGAAAAGTTCAACTCGGGTGCACGTAAAAACAATGATAGCTATAGTGACTCTACACGAGCCCTGTTCACATTGCCCCCGGTGGCTATATTCATTCCTCTCTCTCTCTCTCTCTCTCACACACACACACACACACACACTCTCTGTTTCTCCTTTCATTTTTCTTTCTCTTCCTTATCGCTGCAGACTTACTTATGCAGCACGAAAAGATCGCACGATAAGCACGGAAATGTCATTGTACCACTCGCACGTTGCGCCAAAGTGGTGTCCAATGATAAATTAAACGCACGCCTGAAGGGACTGACGAGTAATCGCGTGGGGGCGGGGTAGATGCTTGAGAGGCTCAAGGCCCTAGGCCCGATCAGAGGACGCTTGGGCCGCGGCCGATGGGATTGGGAAAACAGTCGGCCTGGCGCCTGTCGGGAGCATCCATCGACGTTTTCGCACCGATAGGACGAGGGGGGGGGGCCGTGGACCGGCCGCAACGAGTGCGCGGATGTTGAGCCGCTTGAGCTGTCGGTAAGCGGATAGGGATCGAGCAGTCATCGGTCCCAGGCACGTTCGTGCTAAGCTCCGTGGGGTCGAGTGACGGCCAAGGGCTCGAGTCGCTACTGTGAATCGGAAACATTGAGATCGAGATCAATCGTACGAGGTGTAAGCTATCGGTTGAGAATAATTTCGCGTGTGTGTACTCTGCGGAAATGGGCTTTGTTAGCTTTAATGCCTTGTCTATCAAGTTCCACGACCGAGTGTCTAATGACATGCAAGAGTGATTACAATGGCATTTTCATGTTGAAATAGACTTTGATACGCTGCCGTCAGCTTTACTAGTCTCGTGAATCTTAAAGCGTTCACGTTAATTTCATTGTCGTCCTTTCATGTTGTCTTTTAAAAAGAAATTTGTTTGTTGTACTATTGAATGTAATTATCAAATGTGTAGATCAATATGAGATAAATCGTAGTTTTTGTCAAAAATAATATTCGATCGCTTAAAACCGTTATGATTTGGGACGGAATTTCATTACAACTTCATCTTGGATTAATGATACGAAAATGCAAAAAATTTATACTGGAAGAGTTTCAATATTGAATAAAATGTTATGCCATACATTTTATCCATTTATTTATAATTTTAAAAACTTTTTAATGACAATGGAAATGTCTTTTTGGTCTTTTTTTTAAAAATTACCGGATATCCTAAATTTTGTATTAACTTTTCAGCAATTCCTTCACAATGAAATGTAGACACAAACTTAAAAATTTAGAAACAAAGTTTGACTATAAAATAAAAATTGTTTTTTGGAACTTATTATATGTAAATTATACGTCATCACTTTTATTACATTATCATCCTGAAGACTTGCATTACGTTAAATAGTTTTATTTCATGCTTACATAGAATTGTTTTTAAAAAATTTGAAAACAATATGTGTCAGAAGTTTTTTCTAAATTATACTTCCTAATTATAGAAAAACTGCACAATTACAAAATGTTTGTGGTACTTTCATTGAAAATCGTTTTCTTAAAAAATCATCTCCTAAATAATGATTTGCCTTTAAATAATTATTCTAATGTTCTATTTACTTTTTGTCGAGATTGCTAAAAATTTAACGAGTTGCATAACTTAAGTATAATAATAGCTTCTTGTAAAGTTGAATTATATGCTCCCGCTTTACTTCGAGATCTATTAGAAAATCATAATTTATACGTAGCACGAAAATTTTCACGTAAAAAAATTTTAGAGTCTTTATTTTGTAGTTCCGTATTGAATTGCCAATATTTCAAATATTTTGAATCCGAGCTTAAAGACGTAAAATGAAATTAAAAAATGCCGGGAATACGAAGACAGAAACGCGTAGCATTAATTGAAGATACGTTGCTATGGCGATTAGTTTTTTCTTCTATTGCGAAAGTCGCTATCCGTAACGGAACGCCTCTCGCAAAATATGATCATAAGCGACTGGGCAGTTTCATTACGATGTAAATAATGAAATTGCGTTACGCAGAGTAACTACTTGCATTCTGTATTATACACACGAAATTTAATTTTAATTATATCTTGAGTATCGCGCATCCTTGTGAGCCAAGTGAGCCGCTACTTTTATTACGCATCAATTGTAAGCGTTCGCAATAGTCGTGCGGGTGCACTGCCTTGTGTTGCCCATCTCTCTGTCTCTCTCTCTGTCTGGCTCTTTTCTTCCCTGTCTAGCTTACTTGTATATTGAAGGCTTTATGCAAAAACACCGTAACGCGCATTGCAGCATCCCCGGCCAATATCAAGCAGCCTTCTCACGTGGAGGAAAACTCTTCCGTTCCAGGGTGCGGTAGTGCGGGGGGGGGCTGAGGGTACGCGGGGACTCGAATGGCTCCGCGCCAACTGCCAACCTCGCGCTAGTCGCCTGCTGAATACGTGTGCCACACTTCCGGCCCTTGTTCAATAACAATTTGCCGACGTGCCTGAGATGTTAACGAGCCCGACCGCGTGCTACGAGGGATCTCGTGGAATGGAGCCGCGATTCGCGGCGCACCTGCGTCTATCCGAGCCTTCCCTTCGTATTATTTTCACGCGCTACGCCTAGGCTGCGATTCCCTTTGTCGGTCCTCGAAGTGTCGTCAGAGGACAGCGGCTTACGAAGATTGATATTTCATCGTTAATGCTCCAAACGACCGAGGCTACTCGCAAGGGAGTCAACCGGTGGGTTGAGTCGCGGGCGTTCGGGCAATTAGGAGGAGCGGAGCCCAGGAATGCCCCGGGGCCGACTCCGTGGGGAAGGACAATGGTCCGAGGCAGGTTGGTGGGGAGTAGAAGGACCGATTAACCAAGGCGCAATTGTTCGCAGGTGATTCGCTGCAGTGCACACCCTTGGACAGGGCCTACAAGAGCAAAGTCCTCGGCCACTACCCGGAGTCCGTGCCATGGAATTCCTTCGACGAGCACGCGGTTTGCATGGTGAGTTGCCCCGTGATGGCCTCCCACCCGATAATATCGATCAGCTGTCAAGCGTCTGTCCCATCCCCCTTCGCGTGCCGCCCCTCCCCCCCGGCTTCTCCAGGCTCGCACCAACGCCGCCCCGTCCCCTTCCACCGGCTCCCGCGTGACTCACCGCGAGTCGCGCTCCTGTCGATGGCTCTCCCGCCTCGTCCTCTCGACGAACTCGATAAGCGGAGCCGCGACACTCTCGACGTCGCCCGACTCTCCTTCGACTCGGTTAATTAAACTTCGGGCTTCGGGGTCGGCTCGGGACGCGCGGCCGGCAGCAGTGTTCACTTCCAATGCGCTTTTTCTTCGGCTGCTATGTTTATTTTCACTTCCTCCGATCCCACACCCCACTTCCTTTATCCTCGCCCTTCCCCCCCCCTTCGCAGAGCCGCTCGATCAACGCCACCTCGCTCTCTTCGCCGACTCGAACTCACTCGCCTGCGACTCCTTCACGGATTAATCTTCCCAACGCCATTTTACGGGCACCCGAACGTTGAGTCACTCGAAGAATCGGCGCCGCCGCGTTTTAGCTTACGGCTGTTATAAATATGATTGGAAAATGTATTAGTCTCGCTAGAATTTCCGGCTGTTGTTGGACCCGACCGACTGAAACAAGCCATTGTTGCAATTGATCCTCGCGTCCGTGCTTCACGAGCGTCGTCGGTTTTTAAAAAGCACACGGTGCGTCTAACGTTAGCTTAAAATGTGCTGCGGTGGTTGTACTCGGGAGCCTTTCCGCTCATTCGTGGATAACAAGGCTGTCGCTTTTCAAATCTCATTTTCCATAATAATGCATTGAAGCTTGAAGCCTCGGCTGAATCGCGCGATTCCCGTTTCTATTTCCGGTCGTTATTTCCGAAGCGCAGAATAAGGAGTAAAGTAAACCATGGCTCGGTTTTTATCTACGGTTTCGGGAGAACAGAATTTATAAATGTGGCAAGTCCGCATATGACCTATGGTGAGCTTATAGCCAATCCATCATGGATTCCTGTCGATCCACCGTCGACACGTAATATAAAAAGACATTCTATCGAAGCCCTGGAGATTTTGTTACCCCAGTGAGTTATTATCGACTTTCCAAGCTGTGTTTCCTTCAAACTCCAACCTCTCTGTCATATTCAAAGCGTACACAACAACACCAATGTAAATATGTAAATGACAGCGCGATGAACTTGTATTATATTATATAAAGATCTGTTTTATCAACACACATAAGACGGTAGGTGTCATTTCATGATAAAATACTTGATTGATCCAATATTTTTACTCCCCGATCATTGCACTCTAACGCAAGCATAACGCAAATCAAGCATAACGAATGATCGAGTTAATATCGCCCGTGATCGCGAAAGTAAGCGATGATATCGGATGTCGTTTCCCCTGCTCCTCCTCCTCCTCCTCGCGAGCTCCCATACGAATTACCGATGTAATTGTTCTCATGCGTCGGTCGTAGCTTTGCCTGCCCAGCGGCTTGCGCTTCCGCACCCAGAAGCACTCGGTCGATCCGAGCTTCCACTCGTTCGTCCTGACGAAGGAGGACGGCCACCGGACTTACGGCTTCAGCCTGCTCTTCTTCGAGGAATGCCGCAACCGGAAGATCTGCGCGGCCATGCAGACCCTCCAGGCGATGTTCATTACGGAGCTGAGCAGCGGCCAAAATGGCACACCACCGCAGTGAGTTTCACTCCTCTGCCTCGCTTTCGTTGCAGCCCCTCCCCCTTGTTCCACACCCTCTGCTCCTGTGACTCGCGAGCAACGCCACCCACCGACTGCCGAATACTTTTTCCAGTGGATCGGCTTCGACGGATCCATCGCTTTTCCGATCATCTCCATCGCTCCTTTTCCGGCGCGTTATAATTCTTTGTGTTGGTCACACCCGTTTCTCATTACCAACAAAGTTTCATTTGTTCCTTAATGCAAGTCTTTTCTGTGCATTTTTGTCTCTCTCTCTCTCTCTCTCTCTCTCTCTCTCTCTCTCTCCTACTTTCACTCTGCGTTAGTTTTAAAATTAATTGAAATCGCTGAACAGAAAGTTTGTTTCAGCATTATTTGAATATCCTGTTAACTGCTTTCCACATAATTGAATCGTATCGCAGTAGATAGTTTAACCCAGATTTTAATAAATGAAATACTGTTTATAAGGCAATGAAAATACATCAAAATTCTATTGTACTTGAATGTTTTCCAATTTCTTTGAATAGATCTTCGTCACATTTACGGAATATATTGTGCTAATAATTGTCTTAGTTATTCACTAAACTTATCTCATACAAATTGTCGATAGTTCCTTACAGTAAATCAATAGATTTCAAAGAAACAGTCAAAGTTGTTCTCAAATTATTACATTGCTAATGGCGAATTTTAATTGAAACTGTTAAGATTAGTAAAACTCAAAAATCAAAATTTATCTTACATAGAGCATAAAAAATAGTAATCAAAGAATATAGATGTGGAATTAACTTTTAATACGGGTGATGAAAATATATTTCCATGTCACGTATTTAAGAAATATGAATACTTATAACTGAACTTATTCTCACTAACTATGTTTTTAAACTAGTCAGGCAGGAAAACTTCAAAATTGCCTAACTGATTTATTTTAAGATTTTTCACTGTTTTTTTACAATTATTTAATAATATAATATCTTAAAATTTAAACAATGTACGTGTATTAAAAAAAAATACATTTTTAAATGTTGCCTCTTTTTCGAAAATTTGTTATACAGTAATAGTCAACAGTTTCTAAAAAAATCTATTCTGTATTTATATAATTAGTAGTTTGAATAAAATTTTAATGAAAATTGCTTTAATTTAAATTCAGAAACGTAAAATAAAGTTCATCCAATAGAAGCGTTGGTATAAATATGATAGTAAAGAGATAAAATTCTTTTAATATTTGTATTCAGCATTTTTCTACCAAGGGATTTATATTTAAAAATTCAGAAAATAAAAAAGTCCATTACATAGACTTTTCCGCATCGCTTAACTTTTCGTATTTTCTCTTATCATTTCTTAAATTAATTTGTGCAATTTCCCGAACGTCGCTCTCTAAATAATAAATTATAATTTAAAGAATACTTTTGCTAAGCCATTGGCTCGGATCATTCACCAAACCCGATACTGATTTGGAATACCAAATACTTCCTGCTTACATAAGTATATTTCATGATTTCAATGTTGGTATTTGTATATTTTTTCGGTTTGAATATTATTATTATTTCTTATTAAAGAAAAGAAAAATTATTGTTTTTGTAGTAAATCATATACTTCCCAACGATTGATAATCAAAACATGCTCGTCTATAACGCGAGTCTTTCCATTCAATTTCATTATGCTATTTACCATCAGGAATTTTGATAAAAGTTAATATCTGCAAGCTAAACACAATTTTAATAAAGTATTATTTTTTACCAATGCTTCGATATTAAACGCGATCAATCTATTTAACTATTTTATACTTTTCATATTCATCATCTTACTTCGTTATTGTGATTTTACATTGTGAAACTATTGTTAAGAACATATTTTAAACATCAATTACGATTTTATCTTAATAAAACAATTTAATTCTGCATTCATTGATTAAATTTTGTTTTTTTTTATCCCCAAAAAGGCTAATGAATAATGTATTGCTTTTTATTTAAAAAAAAAGTTATAAAAAAACGAATGCCAACAGCATTTAGTGAAATTATGGAATTATGAATTTTTGAATATGGAATTATGGAATTATGAATTATACCAATGGCCTGAATTTCAAGCACGTTTTAATTTGCAACGCATAATTTTTAGGCCACGAAAAGGACAAGACGGGCACAATACCAGATCCTTACCCAGGCATTTCAAATTATCGGCTCGTTCTGCGGCAGCTGCTTTAGCCTACTACGACTCGACCAAAGATAAACTTTTAGTTACCAAGTCGATATCCCTCATTTGTCAGCAGCCGTATCTTTATGCTGCCAAGATGTTCCTAACGAATCTGTATAAGTAAGTTGATTTTTAATGACCTCAGCTCGGCATGTCTGCGGCTGCAAGAAGTTTTGAGAACTGTCTATTATTCCATTATTGCACGTAAGTTTTACATTCGTGGTAACACGCGTAAATTCACGAATACCTTTAAAGAGATTGACGTATGCTATGCATAATATTAAAAAAAAAAGTAAAAACACTGTTAGTAAAACTTTTAAATTCGTATTTATGTATCGTAATATTATTATACCACTTGATTTAATGATACAATGCGATACGATCCGACTACGTTCTACCACGAATATATTAATAAAGAGTATTATTATCTTCACAAATTTAATTAAGTAATTTCATTAACACAAGAGTTTTAGACCTCTGCATTATATTTTGAATAAAATTCATCCATCATACTTGGTTGTACCTTTACTCTTTTGTATAAAACTTGTAGCCATTATCTGATTGCCATTAAAGTACGTAAGAACGATTTTACGTCAGAATTTTATGTTTACGACTTTGAAATTTATATTTAATTTTAATTTTAATCTCACGTTTATAGCCGCTATAAAATTCTGGCATTTTAATCAAGCCACCATTGCACATATATATTTCACCCACGATACAGTAATATTATACTTTGAAAGTATTATACTTTCATGGAGGAAAGTGAAAATGATTAATTCTCGAGTAAGGAGGCGAAGATCCGACTTACCAGATTAACGAGAACGCGTTAGAACGACCGAAAGCAGGAAGCCCACCAATGAGGCTTGGGCCGATTCATCGAACGAAACAATTGTCCGCGCAGGTGCGTTCCGCGGCATCCAGGACCGGGCTTCAGCCTCGAATCCTACGTGTACAACCTACTGTACAACGTGCCGACGCCACTGCCAGGGAAGTCCCTGAAGTTCTACGTGCCGAACGAGGAGCCGGCCAAGTCGCCCCTAGAGCTCGTCATCCACCAGCCCCAACCCAGCCAGGAGCTGCCCCTCCTCGACTACTCCCTCAAGGACGTGTTCGGTTGGCTGGGCATCGACTGCGTCATCCAGCTCTTCACTTGCGTCCTCCTCGAGAACCAGGTCCTCATCCGGAGCGCGGACTTCCACAAGCTCATGGTAGTCTCGGAGTGCGTCACCGCCCTCCTCTTCCCCTTCTCCTGGCAGCACGTCTACGTGCCCATTCTGCCGGCGAGCCTCTACCACTTCCTCGACGCACCGGTGCCCTTCATCATGGGCCTCCACGCGCACAACGACACCGGGCTCTCGAAAATCGCCAGCGAGGTCAGTCGAATCCCTGATGCTCCCCTCCGTCCACGACCAAACCTCCTCTCACGACTATCCTCGGGCTTTCAGGCCAATCTCTGCTACGTGGACATCGACAAGCAAACCAGCCAATTTCCCGAAGAGCTGCCAGTGTTCCCGCACAAGATGCAATTTATCGACGAAATTAGAAGTCACTTGCACAAGCACAAGGTTCCGTATTTAGAAAAGTTAGTATTTTTAACCGTTTCGACTTAATTCCAATAAAAGCGCCTCGCTGCGTAAGCGTTAAATGATCTTCTCCTGGTAATTTAACGTAGGACTGATAATATCTTTGCCAACTATTTGAATGGAGATATCATGACGAGCAGCTTAACTCTTCCTGGATCCGGATTTTATTACCCGAAACGAAAGCATTCCTTGCACGACATACTCGATTGGGATAGATCTGATTCGATTCCCCAGTCCGATGCCATCCAGAGGATTCTCGACAGCGTTAAGAGGACTGGTAAATTGAAATGTGAATAGATTAGTTGCGAACAAGGTTTTATCCCCCCCGCGAGGAGGGAAAAAATTAGAGGGAAATTTATTCTTTGCAGGTGTCGACGTGGAAGACATCGAAACGATCGAAAATATGCCAAAGAGCAAAGTGCTCACTAATCAAGAGGAGTACCAAGAGACTTTAATATTCAACAATGCCATCAGAGAGATTTTCTTGAGCCGCTTCGTCCAATTGTTTTCTAGTTACGAGCATTTCATCATTCAGCCAAGTCAGGTACAGCCATCGAGGGTATATAAAGGCCGATAATATTTCCCGCCTGTATTGTAAATAAGAGGCAGCCTAAAGCAAAAAAACTAATAACTATTCTAGGACAAGGACGAATGGCTAAATAATCGAGATAGCATGCACTTGTTCGATAAAGCTACTTTTCTCTCGGAGCAACCAGCTCATCACTTGCCCTTCTTATCGAGATTCATCGAGACGCAGATGTTTGCGTCTCTTGTAGATAGTAAAGTTATGTCTATGTGGAACGAGCTCGATTCCAATATCAAGTTATTCGATAAAAGGATTGCGCAATTGAAGTGAGTAGGCCTTTGTATAAATTTAACTGCTGCTTGATTTACATTGTGAGCCGGATCGAGTCGTAAGGGTCATTTAACTCCCTTTGAAATTCTTTGATTTAGAAAAAGAGTTGGCGAAGGTATCGTCCGATCGACCCGCTACGAAATTTGCACCTCCATACCAGACACCCAGACGGTTTTAGAGCAGAGGCTAAACAATGTCGACTTTGAAGTTAATCCACCGATCGAAGTTATACCACACCGGGCGGCGTACTTTCGAAGCTTTCCTTTATTAGACAACGTTGCTCTAAATAAAGAGCCCACGCAAAGGTGAATATAAAGTGCTACTCTCGCTATAAGCATTGCCAATAACGAGCGCAATGTCTTGCGAATAAGGCCATACATAATACAGTATCTTGCATTATCACCAATTTATTAACATATTGCTATTTTTTACGCTGCGCTTTGTACAGTATGCTTCGGTAAGAAATACTCCACGATAAATATTGATGTTTGTGGACAATCATCGGCCTTGTGCCTGGAAAAATATATTAAAGCATCATTTTTCTTAAATGCAGCAGCAGAAGGGGACAGACGCAGTGGAAGTATAAAATGAAGTCTCTGGAATCCAATGGAAAATCACCAACTGTTCAAGAGACGCTATCGCCTCGACCCCAGACGAAGCTTTCAGCTGACATGAGTCCTGCTCTTATCGCCCAAGCCAATTGGGCATTCGTCGAAACCTTACTCAAAGTAATTTAACTCCGATTGATAAATTGTACGGAGAAATGAGTTAGAGCCGCTTGAACCGAAACAGTCCGAGCGCCAGAATTTCACGTCTTTGTACGCGTGTGCCTCGATGCGTACGCTTTGTAAAAAAGTTGGCGAGTCGCTTTAACGTATCTGACGGATTCGATTCGTTGATCGGTGCGATTTCGAGTTTAGCATTGTGGATGCAGGCAACCGTTACGGTATCGGCCCTCACGTTCGACTCTGCTTTTAGGACTGTAAGGCGAAAACGAAGCGAATGCTGGTCGAAAAGATGGGCTCCGAAGCCGCGGCCTTGGGCCACGGAGGCGAATCGCTGTCCGACGTCGAGGAGAACACATTGGTTGCGAGCTTGTGCGACCTGCTCGAGAGGGTTTGGAGCCACGGCTTGCAAAATAAGCAGGGAAAAAGCGGACTCTGGTCGCACCTCGTGATGTACCAGCAACTAGAGGAGTGCAACGACAGCCCCAAGTCAATAGATGCAAATTACTTGTCACCTGGTCGGTTAAGTATTTTACTATCGATTAATTTCTCAAATTACCAATTAATTGTACACGCGTATAACTTACGATAATATGAAAATAATGTAAATAGCGATAAGTCGCGCCAGGCACTTGGCTATTATAATTGTTACTAACAAAATCACTATAACATTTGGATCGCAGCGTTAGCTTGGTGCGTGCTTCGGAAGCGGCTTGACTGTACGTTTCTTCTTTCAACAATTACCCTACGATACAAACGTTTATCCCTAGAAATTAATGTCATATATATATATATATATATCTTGAATTTATGTCATTTGTTCGTTTAATTGTAAACAGCAAACATGAATTGTCAAAGTATTGAAATTCTCTTAAATGCTTTTAACCATTAATTAAATTGTAGCTTTATCATTCACTTCAAACAATAAGAATTTTTAACTTCTTTTCGTTTAATTTACAGTTTTTTACTTATATTAACTCTATCGTTACTTAAATTCTGGCTTATATCATTCATTGTTCATTGTACGTGTAGAAAAATAGATGTACTTAATTTCAATACTATTACAATTCATCTAATAAATTGCATTGCATTTATAACGTTTACTTAACAAAACACTTTAATTTTTACGTCACATATGCTTACATTGATGTTGTAGCATCTCTTATTAAGTTTCTTAACTGTGCACGATCATTATTTTTTATTTCCATTAATTACACAGTCTATGTTATTTCTATGTTGTGATTAGCTAAGAAAACACCCAATAAGTTTTCTCGGTTGTCGGATCGTTTGGTTTCTTCCTTAAAAGGCAAAAACATTTATGAAATAGCTTCTTATTTCAAGGAAAATATCAGCGGTAAGGTTCTCTTTTGTTCTTCAAAAATCAAAAATTGCTTGAGGATATTAATATAGAAAATACTATAAGCGAATGAATAAATCACTAACAATAATTTGTAAGCAAGAACAATCTGCTTTCGATTAACTTTGTACATTATGCTCGTGTGTTTATCTAAATTTGTTCTGTATATTTTAATTAGAAAAGTTTTACTTTAAAAATCAATATCAACAGAATTTGGTTTGATGAGCTAAACTTTAGAATCTATTAACAATTACGATTAATCGCATTAAATGACTATTACTTTAATCTAATTAAATCTTTTTATTTGTATTTAAGTTTTATTTAATAGTTATTAGACTTTGTCGTTTATGGAATTGCAAAAGGACATTTTTTGTATAGGAAATAAAAGTATTAACGACTGTATTAAAACTTGCTTGCAAAGTTTGTATGTAATCAATATTTGATACATTGATGGAGCTGGAATTTCAGTATTGCTATAAAATAGTTAATAAATGATCTTGTAAATATATCAGTTTATTCATAACAAGTATAATGAAAATTTAATAGTAGATAGAGCTATAATGTTCTTTCAATGAGTTTTTAACTGTAAACGCCAAGTAATTCTTAAAATATCCTTGCTACGAAACTTGAAAACAAGTAAAAAATTTGATATATCTATGTATTATGTTTGTAAAAATTAGTCAGAGAATAAATTGTTGTGAATTGTTTATTGTTTTTAAAACCTATACATTAAAAATTTTGTTCATAATGGAATTTATTAAATAAAAAATACGAACAATTTGTAACTCTATTAGTATAGTAGGTTATGACATACTTTGTATTTGTATATTTAAAATATTTTTTGAAGCCGTCCCTATGTAGATAATTCACAAACTCAATGTATTAATAAAAAAAAAAATATTTCAACGAAATATATTTTTCGGGCAAGATATAAAATAAATTTTGCGAATATAAGGTAGCTAAATTTTTAAATAGTGACTATTTTAAATAAATTTCTGTATGGGTGTTTCTAATTTTGTAATTTTAATAAAATCGGTTATAGTTATAATTAAACCAAGCTCTCCTTTTGCAGTTATATCCAAAAACATACGTTAAATCTTATTTGTAGCTCTATCTAAAGGAAAAATAATTCTTTAATTTTACAACTAATATATCAAAAAGCTGTTTGCTTTGTTTCAATATTGAGCAATAAGATGCAACATAAAAAGTCGTCACGAGGGGTTGTATTGACATTTTTAGTCAATTAAAGAACATTATAAATTACTGACGAAAATCCCTCAGTTTCCTCAGCCACGGAGCAAAATAAATATTCAACGCACATCTAAAACGAAAAAATAAAAGATAAAATATAGTTTTTTGAATGCATTCGATCGATTGTACAGATAAATAAAGTAGCTTCTCATACTTAAAAAATGTTTGAACTACGGCTTTCAAGTAAATAAAATAAATGTCAGACAATTCGTTTGACAGATCGTTTTGATAAAATAGCTCGTATCGGAATGTCAACTCGAACTACAAAGGTGATAATTCAATAGGAAACGCTCAGTGTAGGAGTGTAAGCTCGATAATCCAGTGAGCTTTCGAGTTCACTATGAGGAGGCGTAAATTGTCCTACTAGTCCCTCCCCTCATTGCACACTTTATACTTTATTTATCCGCATGCTGCTTGCGTCGTGGTGTATTTGATATTTCGCTGATGGCCCTTGCATGCGATGCCTTTAAGGCCGGTAAGGCATTAAACCCCACCGGTATAATTGGTCCCCTCTTCTTACATGCGAACCGTCGCTCACATGAACACAGACCTATCGAATCTCGCTCTGGACGCGGAGACCTCGCCGAACCGCAACCTCGAGCAGCAGCAGCAGCAGCAGCAGCAGCAACGGCATAAGTCACCTTCTGGGACGAGCGAGCGGCGCTCGGTCGGGCCGGAGCACCTCAAACCGCTGCCGGACTCGCTCCTATTCGACATCAGGAACGTCCAGGCGATGACCGACATTAAGACCCACATCGGCTACGCGAGAGCCTGGGTCAGACTCGCCCTCGAGAAGAAGCTCCTCTACAGGCATCTCAAGGCCCTCTTGTCGAACACGGCCTTGCTCAGGTGCCTCTTACCTTCCGTTTGCCTTATCCACCAAGCGAATGAAATCACTTCCTCCGTAACTGGGATAATTGCAGGGGGTGATAGCGACACACCTCGTAGCCCAGATGCCTTCCCTTGTCGCTACTCGACAGTCGCTAGTCGACCGATTGACCAGCGCAATAGCATTAAATAAGAACGTCTGTCAATCCTTGGTCTGAGTCGTACTTCGCGTTTCCCCTACAACCACCAGTCCGCCCATCGAAATCCAGTGCCATTGGCTTGCTTTGTCTCACCCTGGGCTTCGTTTTCAGGAGCCAGTACAAGAGGTCTGCCTTCTTGCGCTGCGAAGAAGAGAAGGAGCAGTTCCTGTACCACCTCCTGACTCTCACTGCCGTCGATTACTTTTGCTTCACGAACAATTACCCGATGACGAAGCTGCCCTATCGAGTGATTATATTTCCGAGTCGAAAGGCAAGCGCGGCGACGACTTCGGCCAACAGTTGGATCGCCATTTCGGGGACGCTCTGCGAAACGAACCCCGTGACGATACCAAAGGGAGCACTGGAGTTCGTGTTTCACGTAAGTCTCCGAGAGTAGGCCGAGGCCTAAAAGGAACTCCTTTGGGAGGCGGCTCGAGGCTCCCAAGGACGCCGTTGATAAATCGCTCCCAACGGGAGTCCCGAATCTACGCCCCCGGCTCGCAACGATTAACGCAACCTTCTCCTCCTCCCCTGACTCCAGCACAAGAATCTCGGGGTGCTGTCGACCCTGCGCATCGGCCACGACAACACGGGCCTTTCCCCGAGGTGGATGGTGGAGCACGTCGTCGTGCGGAACGAGGTCACGGGCCACACCTTCAAGTTCCCCTGCGGAAGGTGGCTGGGCCGTGGGATCGACGACGGCTCGACCGAGCGGCTCCTGGTCGGGGCCCTCGTGCCCAAGAGCATCGACAGCGAGGAGCTCGTCGAGACGTGCTCGACCCCACCGAGATGCAGGTCCCCGAGCATACCGAGGCGGCCCACCCTCTCGCACAACGAGCTCAAGCACGCGCTAGGTGAGTTAGCGCCGAGTTTGGCTTTAGTGTCAAAGCCGAATGAAAAGGGAGGAGTCACCCTAACCTGCTTTCCAACCAATCGTTGGGCTCTTTTCCTGCTTTGGGATTGAATCTTTTTGCCTGATCTCGGTTTGCTGTTACAATTTTTATCATTCGGCTACAAAAATGGGGTTATCTTTTTATCGATTGGCGGATTTGGTGTTATATTTCAGGACGCAACCGCCAGGAGCGGCAATTCAAATATTTTGTAACTCGTTCGTATTTTAGGTGACGCGGTGAACGCAATAGTGAAGTACTACTGTAGGAAGGAACCGCAAGACGGATCGCTCACTGCGTTATTGTGCGGTGAAGGTGGACTCGTTCAATCTCTGGAGCAAATCTTTCTTTATGGATTTAAAAATCAGAGGATATTTGGCAGAAATTTCTACGTCTGGGACTATCTAAGTATGATTCAAGTTGTTCACCTAATTGTTTAAATTTAAGCAATCATCGGTCATTTATAAATAATGCCTTTAATGTATTTAGTACGAGTAAAAGAAAACTTCGAGATGACGTTGTTGGAGGAAATGGATGAATACTCTCAGCGGCTCAATCGGGACAAGCGATTAAACATGGAAAGGAATAAAAAATTTGGAATATTGAGATGTTACTGTCATTTACTTGATCAAATAAATACTTTTAGTCAGACTCTTGGTAAAGATGGAAAATTTCAACTCTTTGTATGCCTAGCTACAAGGTAAATACTTTACTGCAAAATTTACATTAAGCTAGAATTCCTATGCGTTGTGATTTTTTGCCATTCTCCTTATTCTTCCCATTCGAGAGTGGTAATTAAAATTTTCAAACAATTTTAATTTAAATTAAATTAAAGTGTTTTAAAAATTTTGTTATCACTTTTTATCACAATATTTTTTTGTAATGATAATGCCTTGATTATACATTTTTTTCCCTAAATTATTAATCTAAAATAATAAACTGATAAATATGCATTTTAGAGAGCAACTGCTGCATCCAATGTTGCGTCCAATGAGCGAATCTCGCTCTACGATAGACATGTATGAAGAGACTTCGTTTCTGCGAAATCACGCGCTACTCAGCTTCCTCGTACAAATTCTTGAACCACTCAGTGGCTTCCATATAGTACTTGAAAAAAGTTTAACTCACGGAATCTCAAGCTTATGTTGATGATCATCATTTGCTTAAGTTTAAGTAGTAAGTTTAATTAATTATAGATCCGGGAAATAAGCAAATACTCTTCTCGAAGCTGCTTCCTACTAACTGTCACACCTTCCAGTGGTCCTTGACAGACATATTATAACAGTGAGCAGTCTCGTGATATCTATAAGGTTATCATTCGTTTCTGCGGCACGGGTGATATCCAATACAAAGATCCCGTGCAATTTGTTCAAACTTTACCGAGGTACGGGATCATAGGGTCCGTACTTTCTTATTTTGCCAACGACAAAACCACTCTGATTTAACCTCGCTAATTCGCTTTTGAGAGAGTTTTTTTTGCTAATACAATCATCATTCGCTTGCAAATGCTAAATA
This sequence comes from Kradibia gibbosae, assembly GCA_018907135.1. Classification (NCBI taxonomy): domain Eukaryota; kingdom Metazoa; phylum Arthropoda; class Insecta; order Hymenoptera; family Agaonidae; genus Kradibia; species Kradibia gibbosae. Next base: position 863,593 of record JACCHX010000003.1, on the reverse strand, counting down.
CATTTGCTTACCTGCCATATTAAAAACGTACAGAATCTAGTTTTGGGGTCTAATACTCATGGGCTTCGTACCTGGGAATAGAATTTGATCCATTCCGATGTCGGTCATCGGGTAATCGGTCTCGGCTCTTTTTCGTTAAAAAGCGTCAGATACTAAATAGTCACGTTATCTTAGGAGCATATAAACTACAAATAGTAGAGGTGAAACCAAATCCACAACGCTTAAATTTTAGAACACTTTTCATGTCAGAGCGAAAAGTATAAAGATGTCTTATCGTCTCTATAGATTTGCATAAGAGATCTTTACATTTAACTTGTTACCAGAAACATATCTACTTCTTGACAGCCATAGGTTTATATCATGCGATCGGTTTACTGGTGACATTTTTGTCCGTTAATTATAATTTGCTTTAATAATTACATACTAAATAAACGATTTCATGAGCAAAACATGGACGTTAAATCTCACTGCAAAAGTGAGTATATCCGATATAGAATGTGTACAAAATTTCCAAACTTAGATTACTTATAGGCTACCTGAATATATACTCAAAAAGCGATCAAAGAATTGTATAAAAGTGAAGTGAAAATTAATTTTAAATCGATAGGGGATATTTGAAGTGAAATGTTCAATCAAAAACAAAAAAAAATAAACAAAAAAAGTAATAAACAAATTAGCTTCATCAAAATAATCTTGCCAATAATAATGGCTGGAATTCCATTATACGAAAAAGATTTAGTTTTATGCGACTGTCTACCAAAGATGCAAATTATTCTTTTGTTTTATAAAATTCAAGTACGATTACTAGTGTCTGTGTTAGTTTTTATTAGTGATTCAGTAAATGGCTATTGTTGTTAAATGAGTACGACACGGATCGTCGTACCAGGAAATATTTGAAACAGATGTACATATTAGGTAGATAAATCATTAATGACGTTGTAGATACATGATAATAGTGCGCCTTAGTCGTTGATTTAAAATTTTTTTAAAATGCTTTAAAGGAGTCGTTTTTCAATTTTGTTCTAATCCTTTATCGTTGGCTATGATTTAAGGAAAAATTTTTACGAAAAAAAAAATTTTGAGGCTTCTCTAAAAATGCTGTGAAACAAACCTGAAATTAATTGTATTTGTTATACACCGGTTAATAATGATAAAGTAAGTTACCTTTTAGTTATCAAAGAATAGACATTAAGTATAAAATAAGTAATTCATTTAATTAAATGGTGCATTTACAATTTTAATCTCGTGTGTACTGTCTGTATGTAACGTAGAGTCATTATTCGGTTTCATGCTTCAACCACGACATGAAAATGATTAGAATAATAAACAGAAACTGGTAAACTCTACTGAAAAGCACCAATTATGGTTTAGAAGGTAGTGAATTTAATTCATAAACAAATAAAGTCAAGGCCTTTCTTGGTGTCTCCCACGTTATTTTAACATATTAGCTCATTCAAAATTATCTAAATTAGTATAATATCATTTCTACGTTATATCATTTTGAATATACAAATCTTATAAAATCTGTCGATTTTATGCATTTAAATATTAGGTCAATGTTTGCTCACTACATCTAATTGCATGTAGTAACATTGAGTTAAATATATATATGACCGTTTCCGAAAATTTTCAATTTAAGCTACTAGGTTTTGATTAAATGAAAATTATGTGTGTCACGGAAAAATAATGGGGGACCAAAAAAAGCTCACGACTTCTTCATACGTCCATACATCAATTTTATAAACCTTCGGCTTTTACGATGATGCTTATATGCTTGTTTTTACGAATTCTGAAAGGAGTCAAAAGCAGCTCATAAGCTACATTACATACCTGATAATACATTTTATTCCAGTGTAATATGTCACTACGTTAAATGTTATAAAATTGAAAATGTGTGCGTGCGTTTTTTTATCTTGATATTTTATTAATATGGACCAAAAATCATCTAATTCAACAATTCAACGTGAAATTTATCAACTTTATTGCTTAAACTTTTTATATAGTACTAAATGTTTTTAGTACATGTTTTTCTCACATAGAAATAAAATTTCAATTTTAAAATTTAGATAAAATTTTTATTATTGACTATTATAAAACAAAATCACGACATTCTTAGTGCCAAAAGATTTTATATTATGTGTTGGATTGATTTTTTATTCATTCTATAAAATATGTGCTTTGTAAATGTGTATCGCAATTAATACACATTGATTTTTTAAATTAATAATGTCTGTTACGTTCAAAATAAAAAAGTTTTTTAATGTAAATGAATAGATTAAAAAATTTTAAAATGATAAAAGTGGACTTGTGTATTTTAATTATTATTAAGTTTGGAAACGTTTTGATAATCGTCTTATCGAGTTATAAGGGAGACAGCAATATTTTAATTAAAACAAATTTTTTTTAATTCTTATGTGTCATTAATACTAAATATATTTGAACTTGGACAAATATTAATGCAAGTTGGTATTTAAGAATACAAAGATAATAGTATACAACTTATCACTGTCAGTCCATCGCTTATCAAACGACCGTAAAGAATCAACAAATTACATAAACTGATTAATTATTGGCCCTGATATTTGTTAACATTGATGCTCTAAAGCTTAAAGCAACTTAAACTAAAATTCATACTTTTTAATTTTACACAAAGTTTTTGTTTTCAATCTAATTGAAAAGTATTTTTTATGTCCCTCTAAATTTTCAAACAGATTTAAATGCATATTTAAATTCTAATATCCCACTTTTAAATGTTATTGCTTTTATCGTTAAATAAAATAATGTACCTCGCTTGATCTCATACTTTATTGTATATGTTATTGACAGTAATTCGTTTACTAAAAATATATCATGAATATGCATCGTACATATTGGAATATGTTGTAAAATAATTTTAATCAAATATTTTCACAGTTGATGTACTACTGTAGCTTATGATAAAGTAACTTGAATAATATTTATATTTGATAATTTCGTATTATTTTACAATGCTAGTGTTTTAAAAATTATTTTTGTTTTAAACTTTACTGTTTCCAATATATTCATTATTTTATATCATATTTTTAATTAATCAATATCAAAATCGCCTATTATAATTTCAAATAATAATGAGTAAAGTGTAATTTTTCTTGTTCACATTAAAACATAATGAAAACTCAATGAAATGGCTTGTATAGACTTTTATATTTCTAATATTATGTTTATTATTCAATTTCTTTGCCTGGGATTATATTATATGAATTATCGTAGTAAATGAAAATCGATTTTATTAATTCATAGATTCATAGATAAATACGTATTTAAAATTGTTTAACAGGTAAGTAAAAATATTAATATTTATTAAAAAGCTAACGTCAATCAATACGCAATTTCTATATGTAAGCTTCTGTTTCTTGCATTAATCGCACAAAAATAAAATTTGCATTATTTCTTCAAAACACTTTCCAATATTGTTTTTAATCAACATTGTAGCTAAAGTTTGATGAAATATCTTTAATGCGCCAATTAAAAAAAAAAACTTAATGCACTCTTTTAAAATAAGAATAATGTTTTCAAATCTGTCTTATGAGCTTGCATTATAACACATTGTTGTATAAACCCTTGAATTTTCAAATTTTTTTTAACTCGTGATCATCTACAGCTTCTGACACCTAATCTCCACCACAATGGATATAGTATAACAATATTAGAAGCCAAATTTCGTTGCGCTTTGTTCTGTTCAGTCTGCTTCTACTCCTTAAAGGTTAGAGAATCTGTTAAAACGTCGCGAGGGTGCTCAACTGCACTTTTAAGAGATTCCTCTTCCTCGCGGTAAGTTACGAAGCAGTATTATACAAAACTGTATATCTGCTCCGTAATGATCTCGTTACCTTACGTAAGGAGATCCAAATTTTAGAGGAAAATGAGTGGACTAAGTGAAGATGCGTTTCAAGGTACTTTATTGACGATTTCAAGGGAACTCTTAGGTGGGATTTTCGGATGGACCTTTCGGGATGGAACTATTGGGTTGAATTGTCGGGTGGAAATCTAGGGTGGAACTGTCCGAGTCTTACAACATTTCCGATATTTAATGACTCGCCGTTCGTTAACATATTTTTCGTTTACGAAGAGTGGGAGGCCTATGCATAGGCGAAACTCCCGAGAGGGGGGTTACAATGAGAAAAACTACAAGTAATAACAGTCGCAATTCGTCGCGATCCTGGAAGGCGGAATGGTCTTGATCGTTACACAAAAATCACTTTATTGTTTCCTTTAAGAATGACTTCATTGTAGCGACACATCGACGAAAATCCTGAAGTGTGTTTTAGCGTAAATCATACGTTCGGAAAAGGATACTTTTTCCGAACGTAATTATCGCTTGTTCGAATAAACGGGGCGCGAAGCAGAAAATCCTTTTGGGTCGGTCGAACCAACACGGTCAATAAAAATCCGACCCTTTCATCGAGGAAAAGACCCTTTTCCTCGCGAGGTCATTGCGCATCTTTCGCGCGGTCGATCCCACGCGAACCGTATGCAATAAAAAAAAGGGTCCCTTTTCCGAACGTTATTATCGTTGCCTTGCCTCGGCGCGATCAAATAACTAAAACGGCAAATGGTCGAAGACATTGTTTGTATTCGATATAATAAGGAAACGGTTCATCGCGAAAACGTATTTTCTGGAAATCAACATCGTAGTCATATTTTTCCGAACGCGATAACTTTACTATAAAAAGATATTTTCCGAACATACTCACGCTTTTGTTACTTAAATTTAAACGCAAATAAAAACACTTTCAACGGTCAAATTGAACGCGGACATTCAAAACTAGCGTAGGCATCTTTTAAGGCAAAACATGCCTTTTTTACCTAACAGAATCACTTTTTTATTTTTGCTTCTATTCCTTGCTAAAGCATTTAAGAATATATTGACGTAGTTTCAAAAACCGATTAAAGGTATTTTTTACGATAATAATATGACGATTTAAAGTAGAACTCTGTCCTGTAACTTAATTTGCCTTTCTGTAAGCTGAACTTTATTATAATAAATATATTTTTCGATCATTTTTAAAGTATTGTTTATTCACCTAAATAAATATTGACCGTAACAGATTAATATCTAACAAAAAAAAGACTATTAAATTTTACAATACCGTAAATGATTACAAACTTTATTTCATAATTATATTACGTAACTTTTTTATCATATTGTTTATGGTTACTGTAAAAAATTTAATATTACAATTAAAGCTCAATGGTTTTCAAAATTTTATTTTTAATACGTACTATATGGAAAAGTTTTCGATATCGCCATTGCCTAATGCAATTAAAACCCGTTTTTAAAATATGCAGTAGATTTCACAAAATTCTTTTTTAACAAACGGTTTTTTAATAGATTATTTTAACTACAAGGCAACGATATTATGCATATTCACAATAATCGCTTTCTAAAATTGACAATGAGTATAATTGCTTTTGAATGAATAAAAAAACTCTGTTTTGTCACTATAATTCAATTTTCTACATAAGCAATATTTTTTTAAAGATAAGCTAAAGCAACCACACGCGGTTAGTTCAGGAAAGGTAATATTCATTATCAGTGTTTGCAATTTCAGGTATTTGCGTAATTCTCCATATAGAAATTTATAACTATGTCATCAGTTTTCTTTCGTTGTTGTATTTTACACTGCGATAAGAAAATACTTTCGTTTTGCAGTTTCATAGTTTTTTTTTTTAAATAGACTTCACTTGGTATCTTATTTTTAAAATAAAATGTTATGCCTATTAATTTTATATTTATTTCTACTATAGGGTTCAAACGTTGATAATCATATTTATTTCTGAGGCTTACCATGTTTGTAACGTTATTATTAATAATTAAGAGTATATAATAATTTAATAGTCTCTGTTTCGTTTTGTACTGAGATATTGCAATTACATTGAATCAGTTTTCAAATTTTATAGCCTAGATGAAAAATTATAATGTTAATATTGTAACTTATATACGATTAAGAGGTCACTTGCCTAAAAAATGACCAAGATGCACATTTTATTATAAAGAAAAATTCATGTGTAAAGAAGCGCTGACAATGTCTTTAAAATTTTTAATTTTATAGACAAGCAATAATCAATAACAGTTTTCTTCGGGTATAAATTATTACAAAAGAAACTCACCTTTTATTACACTTTCTTTAAAATTTCTTTTTTACTCAGCCCGTATTGCAGCCGTCATACCAGAAACAATGGCTAATAAGTGCCACCTGATCTTCGCCTCAAAGCAATCAACCCTCGAAATTGAATGCATCATCTTGTGCATAACAGCTAAATTGCTGTGATGTTCTGACTAAATGACGGACTGTTTTCTTAATCGTTAAATCATTCATCGTCAGTAACGATTATTAGCTACGCCATCCAAACAAATTTTTTCGAAGCCAACAGTGCCAAATTTGTTCTCGCCTCGTTTCGTCCCTGAAATACGATTGAAAACTATATCCACTTGTGTGTCGAGATTGATGAAGAGGAGACAATTATATTCAAATTCTGTTTTAAATGTCTTAAATGTCTGTCTCGAATGAATTACATTCAAATATCTAAATTTGAGATGAGTAAGAAACAAGGAATAAAATTACATGCAAGGGCACGCGTTTAAATTGTAACATTAACGCTACTTTGTCCAGTGCTCGACTCAATTATTTACAGTTTGAAAAATCTTTTTAAATTTCAAGACACTTATTGCCTGGCCACCCACTAAGCTCTTTATTGACGATGAGTAACCGGAACTTCCTCTTTATCCAACAGCACAGATTTAATTTGTTCCCGACATCTAATTTATTATACTACTGAAAGTTTTTTACAGCTAAAACGTTACTCTCAAAATTTTTCCCCAATATCGAAAAATTTATTATAAGCAATAAGACAACTTCTGTATTTCTGCAAATAACAGTTGAATAAAGTTTATAAATTTATAGAACAGATACAATTACTGCATCGAGGCCATATCTTTTTTCACCCATTAATAATTATTAGCTGCCTTGGTCAGCTGCAATAGTCGATAAATGAATGAATGAGCGGTTTCAAATATAGGACCGTAACCCTGTGATTTCTGAATTTCTCAATTTCTCATGTTTACAAGTCGAGAGTATTCTAGAACGGACGCTGCTGATCCAGAATTTTTTTTCTCTCTCTTTTCTGCAGTCATGCCTCAACCATTCCTCCCACTCATCTGATGCCTTACTCGGCTCAAGAGTCGGCTGAGGTATTCCTTGGGGTGGGGGTAAAGATGGTAGCGAAGGTCCAAAAAATATGGACGATTGAAACGACGAAGATATTTATTCCACTAAGACTAGGTTTAATGAAAATGCTTTTGCCTACTTGTGGGCCAGCCGGGTAGCTTCTCGCGAGAAATCCGAGATTCGATAAATTTGCTGAACGTAATCCCTGGCATCGAAACATAGTTGCTTACGAGAGTAAAGATAATATACATTTACGGAGAAGATAGGAATGAAGTAAGCTAGCATCTAAACTGCACACAAGAAAGGGAGCTTAACTCTGCTAGCCATATTACTAGGACTTGTCTACTCTAAGGTAGAGCAGTTACGCGAGCAGATAGTCGATAGGACACAGGCAGTGTTGCCCGTCAACGAGCAGCTCATCTGGACGCCATGGGCACTAAAGGTGCATCAATAGTAATATCATGGAAAAACTCCGACGTGCACCCGGACATTCAAGGTGATCTTCATTCATGGTGATCTCATGACGAAAGGTAATGAATCAAAGCAAAATAAAGCCCTGTAGATGGAGCTTTTCAGACCAGAGATGAGCTAGTAAAGAAGGCCTTGATTCACTCCCTCGCTGCATAACTATTAAAGCAAGCAGGCCTTGTCTGCGCAAACTATCCTCCATCTTCGATCTACTTTATGAAGCCGAATATGCCACTTATTAAGCTAGTCCTAGGAGAGGAAAACAAGATTTTCCATCAGGAGGCAGAGCTTTACACGCAACTCAAGTATACAAAAAATAAGATGCCTCTTACATGCTACTAAGAGATCAACTCCCTTACAAGTTTCACATTAAACAGCTTCACTCTGTGCAAAATTTGCGCACTGTGGACTATCGTATCGCGCAAGAAGCTCAACCACCGACAAGGAAAAAGCATCGTTTGATCACTAAGGATAGCAACTCCCTGTGCGACAAGCAGCGGGGATACTTCTAGTGCTGGAAACTGCAGCATCGATCCCTGAAACCTTCGCAATCGCTGATATCTACGAAGCGATATACGGAGGGCACGATCGGGGAAAGAGTGAAACTTGAGAAAACAGGTTGATTGGGAGCCCCCTGAGCCGGCTGAGAAAACGATACAAACAGAGAACCCTACCAAGGAAAACCTTTTAAAGAAAGGTGTAAAAATTATAAAGAGACGTCTAGAGGAAAAATAGGAACTTAAAGGGAACAACATGGATGCGGTCCCGGGCCAGGAGGAGAGAAGAGCAAATTTGGAACAACTCGTACAATGGAAACCAACAATCCTAGGCAAGTTGAGGGAATTCACAATTTGTGAGTACAGTGAGTATTTTTTAACTCTGTGCGAGATTGTCAGTAGGTTGAATTTCGTCATCTTTTGACTGGATACAGTCCTCCTCGGATTGCGAGAACGCATGAGTTTTTAGAGTTCTGAATACCATGAAAACAACAGTAAATTTTTATAATTGTGCCAGAAATATTTTCTCTTCAATTACCTACTACCAATTATTTACTTTAACTTATTTATTTTGAGAATACTTTCAGATCTTACAAGCATTATAACTGGTAAGAAAATAACAAGTTTGGTTAATTTTAACTACTGCAATTCTAAATATCATTAGCCAATATTTGGTTGAAGCAAAAGTTTTAATTATTAATTTGAGCTCTGCCTTTTTGTTCACCAATCGATAATACATAGAGGTGATAATTGCTACAAGAAAAGAAAAGAAAGTATGTTGTAGATAGTTAATCGCCTTCTATAAGTTCAAATGCATTTTTTAATATTGCTTTAATAGGTCAACAAAAGTAAACAAAGTATGACATAGTCATTTAATAATTTATCAGCAACATCGAAACTCGAAAGAAATATTGATCAAATCTTAGTAAAACTAGAATACATGCGTATTTTGCAAATGAAATATAAAAAATAATGTAAATACTGGGGGTATCGCGTTTAAATCTCAAACGATGATGTCATTTTCACGAAAAGGAGCGTAATACGATAAGACATTCTTGTGCGTAGGTATGATTAAAAAAGGAACTACTTGTACCATAGTTTTTAGTATTATGAAATTAATAACAAAGGCATATGTAAGCTTTGTGGTAAATTTTGTGTTTCATTTAATATTGTTTAAGATCTTGATAGTTTCATTCAAGATGATTGTTATATTTCTGAGATACATTGTTTCTCAGAAACGGTAATTTTGTATCCATTGGATTGAAAAATAACCACAATCGCACCAAATTACATGCCATTTAAGAAAGAATTTTAGTCTACAGGGAATAATAAAAAATCACGGTTTCTTTTCTATAAAATATCAATGCTTCATTTTTGTTAATCAACTTTGGAGTTTGTCGTAATGTCTTACTCGGTATACTTATTTAATGGAATTTATAAAATAAAATTTTAGAACACTATTAGAAATATGCTTATAGACTACTGAAATATTTATGTTTGAAAAATCAATAACCTTATTTGTTTGAAGAAAGTGCATTGTCCTTAAAATTAGTAATTCCGAGCTCTCGCAGACTTTTGTAAATATAGTGAATCAATCTGTTGCAGTTTGGCTGCTTAAAAATATATGATATTCGTTTACATTAAACGTTTCAATGTGGGTAATTAAAAAAAATTAACTAAATATTATCTTAACGTAACACTTGTGGTACGTAAGCATAAGTATTTCTATATATTTATGATTACATGGTTTTATTTTTTTCCATTTCTAATGATTATAAATCACTTTATTTAGGTTTCTTTTCCTTTTTACTTTACCGAAAGTAATAATTGTCATCTGAGTTCAGGAAACACTGTAATTGGATTGCATAATAAGGAAATACAGACAGGGTTTGAGACAAAACAGAAAAAAACAGAATTTTGATAAATATTAATTTAATGTTCAATAAAAAATATGTAATATATAGAAATTACCAAAAATCATTTCTCAAACATTATTTTTCGGATATTCGAAAAAGAGTAAATAATTATTGATACATTTACAAAAATTCACAAAATTACAAAGTAGCATAAATTAAAAAACGTTTACCTCGTCGAAAGAAGAATCGACGTTGTATACAATCTCTGCTGTTGTCGTTACACGCATTAACAATCTGAAAGTGCTTCGACCTACGCTTTATTATTTTCTTGTAATCTCTTCCTAACTACTCTTTGCGTAATTTATCTACACTAAAGAGTCGTTGTGTAAAAAGTACTATTTGTATTTAATAGGACTTTGTTACCGCAGAATGACAGGGTAGCAGTTTTACAGGCGTTGGAGAATTTGTTAACAAACAGAAACAAAAAATATAAGATACAAGATTTTCAAGTTCTCATTATTTGCGTTTAAAATTCAATTATTTATTGACATCAACGCTAATGGTAATTGAGTCTGGCGTTTATTATTGTGTAACAGAAAAAAACTCAACTGCATAAAAGTGAACGATCAAGCTTACAATTTTTTCTTCTCTAAATCTACTCCGTCGTACAAAAACAAGAATAATGACGAAGATTTCGTTGGCGCATTAATTTTTTTCCGTTCCTTTTTCTATAGTATTGTACTACGATTTGGCTATTACAGTGTGCATGGAAAGTAATGAGGTTTTTTCTCTGACACTGGGCACTTTCAGATGCAACGGAGAGACCTGAACAATATTAATAATAAACGCTCGTTGAGGATCCGCGAGACATTTTACATAAATTGGATCGAAATGTCTGACAAACGCTTAGCGAATTGCACCAAGGAACACGATCATATTGAAGATTTGTTAATAAGGAAAAAGAAGAAAACAAGATATTAGTGAAATCAAAATACATTATGTTACGTATAAAGCTTATTACAATGCAATATTAGGATCCTCGACAATGCGAATCCTCGCTTCGAAGTCTGCTGTGTTTTATATCTTTGGAATAAAAATTGAAGAAATTGCACGAGGAATTAGCCACACTTTCCATCTACTCTCGTCGTCTCTCCGTTTATTTTTTTAACTTAGCTCCATACAGCATCCCATACTTTTGCACCCGTTTCTCTTTAAGTACTAACCAGTTCTCTAAGCAGTGCGTTTTTCATATTTCCTCGATCTCGCTTATGTATGGGAGTTGTGCAAGTCATATTTTAATCAGCGTTTTTCTCAAGAATATCGATAATTATACTATATTCAATATGATTCGTAACATCGTGCAATGATTAAAATTGATATCTTGCACCTCCTTGATTTAACATCCTTAAAAACAAATATACAGCGTCGACTTTTTCTTATTTTCTTTAGGCTTTGCTATCTACAACTTATGAATCGTTATGCTTAACTTACTTAAGAACTTACACGTTCTACAATTTTTATGTACAGCACTAAATAAAAAAAACACTCAATCTCTTATATGCTTTTTACTTAGATTCATCTATTGATTTCGCTATGTATATATATATTAAAAAAGAAAACACAATTTTTTAAATTATATCTGAAAATGTGTGGAATTTCGAATTTAATTTGAAACGAGAAAAAAATTGACTTTCTTTCCTAATTAAAAAATGTTGAAAAATAGTGTATAAAACAAAATCAATACGGTTAAAAAAACTCATCATCATGTATTCGAAACAATTTGAGAGTCAAGTAGAAAAATTTTTTAATGCATGCATGCATAAAGAATTCTATGAACATTGTAAAAAAAAACTGTTAACTAAATGATAAATGAATTTATTAAAAAAAATTCATAAAAAAAGCAAACGCATTATTTAAGTATTAAAAACATGTACAGGTTTGCTCACTTACATTTCTACGACTGACCTTTCATTTTTATTTTTAAATTAAATTATCATTTTCTCGTAACATTGTAAATCATTTTTCGACATACATACACGATCTACACATTTTTTTCGCAACTGAATTTTCCACATTCGCTCTTAAACGCCGTAGGAACCGAGTAGAATGAGCGTCAATGCTCTACGCATCATTCAAAATTGTTTTCTCTCTATAATCTTTTTTTAGTCTTTTCTTGTTGAGAACATTCACACATGCACGTTATAAACGTTATTATAAAAAAAAATCGTTCACGCTTACAAAGAAGAAAAGTATTTCTTGCCTGATTTTTCGCGCCGCAATATTCTCTAACATTCGCTTATCTATTCGTAGTAACGCACATAATATTAATAATTAATAAAAATAAAATTACTTAAAGTAAAGATAATAGCAATAACGTAATATGTACAAACGCTAAATGACTCGATCTGACTATTTGCATTTTTCGTTTCTTTCATGCGCAATCTCGTGTTTGTTTTTTCTCTCTTTCTGTCTCACTTTCCGAAGAATAGCGGTTACATCGACGTCGTTAACAGCTTTTTTTCATTTATTTATTTGTTTTTTTTTTATTATTTACGACAGTTAAAAAAGAATTAAGTGTACCCTTAAGTGTTACAATGTGTAAAGCGTATTGCATTGCCTTCCCCCAGCACGCCTCCTAACATCTTTTTCGCTTGCACATTACAGCCGCTGCTCGTTCCTTAAGATTTCAGGTTGCTTTATTTCATCCCGCGAATTTTCGATGATTGCGTCGAGGCAAGCTTTTCCTTAATTTTTTTCCATTATATCATTGTCATGTCCATCCTTTTTTGTAATACTCATCGTAGTAGTGTTCTATCAAATGAACTAAGAAATAATCAATAGAAAATCGTGAAAAACTTCCGAGGAAACGCTCGCGCCTATTTGCAAATACTAAAAAAAAAAAATACATCTGTATTTCTGTATCGTTGGACTCGTAGTTTGCAAAACGAATTCGTTTCCATCGTTAAATACGTTAAAAATTAAGCCTTCCATTTCTTTATGTTATATTTTTACAATCACTGGTTACTCGGCGAATAAAAATCGTAGTACTAGCTTCGACAGCTGCTGTTACTGTACTCATCAATGCCACTTACGGATAATAGAGCGTTAAAATATTCCGCACCGACATCAATAATAACAGAACGGACCTCCATCGAATAAAAGAATATCCGTAATTTCCGATTGATATTTTCCTGTCTCGCCTTCCCTTTGATATGCACATAAATGCATATGAGCAAATATACGTATAAAAAACTACACTCGTGGACGTAGCGGAGGTATGAAAGGAATTTAAAAAGGAAAAAAAAAACAACAACGGTAATAAATAAAAAGGAGGTATAAAATCGCGATAAATTGAAAAGGCAATTTATAAGGCTAGAAAATACAGACAAACGACGATTAAAACCAATGGGTCGAACGACCTGGGCCGCGCAGGGGCCCAAGCAGTGGCGACCGGCTTAAAAGCACATTCGGGAAACAGATCCGAAATAGGCGATTGTAAAAATGCCACATAAGCAGCGCAGGAAGGTGCTCCTACACTCCTGGCCAACTCTCACCGCCGCTCATCCCCACAGGACTCCCCACTCGGGTCCTCGACGCCCCTCTCTCATATCCGGCATTCCTCGTCCCTTAGAAGGAGAGTCAAAAATAAAGCAAAAAAAAAAAGGAAAGCAGGAGTCGCTTCCTCGACGATCAGCGAATCCCGCGCTCGCACGCTCGCGCTCATCGGTTCCGGTACATCAGGAGGCGTATTCTTCATGTCCCCGCCGTTTTCTCGTCCTCTTCTCCGTCGGCTCCGAGCTCCTCCTTCACTGGCTCGCGCCCCCTCGCCCCTTCCGTCGTCCTCCTCGCTTCCTCCTCGTCCTCTTCTTCGCCGCCGCCGCTGCCGCCGCCGTCGTCGCCAGCCGGTCGCTCCTCTCGTCGCACTTGGGCCACGGGACGGTCAATGCCGTCGCCGTTCTTCCTCAAAAATGGACGTCTCTCACGTCCGTTGGTGTGCCCGCCTTCTCGTGCTCCATTATCTTGTCCTGAGACGTCGTGTCTTGGTCCCCCAGCTGTCTCTGCTGGGGCCCCATCGGCAGCATGCCGTCACCCTGGTAATCGGCCTGGTTGACTCCAGGGCCGCCGGCGCCGCTCCCGTTGCGCACCATCTCCTCGATTTGCTCGAGGCAGCTCTGGAGGTAGTCCTGAAAGCATAGGAGGCAGGGCCATTAGATTGCCGGTCCTTGTGACCCGTTTAGCCGGTGGGCCGAGGAGGCTCGAAGAGGAGTGTGAAATGGGGGTCCGGGGGTGGGGTGGATTTCGTCGCAAGTTCGAACGATCGGTAATGACTAATGCCGTTCAAGGATCAGTGTGGAGGAGCGTGGCGAGATGTCGCCTCGCGGCGCGGCTCGCAGCGTTTAAAGTTCTCGGGCTCGGCAACGTGAACAACGATCGCGAGGCGGCCTGATTCGCCGAGGCGTGTGCAAAGTATAATATAATTTCCGAGCTCTCGAGCCAGAGACACTTAACGAGTATCGTGGTGCGCGACGTTTTTTGGCCAAAGCATATGCTCGGCACCTGCCACACGCAGTTACCACCACCAACACCACCACCACCCCCTGCCCCTCCGTTGCCACCGAGCACTCGCTCATCCTCCGCCGCCCGGCGACTCCGCGTCCACATGCATAGCGCCGTTCTGCATAGGCTCGTAGGCGCGCGCACACGCGGTTTTTGCGCGCGTTGCGTAGACTAAAGTCGTACTAAGATAAGTGCATAATACGACTGCTTTCTGCTCGGGCTATCGGCGCATAACTCGTTTGACATGATTCCTTGGCTCTCTCTCTTTTTCCCTTTTACTCCTGAGAGCATCCTAACCGACTCCGGAGCACTTGATCATTAACTCAATCGCGAATTCGCACGGCTTGATGCATAAGGGTCCCTCCTCGGATTCGATGATAGCGCGCCTCCTCGACGTCGTAACGCGACTGTTGAAATAAGCGTAGATTAACATCGTCGCCGACGGAGATTCGAGAAACGAGGGGAAATCAAAATTCAAAAAGCATAATTCAATTTAATGCATGCGCGCTGCGGAGAACCGCGATTTCATTAGGGCCGATAAAAGCCACAGGCCTCGGTTTTTCGTCAATTGTAAAATTGAGCCCGACCAGCCGAGAGCCTCGAGAAAAACGACTGCTCAATAAAATCTCAGCGGTGGCACTCTGAGAAGTTTTTAAAGCTACCGCGCGCTTTATTAATGATATTATTTAAGTCAAATTACAAGCGGTTAATCAACGCCGGAATCGATGTCTCGCGAAAAGCAACGAGTTTTGTTGAAATTTCACCTTCAGCTGCCGCCTTTCTTTCGGACAAGATGAAAAATGTTTTGAAAAATTCATACGCACGCGTAATACAAGAGTACACAACGAGATCGTTTATAACGTTTGCGTGTCGCGCGCGTGTACATAAACGTAGACGCGCCCACGGACGAAAGTTTGTTGGTCGGTGCCTGGTGGTGCATGTGTACGTGTAAGTGCGTGCGTGCGTGCGCGCGCGCGCACGCGTTACGCGATGCGCGTACGGCTGGCTGCTCGTCCGTGCATACGTACACAAACGAAAGCGAGAGGTGAAAAATGGCTACGATATCACGATAAGCTCCTCTAAAATGGTCAGACCGAGTTATGCGGCTTTTCCACAACTACCAGCTATATCAATTACCCGGGAGATCATTAATCGCTTAGGGATCAGACCGACGTCTCGGGATAACCGACCGTTCGCGTTCGGCTTAAGCGAGGTAATATTTCAGGGACATTTTCAGCCTCTGGCCCGTCCCCGAACCAATGGCATGCCTCCATTTGATATAAAGGCCAATTGCCGGCTCGTTTTCGCGCATTTATCAGAGGGCCGAGGCTACGGAGGATGATCTCGCCGGTAAGGAGGGAGCCCCAGGGTGTGGGGAGAGGCACTCCCGGTCGGGTCCCCGGCTCGGCCGAGCCCACGTGGGCTCCCCGAGATAGGTTAGGTTAGCGCGGGGACGGGGAGTCCCCGGCCGGAGCGCGCAGGGACTCGGGCTCGTCCGTCCTCTCGAGGAGGTCTAGCCTGGAGGAGGTCTAGCGGTCCGGGTGGGGGGGTGGCGGGATTGGCAGCGGGCCGGAGGGGTCGGGGTGACTCCGAGGGGCCGGTGACGTACCTGCTCGATGGCGGTGATGCGGGTGAGCTTGTTGAGGAGCCACGCGAGGCTGTAGCCGCTCTTGCCGGTCCAGTCGAGGCCGTGGAGGGCCGCAGCCACCGAAGCCGCGGCGATCATGCTCGGCGTGTACATGGAGAACTTGTACTCTGAAACAGGCGAAAAAGGACTTCGATGAGAACCCTTGGGCGGGGTGGGGGGGGGGCAGTTTTTGCTCGGGCGCTCTCCTATTGCACGGATTCGCGCCACGGCTGATAAAAGGGCCGCGGCTCGCCGTGAGAACGACGTGTCCCCCTTTGAGAGTACGTCGGGCGCTGCTGGCTTTTATGGGTTTTTGTGCCGAGCGAGCGGCTCTCGGGCGCCGTGTCGATGGATTTCCAACGCTTATCGATACGTACGTACGACACGACGTGCCGCTGAAAATCGTTAATGCGATTAAAGCCGTGCTTAATCGAGGGCTTTTGGCGACGGCGCGCTTTCATTATCGTCGGGCTCGCCGCAATCGCCCCTTCTCGCGCGTACCCGCCCACCTACTCGTCGGCCAACCCCTCGCCGATTTCCCCCACGACGACCCAGCTGGGAAGACCCTCCGCGCGCCCCCGACGATGGCCAAAATCGAGTGTCGGATGGCGGGGGGAGTTGGTTATCGCGTCCGAGCGGCCGGTTTGCGCGTGCACGTTAATCAATGGTAACGAATTCCGCTTACTAAGTCAGGCAAACATTCGCTGCCGACGTGACGTCACGTAGATCGCGCCTCTCTAATAATACGTCGTTGGCCGCGAAGTTAAAGAGACACCGAAATGCCTATTCTTGCCGAGTCTTTGCCTCGAGTTTGCCTCGCTCTCAGACCCGCCGCTTTAAAAAACACATTGAGCAAACATCCCGGGAGTGTCTAATTACTGTACAAAGCTGTAATTAAAAGCCGAAGTAATGCGTGTACGGACGCGTAAATAACAGCCAGGTGCAATGACGTGCGCGATTCCATGCGGCCGTGGCAGACGAGATAACGGAGCGACTTTCGACAAAAGATTTAAAGGCCCGCGACGGCGACGCGTCTTATCATTCCGAACTGCGCCGGTAG
Organism: Kradibia gibbosae; assembly: GCA_018907135.1. NCBI lineage: Eukaryota > Metazoa > Arthropoda > Insecta > Hymenoptera > Agaonidae > Kradibia > Kradibia gibbosae. The sequence goes on along the minus strand of JACCHX010000003.1, from coordinate 846,320 downwards.
CAGTCGCGTACTCGTGTCGCGCTTCAACATCTACCTACGTATCGCATTCCATACTTGCTACTTATCTCCTCCTCCCGCTTCGCGTTCCCTCTCCCTCCCTCCCTCCCGCCGTCCCCCTATACATATATATGTGTGTGTGTGTGTGTGTGTGCGTATGTATCATTTTCGCTCTCTCTCTCTCTCTCTCTCTCTCTCTCTTTTCTCATTTCTTTTTTCAATTCAAATTTCACGTAGAATGAAAACGGAACGAATGGGAACCCGCCGCCTCGTGGTGCTGCTATTAGTCGGATTACGAGCGGAAAGTTGAGATCGTCCCGTAATTCGGTATTTGACGAATATAGGTCAAGATTGTCCATTTGTTGATGGAGGACTGCAATTTCAAAAAAATTTGCATTGCCAAGCAAAAGCGATTGTACGAGGAAAAGTCTTTCTTACGTTACTACTACGAGTATTTATTTTCATTAGCTTATCGCGTGCTTCCGATTCATAGATTAGGCATCGACCGGCTCGCTTTACGCACATAACGACGTCGCCGTATGTTAAACGGTCGATTAAAGCAACGCGAGCAGTTTGTTGACAAAAAATTAAAAAAAGGCGTAACGTTAATTGAAAAGTTTGCAAAGTATTGCCGAGAAAGTGAACTCGTGATTAAAACTACGCATCTGTGGGGCATTCGCCGGCCACTAGAAGGCCAGGGAGTAAATACACTTAAGTACGTGCTGAGCTACTGAAAGCCTCGCGCGGCGTAACATTTCCGTTGATTTTATTATAATGTATAAGATAAAAATGACCGTTAGCTCGAGGCGAAAATTTTCTAGCTCATTAATTAAAAATGCACATTAGTTTAATAAATTTTTGAACGTGTTTCCAGAAGCAATGCTAACCGACGATTTAATTAAAGCGAAATGCAAAGGTAGCCGGATTCTTCGTAACTCTGTTACGGAGGCCCTTATTTCTGACAGGGGACTCTTAGAAATTTTTGGCCCGAGTCCTAACTTTTTCTCGCATCTTCGTCCAGTATCCGCCAAGACTTCCTTAATTAATATATTTTGCCGATTCACAGTGAAAATCCGACGAGCCAGGATGAGCGAGAGGGCCCACAAGTCTCGGGAAAAAGTTTGGAGAGCAAATGACAATGTGAAGGAAATCGATTTCGCAAACACATGTAGCGAGGCGCGCCGTCGAAATTCCTTGTCGCATCTTAGATTCTCGAATAAGAAGTAAAGGCAGAAGGCGGATAAAAAGAATGGCAAAAATACAGTAGATGTATAATAAGCGATCGCGGCGATCGAAATATCTGGTCCTCGAACGGAGCACTGCTGAGCTTTTTGCCATTTGACTTTTACGAGGCGGCGTTTGGCCGCTGGATAACGAACGTAGGCATTTAGGCATTTAAACAAACGCACTGGGGAGAAACGATACAATACAAGCGTGTGTGTATGGAGAGAGAGAGAGAGACGCACGTCCTTACACACAATACATACACACAAATATATATATATATATATATGCGTGTCCGACAATGAATAAGAACAGAAGAGGGATGAACAGCGAAAGCCAAAAACGAAAAAAAGGCGCAACTAAGAATGAAAAGGAGAAGGACGAAGAAAGCTCGAGGAGCCAGGGAGAAAGATAGAAGCCACTGGAATGTTCACACTTTCATCTGCATCGCGTACAGTGCGAATGACTCTCGACGTGATTATTAATAAATGATTGATGAACGTGAATTAATTAAGACGGAGGTTAATCGAATGCCGGGAGGAAAGAAGACGAAGCGAACTTGTGAGCTGATAAAGGTGCACGTTTCGTTATAACTTTCACGTCGTGCTCGTTATCGGGCGGCATTTTTAACACTGCAATTAAAATTCGGTATCTGACTGAAAAATTGTAAATGCGCAATAATCGATTTCAATCGCTGGCTCGGAACGAGGCCCACAGACGGGGCTGCGCTCGACAAATGAAGGACCCGTAAAATTATACATACACATGCCCATTGTCATCGGCAACAAAAATTTGACCGCGTCATTAAACAAGTAAATGAATGAGGGAACCGGAGAACGGAGATATAATTGAAGGCGGAGGCGACGGTTCTCCTTCAAAGTTCCGAAGCGAAAGATGAAAGGGAAAGATAGAAAAGAAGACCATTATACGTCGGGCGAAGGCGGGGCGAGGGAGGCGAAAGAAGCGATCGCGAGAGGGTTGGCGGCGAGGAGGCGGTCAGGTGGCCGCCGAGGTGGCGGAGGGGTTTTTTTTAGTCCTGCAGAGGCAGAGTTAGGTGCGGGCCCCGCGCGAGATTTCCCAATGATGCTCCACGGCGGTTTGCGATCTGGGCGGATCGATCGGCCGGAGGAATAGCCGCCACGCACGGCAGCACGCAGGGGGACAGAGAGAGAAAGAGAGGAGAGCTTAATACGTATTATTCAGCGGGCGCTCGTTAGGCAAGAGCCAAGTGCACCGGGGCACCGCACGCAACCCGACGCACCCTTTGCCCGGTGATGGGTCCGGGGCTCGGACCCTTTAAAGCACGATATTACGGAAGGCGGCCCGAGCGGCTGCCGAGTCCACCTGACGGCTGCGCCTCGATCCGAGTCGGGACTCACCTCGAGCGCTGAGGGCGATGAAGGTCTGTGCGTGCCTGAGGACCATCCCCGAGTCCCAGGAGCGCGGGTCGATGGGCAGGCGGGCCAGGATGTAGAGAAGAAAGTCGCCGGGCGTCACCGCCGACAGGTCCCACTTGAGTTTCGACACCACCAGCTGCTCCCACCTCTGAAACAAGTTGCCAAAAACAAGGCTCCCGTTAGATTAGGGTTAAAATTCCTTGGCGCTGAAGCAACAGCGCCGATGTCGATTCGAATTATAATCCCGGGTACGTCTCGCTGCGCCTCGTTCCTCCAGGACACGACTTACCCCGAGGAAATTGGGCCCCCCCCGCCCTATCGAGGAAGTCGAGTCTTTCGGAGAAAGATGCACGTACACACGTAAACGTGGTGCAAAGAGAAAGAGGCTTAGTGTACTACGCACTTGAGGACTCGAGCACTGCCGAACTTTCTAAGGAGCACTCGAATTAGAGGGTTCACATTTATCGAGGACCACATTTTCGTGGTAATAAATTTTGCGAGAGAGGCCTAGGAACGTCTCGTGCGTCCCCCGGCTTATTTGCCCAGATCGTCAATGCCACGTCCGGAGTTTGCTTTTCGGTAAATTCCCTCGGGCTCCTCTTGTGAGAGAGTTGCGCGCTACGCGTAGACCACGAACGAGATGATAGGGCACAAGTGTCCGGGGGGGCGGAGAGGGTCAACCATGTTTTCCTAAAAAACACCGTAAGGATTGAGAGCCGTGTCCAAGGGCACGTTTTCGAAATGTAACGCCCACTTGGCAAGCTTCCATTTCTCTGGGTCGCTCGCAAGGAGGAGAGCGACCGCTTCTCTTAACCGTTTCTAACTTCCACCGTACACGTATATGTATACATGTTTATATAATTTACATATATATCATACATACATATAATATGTGTCTATATATTTGTACATACGCACGTATAATAAACCTGTTTCATCGTTTGACCCCTGGGAAAGTATTCGTCGTAAACATTGGCTCTTCCACCCGTTGGGGGAAAAACAATGAAGTAGACTTTGATGTTGTAATGAACTTGACGTATTCTTCTGCTTATGGTATACTCAAAATTCACAGTTGATCCCTGCGCAGTACCGCAACCGAAAGCTTCGCACGGATATTTACCAGAAAATTTTATCTTATGAATAAATCATCGATTTCAAAAATATTCCACATACTACCCACTCCATCCCCTCTCGCCAAATCACCGGTACATACGAGAGCTATAAATATCTCGTAAATAGGTTGAACGTTTAAATGTTCGATTAAAATGACCTTCCCTGTGTACCGAAATATACCGACAATTTATCGACAAATGTTTATATTGTTAATCGATCGTGTTTGTAAGATGATCAGCGCCCAGTCCCTCGATTGTCATTTCCTACTCATCTCCCGCATTTTATTTATTTTACTTTTATCTCGTTCGCAAGTACAAGTGTAATCGGCTGTAATATTCGGTAATACTTCGAAGATTCCGTAACGATTCGAATAAATTTCAGAGGGCTTAAAATTTAATGTAGACGCGTTGGGAGATCTCCCACTTGGAATTCTTAAACGAGATTGAATTGCGACGACATGCAGCTTTAACATTAATGAGCGCTTGAAGGATATCGCGTAACGGTTTTGGTACGCTCTTAAAGCTACCAGTAAAAGAACGCGAGATAGAGAGAGAGAGAGAGAGAGCTCCAGGTAATATTCGCATAAATGGATGAGTTTTAACAGGGAACGCAAAGAAAGTTATACAGCCACTCTGGGAACGTTTCGATCGTATCGCCTAGATTCGCATTCGAATGGGGGAAAAAAAATGGTGAGTGGAGGGCGAGGTAACGATATCGATTGTTTTCGACGACTAGAGTTCAAGCTAGCAATCTCTCCCTCCCTTCCTCTCTCTCTCTCTCTCTCTCTCTCTCTCTCTCTCTCTCTCTCTCTCTCTCTCTACCTACATATATATATATGGCCCAAAGAAAAGCCTTCCCCCGTAGCTTACTACGTAGCCCCTTCTCATCTCATCGCCGTCGTCGTCGCCCCGGTCCTTTGTACCTCCCGTTCTTAAAAGGCGCCAGTGGTCTTCTCGGAACGTAGCTCGGGGAGGGCGAATCCGAGGTATTGCATTCCCGGGGCGCGTCGTGCATTGTAAAAAACTACGTGGCGCGGGTCTGCGGGCGCATTTGCAAAACTGGTTCGCCACCCCAATGCGGAGCAAGAGAGGCGCGTTAACGAAGCGGATGAAATGTACGTGAATTGAAAGCGCGCCTCGGCTGTAGCTCTCCTCGAGAGCGGCGGCCTCCTTCCCTATCCGCGTCTGCCTGCCTGCGTGCGTGCGTGCGTGCGTGCGTGTGTGTCGCTGCTGCGCGACCGTGTACGAGGCTTTGAAGGGAAAGGCCCACGGCTGTAACCTGCGACAATTCCAACGGACCCCGGAACGCTCCACTACCTTTATATTCCCTCCCTCCTGCTTTCTTTATTGACTTTTGCCAACTGCTGGTCCGCCTCGTGCGATTTTTCTCTTCCTTCGCCTGCTGCTTCCTCCTCTCCGGCCATGATCGACGAGAGCCGCGAACGCGAATAATATTATCATTAAGTAAGGAGGATCGAAGCGCCTCCGCCCACGAGTATTCCGAAAAATTCTCCTCCCTTCATCGGTCATCGACGCGAGGGCACGAGGACCATCGACGGCATTCGATGTTCGGCTGTCCCCCTCCAACTCTGCCTTTAAGCACCTAGGGCGTGTACGTGTTCAGGGCGAGTTCGCCAAACTCGATAGAAGCGTGGCTGCTCCTCGCCCTGGCCCCGTTCCCGTCACGAAAGACTGCGCCGGCCGGCGTGTACTATTGCGAGACTTGCTGAATGAAACACAGAGACGTGGAGTACAGAGGATAGAGGCGTAGACGGGCACGCACACAGGAGTGCCCCAAGAGGCAAACAATAAAAGAGAAAAGACCCGGGGGGGAGGGGAATAAACGTGGCGCGTACTCCTTGTCCGTCATGCCTCGCTTCGTCTCCTCGAGAGAATCCAAGTGCGCACCTTTTGCGCGTGCGTGCGAATCGCGCGTGTCGCTTACTACTCGTAACGTGGCCTCGCAATCGTACAGGCATCTTACGATACGGCGTGTCGCGCGTAAATTGCAAGAGGGGAGCCTGGGGCCCAACGACCGGGCGCACGTTTTCTTTACACTCGAGCCGCAACCCCTGCGCCCCCGTCGGTCCCTGTCTTCCTTTATGCGCACGATTCCGTTGCTTTTTGCCTGAAAAGTACGTTGGGGGGTGCCGGGCTCGCACGATATATTCGCGAGATCTGGGGCCGCACACCGCCACTGGGACCACCTGCCCCTCGGATTGCCATCGCCCGAGTACTCGCACCGCGGCTCCATCGATTGATTCATCCGGGGTACCGACGGGGTGCGACATTTGGGGCCAGTCGTTATTATCCCGGGGATCGGTGCTCGCTTTCTCGCAGTCCCATTCCCATGGCCGCTGTCCATCTGCCTTATTAAATTGTGCGCTTTTCAAATCGGCCAGTCCTTATCGTACCCGAGACCCTCGCCGCTTCCCTCGAGGGCTCATCGTCGCCCGGGGAGCCAAGAGCGACCGCCTCGCAATTTTACGCGCTGCCCAGCTCTGCCTCTTCGTTAACCATTTGCCCGGTGAATTAACACGAATCCGGCAACAGCGTGAATTATCCAATAATAATAGACGATTATTTAATGGCTTTAAGTAAACACGGCTTTATGGCTTTATTATGGGCCGCTGACACGGGCGTCGAATAACAAACGAGTATCACATAGGAGCGCATTCTCGAAAATGAACTGCCTCGTCTTCTCCGTCCCCCCCCCCGGCGCGGGCCAGCTAAGCATTATGAAACCGAAAACGTGAAAGCATACGCCGGAGTCGCCGGGGATACCGGGAAAGCCTCATCTCCATAAATCGAGTCTTCCGCGTTATTTACCAACCAAGACGATCGGCCGGTGCCTTTATGCGGAGCCCGGCCGAGTTCAAGTTTGCGCGGCAGCCTTTTATATATTCGACCGAGGCCGGCCGACAGCCCGCCGAATCACCTTGAATCCGCTCGCTCGCTCTCGTTCCCTCTTTCTCTCTGCCTCGTTTCCCGTTCCCATAGATCGAGCGGTCGAGCCGAGCCTCGAGTGGCCGCGTGTACTATCGTCTATCTACTACTACTATTTCTACAGCAGTACTTCGTAGTACTATTACTACGGGCGCTCGACTCGGGCTCTTCCGCGAGGGCGAAAAACTGTGCTAACAGTCGCGCGCAGCAGCTGGCGGTGGCCTTCGCGCCGCCGATGACAATAGATGACGCAAAATTAAAAATGGCTCGGGCTCTCGTAGAACAGGCGGATAGAGCCGTGGGCAGGGGGGGGGGAGGCCTGGCGAAAAAGCCGAATACCCGGTCCTCGCGAGCCGCTGAGTAAGATACGTGGCCCCGGCGCTCCCACGGCATTATTCGGGCTGTGCATCTCGCTCACGCGAGAAGACCGCGGCGCCTCGGCTGCAGGCCGCGATGCTCTTTTTCGGGCTGTTTGGACAAAATCGTAGCCTCCGCGCTCTGCGGAGAGGACGTCTACCGATCGACATTGTGGCGCCATTGTCGTGGAGGCGCGCAGCCGAAAGTCGGGCTTCACTTTGATATTAGCACTTGTGCTCAGCGACTCTGCCTCGAAGCTCCGAGGTTTGAGGGAATTAATCGAGGCTCGGTGCTTTACGACGCTTCGCACACAAGTGCGCATGTGTACACTTACGCATCCATACTTGGCGCAACTGAACAAAATTTATTTCGCTCGATGATTCACGTTTTTACTATCGCCTTTTTTATCTAGTCGTGTTATTCGTTTAACGAGCAGCGCTGCAGGTTCGCGCGATGAAAAGAGGCACTGCTCATTTGACGTTTCTCGTTTAGAGAAAAGCTAAGCAGAAGCATATGTCTGCTGTTTCTGCTGCAACCCTCCTCTACATTCTATCCCTGCGCAATCCCAAAATAATAATCGTAATGATCAGACCTCGAATAATGGTCCTGCTTTTCAAATTCACACGAATCGATCGAACCTAATTAAAGGAACGAGAACGTGCGAGCTCAAAGTCAAATTAATCGGGATAACCTCGTCGCTCGGAGGCAAAGAGAAGCTACTCGTATCGCTTTGCGCTCTATTAAAGAAAATTGACCATTTTGACCGAGACAAGGGCGTAAATCATGTGTTCTCGGGCCTCGTCGCTCACTTCTCGCGCCTCGAGAAAGCTCCGTGATTTAGTGCGTTGCAGGACGCGGTGGCATCATCAGGATAGCGAGTAAAAATTGGGTCAGCTAAAAAAGGCGTGCGCCCGACGATCGAACAATGCGAACGGGGGATTCGTGAATTGGATCTACACTTTTGTGCGCCTGTAGGGCGAGATTTCGAGCAGACCTACGCAGTGCGCACCTGCACGAAAGGCAGCTTTCGCCCCGATATCCCGAGAAGAAGAAATGTGAAAAGAAACTGTGAACCGATGGTCTGACGCACGTGTAAGACGGTCGATTTCACCGAACCCGAGGATCTAACAAAGTTTTAGTGTAATGTATTCGTCGTGAACCTTCTTTAACCCTTGGTCGCTCTTAATATTCAAGCTGCGCTGGTATTAGCAGACGTGAATATAAAATCCTTGCTCATCTCCGCGGTCGAAGCGCTTTTCATTTTTCTTTTTACGAGAACGTGCGAACGCTTACTCGGCTTCTCCGTTAACGTTGGGCAATACCAAGGAACGACGAGCACCCATCATTCACACACATCAAAAAATAAATTATTTGCTAATCATCTGATATTGCGCCTGTGCAAATGAAAGACGAACAAGATTATATTCCTATATCAATGCTCTCAATTATTGAAATTGTGTAATGTGTAATGAAGAATAATGAAGAATGGAAATTTCCCGGCCCGATAAATTCGAAGGCATTTAATAAACAGCTGATCCGATTATAAACCTTTTTGTTTATAATTTATAACAGCTTTGAAATAGTTTTCTACAAATTAGTTAGTCGCAGGTCTTCGTGCAAAACTTAAGGAATACAAAATTCCAAAAATTAGTTTGGTGAAACAAGAAGCGTATCGGGTACGAGAAGAAATTTTAGTTGGAAGTTTATTACGTATCCGTAATCCGCCTGCGTCTCGCGAAGGAGGAACCGTTTACACCTGCGAATAATTTTGTTAATAAGCTTAGACCATTTTAAATAAATAGGCGAATAATTATAGGAGATTTGAAAGAGAAAAGATGTGTTTAAAGGCTTTTTTGGTCGTGATAAGTTGGTTGCACGCGTACCCTTTCACATCCCTTTAAAGATATATATTCAAACCATTAACGATCTAACCTTCGAGCAGGCTTTGAAACGGCGAAACTTCTCTGAAAGCACACAGCCTAGAAAAATAGAGAGAGAGAGAGAGATCTAAAAATGTGAACGAAGGGTCCCTGACAATGGCGAGTGGACATGTCTCTCTCTCTCTTTCTCTCATACCTGGCAGCAGCAACTTCCAAGAAGCGAAATCCGATTTATCGGGGCAAAAGCCGACTCACTCAGGCACACTCGCATACACACGCACACGCACACACAGTGTAGTGCGCGCTTGTATGCTCTCACTCTGATACAGTCGAAGAAGGAAGAGAAGTGGAGCTGCTGGCATAAAATGTGCTCGCGATCTTGCTTAGAAAAAAGAAGCCGACGGTCGGCGCCTGTGAGTAAGGTGTTTTACAATTCCAAACGAAAATAAAGAAAAAATGTATTAGGCCTACATGTGTGTATATAACTATTCTGGCCACAAAGAGGATGAGGCCCCAATAGTGGATACTGTAGCACATTCCAAAGACACGAATCGGTCCCAACTATTGCGTCAATTTGAAATGCTGGGCAGCCTCATTTCTTCGAGCCTCTCATTCCACTCTTTTTTTTATATTAAATTTTCATACAGAACGATTCGTTGAAAAGATGCGATGTTTCGTATCGAAGCAGACCTTTTACTTGCTATCTGATTAGTTTCGTTGCGTAACGCCGCTAATATCCAATCGCAAATATGAATGAAGCACTTCAATTACGTTATCGCTTACCAACTTTCATTTCGTGAAGCGCTTTCTCTCTCTCTCTCTCTCTCTCTCTCTCTCTCTCTCACACACACACACAACACACCCAGTCCGTCATCGATCAATCGCACCATTCCTCCTTTCCTCGCCCTAAGAAAAGGTACTCAGATTCTTTCGATGCGTTGAAATCCATGACGACGACGCGAAGCCTACTGCAATTAGCAGCCAAGTCCCCATAATCCCGATGAAGCTAGTGTACATTTTAAAACATCCTTGGCTGTGGGCCCAGGTGGCCGAATTAGGTATGCAAAGACGTGAAGCGGGGCCTCCATTAGGACATAATCGGCGGTCAAGTGCCTCGAACAAAGTCTTTTCGAAAATTTCTCAAACGCTGGACCAATAAATAAGAGTTCGGCCACTAAATCAACCCCATCAATTGTAAAAAAGGGGCGCTCGATCAGTTTTCGACCATCGGGGCATCCAGTGGTGAGACCCAGAAGCCTTGCTTGGTTCGTCTACCCCCCCCCCCACAGGCGCCGCAACTTCCTTCGCACCGCCAAGTCTTCCGCCCCTCGCCGAGGGCGAGTCGGACGAGTAGACTTTAAGAGTAACCCCATGCGCAAGGCGAAGCCTCGTATCCTCGGCCAGCGTGCGACCATTAGGATTCTCGCACCCCTGTCTGTGAGAAAACGGCATCGGTGACTGGCTTTTGCCCCGCAACGAGGCTCGCGCGACTTTCATCGGTGGTCGGTGAGGACGAGGGTCGCGTTGGGAACCAGGGCGAGGAAGGACAAGAGGGTAAGAAAGGGAGGGAGAGGGAGAGCGAAAGTAACCACGGCAAGCGGAGCAGATGTCCCACAAGGACAGTTCCTAGAAGGAAGGAACGCGCGGGGAAGCTGCCAATATACTGCCCGTCCTTGTCGCTCCCGGCTCCATTGACCGGCAAAATGCGACAATGAGGTCTTACGAATGTCGGCCTTTCATTAGCACAGAGAGAGAGAGAGAGAGGGAGGGAGAGGAGAGCCTGGGATGCAGCCACCACGTACCGAGAGCCATTCAGCGCGCGGGGCCTCTTTCCTTTTTTAAGAGCTCTAATGGGCCGCACCCTCCGCGCATGTGTTCCTCATTTCACCCCACCTAACCCTCCCTGCTCCTCTGACGACTGCCCCTCTCCTCCCTTCCGTTCTGTCGCCGCGCGTACGTGGCTTCGCCCGTTTTCTCGTCCCTCCGCCGTGCCCGCCCGGCCTACTGTTTTTCCCGCGCCCGGCAGTTTGACGCCTCTACTTTTTGTTTATTAATCGATTTTCTGCGGCCTCGCGTTCGCAGCCTCATTCATTTTGTTTATTCATTCTGCGCCTATCATTATCCAGCTGAACGACCATCGAAGGCCTTTCTTCTTTTGTTTTCTCCTCTTTTTCCCCTTGACCGTTCCATTCGATATCCCGCTCTCCTCCCTTCTCAACCCTACTCCAGACTCAAGGCGGCGCCGCGCATTATCCGATGCCAAATTTTAAGCAAATCAATACTGACCGATACTTTCCAAATAACATTCGGCCTGGCGCGAAAGCATTCCACCGCGCCGATAAAAATCGGCAAACTTCACGGCAAAATATTTAATAACCTTGATACTTAACCAGCGAAGCGGCCTAAATGATAGAGCGAAAATTTAAGGCTCTCGTGGTATGAAATGGAGTGAGAAGTGAGAGAGAGAGAGAGAGAGAGAGAGGGAGAGGACCGTGAGGATCGTTACCTGGGAATGAAAAGAAAAAAGCCTTGATTGATATAGGCCAATATTAAATGTGACGAGCTCGAGGCAGATAAGATTTTTAAGCAAGCAAGTTTCATGTTTAAGATACGCCGCTACACTTCCTCGCTTCTTGGGAAAATTCTATTTAATTGGACTTGTAAATTTCACGTCTACTTATTTGCGTAGAGTCGTCGTGCCTACAAAATTCACGTATGATCGATGCGAGTGGGACGTACGTGTGCTCTAAAAATTTTCCTTTTCCTCCTTCTTGTCAATTATATTATTTTTTTAATAACCGATCAATAGTAATTGTCTAATATGAAGAAATAATATAAAACAATTGTGACTTCGCTATGATTCTCGTTGCAATATACAGAAAACGGTGCATTTCATTTAACAATCGACAAATTACCAATTTATCCAAACCCAGACCATCTTTCGAGAGTAAAAAATTCATGATGCTACTGAAAATTTATTATTTACACATTACTGGCAAATGCGCCTGATAAGATTCATGAGAGGAGCATTGCTTAATTTGTATAAATATAAAGAGTCAGGAGAAGGAGAAAATGAACCGGAAATTTAAATGACCAAGGATACAGTAAAATTAGTATATTATAGTAATATACTAAACGACATAACATTATTAAATATTTATTTTTATACGAATTATTTTATTATTTTTTTTAATTTAAATGGTCTGAGAAATTCGATAATATCTTATCTTAACTGCGGTTGGCAATTAACAAATTCCTTTTATTGGCACTCCTTCACGAAAAAAGCGGAACACATAGGCTTCGCGCCGTGAGTCATTTCGATGAAGTAGGGCCTTCCTCTGTTTTATTTCTCTCTGACTACCCGTGAAAATCTAAGACTGCGGACGAAATTTGAGAATCAAGGAAGGCAGAGCATTGCATTGCGTGGGCGCGGATTTCACGATCCTTCCAAAAACTTATTACAAAGGAATTACTAGAAGGTTCGTTCGTCATGCTGCTACTCGAGGATGGCTAAAAACGATAAAGAAAGGAGGCAATGATAAATCATGAAGGACAGAAAAAGGCTAACGATACCTCCTTCTGTCCCAAAAGGCGACCGCGGACTCTCACGCGATACGCCGACATCGAAACGATGAAAAGAAGCGTAAAAGAGAAAAGAGGAGAGAGAGAGAGAGTAAGGCGGACTCTGCCAGGAGGGAATAAAAAATGGAGAAAGACGACCTCCAACTTCTCTACCTGCTCTAGCGTTTCGCAAATCGAGTCCGCATGTGCCTGGACTTCGATGGGCACAATATATCCACCAGAATGGCCGAGATTCGCCAGTCCGTAGAAAGTTGGCGGCACTCCTCGACATTGCCGACCTCGGTCCGGGTCATCAGTACCCCGACGTCTCAACTCGAGCCCTGAGAGACTATCGAATGGCCAGGCAGCAGCAGCCCGATTACCGGTCGTTTCGTTCTCACCCTCCCCCTCTCGCGCTTATAAATACGCCTAGCTTTGCGTTCAGGGTTCGGATCCCTTTCATGGACCGGGAGACTTTATCGCTTTTCCTCCCTCGCTATGCCATTATGCCTTCACGTTCATTTATCCCGCTGATTTAATATGTGCGATGTAATTAGAGAGCCAATATTCCCCATGGGCACACAATAACCGCGATGAGAGTTATTCTTTCTCTCCCGATCATCCGAGGGTCGAAAAAATTTGTGAAAAAGCAGTCGCGAGGCAACACGAATCTCCGGGAGGCAGAAGTCGTGTAACAGAACCCAACGCGCTTTAACGACAAACGAGTTGACAGAGAGAAAAGTCTGCTCGAGGGTTGGGTGGGAGAGGGGTATGGGTAGGAGGGGGGGGGGGTGATGGGTCGATTTTTCCTCCCGCACCATATGTCACACCTCGTAAAAATTCGTCTCGATTCTCGTGAAAGGCTCGACACGACCACGGAAATCGAGATCGGCCCGAGTTGGAAAGAAGAGCCGGTCGGCATGACAATTGGCCCCGGGGGAGAGACGCAGTTCTCCAGGTGATTCGCCAGCTCGTAAAAGTCCCCGGCGGGACGTGAGTCTACGCGTCCTCCGCGACTTTCGGAGGGCCCCGCAGCTTAGAAAAAAGCACGACGCAGAAGCTGAGGGCCTCGAAGCGACAGATGCTCCATCGGCAAGGTGCACCGAGGCGAGCACGGCGGTGGCAAACTACGGGCCCTGAGCAGTAGGCCGACGATGAGGGAGAGGCGGCAGCGGGGGAGGGAGAAGGAGGAGTAGGAGGAGGAGGAGGAGAAGACGACGGTGGCATCGGGGCAACAGGTTGCAACATCTGTTTGGTCGCGCGCCGGATCTTCCGCTATTATGCACCTACCTCTGCTACATACGGGATCGAAGAGGTCGAAGGGCCGGAGAAGGGGGCGGGAGTAGAGCAGCAGCAGCAGCAGCAGCCGCTGCCTCTGCGGCTGGAAAAAAGGAGATCGTCACGAGCAGGTGGAAAGCGCGCGAGCGCACCGGTGCGCGGCCTCCGCCCCGCGCCAATTTCAAGCGAAAACGTATGCAGCGGTGCGGGGGCTCTGGGTCGTGTGCCGCCGCTCCTTTAATTGCAGGCCGTAGCAACGGATGCAGGGTAGCAGGTGGCCGCTCCTGCGCCCGCCCATTACCGATTTCTGACCGGTGCGCGCTCCTGACCCTCGGCTCCCGCTCCGTTTCTTCCGGCGTTTCGCGGCCCCTGGCGCTTGTCGCGGGTCGCGAATTCTCCTCCGCGTCCGGGGCCTCGAGGCCAACCCCTTGCGGCTCGAGGCGCGAACCCCGGCTCGTTAGTCACCCACTCGCCGTTTGGGCTTTCCTCGTTTACGCGGCTCGTTGACCAGCAACTTTACGGCCCCGAGAATCAATATCGGCGAGTCCCTGCGTCCCGACACGGCCGTAATTCACGCTTTCAACTACATCCGCATAACCGACGCCGTCCCCTACGTCCTCCGCGTACACGCGAATAGCTTTAATATCGCACCTGCTCCCTCTGACCGCTTCTGCGCAGACGCTCGGTACTCTCAACCGCTACTTATCCGCTTTCTGGCTTTCTGTCCATAAGCCCTCGGAATTGCATCGGCAACCTTATCCCGCTCGTTCACTTGCAATTAGCGGGGATTGAGGCCCTTCCTTATGGAGCTGCCAAGAGTCTTCTTGGCTTCTCGGCTCTCATCTCCACCCGCACTCAGGAGCCAGGGAGGGAAAAGCCGAGGGACGGCGCACGAGGTCATTTTTCCCGTGTGGCCCCGCAGCAGCTGTCGAGCCGTAGAGAAGGGCTCAACCGGTGTAGGCCCGAGTAAGCCACCGCACCTGGCCCACGCTTCTGTCTATTTGTCTCCCTTTCTCGCTTGCTGCTGCTGCCTCTCTCTCTCTCTCTCGCTCTCTCCTCAGGGGTGTAGGGGCCCTCACCTGCTTCCCCCTTTCGGATCGTGCGTTGCGCGCGTGCCACGAGGACAGCCGGCGACGATTAAGATGCTCGCGCGCGATTCCGATCTCCTTTCGCCCGCACCTCCTCACACGACGGGGAGAGATTATGTGAGAATGCGCGTGACGCGCAGCCAGGGCGCGTTTTTTCGCCTCGCACCGGTCGCAGTGTTACTCGGAGCCCGATTTCCCATCTCTACTCGGGCGCCCCGTGATTAAGGGAAATGACGCGCGACATTGTCTTACCGATGTCAGGAGGAGCAGCGGGTCGGCAGGGCGGGAGGGGGATTAAAACGAAAACGTAACGAGGCTCGGTTACGGGTGCGAGAGTCAGGACACGCGGGAGGGATACAAGGAGTCTACGGCACATGACGGCCGGCTTCGTTTCTTTTCATTCTTACTCGAAGCGATACCTCGGCTCTGCCGGGAGCAGCAGGTGTTGTTCGACGCGTGCAAACGTGCGCCGATATCGATGACTCCAGCCGGAGGCATTCATTTATTTCATTTTCCACGTGAAAAGATGAAGTGACGGAATATGCCGAGACTACTTTACTAATTCTTTTCTTTTCTCCTTTGGCTTAGTGATTCTGATGCTGATGCTGATGCTGATGCTGCTGCTGCTGCTGCCGTTCTTACTTTCTCGACTCGTGCGAGCCATTAGGACGAACGCCAGGTGAGCACAAAGGGAGTCACGTTCCTTTCCCCGCTGATGATTTTTCAGAGTAGTCGGCTTTTTGAATAACTGCTCGAGCTTAAGAGTGCAAGAGGAAAGGAGGCGTTGGAATCGGATGTATCGACCCTCCGTAAGCCAACCCCTTCTGTTCACGAGTAATTTGGATTTGAATTTATTGGACTAAGCTCGAGATTTTCCTTCTTCCCCCCCTCCCCCCATCATTGTATTGTGCTGCATACATAAACGCCTATAAACATAACATAAATCAAGCGTTCAATGGCTAATGGAGCGCCGAGACTCGTATCTTAAATTTTTGTTATTGTAAACAGATATCGTTCCTTTGTTCAACATTTCTGCAAAACGAGCGATAAACTTTCGCTATGGGCTTTAACGAGTTTTCCTCATAATGCTAAACCCTTAATAGGAAATTCAATACACAATATACATGGAATGGCCGAGCGTAGACAAATGATTTGTTTTCCAACAATGGCCCGATAAATTCCCCCCGTGAGCTACGAAAATCGGCAGCCCATCAGAATCCGAATCGATTCCCGCATGCCAACACCCCCCGGACACGCGCTACATTACCCCTGGCCGCATCCACGCGCAGCCCCAACAATGCCATCGTCCCGCTTATAACGAGGCCAGTTGTGTCTATCCCGGGACCGAGACTCGACGCACATGGCGAGTGATCGATTCCTCGTGATCCTCACTCATCGTTCGAAACGTGGCCCAAAATCGATCACAAGCTGATCGGGGCCCAGAAATGTATTTCGCGCGCGCGTTGACCCCCCTGTCAAATCAGCCTCGCCTTATAACAATAATTGTTGCGTGCCTGCCGCAAATAATGCACAATGCCAACGGGGAAGAAGAAGGTGGCGAGCAGCCGGTAGTCGCCGTACGTCCGAGCTGTTTATTTATCAATGATGTGATTCATCTGTCGGTCAAACGGAGAGATTTTTCCGAATCGGCTTACATCATACCTGCGGCTTATCGGCGCAAGTACGTGGAAAAGCGCCCGCCTACGTAGATGTAAATCACTCGATTTCGCAGATATTTACCGTAGCCTTCGTCGGGCAGCGATAAGCTACTTTAGTTCGTTGCGATGCACAGCTCGATGAAGGCTCTGCTTCTTCTGAGCTCTTCTTTGCTGGCGGCTTTTCCTTCCTTATACGAATTGGCTGCGTAAATCCGCCGATATAACGCGATTTTTGCCACCCCTCGCTTTGCTCGTTGGTCCATTCGCTCATCGATCGTCTGTGAATCTCGTCGATCTGGGCAATGCCACGCGCTCTCTCTCTCTCTCCCTCTCTCCCTCCACCTCTCTTTCCTACAGAATACAAAAAAGGCCAGATTCTCGTTGGACCTCGAAAATTCGCGACAATCGCACCTTTGTCAAGCGACGCGAGCCGCGACTCCAGAGGGTATATTTCGCCTCCTTCTGACCTGCTGCTCCAAGCAACGCGTCTAAACAATCCGTGCCTTTGCGTCGCCTGCGATAAATCATTCGCCGATCGAATTCCAACGTAGCAGCAGCGGCAGTAGTAGAGGGATCCGAGCTCTCCGAGACTCGGCAGCATTCCTCGCCGACAAAAGGCACCCCCGCCGCCGCCCCCTCCTTCCTGCTCCGGGCAACTCGTTGTTTGTATTAGAAGCGCTTGCGATGAAGTCGCGCCTTCGCTTTCTGTTTCCGGCGTCGCGCCGATTATATTCTCCTTCGTCGTTGCTTCGCGCGAATCCGGAGGCTGAGTTGCGAGAAGTCCTCATTAGGCCTACTCGAGCTACGTTTGCGAAATGGGAGTACGTGACATTGGCTTCGACACTGGCCCCGATGATGACAAGAAATATCCTGCGCCCTCGTGAGTACGATACTGATCGAGCCGCCGGCTGCGGAGGGACAAGGGGAGGGGCTTTGTGCTGCTTGCTCGTGTAAGAGAGAATAGGAGGAACTCCAACTCGCGCTTTCGGCTACCACCGAACCAGATCGGGCTCACGTACTTCGGATTTCCTCGGGCTCGATGCCGCCGTGGTTTTTCCGTCCTTTCCGTCTCGTGGCATTTCTTATACATGTCCTCCTGTCGGCGATTCTTGCTCCCTACACTTTGTTATTTAATACGAATGATCGAGACCGTAATCTCTCCCGTTGTTACATCGTTGCTCGCAGATGTATTAAATCGCCTCTGGCCGGTGACGAGTTCCGATATCTGTGCGCCGACTCACCATCATTGGCCCCCGTTTTTTTATCTTGCATTCTCCTGAAAAAGCCCCTGTGTGTCTAGCGTTTAACATTCCGGCTTATCATACGGGCAAAGGCTCGACACGATGATCGACCCTCTTTCCACCGATTGCACGACAACTCGAGCGGATGAGGAGGACGGCGGGCAGGGGGAACAAGGGATGGTGTTGGTAAGGCACAGCCGTTATCTCGGTAAAGTACCGCAACGGGACACGAATGCGCGAGTTTTTTGGCTCTCATGCGATATATATATATATACACGGAATATGAAACGGGCGTCGAGGATCGGACGATTATGTGCGAGTGACCGACTTACGAGCAATTGAATTTTTATTCGAAATTCAGTGGGGTCCGTCGAAAATTTTAACGAATTACGTCGTATTCCATTATCCAATTCGAATTCTATTGTTCTAGTCAAACCCGTTCGCTTTCTAACGGACTTGCAAATTCTGGCCTTCTCTATTTTTATCGACGAGCAAATACATGGGAACGTGTCGCTTAACAAGAAATAACTTTCTAACGCTACGGCATTCGCTTAATTGGATAAGATTATTTAATATTTATTCATTATTGAGCAGATATATATATATTAAAAATAATATAGAAATAAAGCTGAGGTGACTAGGAACATGAATAAGCCTATAAATTTGATTTACATAATAAATAGAAAAAATATATTGACCTTCAACACACACACAATATATATATATATATATATAATATATATAATACACACGATCTACAAATAACCCTATTCATAAAATCTAGTTTCCATTTTATGACGGAGAATAGAAAGGGACCCTCCGAAACGTGGCACGACTTGTAATTGTAGGTATAGCAGAGCATTATTTCGCATACTGCGGATCCGATAAAGCTTACCCAAACTCATGTTGGATGATCTGCTTTTAAAGGTGTACGTAAACTCATTCAACCTCGAATATAATCACAGGTCGACACCGTGAAACGTCGAAAGCCATTGTTATCGACTTTGAATATTTTGCGCCGTCAATGAGATTTCTAGAGAATTGTATACTTTTGGAAATATGTATGATGAATGGATATCCGTATTGGATGCATTTTGTTACTTCAACTTTTCTATCATTGTCATTTATACATAAAGGCTGAAAAGCGTATAAACACATATACGCATTTAGGCTACATATCCACCGTGGAAAATTAATACAAAATTGTTAGGAATCTCTTAATGTTTTAAACTATTTTGAACTCGATGGCAAAATCAATGAAAGACAATCAAAGAAGCAAATCTTTAAATAATTTGAGCGAACTGTATTTTATTTACGAATTATCGCGAGCTCGTAACTCAAGCGAATAAAAAAGTATTCTATTTTTAATCATCGGTTTGCTTTCAAGTTTTAAATTTAATCGTCTCTTACATTAATCTATTTATAACCTCTTATATATTTTATAAACAAACCCGCATTTTTTTTTCTTTGGAGGGAATATAAGGGAGCCCAATTAATTAATAGTTTAAATTACATATTTATGTTGGCGTGAAATTGTTCTGGGCTACTTCCGCCATCTACATTACTATGCCATTCTCCCCCTCCCCTCTCTGCGTTATAATAATAATAATAAAATTGTCACAGCCCAAAATGATATAAAGCCGAGGGGGTTAACATACAATTTAACACCAAGAATGTATAGGACTTCTCGAATCAATTAGTACACTGCAGTTGTCTTTAATAGAGAGAGAATCCCGCGACTCTGTATAATTGGGGGCGTCGATAAAGGGGGTGAAGTTAGACGTGGAGGGTGGAGCAAAGCTAATTCGCAGAGTCGTTCGGGTAGAGGGCCGGCAGTGGCTCAAGGGAAATACAGGCCCTGAAGGTAGAGGCCCTCGATACGTTGTACTCTTTTTCGGGCTAATGGGCCGTAGATGGTCGGGTGCGTACGGAGCCGGCCCTAATAGTCGGCCCACGGGTCTTCTCTCGGGCTTCCCGCTCGCCCCACCGCGGACTCGCGAAATCACACGGCTACTCACCCAGAGGTCGTCGAGCGTGATGGAGTTATCGGTGTAGAAGACGAGGACGCCCGCCGATAGGGGCCTCGGCTCCCTGAGCTTAGAGGCGAGCAGTAGACAGGCGGTCCCAAGTAGTTGTAGCTGCGACTTCCTGATGGGACAGATGCTCAGGAACCTATCCACGTAGTTCATTGACAGCGGAAACACCTCCTCCTGGCACTTTTTCTCCTCGCATACCTGGCGGAGGACGGCGCATGAAAAAGAAGGCGAAGCGTGAATTCAAAGAGCCCCAGTTGATGGTCGACTCGAGCGCGAGTCCCGCCCGTGCGTGCGCGAAATCGTGCGCGGGTAGGCCTCGGCTCGGCTAAGAGGAGGGTGAGGAGGAGCAGGAGGAGGAGGAGGCCCTCTGGCACGACATATGGGCGATGCGCGAGGCAGGAAGTGAGCGCGTCCTCATCGCCGAGCGAGAAAAATCCCCAGCTGTACAATAGGTGCGAGAGAAGGACGGAAGGAAGGAAGACAGGAAGGAGGCAGGAAGGACGGAAGAAAGGAACTGGCGAATGCGTTTCCTTTCCATCAATACGGCCTACTTCTTTTTTCGGCCATTGTCTCGCCGTGCTCTCGTAGTTCTCGGCTTTCTCGAGTAAGGCTCGGGGTCCCTTACCGCGAGTACCTCTCCCTGTTATCCCGGGCCGCGGTGGCAATTTCGCGCACCAGTTATCGCCAGGTGCTCCCTCTCTACCTCTGTCTCCCCCCCCCACTCTCTCTCTCTCTCTCTCTCTCTCGAAGAGTTTGACTGCGGTGAAGGGGATGTCGCATTATGTTCCGCCGATCTTGGGGGACACGAGGTCGAGGGCAGCCACGCACACCAAGAGACGAGCGCTAATTAAACGCAATGACAAATTCCGTGCGAGCGGATGCCTTTGAGCCGTAGAGTCGGGTGCGCGGCTTCTCCCGAGGGCCTCGATAACCACGGGAAACCAGGGGCGAGAAGAGACAATAAATATGGGTCTTTAGAGGCGAGCGAGATCTCAAGAGTCGTGAGCCGAGGTGATTACACTGCCGGGGCTGCTCTTTTCAAGGCAGGCTATGGTATTTAAAAGACTGTAATTGCTAATACATGTGCGCACTCGCTTAATAATGTATGCGCTGACAACATTTTTGTCGAACAATCCGATTCCCGATTCGCCCGAGATAAGAAGGCGAGTCGTTGAAAAGCCGAACGCGAGGCCGCAGCGGCAATCGAGACGTCCGCTTACGAAGCGCATGCGTATGTGCGTACACCAGACGTACTATCTTACTCTCATTCGTCTCTTTCTCTCTCTCTCTCTCTCTCCCTCCCTCGTTCTCTCCCGCATCCTTATTCACGCTTCTCTCTATTCCAGAGAGCTTACGTATCTCAGTTTGTCTCGCGCGGCACGTCAAGGTCACTCTTACAAACGCCCTATGCCGTCGCTGTAATTACTCTCTCGCTCGCTCTTTCTACATAGTCGACGGCTGTTGCGTAAACGCTGTGAATTTCGGTTGAAGACGGTTGTGTGCGATCGAGCTCTCGCGAAAAGAGAAAGAGGACAGCGTAAGAAATAAAGAGCAGCAGAAATCGGGGAGTAGATTCTGTTCCAGAAATTAATTTCAGTCTTTAGCATTAAAAAAATACGATTATTCCTTTATGCCCCTTCTTCCTTTTCGGGAATTTTAAAGACTGGTTTTTGAGAATAATTTATACGGTGCGGTCACAGCTTTTATTATAATGCTGCAACTAATATTCCCGATAGATCGGGAATAATTTTTTTCGATGACGTGGTTCGTCAGTCTTGTTTTCCTTTTAATTTCAGCACGAATTTTCTCGCTTCTTCAATTCGAGAAAAAGTTTGTTGTGCTAATTGATTCTGTCATTCTTATACAATCGCTTAAGCAGCTCTTACAAGATAACGCTCACCACAGCCTGGTTACTGTGGTATCGAAAATTGAAATGACAAGTCGATTGAAAAAATGACAGGATTTAACTGGAAATAGTCAATAAAGGTTCGGAGTGAAAGTGTCTCCGTGTAATGAGCTCGAATTGAATAAGCGTTGTTAATAATCGTGCAATTCTCGAAAAAAAAAAAAAAAAAATGTAGGTATGCGTGAGTGCACGCACGACGCACGCACACGCACGCACACGCACGCGAGTATGCTTTAGAGTATGAGAAAAAAGTACGAGAGAACGGTAGAGAGTGAGAGCGAGAAAAATACGAGAAGAAATAAATGAGCCAAGAGTGAAAGACATACAAGTAGAGAAAGAGTGTGAAAGGTTTTTAAGGCGATAAAAAAAAGAAAAAGATGGAAACACGAAGAACGAAAAGAGGAAAGAGGAAGAAAGAGGACGTAGACAGACCGGCAACATGTGTAATTTCCGCGAGACGCATCGCATCCAGTCTAAAGATGTGTAAGTATGCACGGGTAGGTACTGTACGTGTGGGTGAGCGCTCGCACGTACTACAAGCTTTCCCTCTCTCTATAATGCTTGTCTCGTCCGCCGTCTCTCACTCTCTCTCTCTCTCCCCAATCACTTACGGGCTCGCTCGCTTACTCACTCGCAGGAATTCATGTAAATTTTGCGAACTAAACGAGTCGAATTAATTCGGAGAGTTCCTCGCGGTACTTGGAAAAATTAGTACTCATAATCCAAATAGTAAATGATTCGCGATACGAAGTCAAGGGAAAAAGAGTCTATTTCGAGTGTAAGATTTTTCATGGTAAGAGCGTCTTAGCAGCACTATCCGATATGTGGAATCCACTACGTACACGTGAATTTACATTTGAGAATACTTGAATTTCAGTGTATTCTTTTACCGTGAACATGGCGGGCGGGAAAGGCCCTGGCGTTTTACAACGTAGCCGGCCGAATGTACGTATAACGTGCAGCGAGTTACGTTGATTTTTGCCATCGCCCAGAGCATGAGTATCGCGGGGAGGGGGGGGATGGGTCGCCGTTCCTCTGGCAATTAAAATATACTTTTATGAGAACAAATGTCGTATTAATAATGCCTGGTAAACGAAACGGCGATACGAGAACGTATAAATCTTGTCTGGTGCTGGAACCCCGGCGCATCGATATTCATCAATAGCGGGCAGGATAAAAGAGAGCCGGCCTCGAAATAGAAGGCGCCTCTGCTTGCACATGTACGGTAAATATTGTTCTTTAATAGCGTCGGTCGCCTTATATAAAGCCTCCGTATTAATTACACAGAGCAACCAGACATTGTCCTCTGAATTTACATATCCCAATGTCAAAAGGTGGCGCATTAGCCGTCGGGGCAAGGGCAGTGGTGTAGTATCTCCGGCGTCAGCGTCAACAGCAGTCGCTTGCATAGAAGACTATTTGGGCAAGGGAAGGAAGGAGCGAGCGAGCGAGAGGAAGCGAGAGTCTAGAGGCGGCATTGGTATGGGAGTGCGCGTCGGCCGAGAGGAGGCAGGAAAAATGCGCACGAAATTTTATTCCAATGCTGTGACTACGTTTTGTCAAAAAGCCAGGCACGGGCGACGAGCGCGCGCGGGCACTCGCTGCTCGTAATGTGCTTAGGCGCTGTGCGAGCCGGAGGCCGCGAGGGCAGGGAGAGGGGGTCTCCCCATTCCCGCAGTCGGGGCAAGGTACAGGGCGGGGGGGTGAAGGGCGGCCAGGGGGCCTGGGCTCGATCGCTGGCTTGCTTGCCCGTTAGGTGGGCCGGGGGGAGGGGAGGTCGAGGCGAGAGCAGATAGACGTCGGCTCTCGAGTGCGCACACGTGCACGCACTATCCGCGAGTGAGCCTACGCGACTCGCGTAACCGGGGTTCAATAGCCCCTTGGGGAGGGGGCAGTGGGAGAGACATGATCGCGAGGGGCCGGGGGAGTGCGAGGGGGCTTCAGGCTAGGACCCACTCGGCAATCATCCTCTAGCGTACGATTCGCGGCTGCCTGCGGGGTACCCCGACGCAAAACAAATGCCTAAGGTGCGCATTTTTGCAAGGCGTTGGACTTCGATGGCGTGTACTCGGGAGGTGCTATTAAACCTCGCGGGCCCCAAGTATGACAATGGGAGCGACTACTACCAACGTCGACGTCAACGGCGACGATGGCAACGACGCGTTCGGACGTTATATTGGGCAGTCAGCGGTTTTAAAGTTTAAAAGTCCAGAGCCGCGATGTCGAAATTTAAATGTCCGGGCGGAGGTGGTAGAATCGAGTTGGCTTTTTTCATTGTCCCACGTTTCGTCGATTCGCTCTTTTCGTCGCGCTCGCGCTTCCTCCTCCTCCAGCCCCCCCGCCCGCTGCCCCGCCCCGCCCCCGCACGCTCGCGCTCATTCGGAAGCTCGGGCCCGTGCGTCTCAACGCTTTCCGCAACACAGAAGAAAGAGGAAGGAAGAGCCCGAGCGTTAAAAATAAACGACGGCTGCGCCGGAACGATGACGTAACGCGACGATAAGAAACGGTGGGCCGCCCTTTCGCGGATTTGGCACCCATTCGCCTTGGCAGGGACGCCGGCTTCGCGGAAATCCCCAAGTGGCGGCGGCGGCGGCGGTCGTCGCGCCGTACACGTGCTACCACGGGAAAAAAAGTCGCTCCGGTCAGGGAGTCGAGGGGGCGGTCGAAGACAGCCGAGACTCGCGCGGCACGTGATCCGCGAGGTCTCGACTCGGGGCTGCCGATGCTCGTTGAGATGAAGAGAGCCCCACGCGGTATGGGGACAGCCGAGACGTGGGATTAGCGAGGGGGGTGAGGGGGAATCGGCGAGGGACAGAGGTGGGCCCGAAGGAGGAAGTCAAGTGTCCGTTGGGCGAGTGGTAGCCGCCGATGGCGCGCACCTCGGCTCGGACGTGCGGTTTCGCATCCGCGTCGAGGGCTTGGCAGCGCGAGAGATCGCCGGGGCGAAGGAGGGCGGGAGTCGGGATATATCAAGGGACGACCGTCGAGTGCTCACCTCCAGCATCCACTCGGCGACGACCTTCCGCATGAGAGGCGAGATGTCCCTCTGCACGCAGCCGAAGTAGGACGACGAGGGGGCGTACCTCTCCTCGCTCCTGAGGAGGTTGTGGAGCATCCTGTCGTCGGCGAGGAGGGTCGGGTCCGCGTAGGCGGTGCACTCGCCCGCGGGCGAGGTCGTCTCGCAGCAGAGCAGATCCATCTCTTTCCACCCTGGGGACCTCTCGCTCCTTTGTCCGGTGCGCACGCACACGGGCCACACACACACACGTGCTGCGCGCGAGCTAACCCCGGTGAGCCTCGCGCTCTCTCCTTATCTCTGACCCGAGTCCACGTGGCCCCCCGAAAGCCGCTCCTCCCCCGACTGATAGCCGACTCTCGTCGAGTTGCACCAATGCTCGTTACTACTGCTGATGCTGCTCTTGCCGTCGATTGCGTTGCGGTCTACCTTACTTCCTTTCCTCCTCTTCGTCTTCCTCTTTCTTTTCTTTTCAATTTCTTCACCTCTCTCTCTCTCTCTCTTCTTCTTCCTTTGCTTCCTCTTATTACTATTAGTGTTTTGCCTCCTCCTGCTTTATTCGCACAGGAAGTATTAAGACTCCTTTCTCTCTTGTAACACACACACTCGCGCGGTCGCGCACCCCGACCTCGGCCCCTCTATTTCCTCTTATCTCTGCTCTCGTGTCACTCGGTTCTCTGTCACACTCTTAATACCTCTCTCTCTCTCTCTCTCTCTCTCTCTCTCCTTTACTCTCTTAATACTCTCAAATTTTTGCTCTCTCTCTCTCTCTCGCTCGATCAGTATGCTCAACCGTGTGTACTTTGGTGTGTGCGTGTACGTCTTTGTGTTGTGTGGTCGTAGAGGTAGTAGTAGTGGTGGTGGTGGTGGTTGTTGTAGGAGTGTGGTCTGGACTGCCGGGGCCTGGACAGTGAGAACGCGTGTGCGGTCGGCGATATTCACACACCCGTGACACAACACTTTTCGATCAGTCTCCGTATCTCCCGGAGTGGCGAACAACACGGACGGTTCGACCACGGCGCGCACAACTTCCTCTTCTCCGGCTTGAGCCTCCGGTCTGACTGCGGGGGTTGGCTGGGTGCGCGGGCAGAGAGGGAGAGAGACGCTGTTCTCGGTCTCGCTTCAGCTCGAGCTCCTGGGAACGGCCGGTCGCTCGTGCACGCGTCTCTTAACTCTCCGCTCCGATAGTCGACCCGACACTGGCGGCCTACCAGGTCAGAATGCCGGTCCGCCCCGAGCGCCGACACCGGCAGTCGCCGGCCTCCCGTGTCGCCGCCGCCGCCGCCGCCGAGGTGGGGGACACCGTGTGCTGCCCTCGCCGGCAGATCGCGCGGCCTCCTCGCCGGCGGCCCCACTCCGCGCAACCCCCGGCCGGTCCAGAGCGACCCCCGATGGAGGGGGTCTCGAGGCACTCCCGATACCGGGAGTCCTGCCACTCCCGGATCCCGGGATCCGGTTTATTGTGCCGCTGGACGCCGGCTGAGCGGCGCCTGGCCCCTCCGCTTTCTATGAAGCCTGGCGGGAAAACGGAGAGGAGCTTTGTGCGAGAGACGAGGACACGAGCGGCTAAGGCGACTGTGGTGGCGACAACCCCTCGATCGGCTTGTGTTTAATCGCTTTGCGAACGCCGCTGCCCGACGCCTCGGCTCTTCTTTCCTCCTGCAGCCCCCCCCCCAACCAATGCCGATTCTGATTCTTAGCTGCAGACTCCCCCGGCATTCTCGGAAAACTAAGCGCGGAACAATTGCTTTCTCTGGCTTTCCTCGTACGAGTCTCCTTTCCTCGTAGGCCGATCTGCGAACCGATATCTAGGATCCATGTGTCGCGAGGCTGCTAATTAACGAGGCGCCTTTGCCGCAGGAAAAATCCATCTTTTCGGAACCAATCGTTGACCTGTTAAAGCTACCCTCCCCCGTTCATACGACTAAGGCCTATTATGCGGCCATTATATTGGTATATTCAATGAGATAAAAAATCTACGATGTAAAGTGATGCTTTACAATACATTCTATTCATATCCTGATTCGGGAGTGCGGCTGCTTGTCACATTTCCCTTGTCCGGGCTGCCAATACATCATTACGTCGCTTGTTTCGTATTAGCTTGCGTACGAAGAAGCCCTTATTGCACAGCTTGATCTAGCAGAATTTCGTGTTTTTCTCCATCCGTCTTTATGCTTCCATTTATTATTGCTGTTACTCGGAACTTCAGCTAAATTTAATGTGTAATATCTGCTTGATTATCTTTAGCCAGTCGAAACAAAGCATAATAATTGTATATAAATGTTGTTGTAAACATCGGCCATAAATCAATGTACAATGTGCATCTCTTCATAATAGAAGGAAAAAATCTTTGTCCGAATATCTCTAAAAGAAAAAGAAAATACTCTAAAGTAATGCCGACACGTGACGTAAAATTTGAGGTTAAACGATCAATAGAACCTTTTTACTTTCATTATTAGCTACGTAAAACCGGCCCGAGTTCTATGGAATGACTATGGCTCTGATATTTTTGTACACGAACAATTTCTTTTCAAAGGTTACCATCTTCTTCCATTGCTTAAACATTAATAGTTTTATTTAAGGAAGATCGATATTTAAGAATAATTGCACAAAGTAAGCAAGTACATTGTACATGTATTTTTTTCTGCACGTAACGAGTCGGATGTTTGAAAGTAAGCCAAAATAATAAATTGGAATACTCCATGAAAGTTAGAGTCCTTCTGCATTTGATTGCTTGTGTTTTCGAGGCACGTAGAAATTACCCTTAAATCGCTCATCCGGAGTGAAGAATGCCGACTATTTATAGTCGCTAGTACACGTGCACGCGTATCCGCGCGAACTGCAGAGCATTACGAGAGAGATTGCGAGTGGAATCGGCGGCGGAGGGGGATTAGGAGAACTTAATAATCGGCGCATATGTGCAGCAAACGAGTAAAGCTGCAATTATCGTCTCGATCGACGATGTAATGCAAAAGCGTCGCCGCCTACTGCACTCCCGCGTGTCCTGGGGACGAGTGTCCAGTTTCCTGGTCGAGGTCTTACCTGACTCGGCCCTCGCGACGCGAGGACTTCGAGGCCGACTCCCGGTGATGGTAGCGAGCCCAGGCCCTGGCACTGGACAAATAATTCGTACGGCACTGAGTGGCGACGAATCGACGTGCGGCCAATATTTGGCCGGACTTGACGATGGTGCGATCGTCGAGTTTCTCTCGCACACACCCTCGGCTAAGGCTGTCGGCGCCTACAACCACACGCTCGTTTCATTTATATCCGCGGCACGGGGTTAGCGGGATCGGTTCAGGTGAATTCGGGTTGGGCGGGGGGAGGAAGAAGAGTAAGGTGCTGCGGCGGGTGGTTGGAGGTGAAGAGAACGAAAGTGGAAAACTGAGTGAAAAGAGAAAAGCCAACGAGTTAGAATGCGAAAGCGAGCGGCGGTTGACGATAGACCGGACCGTAGCCATCGGGGAATAGGGAACGCTTACCTTTTACGATTACCTTTTATGATTGTTTCTCGTTATTCTGAGTGCGCCCCCGATCCCCGGGGACCCTTATATTCTGGAATATCTTGGGAGCTCACCTCTTGTTTATCATCTCGCTCTTTGAAATTGATAATATTGAATTTTCTTTTTCTTGCACGGGAGTATCGTATCGATAATTATTATGTCGCTGGCATCGCACGGTCTATTGCTTTGACTTGTTTTTTCTCTAGTTTTTTCTATCTTTATGCCCCTCCTCTTTCTCTCTCTGCATTGGAATATTGGTAAAAATTCATTATAATTTAATTACTCATTGTTGGAAAGCAAGGTCGTTTAATCACTGTATATAAGATGTGAAATTTGTTCAAATTCAACAAATAATTTCACTCATAAAATTATTTAATTTTTTATTGATTCGAGATGTGTCTTGCAAAGTAAATAATTGTCTATTAAGAATTTTACAAGCTTTATCTTAAAGTATTAAGCTGTTCGATTCAAATTTTTTTTACTTTACGTTTCAAATATACTGGACTTCTTAATTTTACGCAATGCACTGATTGCTTAAAATATTGTATCTAGATAACATTTGCGCTTGAAGTAAAAAGACACATTACAATGAAAAAATGACAACTTAAATCCTGTTTCCATTACAGTTTCAAATATTTAATATCCACTAGTAGTAAGTACCATTAGAAAGAATAAATCATATATTCTATTTATTATTTTAGGGAATTAGAAATTAATTAAGCTCTAGTTTTCCTCTGACCAATCCAAGCATAGATTCTATCAATTCCTATGTCATTGGATTTGGATTATACATTTTGTTAAAATTTGTAAATAAGAATTAAAAAATATTTAAATTAGTAATAACTTAAAAACTTAACGAAACATTAAATTTAATTCATTACAATGTAATAATTTAGCAATTATAACAAAAGAATTACATTTCCAAGTATTATTACCTATTTAAACATCAATTAGCAACAAAGTACCGTTAAATTGCAAAATGCTTTTTATCTTAGTGCTTGTTAGTGCATGACGTTATTTTCTTAATTCATGTATAAAATAAATGGTTTTACCATATAGTTAATGAAATATTAAGCATATTGAAGGATTTTCAAAGACTATATATATGTATAGCAACAATAAAGCTATTGAAATATCATAATAAAGGTAACACAATGAAATGGATCTCTGTTTTAAAATGTGATAATTTGAGAGGGACGAACATAAGCTGATAATAATCGAATTTTTTAGCTAGTTCTTTAAACAATGAATTATCTAGGTTTTGCTTTCGTCGTGATTATTTCTGCATTCGGTTAATTTTATCGATAATCTACAAATCAATCTTCAAGTGTTGTGTACTTAATAATGCCCGATGTTATTTTATGTGTAAAACGGATATGGCTCATTAAAGATTTAAATGGCTGGCATGTGACGATTAAAATCTACCTAATCTAATCAATGTATCGAGTTTGTTGAATAAAGGGTAATAGCAACAGTGGAAAATAGCGAAGGCAATAAAATTGTATACATAAGGAATGCGCGAATTGGTGCGAGAAAAACAAAATGACAACAAGAATAGAAGCTCTCGTTATCTTTCATGAAAAACTTATCAGAAGTGATTGGATTTTATAATTATTGCTGGTGGCAGCGTAGAGTGTAACGCGACCCGCAACAATAAATCCAGTCGCCGGAATCCGCCGATAGAATGAAAACGCGAAGGGACTTGCAAAGAAGAATGATCAGCAAAATGCATTTAATAAATGCACTTATGTCATTAAGAGTTCAAACGAACCGATGTGCTACGCTCGTATCGCAGACCCATTTCTGCTTCTCTCATTTCTCTGCCCCGTACGTACGTACACATTTCATTTCGTGCTACGAGGCAGCGACCTGTAGTAGTTGTAAAGTAGTACTCGAGTGAGTGAACACGACACGGCCGTGGTCACTCATCCGATTACTCCTACTACCTTGCGCAAGTACGTAAACACAGGGAGACTTACCTTACGTACGTTCGGTGCGCTACCAACACATGCCGTTGGCCCGGTAGGCCGTGGCTGGCCGACATTTTTTACGCTGTCCGAGCCCCGGTGTTTCTTGGGGGCTCCGGGGGAGATTATCAGGCCGCCACCGATGCTCCGTTCCACTTGGCGTGAGCCAACGCCGCGAGATCTTTCAAGGACTCTCCGATTTTCCGGCGCGATGACAAGATCATTCCCCAAGCGTCGCAAGAACGCAGAGGAAAAACGAGCGACGACGGGATCCCCGACTCCCTAGGCCCACCACCTTACTACGTGCCGCCATTACTACGTGCCAAACCGACTGAATAAAAAATCGGCAGCCAATACCTTTCTTACACGCCCGAATCTCGTGGAGTTCATTAAAGTGAGATTTAACGGACGTGGCGAGCGCTGGACCTTTGTTGTGAAACAGACCTTTTCGTCCCAGAGGGAGAGAGAGAGAGAGAGAGAGAGGTACGCTGATATAGAGAGATAGAGGGAGAGCCGGCCTGGCGGGGGAGGGGGAGATCTTGGGACACCGACATCATAGATATTTAAAAGATGGAATACCGACCTCGAGCCTTTCTTTCGCCCGTCAATATTTCATTCTATTTAATTACGTTCTCTTTATCGCTGGGCGTGAGATTCGTCCGTAGTTTTCTGATACACGTGCTTGCAGTTAGGACCAGTTTACCTCTGTTTCCGATAAGTCCGACTTCTAAGAGCTGCTTCAGCCTCTTTCGGTCATATTATTATTCTCATTGATTTTGCGCATTTTAACAGCTGCTCATTACGATTGCTTATAGATAAACGAGATTTGAACTGAAGGAATCCCCTAAGGAGTAGCCTCGTATAGCAAGGAATGAATGAAGCGGCTAACGTCGAATGATCCCTTAATGAACTGCGTTCGATCGAAAGCCTAAAAATCTCTTATTATCGATGATCGTCATCAGCCCAGAGAAATGCAAAGCATTTCAATCGCAGAAACTTGCCGGACCGTGGAGGCGTTGATTCCAAGTGCTGAGCAGCCGCGTCCGCAACTCACATAAGCACCTCGTGGACGTTGGTCGTCCGCCCGAGACACGCGCTCTGTTGTACAGCGACCTGTACAACATCATCGTTACGGTCTCGCTCGGGTTAATTCGTAATCTATGGCATATGATAAAATGCACGTGGCCTGGCTTTGGTGGCGTAGCGACTAGGAACGTCGGCCGGAGGCTAACGACGAGAAGTCGACCGGGCGAGCGACGCGAAGTCACCAGTGCTGTTGACGCAGGGGCAGAGGAAGAGAGAGAGAGAGAGGAGAGGAGAAGGAGAGAGAGAGAGAGAGAGAGAGGGAGGGAGGGAACGAGATAGGGAGGGAAGCGAGGCGAAAGGTAGGCCAAGCACACGATAAGTGCCTCTAGGAAAGGAAAAAAACTACGCTGGTGCAAAGCTCTATTGGGTCTCGTAGTCGAATGTGCGAGCGTGTGGTGGCGCGTATCGCTCAAAGCCTCGAATGCGGGCAATTCGACGACCTCTGAATGGAGTTTTTTTCCGTAGCATTAAGGGCGTGAGATTAATTAGCCGCTCGGTTTTTACGAATGAAATTTCGACGGGACGGACGCAAAAAACGCGGACTCCCCGTGCGCTTTGAAACGGCCGATTATCGTAGTGTAATCACTCGGTGCTGAAGCTTCAATCGCGGTGAGCCCGTGAAAGGCTTTATCTTGTAATTGATTGTTAGTGATTCGTAGAGCTGCCGAGGCCCGTCGGGAGAGAAAACATTGTTGAGAAATATTCGAATATCCGTCTTTATCTTGTAACGTATAATTTCGCTGGCGCTATGCAGAGCAATGTCGTGATCGCTAAATCTTCCTAAAGACCTCACGATAAATTGCTACTTCCAAAATGAGCGCAGCATTTAATGGCATGCTGAAAAATATGTTGTAGATAATAGTTATTATGTCTTTAATTATAGCCGTGTCACACTTTTCATACGTTAGACAGCATAGCCAGTGCTTGAGAACACTAGAATCTACTATTTATAAATAATATGCGTAATTTACAGCAGATTATGTTAACACAATTGTATGTATAATGTCTAATTGTTTATAATGTATTTGCGTTTTGAAGTATCACATCCAGCTGTAATTACAATTTATACATTGTCTTGCATTTAATTATCTTTAATTGCTTTTTAATATAATGTCGCCATTGATAGGCTTCGTTCAAATATTGTCTTTAACAATTCAATCCTAGTTTTAACTTTGGTTGCCTTTAAAAACAATCTTTAAAAATGGTTGTTTGATGAACAAGACAATTGACAATGTGTTCACAAATAAGAGCTGATTATTTTGGACTTACATAAAATATGTTCTTAGAAACGATGCTTTACGCTTCACTTTAAGATATAAATGTCTATCAATTTATATATGTATGTCATACGTCTTCTTTTAATAA
The DNA here is from genome assembly GCA_018907135.1 of Kradibia gibbosae. NCBI lineage: Eukaryota > Metazoa > Arthropoda > Insecta > Hymenoptera > Agaonidae > Kradibia > Kradibia gibbosae. The sequence goes on along the minus strand of JACCHX010000003.1, from coordinate 813,702 downwards.
TTAATCAAAGCGAAGAGATCAAGTATAAAATGATTTACGAAAATAGTATTTCGTATCAAATGCCTAATATTCTTTTAATTTAAGCCGCAACTTTATATTTATTTTACCCCCATCATTTAAAAAAGTACTTATGACATAATTTTAGCTTTATCTGAAATTCATAAGCCAAATCAGTTATGCAAAAGATGCATTGTCAAAAAAAAAATACTTTTGTTAACTCAATTTTGATCGAGTTGCTGAAATTTCAAGTATATTGTCATTATAATCAAAGCCAGTTGCATCGATTAAATATTCCAATTAATCTGTAAAATTCGGAAAATGTATTAACAGGTTTTGTACAAAAAGTTTCTCTTATTTTTAGATAATGTATACAGTTCCATCTGTAATCTGTATAGTATTCTCATCTATATTTTTATAAAATGATCAGCATACACTTGCCTGAATAAAAAACCTGTATTATATTTAACCTAATTATTAAATATAGTAAAGATGTTTAAAGATTTCCTATGTAAGGAAATGATAGTCATTGTTTGTAAAATTATCTACATATTTTGTAAATATTTGTGTAAATTTTATCATGAAATTGATGCACAAATTATCTTGATTAAACAATTAAGAATTTTTAAAAACTTTTATGTATACATGCGTGTGAATCAGCTTGAACAATTTGCTTAAGTATAAATGTTAAATTTATTGTTGAAAATAAATTAATTGAAAATTGATCGTTTGCAATAGTTTTTAAGTATAATTTTATAAATTTTCCATAGAATTGATTAGTCCTTTGGCCAAATGATTCATTGCATTGAGATTATTACGGCACGAGTAATGTAATCAGTCATAAGTATCACAATATGTATAATCACATTCTTGGTTCTTTCGTTACGATACATACACATACTCCAAGTGTATATGTATTAATTTTTACTGGTATCTGCTAAAGGGTCATAACAATTACTACGAATGTAAAGATATTAAGTATAGTCACTAATTAATTGTGAGCTTAAATAAATGAATTTGCTTAATAGATACAATGAAGGGAATGTAAATATTTAATATTGCTAGAGTTATTCTTGATTGCAGGTCATTCAAAAGGGGCTTTAAAGTCCATGATATCTTAGCATGCCAAAATTTTTTGTAAAGAAAATGAATCTTCTAAGAAAGACAGTTTGATGGTAAGTTATTCTAAACTGACGACCTCATTATTTAAAAATTCTGCCCGATGAGCCTCGATGACGCCGAGGAAAACAATAAGCAACACGTTTAATTTAAAAATGTGTTCTCTGGATAATTCCTAAAGAAGTCGGAGTGCGTTAACTGCGTGAGCTGAATTCTTTATTAACGCAGGCAACACGCTTGAGACATTAGGAAAGGTATGTCCTTAAACGAATGGGATTTTAAAATATGTAGGACTGCCGAGGTATCGGTAATCGCAAATTTGAAAATCCCAGAATATAACCAGACGACGCCGAATGGCTCCTTCTACAAAAGCCTGCTCAACGGGGAATAATCTACGCTTCTCTGAAGCGTCCGAATACCTCTACGATCGAGAGGCATCGTTCGGTCACCATATCCCACTTGCGAGGTTGCGCACTCTCTTCGCACTTTCGGGCGGCCAATCAGCCCCGATGTATTCGTACAAGAGGAAGATGAATAATCGAGGGCGGGAGGGGGTGGCCAAGGGCGAGATAGAGGGGCCGGGGATGGGCGAGCGCCGACGGAGCGGGGGAGTGGGAGGCCGGTGGCGGGGGTCGGGGCGTGGCGGGGGCGGGGGCCGGGGAAGGGGGGGGGAGGGGGAGAAACGCGAGCAGCATTCCTTCACGGGGGTTACGCGGCCGGCGCGCGGAGAAGCTAAAGAAAGCATCGCGATTAATACCGCGAATCCGTCCGGGGGTGAGCTCGAGTTCACGTGGTGCGTGGTCGTCAAGGGGGAGAGAAAGCGAGAGCGAGAGAGCAGGAGGCGGGTAAGCCGGATAGGAAGAGTCCACCGGCGGCGGCACACGGCTCGCGGCCTCGACGCAGGAATTCGGCCGATCGACCGCTCGTTAACGCACGGCACGGCGCTCGCCTCCTCCGCCCGTGTAGCTCTCGGGCAAAAAGCCCCGAAACAACGTCCTCACCGAGAGGGACGAGAACGCGGCTCTGCGAGGTCGGAGACAGGGAGAATAAGTGTCTGCGCACGCCTGTGTGCTCGCTTACGTGTGCGTGCCTGCCTGGCTGCTCGCGCGTCAGCCTTACAGAGAGAGAGAGAGAGAGAGAGTGAGAGAGAGAGAGAGAGGAGAGAGAGAGGAGAGAGAGAGAGCCTCCTGTTTCGCCGAGGAGCGATCCTCTATATTTGGTCACGAGAACGTCGTCGTCGGTCTCTAGGTTTCAAGGCTGGGAACCGCGTGCAAAGCATGGCAGACACGTGTAAGTGCCCGTCGACGGAGGAGGACTACGATGACGTTGACGAGGGCGACGATGTGGAGCGAGGCTCCTGCCGACGCGGAGAAGCTTTCTCACGCTCGCGTTCACCCGCTGCTGCCTCGGGGGCAATGTGCGCGGCTGCACGGGGGTGGGCCAAGATTTGACGTCTCCTCCGTATATCGGTCCCTGGACCAGGGCTTCGTTGAATCGAATTCGTCGCGGCCCTGACCCGAAATTAGTCCCTCTTCGCGAGGAGTGTCCCGATTAGAGGTCGGCTACACCTGCGGCCGGACGGTCCTCCCGATCGTACTTACCGGTGACTTTGCCCCTCGCGATTCAACTTCAAGTTGATCGTCGTGTGCGCTCGCTACTTTGTATACACTGATTTAATCAGAGAAAGTGCTTGGAACTATGGTTGGCTCATTTTTGATATCTTAATTACTTTGCTTCATTTATAAAGTGAACTTTTTAATTTGAATGATTTTTACAAAACGCTGATTTGCTCGATGTAAATGTGCAATTTATTGTTTTTAGATAAACTAGTTACATTGTTAACAGAGTTAGAGCTCTCAAATACGAGATTGTCAAGTTTTAGCAAATATCGTGCTATATTTATTTACTTGGAACACAATTAATCTTAATTTCAATATTTCTTTGTAACTTCAAAATTAAAAACTACTATGTTTATATAAATTGCCTGACAATTTCGTACTGTAGATCGGAATGTACAATATCCATAATAAATGAGTATTTAATGCTGGCTATTCTATCTTCTATTAAAATTAGACATTAATAATGAAATAAATAATGATTTATTTACATCTCCCATTATTACCTTGATTAGTCATAAAAACGATCATTTACCAATTGTATTATCGTTTTAAAATAATTCCAAGTCTTTTTAAAAGATTACCACATGCGAATCTTTTATGTTTTAATACTATATACATCAAAAATTCTAAAAAAATATATTCACCAGTAAGAATACTTATTTGTTTTTACATAATTTTATGCTAACGCCTTTAAGTAAATAGAAATGAAGTTTTCAATACATTATCATAATATGCAACTGATTTAAATAACTAGTTCAATATATCGAAATTATATTGAAGTAGGCAAATGTAAATACTAATGTAAATATTATAAAGTAAATAAAAGTTTCTTCACCCCATCTCATGGTAGGTGAAAAATTTAATGAATTGCATTAACCAATAATTGGAAAAATGGTATAGTTAACTTAACTGGATAGTTTTCGAGTGGAAATAAATGCCAGTGTTAAAAAATTAAATGTCTACGTAAACGTTATTCATTATGAAGTAAAAGTAGTACGTAGAAGTTTTAATTAGAAAGGGAAAACAACTTGATATCTCAATTTATTCCAAATTTATGTGCATTTGAAATTAATGATAAAATGCATGTCAAGCTAATCTATTTACCAGAGAAAAATTTTGTATACATAATTTTTTGATGATCTATTATCGCAATTATCAGAGTCATTAATCAGTAAATTTATTTGCTAAGCTAGCATTTTTTAATTATTTTTTTATTAATTAGATAAAAGTTGAAATTTTCCCTTATATAATCATTTTAAAATACATTAACTGAAATAGTAATTTTTTTTATTTTTAGCATTTATTATTTTTAAGATTTTCTTCCACTTGTTCATTAATAACTTTCATATTAAGATTATTTCACCGAAAAATGTATTATTTTCTGTAGTTTGAAGTTTTCTTTTAAATGTTAAAAATATTCGTTACGGACTGTTTTTGTGAATACTTAATAGGTATTAAAGTTAAGATTACTAATTTTTTATCATTGATATTTTATCAACTTCAATATTTTATTACGACATACGTAGAATGTAGAATTTATAAAAATGTTTTGCACACTGTTGGTATGTCTTATGAAGAACTTTAATATATTGATTACTTGAACTATGCGTTCATGCACTGCTCGCACATACACATAAGTTATAATTTAAAAAACTTCCGAACGAAAAATAAATTTAATATAAATTAAGTATATTTAGCATAACAGCAAAATACTAAACCTTTCGTTTAATCAAAATTTTACTCCCAACGCTAGAAAAACAGCGAGTCGATTTTAAATAGAAATTCTTTGAGGCAATTCATTTTCAACAAAGCCTAATTTTCAACGATTTGGCATCTCTTGGGCGTATGACGCCTTTCAACAAACACAAGATTGCGTTTGACCTTTGGAATATTGGGAGCGTAAATTATTTATCGGCGCCGAAGCATAAGATAAATAATTTACTAAGCTCGAGTATCGACGGCTCATCGCACAGCTGATCGTTTGATTTGAGTTCGTCCGATTGGAGCGGTCGCCAAGGAATACGACCGAGGCAACGACAACAGCTCGCAACGCGATGGCGATATCGTCGATATCGTTGGTCAGTTCGCCGAGTTCCTTAGGGGTGACATTGGAGGAACCTGGCCGAGGCGCGGGAAGCGGCCCTTCTGCCGAGCGCATGCAAATGCAAGGCGAAGCGCGACTCGAGTGGTGACGAGAGCGCCCGGAGCTAATGGCCGAGGTGGTGGCGGCGGTGGTGGCGGTGGTCGCGCGGAGCCCTCGGAGCTCCTTAGGAAGCGCGGAAGGAATTTTGGGAGGGGCCCGGCGTTGCCGAGTCGCGGGCAAAATCTCGGCGTACCTCAGGGGCTTCGGCGGCATAAATAACTGCGCGGCCCTCGGCGCCGGCGTAGCGTGTCATTTTGCCCCGTGCCCTTAATAATCGTGAGCGCGGGACGCATGTGTCGGCCCGCGCCGCTCGCGCCGTCGGGGCTCGGGTCATTGGGGTGTGGCCGAGCCCCGCGCCTCCCCGCGAGCCCCTTTCAAGTGCTCTGTCGAGGCGGGCACTTAGCGCGACCCACGTTGCGCGGAATATATATATTCAATTTGTGCTAATTAAATATTTATGAGCTCGGGAGCTCATTAGCAGATACTATCGCCGCGGCTTCGACCTGCGCAACTCTATATTTTACTCGCTTGGCCTGCGTTGAGGCCGCGCCAGCCCCGACTCCTCCTCTACCCCTTCCTATCTGCCGACGGCTCGTCCCTTCTATCTTCTACCCCCTCCTACCGCACCCCCGTCCTTCACCTTTTCAAGTGCACCTTTTCCCCGCGGGCCCAAGTGGCGAATCGCTTATCGTCGCACCGTGCCATTGGTTCCGCGGTGATTTTCTATATCTCTCTTTATTGCCGATGATCATTGGATCCTGACTTATCGGAGTCCTGGCACTTGCTGCGCATCTTTCCCTGATTTTAGAAATGACGAATGCATTTGTTTAACAATGTTATTTATCACTTGATGGAAGGATGAAAATGACGGATCGGATCGTCTATTTTATTATTTATTATTACCTTAAAACGTTTATAGGCCGGAATAATGTGAATCTTTTTTTTTTGCATTATGATTTATATAACAAATGCGTGGAAAAGCTCATAATTTTATTGTAAACAGTTTAACAATGTATTTACAATAACATCACGTGTTCTATTGAACGACTCGGAAGAGGTGAGCGATAGCTCGTGGGGTGAAGAGGGGTGTAAGAGTGGCGAAAAGGGGTGGGAAGCGAGGATATGGAGAGAGAGGGAGAGAGAGAGAGAGAGAGAGAGAGAGAGAGAAGAAAGAGAGATAAATATACCAGCAAAATTATACACGTAAGGTTGGCCCACCCTAGTGCAAGTATTTTTCTACGAGCTGACTGACTTCGGCTTCGCTCGTTCACTCGTGCGATACACATTCGCGGCTCGCCGATAATTAGAGAGCCCGTGCAGGTGAATGTGCAGGAAAATTCACCCGTATATTTTGCGAAACAGCCGTTTTCTATTTAGTCGAGGCGTGTTTTGGTTGTTAAGATCAGAAATAACCAGCTCAAGTATTTTTTAAGGAGCCTCTGCGGTAGTACCGAAACAAAGAATACACTGTTATATGTATTTGTTAAAAATCACAACAAACAAATTATACCGAGCTTTTTACATTTTGCAGTACAGAAAACAATTGAAATTTTTATTATATTTGCCAATATTAACACCGTATCAGTCATTAATGATTGAATTAAATGTTGTAAAATAACGTAAAGAGGAGCTTCTTAATCGTAAAATATTGCTTCAACTGCTATATTATATTTAATTCATTCTATAATTATATTTTCTTTAAAAATATACCAATAAAACGCTATCATTGGGTGCACATGAAATATTAAAAATACCCATTTAAATCTCCAGCTGATTTACCTACATTTTTTCAAATAAATACTAGTTTGTTAATTGATTTTTAGTATTGATTGAATATTCGTGTAAGATAATTGCTTTATTGAGAAATCATAATATACAGGAATATTAGAAAAAAGTATTTACCATTCATGAAATATTTAAAATTTTAATTATATCAATGCACGCGAATTCATTTTTATGTACATTTTTATTGTTAAATGGAGCGGGTGGAGTACGACAAGTAAACAAAATTTTTTATTATAAACAATCATTGGCAGTCATTTACAAGAAGTAAAAATGAAATATAGATCTTGAAAAATATTTTACTGTGACGCAAGTACGTATAATAAAAAACTTAATAGAAAAAGGAAAGATCATTCGAATGAAGGCTCCGTAAGTTGAAAATTGACGAATGACCATTAATATTCCTTAGCCGTGTAGGTGGCTCAATTGTAGACATTTATAGAAAGCAGGGAATGGTAGCTGCTTTCTCCGGTAATGATTTTCAGTGTCACGCGATAATATATTTTACGATGTTGTCCTTTCACCTTCTCATGTGGCACAATTTATTTTAAGTTTCCTTTATAGGGCGAACGCCGGGATGGTAGAAGCTGTAACTCCTCGACGATCTGTGCTTTATAGAAAACTATATTAAAAGTACAAATTGTAAGGCGAAGAATAATAAATTAGGAGCAGGTAAGAGTCCTATAGGTCATTTTGAAAAAAACTCGTCTGCGGGTACCCTCCATTCTTCATAAGACACCAACATTCCCGACCGACCTAGTCTACCTAAGGTCCTAAACCAAGGTGCACCTCGTCAATAGCACTCGAGGAATCAAAACGATCCGCAGGCGTCGCCGTAAAATCTTCGAGGACATCCTCGCTTAATACTTTTTGTCTTTCAAGTCCAATTGAAAGAGAGGAAAAAACTCGGGTGGGGGCAAGGAGAGAGAAAAAACACGGGTCCACCGGTGTACAAAGCCGAAGACAGGAAGGAGAAAAAAAAAAAGAAGTGCGGAGGCGAAGAGCAAGTGAAAGCATATTGTGAAGTTGCTCCTCACTTGGGCTCAACTCGAGCTTGGCTATATTTCACCTCCGACAAATTTTCGGGAAATCCCCGGCGAGTAATATGGCTCCCGAGTCCTAATCCCGGCCCCGGCACCGCCATTGTGTCGGCCAATTTGGCGAAAAGGAAACTCCGGGCGCTCGCGCTTAACTGCCGCGGCACACCAGGAAACGGGGCTTCGCCACATCCCAGGCTCGCCGTAGTGGCGCGCGCACCTTTACGGGGTCCCCTTGGGCAGCGGCGGGGAGGGGCTACGAGGATTACGAGGCACCGGAGGGAGGCCGGGGGACGCGTGCGCGGCCCCGTGGGAGGCCCCAGAGTGCGAATCCAGGCCGCATTAGAACTTCCACTTCTTTTCGGGAGGCCGGCGGCGCCGCATTAGCCTTGCGGCGAATTCGATTACAAGGACAATCGGTTCGGACGGGTTTCGGCGGCCTCGTCCACCCCCTACGCAGGAGGGGGACCCCGTGGCTTTCCCCGATTTTCTCCTCGTAGACCGGTCTATCGCTTGCCCCGATGAAGTTCTTGCCCGTTTTCATGCACCAGTTTCCGTGACAGGTTTATGGGAGTTCTGTCTTGCTGCACAAGCCAGCGATATTTGGTAAATTTTAACGGCTGAATGAGAGAAGCGGATGAATCGTAGACGCTTACGGCCTAATCAGTTCTAAGCTCTTGTGTATCAACAATTTCCAGTTGGTAAGCTCGATTACGTAAGACAGAGACGTGTTCAGCAGGAGCGTTCATCGAGAGTTAGGCCTTGCAAATTCATCCGGTTCAAGGGGAATAGCTGATCTTCCCGAGCAAGCGCTGAGCCTTTAAAGATCGTTGATTTTTCAAGCCCGAACATCCCATCGATTGGGACTTTTTTCGGTGGGCTAATAACAAGATTCTTATCAGTTTGGGATCGTGTTTTTTCTTCTCCAAGTGAAACGTTTTCTTAATAATGAAACGACAAAGATGGGTACTACTATTAAATGAAATAGCTATTACGCATTTAAAAACGCTACAAGTGCCAATGACATATTTCAATTTGCTCTTTCAAACAAATAAATAAAGTTCGTAGAAACAATTTTTGCTTAAGTGCGGCGTTTTTATCTCTTAATTTGCAAAGCAATGATAAATCTTCCTAGACCCGCTCTTTCAAGCCCGGCGCAATTCACGCGGTAATTGAAGAGGACCACTCGAAAGAAGCGTAAGCTGCGACGTTCGTTTTCATAAAAATCGAAAGTGAAGTGCAGCACCGAGTCGAGGAGACGTGACACCGGTCGGACAGTCTGCACTTGCAAAAGAATCCAAGACGAAATACAACAGTGTCGGATACATTTAAGACTGGCTCTCGACACAAAGAAGTTTCCCCTTGGACGGCTCAATTTCGTACGCTCGGTCATTTATTTTTTATTTAATGAAATCTCGCTTACCGGCTTAAGACAGACCATTGATAAGAAATTATCCTCGAGCAGAAATTATTAATTGCAGGCAATTATCAGTTGCGCTCGGTAGTTTATTGCGCTAAAAAGTCTGAAAAGTCGATTGTCCGTAATTTATGGATCTTAAAAATATGTTAAAAACCGCTAATATAAGGGGCTCCAATAATACTATTGATTAAAGCCAAATTTTTTGGCTTTAGCTCTAGCCGCAGGTCATATTTACGAAGTTTTAATTTTTACGACTCCGGGAAAAGTATAAAAATAAATTTAACCATTTTTACTCGAATCCAGGCAAAAGCCTTCTTCAATTATATTGTACGCGCACCTATATACATATATATGTATATATATATATATAAACATAAATGTATGCGAGGATACATCTAAATATGTTGGGTATACGCGCGCATGTATGTTCTATCGCGTAAGTCGTAGGGCGATCCGTAAGCGCGATCTTACAAATCGATTTTCATTTTACTTCGGTGTACGATAAAATAGTCACGAAGGCCTGTTTGCGCACTTTCGTTAATTAAATTTGCGTAATTAGATAGCTGCTTCGTAGCCTCGACCGTTGAAAGAAGCGACATCTGCGATGCGCGTTGAGGTGGCTCGAAGAAGCGAGCCGAATATTTATTTCCGCCGGCCGGCATTGAATACACACAGTGGGCGAGTGACTTTTTTGCGAAAGCCGCGGGCATCCATCACTTGTGCAGGGAGGCGGCCATTAGCCGGTGCTCGTAACGAGCCTCCTGCGATGGGCCACCGCGACAAATCTCAGCCAAGAGAGAAAAGCCCGGATACGCTCGCCCAGGATCCCTCGGAACGACTTCCGTCAATCGAGGAAAACAAAGCGGCTGGAGTCCGTCTGGCGCCGAGGCTCGTCGTCTGCTTTTCCGAAGCCTCTCCTTTAAATCGTGGCGTGTTATTACGCTCGGCTAGTAGAGGGCCCAAGGCGGCGGGCCTAGGAAGCGTATGGCCGGCGGCTGTTCGAGGTCAGGCAGGGAGGTATTTTTTTGGCTATTTTCATTGGCAGGTCGGGCTTTTGTGCGGTACCGGTTCCTCGGCCTCGGCCCACGGGTTCGACGCTCGATATTCCCACAGGCGCGATCCGCACGAATTCCAGCCTCCGCTCTTGACTCCAGATTCGAGTGCGATTGTTCGCCGAGGAGGCCTTATCGATGCCCCCCCCCCACCCCCGAGGCCCCAAACTTTGGCCTCTGGCATTGGGTCAAGGGTCAGCCTTCCAGCGACTCCTTCCTCGAGATTCGTCCGAATGTTCTCGGTCGTTGCTTGGCGCCCGGTACCACTGAGGCACTGACGATTTCCCTCGCGGGGCCTCCGGACTTTTAAAGGATGCGGAACCTGCTGTCGCTTATTTCTTTTGCAACCGGAGCGAGAATGGTTCTCGAAGCCGGCCGAATTTCTAGAAAAATATTTGCTTTACGAGCAAGTCTGGAAACCAAAGACTCAACGGAAGATAACAATTCCGTTTTTCTTGTAATCCGAGATTTCAGCGGATAAATCATTCCCTTTGACAGACAAATTATTTAGTAAAATCTGTCCGATACTTGATTTGCGGCCGACTAATCGATATTTGACAGATATTTCGCTTAAATCAATCACCGTGAAATTTAGAAAATCTCGCAATAACAATATGCTTATCAGCATTATTTTTTCCAGCCACGTTATGCTTACTCATCATCTGTATTATTCTTAAGCGTTTATTAAAATGTTTATTCTTTTTTGCAGTTCATATTATTATCGTAATGTAGTCCATTGAAGCAATATTTATACTTTAGATATTTTGTTGGTTGTGAATTTCGAAATGAAAAATAGAAAAAATAATAAAATTCAAAATCTAATATTACGCATTAGATCGATAAAAGTTTTCGGCATTAACGCATTTTTTTGAATTATTAAGGTCCAAGCATTCATCGATATAGGTAAGTCTAGCAAAACGTTTTATTTACCTGCGAACGTTCATTGATGTTTTTTTAACCGTAGAAGAATTGCCGGGGAAAACTAAGTTGTTTCATTTGAGTTTTTGCAAGCGTTTTCACTTTTGAGATGGCATGATTAGTGACAGCCAAGTATGAATTAAAATACCTCTAACTTAGTAATTATTAAATATAAATATTTAGCAAATATAATAATATTGATTTGTCGGTTAAGGTCATTCACTCAATAAGCTTTGTCAATTGTATATAACACTTGATAAATATTTGTTTATAAACCGCTGGTAAGCGACTTGTTTGATACTACTCTCAAACAAGTGAAATACGAGGACCTTCGATTCATGTCGAGAATTCGTTAAACAATTTCCTGCGAGCGCTCAATAATTGAGCAGTCCTCTACAGTCTCTACACATGATCGTCAGATCACGAACATCTTAATGCTCAAATACATAATTATACGGGTGGTGTAGCCCTGTGGACAGGAATCAAGGGAAACGGTAGAGAATAGCCGGCTCAAAAATTCGTCGAATCGGTGAAATTGCAAATAGGCGCAGCCAAGCACAAGTATCATATACATATAATAAAGCTCGAGAGAGAGAGAGAGAGAGAGGAGAGAGATAGTGAGAGAGAGAGAGAGAGAGAGAGAGAGAGAGAAAGACCGAGTTTCTCACGCGACGTACTGAGCGTCAGCGGCAGCAGCAGCAAGTCAAGAAACGTCAAAAAAAGAACGAAAAATACGTATGAACGTGAATGAAAAGGTTTGCGAGTTGCGAGCCAACGCGCCTTCTTCAATTACATTTTATGCATTCGCACGACGTAAATGTCAGGCGCGACGGGGAGAGAGAGCAAGAGAGCAAGAGAGAAAGAGAGAGACAGAGCGATAGAGTGCGATAGAGTGCGAGCGAGGGGTCCGCGGCCAGGGGGTGAGGGTGTGTGCGAGAAAGAGAGAGAGATAGAGAGATAGATAGATAGAGAGAGAGAGAGAGAGAGAGAGAGAGAGAGAGAGAGAGAGCACAGACATAGTGCATTGTTGCCCGAAACTGCCTCTTGCTTGTTCGCCATTGGTGCTTAGGACGTTTGGCTTCTTTACTCCGAACCACCTTGTAGTTGGTCCTATACTCCTTCCCGCACTTGTTTCTCTTTTCATTTTTGTCTCGCGCCGAAAATGTTGAGTGGAATCGATATACAGAAGATTGCTCGCATGAATTTTGGCATTCTTGACAATCTTATCGAAAATACTTTATGACTTTTTAAAAGTGTTTGTTACGCTCGAAGATTAATGTTGGGGTTCACTTGTGCGCCTCTCTTATAATTGCCAATGTAAATAGTTGGAAATAGTACCACACTTTACTATATTTATTGTGTCATCAATAATCTTTAATGCTGCTCGCGTATTATAGTTTGTCAAAGATAGATAGATCCGACGATAGTTTGTCCAATTTTTTTTTTCAAAAATCATGTTCGTCTTTTAAAATGAGATACGATGGACCGATGTATTGATTTGCCAAATATATTTATCCGCTTACTCGGTAACGTTAAATCTCAAACTATTATAATTGTTTATAAGCTATTTAAAAAAATTCGTTTGTAAAATCCGTACAATATCAATCGATCATTTAGAAAAGCCATTAAATTATTGAGTTAAAAAATTTTTTATCAACATGGCCCGGTTTATTTTGTTTATGCATTTGTTTTTGTATTCAGCTATATTTACTAGCACGTACAATATTATACGATATCTTCTTACTGTTACTGGTTTTTAAAAAATAGCCGATATTAAATGCATTAAATTCGCTTTTCAAGTCACATTTATCGTACGCATACTCCATATAGAATTAAATATACCATCGTTCAGAAGAGATTAATTATATGGTCTTATTTTTAATTTTACATGCCGATGCTCGAACGAACGAGATTTTAAATGCTCGGAGCGAGCTAATGAAAATGAATCTTTGACCGAGCCGTAATACGGCGATGCCATCGTTTATACGCTTTCGAATTTCGCTTTCCTTGCCGTGGTTTAACTTTGAAAACGTCGTGGCTATCGTAAGCCAATAAATACAGAGCGTGAGCCATCGATGAAAATGTAAGTGAAAAAATGGAGCGAGCCTCGAAATGTAGTATCATCGCTAAAGGGCTAAATCGCCACGAACGAATCGAAAGAGATTTTAAGGAAGGCGTCGGAAGGTAGTTGGTCGTGCGATCATTGGTTCGTCATATTCGTTAAGCGCATGAATAGCGAAGAGAAGGAGCGAAGTAAGTTTGAAAAATATTCCAATTATAAAAGGCAAATAGTTTGGGCAGCGAGGAATGTGCCGGAGTTTAACTGAAATAATGAAGCGCTCAAATTGAAAGGCTTGACGAAAGCCTTGGGTATGTACCGAAAAATTGAATGGCCTTATTGTTCGCTAAAAGCCAGAGCTCATCGAGGTGTTCTTAGTAGGCAGCCGGAGCGGACTTATTGAAAAAGCGTAGTGCTGAGGCGCGCTCGGCAAACTACGTCAAATTATCGAGGAGGTGCAAATGTTAGGGCACATTCACCTAACGATGAGGAGCAGCGCCTCGGAGTCACTCGCCGGCACGAGGTCGCGGCCGAAAATGCCGAGTCCGCCGCCGGGAGGCGAGGCTGCACCACCGCTCGTAGCCAGGTCGTCGGTCCAGCGGCTCCGACCGCCTAGTGCATCATCATCGTCCTCTCCGCTCAGAGGCATCGCGCGTCCATCCCTTCTGGCGGTCCCTGGACGCGCGAGGGCCATTGTCTGCGACCGCCCGCGTCAAGTGCGCGGCTTCGATTTACTCTGGCTCCCGTCCCCCTTCGCTCTCGACACCGCCGCCGCAGCCGCCTGCGACGAGGCAGAACCTCGCTCGGGCCGCGCTTTTTCTCCGCGGGACGTTTTTGACTCGTGGGCGTGGGGTGGGTGGCGGCGCGGAGGAGCAGCAGAGGAGTTCGCCGGGAAGGAGAGAGGATCTACCGAGAAGGGCCGGCCCATTGAGCGGTGGCTAGCCAGGATTATTCCCGATTGGCTTTCCCCCGGCCACCCGGGAGGGGCTCCCCGGGACGAGACGAAACTGAGAGCCTCTTCGTTGGCGAGGAGCGGCGGCCCGCACTGTCCTGGCGCGTGCTCGTTGTATCCTGGCGGATTTGTCCGGTCTCTACTCCTTTGGGCCCAGCACGGGGCCCTCGCGGCACTTGCGTTCTCGCTCCGATCCCCAAGACCCAAGGAGAAGTCCTTGCTCTTTGGCCCCGTCCGACAATCGACTCCACGCGATTGACTGCCTCTGCAACGAGACATGTTTTGACGAGGCCCGGAGATTCCTTTTCTCCCCGGCCGTCACTTCCATTTTAGCATAATCACACCACTCGCCTCCCTTTCTCTCCTGATTTGAAAGGCACGACCTTTCTCTCCTTTTGCTAACAATATAAGAATTTATTTTACGATACTTTTAACGAATGTCACGAGAGCCGACGCGGCCGACGCTGAAAGAGAATTAGCCATCGGGCAATCCGTTAACGCCCTGCGAATAATAACGGTAAAACTTTATGCAGCTGCAATAAAGAAAATCATTAAATTTATTTGAGCTCTCCGGCTTCTGACCAACCAAGTGGATCGCCTCCTTCCACGTCTTTTATTCCTCTGATTTCCAGTTCGTTTCTTACATTCGTGGTACTTTTTTAATAAATCCCAATCGCAGTTGCAATACACCGACAATGGCTGGACAATATCGGTATTAAGCGAATTTCCGTCTCCTCTGATCGACGCTAGGATTTTTAGTGTTCTATCTTTACGTTTGCATCGACCTTGCGCAATAATTCTTTCCCGCACTCTGACTGTGCTCACTCTACATATATGCATTCAAGACAATGATATCAATAATATATATCTTTTTTCTTGTAGATAGTAAAAAGCGCAATGAGCGTAATTTTGAAAATACGTTTAAACAAATTTAAGTGACATGGCAGTACAGTAGACGTTTTATGTTCTCTGATTATTTTACATGTTTACTATATCGCTGAAAACAGTTTGTATCCTTGCAGCTTTCTTAATTATTAGTATATGTTTAACACATTGTGCATTTTACTATTTTCTATGAAAGATATTTTATATTGTAATACTTGTCAACACACCATTTTACGGATCAATTACTTATTAAAATCTTTCACCATTACTTTGGCTTTTCATTTAAAGATATTTATTTATTTATTATAATTCGGCATAATATATTAAGAAACGAAAGTTTTAAGATTTTCTGGAAGTCTTGTTTTTTATTTTCCACCGTACATTTAAATTGTTAATGTAAGAATACACACACATAAACACACTATCACACACACAATATTTTTATATACTAATCAATAAGTTTTATTATTTTTAAATATAGTATCGCTTGTATTAATTATGCGTAGAAGTTGTTTGGCTGGATAATTTTCTGCGCAATGGCGTTTAAATAAAATTCAAAAATAATTATATTTTTTCATGCGTCTTAATTACTCGAAATTTGTTTATACTTTAATTTGTTGAAATATAAAATTCAAATTTAAAAGAGAAAATATGAAAAGTTTTACGATAATTAAATTTAGATGTGCATTAAATATATCTAAATGTATACGTTTTTTTGTTTTATCACGACGAAGTTTATTTAATAACATATTTTAATAATACTATTTCTGTATAAAGGAATAAGTTCACATTAGTGTGTATGCTTGTATTGTATGTATTTAATGGTTTTGAGAATATGTTAACGTGCGGTTTCTTTTTTCGAGTATAATCATATCATTTAAAACAAATGGTTGACCATACATAGGTAATAAAAAATAATAATCATAATAAAAACGAAAATTCTTAATACATGAATACGATAAAATTGTGTGTGACATGATTTTCGGGTGGTGTGGGTAATGATGTATAGCTCTCTTTGAATATAACCTGTTCCGTGCTTACTCGGGTACGCTAAAGAATTTTTCGGCGTTACTTTTTAGATCAAATGCTTTCTCGTAAACGTCCGGTTTGCCAGAATAAATGATATTCAGCGAAATCATGAATTTTCCTCACAATTTCTTAATAAAACAGCGATCACTTTACGAAATAATTTAAAAAGGCAGAGTTCGGAAAAGTAGGATCGTGTCGTCGTGTACGTAGGACGTAAATTTAAATGCCCGAGGACAGGAATTGGGTGCACAGGGATAATTCATGGCGTGCACGTTGTAAAAATTTTTTCTTTCCTATGGCCTAATGCTAAGTATAGCGGCCGAAGCTACTATTTGGCTTAGAATTACATTTTTAAACGCTAATTACTGCAAATTGAATGTGCGCGTCTGTATAATTTTCATAGCTACCACAGCGTGAAGAGTGCGAACATAAAGCGCACGAAAAAGTACCCGAGCGCGAACTCCCCCTTTTGTTTTCAGGCCTTTTTTACGCGCGCCTTGACTCCTTGAAAAACACGAGCCCCGTGCGTAGCCAGTGCATATGTAGGTTAAGCGGAAACGTAGTAAAAGCGCAGCGATCGTAAGCCCCGGCGATGATGATCCCACGCCAGCGCGTGCGCACACCTCGCCGTTTATTAAATCTTACGCGCTCGTAATGTAACCCCGAGGTGAGTCAAATGCTTCTTTATCAGAGAGGAGCGGAAGCAGTTATCGTGTCCGATAAGTCCCCTGGCTCTCGATACACATGCATGCGCTATATTTTACGAAATACGGAATAGGATGAATTAAAGGATGAGCAGCTGCTGTCGCGTTCGTTGTTTTTTTTTTTTTTTTTGCTTTTTTCATTTCTTACAAATTCCATACACTAGTTGTAATTTCCTTTGTCTTTATAATCACGGTTTTGTCGTATCGATCAACTTTGCATCGATCTGAACTGCTTTTTTTCCCAGATCCGGAGAAAATTGTCAATTACCGTCACTTTCTTTCTCTTTGAGAACAGTGTCTTTTCACTGGTACTATATTTTTGGCTTTGCATTCAACAATATATTCATTAACTTGCTTGTAATTACTGCTTTTGAATACAAATTTGCCTTCGAACCTTTGCATTTTCGTACGACATTCACGGACTCACGAATGCAGTTTTAAAACGAGGCAAAATTAACCGTCACTACACAACTTAATTCGTTATTATTAAAAGCTTATATCGTCGTTACGGTTGCTCATTGTGGAGCCGTTTCTTCCTGAAATAGTTACTCTACTCGACGTTGTCCTTCGGATACGAAACTCGCAGGAGCAAGGCATTGCGCATTCGCGTAATCTTGAACGCCTAATATTAAAAAGGCTACGTTTAAGGCTTTCTCGATAGAATGGCGATTTTTCCCCATCGATTGCACGGGATAGAAGCAATCGGGGATCGCTCTGTATCTCAATCGGCGTCTCTATAATCGCAACTTATTGCCTCGCTTAATTGCAACCCTTGCATTGACTCGCGTATGCCGAAAAAGTCAAGAAGTTCCATTGCACGTGGCATACAACCGAAGGGCCCGGCATAAACATTTGCTTTCGTGCGCGTTCCGGCGCCCGCGGAATTCCATATCGGCTAAAAAGGGACCCCGGTTCCCGTATATTGCAGTCAGGTCTTCAGTAGGCAATTATTGGGACGCGGGGAAGGTTTCGCGGGCCGGAGTAGGCGGTGGCGGTGGCGGTGGCGGTGGAAGGCTCGTCGGGCGGCTGGTTGGAGCGGGGGGCGGCGGCGGCGGCGGAGAGGCGGAGGGGCCGAGGCTTCGGGGACAAATAGACGTGAAAAAAGCAGAAAGGAACGCGCCGCGGATATCGCGGCCTTATTCAATCGGTCCGCGGTGACATTCCGGGCCGAAAAAGCAGGGGCCGATCGGCTCTTCCTTCGATTGGGGCGCGCGGTCCCCGATACCGAGAAACAGGCCCGATTCAAGTTTCCCTCTGCAGCGGCGGTCCCCGAAGTAGTTTGACGGACCGACGACACTCCCCTGTGTTTTTACTGGCGGGCCGAGCTTCCGATTAATTGTCGCGGCGACGCTGATTAATGTCGCGGTGTAGATACGTGGCGGAGTCCCGTGAATCCGAGCGAGTCCCAATGCGAAATGCACTTTCCCATTTCTACGCGGCGCTCCCGGCTCTTTTCAAGTCGGGCCCCACGAACGTGCCGTTTGCATTCGAAATGGCCGCGAACGATTACCGATTGTAATTTAAGTTTCGGCCGTCCCGGCGTTCCACTGCAAAATTTATTTCTTTCGCTAGGATCCCCCAGCTCGAGGCTCCTTGACGTGCTTTTGAAAAAATGTTGCTCCTGCCCAAGTAACCGATGTTATATTAATGTTAATGTGAGCAAATAATACTTTTCTGCACAGAGTGGAAGTTATGTTCGCGTCGCTTAAGCTTAGTGGATAGGTAATATTTAGCAGAAAGCTACTTCTGTAATGTTAGGTCGGATGGACTTATCAGTCTCTGAGATACAAGAAATTGTGACTTAGAAAGTAGAAATGTTGTATCGAATTACTGTGTAATGAAAGGTAAATATTCATTTAAATTTGGAAGAACCTGAATATTCCTCCTATAACAACGCGAGCTAAGTTATGCAGCGATTGTAATAAATGAAAATTTTTAGATTAGCTCACTATAAGTTTGCGGAATGTTAAAGATGTTTTGATGAGCCTGGTATGTCTGAGAAATGGCGATTCCAAGATTCTTTATCCTAAATCGTATACTGATGATACTCTCTGAAAACAGTTTATACTTTTCTTCATTAAATAAGATTAATGTGAATGTCATTCAGTGGCCTATAATTGCGAAAGCGATGAAATTTAAATTCAAATAATTTTTTAATACATAAGTCGAAGTCTTTAAGGGGAATTTAAAGTGCGTAAGCTTACACAATCAAATGCATTTTACGAAATATAGTTTTATACGAGAATTTTTTGGTTTCTTGTTTCATGCAATTGAAATAATACACTTTTGTAAATGGACGATTATTTATCTTCTCTATACAGTATAAGATCCATTGGCTATTCAATATTTAATATTTTCCGAACAAGTCACCATGAGATATACCAACGAGAAAGAGATCAAAATAATATTGCTCAATTAGCTTTAAAATCAACGATAATCTTGTTCAAACGCAAGACTACATTTTTTTGGATCGTCGAAGAGGAGCGGCACCTCTTTAAGGAGAAAATTTCAAATAGTGTCTTTGGTTTCATTAGCGTTAGAAATGTGCAGAGGGCAGGTACACGTCGCCGAAAAATATCAAAAACCTCGCATGTGTAGATTCAAAATCTAATGTAGGCATAACTTATCTAATTAGTAAACAGTGTCGTTTCGCAGAGTTTGTATCTCATCGCGTGGGCTTTCTTCTAAAAATACGCCGAAAAATCGCCGTTGCGGCTCAGCCTCTCATCCAATTAGCGTTCACAACGAGCCGTATCGCATGCATAATAAGCTCGTCAAACTAGATTCCATTAGCCGGGAGCTGTGACATCCAAATGGTCCACTTCGTACGAGTTGCCCCGCATGCACGACTTCCCCGACGTTCTAACGTCCGCGAGTTCGCTTCAATGGAATTGCGATTAATTTTTACAATAGCAAGAATCGCGATTTCGACGGCTGAGTTTCTTTTTCCACTTCGAGCGAGAGAGAGAGAGAGAGAGAGAGAGAGAGAGAAAGCAAGAGAGAGAATGAAGGAGAAGTCAGGCGAGTTTGGTGCACGGCTTTCGTGACGGTGTTGTATTGGAAATTTCGTAGTTAGGATACTGATGCGTTTTACTATTGTGCTTGTATTAAGTGCTTTAGAGTTCGCTAAATTTTAAAAGTAGCCTTATAGATATTCATATGGTTCAATACTCGGGGCAAACAATAGTGTAAAACTTAATATTACAGTTGTATCGCTAGTTTAATTTTATTGCAATCATACTATATTTTGATCTGACAACAAATACTAATATAATTCTGATAAGTCATTTATTCGAATTCATTAATTTTTACTAGTACGATTAGTAAAAATTCGTTTAATAATTACAGCAATAATTTTATTGTATTAATTTATAATTTGACATTGAGACAACATTATTAATAAAGTATGTTTTTTAATTAAAAATTCATAGGCATATAAGCACATGAATATTAATTTTTCTTATTAGAAACAGAACTCATTCGTTAGTCTTACAATACCCTACTTATCTATAATCCAAACAAATTTTTTTCTTTGATCACCTTAGAATTTCTAAAGAGGTTTCATTTAAAATATTTTATAAGTTTTTCTACTTTTGAATTGTATGTGTTGATTTTCTAATTTTAGCCTCTGAGTGTATTTAATTCGACTTTATTTTTATGATTTATATATACTCATAATGATAGATAATCGATATAAAGCTTTTTAAAATAATGTGATGCTCACACCTGTGATTTTCTTTTTTCCCTTGTATATTAGTATCTATCGATGTGCTGATTAATTAAATTAATTTTGTTTAAATATATCTTTTTCCGCACATCTAAAAGTTGATAGTATTCATGGAAAGTTAAAGTAATTTTTATAATAAAATTTAATTTACGTATAAAACATATAACGTTGTCATTAGATATTAAATTTACATTATAGCATAGAATGAGCCCGTAGAACATGTACATTATCTTCTCCACGGCAGAATAAAGTAAATATTTATATTTCAAGCAGCGATTCATTATTGAAAATATCAATTGACGTTATTGTAAATGAGATGATTCGGTAATTTAGTAAGAGCTGATTAATGAGTCCTATGGTCAATCGGAGATGCGAAACTGTACCGTGCTTTAAAATAATATTCATTAAATGGAAAAGCAGTGAGCTTAAGAGGCGTTTCCGAAATAAATCAAGAGTTGCTTGTAAAGGGGCTAAGTGATAGCCGGAGATTATGAGATTTATAATTCAGTGCATTCGTTGAGTCGGACTTATTTGGTAAGCACTCGATTAAGGATGACACAGAACATCTCAACTTCAAACATCGAGTTGAAAATTATATAGGTGCCTTCAGTATTCTCATTACGAGTGGCTCAAAGGAGTACCTGCCGGTAATACACAGCATAATACGAGCTACTATTATCATAATGATAGTACATTAGGTCCGAGAAGTAGTAAGTGCCGTTTATTCCGCTAACGCATTATTGGACTGGCGAGGGAGGATCGATTGTAGGCGGCCAAAGGCGCCATAATGCCTCGGTGTTAGGGGGGGGGGCAGGGAGGGGAATCCCATAACGGGGGGTCGGAAAAGTTGCCTCGGGACACTGCACCGATCGCAAGGTCATGGCGTCGGTGGACTCGCCACCGAGGATCGGAGGCCCAAGTGAAATCAGAATGGCAGGGCGACATACCCGCGAGTCAATAACGTGACGTGGCGCCGAGTTGTCCCGCTTGTGTATGCAAATCGCCTCGTAGTACATACGCTAGTGCTTATCGCAGTTATAAATTATCCCGCAGAGTTATGTGTTATGAATTTCTCCGTCTCGTTTCTTCGGATGTTGATAACGAGGCGAGGTTATCATATTCGCTGTTGTTTTTCAACTTCTTCTTCTTCTTCTTCTACTACTTCTCCTTCTACTACTACTACTACTATTACTACTACTACTAATTACTGCTACTATTACTACTACTACTACTACTTCTTCTTCTTCTTCTTCTTGTTATTATAATTTTTATATTTATTTAACTATTATTATTGCCATTACTTTCTTTTTATTTATTCAATTTTACTTTCTTTTATTCTCCATATTATTTTGTTTTTTTGTTTTATGAAAACTGATAGCTCGACAATGCCTTATAATTCTTTATACAGATTAGGTTTCCAGTGGCTCTAGTTTTTATTCTAAGATAATATTAGAAAATTTGGCCCAAGGATTTAATTCGATAATATGAAAACGTATTCAATCTTCTGTATTTGGGAATATTACTTTGAGTCTTGGCCTCAAAAACATTTCGTTTGGCTTTTCAATGTAAATTTGAAAATATAAAGTAATTTATGAGAATACTAGTAAAGTTAATGCTGTATATGTAGATATTATAAACGCGTGCGCGAGTGAGTGACTGAGCAAGTATTTGTATTCGCGTACGAGTATGTGCAACATGCCTAGGCCAAAAGCCTTTTCGTTAACCGAGTAAAGGAAATTTAGGTCAAATTCAATGTAACTATTAGTTAATTCCACAAATTTTTGATAGTAGTTCTAGATCTTTAATTTTATCTCAAACTCCTTATATCCACCAATTTTATCGCACGAGATTGTACATCTATGTGTAATATATTGATTAAAGTAATAAAATTACTTTGTTACGTAAGGAGAGAATATAATTAATTTAGTCCCATCCGCGTGAATTTTACAACGTATCAAATTAGTCATTTTCATATCGGCTATTATGAAAAGACAAAAAACATCGATGCAACATTGGCAGTTAAAAGGAGGATCAGGAGACTGGATTATACTCCGAATGAACGACTTGAAGTAATGGTTCGCTTTTGGTTTTTATTCGATCGCTTTAGGTTTGCGATCGATGATTAATAAAGTAATAACGAAGAAAATATATTGGATGAATAATTGATCGGACGGCCGAAATATAATTATCAGACTAGACAATCATAGTGTATCCTACGACAGGCCGAAAAAGAGGCTTGATTAAAGGGCAAAGCTTTCCATGCTCGCCATAACGAGCCTTAAGTATTGTCAAGAAGGTCTCTCGCGTTCCAGCACGGGCTGGCGTATCGTAACGAGTGAGCTTCCATTTATTCTATTGTTAAAAATCGCTCCCTCGGCCTGCAAAGACAAATGAGAGTAAGAGCCGCAGTGGGAATTTGGCTCGCAACATAATAGGAAGCCGCGAGATATGATCGGCGCCGCGGCCTTCAACGATCTCGATCGTGTGCAGTAAACGGCGATACACAGCGCCGAGGCTCCTTTGCTCGTGCTACCCAATAACCCTGTCTCTCTCTCTCTCTCTCTCTCTCGCTCTCTCGCTCTCTCTCGCTCTCGCTCTCTTCCACACTTGAACACGCTTCTTCTCCGTCATTTCCTTTCTCGCTCTGCTTCCCCTCGCGCCCTCCGGTACGTACACAGGCGCGCTCACAGGCACGCATACGCACGCAGCTCAGCGTTAGGCATCACTTCTCGATCTATCCATTCATCTCTCTTTCTTCATCTCTCTCGCTCTATCTATCTGTCGGTCTCTCTTGCCGTCTCGTTTTTTTAGCCGGCTGTTTTTGTCGCAGCTCGCGGGCCTTTCGGGGCTCCTAGGCCTTGAGTCGGCACAACCTAACTGAAGCTGGCCCGCATAATTCTATGCGGGTGAGAGAACGAGTGGGATAGGGAGTTAAAGGGCCGAGGCCGGACTTTGCATATATGTACACGGGACGAGCGGCCAATGCTCATTTATTTTCGAATGGAAATTTAAATTTTGAGATTTAGACAAATTATGCGTTGCACATCCTTTTGCCGAAAATTACTTGCTCCGACGTTTCGACAATTTTTGTAATCCAACAGGGCTTTTAATGTGTTTTTTCGAGAGCACTTAAAATGTGGGCCACACGCTCCACCTTCAAGTTTTACAAATATGAAAATTCTGTAGGTAAGACTACACAGCTTTACTGTTTCTTGCATTCTAATCTTAGATTAGCTTGAATTATCACTCCGCGACTCTACTCGCGCTTAAAGAAAAGTTTTCTACTGGTGTACATAATCTTGAACATCTCCGTAACTTACTATCTCCGTTATTTTTTATGTATATGTATATGCATATATATATATATATATACTCACAATATATACATGTAATCGCATAAATGCTTGAGCTATCGACTTTATAGTTCTAAACTATTAGTATTTACATGAATTATTTGATAAGGTATCGTGGATCGAAATCAATAAATGAGCTGAAGTTTAGTCAAGGGAATTTTTTTACATTATTTTGTGCGTGACTAGGTAGTAAATACAGTACTGATTATTGGCATCCACGAAAGGCATGTAAAATGGAGTACAAATTTGTGCTAGTTAGTTTCAAATCGTATCTCGTGAAATTACGCTTAACGAAAAACATGTGCGTAATTTATTTAAATCGCAAACATTTTATGCATTTCTTACGAAATTGAACAATACGTTATTACGTTTTTTCTCAGACAGATATCACTATTCGCTCTTGTTAAAATTTTTACAGTAAATAATTATGCTGCACAAATTATTCAGATAATCGAACATCACATACACCTATGGTATTTGTAGCGCTATTTATTTCTGAATTTGTGTTCTTAGAATGTATGTAATTTCGTGCACGTGTTTCAAGGCATTTAATTATGTAAAATAATGATAAAATATTTTAGAACTTATATCTTGACTGTATGTTAGATAAATGTTTGGACGCGTTTTTATATATAGATTTCTCTTTTTCAATGTGATGTTGATAATAATATGTTTAGTTCATCTCTTGATACCCTTTGATTAAAAAAATACTTTTTTTTGATAAGGCAATTTTATGACTTAACTTTTCATACATTCTTGTCGCTGTCTCTTATTTTTTATTACTACTAATTTTATATCTCTTTCACTTTTCTGAATTTATTTTATTTTCCCTTTATCATTCTTTCTGTATTCATTCATATCATCTCCTTCTCATTCTTTTAATGTCCCTTATAATTTTTTTCTTTGTGATTTCCTCGCGCTCTCTCTCGTCTTCATTCATTCTCTCACGCATTTTTAACACTCTTATTTTTCCGTTTCTCTTTATCTTTATCACTCGTTCCTTCGCACTCGCTCTTCCTCCCATTCCTAGTCTGTTCTTCTTCCTCTTTTTCCACTCTCGAATAACATTTTAAGTTCTTCGTGTGGTGACGGTGTGCTTCCTAGAATTCGTCTTTTCTCTTTTTTTTTCTTTTTCTTTTCCTTCGCGAGCCGAACAAAAAGAAGCGGTGCCGCGTATTAAGTCTCGCTTTCGCGACATAAGTATAGCCGAGTAATGCAGGTAAAAATGCTAATTCGTACATTTCTTTTGCCTAACTTCAGTTTAGAGTAAACTTGGAAAATTACGAAATCGAGTACGTATAACTGATTACCTGCCAATATTTTGATTATCGTTTTCAATTCGACTTCGCGAAACATTGTAAATTTATAAAATCTATTGTCTTTGAAAAGTTCTTATCATTCGACAATCATTATATTTAATTATTAGAAGATAATATGAACATATATGAACAAATATATGAATATCAAATGTAATATGAACTTTTCTATTCGCGAACTTAAAAAGTGGTTTTACTTTTGTATAATTTATATATTTATCTAAGCACATTCGTCTTATATTTAAAATGAATTCATATCAAGGCTAATGATATATACGTATACACGTATATATTTATATGTATATTATGTACACTGATATTATGTCATGAAAAATTATGATTTGGTTAATATAATACCTGATCAATAATGATTGACTTGCATTGTCCAATATTTTTTTGATAATGCACAAAATTCTTTGTGTATTTGATTAACTTTTTGAAAATGAATTTTTATTATAAATGATTAAATAATAAATGAACATAGTGATATAATCAGTTGTATGTTCCTTTCAATCATTGTGTAATAATGAATATAATATTGATGCATTAGTCTTTAATCACGCTTGAGAATAAGCGTTGTAAAATATTTAATTAAAACGACAGAGTGGTAACAAAATGATAATTAATAAAGAAAAGAGCACGAAATCTATAATTCAAAGCGACATCACTAGCCTTTAAACAGAACACGTGCTAGCCTTGAGCTGGAACAAAGTACCAATAAAATATCGCGTTACCTTCGCGGCTTAAAGAAACCTACGGTAGCCGAAAAAAGGATAGTTTCTCAAAGTGCAGATTCATCGACGAAGACGAGTAAAACTGATCGAGCATGACGTTGGAAACGTAAGGAATGACCGCGAATTTAGAAATTTTGCTATATTAATTCCACCAAAGTCTCTTTCTCGATTTTTCATTTTTTATGCGAACCTGCTACTTGTTTTCGGCTCCCCTTACTTTCACTCTACACACCGACAATCAATATAAAATTTCAGAGTACGAAAAGAAGCAAATTTTAGTTAGGTCTTTTGATTTTTATGGTTTTATCATTAATACTAACGTTTGCAATCGGAACAATAAATGAGCTAAATCCTTTCACCATAATTATTGAACTCTAACTTTTTCAAATTGTATATTTTACGCACAATAGCTGAATATTGTACCATTGAAAATATTGTTATGATTGATTTTATTGCAGTGTCTTGTTGTAGAGCAGAAACTTAGTTTTAATCGATACTTGATAAAATAATTCCAGATCTTAAAAAAATGAATGTCTATGTTTGTGTGGGTTTATGCGTATAGGTATGCTCTATGACTCGGAGTGAGCTAAGCATATATATATATATATTATAATTAACGGTACATTACAAATGCCTATTGCAGTCGCGCATCGAATCCACCATGTGGTCGATGTTCGAGTTTCCGCACACACGTGAGAATTGGCATGCAGCGACGCAAGTAAGCGACAACGGCGATCGCATGCAACGAATTAGGAGTCATTTCTTTGGGCGTGGGAGGCCTCTACTACAACCAACTGCGCTAAATAATGAATTTAGTAGATACCTTAACTATGTAATAATCGAATGGTGGCTGACTCGGAACAGCCATCGCACAAGTATAAGACACGTAAGACTGTTAAGAAGTTCAGGTGGGCAATCGTTGTAACTTGCGGGTGTTCAGCCAAGCTTGCAGTCGAAGGGACGATTCACGATGTCCCACTGCTGGCATTACACATCGGTTCGTTATTTAAGTTCAGACGGTATCCACGAAGTCGCAACACTCGGGCTCAAGAGAGAAACCATCGCTCGTCACGTGACAACGATTCGAATCTTCGCTCCCTACGATCAGCTGCAGGACATTTGGCCAAAATGGGGCCTTCGCAACCGATACTCCCTCGTTATCGGGTTATAAGTCTCCTGACTTATGTCCGGGACGGGTCTCCGCGTCGCTCCCACACCCACGCGTGCCGCACGGCACTACCACTGACAACTGGGGAGGGGGACGACGGGTTACGTGGAGGCCCTGACGCCTTCGTCAGCGAAGGATCTTCCAGGGATCTCGGCTCCCACCGAGTGGCCGATACTGCGCTTTTTGGCTAGCCCTTGTTCACCTGACAGGATGCTTTACTCATTTCCAGAGTATTTCGATACTCGCAGACTCTCGCTTTGGCATCGCTTCGATACGGCATCGATATTTCCTCGGTCGAATAATTACTCCCTACTCCGAGGCTCGCACGCTTTCGTCCGTTATCTCGGGCTCCTCTGTAAGGAGAATTAACTTATTATTGCGATTTATTAAGCCCGATACTGATGCAATAAGCCCCATTTTCGTACTAAGAATTGAAAAACTACCGTTCGTTATTAATTCATTGTTTAGCAATATTAACTTGTCTTTGTATTCTTTTAAATATAAATAATATTATCATCAATTTTACTTGCAAATAATGATATCCTCAACTTTTTTCTCCATTTAATTTAACATTAAATGATAGGAATTCGATAGTTTTTATAATATGCACTTTGATCATACTATTTTAATAGCAATTAAATCATTTCTTTAAAAATACTATTAAACCAATTCTAATATTTTTTCATCCATAGAATTTTCATTATATCGAGATATTGTTTTGTGACATTTTATTTTTTCTCTTATTTACACTACATCATACAGAATATTACCAATTAATTTTGCATCAATTAAAAAATATGATATTTCTTATTCTATCAATTAATTGAACTGTATTATACAATTCATTAGTTCAATATTATAATTTTTTCATTAAGGCGATTTTAAATTGTTTAAAAAAGATGAAACTTAGTATAATTGAGTAAAATTGATTAAAATCCCTATGATGTATTTTTGTTTTGTTTTTATAGAATTTATGTTGTATTGTGACATATATAGAAATAGCTGTGTTTATTAAATATTGTTTAAAAATATTAAATATTAAAAACGCGTGCCCTTTAATGTAATCATTGCTTCAACTTTTACAACATTTTTCTTAAAATAAGGTAGTAATGTTTTTATAAATTTATATTTATTCGTCAATTATAAAAATTTTATATTGATCAAAGTATAAAATATATTGTGAAATCTAACTATAAATTATATTATATTATCATAAATTTTATCAAAGTAATTCCTCATAAAATGAATAATCGCACGGAAGCTTAAAAAAGTAGAGGACAAATATTAAAGAAGTTCTTCACACACTTGACGTATTATTATAAAGTTTCCTATAATATTTACAAAAAAATACTTAAAATTACAAAAAGAAACAACTAAGTTGCCTGCAAGCAATTATTATATGAACCTTCTAGTAATTTTTATACACTAAATTGTAGTTTATTAGATTTATTATACATATACGCACACTCTTGCTTATAAACACGCATACGGGCACGAGTAAAAATGCTCGTAAAATAAAATTTGCAAATGTTTGCATAAGATTTAATTGATATTAAAAGTTTTTTGTTGCAACATATATCGCATGTTTTTAAAATATATATATTTATAGAGAAACTCGTAAAAAATCATAGAACCTATTTAATTATAACTACTGTGTAACGAAACCAAACTTAGTTACGTAGTAATACTATGCAACGACACCCGCTGCACTCATTTAATTTATATGAGAAATGTGATAACAATTTCGTTAAGTGTATATGCATCATTTTAAAAAAAATAGTCCGTCAACCGTTTTTATTCAATAATAAAATTTCATTTTATTTGAAATACATTTTTAATTAGAAATAATTAAAAAGCTAATTTTTAATTAATTTTATATTAATAAAAATGTTTGTACTAAACATAGATAACTAACTTAATTCAAGTAAAAGACTGTCCATTGTTTT
The DNA here is from genome assembly GCA_018907135.1 of Kradibia gibbosae. Lineage (NCBI taxonomy): Eukaryota > Metazoa > Arthropoda > Insecta > Hymenoptera > Agaonidae > Kradibia > Kradibia gibbosae. Next base: position 784,742 of record JACCHX010000003.1, on the reverse strand, counting down.
ATAAATTATAAATACATAAATGTAGAATATTGACCTATTCATTCGAGTTATTAGATAATTTTTAGACTTATCATTGAATGTAAAATTGAAGACCATTCTTAAGAACATTTACAAATGAAACTATGTCTCTTTCATTAGTATATTGAAGTATATGTCATTTTTTTCGCAGTTCTTATATGTATAATTAAGTTCGACTATAAAACGAGTTGAATTAAATGCTTCTGAACGTAAAAATTTAAAATACGTTTTTGAAATTCTATTCGAACCAAGCAGATTAGATAGTAATTTATGAATGTCGCGTATTTTATTCATTCATGGATGTTTAACAAGTACCGTCATGCGATTTTTAAATTCGGCAGATGTATTGTTTCTTTTTAAAGTGTACTTTATCTAAATGTGATACAGCCTATGTGCAATCGACCAAGGGCACCGGCAAAATTTAACTGACCTTATAAAAGAGCATTATAGAGAAGTAATAGACCGCTCAAAAAAGTATGGAAAAATATTCTATATCGCGATATAAATATAGAGCAACGCAGTTCTGAGCTACATTACCATGTCATCACTGATTTATCGTGCGAATATGCTTGAGCACACATCACATCGGCGCGTCTCGTTAACGTGAAATTACTCGAAAATCCAAATCGAGGAACTCGACGTGAAGGTTGAAAGAAAAGAACGAGCAAGAGAGAATGCGAGAGAAGCGTTTGGAGACAGGGAGATGCTCTTAGAATTCTAAACAGTGACAATTTCACTTTAAAAAGTCGAAAATACTGCAGCGCTGTTTCAAAGTGAGGGTAACTTTACTTCAAGGAAATTGATACCTTGGTTGTTGAAGAGATCAGGTAAGAAGTAAAAGAGCTTATACGAGAGCGAGCGAACGGGATGGGCGGTGGTGGGTCAGGAAGCGGAGGAAGGCAGAAGAGAAACGAAGACAAAGGGAATGCACATTTTCTCATGCTAAGCGCTTCTATTGTAGGTGAATTATCATCGTTCTGCGCAAAAGGCAAAACCAATCGATATCTTTTGGTATGAACTTTTGCAATTTCAAGATTATCAATCGTACTTTGTAACTAAATTAGAATGTTGAATGGACTTTTTTGATTGCTCAATTTCAACCTTAAAACTTAATTGGAATTTTATTTTTTTACGCACTTTTATCAAACAATGTAAGAATAAAATACTCGGAAATTCACAAATACCAGAGATCGCTAGATAGCAAATACCATAATGAAAATTCCGATGTCTCGACACATGTGTACCAGTTCAATCTATTCGGCTAAGGATACACCGAAACAATTCGGGTAAAAACGCGAAGAGACGGAGTTAAGGACCGATATCAATTGAACAGTGTGCTTGTGTCATTAAGGTATCGGAACGGAGACACGGCAAAAGAAATGGCGAGGTAAAGATAATTAAAAGCAAGAAAGTACAGCAAAAAGGGAGGCAGAGAGAGAGAGAGAGAGAGAGAGAGAGAGAGAGAGAGAGAGATGAAGAATCGAGGGGGCAGAAGATAGTCTCTGGGTTTATTGGGTGAACGAGCACTTTGTGCTCGATACTTCCAAATAGTGGGCGTACTGAAAATACCGCCTTTTATTAGTTACATTAGTCGTTACTTTTTTCTTTACCCACTTTATTGTCATTTACTTTGTCGTGATGGCTGTATTTTTAGGTGTAGCCTCTATTTTATTAACTTGTTATCGTATAAACACACGTAAAACACGTACGTACGCGTGAGCCCTCAAACACAATCACGTATTTATTTGAAATTGCACTTGTTTACATACTTAAATTCAAATTAATTTAATTCGATTTTTACTTGGTCATAAAGATTCTTTATTATTAGTTTGATTAAGTGTTTTTTTATTTCTTAATCGAGTAATTCTTTATTACAGTAACATTTAACTATAATTAAACTGAAAAACAAAAAAGTTTGAAAGAGGAGAAATTCAAATTTTAATTAAATAGTATTGTAGTTATTTTAACGCATATTATGAATTTAGGATTCTATGAGCTTTTAATACTACGAATATAAAGTTGGTCAGGATTTAATTGAAATTTATACTGGAAATTTTAGTATCTTATTTCTAAAATGATTATTGTGTACTTATACATATGTCATATTTCAGACAATAAAGAATCAAAATTTTGTAAATAAATAATGTGTAAAAATCATAAATGTATACAATCGAGAAATAAATATTCTAATTCACTTGGAATTATTGACACGTAGAAATTTTTGATTGCATACATTATAATTTACGTTGATTGAAATTTAATATACATTAACATATCAACTTTTTGTTTCCGAAAACGTACTTATGGAAATATCGGAAATAAAAAATATGAAAGATTTAATTCAGAATCATGAATTTAAAATATTAAGATAATTTTATATTGATCATAGAATCGAATAAATTCATTTTTTGAATTTTTAAACTAGTAGCGTAGGGAATTGAAAAAACATTATAAGTGGAAATACCTGAGGTTGGTAAGACAAAAACTAAAATTATACCTTTTATTATTGATTAGTTTCTTATAATAAATAACGTATGATGAGGCTACAGGCGATTTATCGCTACAAGCATTAAATATTTATTTGACCTCAAACCTTTTCATTATAATAAAATTTTGTTAATTTAGATGAAAACATTTTTTTTAGTTAAAAAAAATATCAGTAATATTACATAGTTATTTATATGTTTTGTATTATTGAAATAATGTATTTATGTATCACAATAAAAGTAGTGGTATATTTAATTAAATTATTATTTTTTTTTTAATTTAATTTAAGAAATAATTATAATTTATATATAAGTATTATATATTAATACTTAAAAAAATTTAAGTAAATTTGTTTTTAATGATAGATAAAATTTAGATTAGAATGATACAATAATCTTAATTTATCGTCATTTAAACAAAAATTAATCAATATATTAATTAAACCAAAACCATAGAAGTATTTATTAATTTTTCATTATTAAAAGTTAAGTAAATGGAGTCTGTATGTAGATATGAATTACATTAATCTCTATATGCAATGATATCCCAACTATCTAGATAAAATTTGTATCTCAGCTCTTATGTGTAAATTAATATCTCTGAATCCTTAGAAAAAGAATAATTTCTCTGTGAACGCATCTCTCTAACAGTGTATTAACGTCTGGCGATGCTAAGTACAAGCATTTTTGCAGGGCAGGGATCGCGAAAAATGAGCCGCCGGATGTATGACGTCATGTGTTAAAGCATATTTTGACCAAGAATCTTTTGCATATAAGCTCTCGACCTCGTGCCTTTGCCGCTATATCTTTTTCTCTCTTTCTATCCTTCTGTCTCTTTCCATCTCTCTCTCTCTCTCTTTCCATCTTTCTCTTTCTCTTTCTCTCTCTCTCTTTCCATCTTTCTCTTTCTCTTCTCTCTCTCTCTCTCTCTCTCTCTCTCTCTCTCTCTCTCTATATCCATTTTATCTATGTTTCTTTCAGCATGATTTTTTCTCTATCAGAGTCGCTGCTGTTGAGATGCGATAGGGCGCATATATATTATCATATATGTATTCCGGGAGGGAAATCTAGTAATTATTATTGCATGCCAGTAACGAAGGTCGCTTGTGATAAAACGACAGAATCGTGTGTGAAAGTGAGTATGTCACGTTGCGGATAGCAAATTATTTGATACTCGAATTATTTGATTCTTGAATTCCTACTCATAGATCTTAGATTATTTCTCTTATACGAAGTGATGAAGTTCATAGTAGCCGGACATTTGTAAAAAAGAGAGTTTAGTTTGATATCCAGAAATTTGTACAATTGGTTTGCGATAATTTTTTTCTATATTATCATCGCAGTGATTATAAGTATTCATTCGTTACAAAACTCTTCTGTTAACATTACGAAACTGATATTAATCTATGCTCTAGTATAAAGTAATATTCACCCTGTTTACTTTATGAATAATAATTTTTATTAAAATAATAAATAACAGAAATAATATACTGTCTCATTGAAATTCATTATGAATATTTTGCTCAATACCTGATTAATAATGTAAGTTACGAATTGTTTGTAAGAATTAGAAGTATATTAAAAAAGTTATTGCATGTAGTAAAACATTGAAAATACTTTTTTTTAAATTGATATTTAAATATGTAATCTTGAGAAGTCGTAATTAATGTTCGAAAATTAAAACTCAGATGTGGAATATAAATATTTATTTATTAATGTTAAATTAAAGATGGAAAAATATTTCAAATATGGTTGTTTTTTTTACTTCAAAGACAGAAGTAATTATGAATGTAGAATAATATGTATTTATGAGCATTTGATTAATTATACGAAACATTTCTGTACTACTCAAGCATTTTAATTAGGATCTTAAAAAATAGTTTGCCTTATCTGATTGTAATATATGCCCATAAATGCACGTACGAGTTATTACTTGGAGATATATCGAGTCGTAATCGAAGGTTTAAGTAAAATTCTATATAAAAATTGATTGTTTTAGAAACTTTCTTTTACTACACGTTTTTTGGGTGCTTTATTAATAATTTATAAAAGTGCAAGTATTTTCTATTTATATGTAACAATTATATTTATAGTAAAGTATAGTAGCTCCTAATAACATAAATATTGCATAAGCCATCATCAAATGATTGTCTTTGTTTTTCTTACGGCTATCCTTTAGACACATATTCAGCATTTACTGTTTATGCGAGATGCTTATTAAGGATATTGATTGTCAAAACGTTCAATGTCGCGCGAGTGTGTGCTTGTTTTTTTGCGATCCTTCATAGAGTGATGGTTTTGGCATGTCACGCTAGTAAATTATCGGCAGAGCGCTACGAAAACTTAGGTCTGCGCTCTTTAACTTTTGTTGAAATTGACAATACGTAGGATAATTTAGTCATCGAGGCTGCAGATGCATTCGTGACAGCTGTTTAAATGGGGTACGGAGTGATGGGTGTGGTGGGGTGGGGGGTTAGGAGGTGAACATATAAAATAGAGAAGTAAGGAATAATGAATCATATTAAGGATTAATTAGATAAATTGTCAGCGTGTAGGCTATGGCGAGATGGTCGGTGGGCTTTGAAAGTTTTCCATTATAAGGGAAGATGGATGAGCCGCTCGCAGTCGCTCAGTACGGAGTTATCATTAAGATCGTACATTGAAGTCCGGGTAAAGAATGGAAGAATGGGGCGCGAAAACACATGTATGAGGCGGGGTTATGCGGGCGCCGAAAGGACTCCTCTTACCGCCAGCCCATGCAGCCAGATTTTTCACAAATGGAAGGCGTCGGCGCTCCATTTCGACGCTTATAAATAATCGAAGGGTCTTCGGTTCGGTCATTGTCCGCAGCGCCGCATTTAATTCTATCGGCAGGCATTGCTCTTGTGTATCGTGCACCGCGAGGGCCGGTAATCCCCAGATCCTGGGATACCTTAGGGACTCATATTCGTCCAGGAACGTGCCCGAGTGTCGGACTTGGCCTTGGGCAGAGGCCGGCTTCGAGGATGCGAGGTGGATGCCGGCAAGGCTCGGACCGCGCGTACGTAGAGAGCCGGGGCGCCAGGGAAGGGGGGGGGGAGAGAGGAAAGCACCGAGATAAATGCCTCGGCGAGCGATCTCGAGGAGCCGGATACGCACGCGAAATGCCGCGGGCGATTCTCGCGAAAAATGCCCCCGAGTGTCAAGGTCCCCCATTGTCCGGATTGACTCACAAAGGGATCCCCGAGGTGGAGCTTTCGGGAAAGAAAGAGGACCCGCGCGCCCTCGCATTACACGAGCGCTTCCGCAGTCCGACCATTACTCCGGGGGCGGAAAGCCCCGCTTTCCCCGAAGGCCCGTGTTTTTCACTCCGGCTGGCAAATCCGAGGAGACGCACGCCGACTGGCTCGGGACCCTAGGGCTCCGAGACGCTCGGGTTTTTACGCACGATTAGGTGTCGATTTGCCTTCTACGTCCCTCTCGAGTATTTATATTGGCCCGGCACTCCGGTGGTCTCTCGTCTCCAGCCCCGGCCTCTGCCCCCTACCCTCCCCGCCCCCGCCCCCGCCCCCTCTCCGCCGTTCCTCTTTCGGCACCCTCGGCCGACTGCTTCCCCACCTCGCACCCCCGAGATAAGGCCCGGTCATTGTGCTCGACAGATGAGCGCCATTGAGAGGAATCCCAGCCGCCCTTGTTTTTCCTCCATTCATGTCTTTTAAACCGGTGAATGGACCTTGGATGCGCCCTTGTCTACAATTCGACGGCCTCACCATGCCGATCTTTTCTTGCTTTTACGATTTTTTCAGAGCCTCCTTCCGCTACGAGCCCCTTTATCCTCTGCGCTACATTTCAGCAGCTCCGCTCTGCTTTTTACTCGCTACCGATTACTGGCAGGCCTAATTCGTACTTCACGCACTCTTGCACTTTTGTCGCCCGATGTCCTCGACCTGCGAACTGCGACTAATTTACGCCCACTTTACCGCCCCTGACTTTTACTAATCAATCCCATATCGAGATTCAGCGTTGGTCGAATCGAGCTTGTGGAATGTCCCGAGGGTCGGTTCGTCCGTTTTGGCTTCTTAAACCTATTCACAAGAGCATGAAGAGTGGTTAAATATGTAACGATTACTTTAGGCTTGATACGGATTAGCCAAATATTTTTCCACGTCTTCCCCCTTTTTAGGGGTTTGGGTTTTTGATATTCGTGCTCTATTTCTTTAAAATCTTGCGTCAATTCTAGATGAGATACATCCATTTGACAGTAACACTGGATGAATTTCGAGCTTCAACATTTTTTTTAACAAAAAAAAAAAAAAAAAAACAACAAAGAAAAACAGTTTTAGGAATTAGTCGTTTCCTTGAGGAAATGAAAATGACAAGGATATCAACTCGTCATTGGCTGAATTGTTTTCAAAGACTGCACTAAGTGTTTTCTTTACATACAATTTAGTATTATTACAGTTTGCCAAAAGACTTGGAAATACCCTCTGGCGGAATATTGGTATTATTAGAAAAATGTTCACATCTACGAAGAGTTTGTATCATGGCCAATATATATAATAATTGCAAATACACCATATGCAGATAGAGTTATTTAAACAGATGTTTTATCGCTAGAGATGAGATTGGAGAACGGCAAATATTTTCATTTGAAAATTACATTAACACGTCAGGGAGCCAAGTAATGGGTACTTTTCGTTTGAGGAAACTATAAAAAGTCTTTAACGTTATCGGGACTTTTGTTAGAGCACCATCAGTCAAAGAGACATTATTTTTCAGTTTACGAGTAATTTTGTTCATTCTTTCCTCTTTTTTTTTTGGAGGAGAACAGCTGTTTCTTCATTGATGTCGACCGGCAAGTGTAGTTTTCGTGCGCCCTTGTTGTGCGGCTTCTGGAAAAACCAATTATATCCTGAAAGTATCGATTTCCAGTTTTGATAAATCGTGATTCTTTCCCATAGGGTGCGTCCGAAAATCTATAGCCAGGGATTTGAAAATGGCATTCATTAGTTCTGCGGGACGTCCCCGTGTGCCAGCGATACTCCTCCCAGCTCGAACCCAATAACCTCGAGGGCAGCCTCGAACCCGGTCCCAGCTCGGTTCATTGCGAGGAGGTGCGCTACGCTCCAGAGCAAAGAGAGAAAAAAGCCCCGGCATTGATAAGCCCTTAATGTTTGGCGCGAAAACTTCGGCAAACGTATTGGCTCGTGGATGGGCGCGGGACTCGTCGGACAATGCGCCGGAGAATTCAGGGAAGGCTCGCCAGCTCCGAATTGATTATGGAGACATGATAGCCTTTTGAGTAACCAGGAGGCGAGGCTGCGCCGAAAAGCCGAGGCCCCGACCAACCCGGGCATAAACAAAGCCGGGCTGGAGAAAGGGAGAGAAAGCCAGAGAAACAAAAGGAGAGGAGAAGCCGGCGAACAAAGAGCCCCGAGATATCTCCCGGCAGAAGCTCCGGGAAGGAGGCTCGGCGACGTACGCAGGTTCCTCGAAGGAGGCCGAGAAGAAAATCGGCCGCCAATGTGTACAGCCTTGCGCGGACGAGAAGAGCAAATGCGCGGAGCGGCGGCGGCGGCGGCGGAGTCAGGCAATCGGGAGTAGGAGGAGGAGGAGTACGAGGAGGGGGAGTAGGAGGAGGAGGAGGAGGTGGTGGTGGTGGTGGTTGCTGGAGAGAACTCGCAGGTATCCACTACACACTGGCTACATCGGAATTCCCCCTGCTGCGATCCTCTCCCTCTCTCGAGCCGCCTCATCGAGGTGCTGATCCGCTCCCCCAATCCCCCCTTCCCCTTCCCTCGTCGCCGCGACCCCGAGCTCGCTACTCCCGTCGGGTTCATTCTTGTCTGCGGAGAGGCTGCCGAGCGCCTGTCGCAGACGGCGGGAGTAGCGAAGCCGAAGGCAGCGGCGGGGCCGGAGGGGGAGAAATACCGTCGTCTGGAGCCGCGCGATTCTCAAGGCGCATCCATTGACGCCTTCGGTCGGCCCGTTCATGAATGAACCTTCCCCTCCTGTCCTGGTAGCCCTCTCTCTCCCACCCGCGCCGCATGCTAACGCTCGCCCCGTAGTCCCCTCCCCCCCCCTCCCCGGGCCCACCCGCCGGCTCTCGCCGCTGCCTCTTCGGTCCTCGTGCCGAGCCATGGCCACGGCCCAACCCTCGACGCTCCACGATCCGCCGCCGCCGCCGCCGCCACCTCCGTCAACTGATCGAGCGGCGGCCCCCACCCCTGGGGGCCCGGAGATCGCCGCCGGCCCAGGAGCCCGAGTCGTCCCCTCGCACTAACACACGCGCCTCCTCGGCCTCCCGTCCGCGCCTCTGCCCCGCGCGCCGATGCTACACGGAGGCGGAGATGTGTTACTATGTCGCTCGCGGACCGATAAATTTGCGAACGAGGTCGCGCACGACTCGGACGAGCCTATCTCGGCTTCTTCGGTCCCCGCAGCAGAGAGGTCCGGAAAATGCAGGGCTACCTGTCGGGCTGCCTGCTCATCCCCGATCTTTCGGTCGTTTCCCGTTTACTCGCCCCCTTTCACTCGACTGTCCGTCCTGTCGCTCGCGTCCTCGTTACGCATTGTATTCCGCCTACGCTCGTTACGTCGCGGCCTCTTACATCGTAACGATATGTATTGATTTATTAGATTTGAACTTCGGATGAGCTCGCATATTGCGTCTTTCTTTCTTCTGCTCCTTCCTTCTCTGCTCGCCATCCGGCCCCTCTCCCGCACTCTACTCGCTTTGAGCAGCCTTCGGGAAGTGTACCGTGAATCAATGCTTTATGTAGGACTAGAGCCCGCCGACTCGAAAAGGAGGAAGAAGTATACAAGGTAGCCTGGTAGGAACTTTTTCGGAAATCCTCTATGACGGCGCAGGCAGATACGATCTCGTACGTGTGGCCGCCGCGTTTCTAAAGCGACGTTGATCTTTAATGCTTGCAATGAAATTTTTACTTTTCACTGCGCGAAGAAAAGCCTGCGGATCCATTTCAATCCACCCAATGTACAATTACTTTTAAATACTTTTTGGGCTTGTTTAATGCCAGTATATTTTTAACCCGATAAATAAAAACGTTTTCAGATGTTATGACTCATTTTAAAAGATATGAATTTTTATGATTATTGGCAATGAATGGCATTTTAATTTCTTATCTTTTATTTAGGATGTCGAATTAAATATTTCTTTCGTAATTAACTTTTACAGCACAACGCCTTCTTTGTTTATAAATACATATTTATAATTGCACTCGTTATATTGATAGAAAAAATAATTTGATATTAGATTGTCATGGGCAAAGGATTCTATAAAAACGGTAGTTATTTTAATAATTTTTCTTACCTATTATTCGAAAATATTAGTTCGAAAATAATTTCAGGATAAATTTAGTGCAATGATAACACATGCGGAACGCATTTTTAATAAAATACTTTAGTAATATTTTAGTACTACACTAATATTTATTATATTGAAATAAAAAAAAATTTGTTTAATTAAGTAATAACGTTATGAATAATGTTATAATACCTGACAATAACCTTAATGTTGTGCTTAATTTAATATTTTTTAATTACATTAAAACTTAGCACTTACTTCATCGAAAATGTTTTCTAATCAATGCCTGTAATATTTATAATATTTCAACATTAGCAATATTGCTTTTGCGAATAAACACAAAGAAATATTATCATTTACATTTTACAATTAATTTAGAAATTTAAATTTCAAAAATCATAAATAATGCCTTCCTTCATCTCTATATATTTTTTTATAAAATTGTGTAATCTAGTCATTCCGTAATTTTTCTTTACATTTTTTTTTTACATTTAGAATACAAGATAATCATTAAGTTTCAATAGTGACCTTTTTCACAAAAGCTCAATATGTCGCTCTTATTCTGACAGATTTACAAATGTCATTATGGTTCCTTCTCTATTCATTTTGGCCGATTAAATCCTCAAAGAAATGGGAGCGCATCAACTTACTGCCGAAAACCTTTCCTGGAGATCCTTTAAATAGTTGTAAATATTCTCTAGCTAGCCATACCTACATCATTAATAGAGAAAAATAGGCAGACAGTCCACCTTTAACAAATAATTGGTAAATAATAAAAAAAATCAGATTCAAGTTTGTTAAATAAATGGGTGTGTGTTTGATATATAATCGAATATGGCAGATACGAGAAAAGTATTACGTTCAACTATTTCTAATTACCACTTGCCTGTTCTAGTTTAGAATGTCATTTGACAATAATATTAAGAATAAAAAAAATTGAAATTCATTTCCCTATTTACTTTCAGTCGGTGAGTTTTATTCTATTAATAATTACGAGAAGCTGGAAAAATCGTGTTCCTTGTTTCAATAGTTTTTAATGAACGCATAATTCCTACATAATCTATTTATCTATGTAACTAAGTATATTTCTATACATGTGCACACATTGAATGAGAAAAAGAAGAAGAGGATGAAGACTATAAGGGTAAAAGAAAAAATAATAGCTGCAAAAAGACGAAGAAGTTAATGGGCAATAATCTAGGCCTATCATCGTTATTTCCACGGAGAAGTTCGCTACGCGTGTAAAACTCCCGGGACAAATAATTTTGAGCCTGTGACGGGGCTTTCATCGGCAATGCTGAGGTCCTACCAATGGCATCAAATACCAGATTCGAAATGCGCCCTGGTGATTTCGACGGCGATATAAAATTCGACGCAAGAAAACATAATAACGCCGCCGAAAAAAGATCCGAGTCGTATAATTCGGGACGGCCGAGCCAAGCGAGCGAGGCAAATCTATCGTCGGCCAAACGTCTTATTTATGCGCCGAGCAACAAAAGTCCAGGCTCAATAATATAAATAAGAAGCGGCGTTTTCCGACATCATTAACTCGTCCCGATTAGCATCAGGAGGGACGAAGGTGTCGATTGCCGGCGCTGCCTCTCATGATACCATTGAAATAATACGAAAATCGAGAAGGCCGAAGAAAACCATAATCGGCTCGTTACGCGCGGGCATGTATGTGTGCGATGCCGTGAGCTGCGCTTCTCGCATGATTAAACAGAGTCGAAAAACCGCCGATACACCTGTTGCGTGCCTTTTCGGCGCGACTCTCCACAATTATGCATATGAGGAAAGGCTCGTCGGGTCGAAAAGAGCGAGACACACGTTAACAAAGGGGCTAGAGAGCGAGAGCTCTGGAGAGAGAGAGAGAGAGAGATGGAGTAAGAGGTGTATAGATTGTAAAAGGCGGAGGCGCGTTAAACGGCGCTGTTCTCGGAAGGAGGCGGTTTAAAATGCTCATGGCTTTTGACGCCGTCTCCGTCGTCGCCGCCGCCACCGCGTCTCCGGCAAGGATGAGAGGCTTCTACGGTATTACACATGCGCGAGCTGCTTCAAGGGGTCTTCTTCTCAATGAAGACAAGCCGAATAAATGTGCGTGTTTCGCAATCGATGGGGTTGCCGTACTTACGGTAGGACTTTTACTCGGTCCAACCTCCGAATGACGTACACCCGCCTAACGTTGATTCGCCGAGTGATCGCCTCCTCGGATTCGGCAAGCCCAGCAGGAGTCGTAGAGCCAACCACCGATTTCGCGTGAAAACTCGCGACTTTACGCGTCTTAGGTAGTAGTCCAAGGGATATGTGCGCGACCGGAGTCACGAAACATCTGACGTTAAATCGCTTGGCTTGCGAGAAGTCGTCGGCAACAGGCCAAGGCATATAGGCGATACTCGACAAACTTATTTAATATATTACCAATTATTATTGTCTACTTTCTAATTGATTAAATGACGATCGATTCAACCGTATGTGCTTTTATAGTCTTGACGAATTTTCAAAATGCCATTAACTGGAGTTTATTTCTTAAAAAGCAATTTGATAAAGCAATTTGTTTGAAATTATATTGAAAGAACTTGATATTTCATATATGTTGGTATTTTCCATCAAAACAATATTCTCCATATTGAACAAATTATTAGCGTTTACTATAAAATACGAGGATAATATTAACAACAATAATAATGGTAATTAACAGAATAATAAGTTATTTTATTATTCAAGTAATATAGTTAAGCATGATGTATTCACAGTGTAAAATTTAATGTATGCTACGCTTTCAAGTACTTATTACATAAGATTAAATAAACGAATCTGTGCAAACTTTTATCATTTTTAATTTTTAGGATTGTAACTGGTTTCACATAAATTAGAAAGAGATTTTTAGTCAAAACCGGTATTGAAAAACAATATTATTTGGTATTATTTAGGTGGAAAAAAATCGTAGTAGTAAATATGATATAAAATAAGTGTTAGAAAAAGTGTAAAGTAATACTTTTTTTTTAATGAATCAAAATTAATGGAAACTTAAATTTTATATTTAAACGTATAAAAGTACAAAACTTAATACATATATTGCGATTACTCGTTTATAATTATTCGTTACCCTACAAGAAAGACGTTTGCAATTTAATAGCAAGCTTGAATTACAGTAGACTTGCGACGAGATATGATTTTTCAGACGACAAAGCGAAACTAAGTTTAATAATACTTATAAGCTTTGTGGAGAGAACGAAATTCGGAAAGTTTGACTGCCGGTTGAAATGCTTTAGATTCTTCGAGTGCAGCCAATATACTTATTAGCTAATCGATGAGGCTCGTTAGGGATATAAGATAAATATTTTGTTGACATTAAGAATTTGTCTAGCCTCCTTAACAAGTACAGCTTGTACAAACATGCTTCATTCCATCATGATGAGCAATCGTAAACATGAAAAGAATGATGAATCTCGCCCCAAAGTACTTCTAGAGCGATAAATATTAGAGGCGGCTTTATTGTAGCTCGTGAATTTGCCTCGTTCTTTAAATTCAATAATGTGTGAAGGCGCCTTAAGCGGTCAGTAGAAAACTGCCTGAATGAGAATGAGAGAAAGAATGAAAGAGAGAAAGATAAGTGGAACGCGAAAGACAAGTCAGGTAGACGCAAATCTGTGAAATCATTCCCATTGTGAACGCGAAAAGACAGGTAATAAATACCAGGACGACCTCTACCGCTCGTGTGGATGCTGCTGCTCCGTCTCGTCCCTACTCTCTCTCTCTGTCTTCTCCCCTTCGTGCCCTCCGTTCCTCTACTTCTCTCGCGCTCGCTCTCTCTCTCTCCCTCCCTCCCGCCCTCCCTTCCTCCCGCTCAGCCTCCCTCTCTCTCGCTCCTTCGACCTCTCGACATGGCGCCTCTTTTCGAGGAACGGACGCTTTTTCGGGTTTTCAGCGTTGTTCGCGTGGATGAGAACAGTTTTGCGAGTGACGTTCCTTCATGCCGAACTTTTCGAGTAGCATTTTGCTTTCGCTAGCTTCCTTCTCGCATTCTTTCACTTTTTGGTGTATAATCGTCGCGTTCTTTTTTTTCGATGCTTTTGCCGATCTTTCTTCAAGGATACTTTGTTGCATCCTCCTTATGATTTTCTGTGAATGTCGCCACTTTCGGGGCACGTGCGCGCGTGCGTGCGTATGATCACGGCGAAGGGTGGGGGGGGGGAGAGGGTAAGTGGAAGAATCCGATAGACGGCCGATAGAAATGTTGAAACTGACTTCGGGTCTATCAAAGGCTATTGATGAGGGATTTTTTAAGCGAGACCTAGCCGAGGTGTAATATTATTCGGCATTTATATCAACTTTTTTTTAGGACGTTGATTACGATACTTTTTTCTAATGTTTGCTTAATAATAAAAAATGGGAAGAAAGCTGCTTTTTATTTTGATCGATTATTTCACTTTTGCTTTTTAATGTTATGGATAGTAAATTAAAGGCTCATTAGAAAGTCTTATAAGCTACGGCTTTCGTTATCGCGGATATTATTTAACGGATTAAATTTAAATCGACCTAGAATTTTTAATATAAGTATAAATATAAGCATAATTTGTTTAAATATTTGAAGTACAATTTTTACTGTATACAAATTACAAGCTATTTGATGTACTTAAAAAAAAAATCTTTTGGCATTGCAGGTAACATTTAAATGTAAGTAAAGCCGAACATATGTTAATTTCTATTTATTCTGAGAAACTCAGCAGATGCTGGAATCATTCAAAGAACAATTTTACGAATCCTGAAAGAATCTTGAATGTAACGTTCATGCAGATGAAATTCATATAAGCTGAAAGCTAAGGAAGTTTTTACGTCACTCCGAATGACTTTATTAGAAAGAATTCCTCTTGTCATAATTGAAAGGATTTATGGTGATTTGCGTATTAGTATAACCTTATCAATTCCATCGGGATTTAAAAGTGGTTAAAAGCGAGCTCGTATATACGGCAAAACAGTAGTGCAACATTATCGGGGCACAGAAGATCTTGACGATGATGTTAAGATAGGCCCATGCCAGTGACGGGAGCGTTTTATATATTCTTCGAATAATGATTCGTCAGTCTAAAAATAGAGTCGCATTTACTGGGAAGGGGTGGGGGCTTTTTATATTACGCTTCCTTAATTACTGTCAGTTACGTTTTGCGAATTGGATGAGAGACTACGAGAGAGAGAGAGATAGAGAGAGAGAGAACTAGATAGATAGGAATAGAGAGAGAGAGAGAGCGAGAAAAGCGAGAGAGAGAGAGAGAGAGAGAGATAGAGAGAGGGAGAAGATATCCGCATAGTCTCATTTGTGCAAGCAACACGTGTTACCCGTCTTGCGGAAATCGCCGTCATTCACATACGTATACATTTGCTTAGAGCTAAGGACGTCTGTGTGACGTCGGCCACTGTGTTCTTAAGAAGCCAAAGGGCGATGTGGAGGAAATGAGCGGAACATTTTTGTCTCTCTTGGTCTGGACACATGTTCGATCGCAGGATATGCCACCAGGCCGTTGCGTTGATCTTTGGCTTAATATCCTTGTACCTCGACTATCTTCCTTTCTGGCGATTTTCTCTGCCTCCTCCTATTGCTTTTGGCTCGACTTTCCCATGGAGGATTCCACGTCCTACGCTCACCCTCAATATTCATCCTTAGGAATATTGAAAGGAAGAGTTCTGATACCGCGTGTGCCCCTCCTCTCCTGCCCCACCCCCGCCCGCCTACCCGCAAAAACAAAGTCCATTCAATGTAAAGCAATTCCTCGTGGTCGACTCGTCGTATCTCTTACGGCGCTTAGAAAATTGGACGCCATTTATAATATTTGCCTTGGAATTTCCATTGTTTTTTTAACACATGGTACGATGGCACTTTATGCATCGAATGAATAAAATTACCTGGAATAGCAATCGTTTTGTTCTCGTACGGATAATTGTTTTGCTTCAACGATAATATCCTTGCCTACGTGCACATGTAATTTTACGTTCTAGGGATTATTGTTTTAAAGAGAATTAATATCATGGATTTTCCTCATTGTTAAAATGAGAATGAGTTTGGGCGTTAAAAAAACTGAACACCGCAAGAGCTACGTAACTTATTAAGCCTCGAGCAATTTCTTTATCGAGCATTCCATTTCGCGAGGAAGTGCACTAATGCGCGTAAAATGCAATGATTTTGTCGTACAATAAAGGTTCCTCGAAAGAGCTGTGATGTAAGTGAATGGCATTTCAAGCCCATGTTCAAATACAAAGTAATACGCGGAGAGAAGCTCTTTCTTCTTCTTCTTCTTCTTCTTCTTCTGCTTCTTCTCGTTCTTCTTCTCCTTCTTCTTCTGCTTCTTCTTATTCTTCTTCTTCTTCTTCCGCACAGGTCAATTCAACGAGCGCATACTTTAAGAATCCAGACAAGAGTCCAAGTCAGCGATGCCGCGCGAGAGGCACGGAGTCGGTGTGGCAGAGTCGGTGCGCTAGGCCAAGACCTCCACGAGCCGAAATGAATGAAAGCGCTCCGTGAAAAGCAGCCAGGACTGCAGAGCAGCCAAAAACGAAGACAATGGCGTATCTAGTAGGGGGCTGGGGGGCGGGGGAGGAGCGGGGCAACATCCGAGGAATTTCCTTTCGCACGGCTCCGTAGGAGCATCGGGAACCCCGTTAATAAAGAACTGCATGTATGCGCGGCTTATCGAAACGCCGCACCTCTTACCAGAGTGCCAAGTGGCCTTTCGGATAAGCCCGGCTCTTTTTTCTCCTCATCCTCGATTTTTCGCTCTTTCTTCTCGTGCGAACTTTTGCAATCTGCGACACTCGTCACGGATTCAGACGTTGTACAAAAACAGCTGTTATTTTCTCTACTCGCAATTTTTTTTTTTTTTGTTCTCCCCCCTCCAAAAAAAAAAATTACTTTTTTCTACGCGACTACTCTTCCCTCTTTTTGTGCGATTAACATTTTTTGCTTAATCTTATTCGGCCCGGAGCCGTAAAGCCATTGTCCCGCTATTCGCATTCGCGCTTATTAGCCGAGTGTATACGAGCTTTTAATTAAGAGTAGGAGCGGCCGATGTGCGAGTTATTGCCCACGGAGAATAGTCCCCTGCCCCTTGAATATCAGCGGACACAATATTCCAATTTCATAATCTCATTTGTTATCGTAAACTCTGTCGTTCTCTGGCTTTTTCTTTTTATTGTGGAAAAGTATTCGCTTCTTCAGTGAAAGCGAAATTATTGTCTTTTGTTTTTGTATACCTACGGATTTCTTCTCATTCTTATTACATTCGCCTTTTAATCCTTTGAATAATATCTTTTAAATGATAATATTGAGTATGCGATTTATTTGAAAACTTCCTATATAAAATATAGAATAATACGAACGATAATGATTGTATAAAGAAAAATAGATTTTGCCAAAGCTTGAAAAATAATTATAAGCTATTCATTCATTGCTGGCGAATACTGTTTTCTAAACTTAGACTCATACACTTTAAGGTATTTTTTATCGAGAAAACCGCACTGTTTCTTCTTTGCAATAAATAATCAGAAAGCATAGAGGATGCATCTTTATTATTTAGTTAATTAAGGTATTCAGCGATGAGGTATAAATCGTTTGTTCCCTAAGCGCAAAGATTTTAATCGGAGATATGAAGATTTAATTCGGCATGAAGTTCGGCTTGTACGCATAATCAGAAAAAGCGAAATTTTAATACAAGCGTGCGCGCCAAGATGCGCGCGCATAATAAATGTTGCCTCGGCGCGTCTCGGGCGGTAAATCACCGCAGCAGTTCTCGTCCAAGGGCCTTTTTTATTTGGAGGCAAGGTTTGAAGGGCCATCATGGAATAAGACAAGCGGAAAGATGCTCGGAAGCGGCCGATGAGTGCGGCGGATGTCCAAAGGGAAATTTCGAGCGACTGTCGGATGTAAATTCATGTCGATGCCCCTCCAACAACCCTCATCGTCGGCCCGCGCCACCCCCCCCCCTCCCGCCGGTACCGCGACGCCCGCTCCGCCCCATCCGTGATTTCCCCTCCCTCCCGAGGAATGCAAGAGGTCTTTAAGTTTGTATATTGCCAAAGTCACTCGAGCAAAACGAAATTTTTACTTTGAAGTATAAATGCGAGTCGGTACCTCAGGTGTGCGCGAGGGTCAGATAATTTATTTCATGATTACCGGAACAGCCTAATACAAAGGCTTGGCTCAAAGTATCAAGTGGCCATGTTTCTAATTTATAACGTTAACGAGCACGGCAACAAAAGTGTCGATGGCCGAAAATTTGATTTAACGTTAATGTTTTTTTCAATAGTTATTGCGTTTTTCTTACACGAATCTCTGAAACATAAACGGAGCTTGAAATCGCTGCTACTTCGAAATAATAATGCGCATCGAAATACTGAAAAAGCTCGCTTAAATTTGAGAAAAACCACACTTGGCTCACGTGTATAGATTTCCATATATCCTATTTTATCCAATGCATCGTACGCGAACTTACAATTGGACTGTCAACATTTGAGCTGGTGTTGGGCTCCTGTTGGTTGATCGTCACAACTGAACTCTGCTTACCGACCAATTGTCGTTTTCAATAAAAACGTTTTTATATAATGTTTATTATGAATTGCCAAGCTCGTAACATTATCAATATCGAAATAAGCAAATAACTAGGTAAATTACAAGTGCCATTTAATGTAGGGAACAGCGAAATTTTTAAAACAGCAGTAAAAATAGCATTTCTTACGAATAGTGTACAATATTGTGAACATTTGGCAGAGAGTATAGAGAAATAATAAAAGATCCTTTTTAATTGAAGTACTGAAATAAGCTGTTCAGCATATTACATATTGGTTGAAGAAAGTAATAACAGAGGCATACTTGTTTAATTGCACATACACGATTAGGGATGTCGTGTTCCTCTTATGGGATAAAATTAATGAGAAAACATAATTCCTTTTGTAAGAATCGCAATATTCTCGGATGCCAATTACTGTTGGAAATCCTGACAATCGATTGCCATTGGATAATTGCGTGTAGGTTCGGGGCGACATTTCGGGCAAAGCAATATTGTTTGTGTTTGTGTGTACGTACGGAACGGCAGGTTTCGGAGAGGAGGAGGCATTTAAAAAAGTGCTAAGGGCGTGAAACGGTAGAGGGAAACAAGAAATAATGGCCGAGGGGAGAGTGTTGTCCGTGATAAGTGTAAAGGGAGAAAATAGAGCGTGTGAGCGAGGATACGTGGGGGAGGTCATCGCCGTGTTAAAAAGACGATCTGCTTTTGACGAGCGAAAAGGGAAGGAAAATAAGAGGCCACATGCTAGCAATTTAGTTCCTCTATCGGTATGCCGTGCCTAAGAGGAAGAAAGAGAGGCGTCTTCCTTTCCGTGAGGTCGCCGCCGATGAGATTACACTACCAGACGCCATGCATATTTCAAGGGACATTGAGCCGTTCATCAAATGTTTTCTTTAAAACGCCAAGGGCGGACGTTTTGATTTTCCATAAATTACATTTTTAATGGATAATTTGGGCCTCGCGCGCATTCCTCCCCATTCATCCGCCACGATTTACAATACACTGTGAATTTTATTCGTTAACGCGCCTTCCTTTTTCCTTCTCGTCCGCTTTTTTTTTCTTCGCTTAAACGAGCCTAAATTCTGCCTACGTACTTAACAGGATTACAATTTCATATCCTTGGCTTCAATTATGTCAAACGTGCTTCTTATCTGCACTCGCTCTTTAAGTATACTCCCGAGCGTTTGTAAAAAACAACAGCCTCGGACTTTTTACAAACACAAATTAAATAGATTTTATGACGTACCGCACAATATCGATGCATTTTATATTCTAGGTAAATAAAATTAAAAAGATTCCTTAAAAAGTCTGTGGACTCTATTTTTTAAAACTATATAGCAAGACGAATAAAAATAAATTGCTGAGCTCGAGGTGTTTTGATAAGATTTTCAATTCACAAAGCAACAGGGAGGGACTATAATAATTGAAGAAACGAATTTACAATTCTCGATAGAACAGATTTTACAAAGAAATTTTTCTACACGTGGATTAAAGTTTTCAAATGATGAAAAAAAATCTTTATGAATCGATGAGGCCGCACTCGATGGGAATTCTTTGTTTACCATGAGCGTGGTAGGGTGATGAGGAAAAAATAAGCGAAAGTTGCTAGATAAAAAACGGTGGATAAAATGGATGAAAATAGTTTCGGGACGGTAGTATTATATTGGCAAATGAAAGTGCAAGTGTGTGTAGTTAATTGGTAATTTCATGTTAATGGTTATGAGGAGTATCGTGAGTTATCCCATTACCGTACGAGTGAAGGTGGAGGTAGTCAAGTTTCGTCGTGGTGCAAAAAAGCGGGCGTCAGCAGTAATGGGTATAGAATTGTCATAATTTGGCGCCATTACTTTGTCTGTCGGCGAGTAATTTTTCACCAAAACCTTCTCTTTGTATAAATTCCGCAAGCCCGTGAACTCATTATGTAAAGGAAAATACAGTTGCGAGCGCGCGCGCGCGCGCGGGCGCAACGACTACAATGTCGGACCGGCGCCACAATTTCATCTGGCCGGAGACTCATTGTGGCTCCGCAATAATAATCGGCGCCCGAGTCATCCTCGCCGAGAAAAAAAAAGAAAAACCGAGGGAGGGATAGAGAGATAGACAGAGAGAGAGAGAGAGAGCGGAGGCGGGGGAGAGGGGGCGGGAGAGAGCAGGTTGGTTGCGAAGATCGGCGAGGAGACCGCGGCTCGGGGGGCGGGTGCGTCGGTGTGCGCGTGTAAGAGAGGGAGAGAAAAGGTCATCCGCTAGCTGAAACAGATCAGCGCGGAGGACGGGGGCGGCGGCGGCGGCGGCGGCGGGACGGCGAGGAGGCTGGCCGAGGACGCGGGAGAGGAATCCTTCTCGAAGGCTCGCCCCACCCCGAGAAGCGTAACGCGGCTCTTTTCGGCCAGCGGCGATTCTTTGTCTCGCGCGGGCTCGACTCCACCACCAGGGTGCCGTCGTGGCTCTACGCGCCTCTCCTTCGCATTCCGTCGGGCCCCGGCGCGTAGGAGGTCCCCTCGGGGGAAGAACCGAGCGGTCTGGCGGGGCGAGGGCATCGAAGGAGTAGGTGGAGGAGGAGGACCGGCGAAGGGCCGCACACGCGAAATTTCGCGCGACGGGGCCGCCAGACGAGGCCGAGACCGATTTGCGGTACGTGCGTGCGCAGTGCTGCTTGATCGCCGTGGGAGTGGGCGGCGAGGGTAGGGGACGGCCACCGGGTAGGGGGGGGGTGGTGGTGATGGTGAGGTAGACGCGAAGGGTCGGGGGGAGGGTCGGAGGGAGTGGGGTAGGGTGGGTGGGAAGATACCGGAGGCCCCGTCGAAGAGGCTTCGACCACGTGCCGCCTGGCACCGGAAATCTAGGAACTTGGCTTGGCTCGACATTCAAATGCCCGCCAATTATCGACCAGCCGCGCCCCTCACCTTCCCGAAGCCGAGCACCAGCTTCAAGGAACAACCATCCCCGGGGTTTCTCGAGGGCGGTTGTCGTCGCGGGGTGGGTTCGAGCTCGTTGTGAGCCGCGAGGGACCATTTGCTCCTTTTCCTCGAGTCGGACGATGCATGAGCAGCAGTCCGGATTATGGCGAGAAATTTCGGTGCCCTTTTACTCTTGCCGACGCCGAGCCAAGGGCAGATTTGAGTTCGCACGGGAGATTTTCAGGTGCCATGAACACGAGTGTACCGAATCACTGAGAACATTCCTCTCCTCTCTCTCTCTCTCTCTCTCTTTCTCTCTATTTCTCTCATTGACTTCATTTTCCCAGTCACCGCTTCATTTTTTAGTCATGCATTTTCCATGCCAAGGTCAAGCTTCCACAATGACTCTTCTCTGAACCTTACCTCGTTTACTTAACGAAGCGGCAAACTGACACAGGGAGGCTTTGATTCCTTATTCTTCTCACGGTCTAATATTTATGCACTAGACTGAAAACAAACTTCGCCGACAAATGAAGAAGCCGTTCGATACATCAATTTCCATGCTTCATTAAAATTGCTTCAACTTCGATATGCGAAGGTCTTAAAGGCAGTGCAAAGTCGGCTTGTATGTGCTTTATCCGTTTAAAGTTTATATTCTCTAGGAGTCACATTTCCAGATTGTCTTCAGCGGTCATTGAAAAAATTTGACTACTACCGATACCCAAATGCACTTATGTACATAAAAATGTCATAAATAATGTAGTTTTAGCTGTGTCAGCTTGAGCTACCTTCCGGTATCTAGTTTCAAATGAGCGGAAAAGGCCGTCGAGTAGTAATTTTTGAATTTCGAGCATTATGGAGTCGTCGTCCACTTCAAGCAGCTCTTTATGAAGCAGAAAAAAAAAAAAAGAATTCCGGTTCCCTAACGTCCATCTCAATCCTTTCTTTGAGAAAGCACGTACGGTCGTTAATGAAGAAAATTCGCTCTGTAAATCATTGTTTCTTAAATGGCATGTGACGTCGCTAATTCAATTCCTCCGCGGGACAACAGTCAACCCCAAGATTTTCACGCGGGCTCTGGCTCAACGGGCACGAGGAAAAAATTGCACTCAGCGTCCCGCAACAATTAAGTAATTACAAGTACAACGAGTACATAAATCGCCACGCCAGGGCGAGATTTTCAAGCGTATCACCCGACGAAAAGGCTCGACACTTTTCGTCGGTCCCCATTGGCTCGCCGTTCGCTACGCAGAATTCACGGTCTCGTTCCATCCTCTCGTCGCCCTGCTCTTATTCACGCGCGCACGACGCGATTCAGTGTACGATAGGGGCTGAGGGGCGGAGGCGGGGGGTGGGGGTGAAGGAGGAGGAGTAGATACGGGGATACGGGGTATCGGGGGTTGGGCGGGGGTGGACGGGCGGGGGCGGGGGAAGGGCACGCGGGAAGCGCAGAAGCCATTAAAGTGCCGGGCTGAATAATTCGCGAGGCAAAAATGTCAAGTGAGTCATGCGCTCTGTCATCAAAAGATTGCCGGCGCGAGCACAACGATAAAACTTGATAAAGACGCGGTCCTCCTCCTCCTCCTCCTCCGCCTCCCCCAACGTCCCTGGTAGTCACCCGCTGCGCCTTCCCTCGCAACGCCGACCGCGACTCGGCCTTGCTTATTTACCGAGCATCGTAATTGCGCTACGTGCAATACTGAACACGCAACGCTTACGGGCACGGACACATCGGGACTGGCTACTTAGTAATCGTCTGCTCTGCGATTCGATTCCTAATTCCCTTGCCCCGACTAGTCCCTGCACCTCCGCTCACGGTAGGGCTTATCTCCGCCCGGATCGCTCCCCGAAGTTAAGCGTCTTCGCGCGGGCTGCGGGTCCTTCGAGAATCGCACTCACGTTCACCGCAATGGAACTTTCAATTTTTGCGCGGTTTTGTTTTTTTTTTTTTTCTTTAGCCTTAGCCGCGCACGAAATGTCTCGGGGCTGGCGATGCTGCCTTTTTTAAAAGTAGTCGGGACCAGTTTATAAATCACTCGCAAAATTAAATGGCCAAAGTGCTCGAAAAATAGAACGATAAGATCGTTTCTCATTTTAATCAATACAAACACTCATTCATTTCGCACGTGGCCGCTATTATTAAAAGCACATTACTTATCAACGCGACAAAATTACAGAATCGAGCCACCAATAGCTATTAAATTATCTATGATAGTCAGTCGGAGGAGTTTCGTCGTAAGCCAATATTCGGGCCCGACCAAGTTTTCTTTCATTCTAACTCTCGTCCTCTTTATCGCTATCGTTTATGACGCAGTTTCTCTCTGCCTCCCCCCCCCCATACGTCCCTCTCCGTCTCCCTCTGCCTCTCTCGCTCTCTCTCTCTCTCTCTCTCTTACTCCCTATCTCTCTATGTCTCTCTATCTCTCAGTGTGGACCGAGTCTCCTGTCTTCTGGCTCCTCGCTTCTTGTTGCGAGGCGCGCGACGAAGCCATGGGAAAAGGCCAAGCAGATTCATTGACTCTCTGGCGACTCTTGGCGCGAAGGTCTCCATTGTCCCATTAAGTCTCCGGGCCGCCTCTGACACATGCGTTTGTTTTATAAGGCTTAAACAAATCGCTCCCTCCCGCCCTACCTTCCCCGTCCCTGAGGTCATTCCTTTACCCGTCATACCCCTGCGGTGATCCGTCCGCACCCCGCCGATCGCTTCCCTCGTTCGCCATCGCCACCTCATCGTCGTCCACCTCCTTCTCCTCCATCTCCTCCTCCTCCTCCTCCTCCTCCTACTTCTCCTCCTCTATCTCCACCTCCTCCTACCTCCTCCTTCCTCTCCTCCTCATTCTATCCTCGACTCATCCGCCAACCGACTTCTTGCGCGTTCGATACTACCGACGTCCCTCGTTACGTCGGCCGTTCCTCCGTGGAAGACGGAATTAAGCAGTCGTCCCCTCAGTCGCCTGCATATCTCCCTATCCTACATTGTGATTTCCGCTTTCTAATCGCTGCGATTCCAACCTTAATTCTCTCGTAGCTCTATTCCTCTCTCTCTCTCTTTCCTTACTCGTTCGCTTTCTTCCAATGCTTCTCTCTCTATCTCTCTCTCTCTCTCCATTTTTCTCTTTCTCTCATGGTATGGCTCTTCATTTTTTACGATCGCTCGGCACGAGAGACTGACGTTCGCACTTGTGCTAGTGGAAGGTTATTTAATGGGTTTCGCGATTACTTTCTCATTGGGTGTACTTTGCGTCGGGTTTTAGCAAAGGAACCTTCACAACTCTCTAAACGTCTTACTCGACTCCCTCTCCACCATCATAACATTCTATTAAATTACGACGTCATTTCTATTGCAATTGATAAGTAATGCAAGAAAGTGACTGTAATTGACATGCAATGTCCTTGACTTATTAACATTTGTCTTCAATATTCTATTTTATCCGAGCCTATAGCAGTCGCGGGAAACGTTACTTTTTTAAAAGGAAATATACAGACGAACAGGAAGTCGCTTTTAAGTATGGCTTGTAAGAGTTCGTACTGATCGCTGAATATATGCTTTTGCCCTCTCGAGCTGATCAATTGTTTTATAAATGGACAGTTATGAATATGTTTTATTGATTTATGTGCACAATAAATATAGAATTCTTTTTAAAATTTATCAACTGGAAATTTCTTGATCGCCGTAATTTGCTAATGAGCAATTAAGATAGACCGATGAAAATCAAGACAAAAAATTTATTTATTTTAAATACAAGAAGTAACTGTCAGTTAGCAAATGCATATTAAATATTTGCCTAATAACGATCCAAAGAAATAGACAATGTTGCCATTGTTTGAAGGATCTAATATCGGGGCTATGAAACATCTGACACAGAATTTTAGTTTCTATTTTCGATTTTTTCTCATTTTTACCCATACTTTGTTCCCTTTTCATAATTATTATTACGCCTGAAACTAGTCGTTTATTTCATCAAACCTTAATCATATTTTCAAGTCACGCAACGGCTTATTTACAGGTACAATTTGAAGCCATTTATATCCTAGTGGAAGCTAGAAATATTTAGACAAGAAATATTTTGTAAGGTGAGATCTCAGACGAACTCTATTCACTATATTTCAATACAAACTAGACTCTATAATTGTTAAATAAAGAAAGAATCATTTATAAATCAATTTTACGTGCAGATATTACAAAAGTGATTTGATTTTCTTAAACACGCGATCATTTATTAACCCATGGTTACATAAATTATAAAAATAAGTCAATTTATTTAATTTAATAAAATGTTAAAAATGTAACCAAAAAGTGCATTATAATCATATTTTTAAAATTTGTCTGTTGATAAAACCCAGTTATTGTTGATGACCAAATAAAAATTTCACTATGTTTTATTTTTCAAAATGAAAGATATTGAAATAAAAAAACAAACATACCCATATACATATAAATATAAAAAAATTATCTAATATAATGTAATGTATTATACAAATTTTTTATACTTAATAGCATCTATAATGATTTTTCAACTAATCGAATTTTAAATTCAGGCTTATATATATTTTATTGCCAAAAACTACAAGACTAATTTATTATTTGTGATTATCAATTATTTAATATTCAAGACTATACATTTATCTTATATTAAAGATATGTCAGTGTATGCGTATTTTTATTTATTGTAAAAATTTTAATATACTTCTCAGATCCATATATTAAATATTGTTCTTAAAAGTACTTAGTTCAAGTCACTGATAAAAAGGTAAAAATGATTTTTAACACAATTATTTAAGATTGAATGTTTAAATAGACTACATAGTATAATAGACAGTATTTGCCAAGGATCAGTAGAATCTGAAAGGCATATTAAGACATACTCATTAATTTATTTAATTTAAGTAGTTCATGCAACGTTTTATATTTGAGTTTTTATATAAATATCTGTAATTATAGTTTTTCACTTTATTTACATAATAAATAACGTTGCAACTTAGATTCATCACAAGGGTATTCGATAATATAATTTTTGATTTACAGTATTTTAGGTAATAAGTATTTTTAATCTCTGTGATGTATGTGCGATATAAATTAAGTTAATATTTTAGATATATATTTATTTATTTATTTATAATAATAATTTCATAATATTTTATTGTAAAAATTGTATAAATACAATCTATTCAAATAAATTGAAACAAAACATCTATGAACTTTCTGAATATACCTCGGCGGACTAAACCATACTTATGCTACTTAAATTTTAAATATAAGTTTCAACAAATACTTTAAGTGATAAATTTTTTAAAAACAAAACATGGCTCTACGCTAATTTTATACTGATATTTTTTAACATTTATAAAATCAAATAAAATATAAGAGATATTCCTTGATGACCAGTATGTGTATATAAATTGAAACTGAAAAAACATAAATACGTAATAACCGTTATGTTTATGATTTTTATCTTGATAAAAAATATCAGCATACATATATATATATATATAACATGTATATATATATATAACATATATATATATATATATATATATATATATATATAATAGATAACATATATATATGTATATAATTTATGTAATGGTATAATAGTCTGATTGGCACTAGGTGACATATTAGAAAGATTAGTAGCAAGATTTATTAATATATTTAAAAGTACACGAAAGTACAAAAGTGTGATTACAAATCGTGTATAATTGCATCATCTATAAAAAAATTAGTTTATCGACGTTATTTTTAAAACTTTTTAAATTTGAGAAATAATTTTCATTAGATTTAAATATCTTATTTATTTTTCGATATATATATATGTGATTTAACATTAAAGGAGCATTAAATTTAAAATTAATTTTAAGTTATAAATATTAATATTATTATTCCTATGAAATTTTTTTATAAAATAATTTTAAATGATTTGAAGTTTATTCAATTTATCCTTTATTATTGTTTATGTAAAAAGCTTTCGTACAAATGAATGTAATATCTCATTATACATTTGTTTAAAAGGAAATAATATTAAAAATGATTAAAAACCGAGATATTATTTATTGAAATAGATAGTTTGCCTGATTTTAAAGAATCATTACAATGTCTTTTTAATATTTAGAAACGTTTTACACATATATTAAATATTAAAATTTAAAAAATTTTGAGCTTATTATTTTGAAGTCAACTCGAGTATATGTGATACTTGAAGTAATGAATAAAATATTAGTGACGTAAAATAATGTTTATATTTTCAGTGGTTACATATTAAAAAATAAGTGGTTTTACGAACAAATCCTTAGTGTAAAAAAACAAATAGTCAGTGTAGTGAGTTTTTAGTCAAGATTCTTATCGAATGTTTTTAATTTTGAAAAATAGTTGCGATTTTAACACGATTAATTTAACATACCGCGATTGTGTACGTTTCCCATATTATTAGCAGGTACATGCAGAGGAATTGCGTGTTGGGTTTGCTACTTTTCATCCGCAATGCAACAATGGATTTTTGGAGGAGTAATTTGATCGATCGATCAACAGCTTCACAATGTCAGATTATGTATCGAATGGGCGACAACTGAGTAACGGTTTTGTCGGCTTCTAAATAATTGGCCAATTACCGGGGGATCTTGCGCCTGAGCACGAGCGCGCATATGGCTAAATAAAGTTGAAAAATGCCCGAGCAATGAATAACAAACAGATGGTGTATCTCTTCGATCGAGCCTGGTCTTCGGCTAAGTTCATGCGCCATTCTTTGCACATTAATATTTCATGCGCAGGGCTCGTCTGCAGGGGCTGAGGAACGCCGAAGTGCAACGCGGCGGCTCTGCTTAGTAGCTCATATATCGCGCCCACCGCCGTACAGGCCGTGATTTAGAAAGAAAAGAGCGCGATCGTGAGGAGGTGGACGGTCGGGAGCCGATGGCGAGTTGCCGAGTGGTGGTGGTGGTGGTGGTGGTGGTGGTGAGAGGCCGGTGAGGTGGAGGAAGACGAAGACGAAGAAGAAGCAGAGGCAGAAGCAGATGAAGAAGAGGAAGAGGAAGAGGAAGAAGAAGAAGAAGAAGAAGAAGAAGCAGAAGCAGAGAGGAGGGTGCAGGGGGGGGCAGAGGAAGGGAGAAAAAGAAAAGAGACGCGTCCCTGGGGCGCCGCGCGCTCGCGCGGGAATGTCCATGCGAGGAGGGGGTTGGGGTTGGGGGTGGGGTGGGTGGGAGGCGAAGGGAGGCCGTGGGTCCCGGGCGGTGGGCGAACTTATAACGCGGGTCTCGTGCTTCTCCTCGGGCTCGAGACCGGGAGCCGCGGCTCGCTCATGCGGCTCGGGGCTTTTCGGGGGCCGCGACTGCGACACCGTGGGACGCGCGGCCAGAAAAAGCCTCGGACGATGAGAAAATTGGGCCTTTTTACCGTAACGACTAATGACGGTCTTGGGATTCGTCAGTAGGCTCTGACCTTGACTGGTGTTAAATGCCGGCATTATTCGGGAGACCGCGGGGGGTGCAGCGGCGGCAAGGGACGCCAGGGATTCACCGGCATTGCCGGCTTAAAACACGCGCATACGCAGACACGCCTCCTCTTTCTCATTCATCATCTATCGGCGCGGTCGAATTTTATCCGGGGAAGGCAAGAAACGCCACTAGATGCTCGCCGAGGCTGGTCAACCCGCCTCGGCCCCCGACGTTCCCGGGCTACGCCCACGCCTCCCGATTACTCTGCCCAACGTTGATAATAGGTAAACAAGCCTATTTGCATGACTAATGCCGACCGCTCGGCATGCCACCAACAATCGTAGCGTACGAGTCGATTAAGCCGACGATTCGGAACTTTTTTAATCCTGGTCGTAGTAGTGGAACGAACGAAACGAAAGCTGGAATAAGCGTGGGCCTCGAGCTCTTGGCGCTTGTTACGAGCGCAGAGTTGATTCGCGATTCTACTCGGGACGCGCTCCGGCCGAAATGACGTTGCCGGCAATTTTTGAACAGTATTCGCAGATGCTAAATGAAATATTAGTGCAATAGATTATGGAAGATAAAGTGGAAAAGTTCAGCGCTAAGTTTAGCCAGCGATTCGTGGCAAAAAGAAAATGAACGAAGGAGAGAGATAGATAGAGTGGGAGGGAGGGAGGGAGGGAGTAAAACTGATGTAAGAAGATAAAAAGTGAAGGAGAGTAGAAGAGAGAAAATAAAATAGAGACTGTTTGAAAGATAGCGAGACGGAAAAAAGGAGGAGAAGGAGAGAGGAAAATAAAAATAAATGTCAGAATACGAGCGAGAGGGGGATTGGAGATTGGCGATGGTGGATGGCGAAAGGGCGGGGGAGGCCCGGTCGGGAGGGGGGGAGGGAGGGAGGACGGTGGTGGTGGCGACGACGGCGGCGGCGGCGGCGGCGGCGATGGTGGGGACCGATGGAGAGGGTAAAAGCGAAAAAGGATAAGAGAGTTAGAGAGGTTCAGACATCGGTGGTCCAAAAGGCGCGCCGCGTGATCCGAATTGCCACAGGCTCACACGCGATTCTCCATCTTTCTCTCTTTCATTCTCTTTTCAGCAGCTTCGAGTTTCGGGCGCGTAATCTTCTTCTTCTCTGCTTTCCCCGGCAGTTTCGTCTCCGTCGCGCCTCTTCTATCTCACGTGCGCCTCCCTCGCTACCTCCTTCTCGGGCTCCTCTTTTTTCCTTGCCCGGGCCATCATTCGAATTGTGGATTTGTAAATAATGAGGTCGAGGAGACGAGGAATGCGCGATTTTGGCACCTCTTATCTAGTTTTTTTGCGTCCGACAGTATAGGCAATAGACGTCTTCTATTAACTACTATGATTCGCCGCTACACCGTCTAGCGGTTTTGTCCTTCCCGTTTCACGCCTTTTTTATACCCATAGCTCTTCCAGACAATCTAATACACGGAGTAAGCCGGCTAAGGCTCATGGCATAGCAACAGAGAAAGGAGTGACGTTCGAAATATGTGAGAACCCGACCAGCCAATTGATTCGTTGTACGCTTTTGAAGGGGTGGCGGCGATCACGGGTTGTTCTACTTAGAAAACGAATTAATGCGATGCGCGTGCACAGCGATAAATTTTATTTGTTGCTTAATACTTAAGTAATCACAAACGATTTATTACGATATTACGTATTTTCATCTTCACGCATTGCACCTTTGACCGTCTTTGAACTGCTTCGAAAGCTTATGACCCATATCTAATTAATTCTTGTTTATGAATTTATAATTCATACTAGTATCAACGCTTAAAAAATATTCTTTAAATTCAGCGAAGTAATTTGAAACATAAAAAGCAAGTGTTGCGTTTAATAAGTGTACTTTGTACATTGCATTTAAATATTGATTGTTTATATTATGTGCAGCGTTAAAAAAAAAAAAACTGTTGAACAAATAGAAATCATTTTAGTGAATTAGGAGGTGAGTAAACTTTCTAATTTTCATACATTAGTAGAACGATGTATTAATGTTTAAAAATGTAATTGGAGAAGCATAATTTTACCTCAAATTGCATAGAATTTTCTTTAATTCAAAAAATCCGAATTCCTTTTAAGGACCAGTTTGTTATATATGCAGTAAGTAATCACACGCCTTGTATATTAAAGACTTACAAATACCATCAAAAGCACCGTAAAGTGACTACGTTCACTTAAATTACATAGCACAGGGCTGTTTTATAAAAAAAATTCCCTCGGTGCAGACGGGAAATAAGTTAATGGAAGATGAAACTAAATCTGAAAACGAGAGCAATTGAGAGCGGAACTTGCCTTGATTGAGAAAAGATCAATTGGCTTGAACTGACAGAAAGTGCAATTGTTGGCTTCGATACAAATTGCACACTATCTTGTAGTATGTGTGTTTAAAGAGTCAAGAGAGAAACGAATTCCTCTTGCTAATATAACATTTTACCGAGCAAACCTTCCCGATTCCTGCTTCGTTATCCGTGTAGCGATGTATAAGAAGTGGCAGAAAGGAATTTCTCGACCAAACTATGAATTAATTTCATTTGTGCTTTTTTATTATCAAAGTTTACGATTAATATTTTTTTTACCAAAAGATAACAATGAGAGGAGC
Source organism: Kradibia gibbosae (assembly GCA_018907135.1). Taxonomy (NCBI): domain Eukaryota; kingdom Metazoa; phylum Arthropoda; class Insecta; order Hymenoptera; family Agaonidae; genus Kradibia; species Kradibia gibbosae. The sequence goes on along the minus strand of JACCHX010000003.1, from coordinate 753,435 downwards.
TTTATCAACTTGCTTATATCAGAAATAAAATTAAATATTAAAAAACTATGCCTAATATAAATTCAATGTTAGTAACTTATTATTTGGATTGGAAATTAATGGTATTGCGTAAGCGCACTCATGTAAAAAAGTACGTTGCCCGATAAATGTTGCAAGAAATATAAGCATGCGACAAATCTTTGTAACAAATAAAATTTGATGATGACATTCAAATGATTCTTAAAATTTCAAAATCGAAAATAACGTAATTTTGAAGTACGTTGGACCTGTAAGAATAAGATTATAAAATAAAATATTAAAAAAGCTTCTCCATTGATACACATAAAATGTATTTTTATTTATATACAAATAATATATAAATAAAAAAATACAAATTCAATTCCTCGTTTGATAAGCAAGAAAATTATAATGGATCGATAAAAAGTCTTCTGGTTAGGAAACAATATAGTGCAGTTCAAGCCGCACGGCTAAAATTTATACACATAAGTCATTAAGTTATGCAATAAATTCGTTTTAAAAATTAAAAACCTTTAAAACTGAGACTTGACGAAGGTGGGAGGCAGTCTTTGGGTCAAATGAGTAACATTAAACAGATTTTTTTTTAATCCTATAATTTAAAAAAATAAATTTCTCTTCAAACTGTTCGTTTTGACATTGGACCGGTTTTAAACGCTGGAGCAGCCCCGGGTATTCTAATATTGAGAATAATTTAATATTACAAATAGCGTTTATTTCAAAATCGGCGCATTAAAAGTGCTTCTCAGGTCCACGTGTTTGGATATATACAAAGTCTATGAAATATTTAAATAGACAGAAGGAGAGAAGGAACGAGAGGGAGAGAGAGAGAGGGGGGGGAGGAGCAGTAGAGCAGGCGTAAGAGATCTCGCGCTTAAGCGCATTCTTGCTCGTGATACAGAAGAAAACATTCAAGCAACAAAGCACAACTGAATTTGAGAAAAAGAAAAAAGATTGGGTGAGATAGCAGATATAAGTTCCAAAGCGCCGCTATCCTGGAGCTCTCGCCCTTCTTTTATGGGTGACGCGCTTTGCATGTCGTTTTTGCATCGTCTATCTCCCCGCTTTCTCACTCTTTCACCTACACAAATATCTTGAATTTGTGTCCCATCGTGAGAATCTGTTTAAAAATCTAGTGGAAAAATCGCTCGTTGGGATTATTTAATAAATTTATTCCCAATCATTTTTTGCGATTATTATGTTTCGTTAACAATATTGCACCTATAAATATAATTGGAAAATAAAATGCAGTCTTCTTATTTGGTCTATAATAATTAAAAGCCATATATTATTATCGAATTATACAATCAATTATAATAAAATTCTGATCAGTGCTAAATTTATTCTAATAATCACACTCTCGGTCACAGCATAGGCAGAATATTCACAGCATTCGCACATACATTTATTCATTATTTATTCTTCATTTGCATTTTCGGTTCTTTCAAAATGAATATTTCACTGCGTTTTATTATAATGCGTACTATTATAAAAATACCCCAGATTGAAACAAAAAATTCACCTTTTTAAGAGTATTGACAAATTCATTATTCCTAAGTTAATTGGGCAGAATGTCATGTTTATGAATTTATTGAAAATCGTATTTTAATTGTACGCTGCATGGTAAATAATATATTTAAAAAATTTCTGTACTGTTAAGTCGTGTTTTTGCAAAAAATTGTACGCAAGTTACATCGGTGAAGTCATAATTTTGATAATACAGATTTGAACATTAATATATTGTAATATTTTGAACGAATGCGCGTCAATAGGAATTTTAATGAATGTGACGAAAATTAGTACGGACGAAGAAGCGAAGGACAGAAGTGACAATGAGAGAATGAAAGAGATAGAAGATAAAGAGAGAGAGAGAGAGAGAGAGAGAGAGACTTTTATGTGTGTGGGAAGTATAGAGGGGGGTAAGGAGAAAGAAAGCGTAAAAAAGGAAGCACTATAAGGAGACGAGAAAACAGAGTAAGAGAAAAAAGGAGGAAGAAAACGAAAGTAGCGAGGGAGGGGGATGGAGCGAAAGGGAGAAAGAAAGAAAGCGATATATATCCTTTGATGTTGTTGCAAGGAATCTCCCTTTTATCTTCTTTCTCTTTCTCTATCCTCCTGGTCTCTACAGCCTTCTCTTTTTATTTCTCTCCATCTCTTTCGGTCTCTCTGCTTTTGCACCGAGGACCTCCCTGGACCTCTCCAAGGAGGTCTGTCCCTCTCTCTTTCTCGTTCTCATTTTCTCATCTCTCTCTTTCCTTGCTGAATGGCGGGAAGGGGTTAGATATTCGAGTTCGAAGCTGTAACGCTACGAGATCTCCAATATCTATTCTACTCTGTTTATTTTTTTAATTCAGACCTACACGCATAGTAATCCATTACCATAGATTTTAATTCGCTCAACAATTGCGGTCAATTACTTCCGCCTTTTATCAAGGATATTCGCGCGGGTTATTTTTCTCATCGAGCACCTTTTCTTTCATTGATCGGGTTTCGATGTCCATCGAAGATACGGCGGCAGATAGTTAAAATTTTCGCGTATCGCGTCCATTTAATCGAGTCTTAAAGGCGTTGGGTCTGCCGAAGCGAAGTCCTTGCAGCGAGTACGAAACTCGTCGAATCAGCAGATGGATTTTTAAAAAATTTTGCCTTAATCAAAGGTTGAAAGGGGGGGCGGCTTTTAAAGCTACATCGCAAGTTCGGGGGGATCGGGGTTAGTCGGGGTTGGACGGGGGCTAGGGCTAGAAGCGGGGTCGGCCTCTAGGTTCGGCACCGATCGAGCCGAGCAATATCGGCTCCGGAGTGCAGTTGTCCGAATCGCCGGCATCAGGATTGCGTGCGATAGGAGGTACCCGAAAGCTTAGCCGGGCCCAGCAACGTCGGCGCGCAAAATTTTTCAACTACCAGAGTCCTCTCGGGACTCGAGTGTGGTCGAAAAATAAGTTAGGGGGAGAAGGAGGAAGAGCCGTCCGAGAGGGGCCGAGATGGCGAAAGTCTGCACGACCGCAGAGTCCCGCGCGCAACCCCTTACGTGGGGCCCCTGCGCCGCCGTCACCGCCCGCAGGACCACATTCCTCGGCAGCTCCTTGCGGATTCAGAAACAGACAGAGCGAGCCGGCCAGCCGGAGAGAGAGAGAGAGAGAGAGGGCGGGGCGGGGTGGAGGACTAGGGCGGAGGGGAGCGAGGGATGGATGGAATGAGTGAGTGCGTGAGCGAGCGAGCGAGCGAGCGCGAGGGTTGGAGGGAGGGAAGCAGGGAGTAGCTTTGGCGCGTGTGAGCTGCTGCGAGCCGAGCACACGGCAACAAGCTTTGCGCGAGGATCCAAGGTAAAAAAGACGAGGGGGAGAGAGAGAGAGGGAGCGAGAGAAAGAGCGTATGTGCGGGAGAGATAGAGAGAGAGAGAGAGAGAGAGGGAGAGAGAGAGAGAGCGCGAGCGAGGGGGAGGGGTGGCGGCGGCGGCGGCAAACGGAGACAGAGGGAGCGGAGGAAGTGGCGGAAAAGGACGTACAATGAGCAAGGAGCCGCCCGAGCGAGAGGGATGGCAAATGGCTCGATAACGCGAGCGCGAGCGGACGAACCCTTCTAATTAAAATGGAGTTCCGCCGTACGGATACGCTCGTTGGGTGTGTAGGCGCTACGTGTGCTCCATGCTAGTGAATCTCGAGGCGATATTCGTCTGAAGCTTTGCTCTTTCAACGCCGATACATGGGAATGAGCGGGCCAGCGAACGAGGGAGTTAGAGAGAGAGAGAGAGAGAGAGAGAGAGCGCGCGCGCGATAGAGAGGGAGGGATGGAGTTGTAGGGCTTGTGGGTGGGTGGGCGGGAGGAGCGAGGGGGCTTTCGTTTATTATGCGCGTGGGACTGGTTTCGGTATCCTAGTTTGGGCCTGTTACGTGTTTGTTGATGTTCAACATGGTATAAAGTGGACTGTTTGATGGTCCCGCGAAAGGCTCTGTATATTAAGTATGGCCTGTTCCTTTAATTGGTCACATTAGGGTTATTGAATTATTGATTAATCCACAATGGATGCTTAGATAAACGGGTGGATTCGAGCTGCAGAATTGCAAACTGCCAACTCGATAAGGATTCCTTCTTTTCTTTTCTTTGCGCCCTTTGCTCTTTAATCCACGACTTTTACTTTAATCATAGAGGTAATTGGCAACAACAATTTCAAATGAACATGTCTAAAAAAGTTTTTTTTTTTAAATATCTTTTATTCCCATATTACAATGCAATGTTAGGCATCGAGTTCCCAAAATTAGAACCCTCGACCGGATTTATTTTGTAGAAAAATTCGTGATTGCTTCACATATGACTGCTTACTTGAATTTGAATAAAAATCGAGGAAGAGTTTCTCATTGGCGCCACGTTCAGGCATTAAGAATAAAGTAGAATGGTGCAAAATTTTAACAAGTACCAAATTTAATAAGAATTCATTATTTTGCCTGGATTTTTGGCGCCTTATCAGATAAAACATAAAGGTCTCGTGGAAGCCCTACGGTGGATTCTGAGAAACTGTAAAAATCATATCAATCTGATAAAATTCTTCAGTGACTTTATAACTAGTGATGCCCTTGTGGCGTTTCCTATTTAGCGGCCATTCGCAATTAAGAAGCTCAAGAATTTATTCCAATAACTCTACTCGTGGCAGTAACGAGCAGAAGCGATGGATTTTATTTATATAGCAGCTAGTTGAATTAGCAGCGCTATCCTATCGCGCGGACAGCTTTCAAATATATTGAAATGAGGATTATGAGATATGATAAGGCCACGAGTCTGATCTATCGGCATTCCGCGTGAGTAGCCACGAATGGAGATATTTCGCCCGAACTGCAGGGGAAAGGGAGCCGGGAGGGAAGGGTTGACAGTTCGAGAGGGCTAATTAATTTTCAACACTTTGCGACCGCGTCAATATCATAGGCTTACTGTATTTTTTCTCCTCTTGTTAATATCTGGCTAATTTCCCTTAATTAACGATCGTGTCGGCATTAAAAAATATCCAGTTTTTAAAGGCTCGATCGAAATAGTGTAGGAGTAAAATAGCACGGACGAGGGAAAATAATGGACGCAGTAAATTTTTTCAGAATCTCAAATTCCAAAAGGAATGCCGAGTCTCTTAGAGCATTAAAAAAACTCGAATCCGGCCTTTTATGCTAGCGTGTAAGAAATTAACTTACTAAATAATAATATAATAAAAGGCGTCGGATCTGATAATGAAAAAGCTAATAAAATCGTCGGCAATCGCAAGCTCGTTCGAAAAGATATCGAGCTAAGGACGGTTCGAATTTCACTGCCCTCCGCCCGTCCGGAGATGCGCCTAATAAACACTCAGGTCCTGTCCATAGCGTCAAAGCGCTCACGTATTCAAAGTAAGATCTTTGGAGTCTTTGATCTGCCAACTTAAAAATTCGTAATGGGCCACGCGCTCCCGGCATATGACAAATAAACCGAATTAAATTGCGCAAAAGTGAAGGAGGAGAAGGAGGCCCCGGCATGTATACCTGTTACACGTAAGCACGGCCAACGAAATCGAAATGGCTGAAAATTCGAATTCCTAGTTTAAGCATGCGCACATAAATATATCGCCGTTGGCCCGACATTCGCGGAATCTAAGCCGAGGTTTCGGTCGGGCAGCCGCTCGCTGCATAATCGAGTCTAATTGAAAATTCGCCTCGCCTCCTCTCTTTACTCGAATGCTGCTGCGTACGTATCCATACACACGTACACGCGCCATGTGAAACTTTGGGCTTTCGTACTCTAAGCTGCTGACATATTTTCTGAATTCTTCTCCGTTCATTATTTACGATAGGACATACAAAATGCACGTATTATTTTGATTTTTTCCATTTCTTTCTTGCATTTTCTTTTTACTTACTTGCCCATTCTTTCCTTTCACTCTTTTGCATTTCTTTTGTTTCTTTTTCAATTCTTTTGCAATCTTATTTTCACACTTTACGAATGTCGCATAGAGCGCCATTAGGCATTTTTAATTATTGCCAATTGAAAACGACGATTTTAGTTAGACGTCAGCTATTATTAGAAATCTCGCTCCCCCCGTCTACGTTTGTCATTCGACGCTCGAATTTGTTGACGAATAGCTGATTAATTGCCATCGGATTCGTTAAACAAATTTCACCTACATTCGAAAAGTGGAAACCATGCTACTAAAGTGTCTACTTTAGGGGCAAAAAATATGACAGGGCATATAATGCATGCTAAATTGTAAAGTGCATAAAGTTATATAGTATACAAAAGTTAAAAGTGTATAAAGTTGAATAGTACAATAATATCAGCCGCTTGATTCGCATCATAAACATTTCTCAAGCCTCAGTAAACTAATGCAGAATGCTTCTTATACTTATATTTATATATTTCTACATTAATATGTGTGTATACACACACACCCACACACATACATACATACATATATATTTATATATATACATATATACATACGTGTATACACGCACACACACACATATTTATGTATATACGTACAGCGTGCTAAAAGGTTCGGCCAGAACTGAAGGACTCTTGAAAAATTCGCGTGCAAGCGCATGTGAATGTGTCAGAGGATTGAATTTGAGAGAGAGAAAGAGAGAGAGAGAGAGAAAGAGAGAGAGGTCCCTTGCAGTTGCCGGGCGCTTTAAGTTTCTCCTCCTCACTTCTTCTCGGCCTCTCCTTTTCCCCTCGGCACTTCGCTCCATCCCGATCCACTGGTCCCACCCTGACGCCCCACCCCTGCCGCCGCAGCCACCACCTTGGCCCATCCTGCTCACACTCTCCGTCTCTCTCCTAGGCCCGCGATGCAGGGCTATCAATAATCCCGCAAGACGTTTTTCTCGGAATTCCGTACGCTCTTTCGTATAATTTCATTTTTTTTCTCCTCTCTCTCACTCCCTCGGTCTCTTGCTCAACCCCAGCCCCCTCCCCACCCCTTCCACGGCCCTTCTCTCGCTCGCTCACACTACTCCCTCTCTCTCTCTCTCTCTCTCTCTCTCTCTCCCGCCCTCTCATCTCCCTCTATCTCTCTCCCCCGTCTTTTTTCTCTTACTCGACCGTGTCTCCGTCCTCTCCTCTGGCCCTCCCCGCGCCGCCGCCGCCGCCGTCGTTCGCCGCGCTACATGTGCGCGAGTCCGTACGACGCGGCCTTTTAACGAAGACCGCGGGAACTGGTGGAGCGGCGGCGGTGGCTCGGCTGATATTGGCGTTATGCAATGAAAATTTAAATGTCCAGAGCGGCGCGCGACCCCCGTCGCCGGTCGGGACTCCTCGGTGGGCGTGGGGGTGAGCGAGGTGCTGTCGGCATTCCTGGCCTACCTGGGAGATCCTTCCTCGGGTATGGTTTAATTGGTGGATGGATTTTTCGGGCTGGCCGGGCCGCGTTAGCTCGATGGGCTCGATTGACCGCTTAATATAAATGCCTCGAGTGACAACAGTCTTACGAGCGAAGCTGCTCGAGCCTCGAGCGTCCCTCGATTTTCCACCGGCTCTTCCAAAGCCATCCTCTCCAAACATCTCCTGAAATTTCTGCCGCGGACACCTGTTGCACGCACCTGTACGTCAATCTCGGTGAGGATTATCGGAACTAAACTATCCCACTTTAGGGTTTCCACAGACCAGCTCGCAGTCTTTGGGAGGAGGCATTTGAACTTCGGTTTTCTCAAAGCATCAACCTACACTCGCTGGACAATGTTTTACGATAAAATTCAAGCGACTGTTCAATCCCTTGTATTATGTCCAGGTGATATTTACTACAATTTCCTCAATTTGTTGCGGAATTAGTTATTCAAGGCTTCATCGATCGTTCATTCGAATACACACCACGTAAAAATATAATATATCGTTATTTGTAAATTTGAATTTTGTATGGTTCGTGCACATAATTTGATTCTTATCACTTAATAAAAGGTAAAAGTCGTACATTTTCTGGCTCTGTCTTTTACATACTAAACCCTACGTAAGTAGAATAAATCGAGCGACTTTCCAAATGATACGAGGTTAATAGATTTTCATCTTGTTTAAATTCTGGTTTTCAATGCAAGAGCAGACAGATGGACTAATAAAATAGTCTCCAATAATTTTGAACTGTACAAATTCAAATTTATATTTGCTCGAATCGATTTTTAATTGGAAACACGAATGCTCCAAGAATATGATTCATCTTGACATCTTATGAAGCCTTTAGTCAAATATTAACCTTTCCGTGGATCAAATTAAAAAATATTTGCAAGTATTTAAATAAATGTTTATTGATAAAAAAAATGACATCCAACAAATCACAAAATTCTAAATTATCTAGTTTGATATATTGAAAAAAAATACCTTTAAAATATAGATACGCACAGATTGTTATTCTAAGTGATGCCAGATTTGGCTTACATTAAGGAAAGTTACTAACAAAGGAGGGCCAAAATTTATACGTTTCTGCAAAAGGAAGATGCTTAGGTTTAAGATTAGATAGAGGGAGCATATACTTAAAAAAATGCAGGTAAAAATTACATTGTCGGATAGGTTGTTGGAGGCTGATCGTCGGCAAAGGGCATCGCGATTCATCGACGATTCTTCTCGAGTCTCCTGACATTCATTCATGAGCTTCGTGCAAAATAGCGTTGTAATTCTCATTTCTGGTGTTCTGCGTCGAGTCACCTGTACTTTACGGACAGAATTAAGAGCTTATGATCCATCGCACAATAAGCACCAGACTTAATGACCTATGGGCACTTGTCAATTAAATGACTTTGTACGGCTTTTCTCTTTAACCCTTGCACTCATTGTTCGCCCATCTATCTAGCCATCCGATCCATCTGCCTGTTTGTCCGTCCGTCTGCCTGTCTGTCTGTTTACCGTCTCTCATTCACCATTCTCTTCTATGACTCCTCGTTCACGTCTTCCACCTCTCGGCAGTTACTTTTCGAGACTCATTTCTCTTCTCAATCTTTCTCGCTCTCTCAATTTCGCCGTCTCTCTTGTACCCCCTACATTCTTGTCCTGCTTCTCTCTGCCCCTCTCTAAATTTCTTCTTCTCTCCTCCCTCCCTCCTAGGTTTCCCACACACGTTCGTTCTATCTTTTTCGTCCTTCCACTTTTTTATCCATAGATTTTTTATTCGCGTATTACTCCTCCTCCTCCTCCTCTTCATCCCTCCTCCCCCCACTCTTTTATTCTTGTATCTTTTAAATCGTCGTTTCGAACTGCACATTTTTGCAGCCACTGTCTGCGCTCGAAGGGCGAGTTATTGGAAAATTATTGTGCGCGGGTGAACACACGACTCTTCGAGAAATTAAGTATTCTCTCGCTTCAATTAATACGGTTGAATGAGACATTTGCCAATTCATCGCCTTAATTCATTAAATAAATATTGTAGGCATTATTGCGCATAAGGGAAACTATGGCATATTTTTAATATAACTGATTGAAAACGTGCTTATCCTTACTTCAACATTAAATATTTTAAATCTAATTTAAATGCAAATTGCCTTACCACAACATTGCGTTAATGATTTGATTAGGGGTAGAACAAGATTGGAAGCAATTTCGTGCGCTAAAGGCTCGATAAAGTTCACGTATGCAATTTATTTAACAAAAATGCTTATGTTAGTCAAAAGCATTATTCAAAGTTAATTAGACTCTCGGAAAACTCTTTGAACTGCTCAGAATGGGCATAAAATTTGATTCTGAGATAAAAATAATTATTGAAATTTCATTATTCTTATTTTCATTACAATTTGTTGATTACTTAAATATGCAAGTTATATTGAAATAATCGCATTTATTCATGAGTGTCATGCGGTCTTCGAAGCAAAATTAAATATTTTTTGCATCTCATGCTCGGTAGATGATAATTCTTCAAATTAAGTAAGATATTTCGCTTCTATAAAGTTAAGCATTAGATAAGTGCATTGGTGTTCTTTCGTTATTAGTGTTCTACAACATTTCTCAATCATCTCGTAAGTTGATGCTACGGCATTAAATCGCACACGAATAATTGATAGCTTAATGGCTTTGCCATCGATAATGTTGACGAGGCCATCGATTCAAAGGGGGCCTTTGAAAATTTTCACTTAAGAGCCCCGGGGATTAAGTAAACGCCAAGGTAGGTAAATGGTTGATGTAGACGGTACATAGATAACACGAGTGGGAAATTAGGTTACTCGAACATTTCCGTGTCACCGGAGAGTCTCGGAGCGAGCTCGTATTTCCAGAATGTGAGCCTGCAGCGACGCGACCTGGCACTTGTGCCGGCGCACTCGACAGATGATTCTACAGGTATTACAAAATATTTTTCACAGCCGCTCGTGCGGATAAGCCAGTCTTCCGGAAAGGAGCCTTCGTCAGCCAAGACCTCGGGTTTTCTTACACGTAACGCTGACTGCACACTTTCGGAGATACGTTGTTGCATTAGAGCGCGAGCACTGATTCTTTTAGATTCTCGAATTAACGGCTGTAACATAAGCTTTTGTTTTCTAATGCTACTGTTGCTAGCTTGCACTCTGGCTTTTTACTTTTCAAACTAGGTGGGACATGCGAGTGACGTTGGCTTTTCCCCTCTCTAAAGTGCCCAATCATTATATCTCCGCTATTACAGCTGAGTTATTAGTATTGCTCGGATATTTCGGGAGAAATTTACTCTCAATTAATCCATCGACCATATTTATAATCTTTTACTCTTTTTCTATGGCTAAAATCCAAAATATAAAATTTCAACTTCAGTACATCCGACGTATGTTCATAGTAGAGCTGTAGATTTAAATTTAAGCTTAAACCCACCATCAGAAAGCAATTGCGTGTAATACTAAAGCAGGCTGCAATAATTTTCAATACCAAGCTGTCATCAGTCTGTTTGTAAGATTAGAAACTGTGTGCATTTGTAATTCACAAAACCTGCAATCACCAAAACGTTTTTAATTTATCGCCCATTCAATGCATATTTAATTTGGATCGAATAGCAGATTATTTTAATGGCTGGAAGTTTTTAAGCGTTCAATTTATATTTTATATTGCAGAAGAAAAAGAGGAGTTTATAAGGTTCGTCATGAAACGATAATATACTTGATATCCGCGTAAGCTCAATGTTTAAATGTATAATAAATTATATTTAACAAGCTGTTATGGAGGTTTTCGCATTGTTCGTCATTGGCCTTATGCATATATTTCAATGTAAGAGGCGCATAATTACCGGCGGTTCAAAAAGTATCCGCCAAATGAATTTATTGTATTAAAGGAACACGAAACTCTTCCGGTCGAGCTGAGAATATCGAAAAATGAGAAATCGAAGGGAAGCTAAAAGGGAGACCTTTTCGTACGAGGCCGTCGATGCATATTCCGTGTATCGCTCAAGGCTGCAGCCATGACTCAGAGGCTCGGATGCAGAATAAATTCAAGTGTAGCGATCGTGATATTAGAGGCGTGATTTCGCGTAGGGGGAGATTTCGCGTCTCCGTGACGTGACAATGAGTATAAGAGGACCTCGACTTTCCTCGTAGACGAGTGCCGATCGAGGAGCCTCGGACTTGGCCACCGGCGATCCCCGGCTACGACAGTCTAGGTGTCAGGCTGGGGTCGATGCGTTTCCGCGAGCGGCGCATCCTTTCCGGCCGATACCGCGACTGGCCGGTAATTCGCTCTCACGCACGTAATTATCGCCTCCTCGGCAGGCTTCGCGCGCCGCAGGCCGACGAACGGTCTGGCGACCCCTGATGCGCTTCCGCGCCCCCCGCCGCCACCGCGAGGGTCAGTCTCCCAAGGATCGATCGCAGATCACTAGTCGGTAGTCCGTGCCCTTGGCTGATGTCGGCGCGAGCGGCGGGGAGCTGGAGGAAGCCGGCCCGGTGTCGTCGCGGCTAATTAGAAAAGAGCGTCTTGCCGCGATTGCCGGTAGCCGCAAGTCCAGGCATTCCCTTGGGATTTATTCTTATTTTACGCGCCGCTGGTCTTGTTACGTTACCAGGTTTATTTGTCAAAGCCCTTTTTATTAGCTCTTTCTCTTCATTAATTTTAGCGCGATGCCATTGTCCGATCGTTTCCTCTTATCTTCGAGGCTCCAAGCTTAACGACGTCTTCCCACGTTTTTCGAGAAACGTTTTTTTATTTCTTTGACTTTAGGGCGAATCCGAGAGAATATTATCGTTCAAGATCCTCTTATTCCTAGTGCCACGAGTCTCTCTCCCCTTTAGCATTAGATAATAATGCTATCATACTAGGTAGACTGGATGTTTCATTAAAGAGAAAGTTAAAAATACGAAACTAAATATTAAGCAAGTATTATTATAAGTCTCGAACTTCTGATAACCTGTTCTTATCTCGAAGATTAGATTTATTTTTTCCCGCCGGATAAAAGTAAAAAAGCAGTGCGAGAGTGATTACCGAATACCCGGTAAAAATAATTTAAGCCTACAGATCTTGTACATTTTTTAAACATCCCAAGACCAATTACCAATAGTTATTCTCATTATTATGTACCAAACGAGCCATTATAATCGACAAAGTGCCTTTTAAAATAGACATTGTCTTGGAAATTTTTACACGGACATCCTTGCGGACCAACATGCAAATATCGTAGTTTCAGAGATCGTCGCTCGAAGACTCTCTTAAGCTTTGGAAATTTTCTTAACTAAAGCATTTCTCATGTTCGGCTGGAAATCGGCAAGATTAAATTGAATAAAGTCGCGAGTAAGGCCCAGATAGGAGTCAATTGGTCAGCCCGCGACAAAAGTGGACTCGAACCCCGATAACCAGCGCCGCTTCTCCTCGGGGTCACGCGCGTCTGCTTCGGCGTTGATTCACCGCGGGGTCCGAGGATGTTCGCGTTCCCGAACCAGACGAATAATTCAAGCGAGCGTTCGCCCCGACCCCCAGACGCCCCCGCTTTCCTCGTCTCCGCGCGGCACCGACGTTTCGCGCGCTCGGCTGACTCTCGCTCTCTATCGAGCTCCGTCCCTCTCGCACACGCGCCCCGGGCGCCTCTCATTGCTCTCTCCCTCCCGCCCTCGATCGCTTTCTCTCCGTCTCTATCTGGAAGTCCTTCTCCAGCTTTTGGTTGCTGCGCCCCGGCCTCGGTCCCGGCGCGCACGGCCCCGTCCCGCCGAGGGCCAGAGGATCGTCTGGGCCCGGTCTTTGAGAGCGATCCGGCATCGGGCCCGGGTACGAGACCCACCCCCCGTACCGCTATTTTCTTCCGGAAAAGAGCCTCGCCGCGTCTGGTCCCAGCCGTGGCTTAGATCCCGTGGGCTTTAATCGGGCCTTCGTCCCGGCCAGAGTCGAAGCTCCGCGCGGAGGAATCACGAGGGCCAATAATCCCTGTAAAATATTTGGCGACTGTATTGGCGGCCCTCGGCCTCGGTTGAGATTACTCGAGGCTGATGTGGCGAATCGCTTGCGATCGGTGGCGAATTCTGCGGATGCCTGGCCACGGCACCGCTTGATCCCTTAGCCTATTGCCGGCCCGACGCCAGACGCCCATTGACTGGTTGCGCGTCCGCGATTTATTTGGACGCGCGGCTTTTACGATCGGCTCTCCCCGTTCATCGGCAGGAGGGCCGCGGGGAGCTCGGCCGGGGTCTCGTTAACGTTTATGAGGGCCGGCCAAGGCTCAGGGCCGCGCGACGTTTATTTTGGATATTGATTTGTTACCGTCGCTCCATCGCCTCGCGGAGCTTTATGCAGCGACAAATTTTTCCTCGGCCCTGCGCCGATCGCACCAAGCCTCCCCACCTTGGATCAGCAGATCTGAAATTGACGCCCCCGGGGCTAATTAAATGCCTCTCTGCCCTTGCGGCCAACGTCGATAGAATATTTTATCGAAATTCCTATCTTTTGACGATTCAGCCTATTTCTCCAGTTATTGACATGCTTGGCGACGATCTTTTATTTACCTTTTCGACAACCATTTAACGTCTCCTCCTTCTTGCATCGAACAGTTCATTATCTCTTGTTTTCTGCCATTTTCATTTCCATTCCCTTCGAGTGATCGACGATCAGTTGCTCAATGATTCAATTTTCTATACTCGACTTCGATGAAAAAACAAATACTCGACCTGTGCTTGTACGACGGCTGCTAAATCCTCTTTAAACATACTCGACTGAGACATTCAATGCTCTCCGTTATCGGGTTCTCACTTCTGACCTGTGTTTTAAGTCAATCGATTTCCTTCAAAGGTAAAATGCCTGCTCAACATATTATTCGTACATATTCCAAATATATATATATATATATATATTATATATTTATGTATAAATATCCATATAAGATCAGCGATTAGATTAATCATTTCTCGAAAAATATTGAATGATCTCGCGCCTGTTACGAGGAGCCGAAACGTGGAATCTCATTCCCACTTCGGCCGGGTAAGCGCCGAAAGTCAAATGATAGGCCCGCCAGCTCAATTAACCTCGTAACTGGGCGCTCCGATCGACGAAAAGTCCGGTCCATTGTGGCCCTAGCCGGCACTCGGCCCGAGAGGCCCTGCCTGGCCCTCGCGCTGCCCCTCGGCCATGGCCACTTCTATCGGCCGGCCCCACCCGACGAGCGCCCCCGTCGACCCGCGACCCGGGCGTTGTTTATCATTCCAGGGCGAGCGCGCCGCCCCCGTCGGGTCGATAGGATCGCGGCAGCCGGGCAAACATTGCGCGAGAGGTGGGTATTGTTTCAAATAAAGCGCGCCGCGCGGCATAAAGTATAAAATTGAGCCACCGCCGTGAATCAAGTCGGGCTCACGTACGGGGGCCGTTGGCCCACGTGTGCGCCCCGGTCGCATACCTCGGGGGCCGCCGGCCCCCGAAAACCTACGCCGCCGCGTCCTCCTCCCCCTCCTGCTCCTCGTCTCGGACGGGCTCCTCCCGCCCCCGCCGGACGACTCGCCGGGACTCGCGCGAGGAGCCGAATAACGCCGAGCGTGAAAACCTCCGGGGTCCGCCCGTCCGCCTCCCTATGCCATTCCTCTCGTTATTCTTACCCTCCTCGTCTGCCGTTCTTCGTCGCCCACCTCCCTCCTCGGCGCTCGGCCCATCCTCAGACCTTTAATCCAATCTGTGTACAAGTGGTATGGCCTTTAAAAAAGCACGTCGCTCTCTCTCTCTCTCTCTCTCTATCTGTCTCTCCGTCCTCCTTCTGCGCCGCCTCATCCTTCTCCGCCGCCTCCGCCTGCACCTCCTCCCCCGCCTAACCCATACACGGCCGCTCCCCCGCCGTACCATCGCCATCGGCCCCTCGCCCCATCCTAGTCCCTGCCGCCGTCGCAGCCCCCTCGCCCCTGTGCACTCGCCGCGCCGCTCTTCGGATATTCTTCGTTTTTATGCGTTATGCGTTATTCTCTCTTCCGTAGCTGCCGTTCCTTTCGGATCCTCTTATTCTCTCCCTGTACTTCTCCATCGGTTCGTTTCGGTTTTAGCGGCTACGATTGTACGTACAAGCCCGTGCTTTCTTTTTCGTCTTGCTGCCTTTCTTAAGACTGCGTAGCTTTTTTGGTTCCTGCTTCTACGGTGGTTTGACGTTTTCGGCGGGGTCCTGGTACGCGGCGAGAGTCTCGCGGTGGCACCAAAGTAACGACTTACCCTCGTTTAAGAATTACGCGACCCGTAGAGAAGGCGAATAATCCCCGGAGCCGCTACGAGACCGTTTTAAAGGCACTTGTTTTAAGTGGCAGTCTACACCTCGGAAAAAATGAATGGGCCGCTTTATACACGGCGCGCATTACAGCTCCACGTTTTTCTGCTCGTTCTTTAATAAATACTAGGGCCCGTAGTCCTGAATGCGCGAGCTGCAGTTCCGCTCGGCCGACTGCGTTCACCGGTTGACGCTTGAATTATTGCTCTATAACTTCATCCGGGGGCCTCGCGCTGGCCGACAGCGTCATCTCCAGGAGCTCGACCAGAAGCTCCGGCCAACAGACTTGGCATTCCGGATGACTGGTACCGGATACTGGTACCGGATACTGGTACCGGTCGAATCCTCGAAATACTCCGGTTAATTCAATGGCTAATTAAGCGCTTTCGTCATCGAGCCGTCTTGCGACTCGCAGACGCCGAGCTCTGGAACGACGCGAGTCTGGGGCCCGGTCGAAGCTCCGATCCAGCGACTCCTTGGGGGGAAAAGCTGTGGCTCTCCGTAGAGGCTCGCAGGTGATCCTGGAAGCTCCGAAGTTATTCTAGGCGTGGGTACACGGAGATCGGCTAAGGAACGCGCCGTGCGGGGACGACGACGGCAGCGAATGGAGTAAACGGAAAAGGAGACAAGAATCTAGGCGGGACCGGGTGGCGGGCGGCGAGGTAGGGGAGGAGCGACGGAGAGGAAAATAAAAGGAGAATAGACATTGCGAGGAGTTTAGAGGCTCTCAACGGTAGGGTCCTAAGAGTAGCCGAGGTCCTAACTGGGTTGAACCTCAAATCATGTTTGGGACCCACCGCGCTATGGGATGCCTCTCGCAGCCTACATCTCCTCTCGCCGCTGCTCTTCGTTTACCTTCCTTTCCTTACTTCCTTTTCTTACTCACCCACCCGTCCTCCCTCCCTGACCTCCCACCCTCCCAACCGCCTTCTCTCCCGCACTCCTTCATTCTTCTTGTGCTTCTCTGCTTCTCTTTTCAACTTGCAATTTCATTGTGCCTTATCCCTCGCACTCACCCTTTCCCGTCTACCTCTCTATCACTCTCTCTCTCTCTCTCTCTCTCTCTATCTCCCACCTTACCTCCCACTCTCTCCGTTTCTCTTGTTTCGGCGGCCTCAGCATCCTTTAATATCCTCCCGAGACCTCGCTCTCCCGCTCCCGATAGTATCTTGATGGATTGTAAGCGGGTGGCGAGGGGTGGGGGCGGAGCGAGGGCGACGGAAGGGTAGGACAGAGGACGGCGCGGCGGCGGCGGTGGGGAGCGAGAAGGGGCAGGAGGGTGGGGGAGGACGGGGTGTGCCTGTCGTTTTGTCGGCGATTGCGTATAGGCTCCGGCGCTTCTCTCGTGCACTTTCCTGCCGGTTCGGGTGTTGCTGACGTTGCTGATAGTGTTGCCGAACACTCTCTCCTTTCACTCGCTCCCCCTCCGACTGCGCCTCTGCGCATTTTTATCCTTCTCTTTGTCTTCTCACTTTTATTCTCGCTTGTTTTGAATCTCGACTCCTCTGGCATGGGGATGTTGTTAGTACAGTTCGGCATGCTTTTCACGATGACTGCTATTTAGTCCTTTGCCTCCTTCCATGCCTCTATTTTCTCTTCCTTTTGCTTACATGTGCTCAAAATCAAGGAAAACCATATTATTACTTAACTATTTGTGAATAGCTCGATTATCAATTCTTTTATTGAATCGTAGACAATTTTGTTGCAGTACGAAGCGAGTGTTTATTAGCTGCTGATAAGATTTAACTACTGACCATGACTTTTAATTTAAAAACTCTTGATTTAAATATGATCAATTAAACTTCTCATTAATATACTGATACTTATTTCGTAGATATCGTATATTATCCTAATCTTAAGTAACTTTTGTACTGCTATTTACTTTTTTATTACATTACAAAATAAATGCTAGCATATAAAGGCAAGTTTCGACTTTGTAAGATGGCATTCTTTGTAGACTACAATTCGATTTAAATTATTTATTTTTACTTATTAAAATTTTTCGAATACTATTTATGATGTTAAAAGAAAATCAGTATATAAATTATAAAAAATCTGATGATTATTATCTGTTCATCTGACTTACAATTGACATAATAAATTGTATTATATAGTTTAAAGATATTGGTTTATATAAAACATTTTTATGAATTCAATGGACAAAAACTAATCTTTGAAATAGTCCGCCTTAAAAAACAATAATTTTGCATAATGTGCTCTGTTTATTATTGACACTATTTTATTAAACTTTGAATACCTTTGTTTATAAATATGCTGTTATAAAATATGAGTGAACTATAAAATTTGGTTGATTTAACAATACATTTCTATTTGAAACTCATAGTTTCAATTGAAAAAATTAATTTGATAACTGTTTAATTATATTTGAAATTTTTATTGATTAATACGTCAGCATGAAGTTACTTTTACAGGTCTCAAGCGTGTTTAGTTCAGTAATAATTATCGAATATTTCTTGAAGACAGAAAGAATTCGCGTGGAGGAAAATTCCGGCATTTGAAGTAAAAGGAGGAAATGAAAAAAAAATGAAAAACTTAATTTTTTGATATAGTGCACTATGGATACATATATACATGTATATATATAATATGAGTAAAATTAAATCATCCTCGGGATCCCAATAAGAAAAAAGTCTCAAAAACCAAGATGTGCAAGACCAGTAATCGCGGCTTGTATTGCATAAACGCGGCGAACTACTTTTCAAAAGTTGTTTGTAACTTAATTACAGTAACCTAATCATCGGCGTATAATAAGATTTCACTGGTTAAATAATAGGGTGGACTTTCAAGGGCCAGCAGAGATTTCCATCTCCGTCCATTGAAAAATCACGTCGGCCGCATATTAACTCCTCTCTTAACTTAAGTTCGCCGGTCGGAGTTGGAAGTGCGGGCCGCATTCGGAGCTCGCACTCGGCATTTCCGCCTGTAATCGATAAGCTCGGTCCCGGAGCTCGACACAAACGACGGGGGAGTCGCGCGCTCCGCCACTCTCATGTATTTCCATGACTCGCGGCTCTTATCGGCCTGCACCGCGTAGAAAATTACGGGCTACCCGGAGCTGATGACTGGTAGCCCTTGTCCGGGAGACATTACATCGGGATCATTCGGCCACTTGATTATACGTCCAGATCTGCGTGAGATTCTTAAAATGTATGGCGCTCGTGTGAGGCCTTAAGACGGGGGGGGGGTAGCCCTGAAGCCTCCGTCAATAATTCACTTTTATAGCTCGTGGCGTTATGACTCGTTGCATTTGAGCTCTCAGGAATGTTGGCTCGATGATTTTCGCTCAGACTGATGGAATATTTGCATTCCCGACTAAGACCCGAATGACATCGTCATCGCGCGAGTATATCTTTGAGTTCAAAAGCGTATCAAGATACTTTGTTGATAAATTATAGAAACGTTTGTACAATTATACGTTGCACGAACGTTTTTATTATGATTGCGATCCTAAGTGGTTCAATATTTACAATTTAATATCGTAATAGATACAATTTAACTCTCGAACATATTAACGAGCGAAAAACAATAATCATACATTTGTATAGAAAAAGCATTCAGTGGAACAAGTCATCAAGTGCTAATTCAGCGTACCTTCCCATTACTTTAAACTTGTTCGACCTATCTAATCGTGATCAGAGATTGCCAAAGCGAGCCAGTAAAGAAATAACTTTTCTACTCGGTGACTCGGCATAACTCATGCACGTTGGGGCCAATTCTCTTCGGCATTAATCCCGATGCGAATGTGTAATGATGTACCAAAATCATTCTACGGCGTGTATCAACTTCGCATTAAAAAATGTAACAAATATTCACGTGAGATTATTATATAACGTTCGTTTGATGAATAATGAGACGGGCATGCCGAGAGAGCGAGAGTTGACTCGTCATTAAAAGGAAAAGTACTTCGACGGGTCCTAATTTATTGGTATTATTACCCTTGTTACTGTGCATAAATTATTTCGATAGCATACAAGATGAAAAATTTATTAATTTCGCGAGGGAATTCATTTCAAAGATGATTGATAATTATTTAAATGCAGTAGATTTATGTAACTCGACAATATTAATTTTTGGTTTAGTTAATAATATTGTTTTATAAACCTACGTTGTGCAAATATTGTGAATAAGTACGCGAAAAAAGATTTATGTTATAACATACCATAATAATATTTTTAATTATTAATTTCGGTGCAATACTACTTTAAGAATTTCTCCTCTGATTATTAAACGATAAGCTTTGAAACTTTTGATTCGCATTTTTATAATGTGAGTAATCCACACGCAATTCCTCACTGAGTTTGTCCGTTGAAGAGCCATGATCTTATTAGATTGCGATAAGCAACAAAAAAATTAAACAAAGGCCATTATCCTTGGCATTTTCATACCAAAGAAAGTATAAATAATAAGATGAACAATTTAAAAGTACTAAATTGAACATTATTGTTGTTTAAAAGTTACATTGACATTATATTGATTTACTAAAAATAATGTAATAAAATTTTTATTAACTATGCCGATAGCGTCATTGGCATATTGTAATCAGAAGTTGCAAGTCGTAGCATGCGTGAAATACTTCGTTTTTATCAACATTGAGGCCTTCTCGTGTGTGTGTGTGTGTGTGTGTGTGTGTGTGCGCGCGCGCGCGCGTGTGAGCCATTTTAACTTTATTATTCTGCTTACCGTAGTAACAGAAGGGATATTCTTGCGCTCGATAAGTGTAGGTCAGCAATTACACGAGCGTTGCTTAAAGTAGAGTCCTTTAAAAATTATTTGCCTGAATTTCGTTTGGTTAAGCATATTTGTAAAAGCACATCGCGTCCCTTTTTAACGGATAGCTCTTATCAATAATTAAATGTTTGGAATTAAATGAAAATCCAGCGTAGGCATTTAATTTCCGAGGACCTATCGAAGCTCAATTAATTATCAACGCGTCGGATGGAAGTGTGGCTATTGCGAGAGGGGGAGGGGGTGTAAGGAATGGAAAAAGGAGGGTTCTAGGGCGGAGAGAGACGATGGGAGGGCGTAAGGGCGCAGAAATTACAATGTTCGGTGTCGGAGCCACGGGCGCAATCGTGCAAGCGAAATCTCAATTGTTTTGACGCGGGCCTTTTAGCCGGGAGTTAGGGCCCCCGTCGGCTAATTAATTTTTCTGACATTGACTAGCCGATCGCGCCGAGCTTTTTTCGATTTCGTGCCCGAGGTCGATCTAATCGGCCTCTCGGCGTGGGTGTGTTCGGGTCTCGTGATGAATGCGGCCGCCGCTACGCGCGGATTAGTCCAGATGATTTCTCTCTCTCTCTCTCTCTCTCTCTCTTGTCGACCATTCAAAAATTCCTTTTAGCTTTTCACTACCACCGAAACAGGATCCGGCCTTACGGGGTCAGTCTCTTTTGCCAAGACCTCGTAATGCCGTTCATCTGGCAATGCCGGTGAATTCGATTGTCCGCGGCGATTTCTTCGGTCGGTGCTGCGAAGGTGCCCTCGCTTCACTGATTTTCTTCAATGTCCACGGCCATTCGGACTTCCTTATTTCGGCCGGCTTTATTTTACTGGGCCCTCGAGAATAGATCGCGTAAATTATGAACTCCAGATGGCCGATTTGATCGAATAACCGCACGTAAAATATTATGTTACTCTAAAAGGGATACCATTATTAATATATAACCTGATTAAATGGGCTCGTTCTATTTTTTCATTACGGCAATTTTTATTCGACAATTGCATCTTTAGTTTAAAACCGAGGCTTTTGGAAGTACTATTCTTTGTTCTTTTTCGGCAATTGTTAGAACCTCGGGAAATCATAATGGTGTAAGATTATGTAATTTAATACTTTTTTCAGATATAAAATTTATTTTTGCTAACAAAAGATACAAATCATCTTCACGAATGGTATATTTATTACATTGATGACGTTCGCAAAATCAAGAATCACGATTTCTCGTCCTGCAAAACTTACCCTGTGCAAAATCGATCGTTAGGTATACATTAGATTAAAAACAATGTTTCACATTACTTCAAATATCACCTTGAACGTGAAATACTTGAAATATAGTTCTAAATCCATAAAGTTAATATTGATAGGCAACAAAATATATGAAATTATGCATTTCACGCGTCTTTTTTACGCAGATGCGAAACCTGTACAGGCTTTGATTTTAAAAATTAATATCCTAATGAGTAAATACTTCGGCGATGTAACGAGAATTTTAGCATTCTTAGTGTATGATTTTCCGGCGCTTATTTTAGATTAAAGATCTTTGTACCCAAAGTGAAAAATCAGAGGAGTTGTGCGGGCAATAATGACGACAAGCGATAACGTAATAATCGACGATCCATCATTGATGGTCAAGTTGGGTTAAAAATCGAAGCTTCGTTACGCAATCACGCGTATCGTTGTTAAATAGAAATCAGAGGTGACCCGTGATGGCACCAGTGACGTCGGGCGGCTCTCGGTCACTACGCACCGGCTCAGCGATTGGCCACACGGCGGCGAACTCGGGCTCGTGTGTAAGTGCGCCCGAGGATGAAAACGCGGCTCCTCGGTCAAGAGCGTAATCATTCATTCTTGAGGAGGAGGTCGATCGAGTTGGGCGGCGAGGGCGAGGGCAGGAGAAGGACGGACGGGTGGGGCAGGGGCCGCGAGACCGAGCGTTGTCAAGCGTCGTCTTGTCACCCAATTAAACCAAGTTCTTCGGTGGATTCCACCTGCGCGCCCCCGTCTGGCCATTTCGCGCCAAAAGATCCCCGGAGATACGCGAACGGCTCCAACTGCCTCCCCTCCAGCCTCGGTTCAGCCGCGGTGGGGCCCACCCCGCGAGACCGCATTCCACTCCCAAGAGGATTTCGGCGAGCCCCGGGCATGCGACTCCGCCCGAGCCTTGATATCTTCATGCCGGGGCCCGAATCCGAGGGTGGCCCTCCGCGAGGATCGCCGAGCCACGGGGATGGCCGGCCAGGTCGCTCCTCCCGGCCAAGGACGTACGAGCTGCTCCCGCGCCCCTCCAAATGCCGCGGCGCGCCTCGAGGTCACGGTTTCACTTCCCGGCTCCGATCGAGCTGACCGACGTTCGACCGGGCAACGCAGTCCCCTGGAAGGAATAACCGATAGCGCGGCTCGCCCATTTTCCATTCCCGGCATCTTGGATCTGAAATTTATAGCACGCCCGACTATCCCTCGAGTGTCGAGAGCCTTTCTGCTCTTTCGCTTCACTAGGATCTACGGGTCCGGCGACTTTGTAATTCCGTCCTGCCTTCGTTCATTTTAGTAAGTAACTCTTTATCAAGATTTTTATTACGCCCGTTTGAGGTCTGGAATATTTGGTTTTGTTGGCAATAGGCATTGACGAAAGGACTGCCGTTTCATAACGTTGCCGCTTGTACGTAAATAGATTACAAATATCCTCTTCTATGTAAATGTTGATGGTATTAGGAAACTTCACAATTGCCTAGAAATTGTAAAAGCGATTGCTAAAAACGCGGAAGATAAGGACTACTTGTAAATAAAATTTTCAATTTTTGTGATAAAATTTTAAACACTTTTTAACATTTCCATTAATTTTTTATAAATATTCATCTCAAGAAATAATATTGTACTTCGCAGTCGTCATCAATATTGTTTCAATTTCTTGTAATTATGATTACATTAATTACTTATTATTTTCAACAAAAACACCGTAAGTGGAATGTTTTTTTATAGCTGTACTAATTGTGAATTATATTCAGTACGGAGTAAAGAAATAATCTGAGCTTTGGGCTAAATTTTATTAAAAATATAGTTTGCGTAAATGATCGTATTTTACTGAATTAGTAGTTATTTAGAAATACATTTTCTCTTCTTAACACTCTAAGCAGGTTCGAACTTTTTTTATAAAACAATTAATTTTTAAACCACTGTGTTGTTGTTTATTTCCACCATTTGAAATATTAAATTTACAGTTTATTTAAAAGTTCTGTCTATTCTGCATAAAAATACAATTTTACAATGACGAAGTTTAAGCAATGTGTTGGTATATTTGATCGTATTTATCTAAAAAAAAGCATCGATTAAAATAGTCGTCATCGTTCATACGCGTGTATAACAAAATTCAGCTTTTAATTTTAAAACATTCCCATAGTCATCGATCGGAAGAAAAAATATAGAAAGTTCTTTAAAACGTTGTCAATAACAAACGATAAGGTATGGGCTACGGGAGAAAATAGTTTATTACAAATACGTTATTGGCACAGGTAACCGGGCGCGTCAATGTAAATTCACACCCCGAGCACCGAGTAAAAATTTATTGCGAACAGCTAAGTACAGGTAAATTTAACATATTTGAAAAGGTGACGCGAGCCTGCTCGTTATGAAACGACGGCTTCTCGAAAACGTCGTCGGTGATATTTCGCATTGACTCGCCACTCCAAGGATACACACGTCCAAAAAATCTCACGGACGTTCGTGCGCACGTGTCGAAAGTTTTTATCGAGGACGGAGCGGTCGGGGGCGACGTTCCCAGACACGAAACCGTCGTGATGGGGTACCCAGATCGGAAGCATTTCCCCGAGCATCCGCGATTTACCGGCATCATCGACACGTGAACGTTATTCCCGGTGCAAGCGTTTATCAGGTCGGCGCGACGAGGATCGGCCGAAAAAAAACCGAGCGTCGGTGTGAGGCTAAGCGAGAAGGAGTTTGAGAGAGAGAGAGAGAGAGAGAGAGAGAGAGAGCGAGACGAAGAAAAAAGGCGTCCAGCCCGCCGAGGGTTACCTACCAATACTAAAGAAGCTACGAGAGGAGAATAAGGACGAGGAGGAAGGCAAATTCACTAAGCAATATTCGGGACCGCCGCGATGCGACCGGCAACTTTGTGGCAGCGGCGTGCACGAACATAACATTGATTTAAGTGCGTGTACACTAACCTTACGAAGCACTAGTCAGGGTAATACGTGGCGCTGATTATAGTGAGTGAGCAAGGGACCCCGAGAGAAAACATTCGCGGCGGGCCCTGCATCGGAGGACGGCTGCGATGGCGAGGGTGTCGGGCGGAGCAAGGGGCGAGGGAATCGCCGGCGATGGTGAAGGAGGAGCAGAAGGACGAGAGACTCGAGAGGTACGGACCTCGAGAGACGGGAGCATCTTGAAAATTTGCCGAGAGACGGGGAGTCGAAGAAGAAGCCCGTTGGGAGCCCGGGGAATCAAGAAACGACGGAAGGAGTGCGATGGAGAGAGAGAGAGAGAGAGAGAGAGAGAGAGAGAGAGTGAAAGTGTCAGAGGGCGGGAGAGGGGCTGCGGCGGCGGCGACAAGGGAGGGAGAATTGAGACAGAACGGCTCTTTAAACGATGAGCACGTCGCGGGGAAATGTGCTTTTCCACACCGGCGAGACTCGTAAATCCCGGCGCTGATTAGAGGTCGGCGGGCCCGGGCCTCGTTACCCTCGCGCCTCCGCCAGCGGTAAAGAGCCGAGGATTATCGGCCGGGGGCACGCGCGGGGCCCCCGAGACAATGGGGTCGCGGTTCCGACTGACGGCCGTTCATTCGGTGCCTTATTAGCCGGCAAATTGATTGTTAAGCGCGCCTCGCCGAGGAATTTGCTTAAGAAAGCAGCGGCTCGAGCCCTGAGGGCTTTCGGGTGGGGCCCCGATTGCCGCGGGCGCGCCTCTCACGCGCCATCCCTGACGAGTCCTAAGTGTTGGGTTTGACGCGCCGAGGCTCTTTACCCCGACTTGGTCTCCTCGTCCTCGCCCGAGCCTCGCACCCCTCCCCGCCCTGCCGTCATCCCGGAGCTTATCCCAGAGCGTGCGATTTTTTACGGGCGACTTGCGACGGCTCCGCGCCGAAATTAGCCGGGGACATAAATTTTGCGTATTCGTCGTGGTGGGCCCTCCCGCTTTTTTCCCTGCCACCTCGACGCCGTCTCCTTGACCCCCTCCCCACTCCTTCGGTCCCTTGTTCCTCTATCCCTCTCTCTCTCTCACTCTACATATATGTATAACTCTACGCACACACACACACATATATATACACACACACACACACACGTATAGACGTATACATCCCACTGCCCCTCCGCCGTTGCCACTTGTTCGCCCCCTCGCTCTGCACCTCCCACCATCCGGGTCTTCAACCCCTGCCCGAAGCCAGCATCCGAGGAGGCGCTCCTCAACTCATGCGCAACAATTTGTAGTGTTCGAGTCGTTAAAATCCATTTGCGTTCTCGTAAGTAATTCGTTAGTTGATTCTTTACTCCTGTAAAAAGGAAGATCAGCCAGCCGAGGCCTCCTCCACTCCCCTGCGCGTCTGCTCGGGGCCCTGATTATTTCCCGTCTGCGGCCTTCCTCCCGGCTTCCACGAGCCGACGACCTGCGCTCGCAACCTATGAAACATCGCCGCGAAGAATTCATTTTCGCTACGTGGCCATTGAGAAGTCGGCCGGAATTACTGCCGACTATTTCCAAGCCCTCTCTCCCACCTGATAATGTTTCCTAGGTTCCACGAGCGGGCGGTCGCTCCTGATTATCGCATGTGCATTTAATTAAAAAAAAAGATGATCTACTTAACATTTTTTAATAATACTTTCACTTGCGCTCGGCTCGACGCTATTTTCATAAATTGAGCTCCGCCATTAACTTAATGCCCTTGTTATACAATTGACGCGGAAATGTGAGGGGGAGATTCCTTCGATAACGGTCTATTACAAAAATATATATTCAAACTCGCAGAGTTGCATCGCAGTCGTACTTTGTATTTGCATCAATGTTATTCAAGCTTCGTTTTAATTCATTATTCCCCGTGCAATGGAGTTTCCCTATAATTTTTTTTCAATAAAATGTTGTATTTAAGCTGCGCCGATCGGTAAAAAAAGTAAATTAGCTAATTATCGTTAAATGTAAGAATGATTTATTCCCTTTTGTTTCGATTTAAGGTACGCATTGTGTTGAAAAAATAACATAGTACCCTTTTGGTGGTCAAAACCTTTTGAGGCGTTCTGCAAAAATTCCACCTGCCTCTTAAAAACACGTGCCAATAGCTTACATAGTGACCTATTCAGTTTTATGTTCTCCCGGACCTTTAATCTTTTCTTTTTTCCTTTTTATATATATATATATATATATTATTTTCGATTCACATATTTCTTTGGTTATTTTTTATACGAACTAGTAATTAGGAGATATCTTTAAAACTTCAAAGAAAGTCATTAAAATTCGATTAAAAACATTAGATTGTTTTACTTATCATCGCGCGATAAAATAATATAAGCAAATATAAACGAGCTCGATTCGGTCGAATCTCGATTAGATAAATGAAACAGATTGAATACAAATTTTTAATAATTAGACTTTATTATAATATTTATAAACATATATGTTGTACACGTTATGTTTTCCGAGACTGTAGCCCATTTTGAAGGTAAATAAATTATTTTATATTGGTTTTTTTTTGTATAATATTGCTTCTCGAATTAAGTAAGATGAAAAAGTAGTTATAAATTTTATGGAAATAGCTATAGATAGCTATAAAACTTTATGGAATTAATATTGCATTGAATAATACTTCGCGACCTGTGGAGAGTAGATAAATGATTATTGACAGAATTATAAAAGGTAATTTGCAATAGTGTTGAGTCTCGTGCAAAAGAAAATGAAAACTTTATAATGAACATCTATCGAATATTTAGTAACGGTCACTCGCTCATTAATAATAAATTAAATATCCAACCCCCACCTGCCATTCCTTTCAAAGCCTGGTGCTACGAAATAGATGACACCCAGATACCAGATCTGGAATTCGATATGCAAAATTATACATTTTCATTTCGAGTTTCATTATATCTGATTCTTAGTTCTTAAGATATTAAATCTGCTAATTTAAATTTTATTAACCGTACCTTATACATTTAAAATCTCTCGTTTGAAAAGTCTTTTTCAAACAAAGTCCCATTTGCCTCTGCTTTTAGAAAATCTCTCAAGAATGTTTAATATTGAACAAAGTTAAATAAATTTAGCTTTTTTACGTTTTAGTGATTAACGCTAATCACTTATATTTTATATATTTTATTCACTTTCTTCACATTGCTCAGACATCCTATTTCTTTTACAAACTTAAGATCTGAATATTTAATCTTGTACTGCTTAAGCATTATAAAATTATTAGCGTCATAATGTACACAAACACACACAATCATACACGCGTAAAAACGCATTCATAGAGGTTACGTTGATGTACTAAGATATAGTCAAAAAATGAACTCTACGAATAGAAGTTAATTTTTAATGGAACAGCCTTGTATAAGGCTTTTGGTTAAAATATACAAATGTGTATCTTCTGTTAGTTTCACAAATATAGTTAAATGTATATGCATAGTTAGCCCTCGTTTCCTCAATTATCTTCAACACCATGAGTGAACTTTATGACCAGATTCATTATCAGTGCTATAAAGCGAGTGCGAAAAAATTTCACGAAACAGATTTTTAAGACTCCATTGTCATCGCCTAGCTCAATACATGTATACATCTATACATATATTGACAATGAAGCATAATTTATCAAATGATCTTTTGCATAATGAAGAAATCTTTTAATTTCAATCGCAATGCTCGTCAGTATATTAAAGCACCTTGCAACTCTTTCAATCCGAAGATTATGCAAATGAGAAACTTCCGTTACGATCCTTAAGGATAATAACAATTGAATGCTGCCTTATTGAGCGCACATAAATAGATAAAGACGTTCGACGAAGCTCTTTTGTAAATCTTCCGCGTGGCGACACACGTTGCAAAAATGCATCATAAGGCACATTCTCAGACACGATGCGCTTGACTTTTGTGATCGCGTTACTCGCCGTATATCGCGGCCGCTTATACACACGTGCATCGGATTAATTTGCCAACTTGGCAAATATGTGGCTTTTATCGCGAAAGTGGATTGCCCTATTGCACCAATCGTTAGCTTTCGTAATGCAGTCCGTTGATCTATGGCATTTAAATTTTCGAGTGTCGCGTACTTGCGACACTTGGCTAAGTAAAAGACGCGTGTTTATACATTTAGCTGGAACTTGATACGGCCAGCGATGCCTTATTTTGAAACAACGACGCGGATTTTTTTATGAAATATTTCACGGTCCGGCGCAATTTATCTGCGCGTAATCGGTTCTTCGGCTCTTATTGTGTATTAGAAATCGCACCAACATTTTTCTAATGCCAAGTCATTTGAATATTGCGGCAACTCACCCCAAATGAAAGTCGTCGCTCCATCATCGATACCTGCATGCCGTGACCAATTTGCATGACAATGCTCTTCCTCTGGAGGACGATCCTGTATTTCGATACTTCCCATCCCTTATTTATTATCGCCTATTGCCGATAATCCCCGCAACTTATGCGTCCTCTTGAATTTCGCTTGCTCACGCTCGTCTACGAATGTAAAGCTGTTTTTTAAATTTACAAAAATGCCCCATCCTGCTGCATTGGGCCCCCTCACATGTGCATAATTTCAACCAGACCTATGACGAGACTCTTTCTACAAGAATACTTCGAATTTTCACGAGGTTGCGTCGGCTCCAAGGACAGGAGCCTTTAAATCTGAAACCTCCCGGGCTGCACGAGACTTGTATGGAAATAAGTCCCGTTCGAATGCCAACTGTCTCAGGGGTAGCGGATTTCGGTACACGAGTCCTTTTCTAGTCGCTCACGCCGCGAGACTTCCCTTTTTCTTTTCACATATTTTTTTCTCTTGCGTGAAAGGGGATTTGCCGTTGATGACCTTGGGTGGAACTGCGGACTGTCGTTTATTCTCATAACCGAAGGGGCTTGTTTTATAGCTTTTCAGATTGCTTAATTTGTTTGAAACGGTTCGGCTCTAAAGTATATAATTACTTCATCGTCTGTTATTTGCATTTCGGTCCAGCACAATGGCTCGCGCATATCTGCAAATTCAATTTATCGTGTAGCGGTCACATTGACGAGACGATATTTTTGCTTCTCTTCGATTAAAGAAAAATATCCATCGTATTTCCGAAAATTGATTCAAAAGATGGGAAATAACAAAGAAAAGTCAGCGTCTCGCATTCGGCTCCAAGCAGTTTCCTCTTTTTCGGAATTGGTTTCATCTATAGAAATTCGTAACGTCCTTGAAAAATTTTTGGTTTTAATACAATTATTTGGTATTCCGCCTTGGGGGCCATTGCTTTACAGCTATTAAAATTTTTTTGCGAAATGTTTTTCAAATCAATATTTTAACGAAACTTATGTTTTAAAATACATTTGTTTTTTAAAATTTTGTATTTCTAAATGTACTAAAAATGATAAATTTAATTTATTGAGTTCATAAAATTTTAATTCTACAATAATTTGTTTGGATACGTGTTTGAAGATATTTGTTTTTATAAATGATTACAATTCATAATATCGATAAGTTTAAAAACTACGCTTTGTGGTAAAGAATACATCGATTGTTTTTAACATTGATATTTATTTAAAACGCATTTTCGATATTAAAATTAAAAAATCTTATTTTTATTCATTAGGTACTAGTGAAATACATAAAAGACCTTATCGCTTTATCGTATGAATTGTTTATATAAACGTGACTATTGCCCCACGTATAAGTAACAGACAAATTTACCTGTAAAGTGAAAGCTTGTCCTTTAAAAGGAAAATCTTTCTATTATGCAATCATCCAGTAAACATAGGCTAGTGAAATTATAGTTTCGAGTATATAGATCCCTAAGCATCGTAAATATTCGACTGTTTAGAAAGGACTGAAGTCCACAACTGTTCAATATCGCCGGAAAAGCTTGTAGTGTTACTTAAATATATAAATTTTGTAGTAAGTGTCAAATTCATTTAAATCGTTTAACGCGAGTTTCATAAAGGTCAATGTATAGAGTAAATAAAGAATATTTATGAAGTTAAACACGATAATTTAAAGCATATTATTCAAAAAGGAGAATAGCATTAATTGTAAGGATAATGTTATTTAATTTTTATGATTTTAAATAATGAAATTTTTTTTCACTTATTCAAATATTGCACACCATACAAGAGTCAAGAAATATTTATTTTACGAGCTACTGACAAATGAAAATTCGTTTTCATTAATTTCAAAGTATGTTACATGAAAATTTTCAGTTACCTGCTTAGATTTTAAATTATACGTTACGTTTGTAGAGTAATTGAACTATTGTATCTAATATATTTGCATGCTGAATAAAAAATAATAGCGTTAATATTAAAGAAAAAGAACCCACTTATCCTTATATATATATTATACTTTTATACAATAGTAGTACAAAAGTAAACTTAATCGATCAGTTGTAAATATTGCAACTTAAGAATTATAATTTAATAACGATTTGTACTTAAATGTATATTTTCAATATCAAAGTTTTCAGTGGCATTATTTTAAAATGCTGTATATATTTAAAAAAAATAAACTTAATTAATTTTAAATTGATGGTAATAATAATAAATTCAATGCAAAATTATTACGTATATTCAAGATAAGTATCAGAACTTGGTTTATTAAAACATGAATGCTTTTTATTTTTAAACAATTAGCGTAATAGAAGCAATGAATTGTTATAATACAGAAGAAAATTTCCAATTCCGGCAAATATTTTGTTTATATTTATTATATAGATTATGCATGGAGCAATTAATTTTAAATTTGTATGAACGGTTGGACTAATTTTTCACTCCGTTAAAATCGAATTCGTATTGGTGGAATATCTATTCAGATGCTTAGATCGAGAGGTGCTCCCATGTATGCAAGCACGTTAAAGAAAAATTCATACGAAAGCGGAGAAGAGCTTGAAGGAAATAAAAATAGTCCGAAGAATACGTTTCAGAAAGTCAACAGTAATGGCTTGCAATTTGTCTCCAAAGTTTAGAATAGCTTCCATAATAGCCGAGAGATGCTTTTTTAAAAGGCGATTTCGTAAAAATCAATCAAGAGTAGAGGAAAAGACGAATTCGGGGTGTGTTTGCATAACCGTTTTCATGAAAAAAGAAACCTGCGTCTCGTCAACACCTAGTGAAAATAAATCTTTATTAAAGCAATAGAAGGAAGTTCGCAGTAATCCGTCCCCCCAGTGGAAAACAATCCGATGCGCGCTGAATTCGAAAGGTCAGAAGAGACGAGAAGATATAGAGATAGAGTGAGAGAGAGAGAGAGAGAAGGGGAGGGGGAGGGGGTCAGTGAGAAAGTGACGAGCGACAGTGAGAAAAAGCACGAGCTCGTATCGACGTACGATCCTTATGTGCCTGTAAATTTGAAGACCGGCCTTTTCAAACTTAATAACTATTAGGCGTGGCGAGATATCGTGGCGGCCTGTCGGCGAAGGGGGGGGCGGGAGGAGGAGGGTTGCGAAGACGAAGGAGAGAAGGAGAGAGCGAGAGAGAGAGAGAGAGCGAGCGCGACAGCGTAAGAGCGGGAGGAGGACGAGGACGACAAGAGAGCCGAAGGGTGCAGAGCAGATGTTTTTCCATTGTTATGCTAAAGGATCCATGTCTCTCGGAGGCTCGGCGTCCGTTTTGCGACCCCCGTCTGGGCGATGATGCGCGTACGCGACGTAACGTCTTTCATGGGGAGTCGCGCGCTCCTCGGGCTTCCACGAGGGGCCGCTCCCCGCTCTCCTCGAGCAGCTCGAACTTTGCCCGGTGCGATTCCTTGGCCGTCACCACCTTCGCCGCCCCTGCCCGATTTTTCCTTTCCTTACCCCGCGCGCATCGATACTTCGAAAATTCGGCTCCCACGGCTTCCGTTTCCTCCGGCTTGCCAAAAAGTGCCGCCTACTCGAGGGCCCCGTCGAAGATCCAGTCCCTGTCCACCTACGGCCCGTCCCGGTCTCTCTAGGATTGGCCCCCGCGCGCCATTTTCAATAGCGGCGGACGCTTTCCCTTTATTTTTTCCCTTCGGCTCTGGCCACGTCTTATCCTTTGGATTACTCATTGGTTCGGTCGATCTCGGCTTTTCGAATCTCGGCCTTTGCGAATCGAAGCGATCCTCCGCGGTCCACTCGAATTTCTACATCTACTTAACCGATTTGTTCGCATTAGTATTTTGGACGGCCTTTTACCTTCGACGTCGCTTCTATCCGAATTGACATTATCGTGGCCGATCAATGCCGCGGAACTTTATTGTGCAACATTATTTTCATTTGGCCGTTTGAGGCTTCGCAATGCTTAAATAATGATTGTTATTTCAAAAAGCCTTCGTTTCCGATAATCGTATTTATTATAATTTTTGGAACGAGGTCTCTGAAAAATTGAACGAACATTCTAATGGC
This sequence comes from Kradibia gibbosae, assembly GCA_018907135.1. NCBI lineage: Eukaryota > Metazoa > Arthropoda > Insecta > Hymenoptera > Agaonidae > Kradibia > Kradibia gibbosae. The sequence continues at coordinate 720,533 of JACCHX010000003.1, read as the reverse complement.
CGTTAGTTTTAATAAACTAAAATCTTAATCGTGCCAGTCATACGACTGTGCGCAGAAAAAGACTACCTGAAAATATTATTATTTTGCTTGAAGCCCAATGAGCAGAAATAGACGGCTAATGAGAATACTGAATACACAAAAAATAAAATTCGTGATTCATAATATTCCATCATGAGGATGAAACAGCGCATTGCATCATTTAAAATCATCTCATTTTAAATAATCTGCTACTTAATTGCTTAAAAGCGTAAAAAAGTAACTTTTTTGGTTTATTAAACGGAATTTACACGACAGTCTCCTCTCAATTTATACTAAATATCGCTTAATTTTTAATTAATTTTAATATTACATACAACGTATGTATAATATATACACTGATAAAAAAATAATTATGTTTGAAACAATAATTTAAGTAATATTATAGTAGACTAGCAAGTTTCATTTTCCATAGAAACGCAGTTTAAATGTTTTTTAATTAGTGAAATAATGAGTAGAGGTTTACAATAGCTAGGCATTGAAATTAAAGTTGATTAAAGATGATTAATGATGAATGAACATGTTCAATGCAGCATTCCTACACTTGCTAACTAATATATTTACGTTAATTAATGAGTGTTAATTTATAAACGCACATTGAATAATACATTATTAATTTGGGGATGATCTTTATTTTAAACTCATATTTTCATTAGGGTAATTAATTAGCAATTCAATACAATACATTGAATTTTTTTAATTATACCAATGCGAAAAAATGTGGTTTTCGTAATTAAAAATATTAAATTAGTTTTTCAATGTTCCTACATGGTTCGTGGAATTTATCAAGTAGTTATATTAAAGAGTAAATTTTAGAAGCGTATTGAATATTTAAAATAAGAAAAAAGTATTAAAAATTGAATGCAATTACTGATAAAATACTTTTGCGTCAATTGGAGCAATATTTGGACGACATTGGGTAATAACGACAGAGTTATTAAAAGCGATGAAAATTATTGTCAGGTAATAAGCTGGTTATAGTTTGGTTTTAGAGCGGAAAAGCTACCGACGACGGGTGAGCGGAAAAATGTTTGGTGTGTACGTTAAGGCAACGTCGATGGATGTAGGTTATTAAGTAGCTTGGCACGACATTTAGGAGTTGAATATTGAAGGGAATGAACGCAAGAATAACAAGAAAGTCGTAGCGGGAATAGAAGGCAAGCCTCGGAGAAAAATGGCAGCTAAATTTAAAGCCGCCGTAAAAGTTGGTAATAAAGTCACCTTGAAAAGGCGCGCAAGGAAGGATAAAAATAGGAAACGGTTTCACGCACGGTATCTGTTACCGGCATAATTCAACAAACGGCCGAGAATCACGGCGTGAACAGGCCGCAAACGACTGCGGCCTGGGATCCACAATACGCCCACGAGGTTCGATCTCCTTAAGCTCGTAAAGACACTTAATTCGCGCCAGCGCTCAGGATGCACACGTGCCCTTTCATCGCTTTCCCAAATCTCCGAAACGCACACACAGGTACGTGACCCTGGGCGCTGGCCCTACGCCGGCAGCCTACCGGGGGCAATAGATATCCCTATTTACGTACGGGGGCCGACGGGGGTTGCAGTTTCGGGGGTGAGCCGAGACGCTGAATAAAAATCGCAGCAGCTGCCGTCTCGTTTCCTTCCTCCTTCTGGATGATAGAGTGCGAATGAGCGGGACCGGGACACGATTCGGTAGGTGGGGCAGGCGGCGGCGGCGGCGGCGGCGGCGATGGCGGCGGCGGGGGGGGGGCATGTCCGGAGGACGGTGGAAGGATGGAGGACTGGCCGTGGGGTGCACCGGCGAGGAGGAGGAGGTGGCGGTCTCGAGGCGGGGCGGGGCGGGGGGGCCTCACCGGTGGAGCGGGAGCAGGAGGCCGGCACATTGTGTTAAAGTGCACGTACCAGACTTTTGTTCCGGCGTCTCGGGGGTTATTGTCGCGGGACTCGGTCGACGTCTGGTGCAGCGGGTGACATTTTTTTTCCACCTTTTTTTCTCACTGCGAAGGGGAAAAGCTCCGAGGGAGGCTAAGAAGAATCCAAGTCGTTGGCTACATGGCTACATCGCGTAACCATGCGCATTGCTGCAAATCGGATTATCTCCATCAATATTGACATGCGCGCACTCCAATGTTAGTTCAAATTAAAAGTTAACGAATCAAGGAGGCGAACCTTTCACGCGCTCCTTTGGAGACGAGCTTCCACTTGGCTCTACTCGTTTACACTTTTTTACGTTCCTTTTGTGAGTAGAGCCGTCCCCGGTCATACAATGCAAGACGCGCGTCTGCATCCGCGGGGAGTAATGCGTCTCCAAGGCTGCGATTCACTCGAGATTCTTCTCCTTATGGATATCCATTTGGATTCCTATTACACACTCAAAAATGACTTTACTTTGCTATTCAAATGTTCTTTTTTTCGGCTCAAAGCTACCAGGAGTTTTTCCGATTCTATGGGTATTCTTTAATTTTAGAACAACCAAAAGTCAATCCGTAAAATTAGATTAATCCTTCGTTTCATTTGTTGTGTTAATGCTAAAATGCTAAACTTGAATAATTATTCTTCTTTATTCATGATCAATTGAATTCATATTATTTAGAAACAATAGTTACGCTATTGCAATAAAATATATCAATAGTGTAGATTTATTCTGATCTTTACTTATTTATTAATATAAAAAAAGTATTTATTTGCAAAAAAAATTGTTTAAAAAGATTTGTATTCGCATCAGTAATTATTAATTAATATTTTGATTTTCAATTTAATATCTTTTGAAGTGATTAAAATTGTAACACAAAATATTATCATCGATAATTAGGATATTCATCATTAAATCATTATTATCATTATATGATATTAGTATAGTTCAGCAAAAGATTTTTTTATATATTAATAATAAAATAAAAAGATAATAATAATATCGTTAATATATTATTTTCTATTTTTAAAGAAAGACATCGTAAATGAAAGCTAAGAATCGAAATGTGAAAGATAATTTTTAAAGCATTGTATATATTTTTATTTGAGTAAGAATTCCTGAATCAATTTAAATAAACATATTCATAGCATTATAAAAAATGCACAATTTAAAGAACAAAGGTAAACTGCACAACAGTAAATTTTTTCCATTTTATAGTGTTTGTCGTGTGATTTTTTACCTTTGCACCATGCACAATCAGTACCAGATGGTGGCTGTACTTTAATTACGATTATCATGTACTATAGTACTTGCTACGATCAAAATATATTGCTTTAGATGATAAAATAATCTTGGCAATTCTTATGAATACTCTTATGTTCACAAACTATGATTTACATTTTTAAATTCAACTTTTGATGGCTCACCATCTGAAGATAGAATAGACGATAGTCCCACACTATCCCAGTAGTAAGTCATAATTATGATAACCTTACACCTATGTTAGATAAAAAATGTGATCGCTATATTTCTTAAATGACAAAACCTATGACGAACTCGTATTTCACATAAGTTCGATAACTTTTGCAGACTTTTGTACACATATAAATGTACGTGTGTGCACCCGAACGCTCTCACGCGTGCATGCGTGCATGTATTTGTGTTTGTGTTTGTGTGTGCGCGCGCGTGTGTTTGTGCATAAGATCATAAAAATACTATAGCGATTTTTTTCAAAATGATCATCAGTCTTAGTGCAGTCAATTCTACAGCAAGACTCATAGCTCCATATTTTTCTTGCTTAGGTATTATGTGACAGTAGTATTTTTCTTCAATACAAAAAGTCTTTGGATATCAGATTATAATCAATCATGTCTAAGCTTCGTGTTTACTCTTCGAGAAAAACGCCTGAAGATTTAGTCACTTTTCTTTTACGAACGTAATGCAAGAAACTATGCATGGCTGTAATATAAAATTGAATAGAGGAAAATTTTTACATTGTTAACTTCAAGAACGTGCTATGACTGTATGTTGTAGAATAAAAGCCGAGTACGCGATATAAAAGAAGTTATTACCGCGAGTGAAGCTTTTATTTATTTCTGACTTTGATGTTTCATACGATTCTCACATGCGAATTTAGTCTATAATTATACATAATTATATGTAATAAACAAGTGAAATTTGAACCAAACTTTTATAAATAAAATTAATTTAACTCTTCTGGAGCTCGTGAAATTAAAAATTACAATACAATAAAAAGATGTTTCAGGTATACAATTGCGACGAGGAGCAGGTGTGCGTGTACAATGTTTTATTTATAAAAAGCTCTCGTTACGAATGGAAAGTGCACAAATATTTTCAACGATGTTGCGCCAATTAAATTTACAAGAATTGAAGTAAACACATGAGAGGTATCGTGGGTAAGATTAAAAATTTCGATATATCAGTAGTCGCAGTCTGGCGCAGTGAATATATTTATACAATTTATCGCAGGGGACATAATGCCCTCAAACACGAGCGATCAAAAGATCGATTTCACATTAAAAAGAATCATTTATTTACAGGTCAGCTGTATTGAAAAACAGTTTTTCCATGACATAATGCGAATCTTTTAGCGATCGGGAACTTCGATCAATTAAGCTGAAAATATTTTTAAACCACACAGGCGGACAAGCGGAGGAGAAAACTTCAATTAATCATTGAGCGCACGGACCGCTGGAGAAAAAAAAACTGCTAATGCAAGGGGCCTCTGCGTTCCTCGCCGCAGCACGAGAACCCCACCGCGGGCCCCTTTTGAAGGGGCCCACCTCGGCCCCTGACAATGTCTCGGAAAGCATGTTAAGTCTCGCGCTCGATCACCGCAATGAAAGCCGAAAATAAAGGATCCCTCTCGTGCTATAATCAGTCACGTCGTCATCGTTGAGGGCAATAATGGCGCGTGGGCCCGGGGCCGGAGGGGTCCCTCAATGCGCGCGGCCCGACCGGGCTCGATTGCCTGCGCGGAGTAGCCAGGGGAGGAAAATGCGAGTGCCGCACACATGCCGTCGAGGGTCGCGTGCCGTCCTTTGCATACCTGGGCCCTTTTTCGAGGGCAGTCACTCAGTTCCTCTCGGCACACCTGGTGCCCCGAGCACTGAAGTACTCTCGGCACTCCTGGCAGGCGCGCGCGCGCGCGGGGGGGGCAGGGCAGGGCAGGCAGAGAGCGGAGCGCGCGGCGGGCAGTGCCAGTGGGAGCTGGGGGCCCGGGTCCCGGAGGAAGGAGAAATTATCCACACTCGGCAGATCGAGGGGAGCTCGCCGAATCTCCCGGCGAGGCGCGTCCGCTCGGTGCGACCTCGGCGAGGAAGCGTAACAGCGAGCGACACCTGGCACGCGTCGCGCGTCCTCCGCAACCGGTCCCTCCTCTATCGCACCCCGCCCGGGCACTGCCCTCGACACAGACGCGGCCCACCCCCTGCACGCGCGGAGCCTCGGGGTCGCGCGGACAATGCCCGGATCGGAGGGAAGCCTACGAGGAGGAGCTAAGCCCGGCGCTGTACTCGTTCGGGCCCTCCATCCGGGAGGGGCTCTCCACGTCGCGAGGATGTGCGCCCGCGACGCTCGGCCCGGGAAACCCGGAGCCATTGTCGAAGGGCCGGGAGTGGACCGTTGGCCCCGGCCCTTCGCTACTATTGGGCGGAGGGAAATTTACGGCCGCTGCACGGTTAATCATTAGCCGCGTAATGATGCGGCCAACGCGCGCTCGACGCTTCGACACCTCAATTCCCGAGCGCGGCGACGTTTTATTTATGTCGCTACAAAGGCCTTTAATGCCTTTATGGGCGGCGATTAAAGTCCGGGCTGCTTTTCTTCCAGTGCTTAACTTGAAAAGACGATCGCACGAACGACGTTACGCCGAGTAATTGGATACTGACCACCGCATTTACGCCGATTTCATGTAGGCCTTTATCGACTCATAACAGTATCCCAATATTTTCTCACTTCATCTTACTACTCTTGCTTACACCGATATATTTATACGCTGGATTCGACACGTTTTTAAGATCATTATTCATTCGTTTTTTGTAGGCCTTGTCTCCTCAACTGTCGGATTCTCTTCCAGTCGCTCGAAAACTTCTATTCTTTATCACGTCCAAATATTATTCGTCAACTCTGAACTTAAACTGTATAAAAATTGTTGTTATATTTATTTATCAATGTAATAATTTTCACGAAGTCTTATCCTTTTGTTTTTTCTCTCTTTTTATGCATATTTAATAGTCGTATGTATTAACAATACAATGTTATTTTACACGATAACGCCTATTTTAGTTGCTTTGTTAGTTGTAATTGTAACGAATTTTAAAATTTTTCCTCAAAAGAAGACCAAGTATGCTTGTGCATATTCCATACTCTTTGTAATGGAGTCCCATGTGTATCGGAATGATATTTGCATCAAATGGCAATACAATATTATTTATTTAACTTACATTACAAACATTTTATGAATTTATAATGAAGAACTTCGTAGTTATTTTACTAGTTTTACGTATAATTTAGATTTCTATTGGTAAACTAGATGATAATACTACAAAGAAGCCTGTTAAGAAGTAAACATAATTGAAAATGAACAGACTATGAAAAAAGGTATACATAATAAGTGACAAGAAGTGACAAATTTATGAGGAAATGGGTTGTTCAATTATCAGTTACTTTTATCTAGGTTTAAATTATAAATACAAGTAGAAGGGTAAGTGTATAGAATTAAGAATTTAAAAAATATAAGTAATTTGAGCTTGTCAACTGATTAATAATACTGAGGAAAACATTTGAGACGTTATATTATTACCGTCTTTGGTGAACTCTAAGCATATATTACAGCGACGATTAAAATAATTGTATAATACTTGAAATACGAAAAAAGAATACAAAAAAAGTCTAATAATATATGCTTGTTATTACGTTAGATGTTTCCTACGTATGGCTATGTATGCCTGTATATGTGTGGGCATTGCCGAGGGGAATAGGTAAAATTTGTTAGGACTTGTGAGTTTGTTTCATCGATAAATGTTAAATTTTCCGGAAAGCGTATGAAATGGCACGGGTAAGAGGGTGTCCGGGCACTTAATAAACTAGTCTGCATCGAAGAAAAATAGTGTCCTGAGAGGTCAGAAAAATGTTAAAAGCCACAATTCTTGAAAAATCTGCAAAAGAATCAGTAACATTTGTAGAACTATTGTAGAGCTCGTCAGGTCCACGAGGGTTAGACGTAGGTAGGGAGTGAAGAGAATCACCTTTCGTACTTCGTAATACTCCAGCCGCCTCTTCCCCTCCTCATCGTCTCTCTTTGACTCTCGCACGTACACAGTCACGCGCTCTCTCTCTCTCTCTCTCTCTCTCTCTCTTTCTCTCTTTCGAATCTCGATCAGGGGTATTTAAAAAACAGTTCAGGAGTCCGAAAGCCGCCTGCCCCCCAGGGCCCAACGTACATTGGTAGCTTTCACCCGTCCATTATTCCTCGGGTGGATTCTCACTTCGTCTCTAAACCCCCCCCAACCCCCCAACCCCCTCCGCCGACCCGCCGCGTCCTTCTGTCCGACAACCCTCCTCAAGAACAGGCGCAGGTTCGATCGAGGCTCTCGGGCAACGTTCCGTTGTGACTTTACCGTTGAAAAACCGCCTTCGTCGGCTCCACCCCTCGCTCGCCCCCTTAAGGCCGGGGGAGCCTCGAGGACGCACCTTGCCAGCGGAGTCCGGAGTCCAACAGCCGCGACGGCGGAGGCGCGTCTTCTCGCTCGCAACGAGAGCAGCCCCTGCCAAAGACAAAGAGTCACTCGAGGGCCGCGTAACCGTCTTCGACATAAGGCGGCTGCTCGCTCGGCGGACGCTCCCCACCTCCGGACCCACCGCCGGCGGCGCACCTCCTCCCCGGGCGCCCCTCCCCCCTCCCCCCCGACGCCTCGGACGCGTGCTGCGCGCGTGCGAGCCCGAGCCGGGCTGCTGCTCCCCTTCTCGGCCGCGGCTTTCCCGAGGGCCCGCGACCCGCCGAACAGGTAACTGTCCTCCCGGCAGTTGGCGCCTTCCCGAGAACCTCCTCCGAGACGCCGTGGATTACGATTACGCGGGGGAGTTCCCCCAGGAGCCTGGTGCGCACCGCGGATTAATATTTCAGTCCTGAGAATCCCGAGCGATAGACCTATCGGCCTAGAGTCCGGCTTCGGACGACGGCCGCTCCTTATCGGGCCCCGGAATGTCCCCCGTAGGCATTTAAATCCGGCTTTTTAACGAAGCCGAGCGCGAGGAAGTTCCCGATCGGCTGTCTAGATTACGTCGCCCTGGCAGCGATGCGCCTCGCTCCCCTAGAGGCGGCCCTGCCCAGGTGATGCCTTGCCCTCGCACCGGCACGATTAATTATATTTGCCCCGAAATCTCGCATCGGCTGATGGATTCGCGGGACCGAGTTATCCCCCACTCCTCCGACAAAAACGACCCTTGCTGTAATTGTACTTGGATATATTAGCCGGCCCTGATTCGAGCATCGACGCTCGTCTTCGGGATCTCCGCTCTTTGTAAAGGGGTGGATACCGGCCGCGGCATCATCTCCTGTACAGTCAGGTAATGAAATCTCATTGTTGGGCCAAAGGGTTTGTTAGCTCTTGAAATATTATCCATTCCTGCCGAGGGTTTTTTACCTGCTGTTTACCGTAAATAAGTAATTTTAGAGGAAAATATTTGCCTCCCGGAATTTCAGGGTGAATTAAAATAATATTACACCCTTTTGAGTAGACCTTATTTGTCATCACTTTCGTTTTTATTTCATCCCGAATAAACGGACCGAAAGCAGTAGCATCTCATCTCGAACCAAGGACATATATATATATATATATTTAAAAGCTCCTTAATATGGCTATTCATGCGCATAAGCGCAACGATTGACGAGAATAAGTCGGATAATGGAGCAAGCGACAAATTAAGAAAAGCTTTTCCCCGATTCAAGTACCCACTCGGTCCTACCTCAATAAACACACTCGGCGTCTCGATTGCGCTTATCTGACGGGCAAATCGATTTATTTCTCGCAAAATACACGAACCCACCGCGGCGTCACGTTCGAAGAAAGCAATCCTTAGCGCGTTTCTCACGACGCGATATGCTGCCGCTGCTGAGACTGTAGGGTCTTATATTTAATACCGATAAGGCGGAATGGCGATAACGTCTCGTGGAAAGTTCGCCGGACTCTGCGTACTGCTGTTTCAAATGTGTATTGTCATGCGTGGGCGAATCGAGAGAATTATTGGGAAAAATTTCGTTGGCGAAGGCTCTCCTGGATGAAAATTGCTGCTCTAGATCTTCGGTAAGTAAATGCTCATCCGACGTTTACTTTAGTCACGGATATGCTGACGTTCGTACGATGACGGAAGTATCATACGGTATTTATCGATTATTCCATATTATTTGCCTAAATTTTGCGTTATGCAGCTGCGCACTGCCAAATGTAATTCTGGGAGAAAATAAATTAATGACAATTTTGCAAGTAATTACGAATATTATAAGGACCTTTTGTAAATTCGTTAATTATGTCTTACGGCAAATGTTTTCAGGAGTTATTTCATATATTATCTTATCTTGTGTAAATCATACCGCGACTCGTTTTATAATTAAATTATGATGAATATTGAATTATAAATTATATTACTTTTACATGAAACTGTAATACATAAATAAAATACAAGTTTTTTTTGTATCGTGTTAACTGCTCAAGAGTATATTTTACGAAGATTTCAAAAAAGTTCTTAACTCTGTTAAGTCGTTTCTAATATATATATTCAATTGTAAAGCTGTTTTGGATCTTATAAAACATTTTATATAAATAAAATTAATGATAATATTTTAATAATAGTAAGTTTTTAAATGATTAAATGTTATAATAATTTTTTTTCTTTTAATCTTTATAAGAAATTTAGGAGAACATATATATAACATTGTCGGTTGAAGAAATCTTTTGATAAATCCATACATATTTAAGGAATACATTATATACATATTTTGCGTTTTCTCTGCAACATATGAAAACTATTCGTAATCAACGTAAATAAGCAAAGATGAAATATTAATTAAACAGCTAATTATGATGGAATAATTGTATACTAACTGTGGTTTACATAATTTTACACAAATGTAATTTATATTTTCTCGAGCATATGAAGTAAAGGGAGTTCAAATAACAAATTTAAAATAAACAGAACAAAAAAAAGTAACAGAGCTTCTTTACTTCCATCGTATTTCATTAAATCTTCCCGATAAGATGTCCCAACACTGTGCATTCTATTATGTTAATGCAAGGGAAATTTGTCCCGTTCCACAAATGACAAACTTCTGCCATTGGCAATGGAAGGGCAGCAGCAGAAAAGCCGAGGAGCACTCGGCCTTTATTACATCGTCGTATGAGTAATCGTCATGCTGAGAATCGGGATCAAGAGCTTTAACGGGGGAGGCTGCACACGATCGGGTTTCCGTAACGGTAGAGCGACGGATTCGCGTGCAACGCACAGCGACATTGTGCAAGCCTCGTAAAAACGTCATCGACAGCCGCAACGCGTGCGTATATTAATCAGCGTGCATCTCGATGCTGGTCGTTAGGCGAGCCAGCCTAAAAGCGCGGGAGTGGAGTAGGAGGAGGAGATCGGCGGCGTCGGCGGGAAGTCTAAGGCCCACGACGGGGGAGCGGAGCGGGTCGGGGCGGGGCCGAGCCGAGGATGGTGTCGCGCGACCTCCGATACGGGCGTCGTTGCATCATCGCGCGGCCCGGAAAGAGGCGAGAGCTCGTAAAAAAGGAGGGCAACACCGGGACTTTTTTTACGCTCGGCCTCGACAGAGAGACCCCTGAATGAATGGACTCCTCCTTATAAACGGACGGACGTCGATCGTCACGAGATCACGTTATATTCGCCAGTTCCGCCGGCTCTTACACGCCTCTCCCTTATCATTCGGAGCTGCTCAGCTGTTTACCGCCGCGGCGCAGCCGCGATTCTCGGAAGGTCACCATAAAAATATCGCTCAGGATGCATGCGCCGACGCCCCCGTCGACTCTCCTCTCCCTCTCTCTCTCTCTCTCTCTCTATCTCGCTCTCTCCTTCTCTCGATCCTACCTTCCTTGAGCAATTTTTCACGAGCCGATCTAGCGCCCCCCCTCCCTTTCTCCTTTATGCAGACTCGCCTTCGTCTTCGAGTGCGTACGGCTTGTCCTCGTGCCGGATGCGGATCCCCGTGGGAGCCGATAAATTTCATTCCAGACATTCCCGCTACGGGGACCACAATCACCTCGGCGTCTAATGACTCCTGGGCCCTTGAGCTCCTCGATAAGCGGCAGTAAATATTCGCGATCGACATTTTGAAAAATCTCGGCCATTGTGAAAGGCAACGGCATTTTCTGATAACTGACCGGGAAATGCGCTTACTCGGTTTTTGTTTACCGGGTCCGGGAGCACCCTCATAAATCAGGGGCCCACCGCGCCCAAGTCCCGTTCGCATCACGAGTGTGTGTTTCTACACGGCGAAAATCCATCATTCCAGTGTCACTGGGCGCGCGCTATTCAACGGCAATCTCAACACCATAATGCTTTTGTAAATTACAAATTCGGCACTGGCTCCTGCGTATCGGTTCCCGAATATCAAGATCATTTACAATTTTGTCTGTTTCTCAATAATTTCTGCCGAGCGGACAGTCGCAACGAGGGAAGTCACTACTCCTCATCCGACGTTCACCGCTACCCGAAAGACGGGTTTGTCACATTAAAGTTATATATTACTTTGTAAGAAAAAATTAATGTCATACCGAATGAATTTTTCATTCGAAGCGTGTTTTCGTCTTTTTCCTTGTGTCTCCTCCTCCTCCTCCTCTGGCTTTCTCTTTTTTCCTTATGAACATATCGATCGAACCAACCCCACTTACTTACCCCATGCGCGGCAATAAATTTTCAGTGACTTTTTCCCGTAATGCGGTTCATTCTCTCCGTGCATCGTTCCTTTTTTCGTTTTGTCAACTTTGAAAAATCTGTGTACATCATATTTAAATGGTACACGTAGCACGGAATCATCGCGGTGGGCTAATCTGCGTGACTTTTATCGCATATATCCATCATCTACAAGCGAATATCGGTAAATTAAAGTGTATCAGATTTAGAGGCTCACTTTTGGGCACTCGTGACTCGAGTGCCATTTCATCCTGAATTTTTGTCACGTTATATTACTCTTTTATTTCCAATACAATTGAATGAAATGCGCCTTATTAGCTCACGAGCCTTTTATGCACGCTGCAAAATCAAAAAATGCCGTACCGAATGTCTTTTTCCCTCTCGCGGGGCCGGAAATCTCACGAGAAAAAGATTTATCATCGACATTTATTCGATTAAGACCAATAAAGGGGAATAAGATAAAGGAGACACGAATGAAGATTGGATTGAAGTATAGGAAGAATCGACCGAGGATCAGCTGTAGCCCGATGCTCTTCATCGGGCACATCCCATCCAAATTAGCGTATGCGACCAAAGGAAGTGGCAGCGCAAGCAGCGCCGGCATATTTGCGTCCGGAACAATGGAGTCCGACTGCTTAGAGTCCCGCCAGAATTCCGAGCAAGAGCGCTTTCCTTCCTCCTCCCATCGCCGTACAGTCGCCGTGCCGACCGCCATCCGCTTAGAGACACAAGGAGGCAGAAAGAGAGAGAGAGAGAGGAGAGAGAGGGAGAGAGAGGGAAAGAGAGAAAGAAAGACGAGGCCGAAGAAAGCCTCCGGTTAATGCGGCGAGCGCGCGGTCGGACTCAATTCGCGGCAAGGAGGAGCCTCGCACCAGGAGCCCATTGAGTCCCCGTAGCGGCGCCGAGCGTTAACGAGGACCACTTCCCTCCTCGCTCAGGTGGGCAGGCGAGTTTAGAGGGCAGATTAGAAGCCGCGCCACTTGTCGCAGAATCCCGCCCCGTTCGCCGCTGACTTCGAGGGACTCCGGTTCTCGAGGTCGCCGTTCTCGGAAGGGATCTAAGGAATCCAGCTCCCGGCCGTAAGTCCCGCCCGGAGACAATGGGCCAACGCGGAGATCCGCAAGCGGTGAGGAAGTGTGCCTCGAGGCCGCGACAACAATTGCCCCTGGCCGGAGAATCGACCCGGGCGGACGAGGGGGTTTCCTCCCGCCTTTCAGCTCCGGTCCCTCGCAACGAGTCCCTCACGAGTGTTCCTAGACTTAGCCGAGGTCTCGCCGAGCCTAACCACCGGTCCCTCGGCCATCCGCTCTCGGATAATAGACGCTTATCGGAGAATGTTACCGGCCGCAGTCGGGATTCTGAGTTGGATTGCCAGAGGAGGTGCTGCGACCCATCTAGACGATTCTTCCCTTATCCCGTATCGCGGCTTATCCAAGCAGAAGCTTCGCAGGCGCGGGCCGAGGGACTATGCGGGCGCTTTTATTCGGATACGCGCGGATCGTCGACGAGTAGCTAGGCCTTTTAATGAAATTGTTTTGGAATCCAATGCCCAGGGACAATGGAAAGTTGTTTGATTTACAAGCTTCGATGCTCTTTCACTTTCACACGGTCCGGTCTCATACTTGCTCTTCGTGCTTCACTGAGCCAACGTGAAACTCGCTGAAACTTAGGCTTATCGCGAGCTGTTGGATCGAAGAAAATTCGGAGAGATTGTTGAAGAAGAATCGACGACAGAGAGAGAGAGAGAGAGAGAATTCCATTTCGTTCCTTCTCCCATTCGCGCGGCCTTTTAATGCTAGTAGACAATGCAAAACGAGTTCCATTGAGGCAATTGGCAATTTTCGACGCCGAATATCCGTCGGAAGCATCGCAGCACCCACGATTTTTTTCTCTCCCTCCTCCTATCGCACTTATGTTTCGGCCTCTTTCATTATCCTTCGGCTTAGCGAATCGCTCCCCAGACTTTAAATTGCAAACATGCAACCAACCGTACTCGTACGCGCAACTATAATAATACTTGATTGCTGGAGTCTATGCCATTCGCTTTGTCTTTCTCATTCTCTAGAATGGATTTATATTTGTGTGCACGTTTGGTCCCTTTGCCTCATCAAGATTCGGAGCTTCGTGGCACTTCATAAATTATTCCAAAATGTATCCTAGGCTCTGTTATTAATTTTACGCGGCTTATTTTGCACTGTCCTGAATTGCAGATAGGATCGTTTTAAACGCGCTCTGGAATTTAATTAACTGCCCGATCAATCATTCCAATCATTAGAAATATACGGTTAATAACAGAATAATTGCAAAGCCTCTTTCTTCATTTTTCCTTGTTTTAACAGGTCTCAAAGAAAAGTTCTTCAACTGCTTGTTACGCATATTAAGATACATATTTGGATGGAAGGTACCTTCTCAAATTCAATATAATCTTTATTCGATTAAGCGTAAAGCGCTCAATTTATACAACCGGATTAATCGTAAACAAATATACGAATGAACAGAATGAGTAGCGATGGGATCGCCCGTATTATCAATGTATAAAAAGTAACGATTGCGGCGATAAGGCCTTTCCAATAATCATAATTAACGACAGTAACAATTACGAGGGTTTGAACGCGATTGGCAAGAGCCGATGACATCACAGGGGCGTCTTTTTAAAATTCCATGGACTCGGTGCTCATAAAGATTGAAGAAGAAGGCAGATGGAATGAGCGAGAGAGAGAGAGAGAGAGAGAGAGAGAAATACGCACATACGTGTCGACATGCCGCGAGGACCGCACGCAGTAATATTACATTCGGTCGCGCCGCAGACAAATTCATTGGCCACCAGCTGCCCGCTTGCGTCTTCCGTTCACATCGGAATGAACGGCACTTGTGAACCTCGATTTGTCTCTTTAGCTCTTGGCATTCTAGATGCTTTCTCTCGATACACTTATATATATATATATATATATATATATAACTATCCGTTTCTCTATCTCTCTCTTTTACGCGATCTAATTATTTCTAAACGGCGTTTGCATTTTGCGCCCGTCGTACTTTGCGGCTCCACGCTCCGAAGCATTTGTTTCTCGTTTCCTCTTGGAGTGGGAGTTATTTTCTAGATTGATATCTTCGGTACGTTGTGCGACGCGCCCCAGGAGCTACATTAACGTTAGGGTTGTATGTTTATTCGATCGCGTGGAGTGATGACTATCCTTTCGGGAAATTGGTCTCCATTCTTACTCGACTTTTATTTTTAACTTATATTCGGAAAAAAGTCCTCGAGGAGTTCTACTTAAGCTTAATTATATTTCGTTCCTTGCGCTTATATTCATGTGTAACCGTGAGTTTTTAAATTTTCACGATCGTTATTTTGCATCGTGTTGCTTGTGATCTTAATTGAAATACCCACGCACAAGTTATGATTAATATTGAACCCTAATTATTCCAATTATCTTTTGTGATCTTTTCTTTACACATATGTTATAATCCATAGACTTACTTAAGAGTATTTGAAGCAATACTATTCACTTAAATTTATTACTTTCTTAAATTTGTAGGTCAAGTCAAGAGCTAATTTTCTTTCGATTTTATTGTTTATCATCCATGTTTTATACCTTTACTTCTGGTATAAGATTTAATTATTTTGAATACTTAAAAAAAATTAAACAGTCTTACTTTAGAGCAGCAAAGTATTAAATGTACCATATTAAAAATGGTCAAATTTATGTATAATTTCGAATATTTATACTACAGAAATGTAAGCACATTTCTGAATGCACAATAAAGAAGTTTGTCGATTCAGTTCTATAAAAAAAAAAAAAAATATATAAATACAATGTTTACTCAAATAAAATTATAGTACAATTATTTTTTAATTTAGCATCCCACGGCTTGACGTCAGCGCGTTTGTGGAAAAGCTTTGTGTACAAACATTTTTAAAATGAAAACCGTTAAATTAAAACAGTCGCATTTATACGTTTCATAGATATGGCATTTAAAGACAGCTGATGAGCGACCATGGGACACTCCCATATAACCTTTTCCGACTCTAGAAATGAATAACTATGTATTTGTTGTGTACATCTTCAAAATATTTTCACATAGACGTAACTCATTCGATGAATTGGAAATATTTAAAGCGTGTGTAAGGAGCCCATGTGTCGGCATTTGCTTAAACGCAGTACGTGTTTCTTATCACAATACTAATCATAGATTCGTTTCCCACGCGAAAGTGTACTCGTGGTAATTATACATTTTCAGCTCGCGTGAAGGTCAATTCGTACCGACACCAGCTGGTTTGTGTCCGATTTCATTAGCGAATTCAACGCTCGTATGCGACTCGCAGGGGTCCCGAACTGACAAAAGAAAAACAAAATGCATTCCGATAGTCATTAAATTGCAGGGGTTGCAGTTTGGGGTCTGTACTTATCGCATTCGGCTTAAAAAAGTGAATAAAAAAATGCTTCCGGGTTCAACTGCAAAACGAACGAATTTTAATCAACGGTTTGCCTTGTAACGGAACTTTACTAATTGCGCATACTAACTTGTCGCGTAAGGAGCACATGTTTGCAAAGTCTGTTAAAAATTTGCTTTACATTTTTACGTTGAAGGTGCAAAATAAAATCAGGTGTAGGCTGTTTTTACCAAAATATCCTACTATAGCATTTGTCAAAATGTTACATTGTTGACATTAATGAAAATGTTATATTCGATTGTAAATAATTAAAAGATAAAAAGGTCATTAAAAATAAATAATAATCCTTACGGTTTACGTTCAATTTTCGTATTTCTCTTTAAATTAAAAGCTTCGTTATTTAATGCAAAAATTATGTGCATTAAACCATAATTAACGTAACGACTAGTTTTATCGTAATATCGTGGTAGCGTAGCTTTCGTCGGAACGCATCAAGAAGATCGAATTGAAAACGTATCGATTAAAAAAGGTTATTCTGCTTATGGTGACAGTCGATAAAGTAATGATCGAGATCGAATGTGCGTTTGAACGATTTCTATTGAATTTCTATTAAAATTTCTATTAAAGTCTTGGCTTTATGCTCAGTATAAAATGTGCTTTGGGTAAACACAGGACCCCCCGTAATATCGAATTGCGTTTTGTTGCTTCGTTGAAATTGATGACGATACTTTTTGAGGCCTACATTTAGGAATAGTGCAATAAAGATAAAGCTTTTGAAAAGCACGAGCCCGCCCCAGTGCGTAGGTCATTTAAACGAGTGTCGCTTAAAAAGAAAAAGCACATATTTCACGACTTAGTGCATAATCACGCGGGCATAAAGCGGAGGCCCGAGCCTCCCTTCCTTCAATATTTCTTACAATTCGAAATGCGAGGCGTTCGAAGGCAGTGCGTCGTCATTATGGGCCGAGAAAAGTCCGAAGAGAAATAGGCTAAATGGTAATTTATACGATTCTACATATGTCCGTGACTCGGCCGTTTCTACGCTACAAATTTGCCCCGAGAGCGAGGCCATTCTTCACCGGGTGAATTCCATAATTCAGGCCAGTAGCCGTCAGCAGGCGTCGCGCGCAGCCTCGTAGAGGGCCCGAGTCTCGAGGCGCCCGGACGTAAACAAACGGCGGCAGAGGGACGCTGCTCCTGGAAAAGCGAAAGGAGAAAGGCTGACCACTCGCCGGGGCTCGCAAGGCCTCGGAGAGTCACTCCTCGACGGAAGATGCGAATCATCGGTGAAAATTGCGCCCGCGCGCGGCAGCTGGATGCGGCGGAAGCAGGAAGTCCCCCGTGGGTCCGCATCGCGAGGGACAGGTGCTCGTCCCGGGGACTTTGCTCGTCTCCGCGCGCAATCCACCGTATTCTCATGGCCACTCCCTCTTCTTATCTCCGTCCCTCCTCGGCGGCGCTCGCGCATCTGCCCCCGGGGCCCCACCGCCGCCGAGGCGCTCTACCTGACTTGTGGGAACCCTGCCGAGGGCGCACGACCTCGGCATATGGAGCTCGGGGGTGCGCGAGGTGGGAGATACGACGGGGAGATCGACAAAGGCCCACGGCTCGCAGCCTTGTATCGGGGCCATTTGTACTCGCGACGCACGCCTCTGACTCCTCTTAATTGGGCCGCTTTATTTTCGGATACAGGGGCTGCCGGCGGAAAAGCTCCCTTACGGAACCAATCGAGGACTTGGGCCGCGCCGGCTCAAGATTGATCGTGGAAAACCGCCGGTGGCTCGGGGAAAGCCAATGCCTCCTCTTGGTCTCGCTGCTTGCGAAACGGGAAACCATTGCTCCATCTTTATTTGAGCCCATTGTCACTCTTAAGCCTATTCGATTAATCTCCCGGCCATAAATTAATTAATTTCGGTCATTGTGTATATCCGCTTGCGGGTTATTTTGGCTCATTAATTGTTGGAATCTTATAATTGTACATTTGTTTAATATGTACGTAAAAATTAATTGAGTGGAAAATGTAGACATTGTGACTATCCAACTTGGTCTTTTTGTACAATTTATCGACAGATGATGATTTAAATTCAAGTTTAAAAACTTAGTCTTCGTTGTTCTGATGTGTCTGACAAATTAATGTATATTAATTCATAAGAAATAAATTTCAATAAGAAATAATGAAAATAATAATAGATAAACTTGATGAGTACGTATTGAATTTTTTCCCTTACTATCGAATATTGGTCTAGTAAATATTATACAGTTTTTTTCCTATTTCAATAAGCCTTTATTCTCAGTAATTTTACAAATGAAGCACTTGTGCTTAATTCATAACTGTACACTTATTAGATAAGTATCAGATATTTTCGATTATTCATAAAAGTGTTTGTATATGATATAAGATAATGGACTTTAGTCTCAATATTTATGAGTATTAATAAATATTATCAGTAAAATATGTAATTATTTGTACAAATATAAAATTACTCTATCAATCACTTAAGTCCTAAAAGATTTTTACACTTAAAATATAATTAGATGCATGCATCATTTTCTGGCAGCTTTTTCTTATTTTCTTTAAAAATAAGCTTTTATAAAGCAGTATTATTTCATTTTTTTATTTATACGTTCTTTATTTATAATCTTATACTCATATTATTAAGTATTGTAAGACGTGGTCAATGAAGAAAAAAGTTGATAATAAATAACTTATATATATATATTTATATATATACAAGTAAAGTATTATAAATATAATTATTTATTTGATGCAGTAGTTACAAATATTTTAATTTTCTTTTAAATTTCATGGGTCATTGCATCGATTATTCATTGCTAGCATAGTTCAATATAGGAAACGCAAATAGAGAACCAGAAAAATCCATAATAATAGATAAAGAATCAACTCTGTCCATTCATTAAAATTTTATTTTAAACGTTTATTCGAAATGTCAGATCTATCGAAGTTCAAAATCTAATAAGGGTGTGAGTAAAAATATATAATAATAAAACGAAATTCGATTACTTTTCATAGTTTTACTGATTAAAATAATGATTCAAGAGTTTAATTGTAGTCAGCAAGTAGATATTGCACTGAAAAATGATTTACGTAGTAAAGCTGATTCGAGGCACACTCC
Source organism: Kradibia gibbosae (assembly GCA_018907135.1). Taxonomy (NCBI): domain Eukaryota; kingdom Metazoa; phylum Arthropoda; class Insecta; order Hymenoptera; family Agaonidae; genus Kradibia; species Kradibia gibbosae. Next base: position 701,128 of record JACCHX010000003.1, on the reverse strand, counting down.
GTAGATCCGTAGGTGACTACTTGATAGATAAATTAGCGAAGGTATGTATAAAAATCGAGCAATCGTGTCGTCTCAATTGGTTTTTCAATCGGAGAAGTGGCTAGACGATTAGAAAAATAACAGTACTCCTGAATCAGGGCAATTTTTTTAGCACGAACGCAGTTGACACATTCGTAGACTCAAACGCAGTCGTAAGCGCATTCACACGATGATATCTATCAATAAAAACTAAGAAACATAAAACTAAGAAACGGGCTTTCAATACTCAGCAGCTGTCGATAAGCTCCTCGAGCTTAACCTTCGATTGTAAATAAGGAGCCGAAAGCTCGGGCCGAGCGAGTCCGGGGATCGCGGGACGCAGGGCAAGACTTGACAAATAAATCAAAGCATCCCGTCGGACAGGTATCGAGGTACCGGAGCGGCATAGGAGCCACGCCGCGCACCTCGTGCCCGAGAGCGAGATCGAATCCGTGCGGCGAGTCGCGTCACCGGGCGGCTCTTCCCTTCGAGCCAACGAAAACGGGCGAGCGGAGAGGCGCCGGAAGCCGGCCAACCGAGCTTGGGCACCCTGCCAAAGGGAAGTGCATCCGAGTCGGAAGCCCTCGGGCTTCGCCGCGAGCTCCTCGTCGCTAGAAAAGACGCCGCGAGAGCGTGAGAGCCCGATTACCACGGGGATCTTCTCTCCCTCGACTGGGCTTCGGTGCGACGGTGCTCAGTCCGATTTCACGGAGGGCCTCTCCTTCGGGTTGGAAGGACAATCGGACCTCGGCAGCCGTAGGTGTTTGCTCGAGCTTTCGAGCCCGCGCCGCCTCCTTCCTACCTCCGGGAAAGGGTTGGCTGCGAACTTCCTCGCGATGCGCGCGACCTGCTCGGGCTTGTACTTTGTCCTAGACGCCGCTCTCTCCGCGATTCCATTGCCCTCCCCGGATATCGAGGCTTTGTTCAGACTTTCGGCGGCTGCGCTTCCTTCGAGCCCCTGCAGTTTGTTTATTTTTCAACGCATTATTATTTACTCCGCTTTAATCCTCTTACAGCCCGATTTATTTTCTTCTGCACGCTCTCTCTCTCTCTCTCTCTCTGTCTCTTTTTCTTCCTTAAATCATATCCACCCGGCACGCTTACAAATGTCAATCGGAATTGTCTCTCGAATGAAAAATGAGGAGCCTGTGGACCCTTCTCTCGGCAACGAATATTTCATTAATTTACTGGTTCAATTCATTACATAAATCTCAGCTATCGAAGGGAGTATCGGATGTCAAATCAATTTATAAAATACTCAAATTCACAGCCCTTGTGTTGCACCCAAGGTGATGAATTTTGAAAATAAACGATGAGAGCAGCGAGGTAAATGCCAAGGCTCGATACCAGCTAAATTCAGCATACTAAATTCGCAGTTTCTCGTAATAATAATACTCAAAGTTAGTACTTAAAGGCTTGTTGGTGAGTGATTATAATTAGTTTAATGAGAGTATATTCATTTTAAGAAAGATGCCATTTTCTTAACTGCTATTGAGTAGGAGGTTTTCTAAAGGCGCATTATTAAAATGCACGTGACAGTTTTGATGGAGCCGTCAGAACAATGTGAAAGCCTTGTGATCATAATTGGCAATCTTAGAGAGGAGGGCTTATTTATCATCGGGATCATTTGTTGTAGGCGTTGCTCGAGAAGCTCGAATTAGTTGGCCAATCTTGCCGTTTAGCGCCATACGCATAATCCGAGCATAATGCGAAATAATCAGTTGGGCACCACCGCGCAGTAGAAATTAGTCGCTATTTACATGCGGATCGGGAATAATGAATGGCTCGGCGGGGTGGGTTAGTGGCGAAGGAGACGGGAAGGAGTACGGAGACGAAAGTCGGGAGTGGGCAATCAATCTCATTGATCCGGTACGAAAGTGAAGCCGCGAGGAATGCGACGACGCGCCGAGAAAAGCAAAATATTGGCCGTAGGGGATTGAGAGAGGATTAGAGTGGGAGGAGGCATCATTCAAGATGGACATATATTCTGAGGATCCTCTCAAGCTGAGCGCGAGCTGTGGGAGCGCCACATCCGGTCCAATCAACTCTCCGTCATTATATGCAGATTGTGGTCGCCCCATAAAAATTCATGTGTGCCCCGAACTTTTACGTTATACCGGCTCAGCCGCCGTCAGGTATATATACGCACGAGCATTCTTTTTCCCTGCCGATCCGAAGAATTTGCGTGAGAGAGAGAGAGAGAGGGAGAGAGGGAGAGAGAGAAAGCGGAGCGACGGAGTGGGGGGGGGGGTTGACGGAAAGCGAGAGTGAAAGAGTGAGATGGACCGACGGAGCAGCATCAGCATTATATTTATTAATTTGATGCTTCGTTTTTTATGTGCTCTCCTCAGCTCACGAATGAAAAGTTCCTGGTGCTGCACTTTTGTATTAGGTTTTGTTTTTTGCGACGCGAGGGGAAAGCAACTAATTACAATATACCACATTGATTCTTTATATAATAGAATAAAACGCTCGTTTTGCGGTCGAATATTTCACATCGTCAATTTAATCTTGGTTTAACTTATTTTCTGGACTAAATTATCATGTGAATTTATATGTACCAATGAATCACCAACATATACATGTTATACAGGAAAGACATTATTTCATAATTTAATGCGTTTTAGCTAGCAGAACAACTTTTTTTTTATTACAAACTTATTTTTAAAATTGACGTATTCTTTTTAAAAAGACAATTACTTTCATTATGATTTATTATGTATTTATAATGCTAGAATATTTTTCTCATTTGCTTACTTACGTACATGCTTTAAAAGACATATGCATTTTAAAAATTCGTTGGCATTGATTTACCTTTTTTAACATTTCTACAAAACAAAATAATATTGTAACACCACTGTAAGCCTATATTAATTAAAAGTTCGTAATTTAAACCTTGAGAAATTAAATCAATATCATAATTGTAAAAGATTCAGCAAAATTAAATGCTTAAAACTCTTTGTATTGAAACTCTGCTGTCGGCGTTAATACAATGTATCATTTTGTTATTTACCACGTTTTTTTTTGTTAAACTGGAATGCAGATATATAGAAATTTAGTATGCAAGGATTTAAAAAGGTAAGGTCAAACATATCAAATTTTAAGCAATGTATTAAGAAAATAATACGGTCTACTTAATAACTGGATAAAATTTTGAATTTAATGATTGACAGCTACTAAATTAAATTTAAAAATAAAAACAACATTTCAAAAAACCTCTTAACGATTATAAGGGGGTGCATTCATTTCTGAAGATTATTTATAACAGTCAACATAGAATTTCATAGTATTAAATTTGGATAAAATTTCATTTATACATTATTCTGATTTTAAACAAAGATTAAAATAATTTTAATCAATATATACAATTTTATAATGATAATACATCATTAGTAATTGAATTAAATATTTAGATGTTATCAAATATTACAACGAAATACAGCGTTTCTGTTCAAGTTATTCGACTAATTGATTTTTTATTTATTGAGTAAAATGTTAATGATGCTATGTGTCTCAATGAAACTTATTTTGAAAACCAATGATATAATCTCAGAATATCTTTTTAAAGTAGCATTATACATTTTTATGACTTTCTAATTTTAGATTTTTTTATTCTGAATGTAATTAAATCAATTTACCTTTTTCTTTATTTACCGATGATATTATTATTAAATACGTAAAACCTTTTACTTTATTGATTATTGCAACTAGAAATAAGTTATACAAAAAGTATTTATGTTAAGAATAATTTTTAAAAATCAATGATGAAAATTTGAATTGTTTGATACATTAAAAAGTATAGTCCAAGATTAACAAAAAAATTTTTTAGAATTTTTTTTTTAGAGCAAATAATTTTTTTGGATTCGATGCATAGTTTTGTACGACCTTGACACTGCTATTTCCATCACTAATAAATATCTAATTTTTTCATTGACATGTTACGTAATAGATGAAACAAACATGGTATTTTAATTGAATTATGTATTCTAAACAATTGACTACCCTAAAGGTAGTTTTTCATTTTCTACTATAATTATCAATCCCATGATTTATCAGGATAAACGCGAACAAAAGAACTCTAGACAATATATAGAAATCATAGCATTATATCTTACAACTGTTGGTTGATTATTTTACTAAAAGGATAATAAGTCTCAACGACCGACATCTATGTTAATTTTTTTGGCGGTGCGTTTGCTGACTTATGTTGATGAAGATTCCAGGATATTGCCTGAAATTAAAATAAATTTACAGTGATTCATTATTGCCAGAAGTGACTGCTCAGAGTCCTTCGTTATTTTTTTTTCTAAGCTAGCCTTTTACATTTGCAAATATAAGTTAAGAATTAGGAAGGCACCCGAAGCCTGATAAGCGTCTCCAGTTTCTCTTGTGAAAGAAATTTTTCCGCTCGATGAAGAAGGCGTGGATTTTTTTAGGAATCTTCATTCCCACACGTTTGGTTCACGTACTTTTCGGTCTTCGATCTTAAAGTAAAAAAATTCTTGCTGCATGCTCATCCAATCGTTGTGTGCGTCAGCGTTTTCGCTCTTTCAGTACTGAAATAGGGAGACCGAGTGTCGGGGCTTCGTTGTATTACAGGCAGATGAAGTCGACCAATGTTCAGTTTTCAGCTTCACTTGACCATACACTACGCGACAGATTTAATGGTTCCCAAGCATCTCTCCTTATACAGCTTCAAATTCACGTGCCAAATATTTATGACAAATGCTTAAGCAATATTAATCGAGTGACTCTGGTTTCGTATAATATCCGCTAGAGGCCTACGGTTTTTAATTACGGATATTGCGAGAAGAATCTGAGAATCGTTTCATTGCTTAGACCAGAGGATTTCAAATGTACAGTAAGCGCGAATCAGCCACTGATTTTCGGGCGCACCAGAAAGAACCCGCGGTTCACATGGCTATTACTTCAGAATAAATGTTTAATTTGAAAAAGAAGACCTTGGAAGAAAACTGGGCTCGCAATTAATAATTTTCCGAGAGAAGAGACCGACTCGTTGAGTTAGCGATTGGCTCAATAGTCCGGGGCATTCGGAGTCCCGAAGCCTCGAAAAACCTTGAAAAATGATCCTCGCGCGCAAAATCCAGATTCCCTCGTACATCTCTAAGCGAGTCTACGAGCTCGGGCTGGTGGTGGTGGTGGTGGCGGAGGGATGGCGAGCCGGGGGAGAGGGCGAAATTGAAGATCGAAAAAAAGAGTGGGGTTTTCTTCTCATCGCACGCTTGGAACTTCGCAGGCGCCCGTCCCGACACGTATTTCACTTCACCTCTTTTCTCTCCTTCTTAAATGTTCTCTCTCTCTCTCTCTCTCTCTTTCTCTGCCCATTCATTCGAGCGCTCATTCATGACCGCGTAGCGACAGTTCCTCAAAGAGAAGAGGACGGCGTCGACGGCAACTGCGGCGATGAGAACGAGGAGCCTGAAACGAAGTATTCGATTTGCTTATTTGGCAGCGTGGCCGACAAGTGGTTTTGTACAAATAGTCCCGTGGACACGGGGAAATTGAATGGTCACTGCGAGAGCCCGTCGAAAAGTAAAAACAAACAAACAATGGAAAATAAATCACGATTACGGTGTTTTGTTTAAGGTCTATTGCGAAGCAAATTGGAGGCTTGCGATAATTAAAAATTTGCAGCCCCTTTCACGATACTCCATTAGCTCTCTTGGTACATCTTAACGGCGGTCAATACCACCAGTACGAGGATTGAGACGTCAAGTGTTTTATTGCGAAATTTATGCTCTAACCCGTAAATGGATTTATTTTGAAAATTGGTAGTATACAAACCGATGTGCTTACGCACTTTGTGCTTAAAGTGTGTGCGACGGATTTCAGTCCAAGTACGTCCTTTTTGTAATAGCTCTTAATTACTATGGCTCGTGTGCTCGATAATGATGGTGACATTGTAATATCGGTACAATAAATTTGCCTACCTAATGAAATAATCTCTTGAATTTGTTTAGATTTCTAAAATTCTTTGAGGAGCTGCATATGGATGGGTCTGGGAAAATCGATATTCAAATTCATCGCAGTTGTAATTCACGTATGCGTCGGGAACATCATTTGAAAAAAGAGCTTCCGGTGCTTTTCAAAATGTCGCGACGCAAAAAAAAAATGACAAAAAGAACGAAGACAAACATAAAAGTATAAGTATATAGTGAAGAGCATTAAAAATAGAATCGGGAAACTTCGTATCCCAAGCGAATTCCAAAGACTTCGAATTACAGTGGGAGAAAAGCCCGATCTTGTTTTATTGTGGGTTTCGCTAAGCTACGAGTGACGCGGGACATTCGACACAGGCATTCCTCGCATTTTTCCAGTCGGGAGTCTGCACGTCTGTATCAGCGCAAGAGGCGCCGGGGGCATTCTGTACCCGGCTGGAAAAGCGTGAAAACTTGACTGGAGGCTATTCTCACGGATTTTCCGCCTTCACGGATTGCCCGCGAGAGTACAGGGCTACGGAACTCGGGCACTCCCGCTCGTCCCGAATCGTCGGTCCGTCGAAGCCGCGAGCACGCGATCGTGGAGTGCCGCCGAGGTGAAAGGGGACAGGCGAGACCGAGCTCGAGAGAGTTGTATAAAAAGAGCGACCTAGGGTGGAGGGGCGGGCGGGTCGGAGGGGGAGAGAGCTACGATAGGGGGAAAGGGCGGGAGAGGCGCGCAATCGGGTGGCGCTTCGTGGAAGGACCTCAGGGATACGAAATCCGCGCGTGGGAGTTGCTCGTGATCGGATTCACGCGCGATGGGAACAACAACATCCCTCTGAGTCGGCGAGTAGTCGAGCATTGAGAGGTGAATTCCTTCCGGGGGCGAGAGCAGGTATACGAGCCGACAAAGCCTCCCGCGTGTCGAGCTCCAAGTGCCACAATGAGAAATTAGTCCTCCGTTACGTATACGCTGGGCGGCGGGGAGGCGGGAGAGAGAGGAGGGGCTCGGCGCCTCGCTGCCATGTGGGACCCCGGGCTCGGGCCCAGTCCCGCGAAGATAAATCCGCGAGCCTCGACCTGGAGGAGGCCGCTTCGAGCCCGGCCCCGGGGATACTCCTGGGAGGGATTCGTTCCGCGAACGCTCCGAGAACCGGGACGCAACGCTACCAATCTCGAGTGCCCGTTGGCCTTTTGGTCAACGCAGCCGAGCACTCGCCAGCCGGGGAAATACGCGAAAGCTTCCTCGAGGTCGATAGCGCGGAAGGGCACTTGACGCACGAAATTCTCACAATAACGCAAGTCAGCGTTTCGTTCTCGGCTACGCTCGTGCGCTCACCCGCGTGCACCGCAGCGCGCGACAAACATTACTTCCCGATTCGTTAATCGAGCGTGGACGAGTGGGGACTCTCTGGCTAATAAGCCCGGCTACTTTTTTTTCGTTCACAGAGGCTCGCGTTATTAGCTCCCGTTCAGTGGCTCCTGAATGCACCCCGGGGCCCCATTACTATCGCTTCCCCCCTCCCCTCCCCCCGATACTTAGGCAACGCGAGGCATTAAAAAGAAAACATGTCCACCAAATGCGATTCCGAAAGCACCCGTATAAATATGGCATTCGGTATAATGGGGCGCGTCCGGTAAGGCGAAATTAGGCTTATCCGTTTATTCCGCTGGCAAGGAGCCGACTTGCTCCGGCGATTCTCGGGCAGCGCCGGTGCGGGACTCTGGCAATCGTCGCCAGCCAGTGCCGAGGGACCGCGAGCCCGCGGCGGGCCAAGTGGCTCGGGGGGTGCAGCGGGGCCGGATAGCCAGAGCGATTCGCGTTGGATTCGGGGCGGAGGGAGAGCCTGCCCAGGTAGACGGGGACGCGTAGGTACGCGAGCCGGCTCTCTTCGCTCGCTTGCGGCTTTCGCTTTCGTAAGGATGAAGCCGGCGCTGGCTCTCTTGTGGGAAAGATCGCGGCGTCTCGTGACGGCGGCCGGCCGCTTCATTCACGAGAGGAAGAATCCTCCTCAGCGCCAACCTGCCGGCTCAATGGCCGCGATTGTGATACTTTTCAATGGGTTGCTTGAATTACAATCGCGCCCGCTTTTACGGACGGGCGATCTTCGAGAGTCAAGCGTCTCCTTATTCGCAAGCCGGGCGCTAATTGCGCTCGCTCGCCTTGGCATTAGAAAGAGGCGTCCAGGGTTTATTATGTGTTCCGAGGGAGTCTCGGCTCGCGCCCCCCCCCCTCCCCCGATCATCGGGCCTCCGCAACACTGGCCTCCTTCCGAATCACCAGCCCTTCTTTATCCGCGTCTACGATAATCATCATTGCCATTCAACTGTCCTTATGCATTTATGGACTGACGATTGTTGAGAGCAGCATAATGGCTCGCTAAGTGTCCACAGATCTACTTGTGTATCTGTGCGCGTGCGTGTGGGCCCACCCCTGTACAATAGAACCCCTTTCCCACGTCCCAAGGTGGAGCGTCAACTTTGAGGCTCCGATGGATTCTGCATTATCCTCTATTACATGCACGTCCAATACAATGCCGATGGGAAATAGCGTCCGTCGCTTGGACAGTTGAAGTGCAGTTGCAGTGGCCAAACTTCCTCCAAGATTCGTTTAGCTTTTAGCCTTGCGATAGCGAGCGAGGCCACTCCGCCTTGCAGAGGACGACTATCGGAAATTCGAGATAAATCGGCAGCGAGGGAGTGGCTGCTCCCTGAGAGAAAATTAGGCGGCGGAAAAATGCTCATCGGGTTGTCGGGGTCGTAAAAGCGTTTCATCGGAACCACGGAAATTCGTTCTGAGCTAGAGCTCCGACACCTTTTAGGGTTGTTAAACAAGGGTTCCACACGCCTCGCTAGGCGGAGAAAAAACCTGGTTCCCAGTTTTCGTGAACCCGTCGTAAATAACAGCTCGCAGGCGTTAATTCACGCTGAAGGTTGGCAGACACTCAATGGGGCTTTTTCCGCGCGACTTTCTCTGTTATGAAAGATTTTAGTGAAACCCCGAAAAAATGCCTTTGAGACATAGGCAACTTACGCTCGAACTCTACGCTCAAATTGTATTTTACTCATTCTGAAAATTTGTTGAAAGGAAGGGGGAAATGACAATTTGCCCCGGTTTCCGGTCTGGAAAATCGCCGGCTTTCAACATTCGAACAAATATTTTCATCGGGTAAATACGTATTTCTCGTACTCTTTTCAACAAAATGAGTTCCTTGGTAAAATATAAGATGCTTTTAGTCTTATCTTTTATAATTGCGTTTATCTTATCCCGTTAGATGCATTATGTACACAATCTATAAAAATATGTTGCTATTCTTTAAGCTCGGCAGCGAGCATTTTCTCAGGTAATAAAGAAGTTAAAAAAAAACAAATAAAGGACCTGTTGTCGTAAAATATTTAATACCTTTATAGATACCTATATTGTTATACATATATATATATATATATATATAAATATATATATATTCTTATTCTGTATCTATATTCTTAATCGTATGTCATGAAAAGAATATTAGGTTAATGAATTTAACATAATTTTTTAATAATTAAAATTCTTAAAAGTCCAATAATTGTTTTTAACTATCATTTTTTTTATGTTAATTAATAAAGTCTTACATTTTATTTGTAAAAATGGGAACGAATGATATTGTCATATATTAAAACTCGTATTACTTTAAATTTTAAATAAGTAATGAAATTTAAAAATAAAAATTTAATTAGACGTAGTAAATACTTTGTGAGGTCGTAAAAATATAATAAAACGTACAATTTACGTATGAAACGACAAATTAATACTATAGCCTAGATTTTAAAAATGTAACAAGTAAGTTTTTATAATACCGTCACGGTAATTACTATATCTTTGCATATTTTTAAATTTTATCGAGAAACTGCATACAATTTAGACTCGTTACACGTATTTCACATAAGTTTAAATGCAAAATTTTGAAGTGAAACTTTTTTGTATTTTGTAATCGAGAAGAAGACGATAATAGATAAAAAAAATTAAAATAATCGATTTCGCTCGTTAAAAAATAATGCCAACAATAAAGCGGAATAAAAATTACGAAAAGCCTGTGGTTTATTTTTAAAGATTTGCTTAACAAATGGCGCTCAAAGAAATATGATTCAAAGATCAAATAAGCCTGACGCTTAAACACGCAATGGCAAAACAAGGAAACCCCAATGTCAATTAGCCATGAAAAATGGAAAACTCGTGGAATTGTGGGAGCCGAGAGTCTCAATTACACGTAGACTTTTCACTTTCCCTAGCCATAATCCTTGCGCACCCGTCCCATAATCTTCCCAGTCTCATTTCACAAACTCGGCCGGGATTGCCGACGTCAGCAACACCGGATGCAAGAGCAAGAGTCGTCGAAGTGCGAACTGACGGGCTAAGCATGCCGTCATTACCGAGAAGAAAGGAAGGTCGAGAAACTTTTTGGCTCGCTTTCGCTTTCCACCAGCAGTCCCTTGTTTTCCTTCTTCCCGGAAAAGTCTCCTTCTCCGCAGCGACACAGAGCAGAGACCCTTCCGCGGATCGCGGGTAAGACTCGTAAAATCTTCCTCGTGATCCTCGAAGGCCACGACAGGCAGGAGCGGAGGAGGAGGAGGAGGAGGAGGAGCAAGACGGGAGTCGATGAACGGACGAGTTGCGGTGTGGCAAGAGTGCGGTGGCTTGCTCGGGGATCGGGGGGAGGAGTAGAGGGGTACAGGGAGAACTAGAGAGAGAGAGAGAGGGGGGGGGCAAGCAGACGCGAACGAGAAGTAGAACTCGACTTCCGTTAGCGCGGTAGCCGGAAAAAGCAGGGAAAGGAAGCCGCGCCGATGCGGCTTTTGCAGAACTTGGTTGGAATTAAATGGCCAGTTGGCATGAGACGACGACAAAAACAGGAAGCGCTCGCGCTCTTGAGTTTCGGGAGAGGCAAAGGACTGAGGAGGAGCCCCGTGATCCTTCTTGCCGATTGAGCGAGTGGCTTTTAGCGGAGGAGGCATCGAGTACCGCCTCGGCTTTCCCTTTTACCTATTTGCACCCAGTGTTTGCTCCTCTATGGGCTTTGCTTTCTGGAAAACGTAGCGCCGAGCCTCAGGCTCTTTGCACTCTTCCATTCGCCGGCACCGCCATTGAGCCTCCTCACGAAATCAATTGTGTTTTCCCTCTCTCGGTGGCTCATTTAAACAATGGTCCCGACGCCGAGGCATCGGCTAAGTCCGGCTTTTACCCCGGGCATTTTCCAACGAAGGAAAGCTCTCGCTCTTTCTTGCCTCGGCATTATTTCCCCGGCGCTACACGGGCCCGACGTCCCGACTAACACGACGCCGAGGCTTAATTGACACTGATAAATCTTCGTTTCCTCAGCGAAACAAATGGTCCTGCCGTCGGGAAAGAAAAACTTGTTTTGATAAAAATACCTCCCTCCGGACTTCAGTGGCTTCGACAGCTTTGTTGGCCGGCCTTTGGGGCTCGATCTGCCGACGAGAGAGACGCCTAAGAAGAATCGGCGAGTGAATGTCGAGGATTATAAAGAGCTGCTACAAAGGGAGAGAGCATTTGGACTTTGGAGCATTTCCCGGGGCAATTAGTTACCTTAGCGCCCGGACTAGTTCCCAAGTAGTCTCCTTGCGGAGGAGGGAGGAGCAGCAGCTCGGCCCGGGCAGCGGCCTTGCCTCCACCTCTACCGAGGCCCAGGGAAATCGGAGCTCCGACTCGGGCCTCCCTTCGCACGAGGTAGAGCCACGGCGTCGATCGCGCACCGGCGCACTGCCCCCCCCCCTGCGAATCGCGTGCCACATGGTTTTTGCTGCTCGCCGCGCGCGAGGAAGCACCGCGTCCCCTCAGCGGCGGGAGAAGACTCGGCTCTTATTTATTACGGAACTCCGGCCTATTGCGTCCCGGGCAATTGTGTGTCCTGGCCCTCGAGCACGGAAGGCTCCTGCCGCTGCGGCGACTTTTACCGGCGTTTTACCCAGGGCGGCGGGTCGGGGAGGTAGCCAAGGAGCCAGGGCCGTCCCTCTCCCTCTCTCTCTCTCTCTCTCTCTCTCTCGCGCGCGCGCGCGCGGCGTCTTTCTCCCTTTGCGCAGTGGGTAGGAAGTGCCGTGGAGAGGATGAAAGAGAGCGACGGTGACACTGTGCTTTTTCCCTCGTCAATCATATTTTTCGCGTTAGGCTTGCTCACGAGCTCTTATGCCACTCGACGCCTTGCGACAATCCACACAAACTTATGTCTCCATCTTTCTTCCGAGCCGACTGCCCCCCTCATCCACGCCACCCCTTGCCAACCCAGCCACCGGCGTCGGCGGGACCCCACCCCTTACCGCCCGGCCACTAGGACAACGCCCCCGCGCCTATCGGCCCCTAATAACTCCTGAAGTTCCCCAGAGCGCCTAGCGCCATTTACCTGAGAGCGTATCCTCTCCTGCCTTTCAATGGCTCACCGGCGATTTTCGCACATTCCTCTTAAGCGGGAAATGACAAAGTATTCTAATGGGATATGCGGCCGGGATACTCGGATAATTACCCTCTCGACGTCGCCCAGGGAGGCTTTTCACGGTTTTCCTAAGCCGATGGAAATCCGACCCCTGCTACCAGAGTTTGCTCGGGTGGCCGTTGGAGCCCGTGGCCCCCACGGCAATATATGCAAAAATGCGACAAATTGCAGTCCTAACCACGGCGGATCTCTATCTCCTCTATTAATACAATCACCCCGCGGAAAATGCTAATGCTAATTTTACAATTGCAGCCAAGAGCTGAATAATTTTTGATCATCGATTGGATCTAAGCAGCGTTTATTGCAAGGCTACCGGATCCGCTGCTATGCTCCTGGATACAAATCTATAAATATTCATTGGCCGCATTAAATTGAGTTGCAAATATATTTACAATAAAAGCATTTCAGATATTGTGGAAATTTATTTAAAGTAGATTTTTTTTATACCAATATTAAATGAATATAAACATACATACCGAACAAGTGATTGATTAGTTACTCTTTGCTCATTTCAAATGTACTATTTAAAAGTATTTCAAAATAATGCTCCGTGTTGATGATGCCACCGCAACAGTAATTTATTAAAAAGTATTATATCCTAAATTTCTTAATAATTTAATTGCATTTTCTGATGTATTGAAAAGAACGCTGCTGAATTTTTTCTTTATAGTTTAACAACTGTAATAAAATGCCATTGTCTTTGTCGTATCATTCTGTTATAACTTTTATTTATGTTTCAGAGGATCACGTTCCGGTCTTTAAATCGCACATTTTAATGAGTGTTGAGTTATGTGTTCTTGTTTTTTCGGATAAAAATTGATGCTTTTATTTTCGATCGTATATACCTGTACCAAGGCACAGATAATTTTTGTATAAAAAACCGTGCATAACTCGGGTGCTGATTATGAGACCATTTTTAATTTAAAATGTTTTTTTTATATTACTTATTCTTATGTCTACCGACGTAAAGAATCAAATATTAGCTAAAAATTAGTTTTATCTTCAATAGTTTCTAAATAATAATATATGATTCATGTATTTTGTGAGTAACGTAATCATTTACCCAGTTGAGTGAATACGACTGAAATAAACGTATATTATACAATGTATAAAAAATAATTTGCTAGATATTATGTTGATGGGCAGTGTGAAACGTGGCTTAACTTTAAACTGTTCTTTGCAAAAAACAATTCTATCGTTACTATTTAGTTTTTCGAACAATAGAATTCAAATTTATAGGTGAAAAAATATTAAATACCAGTCCCCATTAATAATAAAATAATGGCCTGGATAAAAAGTAAATAGACGAATTAGTTTTTTTTTTTCAACATAGAAGACATTTGTAAATTAATTAACATGTTGTATCAGGTGTTCAACTGCTGATACGAACGCGATGTCCGTACATTATTTGAGGGGCAGGTGAATGCGTCTCTCAGTTCTGCATGGAGAGAAATGACATTTCCTACGTCCTTCCTGTGCATCGCCTTAAGCCAGGGCTACTATTGCAGGGTAAACATTAAATTAGTCTTACCACGTATATGACGGGAAGGCGGTGACCACAAGGTGTTACACATCGTTCTTTAAGGAAGTCATTAGGGATTAAGAACAAGAGCCCACTCGACTGGTTCTGTCGAAAAGTGCATATCCTAAAGGTCTTCCGGAATTAAAGAAAGGTTCCTTAATCGTCGATCATACATAGGAAATTGGTTTCCCTGCTTCAGAAAATTAGTCCTACTTTGTGGGCTCGCGTAATTGTGATGTTCTTTCACAAATTGTTTTTTTCATTTTACTTTTTTCCCTTTTTTTTTTTTAAAGAAACCGCATTCGGATATCAGCGTCACTTCATTTCCTTTCATTAATCGTTAACGTTCGGACTTGTCTATTGTCATCTTGCTTATTACAAACAAATTAACGCTCGTCTCGTAAACACTTTTCCCCCTCGCGGTAATGGTTCAAGCGAACCGAAGCTCTTCTTTTTTGGAGCTCTGGAGCGTCTGCTACGAATGCACTCGTTGCTTTCACTGCCGCACAGCATTTCTCGTAAAGCCTTGCCTTTTTCAGGAATAAAATTTTCTTCAAATTGAGCAACATCCTTTTCCGAGCATTAGCCATTTGCATTTGTGCGGGGCTTGTTGGGCGGGTAGGCGGGGGGTAGAGGAAACTTCAAGCTCAGCAGAAAGGAACCTCAGGAGAATTGAGACGGCAATTTCTCCTTTTTATTCCGTTCACGTCTAAATCTCGAATCGCTTGTAACCGGGCTAGGAAGCCAGAGGCAAAAAGCGCAGCTGCCGCATCGACAAAAGCATGAGCGTGGGCAAGATGGGCAAGGGGGGGGGCAAAGGGGGAGGGGATGCGGGAAGGCGGGAGGGGTAGGGGGTTAATGCGACAGAATAATAGAAATTGCGTTCTCATTCGGGAGGAAAGGAGTCGCATGACTGGTAGGCGGTCGTGAAATCAAGAAAACGGCGTGAGCCAAAAGGAGGTCAGCGGGCAGGAAGTGCAATCGATGCAGCGCGTAGAGGCGGATCGAGCCGCGGGTAGGTAAGTGCGCAGATGCGCGTACAACGAGCGCAAATGGCCCATACGCTCAGCAGGTGATCCGAGGACGGGATGCGCTTCCTCTCGATGACACGCGATCGCACCGGGGCTGCGACCTTCGGCGATTTATGGCTGACTACGCGCGGCCGCCGCTGCCGCCACCGCCTCGAATCTCGGCCCTTTATCGCCGATGAGAAATCGAGGATGCCGAGCTTACGTGGAAGCCTCGGCAGCCTGGGATCGCAGGAGAAGCCTTTACACTCGAGGAGACGGCTTTTTCATTTTGCTTCGGGCCGAGTCCCCGGCCTGGAATTTTCCCACTTGGTATCGTTTCCCAGCCAATGCCCGGGCTTATCCAATTCCACGATCCGTATCGTTTCCCTGTCAAATTGTAAGCTGTTGGCAGCTTATCGATCTTCACCGGCTGAGCTCACCGCAGCGCAGGACTTTATTTTTAAAAAAATGGAGCGATGCTCGATTTACGACGAACTTATGGCCTCGGTGGGACTGTGTGAACTACTCTCCCGCCGTAATTCTTGCCGAAACTCCACACCTTAATGTTATTTACCCGAAACCCACCCTGAACTTTTATGAGCTTTATCGTTTTAATTCGATCAAATTTAGGGATTAATTCTCCAGTTGTCGTTTGTATTTTACTCGATCGCTCAATTTAATACGAACGCATTAAAATCGTTTAAATTTTTGCGCTACCAGAAGCTTTTACTTAAAACACCTTTATCAAAAATGTATACGAAGGTAATACCACATGTCTAGCTTGCTTTCTGTTGGTAATGAAGGGGTTGCCATCGCAATCCCTTCCTCGACACCTATTAAAATATCTGTGTATCTTAAAGCTTGCGTTATGTCATTGAAAAGCAACATCATTGCTCTCTTGAAGTGCGAATATTTAATAAAGTATTCCAGCGCTAAATTGAATAAGCGAGATGACAGTCTGGCTAATTTGTCGGAGAGCTCAAATGTTCGTAATAAATTTTATTCTTTACGCACACTATATTATCAGAGGCACTTGTGCAAGTTAATGTGGTCTCTTAGGTACGTCCAGATCCACAAGAAATACGCGTTTTATTTAATTTAATGAAATCGCACACCTTTTAAAAATTTACATAATTGTGGGTGATACCGCAGTTCTCTTGCCTTATTTCGAAACTTTGAGTATATTTTTATTCAGCCTATTGAAAATTGCTTTTCATAATGCATCTCAACGCTTGTATCTTTATTATTGTCATATTTGACTTTACGTAACATTCTTTTTATCCTTTTAAACTCAAATTAAATTACTTAAAGATTAAATTTAATAGCATAGGCTGTTCACATCTAGACTTTTAAATGCAAAGGTTATAATCATTATACGCGTTCGGTGTAATGTGGTGCCAGAAATCGAGCGGACAATTTCAATAAATATAGCCTTAAAAGGTTGTTTTTGGTTTCGTCGTTAATGTAATACAATCTGAAATTGAGCGAAGAAATAATATAATAACAATTAAACACGATTATCGAATGAATTATTAAAAGCCATTGGAACCGTTGTTTAATCGTTATAAATGTCGCAACAGGTTCATTAATAAGACATTAAAAGTGGACAACTGTCGGCGTCTCGTCTACTCGTCTCTTTTGCGTCACCAAATTTTCTTCCCTCACTTTCGCTGTCTGAATTCATTGAATGTGTCTGGTATGCGAGGCTCGTTTATACTAATCGCTAAGGTCCAGACGCTCCAGAATTTGGGCATTTTTATTAAGTCAACTCGATTAAAATGTGAAATACTTTCTCACAGTAATTGCTATCTTTACGGCTTCTTTTTTATCATGACTGCCCACGTTTGATCCAGTTCATTCACCTAGGAGTCAATTGCAAATACAAAAATTCACATTGATAGAACCAACTTCGTGTTTTATTGATATTTTAACGTGCGTTCAATAGCTCTAATCAACGGGGTTTTAGCTTTAAACGCTTTCAAACTCGCCCTCGAATTTCTAATTTGTGCGATAATATTGTAAGAAATGCCATTGGGAAACATTACAGACGCAGTCCGAATACTTGGCGTCCTTACAATTTTATTGAGTGCAAGCCCTTCTCGAATGTATACTTCTACGTTGTGATAAAAAAAGAAAATAACACACATTCGTAAATATTTCTAGTGCTGTGCCATTAATTTATTTAAGAAGGAGCTCCTCCGTCTAATGGGAGGCAATGGTTATACCCGCATAATTACCATTTTAATAATGCTAATGCCCAAGCCATATGTCAAGGCTTAGGCTCGAGTGCGCCAATTAATTAAACGGTTAATTGGGCGCCCGCGAGTGTGCGCTTGAATTATCGAATGCGCGAGGTCGCAAATGGCGCGCACCTATTCTCGGAAATAAAAAGGAAGCTGGTCGCGTCGGGGAAGGAGGTGTCCCCTATTCAGATTTATAGGAGTCGATCCTGCGGCTCGTGAGCGCGCGTCGATTTTCCATGATCCGCAGTGTGATTTATTGCCAGGCCGCTGTTGCGGTTCGGACTCGAGCTCCTCGTGCTCCCGTTGTAATGCGAGCGCGAGGTCGAGGAAAAATCGTGGGTGTAAGATCCCTGGCTGTGCCGCAAACGTAATTGCCTCCTTATTTTTCTTCTCGAGCGCCCGTGTGAACTAACAATCCATCGCTTCTATTTTCCTCGGCTCGCATTTGACATTTTCACAGTTTTCCCTCGGACGAGGCAATCTGACGCACTTCAAGCTTGGTCTTTGATTCATGCGAGTGCATTATGGACCAGAACGTATTTTTCCCAGTGACCGGTAATATTTCTGGGCCTGTGCGTGTCGCATACTTTACAACTCTTAAAGGCTCAATACTATTCGACTGATGAATAACTTTCTTGTCTTTGGTTAAATTTATTCAATATCGTTACTCGTGCTAAAAATGTATGACGCCTGCGAAAAGGATTTTAGAGTACGCAAAATTTGTGTCTCTACTAGCGATTCATTATCTTTTTAATGAAATGTAACGACAAATAATTTCATTATTTGATTGCTTTTCTTACACCTCAACTACTTTATTGTACTGAAAATATAAACGAGTACTTAAAAATTCTAAAAAACAAATTAAAAATGAAAGCTTTTCGCTACATTTTATTTAGAACCGAAAAATTAGTAAAGTTGCCACAAGTATTTTTACTAAGTCTTACATCGATCGTATTATTTATTTATCATAGTAATAGAAAAAAAAAACAAGAAGGAGGTTATAATGTTAGTGCACGAATATTATTATGATAATAATTTTCGTTCCAGACAAGAGTAATGTCGATATTCGTTTTAATAGTTTTTGGACTGTTTAAAGACATTTATCGTGGCTAAATATAATTGATTTTGTTTCTTTCTAAACTGATAAATTAATTTAGTTCAATTTAATCCTTTTGAAATCCTTAAATATCCAAAATTCGATGGTTTCCTGTCTCAAACTGTGAAAAAAAAAGTTTTCTCTCACCTCATGATTCTAACGCTCCTTAATAAAGTTACTAGAAAGTGAGATTTTATTACCAGCTACAAAAACAAAATTGCATTCTTCGTAAACGAAGAAAAGACAGAGGGGAGAAAATTGTTTCAAATTCAATACTCTGCTCACAAATGACAATAGACTGTGTCTGTATGAAGCTTTAGTTGAAATGGTAGTATTAAAATGAAAATGATATATATGAATTGGTCCCAACGAAACGCCAGAGGGGAGTATTTGTATTAATCAATTAAAAACGATCATCGGGGTGATTTTTAATTTTATTGTAGTGTAGTTTTAACGGTTTTATATAATTTAGACAGAGAGAAATAACTTATTCATGTACATGTACATTCGTTATTTTATTATATCATCTTATATAAATATAATACATGTATATCATTTTACAAAGTAGTTTACAATTTAATCATTTTGTACAGCAATCTTACTGCATAAAACTAAAATTGCAAAAATCAGCTAAAAAGTGAATAGTGTTTTTGAAAGTGGTCATGATTAAACTCATCATATTTTAATTGCTTTATGTAATTAAGTTAAATAATTAAGTTTCAAAATTTAAAGCTACAGTAATAATGATGAATGTGAAAGAAATATTTTGCGATATTTTTCAGTAATGCAATGGCTAATAATTAATTAATGCCAAAATGTTTTTAGTGAATAATAACCCTGTCGTTTTTACATAATCGGTCAATAAAAGGCACATAATTTTCGTATTTATAACATCAGCTCGAGTGCAAAAGAAATCGTAGCAGAGTAAGCGTCTGAAAGCCAATGTTTTTTTAATAATAATAATAATAATAATAATAATAATACTAGTAGTTGTGAAATCCTCATAACGAGAAGTGGCTCGAGCTCGGCGAGCGCTTAAATGCGCTTAAATGCGCAAGGAAATATGATTAATACATGTGAAGGCGACGGTGTCGAGAAGGGCGACTCCACGTTGACTCGCCTTTTCCGCTTCTCGGATTAAGAAAGCAACGTAGATGAGGAAGAATTTGAAATACACGAGAAGAAACAAGATAGGAATCAAGGATAGGCCGAGACATCATCAGCGAGGACTTTCTTCCAAACGGGTGCGCAACAGAGCCGGTAACAGGCTCCTTCATCTCTCTCTCTCTCTCTCTCTCTCTCTCTCTCTCTCTATCTCTCTCCTACCCACAGTCTTATCTCGGCGCTTCATTTCACTCCCTTCTCGAGGGCGTTTTCGTCGCTGCAGCCAACACCGACGAGCGCGAGGGCTCCATCGGGTGAGTCGGGAAGCGGCAGAGCGAAGGATCGCCGATCGATTAGCGGATGGGCGCGAGGAGGCGGCGCTCGCCCTCGGCCGTGGAGCGACGAGTGTCGAGGGGCGGGAGGCAGAGCCGGGCGGAAGCGAGCCGCGCGCGTCACCGGGCACGCGTTTAACTTCCGCGGTAGTCCCCGGCCGAGAGAGAGAGAGAGAGAGAGAGCGGGGCGCGGGGTCCCGCATGCGATCGCGATTTCGCCAGATGCACGCGGGGACACTCGGAGGCGCCTCGGCTCCTGCGCCCCGTGCACGTGAATGAAGTCGGACGCGTCGCGGCGAGACCAAGCGATAGCCATCGGCCTCGAGGATCCCTCGAGCTCCCTGTCGCTAAAGACTCTCCCCCGAGTTCCTTCCCCGGGGCCGCGCACTCCTCGCAACGCCGAGCCCTGGTGAATTTCCTGCGCGGCTGGGCCCCCGTGCGAAGCCACCATCGCTCGCACCGGTTGTACGCGCGTCTGCGCCGGTGCCGGGGAGTGCGGCAATTCCATCACGAACCGTTCCCTGTAATATCCTGCGAGCCGACGCGTCATACATTCTATCTCCTTCTCGGCCTCCTCCCTTTCCTCGTATGCAGGCAGGCTGTCTCTCTCTCTCTCTCTCTCTCTCTCTCTCTCTCTCTTTCACTCTCTCTCTTTTATTCGACCCTTCCAGGCAGGAGGGGAATTGTAGAAGAATGAAAGGTCGAGCGAAGGAGAGTGGAAGAACTTTTGATTGTGAGGCGAAGCTCGTTTGCCAGGAGGATCTGTCGCACCCTATCTAGCGGCTGTACTACTCTGTGTACTTATGATTCTTATCCAACGATTTCTAGGTTCACCTTTTACATCCTGAGAATTGAAAGCCAGCCCTCTGCTTCAGGGATCACTTTGCTACCACTTTCGAGAAAAATTACCACAGGATATTATAATGTTAGGATGCTTACAATAATAATAATAGTAATAACAACGATAAATACAACAATAATGATAATGGAAACAATAACAAAGACAATAATAACAATGATAATATTAATGATAGCAATTAAGCATAATAGGACGTTTTGTGCTCAATATGACACTATTGAACGCTCTATATGTAAGTGCTTCTTAGCGATTGTTCATTATTTAACATATGTTATTAAATACCGAGCACGTCTTATACGATTATTAATATCATTCATTATTAAAATATATCCTTTTTCTTCATAATTTGGAAGTTTCTCTCTAATGCGAGAGTTCTATTTATGTATTGTTTATTAAATGTTTCCTTTTTATTTATAATTAATATTAACTGATAAAGTACTGTAATTTTTTTTTTAAGTTTGACCTTTGTCTTTTACCAATAATAGTGTACGAATATTTCATAAAATGTTTTTAAAAAAATACATCTGCTTACGTAATTGAAATTTTCAATAATTGCGTAGTTCAAATGTTGATTATTTTACAATAAAATCGTCAATTTACCATTCCTTTTACTCATATATAAATATACAAATATTGACAGATTGGCATTTCTTTTCTAAAGAATAATGATGGATGCTTTCTTATTCTTTACCGTTGCGTAATGATTCAAGGGTTTCTTTTCTACGAGTCATGTACTTTTAAAGAAAAATGAAGACGTGTATACTATTCTATTTAATTTAAATACATTTCAAAATATTTCTTTTGTAAGTTATAATAAAAATGGTTTTTATTTGTATCAGTATTAACATATTTCATTTTAATTGTTCTGGGCTAATATCTGCATTTCAATAGATCAATTGAGGTTTTGTTTACATTTTTCAAAATATACGTAAGCAAGTTTTTTTTAATATTTTGTAGACGTATTGGTAAAAATCGTGATTTTGTGAAAAAAAAAACTTTTCTTTGAAAAATATAGAACTCGTAATAGTATTTTTTAGATATCAAACGTAATTATGATCAACATCGATTGTCAAAAACGCAAGAATAAACATCTTTATTTTAAGCAGTTGCGTATGAAATATTCTTGACTGTTGCGTGTGCTTGAGCGAAAGAGAGAAGAAGAGTAAAAGAAATGAGCGAAAGAAGAAAATGATGCCGCTACTCGAAAATACATAAACTCCTTGCTAAGAATAAAAGGCCGTTTCTTCATTTCCATGCTTTGTAGCGCAACGTTAGTTGTAACACAGTAAAAATGCACGAATCGCCGGTGCCAAGTGTCTGAATGCAAAGCAAGGTAGGATTATGTTAAATGACAATTCGATATAAAAATGGAGTGCTCCTTAAATCGGCCGCGTCGGCTAGGCGCGAGGGTACGGATAAAAAAACCGAAAAGGGGACGAAAAAATTCTAAAAAGATTCCCCGAAAGCTAGCGTGCGAACTTTCTCCGAGTGCCGCCGCGTAAGCTGGCGCACAGGCGAACAAGGATGCAAGGCGCTTACGCCTGAACCCCCCCCCCCTCCCCCCGCCAACGCCGCCACCACCGCCGCCGCCGTCCCCGCATTCTGATACGTAGCCGCAATTACAAAATAAAATATACCCTTGAAATCCTCGAGGGGGAAAAGGAGAGCGATATCCTACCGGTGAGTCGGTTGTTGCGAGATAGAGAGATAGAGAGAGATAGAGAGAGAGAGAGAGAGAGAGAGAGAGAGAGCGTGCCGCGTGCACCGCGTGCGACGCGCAGAGGCGGTAAAAGTCCCCGAACAGCCGTCGATGGGCAATCACTCGGCGGTCAGGGCGGCGTGGCGAAGGAGGCGGAGGAGGAGAAGCCGGCTAGGGGGAGGAAGGACGTAGTAAAAAGCCCCTGCGCGGAGTCCGCGCACCCGGTGTGCGCGTACCCCAGTCCTGGTGAGGCTAATTGTCCGTGTGGTCTCGTATCGAGCGATCCGCTATCGGAGCCCGTCCTCGGCTCGCGGACGCCTCCTCGTCACCTGGAAAACCCACGAGCAGGCAGCTGCCCCCGACGTCCGGGGACTCGGCTGCTCTCCCGTCGCCCGCCGGGACGATCCTGCCCCGCCGCTAATTGCGCTGCATTGCCCTTGGCCCTTCCGACTGTCGCTCCTCGGGACGCGAGAAAATCCTTGGCGCGTAATGCGCCCGGCTGAGCGTTGGACCTCCCGAAATCGCAGACGCCTTGGCCAATTTCCACTGGGGCACTCGAGTCCTCGCTCGTTTATCTTACTCTTACAATAGCCGCTCGTTCTCCGCCCCCACGTCACTTTTCCGAAGCTGGCCGATATATCGTTCGTGGCTCATTGGCTCCTTGCAATTCGCGCCATTCGACTCGAGATAAAGGCCCGCTGATCCATTGTACTGGCCGCATCGCTGTCGAATAAATCGCAGGAAGCGTTGGTGCGCCCGATCCTGATAAGCCAACACTAAGGGCGGTGGGTAAAAACACCGGGGCTCCATGCACGCTCAAATTCGATCAGCCAACGCTAATGCACTGGCTAATAAATGCATCGACGTGAGGTAAGCGCATACACCGTTGGGTAATTGCGCTGGAATCGCGTCCATTTTCATGGCTGATTCGGGGCATAAATCTCGTGCGCAAGAGCGACTCGGTGCGTTGTTATTATGAGGAAAGGCCATTATGGGCAGGCACTATTAAGAAGTGGACAAAAGCTCTCGGCGCACAATGGAGGTCCTACGAGCAGTTTATTTCCTACATCCGTATAAATCTCGGTCCACGGCCACAAATCTTCCCCGGCGTACGCGCGCACAAGGAAAATATCTTTCCGCTAACAAGGGCGGCCCCCGGTAGGAGTCGGCCTCCCGTCCGGGCAGCCCTCCTCGCCCCCGCAGGCATTAAAGTCCCGCGGGCGGAATGCGCCTGTGCGCGCCGCATGGAAATGATCGGCAGCCACGGACGGCGAGGCCCCGAATTCCGGGGTTGGCACAATGCCGGAGCCCGGACCGATAGGCGCTTCTGCAGATCGGGGCCCCCCCGTCGTTCTCGTCCTCGAAGAGCCTCGCAGAATATGTCCCGAGAGGCTACCGATGCTTGCGCCGAATCTTCGAGCAGAGGGCGACGTTTTCATTTGTGGGCTGCCGCTCGCTCCTTTAGCCTGCACGATTTGCAGCCACGATCGAGGATTCGAGTTAACTCCGATTAACATTGACATCGTTCGTTATCTCGATAGAAATACCCATACCTTGGCTGCTTTACTGGGTCCGAGGCTGCGCACAATTTTTCTTCCCTTGTAGACTTATTCATCTTTCGGCAATACGTATTTTTTGAGATAATTTTGCTGGTAAGCACAAGCAACCCTATTGGTCTAATTTAAAATTATAAGAACCTATTTCCCTTTTAAGAGCCCGTAAATATCTATATTATAATTAAGTAACGTATTTTTTAATGCTCGGTTTGGTAAGTCGTACTTATTACAAACTGTGAACTATAAAGGCTGGTTCTATTAAGTGTACGTGAAATAAAACGTAATCGTTTGTATTATCGAGGCCGATATGTTTCCTGTGTGTGGATTTTTTTTAACAAATAAGATAATTGTTTCATTAACCTTGCAGATAATTTTAATTTATGCTTAAACAGAACCTGACCACTTTTGTATCAAATGAGCCTTACGATAACCATTTAATTAACATTCAAGACTCTCCAACATCGAGTCGATCGACTGACTTGTCCCTGGTTCATCTCTACCAATAACCTCTACACTCCCCCCCCCCCAACACGCACACGCACCACCTCCGCCACCGCTACTATATGTATGCGTATACACACACATATACATATATATATATATTTATATGTGCATTCACGGCTCACCGAATAATTTTAACATAAATCTTGGAGCTTAAGAAAAAGCAACGAGCTGTTGAGACTCGAGAAGTAGTCGCTGTGTAAAATTGCCGCGGCAAGAAGCCGCTATAAGCACGATTAGATATTATTTCGATAATTACTACCCGTCCATCTGTAATTGAGCGCAAAGAAAAAAGCCTCTCTTTACCTTCGCGATCCACTTCATCCTTCCTTTGGCATAATCGTGTCTTTTTGGTGCCGTGGGCAAAGCGCAATAAGTGAACCACGAATTTTTTATCCCGGCTTTCAAAGCCTATTAACTATGCACTATTATTATGGTAGTGTGACGGTGGCTCGTTGGATTATTATTATCGCTCGAAATTATTTAATTGCGAGCCGAGTAACCAGATTTACTAGATCACGATGATTAATGCACAAGTAGCTGCATGGCTTACTTGGTATTTGAAAATCGATACGATCGATGACACCAAAACCTTTGGAGAAATGTACGATACTATTGTCAAAATTTTAGTTGAACAACATGAAAAGTGCTGCTTTTATTTGCCTTCGATTAGATGGCATACTTCTGAAGCTTTTAAATTCCTGAGATTGTAAATGAAAAAACAATTACGCTATTACAGTATTTTCTTACAGATTAAAAATTGCAATTATCAATATAAAATAATCAGGATATTGAGTATTTCATGGATTTTATTGCTTAAGTATTGTTGAAAGAAATTATTGTTTTGTCTTGTTTAATCTCGTACGACCTGCTCATTATCAACAATTTTAATATAAGTACGTGGTTATGGGAAAAATTTTTTAAATATTTTTCGAATTCCTTGATTTTTCGAAATTCAAATTTTTTGTCCTTTGTAAAAAAGAATTTAAATTTTCATTGATTTAAAAGCTTACGTAATAATTAAATAATAATTAAAATCTTAATAATTAAATAAAATTATTGATACTTCTGAGTAAATAATTTTACTAAGGGGGAAAAAATAATAAAGCATATTTTTTTTTACATCCTTCGCCAAATAAAAGTGAACTACTTGCATTTGCATAGCAAAAAGCAAAATGAGTATAGACTTTTATAAGTATTAGACTATAAATCACGTCAATTTTTGTCTAAATATAATTAATTCTTTTATTTTGAAAAATATGTAGAGAAACGTCCAACCTTGAAATTTAATAAATTATATGCCACAATTAAAAGCCCATTTTTCGCAAAAATGTTTTTAGTCTGTGAAAAAAGCCTTTGTGAATGAAAATGATTATTTTATTAAAGTGTAATGATTATGAGTTAACAATACTTCGTTGATATATTCAGGAAAACTTGTGAATAATAATTCGATATTACAGTTAGAAAATTATTATAGGTTATACATAAGTGTAATTTTCTTTAATTACATCCTTCATTATCATAATTGCGTTCAAAATAATTTGAATTAAAGTTTGAATTGCTGTCAAATTGCTGTATTATTTTAATGATTTTTGGTTTTTATTAAAATAAAACAATACAATTCTATTTAAAAACACTTCAAAATATTTTACATTGTATTATTGTTTCCGAAATATATATTAATAAAATAAAAAAAATCGATTCTCATAAAGCAATAAAGCATTAATTTTACCAATAAGTCTTACCAAAGTAATAATTAACCCAATGATTATCTTCAATTGAGCTAGATAGAAAAAAATTATGCCACATTATTATAATACACCCATTTCGTTAATATCAGCAATAAATTCATGGTAATACGAAATCAAATTCGGTAACTTACTTTTATATCACATCGATTCATCTCGCGGTTTTCCAACGCAAATATTCGTATTCTATCATTGTAAATCGAGTTTCAAGAAATCGTTGTTTTAATACATGCGACCAGGTGAACTTTTTATTTGAACAACGATAATTGTAAACGAAGATTGCTCAACATATGCACGCTATATGGTAAAAAGCTCATTTAAAGGTCTCGACAATGTCGAGCTACTGGTACAGTACGTGAAGTTGAATGCCAAAAGAACATTAAAGCTCATTCAAACAGCTCTGAAAGTATTCTAGCCGCTTATCCACCTTAATATAAGATACGGAAGTTGTAAGTGCTTCGCTACGTCATATCGCTTTACATAAGAAAGCAATTTTTCGACGAGGGTCGGGTTCTAAAATAATAGTTCGCGGAATGTCATCCAAGGTGTACCTTTAGGTTCTCGGGCGCGTCTAGCGCGAGGCACGTATGGCCGTGATTTTAAGCGGACATGATATAGCTTACAGTTGCCATAAATAATATCGTGCTTTTTTAATTGCACACTTTCTCGACAACTTGTATGCTAGGCTTGTGTGGGCTGCTTTGAAAATAAAATTCCTGCTCTTGCTCTTTGCTGTGCTGTGTAGCTTTAGCGTTTGATCTATTATAATATAAATATATATATATATATATATATATATATATCTTGGCATAAAGTTTATTAACATAATTTGCATTATCTGTATCGGGCAAAAAAATAATTACAATGCCACGGCGATAAATCAGAATGTGAAATTGAAACGATAAATACAATATATCGGGGGAAAAATTAATATACTTAAAATACGATCAATACTAAAATGCACTTATTAATTAAGTGAAAAAATCTGCAAATTCAATTAATCTAATCTCGTGATTTGAACATGTAGTTACACAACACGAAACAGAAGCTGATTCAAATTCCTGACATCTTGAGTTACTCGACGGCAGTAAATTGTATATTGTATGTATGAATAGCGAGGTAATCACACGTTATATTGTACGTGATAAAATTGTATTCAAAAGCTAAAATTTCACAATTCCCTATAATCATAATTAGATTTTATTATTATGTTGTTTTATTAGTATCGCCTAGTGTAAGTGATTTCTTTATCAGGACAATTGAATGGAACGATAATTTAATTAGATATTGCATCTTCTATGCATCAGAATATAAGATACTGCAATTTCAGGGCAAAAAATATGAACACTATATTTATGCATTCATCGAATGCTTCTTTGCTTGTCTAATTGCAAAATTGTGATTCACCATTTTACTAATATTCCTTTAAAATTGGTTAATAATTATTGTATATTTTGTTATAAAAATAGTCAAGCCATAAACTGATAAACACAGCTCAATAAATATTAAGGTAAATCAGTTATTTAGTTACTGAGGAGTTAAAAGAAATGCAATTGAATTGTATTTTAATGAAACTAAATAAGTTTAGTATTTGGCATTTGTAACACATTTTAAACGATTAATTATTATAGTTTAAAATACACCAAAATTAATATCAGAACTTGGAACTGTATTGCTTTTCAAAAATAATTCATAATGACTTATTGTTTACAAAGTAATAAGTGTTGTTGTAATGTTTAATGAAAAGACCAATACAAACATGGCTTTGACCTCTTTATTATGTTACTACTGATAATGATTTCTGGAAATGAAAATGAAAAAAATGTAAATTTTTGATATTTTTTCTAGATTTCTACTTTATCATCCCTTGTTTTCAATTTGTTTCCATTTGTATTTTTTGGTAGTAAAAAGCGGTTTTATATTATTGAGTTATGACTTGTACAAATACAAATTTTTTTACAAATTTTTGAAAAAGTTTATAATACTTTCTTCAAAAAAACGTTGTACACATACGTATTATATATACATATATGTGTTAAATTGACTATACATTGTTACTTACGAGAAGTGATTTGCAATTTACGAGAAGTTAAAATACAGTAATAAGAGAATAATTGAAATAGCAGCCTAAGCATTAAAATATAGTTTTATGAATTATTAAATGAATATTATTAAGCCCTTACTTACTGGCTTTGAAAACTTTGTGCTTATTAAAAACAATATTTATCAATTGTAATATGATAATATTGTTTGTCTTAATATTGTACCTTATTGGCAATTTGTCAGCATAGGTGAATATTAATCTGTAATCGATGAATTTGTACACCGTAAATACAGGCCTGGTCTATAATGAGCGTACACAATAAATAAGTATAATCAATATAATGATTTAATCGCAGAGAAAATGTAGCGGGTTAGAAACGAACAAAAGCCGCAGCCCTAATATTCCTAAAAATATGCGAAGTTTAAGCAACCCCAAATTTTTTCGGATCAGTAAATTTGTTTATCTATTCTTTATTCAGGACGGAGGCCCTCTAATAAACGATCTGTCCTCGATGTCCTTGCGGCACTAGCAAAAACCTTAGGCCCCGGGCTCATAGGAGCGTAGATCACGCAATCTCCAGGGTATGTTTCTCGGAAAGTCGAAAAGTGAAACTCGAGAACTGCGTGTGGCCGTAGTTTTAAGCGGGCGACAACGACAGCGACGGCGACGACGGTGACGCCGTCGTCAACGAGGACGATGTCGACCTCCCGGTTACGAAGCATCGACGTCGGCGGCTCGTCTCTGACATCGGAGATCGCCGTGGATTCCCGACCCTGGACCACTGCGTTTCACTTTCTTCTCTTCCTCTTGGCATCGCGTTTTTTCATTTTTAAATAGTTGCGTGCTTTCTGAAGTTCGCCGTTTTTTTTTTTTTTTTTTTTATACTTTTGAAGATTGTGAAAGGTAGTCTCTTGTCGTTTTCTCTAAAGCCTTCGGTGGTGTCCGAGGGGATCTTAAATTTCAAACATTTTTTTCTTCTTCTACTTCTTCTTCTCCTTCTGCTCCTGCTGATGCTTCTTCTTCTTCTTCTTCTTCAAGATACTGAAGTTTAAGGTATCGTAGCCTACTTTTTCGTTATTCATCGTTCATTTAAGATTCAAAAGGTTTGCTTTTAGAAACATTAGAAGGAATCGCTTTACGTGCCGCTTTTAATCACCGGATGAAACTGTGACGTATTTTGTAATTTTCTTAATTACATTGTCAAGATGTTTAACCAACACCGAAATTTTTTAATTATGCAAAGTGCGTGGAAACACACCTATCGATATTTTTCTTCAAACATCAACACCGTGTCAACATCTACACAAAGCATATCCGGAAAAAATTCTGAAATCACTTTTTTTAATCTGCGATTATTGCAATTATTGCCTGCATGCCATCCAAAAGCATTACAGAATGCCTTCGCTGTAACAAACATGTAATGATGACAATTTTACACCTTTTAATGAATCACAGTAGCACTGACTAATTATCGATTCGAAGATGGAATAGCATTTGTATGCTCGACGCTTAATGCAATAAGTAGGTGGAACATTTTTTACAAGGGCAATATTCAGGCAGTATTTAAGCCAACGATAAAAATAAGAGGAATTTATTCAAACACAAAGTATCCCCTTTCATCATTTTAAGACTCTACAAAACAGCTAATATCTCCGTAGCGCCTAAAAGATAGTGAAGTTCTTTGATGCGTTGAAAGAACACGAAAGCAAAACATTGAAACAAGATATATTATTCTTTTTGATATAATCACTATCGATCCCTTTGTATAAATTGTATTTGATAGAAGTAAATATGATACAATTTTTAAAATTGTATTAAATTTTACTAATGCTGACACAGCTAAACATCAATACAACCAACAATATGAGTTTTGTTTTTGTAATTCTGTTAGTGCAGACTAGTAGCGTAATGAAATTATTGAATTTGGAAAAAAAGTATTAATATTATATAGGAAAGATTCTAAATTTGAAGTCTGATTTTTAAATTCGAATAAATAACAAGGTTAGCGGTTTGCTTTAAACGTTTCTTGAATATAAAGCTACTGTCGATGACGTATTCCTTTAGAATAATACTATTGCAGATATATAGTTTGAGTTTATAAAAATGTATGAAATCATGTGTAACCATAAAGTCACTGTACGAAAACAGCATGCCTGACTTCAATGCTTTTTAAAAACATTGAATATACGAGTTAAATTCTGATTTACAACGGTTCATAATGCTCTGCATTTTCTACAAAACGATTTACGAAAAACAAATTCACGTAAATTATTAAAGAATTCTGTGAATTGAATTCAAATGAAAACATGTGAGATTTTTAATATTATACACTATGATTTAATTGATTGATAATTCTTTTATAAATTGAACTTCAAACATATCTTTTGTTATAAATATTACTATTTAGTTATTGTTGATTATTTTAATCGTACCTTTTAGAATTCTAAAAGAAATGCGATAAACATTAAATAAAAATGTAAAAATTCATATCATCAAAGTAATCATTCAATTGCACAATATCAATACTTTTTAAATGCGAGCCAACAGAATTTCTATTTAACAAACTACACATTTTGTAACTAGATTGGCTATATCTGATCGATGGCGAAGTACTTTGGTATAAGGCCTGAAATTTAGTCTAGTGTAAAACTTATTTATTTCTTATGTGCATACTTTCATAATTCAACAGTATTAAATTTTTTTTAATAAATAACTGTTTGAAAGAGGAAACACTCTATGACGTCATGTTGAAATTCATTATCTTTGATTGCAGCAAACGCAGTTATGATGTAGAATATATTGAACTTACTCTTAAATTATAACAGTTTATTAATACATGATCGTTAATACGCTGCTTTTTGATACGCAAAAGAAAGCAATTATTGTGTATAAATATATAATTAAATAAATACTAGCAGGATGTGTGATATTACGCAACCACTATACCGCGCGTAGATGTATTCTTCCTTTCAATATTATCTCTACAATTAATCTGTTAGATATGGAAGCTCGATTCGAAGTCAAGCAATAGCAATTTAAGTACCATAGCATGGCTTTAGTTTTTTTTTTTTTTTTTTTTTTTTTTTTTTTTCAAGCATTCGTATTAATAATGTCGAGCGGCATCTTAAAGCGTCTTATTCAGAACGAGAGAATCGTCGTGAAACGAGCGTCGAGTGTATCCGTTGTACTTTTATAGAATGCACCGAAGCCATTATCAGCTGCAACTAACCGAGCTGGTCGATCCACTTCTGTCGAAGGACCGCACGAGCGAGCATTGAGTCATTGGTCTAGTCGGGAGAGGCGATTTAAACGGCTCCCAGTTCGAAAATGCCGAGGAGCCGTCGAGCGAGGGGAAATCTTCGACGAGGCTGAAGCCGGCGATAAGACAATGATAATGATAGAGTTGGGCGAGTCTCCCGATGGGCAATTTCAGCGCATTCCATCGGGCGGAAATCGAGAGTCGATTCGTGGCTTAAAGTGGCCACGTGGAGGGCCCAGGTGGAAGGCGCGCGTGCACCGGACGAGAGTTAGGATCGCCGAGGCTACTGGTCTACGACTCGCATAGAAGCCGATTGAGCCGTTGCCGGTGTCTCGGTCATGGGCTTGAAATTCAATCGGGCCGCTAAGGGAAGGCGGCCTCTGTGTCTCATAAGCTCGCTCTTCATCCATACGTACATACGTGCATGCATACATGCATACATACATACATAAATATATATATATATACGTAAGTAAATACACGCGCGTGTATATGTGTACACGCGAGTGTGCGACTAGGCCCGCGCACGGAGTTCGCTCCGTGGGTCAGCTACTTGCCAATCCTACAGCGATTGAATTACTAGACCCTTTTCTCATCCTCGCGGCTGCACATTCGTTCGTCTCCCCTTGACTTCGGAACAATTTGAGGAAGGTCGCTCGAGAGTCGCCGACTTTATTATCCGTATCGATTCCTTCGAAAATCTCCTCGTGATCTTGTCGCTTCGTGGCCCTCCTCCCTCCGCTCTTCTGAATAAATTTATCGATTCGATCGAACTTTTTTCGAAATGCCTCCTCTCTCTCTCTCTCTCTCTCTCTCTCTCTCGCCACGAAAATTAATCTACTCGGTTGCTCGTCGTCGTTGTTCTCGTATAGATTTAGCTTAATTATTCTTATCGAATTGCTGAGCGCAATGTTCGCAATGTATGCCTGCGAGTAGGAAATTGCTCAAACGCGTGCACACGATAAAGGAAAGAAAATTTAGTCTCTTAGCGAGGAGTCGAGAGAGAAAAAATCTAACGTTCACCTAAGACTTATAAGGGAATGTACAACGATCATCCAGGACTAGTAAGAATGAGTAAACTCAATCACGATTTCAACGACGTGGTTTTTAGTCTACTTCCTTTAGCCGTAACCTTGGGTACAGTATTTTAAATAAATTCTTGCAGAGGTCGGAGTATGATCGCTTTATACCAATCGCTCAATATCCTGAGCCCAAAATCATTATTATGCTAGAAGATAGTTGGCCACCTCCGCTCTCAATTTACATCAACGATCTGAAGCAAAAGCCATTACGGATAATAATTAAGCTATTCAAATAACGCGCGCGTATTTAATTTTAATTCGTATAGCCCGATGAATCTTAAGCGACGTTATTCCTCGTAAATCCTCGAATATCAAGCATCGTGGGACATTTGCAGTTGGGCTTCGTATTATCCTCCCGAAGGTGCATCGGCCCTTCATGCATTCGCGGATCGCAGGGAGGCTCGCGCGCGAGTGTGCGAGCGCCCACGCACCGACCCACACCTGCAATCGCTTACACGTGTCAAGCGCTCGCAGCGCACCCTGCGACCGAGGCGTATACTCCTGCCCGAGTCCCGCCCGCGGCAGACGCTCCTTCTTTACCTACGAGCCCACGCTTCATCCCGATTCGCGATGAACGGCTAGAAAAACAAATAACTTTTTTATCGCCTTGCCCGCACACCGAGGGCTAATAATGAGGATCGGAGGAAGCCAGGATCCCGAGGATTGTTTTTTATTTGTAAATCAGTCGCTTGAATCGGCTCGGCTCCGCTCCCTGGCCCCGTAACGGGAGCATCGCTCATTTGCGTTGAGAGCGGATTTTTTGCCCCGGCATCGCACGCGAAAAATGTTAAGGGCATCGAATAGCCGGCATCGGAGCTTGAATGGATTAAAAAGAGTCTCTCGCCTCTCGTGCAGTAGTAAAGGGAAATTACGAGATAGGCACGATAGTGGCGACACGTATCCGGCCACGTTATAACTCAATCATAGAGGTGCAATGTCAATTTCGGTATCGTGTCGGCTTAAGATCGGAGCTTTCGTTATTCGGTACATTATCGCACTTTAATATACAAAATACGCGTATAAAGGGACGTCTTTGATGTTATACGTCTAGAGGGTACATCGGCTTGTTAATCGCTCGAGTTTAAAATGAATTACTGGTCGCCGCTTCTGATCTCGCTTTCGATCCTCGGACTGCTATTCCGTGCAAGTGCTGTAGAATTAACCTTCGAGCTTCCCGATAATGCCAGAGAATGCTTTTACCAAGAAATTGAAAAGAACGTCACCTCGACTCTGGAGTTTCAGGTAACTCTTGGCCTTTTTGCTGGCTATTTTTCATAATTTTCCCGCTCACTTTTCATTTCATCGCCTCGTTACTAGACCCCGAGTATTTTCCCCACGATCTACTCCCAGCTTTGCTACATTCTATTTTATTGCAATATGCTTGTTTAGGTCGTGACTGGAGGACAGTACGATGTTGATGTTACTTTAGAGTCTCCTACCAAGGAGATTATATACAAACAAGTGAAAAGTCAATTTGATTCCTATACCTTCAAACCATCTGTGACAGGCATTTACAAGGCATGTTTTAGTAACGAATTCTCTACTTTTTCCCATAAACTTGTCTACATGGATTTCCAAGTCGGAGAGGAACTTCCACTTCCGGGCCTCGGCGATCATGTCACAGTCATGACTCAAGTAATGTATCGAATAATTGATTGAACTATTGTAGCGATAAGACCTTTGATATTTTAATAAAATCTTAACCAATTTTGTCAACAGTTGGAGTCTTCTGCTCAAGAAATCCATAAAAATCTGAATCGGATTTTTGAATATCAAACGCATCATCGTCTAAGAGAAGCTCAAGGTCGCAAAAGAGCTGAAGATTTGAACGATCGTGTGTTGTGGTGGTCTGTCCAAGAGACCATTGCTATAATAGTAACTAGCGTGGGTCAAGTTTTGATCCTGAAGAATTTCTTCACAGAAAGAAAGCCACCATATTAAATTATCTATTGAATTAGGTAAAAATCTATCAAAAACAAACTGTGTTCGAGCTACATTTTATAAATTCCTTGCAAATATCTGAGCAAACAGTCAATGTTGAGTGGCTTGGGTAAAATAGAAGGGAATAAAAAAGGACACTATTTCTGTGAAATGTGGAATTTAAGTGTTTAAATCTAATAAAAATGTTTATTTAATTTTGAAATGAATGTATTTCAAACATCATCATGTTAATCAATGATTTAGTCAGTCTTTGTTACACTTGATGAGAAGGTAATTGAATGTGAGACCGAGAACTTGTGTGTTTTTCGTACAGTGCACATGTAATATAAACCTAATTAAAACATTTCTGTAAACATCAATTATTATTTTTATTATAACCTTAATCATGATCAGTTTTTACACAATCTTTAAGTATTATTTTAAATCGTCAATGGGATCCACTGTATAATCGTTTTCATTATAAATACAAAATAAAAAACAAATAATTAAATGGTACGGAAGCAACTTCTAAATTTCATTTTTCAGAGCTTCAAGGCATAGACCTTAATACCATATGTGTGGTCTCAGCCTTGGGCGTAAACATAACCTCAATATTATGATATCTTTACGAGTAATTTTTACATATTAGTGAGCCTATCCGATGTATTTAGAATATATGGGTGGCGGACTAAGCTTTCCCGTCGTAATTTTCAACAGCTGCCATGTCTATAGTATAAAAGCATCGATTTTGTTTCGGTAATATACTTGTAGATATCCAACCCGAAAAGTTGTAAGTCAGTGTAGGACCAACAGGTATTACATACTCACAGGTGTAGTGACAAGTATTCAATCAAATCAAGATCACGTTAAATACCCACGACTCCATACTGTGGTGATACTGGTAGCAGCTGCGATTATATAAAAAGTTTTGTGCCCCGTAATTATTCGAATATTCGTGAAAATCGTTAATTATGGAGGTATTGTTATTACTCGCACCTGTATATTATTAGTCATTAATTTTTAAATGTATTGTAATTAACAAAGCGTTCTATACTTTTGTCAGGCACAAGACATTCCCATAGACATAAATAGTGGAAAATTGTTGGATTGGCTTATTAATAGAAGGCATTGTAATCGAGATTGGCAAACTAACATTCTGGTAATAAGAGAAAAAATAAATAATGCCATACAGGATATGCCTGTGCACGAAGAAATAGCAAAATTATTATCTGGCACACGTATTTAAAATTTATATTAGATTTTCTGATAGAATTATAAATAGTGTATTTTAAATAATTAATTACGTTTAATGTTTTAGACATTAATTATTTTCACTGTAAAAAAATTGTGGAAATATTGAAAGAGACTGAAGCTGATACGAAAAATCTATTCGGTCGCTATGGTTCCCAAAGAATGAAAGATTGGCTAGAAATTGTTCGCTTGTACGAAAAGGACAATGTCTACCTTGGTGAAGCTGCCCAGATGCTTATAAGGAATGTTAATTATGAGGTACCAGGATTTAAGAAGCAGTTACAAAAATCAGAACAAACACAAAATGTAATGTTTTATATTGCTATATTCATTCTTTCTATGCTTTCTAAATAAGATGAAATCAAGTTTGGCAATATTTCTTACAGGATTTTGAGAAGAAAGAGGCTGAATACAAAAAATCCGAAAATACAGCACTTACTGATTTTAATAATCTATGCAAACAATTGGGTATTTCTGGAAAAAAAATAAAAAAGGAATTAATGGAAAAGATACTGGAATTGCCTGATATTTATGACAGACTTGCTAAAAAAGTAAAGGTATTGGACAATGTAGTTGAATTTTATAATGCATTTGTTGAATTCACTCTTGGAAATCATCATGACGGAGGCTGTGTGCCAATGATCAAATACATTATTGGTAAAAATTGTGCAAGTACTGAATTATAATAAAAATTATTTCAATTTTTTTTTATAATGTTTTATTTTAGACAAGGGAAATACAACTACATATGAGTGGACATATGGAGAACCTCCATTATCTATAACAGAACCTAGTTTTCACTTTGATTCGAATGATGATGAAGAGGATAATGATACACAGAATGATACAGTATGTAATTTCTTTATTCTTACTTTTTTTTTATTCATAATTTTATTATATTTAATTATTTAGGGTAGTTATTTAATAGATTGTGTATTAAATTTTTTAAGAAGCTGTTTTTTATGTAACAGATTATTTATCAAAATAATTTTATTGCCTATGCATTTTGTATATTAGTTTCTTTATTTTAAACTAATGTTTTATAATAAGTATTTATAAAGAGTACTAATTAAATGTTAATTAATCAGATTAATATAATATTTAATTTATGTATGCATTTATAATAATTGGTAAAAATTTTGTAAAAAAATAATATATACCTTACGTAGATAGATTTCAATTGTACAGTAAATCAAATAGATTTTAATAATTTGAATTTGGATGGTGAACATAATTTTGGAGATTATAATGAATTGGATAATGGAGGTGAAATAGATTGGGGCGAAATCGGAGAAGATCCAGCACCTCAACCTGAAATAATAGATTTCGAAATTTCATTGGAAGAATCCGGTATAGTTGTCGAAGATGTTGGAAACGACGGTGGAAATGCAAGTGGTTCCCAAGCACTCACAATATTAGATAATCCACAGACCAGAAACGACTTTATTAATCAATTATTTGAAGTAAGTTTTATTTATTATGACTAATTGTATGAAGCTGGATAATAAATGATTTGTATTTTAAAAGCTCGAGGCATTTTTGAAATTACGATTGTACGAGTTTAAAAGTAATAGCAATAAAAGTTTTATCAACATTAGTCATATGCAAGATTCAACGGTTCTTCAACTATCATCGATAGAAAGTATACAGAGTATGTTGGATAATGTTCAACTTATATTATCGGAAATCGTAGTTGACAGTAAAATACAACATTTACACAATATTAAGCATTCTCCCAGGTAATTGACAATTGTATAAACCAGTGCTTAAATAATTGTAAATCAATTTAATGTTTGAATTATGTTTTTAGATATGTTGATTTGCTTGTATCAAATTTGAAACAGAAACAGAAATTAATAAAGAAGATGGAAATGTTGCAAGAATCAATGCGAGAAAAACAAGTAGAGGTTCGAAGGCAAATTATTAATTTGAGACCAATATTACAATTAATAATTAAAAATACAAAAGTTTTGAAAAGCGAGGTAAGTTTTTTTATTTTTAATTATGCTTAGGTACCCAATAACTCAATATCGTATTCTTTATTTTAGATTGAGAGTGATATTTCAAAAAAATACAACGGTCGAAAGGTATTATTAACAGGTGGAATAAATACTTTATAATGATGCGACGTAAATTTTGACAGTAATTATATAGCAATCATTTAATGCAGTTATTGTACATAAATTCTGTAACACTTACAAATAATATAAAAGTACATTTAAATAAAATTTTTTCTATGAACTAATACATATTCAAGGTTGACTTTATGTATAATTTGTATATACATACAGTAGAATTATATATGTGCTTTCCTTAGTTACTCTATAATACATAGTCTCTTAAGAATCTAATTAAGCTAATGGTAACTCTTGTAAGACATTGGATTTTATGGACATTGAATCGTCGAAGAGATTTTGATTATCAATTTAGATGGCAACATACTGATAAAGTGAATCTTTTTAAATGATCATAAAAAGATTCTGTATTAAACGCCAGGGCGAAGACGTACAAACTGCTTTATGTCTTGGACACCGATACCTTCGAAGACATTCTGCAAATGATCTGTCGCACTCGCAAAGTCTTTGAGCACAGGATCCTGAGCTTCCCCATTCGCCGTGTTCAATAGCTTGTAAAATACAATACAATCGAAATTACGTATTTTTAATTAATTGGATATATTTAAGGAATCAATTGGTACAGGGCATTTTCTTCGGTTTGAGCGCGATTTTCTAATGATTATAATTCTTAAAGATGCAATACTAACCACATATGGGCTTGTAGCCGCGATAGCATTTCCAGTAATAGGGAACGAAGTATTCCACGAACATCGGGCATTCCGTTGCGTCGTAGCACCAATCGTGCATTTTACAGCACCTGCAGGACAGACATTCGTTAAGGGAAGGTGTTTCAAATTTGATGAAAATTCAAAGAAAATGGCAAAGTAAAAAGAGCGCGGTAAAGGAGAGAACGCAATGATTTTTTTTACCGGTCAATGCCGTCCATCGGGTAACCGGATCCTAAAAAGCCGCAGTAGCATCCGTAGCCTTTGTATGCCAGGGGATTACATCCGGTCGCACACACTATCATGTTGTACAAGTGGGTTACAGCTCGCTTGAATCTTCTGTGGCCGTTCGTCGCGGATGCACTGGTAATGTTTTATTGAATTTTTAATAAATCTCATATGGCGCAATGGATTCACACGATGGAGTATTCGTACAATTTAATTAATAATCGATTGAATGAAAGTTTTTATGAGTTATTTTTCAATTAGTAAAGAAGACCTATTAATTTTCAGTGGCCTCCACGTCTATAAAATTAATAGGTATAAGAACCAACCACATATGTACTTTAATGTCATCTAATAAATTAAAATAACAATAAAAACAACAATAATAATAAATAACTATTAATATATTATATATTACTTGCTTGAATAATATTTCACGTACAAATTTTTTCCGACATACTAAATTATATTAAATCATTCGCTTAAGTACATTTTACTTGGCAGCATATATTGCTCGGTATTAAGCTTTTTTCTTATTTTATAGGATAAAATTTATAAATTATAAATTTAAAAAAAAATTCGATTGTATTTATACAATGTGAAATGGGTTTATGAAAAAAAAACTTACTCGAGTTTAGTGTCGTTCTTGTCGGGCAAAACATCCTCATTAGTTAAATTATGGTACTTTGTTTTGAGTGCCAGTAGTGATGAACTACTAAGAAGATAACCGCTGTAACCGACATGCAAAGTATCGTCATCTTTATTATCTAATTGTACTTCATTTGTCAAAATATCCGAAGATATTGGAACATTATGGTTTCTTATAAAATCTGTAGCCACCGGTTCTGCATTCGGTGTACCTAAATAAAGTACATAATATTTAAAGAAATGTGAGTATAAATTTATTTTTACTGCTTGAGTAATATGGTAAATTATATAGCAATGCATAGTTTCGGATAATTGTTGTTTTTTGAGAAGGAAATTATGTTTTTACAGGTGCGCGAAAAACGATTTGCATTTCTTGAAAATAAAAGTTTCGTCGTAATTGGTTTATGAAGCTTTTAATTTCTGTATTGAAAACATACTTTAATTGTAGAAACGAAAACACTTGTAACTGCCTTGCTTAATATTTGCATATAATTTATTATATAAGATATATCAATTATAAATAACGCTGGATATTTAAAGGCAATGAAAGTTTTTCAATAGTTATATAATTTTCTTTTAGTGATATTCTGTTTTATTTCTCGATTAAAAAACAATATGATTTATCTATAGAAGTTCTTGCAAAATAAAAACTTGTGGGAAACTTGAGTAGTGTATACTTGTATATTATATCAAAGGAAATTCTCTGACTACTTTCATAGGAAATACAACTATAAGTTGAAAATGCATTCAGAGAATTGAGTTTTAAATCTCAATAAAATTCTACATTAAATAATGTTATAAAATTTTATTTGCACATGTTTTTTTTAATTTTGATATTATATGGTAAAAACAATTTATATATTAAAATTAAACATTCAACCTATCAAACTTATTAGCATCGTAACTATTTTTTAACCACATAAATAAATAGTCGATGATTATTTCATTTAAAATTAAGGAAAATGTATAATTAATTTTTGTTTGAGTAACAATATAGGAAAAAATATAATTTTTATTACTGTAACATACAAATTAGTTTTTTACTTAAATAATGAATCAATATTCAATTCTTATTAATTTATCATAATAAATCAAAACACCAATTGTAGATAAAACAATTTATTCATATTACGGTTTTCTCCGTTAAACAAAATGAATTTAATATATTTATGAATTATTATTAATAATTCACAATAAAGTATTATTATGTATAAGTTGCGTAGTATTGGTGTATAGTTTAGTACTAAGATTTTTATATAAAGACAGTTTGAGTAAAAAAAATATATAAAAATTGTTAGATTCAATCAAAATCAAAAAAAAATTTTAAACTTAAAGGGTGTTGCACTTTATTACACGATGTTTATTATTCATGATATATAAATACCCTTACTTTTTTTATCGAATTATCCATTAATTTTAAAACTTACATTAA
Source organism: Kradibia gibbosae (assembly GCA_018907135.1). NCBI lineage: Eukaryota > Metazoa > Arthropoda > Insecta > Hymenoptera > Agaonidae > Kradibia > Kradibia gibbosae. The sequence continues at coordinate 660,367 of JACCHX010000003.1, read as the reverse complement.
TGTTTTCAAAATATTCAAGTTGTCATAATTAATGTATAATTTATATAATCAGGTTTGTAAACAGTTCAAATCATTTTTTAAAAATTGCGACTTCCCACTGAAGGTAATTGTATTAATATATTAAAAAATATATAGTAGAAAATCACCTTATTAACTATCATTACAAAATAATAGCTTCTGCCTTCCCACATACTCTAATGTTTTAAAGGCCTGAAGTAAGCAAAGAAAGTCATATTGTTTAATAATGAGAATTTCAATCCAAATGAGTAAATATTTCATTATACGACAAATTGTAAAAAAATACGAAGTATCTCGGAAAAGAAAATTCATTGTTTAAATTATTTTGTATACTTTGCGAATTGAAATCGTTCTTTTAAAATTAAAAAAGGACTGGATGTTTAATTTTATCTTTTATATTTAATTGGCTTCAGCTCTTCACTCTGAAATTAATGAAATAAAGAAGCACTAAAGCTTTTTAGTAATAAATTAAATATTTTAATTTATTTTTAATGTGTGATAAATTGTAAAAATATCATATTAAATTATAATTATCTAATGGAAAATTATTTAAAGTAAATAATTAGTCTTGCTATTACTATGTAATTTAAGAATATTTTTGTACTGTCATATTTCATTAATAAAAATATTATTAAATTAAATAAAGTATTATTATTAGTTCTATTGATCTATCAATAAATTTAGATCTTAGATTAACTATTATTAACCATAGTCTATAATTTAGTATGTTTTTAAAATTTAATTGACAATTCTAATGTGGAATAGATTTTATAATAAAAATTTACTTTTTTTTAAGCTTGCACAAAAAAAATATCCTTTTTTATATATTTTTCTTGTTTGCGTTATAAATCTTTTAAAAAGAATCAGACTTCCGTCTTGTGTATTCAGGTATATTTTAACAAATAGAAGCCGTACACGGCTTTAATTTAAAGAATACTCCAAATTCGTTAAATTAGTACTTTGTATGCAAAGGTTCAGTTGCTAACATCTGGTTAAAATTTTTGCTTCTGTAAATTTAAGTAATATTTTGTTACAGGTTTATTTAAATTTGAAACTAATCATTTTTTTAAAATTGAGAAATTGATAAGCCAATAATGTTTATACTAGAAGAATTAACATTATTTTCCTTAAAATTAATCACTGAATTTGGTAAAATGAATATAACTAATAAAAAATCGTTAGTTTAATTGTACAAGTGTACCAAAATAAAAGTATTTTTATGACAAAAGTCGCAGTTTATTGAGTATTAAAATAAAAATAAATTGCATATGATTATATATTATTGTAGACACTCATTTGCTACAAAAACGATATACGTTTACTACGAAAGCAATTCAGTAATAATTAGTTAAATTACAATTAATTTTTTAAAATTGTATTTAAATGAAAATGCATATAAAATTTTTTTTTATTGAATAAAATTTTAAAGAAATTGCCTTACTATACACAATCTAACGTTTGATAGTAACGATGACTTGAAATTTTGAATTGTTTTAAGATCGAAGTTAAAGCAATTTTTATTTTAATAAAAATTCTGTGGAATGTTCTTTTATCGTATGTCGTCGTTCACATCAAATATGAATATGTGCAAAATATTTTAAAACGCTTCCGGATCGTGGTGTCAAATGTGTAAGTTAATGCTCGGTTCATTTTATCTGTAGTCATTATATTTGTTCAATTGTTGGTAAATAATAAGAACCGTATCAAATCCCGTACATATCAAATCTTAAGCATAATCTGGCGCGATACTACCATCGAGGCTCTTGCTAACAGTACTATAATTGAATGCAATAATTTTTTTTTCGTCTTCACACAGTTCTACAAATAGATATTTTGTGCACTTATCCTTCGAACTGGGTCTGTTAATAGCATTCTTGAGAATTATAGCAGTACTTTAGGGCATAAAAATGAGATGAAATGCATTTGCCGATACAGTTGTTTAAATAATAGCAGTTCAAGTATTTTTGGTACTCAGCCTATTCTCTTAATGGTTAAAAATTTTCTATTATAAATTACAGCTTGAAATGACCTAATTGGTAAGAAAAAGCTAATGCAAATCGCCTCTTATAATAATGATTATAAGATAGGCACTGTACAGGTGTTGTACTTCTGCCTTCTACGTGCTCTAAAATTTGAATTACATCTGAGAAAAATACGACGAAAGAGAAAATTTTGGCTGTCAAAGACCTACTGACTTTCCATCAACTTTTTTTTCTCATTCTATATTTTCAGATGGCTTTTTCAGGAATAACTTTTCACTTAGGCATACAATTGAGTAATCGGATCTGCGTTCTATTAAAAAAAAAAAAAAAAAAAAAAAAAAAAAACCATGAAAATATCTTTTGTCCCCGTTCTACATAGATTTAAACACCATAACATTAAGGCAAACACCAAAAGTTGAATACCGAGAGTGATAAAAAAAATAACAGTTTTAAAAAAACAAGAACCCACTGATTGCACAATACGTTTCATTTGCGAGCCGTCGTATCGTCCTTGAATAATATCGCCTCGTGGTGCAGATTCGAAATCCGCTTTCTTCGCAATACGGTGCGAGATACTCCGAATGCTAAATCGCATCGATATTTCAATGCGGCGATCGCTCGGGATGCCCGACAGGAAGCAACGCCCGCGGATGCGGTTCTAATGCGATCGAGGAATGGTCATTGACCAGGCGAATTCCGCGGTTGAAACTGATCCAGCTTCTTAAGCGATATCGCAGCAAGTGCTAGCATTGGTTTTCCTCCTGCCAGGCGGATCTCGAGCTCTGCATACCACCGATGCCGCGATTGCCTACGTATCCTGGCAGCTCTGCAACTGGTCCGCGAGTTAATCATCTTATTTGTAAGTCGAGTGTACGGTAACGCGTAGCCCGAGCGTTCGGCTTATTGATTTATGATTGCGAGAAATGGGCTAATTGCATTTTAACGAAACGAATATTTTGCTGGAGAAATATGAATACTCGCGCGGTGCCGCGGCCCGCAATAATTTTAATTGCGTATAAAATTAACAACGACAATGAAGAAAGATTTGGTCAAATAGAATAATGTTCAATGGATAAGCATCTGCAGCGAGCAATTTTAATTACTGAATAAAAGGCGTTGAGTAGTAAAAATAATTAATTTTTATCTGCGCATTCCTTTCCTGTACTCAACTAATTATTTTAAGATTTTAATCCCAACCGTAGTTTGTTTATTATTGCGAGCCATTTTCTCAATATTAAAGCGTCCTAGGCAAGAAACAGGCGGTTAAATTCTTTATCGTTTTGTCCTATCGTATAATGTCAAATATTTTCAGATTATGCTTTTCATATTTAATTAGATGTGCACTAGGACCATATTTCACGTGAAATCCAACCTTGTTCCAAGCGTTATTTCTTATTTCGTAATAAAGTAGGAAAATATTACTTTTACAAAGCAAGTACAATTATACGAAATATACGCACGCCAATAACAAATTGCATTAAAATAATAAATCAATGAATGCAGAAAAATATCAATTAATGCTTGTTAATAATGCATAATAGTCAATGTTTTCGTAATTCGAAGTGAGCTCCAGGAAATAATTATGTCTATTAAATAATAAAGTGAGATTTTCTTGATGTAATGAAAGAAGGTACCTAAAATCATAAAGATTAAGTGTAGCTTAACGACTCAGCGTCAGCATAATAAGCGCATGAAAGTTAAGTGTAAGATAATCGAGAATCCTACCTATAATTGAAAATCGGATATTTTATTTGTTTTCTTTTTGTGAAATTCTTTAAGAAAAATGGAGTAAAATAAAAGAGAGTTTTTGAAAATAAAATTGACCTTTTTAATAGTTGGTAAATCTTAAGAAGAAAATTGATTTAACGAGTCAGTTTAATGTATATTGACTTATAAAGTTTTATTTGATATTTTATCATGATAATTTACGTACCATGTATGCTATTATGGGAAATAATTTTATTCAAATAAAAAAAAAAAAAAAAAAACATAAAGATGTATCGGTAATACATTTTTAATCTTAAATGCACCTAATTATATAATTTGTAAACCTTTCATTCGTGAAAATTGTTTCGAAAATGCAAGGATAAAAACTCAGAAACCAGTTCCATTCTTGAGAGAGAAATAAATTCCATTTAGTTTGCGGACTTGGTGATTCGTAGATGAGAATTTTTCGGAGAATAATCCGGCCTATCATTACAATTAGTTACGTGTTTACAAAGAACAAGGAAAACGAGCGATGGCGTAGGGGAGAAAATGAAAAGGAGATCACTGTAATGATGTTGACGCGGACATTAGCCGTGCGAGCATCGAAGCCGGGAAAAGTAGAATAGAAAGTGACATTGAAGGAAAACAATTATTAGCACAACAATGCAAGAGTCACCGTAAGCGATCAATTTATACTAAGTGCGTGCTCGAGCCGGGAAAACTTCAGGAAAACGTGTCTCGTGATTTCTAGTGCTTCATTTGAGAAGACCAATTAACGACATTAAGAAGGATTTCTGTGATTTTGACTTTTCTCTATTCACAGTTACAGCCATTTATACTATAGCTTGTATTATTTTTGTGCATCGTTCGATTATCATTATAATAGAGCGTAGCTTATATCGTTATTCACTTTGCTTTACGAATAATGCAAAACTTAATTGTTTGAGAGAACATATAATTGATATTTTTATTTATGCTTCTTATTCTTAAAAGCAGTAGTAATACTTAAAAATTCCATTGCAAAATTAAAACTTTTTTTTTTACTGAAACACAATTCAAAGGTTTCATCCACAATTTTATCCATTTTACTTGTTTAAATTCTAAAGTTAAGAAGAATACTGTGACATTAAAAGAGTTTTTTTAATTTTCCATAGTAAAATTCTATACAATATAAAATTATAAGTCTACTGCAATGAAAGCTAGATACAATGTTTGAAGAAAAAAAGGTCGGGTAATGTAAAGTTTGATCAATTCTTTACGACATTCATTAAGAGAGTAATAAAATGTGCACCACGTGCCATATAGTATGCGTAACATATACACTGCTCATGAGTAAACCTACATGAGTACAAACTCATAATTAACCGAGTACCGACTCTCATGTATGGAATATATAAGGCGTCGGTTCCATCCACATAATACTAATATTTAATACACTTCGTTGTTAGATTTTTCTTGAAATTACTTAAACGATCATGTTTTTATATTTTATATATATATATATATATATATGATTTATCATGATTTTTTTCAAATATTTATGCTTTCTTCTATTTACTCCTTTAAGATAAAAGATCTATCATAAAAATTTTAATATTTATAAAGCTTTGTACTTAAATATCTAAGGTGTGCATCTTTGTATTGTTTTAAATTTTAAATTTGTTATAATACGTAAAAGAAAGCGTAAAATCATTGCCATCATCTCATTGTGATTTATTTATATAATTTATCTTTCGTATGGAGTTTCAATGCATTGAATCAAATAGGTGAAATTTAAGTAAATTAAATACGCTCGAATGTAATTAAATTACGTTGATAATTACTATTCGTATATTTAAATAACACAAACATATTAAACATAGTGTGAATCAGAAATAAGATTATTAAAAAAACGAATTGTGGCTTTTATAATTGTTTATCATTATAATAATCATAATTTAACAAAAACAAAAAAACTAAAATCCCTTTACTTGTTTTAATCGAGTTTCTTCAATATTCAACCACAAAATTCTTTTAATTAAAATTTTTTTTCTTATAAATTAACTTGCAAATTATAATATTTATACAGTTTATTTACAAATATTTTAAATATAAAATTAGATTAAAAATCAAATTAGAATTTATTTATAAAATTATCAACAAATGAAAATACGTTGTAGAGATTGAGTAAATTTAATTTTTTGTAATGAATTTCATTATGTACACAAGATTCACTCTCCTTATAATTAATGTCTATATACGTGATAAAAGGCCTAAATAACAATAAAAGTTTCAAAGTAAACGACTGAGTTACATATATAAATAAATATATAAATGTCTTCTAAATAAATGTAGAAATAAGTAAGGAATGAATGGTATTGCTAATAGAGAAAGAAAAAGAAATTCTAAGGAATAAAATAATTATACGTGTTTCTGGTTTGTGATTTTACAATACCTTTTCTGAAATAAATTCGAATCCATATGACATTTTTTCGGATTGTAATGGTATTTGTGAACTTTGAAATATGAAAAAAATAGTACATCGAAAAAGTGGGTAAATTTGTTCAAAAAATTCCGATAAATAGAAAAACAATTTAAAAGTTATTTAGTCTGCTTACCACTGATCTCAATTGCTTTTCATCTAGTCTGAGAGGCAAAAATTTTTTAGGCTTCAATAAGTAATTTTTATAAATACAATATTAATTGCGATTGGATTTAATTTTCAATTCATTCAGAAAAAATCCTTAACGTTCCCCGCCAATGTCGAGACAAAAACTCAACGCCGCAGCGCGAAATAAAATGACCAAGAGTTCATGAAGTGACAACTGATTTTGCAGTATGCAGTACTAATGATAGCTTCGGAAGTATAAGTAGAATTATGGAATCACTGAGGATTACTGTGGATAAAGCTGCTATAATTAGAGGCCGTCAAGTTGCGAGTGAAGCAGGTCAAGCGCTCGCTTATGAATACGACAGTAAATTCACGCTCATCTTCTATTTTGTTTTGGCGAGACACACACGATCAAGATCTCTCCACATATTGAGATTTATTTAATCCTCGTAATCTCAGCTATGGGTACAAAAGTTTTGAAACTAAGATGTATTTATTGATCCGTAACTCAAAATTTCTCAAGGAGCATCTTTTAAAAGCTTGGTATTTCTCAAAACTAAACATAAAAAAGTACATACTTTTTAAATAATATAATTTTATAAGGACACTCTATTATTTTAGAATATTTGCTTTTGAAAAATGGAGAATATTAAATTATTTAAGAATGATAACTTTTATTAACAATTCGTTAAGGTTACTATAAAGTTTATGTGAATACTATGGAAAATTAATTTATCAGTAATAATCTTTTTCAATAATTTCAATATAACTTTATGATTGACTGAATTTAAAAAATTTGTTATTTCACTTAAAATAATATTTACTTGAACGTAACAACAACAAATAATTGATATCGTCTCAAACGAATTTTATATATTTTATACTAACAATATTTATAAATATACAGAATAAATATAGGGGAGTACTTATAATTCATTGTAGAACTTTATCACGCATGGAAACTTATAAAATACAAATAAAAATAAGCCTCTTGCCTTACATTTTTTTAAATTGAATTGATGAGAATTATAATGCACCTTATATTTGTATTCAATGTATTTAACTTCAGCATCATTCAATTCTACATCTCACATTCCATGGCTTTCTTCTAAAGTCAATACAAATTTGTTTCTAACAAGAAATTATTAATATGATGTTGCACTATATTTTAAGTTCTATGTTAAATCGTTCTAAATTTTTATAAAATCGTACGCTACTTATCATATAAATGACTTGTCAGTCATCAAGTTACCGTTTCCGATCTGTTATCGGATTTGAGCAATTATTAAAGTGATTCCTATTAATAGGCGCATTTTGCAATTTATCCTGTTATTATTTAAATTATTATTCAGTATTTATAAAGCCAATTACAAAATTTTATATATCTTATTTCAATAGATAACTACACGAACTACGGTCATTCACATAAATAAAGATGCAATCTCAGATGTTATATTTTGAGATGTTCATACTCGTGGGGCTTATTAGAATATTTAAAAAATAATTATTTTTTCTTGACTGGAAAATCTGTATAGATGCGTAAAAGGTCGAGAAATGTTTACAAATATCATTCGTCTTGCTGAAAAGTTTCTTAACTCTATATGAAAATAAAATGGCCCAAAGAAGCTTGCAAATTTTAAAATGAGACTATTTGTATTGAAAGTACTACACAATATAGTTCGTAATTATGAATGCATGCTACATTAAACATTTCATAATTTTCATATTCATTTATGGCTAAAATATTGGACTAATCGTTTTCTTAATGTTTCAACGTTTTTCTACTACTATTTCATCTTTCGCCTTTAAACTTTCTCTTTTAGCGCTATTTCGTAAAATGTGTTTGTACATGTGTGTTAAATGTTTCTAGTACATAATATTTAAAAATATGGAGGTCCTCAACAGTGAAAACAATTTAACATGATTAAGGCTTAAGTCAAATTAAACAGTGTATAAGAGTTATAATATATTACATGTTTAAAACTTATAACTCATAAAATAGAATAATAATTTTACATATTAATGGCAACATTTTGCAATGCATCAAACATTTAGTTTTAAAAAAAAAGTAATTCTTATTAGTATAAAAAATCTTTTGCAAGCACTCCTCTATGTGGCTTTTTTATTTAAATGCTAATTTTTAAATTTATACTTTTCAATATTCAAAATCCTTCCACATAATTTTCAAAGAATTAATTTTTGATACAAATTTCTTATTCATTGATATAGATATTGATATGAGGGAATTCACTGGTGACATTATCGTCAGGATCGGAAAAAAATGCTTATCAAAAAGCGATCGAATAAATTTCAACTACACCTGTAAATTGAATTTTAAAATCAGTAGAAATTTCGTATCAGCTCGCAATATTCGCATTTATTATTAACATCGTATCCTGTACAACGCCTAAGAAAGGCATCTAGTTTAATGTCTCTAGAATTGAGAAGACTGGCATTATCGCAATCATTGAGTTGCCTTGTATAACGGCGTTTTTCTAACTACTCGTTGCTCGGTCAGGATATAAAAGTATAAAAAGGAGCGCATGTGCATACTTATGATTATGACGGTACTTTTTAAATGTATAAAATTCTGGACAATTTTAGTGACGGAATATTTATAGAAGCTTTTCTAATAATTGATACATTTCCATTATTTTTAATAGCAGGCAAAAGAATGTATGAATGTTTGTAGTATTTAGAGCGAATGATTTGAGTACAAAATGCATAAATTGTATAAAAAAGCCTATTATTATAAAAATAAGAAAAGAAATCGAACAATATTCTGATCAATGATAAAGAAATTCTTAACTATTCCTTCTTATAAAAGTAAATTACTCGTCAAAGGATTATCAAGCAGTATTTCTCATAATGAATTACAATATCAAATTACATATTTATATTACAAATGAAATTAGCCTGATATTTAAAATCATAAACAAAAAGTATAAACTGAAAAAATTACTGTTTTTAAAATAATTTTGACATAATAACGTTCTCGATAAGGATCCAAACATAAACATTAATTAAATATGTTTTGACGTTAGAATACAGTAATAATGAGCATAATAAGCACTTTTGTATGAAGAAAGCATTGAAAAATTACTCAATATTCATGAACAGTAAACTGTAATTGCATGTGACTTAATCCATGCTTTGGACTTGACACTGAACAACGTAATTCATTAAAAATATTTATTCCTTGTAATAAATTTAAAAAAATTACAAAATATAATTCAAACCCCAGTATAGATGGTGTACCTACATAATTAATTACTCAAGAACTAACGCTAGTTTCATAATTTGTTCTTATTACTTACATATGCGAAAGAGGTAGCTAAATTAAAAAATAGATCGAGTCTTTACGTTTTTATAAAGAGAGCAGAATAATTTACTATTACCAAAGAAGAATATAATTGAATATTTATGCATTGTATGGTTTTACGTGAATAATTATTTAATATTTTTAATTGCACGTACGGTTATTATAATCAAAAGTTTTATAAAAATACACAATAGTTTTTGAAAAGAACAAAAAGAGTTAAATAAATTTATTTGCAAAAATCATATTAGGTTATAATTGTCAAAAAAATCAAGTGCATAAATACGAAATTCTTATATTTTTAGTGGACACGAATATAGAATCGTTTAAATAATCTTTTAACGGTCTATTACTGAATTTAAAAATGCGTGATATCACCTATGTTTTTATTTTTGGAAAATTAGATTTTATTCGTGTAACAGAACAGAAACAAAATTTTACTATTGTTTAAGATGAAATACGAATTTCGGATATTTAAATTTTAATTGTTTAGATATCAATGTAAATATCTATCTCTCATTAAAAATTTCACATATTTAGATAAAATTAACCATTTTTATTTGGAAAATCGTAATCTTCACTCAATTAAATTAATATTTAAGATATTTAATAGATTCAATTAAATTGATATTTGATTTTGTTGTTCATTATCGTACTATTCAAATATTTGGTTTACTGCAAGAATATATACACATAAAAATGTAAAAAATCATACTTAATATAACGTGAAAATTAATTAAGAGTGTTTTAAAATAAAAGGTCCGTGAAATATAATCGGGCAAATTAAAGAAGAACCAAGAAACTATAAGAAACTAAGCAATTATGTTTAAAGAAATTTTATTTATTCATTATTATTGTTAAGTAAATTCAAAATAAAAGTAGGGAAAACTACATATAAGGTTGTCCTGCAAAGAATATTTTAAAAAATTTGTATCTCTTGATCTTGAACTAAATCACTATAATAATAAGTAGAGTACAAATAATGTAATGAATGATTCGTGATACTTATATAAAAAATAATTTGTATAAATTGCAATATATAATTTTTATTTGCTCTCTATAAAACCAATATTATAATTATTTACGATATTTATTGATACTGAATTTATCTTTAACGTTATTTGAAGAAACTTATATTTATCTAATTTTATCAATTATAACTTTATTGGTTTTCAACCGAGACATAGAGAATAAGAATTTTTCCATTGCACGTAATTGGAGCTTCAACCAGTATAGTATTTTTTTTTAACTAATATTTTTTTACTCCCATTACTAAGTCATTCAAGAATTAGATCAATATATTAAGAAAATTGCCCGTAGCTTAAATAGCGTTGAGTTATTTTTTGAGATTTAATGCTTGAAATAATTAATTTGGTGATAGCCGATATCCGAAATGAAATTAAATAGGGAATTCATTAAATTTAAATTTGTAAAAAGCGTTGGACCATAGCCTGGAGGTTTCGTTCGAGTAAGCCGTAAGAAGCAATTCGTGAAAATCGTAACATTGAAAGGAGATATTGAATTACGTAGCACGTGCTGTATGCGTATAAATATCCACGGAAATAATGAATTTTAACGCTCTAAAACGTGCTAAAGCCCGATCCTATGAGATCTTATCTTTTAATTCCCAATGGAGTAAGGCATCTCACGATGCGTAACCAGGAGCACAAGCAACGGAGCCGCGCCGGCGTAAGGTAGGAAGGGTTAGGGACGGAGGGGGCGGGAGGGTAGGGGAGTCGTCACACTCGACTTTTCACGTAGCTCACCGTACGCTGGTCAATCAACGAGAGTGAAATTCTTTGGCATGTTGCCCCGTGTCCGATGAGCTTTTAGTCTTGTCCGCTCGAGTAACGTACGTCTCCATTAAATCTTTTGATTAGCGACGCCTGGCGCGTGTAATTACTCTTCCTTCCGAGTGAGACAAAAGTTGTGGGCGGACCGGCGTTGCTTAAACGGTTCGTCGGGCTTATTAATGATTCGCTTGTCATGGCTTGTCTTTCTTTTTTTTTTTTTTTTAGCTCAAAGATTATTGGACTTTCGTACTTAGCCGTAATAGTAATTGTAAAGCTACGTCTAGGAATTTTTTGGCCAGTTGTGAGTATCGATTCCGGACCCCGGCGCTTTTCCTTTCGATTGTCTCATATTGCGAGGCTGTAGCGATGCAAATTACGACTGTTTTATTAAGTGTAGCAAGGTAACAACTCAAACACAATACTAGCATTGAAACTTTCACATCGACCTGTGCCATATTCCCATACGTCATGTGTTGGACAGTAAGGCAAAGGCTATTGTGTTTTTCGATACGGAGTGTTATAAAAAAACTCGAATTTGGCTTTAAATATACAGAATTTAAGCATATGAATTGGCCATTCATCAATTGAGTTATAAGGTATATATTTATGTAAAGTATGAAACAAAGACTACTAGGCGTTACTTATGCAAAATATTGTTGAAACAAAGTCATGCGAAATTTTAAGCGAATTTTAATAATTTATTATTAATTTGTATTATACAGAACTATGGTTCATTTCTTTAATAACATTTCATTGTGAATTTTGAAAGAAATTACAAAATGATATGTTTTCAGTCGCTTTTGAAAAGCTATTTCTTTTTTTAATCTCGAATAGATTCGATGACTTGATTCGTGGGTACGTGCACACAGTGCGTAACAATAAGATAAAATTTTTCAATTGTACAATCCAATTGGATTCTTAAGAGCATGTACGTTTTTCATCTAAATTTTATAAAAAACTATAAGTTCCAAAAAAATTGCAAATATTACTTTCACTTAAAAAGAAAAAAAAATTACAAAATGCGAAAACATTCCTATAAGTACGTGAACTTATTTCAGTTTACCTCGAAAATTTCGCGCTCTTGAAGCAAACTATTTCTGCTTCTTGGTTTTTCTTTTCGTGAAAGCGTGGCAATCCTGCATGGTTTTTGAGTTTTTGGAAGAAGTTTGAATAGAATATCATAATAATTTATAAATTGATAAGCCTAGAGTAATTTTAATGTAATCATTTTATAACGTGTATTAAATTGTCCATTCCTTTTAATAATTAGCTCATTACGTACATTTCTTGAACTGTTCTACTCTTACCAAAACCTACTTTACTTACTCAATGTAGAAAAAAGAAATAATATTCATTAAAAAATACAGAGATTTACTGTTGGCTTATTTATAACAATATAATTCAATAAGTATAATTTAATAAGTTATAATTAAATTACGATAATGATATTTATAGATATGTGTGCTCTGAATACTAAACAAATTTGACGAATGATGCCTAATATTATTTCATTTATCGGAACTTTAAATTTTAGTATTAATCGTGATATTAATAATTCATATACGTAATGCAAATTAGACAAAATGTAAAGGTGTACATAAAATTTTCGCAAATCATAAGATGCTACACTACTTATTAAATTTTGCTGAATAGTAATTAGTTTCTTATGCTTGTTACAATTAGGAAGTAAAGCATTATGTAAGATGCAGAATAATGTTAAGTTTTAGATAAATAAATCTCATAATATCCAAAAAATGTAATTTATATTCATTTAACTAAGTATATAATTAAAGCCTTTTTGCGTATTTTAAAGTCAGTGAAACTATAAATAATGTTTCATACCATAATTGGTTAAAAAGTTTAACACAATGTTATACATCGAAGAATTGATTTTCATAGTCAGTTCATAGCGTATTTACCCGGAATTAAATAGATAAACTGTTTCTGTTACTAGATTTGTTTACACAGTTTTTTTGTACTCTGGTTCGAATTTATAGGTTCTTTATCGTAAAAGATCAATTTACCATCCTGAGATATTCCATTGAAATGTTAAATTTACGAGTTAAAATAACAGAGCAGGTATTACATGACTTATTTGGAATTAAACGCTTCACTTCCTCTTCGAAAAGCCTATTCTTCAAATCCTGAAAGTCCTGTAACCCTTCCCCGGCCCGCAGGTAAAGGAAACCGTTTGCGCGGTCTAGCCAACGGATCTATTAAATGTTAGGAGAAGGCAATTAAAATTATAATTGACAGTGCAATTTTTAATTACGATGAATTGCGTGCAAATAGGATAGACAAGATCTTTACAACAGCGGAGTGCAGCCTTTTTAACGGGAATACTCCTGATAAATATGCATAAATATCTCACACAATTTAAGAAGGAAATTATTGGTTGCTAAGGTACGCCGATCAATCAATAGAAGTGCGTGCATGCACCTAAACACCAGTCACACTCTATTGAATCTCGTCCTTCTCGAAAGCCTCGATCCAGTGCTAGACACAGCGAGGCATTGGTGGCCGGTGTAAAAGCAAAGGACGAGGGCCTTCCGGCAGGACTCTCGGCTCAAAGGTTCGCAAATGAGCCCTTGACAAGAGCCGCGGCAGTGGCGAGGTCCAGCCGATGGCCGCGGGCGAAGTAATCGGGGCCGAGGGAAGCCGTTGGCTGTCCTCCGCGCACTGGCGCGGCTCTCCTCGGGTTCTCTCGTCATACTTTTGGCCTGGCGCAGGTGGACGACGAGGAGGCCGAGGAGGAGGATCAGCGGGCCGCTCCTCCGGCCAGCTCTGATCGCCATCGGGATGCGTCTCATGCTCCTGTCCCATCGGCCACCGGGGGGGGCCGCCTTCAGCCGTGCCAGAACTCGGTCCCCGAGCCCGAGGAGGCTGCCCTCGGCGCCCCCGACATTTCCCGGCTGGCGCGGCTGCTCTCGGTCCTTCCACTGCTGCTGCTTCTCCCGACGCCGCCGCCGCCGCCGCTGCTGCTGCTGATGGTGGTGATGATGATGACGATGATGCTGCTGCTGCTGCTGCTGCTGCACGACTCGCGACTCAGCGGCCGACTGTCCCCGTCGGTCTCGGGCTGCCCCCGTGTTGGACCACCACACCTCCCCTGGCTTTCCGCCGCAGTGCCGCCCCACTGCCGATACACTTTCACCGGGCCGCGGCAACCAGGCGCACACCCCTACCTCGGGCCCAGCCGATCCCTACTCCCACGGGGCCCGAGCTCGGGCCCACCCGGAGGTGCGCTAGACTCGAGCTCGACGTCGAGTCTCGCCACTGCTCGGCCCGGGGGTTTATTGCTCTCGGCCGCTCCCTCGATTTATAACCTGTCCCTTCTTGCCGACCCTCTCTAGCCCCCGCCCACTCGGTTCTCGATAGCGCCTCGTTCCTTATGCGCACAGAGACGCACTTTGGGGTCTCGAGTCGAGGCCCGCAAACACGTTAAGCTCCCTAAGGTTTCTGAGCTTCTAAGAGAACCGGCCCCTTCCTCCTCCTCCTCCTCCTCCAATTTCAACGTGATTTTGCAAACGGACGCGCGTCGCTGCGTATTTTGTCCTCTCTCTCGACCCTTTGGTATAAGATTAGCCCTGCGCTAATTACCAGCAATGAAACGCAAATACTTGTGGAAGTATTAGGAGTGCAAGTACAGACACGAGTAATTACCTGTACAAACAGTGCATACCTGTTCACAAGCCTTCTGACACCTTCGTTTTCTTCATCTGGACAATAAGGACTAGCTATAGTTTTACTGTATTTTATTACATACAAATGTTGACAAAATATTTACTCCTATATTGTTATCGACGCAAATGGACTAACAAACGGAAACAAACGTGATTTTTATGACGTGGGAAGAAATTTCAATTACTTGGAAATCCGTATGTAATTTAGTAGACAATTTATATATTAAGTATTGGGTTTATTTGTATGTGCATGAATTGCACGTTTGAATGTAAACATTTAATATAAATCTTGCTAACTAATTATTTATGTGCCCGCATTATTTATACTTGAAATCTTTGAATAATTATAAGATATTTAAGAGTTTTTTTCAGCAATAATATTTTACTGTAATTATATTATTTGATTAAAATTTCATACGGATAAATAAATGCAATAACGTATCTTTAAATAACATTTTTTAATTTCAAGTGATTCAGCTATCTAACTATAAGCCACATTTAATATGTTTTCTTCTAATAAATTTTTAATTGCGTTCTATAGTTCAAGTAAATTCACACGTAACCGAAAAAGTAATTTCGATTTAAAAATTAACCCACATTAATAATACTACTGCATAAATTTGCCTTTTGAAATTATGCTTCTCATTGATGTTTGATGCTTTTAATACTTTACAAATTACACGTTATTTTCACATTGTATAATTGAAATAATAATCAACCATTTTAACGATAAAATTAATCCGATTGCACAAGATGCTATTTTTATTTTGCAGAATATCGTAATTTTATAACAGTTCTTCTTATATATCAAGGATTACATTATAAGTTATACACATAGGTTAAATTTTGTAGAATATTTATTTCAAATTTAAATTAACGAATTTTGCATTTCAATTGCACATTATTTCAATTACGATTGGAAAGTTGAATGAGCCGAATGGTTTATGAACTGAATGATATAGGACATTTTGGTTATTGAAAAATCCAGCTATGATGAGTACAGATTAATGTTGCGGTTTTCACTATCCATTTTCTGCCGTGGGAGGAAAAAATTTACCAACAATAAGTAACTCGTTTATCAGATAATTATTGTGGATTTTTGTTAAATTTCCTCTTATGATGTGTTCCGGGCTATTACAAGTAGTAATAAAAGCACTTTATGTGTTGTTATACAAGTATAGTTGAGATGAAACTTTTGATAATTTGTGCGCAAAATGCCCCATTTAGGAGTCATAGAGGAAAACTGCGAACTAGTTTTTTTTTTTAATTTGCTTACTTGTGCAATGATGAAATAATCATTGCTCGTTTAAGCTTTTGAATTTTTAGTATTGAAGTTCTTGATGTTGAATAATCACATTTACAACAAATATTTCATAATCCTTGGTAAGAGCCTGCGTTTTTTTTTTAAAGAGTATATTACCCATAACTATAAGTGTCCTGAGTTCCTGAGCATTATTATTAAATTTATGCATCGAAAAAAGTTACGAATCAACCAGACGTTTCAATCTTATCTTTGTTTTGAAAAAAGGAGATACTGAGACACTTTTATTTTTATTTCTTGATTCTTCACGAGTAAACAAAAGCCCTTTCCATTCTCGTATTATTTAATATCAATTTCTAAAAGTATCGCTCAATCTGTTCGATCTGTTCCCAAGAACCTTGATGTATTTTTAAAATTTTTACTTGCTTTTAAATGCTATTAGTTTACTTATATTGTAACGTACAGTTTAGAAATAATGTAATATTAATATAAATTAATAAATGATTCGAGACCTGCAAGTGAAAAGTATAATTTTAAATTATTTAATATTTTTAATAAAAAAAAAAAAAAACACAAGGAATATTTTCAAAGCATTTCTCATTAAAAACAACTCAATGGTTAACGATACCTAATATAAAAACTAAAAAAAATTTATCGCCCTAGCTCGAAAAAATAATTTCAATGAAACAGTCGACTCGATTATTATCGATACTAAACACATTAGCGTTTATGTTGACAAATTTGTATCGATAGAATAAAATGTAGACTTGGTAATCGTACGGATACTGGATATAATAAAGCGAATTTCTTAGGAGACACATGGATGGGCAGACTTATAAGGGCCCCGAGAGAGATCACTTGGCGAGCAGAATGGGCCTCGGCCATTAAAAAAATGCAACGGTTCGGAAGTCGAGCGACAATGGGAAAGTGGAGAATAATCACGAGAGACGCGAGCATTGTTCGGATTTATAAAGCGGGGTCGAGGAAGCCGACTTGGAGGATCGGAAATTGGCCGGGAATCGGTGCCGCCAGGTTCCACTCGACCGAGGCCAATGACGATCGCCGTCCGAGGAAGCTAATAATTGCCGAGGAGATTAAAGGGAGCGAGCGCCGGAGGCTTCCGGGGCATTGGCCAACGACCGAGCCGGGCGCTCGGCGAGCCTCCCCGAGGAATCCTCCGGGGCTCCGGGCCGGCGAGGAGCCGAGGACCACTCGGCTTAATTTCCAGGCGCGGCTTTCCGCGCGCTCGCGGCCCGCGGTTTCGCAATGCCGGTCATTACGGGTGCGCGAATTGGTCGAGGCACCGGCCGGGATTTTATGTAACGCGCGTCGAGAGCCGCCGGTGGCTCCTCGCCGCTTTGCATCGCGCGGGATCCTCGCGCTTTTCGACGATTTATTTTAGCGATTTCCGCGGAGTCCGACCTCGCGCCCCGTTACGTGCGCTAATAAAGGACTTTTTAATGACCGCTCGGACTATTGCTTCATCCTCTCGACTGTGTGCCAAGTTGCGAGCGCTCGGTTTCGGCGACTTGTTGTGTCGTGTCGCTTGTTCCTGTCAGCGCGAGCAACTGCGTCGGGGGGGGGGAGGAGGAGGTGGCCGCAGTGGAGAGAGAGAGAGAAAGAGAGAGGCAGATGAACTTCGATAATATTGAACCTGGCGTGGGGTAATTTCTCGTGCGACAGTTCTGCATTTGCCTTCGTTGGATAACTACACTTATTGCTAATTTTAATTAAAGTTGCATCACACCCTCGTTTTACATATAAATGCCAAATGAAACTTCTGGCTAATTAAAAGCAAACTTTAATATAACCTCGGGAAAAATTATATGATTTCGCATACTAACGCTTTGATGCTTGCATCCCATGATTTCCTTCTTCAGTAAGAAAATTTTATTTTAGTTGTGTAATAATCTGATATTATTTTAGAAAACTTTCTATCATCATAGACATTATTTTGCTGCTCGTTATTCAAATAAAATATGTCCCAATTAAATTTTCGTCGATGTTGTTTCTTTATCCGTTTTCAATGTGCCAATGGTTATTTCATTAATACATCTTGAAATAATTTGGATTTGTGAAGGAAAAATCAATATCTGCATATTGACACGAGTCTATCAATCTTTAGACATCTGATAAATTACTTCATGGCATTATTGTTGACAGATAACGCAATGTAAATAAATATTATTTCTATGGCATTAATGCAATAGATAAAAAATTAATGGTAAATTAAAAAAATATTACTAACTTATTAATTAGAGAACTTTTTTTATTAATTAGCAAATGAATTTCTATTTACAAAAATTAAATCCTTCATTTATTTATAAAACGACTATATTCTGTATTTGTAATAATTTACATTCATTGCTTAATACAAGTTTAGCTATTGATTACATTTATTAATACTTTAATATTTGCGAGAGCTTGAAGGTGATTTCATCACTCTTTTGTATCTTCTTGAAATAAGCAGTAATGCAATAAATTCTTTAGGAAAACGTGTTAATTTCTTGAAGTCAATAGACTTCTATTAAGAATTTTTAAAATAATGCTATAAAAGTTTACAGTTAAATGCATTTATAGTTTATGCATAATTTATGTAATTTACCGGAATAGATAATGATTTGTTAGCTCAAAAAATAAATTTACTAAATTCTTTATAGTGATAGTGAATTCTATGTAAATATTATTAAAAAAAACTATTGATATATAAATGTATATATAAAAAATATAAGATAAAATCGCACCTGCTGTGTTCAAATTTTATAACAGGTATTTTTCGTGTTCGCATAATTGTTTTCATCTTGACATACACTGCTTTACACCACTGATGTATAGTATAATCAATCCCGCGGAAAAATAGGTTGTATATATAAAATATTGAACTGTTTAATGACCCAATCGATTGATAATCGCGATAAGGAAATTGTATTATAATTGAAGAAATGTACCATTAATTTTGTATAGTTATGAACTTTGCAAGCAATAATAGTATGCATGATAATTCAAATTTAAATAGAATGGCCAACATTTATGAGTTGAAATTTTTTCGTAATTCGAAAGCACATTTCTATAATTGACGTTGAAGAGTTTCATAACGAAAAGAATTGATTAGATTTAAAAATTTTTCTTTTCAAATTCTGTCTTTCCTAAGAAATGAATATGTGGTTAGTAATAATTACTTTACATGAAGAATAAAGATCCCTCTGATATTGTGATGAAATATAAGCGCCAATTTGACGATGCCATGTTGACGCATCTTTGTTCATTTAATGTAATCGTTGTTTTAATGTGCAAAAATGTTCATACTAATCGAATATCTATTATGTAATTATGATCGTGAAATTAACGATACTAATATATTTATTTGGATCAACTTAAGTTAAAAACATTAATTTACTTATATGAGTTACATTTTTTACAAGTAATTTATCTGCATGTATATGTAGTACACAATAAGGTTTAAATAATTAGTCGTTTAAGTATAAAGGGATTCGAAGCAAATGGACTTGGATGAATTGTGATATTTGCGTTAAAAATTATTCTTTTTTCGCCATTGAAAATTGCAAATATTTTAACGAATACATTGATTTATTATTTTATAAGTTTAGTGTATTTAAGCGTTTATAACTATTTAGATACGCTATACAAGTAATCTTCGTATAAGTGTTTAAATGTGCCTAAATAAAAAACATGTTTTTTATTCATTTAAACATCAAAGAGATACACACATCGAGGTACTTGAGTTTGAATGACTTGATTACATTTTAAAAGTAATTATTTATATCAGAATAATAATAACATATACAATAATAGTAATAAATTTGTTTTTCTGTAACTCTTTAAATTGTTTATTTGGTGATTACATATTACCATTATATTTTCAAGTTGCAGCTTTGTTATCGTTAATTTTTTTGCATACAATTAATTTAATCACGTGACAAATCTACACAAACTTTAATTTTGTGATGAAAACATTTTTTAATAAAGTATTTGATGTACATATATGATATTTTTTATATAATAATAAAATATATTAATAAGATTTGTAGTATTTTTTAGTTTTAAATTAAATATATATACCAAAGTATTAATGAAGTTAATTTTTTAAAGAATAATTTGGTTTATGATAAAAGATGTGCATTTTTTCCTGTAATATTAAATAATTAAAAATATGTATTATTAATTTTGGTTTATGTATTATTTACCTTCTTTTTTATACATTATATATTTATGGTTTAATGTATAAGATAAATTTTTTAAATTTATTATGCAATCATTAATTTTAAATACCACTATGAATTATGATGCTAATGAGCAGAAGAAAACAATTTTTTTATTATTAAATTGAGTTTTACATTAAAATGGAAGATTTAGCATAATATTGAAAATCATATATGTTTACACTACACACGGCTAATAAATTAAAAATTTTTTTTACGTAGAAGGTAGTATTATCAATGTATATGAACTAAAAATAATATTTGTTTTTTATATAAAGCCATTACGCTCTAGTTTTCTGGGTTATTTTTTAACATTTCTGTGAGAAATATGAATGACATGAAATGTTTATCAAGACAAGATTTTACTTCAGTCCCTACTATCGAAATTTTTTTTTCAGTAGACTCTTTGAAATTGATCTCAAATGGCTTTCGAATTTTACGAATGACTAAGTTTAAGAGCTTTTATATAGGTAATAGTTACATTGCATATCTTTTTTACTCTTATTACTTAAAACAATTTTATCAAAAGTTTCTTCTTTCAGGAATGAGTATTCAAATATTTGACCTGTTAAACTCATAACATAGATAATATTTTAGATACCACTACTTTTCAAAATTAAACTTTTGGGCAAATTGATGATGGATTAAGTCTTGGACACAAAATAATTTTAAGTAAAGGCTTTTGTTTTACGTAATATTTATCTGTTAAGTTAATAAATTAATATTGATAAGTTTCTTAGTAAACTTTATGAATGTATGATTCTTCTTTGTGAGGTCAGCATCTGTTGCAATAATACAATGTCCATTATCCGTTTCAAGATTCGTTTCATTAATACATTTGAAATAGCTTATTGCGAAGGTGAAAGTATTTGATTTTTCTATTTATTTGCTTTATGGATGAATTATCACAATATTACATTTAGCTGGAAATTTTTTATTTTGTCATTCTAATACTGAATTCTATGATATTTGATTTATGGTTGACTAATATATTTGAAATCAGTAAGCTGTAAAATAGGGAATTTTATGTAATAATTATTCTTTTAAAGTATATTAAACTTACAATTTACTTTACGCTCATAAACCTTTTTAATTATAAATGATAGTAATTTGAATTTCAGTCAATAATTTAAAAACACAAAGAGCATATAAATATTACTCGAATCATATAATAAAATAATGATGAAGTAACGTTAACGAGTTAAAAATATGTTACATTGGTTCTTTGTATTTAATGCCAAAGAAATATTATATTATCATTCAATATTTAATTTATATATTGAAAGTAAAAGTAAGTACGGTGTAATAAGTTCGTTAATATTAAATCATTGAAGATTATTCTAAAAGAAATATATATATATAGATTTTTTAAAACATTTTTATTTTCCCTTTTGTTGCAACTAATATGATATCTGTTTTTTAAATAATTCTGGTACATGAAATATATTCTAATTAAACAGCAAAAATATAGCATAATTTACTATTATCAAGTAAATTATTCATTAATCATCAGACAATTTTGTATAAATACGTAAAATTCAGTTCCTGTAAATAAAAGCATAAGCGTAAATGTACGCTTGTAATTACGCACCGGAATCGAATTTTTAATGAAGTTGAATTAGAAAATGCATAATACGTATTTTATATAAATCTATTAATAAATATTTAAACAAAATAAAGCTGAATTTATTCTTAGCTTGATTTATTTTATTCTTCAAATTTTTTATTTCATTAAAAAAAAAAAAAAAAAAATTAGGTGATTTTAGAATGATTGTACTTGATCATGAGAAAAAATATATATAGAAATAAAAGTTCCCCAAACAATATTATATTATGCATAAAAGCAGAAAAATGTTGACATTTTTTCTACGGAACTTTTCGATCAAATGAAACGATCGCGCTAATTGACATTGCATGATAAGCTTTATCGTAGGTCAATCAAAAGTAATGAAATTTGTTGTGTAACGGAAAAGCAGCTCTAAATAGAAAAGATTTGTAACTGATGATGGATTTTTAGCTGCAGGCACGTGATTTTATTTCCCTACGTGTTTGTTTAGGTCTATAGAAGGGCTGCCATTATATGTATAACAATTCATAGGAGATATAAAGAAGACCGGTGATATGCACTGGTGGTTTTGTTAGAATCCTTATGATAATTGAACAATATTTATTCAATTTGGAATACCAACGTTCTTCATTGTAATAAGCCTCCCGTTACGCGCTGGATAAAATGCATTTGACTATTACGGTACATTAACAAGTATCACTCTAAAGATATATTTATATATGTTGTATACATTTCATTCTTTATAAGTGTCTCAATAAAATGTAGACAAATTGGAGTGAAATATTGTATAAATGTAATGCTCGTAAATTTAGCTTCAACAGTTGTGGGTATAATATATAGAATAGAATTTATAACGACTAGTAGTTGAGAAGTTAATTAAATGGTCATCAATATTTTTTGGAAATCTTAAATACATAGCAATTAAAAATAGGAAATATATAACTATAAAATTGTTTATAAGTATATATATGTGTGTGTGGATATATATATATATATATATATGTGTGTGTGTGTTTGTGTGCACGTGCCAATAAATAATAAATAAACAAATTATATCCAGTTTTTAAAATAAAATTACAAGAACTTAAAAGTGAAATTCAGTCTATCAAATAAAATGAATCCTAAGTTTGATCGTCTTTATAAGCCTATTTTGAATTAGCGAAGTTAAGAGAGCTAAGCTTATAATTAGAATAGGAAACAAAAGCCCAATGTGAATGACATAAGCAAAAAATGAGAAAGTAAAACATCTTCATACTAATCAAGATGAAGATATTATCAATTGAACTTATGCCCAGTGCACGGATATGACCGAATATCCTGGGTAGATTTCATCCAAAATAAGAAAAGTGAAAATTTTCTTTGTTAAGGTAATGAGTTTTCTTATTAATATCTGTTAAGTAATAGTATTTTTTCTTTTCTTCCTTTCTAATTTTTTTTACTAATCTATCAATTAGTAGTATTTTACTGGTATTTCTGCCTAAAATTATTTATTATCTTTAACGTCAGAACAAAACTTAGTTGAAAATGTATTTATTACTTACGTTATATAAGAAAGCTTTCTAATTGTATGTAATAAAGCTGGAAAAACAGTAGCTTTCGTAAATGTATATGTTACACAGAATATTTTGTTTTCGCCTTTCATAAGGATTTGTGATAGACAGTTCTTGGTTTTATTTAGGCATCGTCATTCATTCCTTCATATTCGTTAAAACAACATTTTTAAATGCATAAGAAAAACTATTGAAAAAATTTTAACAATATGTTTACTAATAATAATTGCAATCATTTTTAACTTTCTAAATTTTCTTAATAATTTCCTGTTGGGTTTTGTGTTATATTCAAATAGCAAATAAACATAATATTGTAAATATTATTGCTATCTGTTATGCATTATTTTAATAACAGAAGTAGTATTATATTATTTATTATAATATATATGTATATGAATTATTATATATGTATGTGTATGTATTAGAAGTCGAGTATGAAACTATTAGCAAACAAATTTAAAGTGACAGTTACATTAGTGGTAATTTATTGTTTCCTTTTACAATTTTTAAACCAGCAGATTGTGCTAATCTAAAACAGTTATAAATATTGTGTATTATAGTTGTTCGTTTTAAATTGCTTAACTGTTTTATATTGTATTGTATATTTTTCAGAATGTATTATTGTCTTGTACGCTTTAACTGTTAAAAAATAAATTTTATAAAGCCAAATAGACAAAAAGAATTTCTTATAGGTTTAAATCAATGATAATTTTGAAAATATTCATGTTGAAACTATTCACTTAATAATGTAAGATTATTCCCAAATGCAATTGTAACAAAAAAAGGAACTCTTGTATATTTATTCTGAGTTATTGGAAAAAAAAGTTTACTTGCGTACATTTAGAGTTTTGTGTAGAGTTTAAAAAAAAGTTTCTTAGGAAACTTAAATTCTGATCTCTATTAGCTTTTATATTTAAGCTAGAACCAGAAGAGAAGATTTTTTATCGGTCTTTTCGTCTTTTGTTAAGTTTCGATAAGTAATTCTTAATTTTCTTTATGATACAAAAATAAAACACTAATAAATCACTTGTTTAAAATTAATTTTGTCATACCGTTTCAAAAATATTTGATTAAAAAATTAAGTGGCATAAACGTAATTTATTTAAATTAATACTTTAATAATTATTCGCGTAATTATTAAAAACGAAAGACGATTTTTAAAGAATTAAATTTTTTAGCTTAATCCCTTGACAGTATGGCCATTGAACCGAAGCGCAATGTCCATCACAACCAATATGTACGTGTAAATAAATATAAAGAAATCTTGTAAAGCTTAATATGTCGTACATATATTTTCTTATGAACAAATTAAATTTTATTAACATTAAATTAAAATTTGAGAAGCTGTATACATATGTGATTTAGACGTTACTTAATTAAAAACTATTAAGATTTGATAATAATCATATTTTTTAACATCAAATTTAAATATCAGAAATTGTTTTAATTTATAAAAGATGTCCGAGAATTTGCCACTGAGAATAGATTATAGACTTTGATCTCAACGAATTAGGCAATCAATTAATAAAATTTGTAAAACATGATTAATAATATTGAATTTAGTAAGATAGAACAGTCAGTCCGATTAGTTTAATTTCATTGCAACGTTCGACTTACCTTATTCTGTCAGCTAAATAGAAAATTGGGTGATATAAAAAATGGAGAACGAAGATAAACGAGCGGTTAAAGTTAAGTAGGGAAAATTCTCAGTCTGTTATTAAATCTGGGTAAAAGTAGGCGTGCGTGAGATCTTAGATTCTTTAATAAAAAGATAGGAAACGGGATAACTCACGAGGCTTTGTGCAGCAATAAAAATGTATTTTGAAGCGATTGCCATTTCCCGATGCGTCGTTCGATAACTAGACTCAGCTTGCAGCCGTGACGAGAATCTCCGCTCAAGGAGTACGGAATGTCATTGTACAAGCACTTCCAGTCGGCTCTTTATTTTGCTTTGCGCATATTTCACGAGGCCGAGACAATGATCGGACAGGCTCTTCGACTATTTTTTGCCTCGGGGAGTTTGCTTAAGTAGCTGCTGCTTATAGTCGGCACAAGTGAATCCCAATACCGGCTTAAACGACATTCATTTAATATGAAAAGTGAAAAATTTTCTAATGAAAAGAAATTATCTGTATTATGATTCGTAATCAATTGAAAAGCTTCTATTTTATTGCTTGAATATGCTCTATTAGTGAAAATCATGATATCATTATGATTTTATAAATAATAATTCGGTTGATTATTCAAGGGAACGTTATATTTAATTAAACAAATATAGTTTTCAAGCATAATACGTTGAAATAAATTAAAAAAAATCTTGTTAATGATATGTCAAGACTATACATTCCTGATTATGCTCGAGTAGTACTAATTTTTAATAATCGAATTAAATACTTAATAAACGCAGTTTCCGTTATAAGTAGTAAGCCAATGTGTACAAGTCTTGTAAGCAAAAATTTTTTTCTTTTAACTTTTGTACATAATCTATATTTAAACAAGATTAAAGCGACAAAACTATTTAGTAAAGTTATTATATTGTACTTATCATGTAACTTACAGAATCTTTTTTTATATAGACTATTGCATACAGACATATAATATATTTATATTATATTAGACTACAAAATTTACACTTTCCTGCAAGAGTGTTGAATTTGATGTTTATTGTAATTATTGAGCATTATTGAAAAACGTAAAATTTGTATAAATACAAAAATATTTCGCGTCAAAATTTCACAAGAATCATCTTGAATGATCGTATTGGGGCTTAGTATTCCAAATTCAATTTCACTTAAGAACCGGTTGCTCTTAGTCATGTGCAACCGACTATTTATAATTTACATATGACGTAAATATATTGATGTAATAATCTCTCTACGCATCATTAAATTTAAAAGTAAACACCTTCTGCGATCTTTTTCAGAGTAGACGAGTTTCACACGTTATTTGAGACATTTTTAAAAAGGAACCAGAATTTTTCCTATTCATATTTTTCAATTAATGTTTCAGTTTATAAATATGAATTAATTCAAAAGAATTAATAATAAGACACTAAACATATGCTTTCGCTTAGCAATTTATATATCAATAGTAGAGTATTCTTCGGGTACTGTTTTACATTTGTAAACATATTAGTAAATATTTATATGAATTACGTATTATTTTTAAATTATAGTTTTTGTCAATATTAGAATCTTTTAATTTATAGTAAAGTGAACCAATAAGAACAAGCAATGAGACGTTCGGTACATTATTAAACAATAAGAAAAGTAACACTTTAAAATAAAAGTCTATTCTAGAGAATCTAGTACTCAAAATAATGTAAATTTATAAAAATATAGATTATAGCCACTATAAACGTTACGTAGTACTATTTTCTGGGCTACTGCATTTAAGTAGATACAAGAAGATTAAAGTTAAAGACTTTTGGTGCAGATTACATTTTCACTTGATTGTATTTTCTCTGCCATTGATTAAAAAATTAGAATAAGCTACGACTCACATCGTGAAATCAAATATCAATGATCAAAATTGAGCCGAATGCTTGAGTTTAATATTTTTCCCTTCAACAATATATTACTCAGTTAATATAATTCAAGGTTGTAAATAGTCGCATTCAACAAATGATTTTGGCAGAAGGATTGAAGAATGCTTTTACATATTTCAAGTAGTCTTCGAATAAACTCACTGAACTGTCAGATTGACACTGAAGTACGTTGTATTTTGGTATCAATAGTATTTCTTATTTGTATTTTCTTATTTAGGTAACTTTGAGAGATATAATTTTGACACGGAGTAAAGAAGTAAATAAGTAAAGAAGTAATGGACTAAATGGAATACTTAGAGCAATCTTTTTTCACAGTGTTTTAAGAACTATTAATTGTATCTTTTAAGTAATTGGCAGTTTTATATAAATTATTTTAAGACTAATGAATATTTGCGCATTGATTAACTTAATAAGTTATATTATGTATTATAGTTATATACAGTATTGAAATTAGAAATATTTATAGATATATATGAAGTATATATTTGATTATGATTTTAGATAAAAAAAGATATTTTTTTTTTAGTTCGGTATATAATTAATGTGTATCAAAATATTGTTGCAACAAAAAAATACTGATAAAATTTCTTGTAATTTTTATATATAAAATTGTACGATAACTTATTTCAAATTTATTTATATTTAAGACAACGCTACATTTTAAACTTATTTGTTTTAATTACTTAGTTATACAATATTTTTAGAATATTATACTTTCTATTTTAAGCTTCAAAATATCTGAACAAAATTTAAATTTATTACCTGACGTGTAATTTATGCATCAATTAAACCATGTTCACGAAATTACACCATTATTATGATTGACTGAAATTACTCTATCTTTTTCATGTGTATCTGATTATTTCTCCTTAATCGAATTTAAAGTTTTCCAAACCGTGTATTAAATTTTCCATTTTAAGACAAATTTAAATAAATTCTAGATTCTTAAAAATGTAACTTAAATACAAATTTTACTTTTATGCGCATGTATCGATAAATATAAAGGATAGTCGAGAATGGTATAATAAATTTTTATTTCAAGTAGAATTTATGTCGATTATGTCGTTGAGTTACATTACAGATGCCAAGTCTCAAAAATGTGATTCGAAACATACATATATTTATCTAAAACACATTCTTTTATTTATGTTAAAAAATTTTCATTTATGATGTTTTTAAAAGACATAATTTTGAACAATGCTCACTTTCAAGGACTTTATTACAAGATTGTTTGTGTTTGAAAGATTTTTTTATAGGTTTTGTAAATTGAGTATTTCTGACACGGGTTGAATTAATTCATATAAATTTTACTATCCTTAAATGTATGAAAAATATTTATGCATAAATATTATTATTTAAAAATTGTGCATTATTTTAACATAATAATATTAAATAAGCTACAAAATATTTTTTTATTACGTAAGTAAGTATTTTTAAGTTAAGGTGTGATTATTATTTATGAGCAAGAAACGAAAGTGTAATTAATATTATTAAAAATATTATTTAGTTAGCAATAGTAATTGTTTAAGAATAATAACCTACACAAGGATATTATTATGTGATTCATTTACGCAGCTTAATCAGTGGCTTCTGAAGTTTATAAATATTTTTACATTCTTCTGTTTAAGATATTTTTCTGTGTCCATTGATGCCAATTATGGTTATGTTATAGTTATATAATTTTACTGTCCGCTACGTAATTTTAAGATGATAAAATACTATATGAATACAAATATCTTTATGCGCAATAAATAATTTTTCTGTACTTAATGATTATACTTCTTTTGAAAAGAAAATATTGTATTTTTACTTTTTTAATACATATATATACTACTTTATTTATACCCTACATCTTTTAATTTTTGAGTCACAGTTTAATTACTTTTAAGTTATAAATTTACTGGAGGTAAATTTATTGTAAAAACCGAAAATAAACTTAAAATTAAATGAAAATTACATACTTAATCAGGCACGATATTGAAACTTTTTTTTAATTACTATTTACTAAGTTTATTGAATAAATATGCTCTAAAGACAACAATGACAAAGAAAAGTATATACATTTGCCGATGTTCTTATGTGTAATAGTCGAACATCAATGTATATTTTTTTAAAATATATACTACACAAAATTAATAGCTTTTGGCATTTTTCCAAAATGAAACAAAAACTCTGTTAAACGTTTTGCATTGACTATTAATCGGTTTAGTTAATATGTAAAACTAGTTCCTTAATGTATTCAGGTTAAGGTTTATACAATGTTTTTCCTGACAAGTTGTCATCATAGTGATTATCGACAAGCAGAAATTGATATTATATATATGCAATAAAAAAAATGAAACATTTTAGTCTTTTTTAATAGTAATGGTCAATTTTTAGTACAAAGCGATTTAAAACTTTTTCACGAAGTATTTCGTAAAAAATATTTGAGTTGATTGTAAATTAAACAAAGCATATTATTACCAAGAGATGAATATTATAATTTTTGAATTACTAGTATTACTAATTTTTCATTTCCAGACAAATTAAAAACCTTTTTAAAATCAATATAAGAATCACTATATAAAAGTCGTAAAAGTGATGAAAGTAAACTTGTTTCCAATATTTAGACGTGCATTGCTAGCAAGTATCGTGACAAGAGCAATTTTTCTTTTTCTCGACTCTTATTACATACAAACTAAAGTGCAAAATAATAATTGTGGAGAACGTATATACAGTGTATTACTCTTATTTTTTATTTTTAATACCTTAAAAACTTTCTATTTCTATATATTTATATATTTTTTTTCAAATGTAATCTCAATCGATATTAAAAAAAGAGCTGTCTTGATGTGCGGTACTTGAAAATTAAGTAGACGTATAAAATTGAATTAGTACCGTAAAATCTGCTCTCTGAACACGATAGTTAACAATAAGAAATTATGTTGTGTTAAATATATTAGTTTGGTACAATTTCAAACTTGTCATAATATTTCCTTTGACTAATGTTTAATGTTTGATAATTAAAGAATAAGTTACTGATGAATTTGGTAATATAATCATTTATTAATATTTTTTGCGTAACATGTTAAAATAAAGTTAAATAAAAATAAAGAAATGCTTACTTTGCTTCCAAACGAGAAGAAATTTATGCAAACTGTTGGCGAATATTTATATTTAACAAAATTAACAAGGACGAAAGCTTTTAAAAGATTTGTCATTAAAATCTCAACTAAAGCTTTTCAAACGATAAAAAAAATTTATACCAAAAACTTTTTTAAAAATTAGAATAACAATATTTTTATTTTTAAATAAATTGCACAAATTAGAGAAATATTATCTGCGCCTGAAATTTAGGAAATCTTTTGGTGTCTTGGGTATTTTGGGCGTCTTTTTTATAAACTCTAAGTTAATAAAATTTTAGTAGTGTATATTATTGTCTGATGATATTTGGTATTGTATGCTTGTATAAGCAATAATAAAATACCTCGCAAATATAAAGCTAATGGATACTTATGAAATCGCAGCTTAATGTACTGTAAATGAGAATCAAATGAGCTCGTAGGTTAACCAACCGTTTTATAATGCAAGAGTAACTGAGACCGTTAAGTAATTTATTTTTTATTAAAACTTAAAAAGGAGGATTTTCTTTAACGACTGTTCAAAGAAGAAAATTTTTATTGGAAGTACAGGATACAGAATAAATTAAATCAATACAAAATATGTATATACTTTTCATATCGAACTATAACACTTGAGCTTTATGTAGTTCTTAATTTTGGGACTATTATTGTTTGCTTTTAATGGATTTTAATGAGTCTCTTGCTAAGTACGCTTGATAAAAGCCCTTTTCCCTTTTAAAACGAGGTACGCTAATCCATTGCGATATCAGGTAACGACGGTTTTATAAATTTCATAGAATTTACACAATCTATAATTGACGATCGGCGAAGCGAAAAAGTTACAATATTGCGAGTCGTATCCTGAATATAAGGAATGCTTGCATACAGTATTTTAAAAAACCTACTTTTACAGGGCCATTTTCTTACAATGGATGTTCGATAAATACACACACATACACCCGCTCGCGCAGAATACTTTTATACTACATGCGTTCAACCCCATAATTTATCTCGTTCTCTCTCTTTCTCTCTCTCTCTCCTCTTCTTTTACTCTCTTTCATTTTTCTCAAATAATTTTGAGGGTGGGAGCAGTAAAATTCGATAGCCTCCCCTTCCAATTGTACCAGGTTGCAAAAACGGCTTCTGTCAATTCTGGCGATGATGGCCATTCCTCCTTTTGCCATTCGTCTCCCCGACAATAAAAAGTCTCAATCGCCTAGGTCGTCGAGAGCCCGATTTTCCAATGATCGAATTTATTTATCGCGAAAAGTGTTTACAGGAAATGTAAACACTTCCTGTGCAATTAGCATATGATAATTTTTAAACAAACGGCACCCTCACAGTTCACAGGGACTATTTAAAATAATGCTGCATGGGTACTCTAGTTATTTCGTGAACGACTTTTCGAAATATTTATACTAGCACGCATTGATTATGATGAACAGGAGCAACTGTCGCAACAATTGTGCAGAAAAAATCCTCTAATCTATTAAATTATGCTTACTTTTTGCGCCAAAGCTGGGCCTAAGGTTATTAAAATAACAATAAGACTTTTATTCAAGAGAGAAGGAGAGAGAGAGAGAAGGATGAAAAGGTGAGGAGAGATGGCAAATTATTGGCTTGTTTGTATTAACTGGTTTATTACAGGAAATACAAGTTTTGTAATGTGAATAGGCTAGCGATAGCCTCTGTAAATAGAGCCTCGGATTTTTCCCTCTCAACGTCACGAAAAAGATAAATGGCCATTGGCTCTGACACATATCGAAACTTGCGTGACTCTTGTCGCTTGCTAAAGTAATTAAATGCGATAGCTTACGCGAGTTACTAAAGTTATCTCCTTTCCTTTCCCCCTCTCATTCTCTCTCTCTCTCTCTCTCTTCCCCTAGTTTTGCGAAAGTAGCTATCTTTATTTCGCTTGATATAGGAAAAAGTTCGCATTCACCGTGTGTCACTAGATGAATTAAACTGTAACAAAATCATATTAAACTACTGCTAATCGAATCATTCAATTATATTTACATATTTGATGCATTTCATCAAGTGCATTGTACATTGAGTGAGCGTAGACAGTATGGTTACAACGAATCAACCATTTTTACTATACTAATGAATCTGTCTCTGTGAAAATGTAATATTTCCATATTCTAATATTTCCATGTTATCCATAGTTTTCGTCTTTATTACTATTTACTTTCAAATTTTAGTTAAAATCAAGACGAATAATTACTCTTATTTAATTACAAATATCTTATAAATATTAAATGAATATTGTAGATGGACATTAATATTTAATATTTATTTAATTCGCAGTTTATTTTCCAAAACGTATTATATTCATTTTCATTTCAAGTAATGCTTAATTCTTGTTCCAATAATGTTATTTGTCTATAATACACGGTATAATTCTCAAAATATAAAATTTTTGTGTCCCTAATATGCCAAATTTAAATTGTTGGAGTTAAACAATATTACTGAAATTCAAATCTTTCAAGATTTTAGTAGCGCATTAAAATTATATTAAAAATGGAAAAATCAAAAATGTAATTTACTTAAAAAGTCTAGGCTTTTAACAAATTTTCTTCCATTAGAAGTGCTTTGTTAATCATTAATACGAGTCTTATTTAGGAATGAAGTATTTACGCAAATACTGTAAACTAAGGTTGGTAGGAGGAAAATTATACAATTATAACCAGGAAAATCTTTTAAAATTATGATATAATCATATTAATACACGTTGTAAAATATTGATAACAACAATTAAATTTGATAAAAATTTTCATAAAACTACAAAACATGTTTTCAATTTTATATAAATGTTTTATGTTTGTCATTTTAATTACAGTTAAATTGTTAAAGAATTTTTTATTTGTATGAAGCAGAAGAGTCTGTGTTAGTGTTACACATAAATCATGCCGAAAACAATTTTATGATTTCCCGATATGTACTTTTGAATTAAAAAAAAAAAATTATTGCTATGATAAATTAATAAATAAGTAGTTATGCTTAGTATAAAAATTTCGATCAGCGTAATATAACATGAATAAATTGTGGATTAATTTTCATGTTTGGTATTTATAATTTTTTCGTCCACAATAATTGATAGTTTATTGATATTTTTTATAATAATGATTGGGTTTTGATTATTTTATGATAAAATTCATTAATGGATGCATATATTTTTACTTATTGTACCGCATTCCATTTTCGTTTATAGAAATCATCTGAACTAAGAATCTTTTAAAGTGGGCTAATATTGAATCCATCAAGCAAGGAAAAATTAAAAAAAAATTTTAATACTCGTATACTTTTCCTTTATCGTGTATATACGCGTTTATATTACATCAATATTAATATTTTTATTTCGTACATACATGTATATTGAGGAAAATATTAAGAGGGTAAAAACAACCTCAATTAACTGAATATAATTACTCTAGCAAAAATAATCCCTATCCATAGCGTTTTTATAGAGTTATATTGAGAAATTTATATAAGAAAATGAAAAAGATGATTTTTAGTTGTATTAAAGAATTTAATTACAGGCATGCAAAATATTATTGAGGACAAAAAACAATGATTTTATTTGTGTTCGAATAGATTTCAGACCTTTCTTACAATAAACTGTTATTAATATTTAGAATTTTTTAAAACAAGAATACAGTTTAAAAAAAAATAATAAAAATTTATGTCAAAAACATCTTAAATTAATTTTATGCGCTGCTTAGGAAGAATTCGTTTATTATTCATAAAATATTTCTTAATTATAAATATGCGTATATTCGTATGTTTATATGTAAAAGTGATTAATAATAATTATGTGAAATTTATTCGAAACAATTTCTTAATGTTGTAAATACAAATATTTTCTGTGTCGAAAAAATGACTGAAGTTTGTTAATTAATTAACAACTGAAGTTTGTTAATAATTTTTATTCTAAAAATTAAATTTAAATTTATATGGTTTTTATAATTCTTATTTATCTACCTTTATTAGAATAGCATATTTTTATAAATAAATAATTTAAATTTTTTTTATAATAGACTACTCCGTATTTGCTGTGAATTTTATGCTTTAATGCAAAAATCCCGTTAATGTATTACAACTAAATTTAATGGGTAGTACTTACTTCATACAGATTAAGCAAATGAAGTTACTTTACAATATAATTTACATAAATAAAAGACAAAGTTTGTTCGATTATTTATAAGTAAGAAGTTTGAAGGAACATATGAATATATTAATTTATAAAGAAGACAATACTTTTAGTTAAAAAATAATTTGCTACCCTTATTGAAAACTTTGTATATATTATTTATGATAATTATTATTTTTATGAATCTATCCGCTCGACTTGAATTATTACCTTTATCGAAATAGATACGCGTGTTAATAAGCATTATTGAGGAGCATCAATTAGATCCATTTGTTGAATAGTAGGTAATTATTACTATTTGTTCTCAATTTATTCAACTCTGGTATTTTATTATTTCTTCATTACCTATAAAGAAAAATACATTACATTATTTTTAATACGGTTGTACCTGTAATGTGCTTCATTAAACAACTTTTTTTTTATCTTTCTCCAACTCTAAACTTTACGTGGTGCCTTATTATCCAATGGAATGATTACTGCTACGTACATTCAATAACATCTTCACTAACGACACTAACTCTGAATTATGTCTCGGTGAATGGCAGTGGTTTAATTAGATCAGCATGATTTGTTTATGAATATAACTCTTTTGTAATAATATTATTACTTGCACAAGTTTTAGTCTTACAAATTTATTTTTACAAATTTATAATTCTTCTCATAGTAAACATCTACTTATGAAATTTTAAAGTGTAGTTAGGAATGAAAATGCAGTTTTTTAAATCTATTTCTATCTCATTCTAAAAATATTTATCTCGTTATTTATAACATAAACATGTCTTAAACATGTCCTACCTTTTACTTTTTTCACACGCAGTGCTTTTGAGCAACGAAATAGCTACAATAACACAATTACTGCAATAACACAATTACTACAATAGCAAGATTTTAAATAAGAGTTGCTTATACTTTGACTTTAAAACTTTATTCGCCAAGTTTGATCCGTGAATTTGCTATGAACACGTAATAGTGTATAAATGTAACAGTAGTGTGAAGATCCTACAATCTCCTAATGAATAGTTTCAGATAACATTCCCATTTTAATAAAAAAATTCTTGATGGGATAATTATTATATCCATACCAAATTTTTTAAGTAATTATGTTGTAAGTACTTTCTAATCAAATAAAAAATTATTCAACATACAAATATAATATAAAGTTGTATTACATATATTATTGCTGTATTGATGTTATTTTATTTTCGGTAATCTTTTTAAAAAAATTACAACAATTTTTACAGCAGCAATAATCAAAACTTAAAAAAGTGTTTTGAAACGAATAGGCGAACAATGTTCAGTATAGTTGCAAAGTGAAAATCATGCATGTAAATTTCAGTTTTTTTCTCCACTTACAAACAATGTCGTTTTTTTAACACAGCTATGATCATTATATTTTGACTAATGCAATAATGAATTAGCGTCATCATGTTTGTCATTTCATTCCATACTAATCGACGGCGAGTGTAGGGTTAGATATTTATGATTATTAAAAGCGCTCTTCAAACAAGATTTTCGTAATAGTAATAATTTAGAGTAATACTGCTATTATAATAATATCATTTTTATAATAGTAGTTACAATTTTTATATAATTTTTTTTATGGATTAAATTTAATTTTTGAAATTCTTTTTATTATAAGATTATGAAATTCATCTTTTATTTTTAAATAATTTAAATTGAGATTAATTATCAATACGATCGAGTAATTGCTACTTTATAAGCAATCTATTTCAATGAGTATTATTGTAATTGTTAATAAAAAACAAAACTATGTAATTAATAGTATCTTGTACGAGCTTTAATTGAAACAGTCGTGATTGAACTTTAGTGAGGCGTATATAATTTTTTTTTCAAAGTCACGTGTTTTGGTTTTGGTGATTTGTATATGCATTATTAAAAAGCTATTTAAAATAAATAATTACTTGTTTTCATAAAGTAAATATCCTACAACAGTTATTATTTTCTCGAAAAGTTAAATTAATTCTTTTTAATATTTCTTAGACAATACAGTTAAAAATGGTATTGTTTAATTTTAACATTAAAACTAATTTAAAAAAAATTTATTATGTTAAGTTTATGCATTAAAAATTACAATGAGATTTTTAATTATATACATAAATAGTTTATTTTATATAAAATAAATTAATAATTTTTGTACATGAATTGTTAATTATAATGTCGTTGAGTAGAAACACGTTAAAGTTATCAGTGTATATCTAATGAAACTGCCATACGACAGTATTTTTTAAACACATTAGGTCAGGCGTTCTTTAGAAAGTTCTTAAAAAGAAATGATACTTATAAGACAATTACAAATTATTTAGGTATGTTATGTGATACACAGAGTGGCTGCTTTTTTCGTTTGCAAAAAGATAATTTCTTTCATACTAAATATTTAATGCTGGAATTTAAATTTCAAGAATATTGATAATAATAAATTCAGATTTGAATGAAGTAATTGACCTTACTAAATAAATCAAACGTTTTAGTAATATCACATTTAATTACTAATTTACTCTTCCTTCTTTGAAAAGTAATATTTAGTCAAAATAATTTATTTGATGTACAACCTGTCCACTACAATCGTATTAATGACTAATTTTCACCATATTTTTAATATTCCATTTGTTGAGAATTTTTCCAACATTTTCGTTCCACTTTACTAAGAGTGAAATAGAAAATGAGAAATTTAACACAAGTGAATAATTTCCATTAATATTAGTCAGACAATGTCTATGAATTTAAAAAATAGATTTATATAACATTTTTTAATTATCAATTAAATGCGTAACGTTTAATTCTTTATGGATTTTAATAGCTATATATTTAGAAATTTAAAATAACAGAATTAAATAAAACGTATATTTGTTAATTTTTTTTTATATAATAGATTTCTTATTTTTCACTTTTTGAGAATATTAATATTAATCTTATGGCTGGCAATACTTAGTTAAACCTAATAAAAAAGTATTAGATACATTTCTGATTTCTAAATTTGAATGTAAATTTAAGGTTCATATATACATAATGTAGTTCAATTATATATTCTAAAATATTAATCAAATTTTGTAATTATTTTTAATTTAAAATACTTAAACAAATTTAACATTCAAAAATATTATAACAAAATAGTTAAAAAGTATTTAATAAAAGAAAATCACAATACTAGAAATGTAAATGATTATTACGTAAATATTAGTTAAATTATTAAAACTTTAGTAGTATATAAAATACAAACTATATTAATATATTTTAAATTTGCTTAAGTGTTTTTTAATTTTATCAATTTGGTAAAAAAATTTTTATTAATAATTTTCTTATAAAAATCGAAGTTCTAATTCGCATAAGACTTATAATGATTTACAAATATGATACCAATTAATTTAATATATTGAGTAAAAATAAACTAAAAATAATTTTTACATTTATTAAAAGTTATTTTACTTAATTTTTTTATATTATACATAAAAATAATATCAAATTAATATTTGTATTATATTCAAACTTGTTTCATATGAAATGTATATGAATATATTTGAGATGTTAAACTATAATGCATACAAAATTAAATGTTTTTAAATAATTATCTTACGTATTTATATTATATGTTTTTATTATTAAAATTTAATAACAATTAAAATAAATAGTACTTACATTTAAAAATAATTCATTACCCTCTTAAAGATTATTCTTTAAATTAAAATATAGAAATTAAAAAATTATATCAAAGTCATCATTTTTTATTTCAGCATTATTTACATTCAAAACCATTTATTAAGTGTTACAAGTTTCTCAAATCACTATTATAAAATTGAAGATTTATATAGTTATCCGTACTTTATTATATTATAAATAAAAACAATAATAAAAAGTTCTATTAACATTTTAAATAGCTTTTATTTGTTAAAATGTGTTAATTTTATTATAAAATTGAAATAATTTTCTATTTTGTCTTTCCTTATAGTATTAGAAATGATTATTAATTCACCGATAGCTTAATTCAATTGATTTAGTTATAAGTATTCTTAAATTAAATTACTACTAAAATTACTACTAAAATTAATATTAAAATTAAAGTACTACTTAAATTTTATAATTTTGTAAACAAGGTGGTTCGTATTTTTTATCTTTTTTTATAAATCGCTTATTAAATTACTTTAAGTATTACTTCAATGTTATCTAAGTTTCTTAAGGCATTTTATGGTTTCAGAATGTTCATAAATGTTAAAATTTGACTCGAATTGAAGAAAATCAATTTTCAGTTTCTTGATATTTTCGAATTATTTAATTTATGAAATTCGTTGATCATCAGACATTTATGTTGTAATCAAAGTTAAAAATTTTCATGTATTCATTAAAAAATTATAACCAATTATTGGTTAACATAGTAGCCACTGACAAAGTTTTTCATAATTCAATACATTTACATTTTGAATATGGTAAATATATCAATTTTATGATTGGCTAGAAAATTTGTCAATATATTTTTAGGTTATACTATTTTAATAAGTTGTTACAATAAATAATGTATTTGTAGACATGTAATGCAGTATAATTTACATAGAGACATTGTAAATATGATAAACAAAATATTCATTGTCACCGTGACAGTGTTTTGCTTTTGTTATTTTATGAAACTTAAGTATAATGCAAAGTTTTTTTGCGTAAGTTATTTATGCTTTTGAAGCTGACATTATCCATACTATATGAATGCTCTTCCTTCCACTGTCAGAATAGATATTGAGCTTTCAGTCGTGTATTTTAATAGAATTTTACGAAGCCTGTACATACTTAAAAACATTTAAAGAGAAAGTTATATCATTTTTTGCGTTTTCTTGCAAGTAAAACAATATATTTTTTAATTTTGTCATGAAAACAATCTAAAATTTTATAATTTTATCATATATTTAAAACAAAAATATAAAAATTTAGAATTTGTATTACTAGAATCATCAAAAAATTCAGTTTCAAGAAATGCCAGTAAATAGAAATTTATCGTTTACACTATTAAGTATGCAGTTATATATATATAAATCACATTAAATGTTTTATTTAAGATTTTCACAACGTAATTTATCTTACGAATAGTAAAACTTTAACAAAGAAGGAGAAATCAATGGGGCTTCAATATTTAAATCCAATATTTACAAATGTGTATGCAAAAGCTTTTGATAAATAAGCAATACATATTAAGACTAGAGCACTACGAAATAGTATTAATTAGTACATATATAAGTATTAATTAAATTTTATTTAAGGGTGAGCGATAAGCTTTGAATAAAAAATATGTTAAGTTTTATTTAAAATGAATGAATATTGCGTATCGTAATGCTTAAAAATTGTGACTCTTTCTTACAAAAGACAATTCCTGTGTATATAATTTTGAATTTGTATCTCTTTGATGTGATGTGAAATATTTTCGAAAAGATATTCCATATTTCACGAATAAGTGCTAATGCATTATATTGCAGTTTTTATTATAGAATGATCTATGGTGGTATTTGGTAAAAGTAACGTTAAATAACTTCAAATAAATGATTAAATTTAATATAAAATTATTGTAAATTTTGTAATACAAAGGATGGAGTGCCCGTGTTCATAAAAATATGAAAAACACGATAATTATCTTAATTTTACCAAGTTGCCAGATACATAAGGATATTATAAAAACTTTCCAAGTAATACAAGCACGCTCATTATTATGCATATATTCAAATTAATGTTAACGAGGACAAAAGCTTGTAGCTTATAAAATGTAAATTCTCGGATGTAAGAGCAGCCCCTTGGTCAATAAGGCACCAGGAGCAGCAGCAGGGATTGAGCCGATGAGAGCGCACTTTGAATTAACATCGATGTCAAAAGTTGACAAAGATCCTGCGCACTGCTCAAAGGGCATTTGGAGCGTTGGAGCCGAAAAGCTTCCGACTCGGGCGGGCATCGCAATACCGTGTGCCACTCGTGGAGCCTGGGGCCGATCCGACAAGGTCAGAGCAGCCCGTAAAGTGCAAGGGATGCCCGAGGCATGGCCGGAGCCTCTTGGCGAACCGCGAACCCCAGGGGGGATACGGGAGGGCGGGGAGAGGAACGGGCCTCCCTCGCGCGGCCCTCCCCCCGACACGGGGGAGCGGATACAACGCGGCCGGCGGAAGACTCGGCGGAGGGTCGCGTGGCACCTGCACAGGCGCGTCGCCGACGCGTAGAAAAGGGGATCACCTCGGGCGTCGCGCTCACCCTCGGCCCATTCGCGACCACCTGCTCGCCGCGGAAGGATCCTCGAGCCGTCGGAGGAGAGAGGAGAAGCAGAGCAGGCGCCCGAGGAGGCTCCATCCCAGTCGCCGACGAGCTCGCGACCTAGGCACCGCCCGAGAGTAAGTTGTGCAGCGTCCTCGGGCGACCCTCGTCTGCGAGTCGAGAGTCGGCGGCTTCACCGGATCCATCCGCGCGAACGCCGCGTTGCCGATTTATCGGCTCGAAATTTTACGGCTCCGGCCCTCGGTGGCAAAGCAAGATTAATGACAAACGTACAATCGAGCGCTTATTATGCGCACTGCATGGCTGATTTTGCTCATGGCTAAAGTGGCGTTTATTTTAAATTTCAAGGAAGCTACAGCGTTCGCTACTTTTCTGTCCGAGAGACTTTGCCGCAGAGTCGTTAAATCTTATTATTGAAGATTTTCTCAGCTAAATGATAGATTGCCATCTTTGTAAACATTTTTTCCATACCAACAATGAAAGTACGAGCGATACAGAAACACTTTCCAATTTTCATCCAAGATAATAATGTTATTCCATTGTGTAATACTAACACCATTGTTCAAATGAAACAATGAAATTTGAATTATGTCAATCGTATCGTTGTTCATTGATGTTGTGTTTCGCAAAGCTGCATACTTTTATCAATCAAAAGTACTTATAATAAATGCTTCTCGATATAAATGGCCACTCTGCTAAACAATAGCTAAATTGCAACGCAACACTTTTGCGTACAATTATATACACAGTAAAATTATATAAGTGTACACTTAATGCTCAGAATGAAGCTGATTATAAGTATTTATTATTAAGGCAAAATTTAGGAAGCAATTTTTTCCACGCAGTTTTTTTTTATAACAAATTTGCCAGTGAATCGATCATTATTTTTAAGTTCGTGGCGCTTACGTAAACACATCGACACTGCACGTGAAAAACATGAATCTTGTGATTTACCTCATTGAATTTAAATGGATTTCGTACCCATTCGTGTACAGATTTGCAATACCACGCAGAAAAATCGTAGAAGGACGACGAACTCTCGGAGCCAGGCTTAAGGCTTTGAGGAAACAATGAAACTCAGCATGACAAGTTCAACTCAAACGATATTTATCACGCTTCTGCTGCTCGTTTCCTTGGTCGTCGAAATTACCGCAAAACGTAAGTCCATCTTGTGTCCCAAACCTTATTTCATAAGCATCAATCATTTACTACCATGCACATTTTTAAAACAATGGAATTATGATTTCGCAGCTCTCTTATTTACCTTTATGACGAGTCCACGTTAAATACTATCGTCCCGTACTCGTACTCCATCTTAATCTTTATTGCATGTATAATCTTAAGTTGATCCCTACAGACAGAGATTACTAAATTATACGTTTTTTCGATAAAAATGGTTAAACGCTTTTATCGAGGCTCCTTTAATTACGCTTTTAATGCACGTCAAGACAAGTTTACACATCTGCTGGAATTATGTCACGCTTAAAAAATTATGTCAAAATATTCGTTCCATTCTCATGAGAATTGCACTCATACTCGTTTTTATTTTCATGGCAGCTCAGAAATCACTTTATTTAACCGATGGATATTTTTGGAATTCATTATCTGCTTTTCGCATAACGAACCAGTTTTTTTTTTAACACTATCTCTTTTTTACACCTTTTTCTTTATATTTTGAACAACGTATTGCATAAAACAATATTACTGGGTTCGATAATTTTTTAAATGAGTAGTAATTATTGTTTGGGTTATTATAAAATATATAAAATGATTTCTTGGTGTTTAAAAGATATTTTTTAAACGGTTAAATTTAATTCTTACGAAACATCTTTATAATTTTTTATTGATTTTAAAAGACAGAAAAATTTTATATGCAAATTTAGAGATTATGTGTTGACTAAAGAAAATTTCTTATCCATATTTTTTAAAATAAAGCGTTGTAAATATATCTTAAAAAAAGGATTTTTTTTTTAAATTGCAACAGTTCATTCTTAAAAAACGACAGTCGATGCTTGGTACTGAATTGTCACAACAATATGCTGTACAGTTTTACTTTATAATAATTGAGGTAAAATATTCTAATTAAGATCTTATAGTTAAAAGAAATTGATCAACATTACAAGTGTAACGACTAAAATTAAAATCAATCGATCGAATTTTTTATATACTATATAGAATTCAAACAGAATTAATTTTTTAATGATTGCATTAATCGATACAATATTTTTTTCTAAAGCAGCTTAATATTAAACAATATTGAAAATAAAATTTTTTAGCATTTATTTTTTAACGTTAAATAATCACAATAAATCGGAACATCAAGTATTTTTTTGTTTTTGATAACATACATAGCCGCAGGTTGTAATCACAGAAAGTTTATCGTAATAATTATAATAGGTATAGAATTTTACGAATAAATCAGAAATCGATAGTTCGGTAACTTGTAGGAACTTTATTTATTTAAAGTAAATAATAAGCAAAAATACTTTTAGAGAATAATATAAAATTTTATTAGAAATCTATACCTATTGCAATATTTAAATCTGTGCATATTTTTATGAATGTGAATCATTACAAGTGTCCTATTCAGTCTCATGATTACGATACGGCGATAATCTTTATAAAGAAATATAATAAAGATCTGCGGCTCAGATGAAAAAATATCTGCCACGAATATATAAGATGCTGGTTTCAATTAAGCGTGTGAATTTCTTCCAGTTTCACCTCCTTCAAGAAAATTTTTATTTTTATTATACATTGTATCTGTTTCGTATTTAATATACTACATAAATCTATTTTGTATTTAATAATATTAGTGACAGGTTTTCTTCTATGTAGCGTTTAAGTAAATAGATTTATTACGTTACGTTTAAAGATTTTTCTTACAGAAAATTAGATTAAACATAAATTGAGTTTAATTATGCATCATCTATTTAAAAAAAATAAAAAATAAAAAATTTTAAAGTATGAAAATTTCAATTATTCAAAATGTTGCTTATGCAATACTAATTTCTATGAAAAACGCAATTCTTAATGTAATATTGCATCATATTTTTTTTAAATTAAAAATGAAAAAAAAACATATACATTTGATTGGAAATAGTAATGCATGAGGATGAAAATTTCTGCATTTTATTTGAAGTAAATTATACGTACCATAGTAAAATATCCTCAAAATAATATTCATTACATCGTAGATTTGATATTTTCGAAGGATTTAAGAAAAACAAATTTTTATACATACATACATACCCACACCCCACATAGATTCAGAAAAAAATACACTTTATAATGGATATTAAAATCATCTATTAAAAATAAAGGATACATTTGAAATATTATTAGTCAAGTAAAAATTTTGTATTATAGTTTACAAAGATCCTTCTTACTTGAGTTGAATTTAAAAATTGAAACAGTAAAGTGAAGCTTTTAAATAAGAAATAAAAACAAAATCACTTTAATTTACTCTAATTATTTGTAAAAAGAATACTCATATTTTACGGAAGAAATATTTAATTACATTTTAGTTTAATTCTAAAAATAGTATTTAGGGATCTTTCAGTACAGTTTTTTATTATAGTACACCTTTATTATGCTGTTTATTGTATAGTTAAACAATATGTTTAAGAAAATCGTTTTTCTTTATTTGCAATAAACATTTTCTAAATTAAAAATATGTTAAATTCAAAATAATTAGTGCACAAAAGAACTTTGTTTAAGACAAATGTGTTTTAGTTGAAAATATTTTGTATAGTAATTAAAGTTGTTAATTACCTTTTGAAAATAAAAAGGCTTTATTTAAAAAGAATATAGATTTTTCATATTTTCAAATTGCA
The DNA here is from genome assembly GCA_018907135.1 of Kradibia gibbosae. Lineage (NCBI taxonomy): Eukaryota > Metazoa > Arthropoda > Insecta > Hymenoptera > Agaonidae > Kradibia > Kradibia gibbosae. The sequence continues at coordinate 615,788 of JACCHX010000003.1, read as the reverse complement.
CAATTGAATTAAGAAGAATAAAACTTCATTGAATGTTTAAAAGGAAAGATTTTATTTCATATTCCTAGAAAAATCTTCATTCTCAAAATTATTATATTGCAATTTCTTGAAATAACTAATCCTATTAATTTGGGTATAAATAAAAAATTAACAAACAAGTATCATTACTTTTAAATAGTTTTTTAATTTATTAAAATGCATTTTTTTTGCTATATAATTGTTTAAAGTGTATAATATGGATTATAATGTAAATAGTACGTAAGTAGTTAAAAAATTAATTGAGCAAGTAAGCATAAATATTTTATAAAATAATTTACACAGTTCATTCAAATTTTAATAGCATATTAAACTTATTGAAAAGTTTTATTAAAAATTTTAATAAAAATTAGTCTATAAATTTAAATTATTTCAATCTATTGCAGATGTTTTTTTATACTATTTTGTAATTGAAATATAGCTTTTTTAATACATTATACTTACCATCAAATTATTAAAATAAACATTACTCTTAAAATGTTTAACTTAGTTATTACTTATGTTATTATAGTAACATATTTTGTGAGTGTTTCTTGTGTAGTAATAACATTTTATAAAAATAAAAAATATTTATAGTTGACTATGTAAGTTACGTATTATTTATGAATAATTTTTATGAATGAATGATTTTTATAGCTCAAAATTGATTTGCTTTATCATTTGATTTATTGAAAGGAATCGCACATTAAAACAAAGCTTTAAATGTGTTATTCAAATTTTAGATTTTAATTGAATGTTTTGTCTGCCACTGAAAATTACATATTATACATTTTTGTAATAAAAAAAACTCATTTAAAATTTTTGATAAAAGTATATATATTGAAAAAAGGATACTCAAATTTGTTTCATTATAATTGTTTATTTATGTGTATTTGAAAAAAATTATTTTATTTATTAGGTATTTAATGAAAAATATTGTATAAAATCATATAACTTTTTGCAGTAAAATACGTTTTCACATCAAAAATATTTTTAATGATTATAAAAGTAAATTTTCAAATAATGTAAGTATCCCAAAAAAACAATTGTTTTAAATTTAACTTTTATAGGAAATAAATGTAAGCTTAAATTGAATATATAATATTCCTAAATGTACATAAAATTATTTTTGTACATTGGATTTAATTAGAATAATTCAGAATTATTATATTTATATATAGCTAATATTCTAAAAAATTAGAAATGGTAATAAATTCTGCACTTTTATGATATTTCTAAAAAAAACGTAGAATGAACATATTAATAATTAAGTATTACACATATTACATTAAATGGTAGATTTTCTATCAGTTATTATTCAAAATGTATGTAAATATAAAAAGTTAAAAAAAATAAATTAAGTTTACTACAATTGAAATGGCTTAAATTATTTGAAAAAAAATATGAAAGTGATTGATTGAACTGATTTGATCATTATTGCGCATATTGTTTCAAATTTACTTCAGTCTGGATAATAGGTTTGAATCTATAATTAAAATATTATAATAGTAAAATATACATGTAAATGCAAACATCTATAATGTAAGCGTCAAAAGTTTGGAGAAAAAATGAAAAAGTTGATTTGGCTTGACTGAAAGATAATTGTATCAAAATCGGATAGTTTCGGTTTTAGATAATGAACTGTCAAAAATTGTAACAGTCAGAACTTGATTCCTAATTACACAGATTAGTCGGCTTTCTCATGTATATAATACAGCTATAATAAAGATAGAAACAAGAATAAAATAAGATAGGTTAGGTGAATTGAATTTTGTAATTTGAAATATTACAATCTTATTAATTTTGTGTCACAAAAAATTTATACTTATGAATTAAAAATTAATGAAATCTATATGGATTATTTAACTATAAGCCTTATTTAATTCGATGTATTCGTTTAATTATTGTTAAAAATACAGAACTTGTTGTGTTTAATGTGTAATTTATATCTTGTTTCTATTGTCACAGCATCAGAAATACTTAATTTCATCTTAATAAGTTAAGCGGAAAGGTATTAACGAATCAGTAATAAAGAATTTGTTTTAATACCATTTAAATAAACAATAAAATATTTCGGTTGAAGATTTAAAAAAAAAACTATAAATTTACTATGTAATAAATAAATTTATCAATTAGGTTAAAATTGTATTATTTACTAGACTAATTCATTTTATTGCAAATATCTGTGGGTGTAATATTTTATTCAAATAATTCTAGTAAGATATCATTTTTTACATAAAAGGTAAACAAGATACTTTAACGTCACATCTTCAAGGGATCGATTGTTATTTATGTTCTTTGCATTCATTTTTGTATTTATTTTAAAAGAAAATGTATACTTTACAAATAAGAAGAAAGAAAAAAATAACTCTACAAAGTAGAAAATAATTTTATAATATCAAAACATTATTAAAATTCAATTTTTCAGATATATTTAGAATTTGTTTTCATAAAAATTATTGGATCGGATATTTCCATCATTTAAATTTTATTAATTACGTAAATAGGTTTCACTTAATTAATTTATTGAAATAAATCAATATCAAGAAAATTTCGCATAGTATATTAATCTTTAATACTCTTTTTATATTTTGTTATACTACTTAAAAATTATTTTTTTTATTCGTTGCATTCGTTTTAATGTTTAATTTGAGTTATTTAGATAAAAGTTATAGATAAATCTTTTTTAATTAATAAAAACTTTCGAGTACAAAAGTTATAAAATATTTAAAGGTTAATACAAAAATTAACTTTGGAATGATTTTGTCCTCAAAGTTTTTTTCTGAATCTTATTTAAAAAGTATAATGTAACTGCACAGAAACTTTATAATAAAATATTTTTTACTTCTGATACTTATAAGCTATTAAAAATGTATTAATTTATTTTTTAAAATAAAATAATATCAACGTGATAATTAAGTTAAGAATGAGAATTTTATTGAAATTTAGCAAATGATTAAAACAAAACTGTACAAAAATGAAAATATATAAAATATACTATGTAAAAAGCAGTACATTTATTAAATTAATTTTATTTCCACGTATGATTTAAATTTTTAATAATTGTTTTTTATTGAATTAAAAGTTAAATGGAGTATCAATAATTTAAAAAAATTATAGATAGCAATTTATAATTGGTTTACAATCCAAAGTAATTGAATTTTTCTTCATTTAAAAGTTTGGCAAGTAATAAATAAACTTATTAATTATTTTAAATTATGAAGTGCTTATCTATGCTAATATTTTATATAACAAAACTTTTATTGTTAAAAATAACCTTGTAAAAATATCTTTAATGTTTAAAAGTTTATAAAATATTTTCAACATAATTAAATTACATATTTTTACACATCATATAATTGTATATTATAATATTTATTATATATATTATATAATGTAATATATTATAATCAATAAATAAACAGTTATAAATTATAATCATCAATATCATTGAAATATATGTAATTATTTCTTTATAACATATACTAGGAATTACATAGCAAATATTCACTATAAATAATTACTGTCTAATTAAACGATATATACTATTAAATAAATTGTATAATTATAATTATTATACATTAATATTTTTTAATTCAATAATATTGAAGATGAATCAAAATTGTTATTAGCGTTGTAATTTTATTGACTTAACTAATCCAATAATTTATAAATTTGATTTATTAACGTTTTTATACAAACAGTAAAAAAGTCACGTAAAAACAGTTTTAAGGTCTTTAAGATATCTATTAAAATAAAAATTAGGAAGATAAAAAAGCTATCTTTATCAGATTTTCAGAGGTTTGTAAACATTGATTCGGAAATTTAGAAAGTCGGTCTAAATTAAAATTTCCCGAAGCTATTGTAACATCGTTTTTGTTCAATCTTTTTATTTTTCATTTTTTTTTACAAAAATAAATAAATAAGCCTAAATGAAACAAAAAAAGGTAACGATACTTATTGGGGAAAAAATTTATATATACTTTCTCTTGTTTTGATATTTGCCGGTTTATGCTTGGGAATAACTGTTATAATTACATATCAAGGCGCGTTTAAGTATAGAATGATTTCTTCTAGTCATTCGGTATACAATCCAAACTTACAAAAACCAGTGCTCCACCTATATTAGCTTAGATTATTTACGTCGTATAAGATTATATTTTTACGAAAACAAAGTTTTTTATTGAACATATAATCAGTTTGAAACATAATTTTAGGTCTTGGATAATTAAATAATCAATTGAAAGTCTTTCTTTCTATGTTGAAAATATTTGTTGTACGTTTTATGGTAATAAAAATATTAATATGAAAAAATATTAGAAAATTCTCCTTATATGTATTAGAAAAATTGAATTGTCTTTTTATAGATTATTAATACATCAGTTTTAGTTATTTTTCTTTACTTGTTTTAATCTATAAAAATATTATGTAACGGGTTTTATGAAAAATATCAATTTTCATCTGAAATTATGTACTATTTTTTTATGAGACAATTTAAACCTTGAACTAAGATAAGTATAATAAGTATTTTGTATCTGATACGAAGGATGATGTTTTTTTTTCATCGACTATTGTATTGACAAGGAATTGAAATTTCATATTTGTTATATATTATAATTAATAAGTTCAAGCATAGTTAATGCCGTAACCTAAGAAATAAAGGAAAATTCGATTGGTCAGAACTTGAAAAGATTTTGCTTATTTAGTCAAAGGTTATTCATGTCACGATGCGATAAAACTGGAGAAAATATCAGCAAGTCGATTACATTAAAATAAAGATATTTCTAGTACAACCTTAAAACACACAATTGCTTATCTAATTAATTCCAAATGCATATGGTACACATTTGATATTTGCATTTATCGTAAGGCTTAACTTATTTAAGAATAAGCAATAAAACTATTTTTTTTTATATATTTAAATAAATATTTGATTACTAACAGATTTTATTATTTTATTTCATTAGTAACAAAAAAACTAATGAACTACACTATCATCTAATTTATTTTAGCCTGTATCGGAAAACTGATAAAAAAGACTGAGACGATCACAATGGCAAGAATCTCGCTAATAATTTTGAACAGTTATGCAATTATGTAAATGATTTTATATTATTTATTTTTTTTAATTCTTGATTGAATCTAAATGATTTTTTGAAATTGGAAGTCTGACTGTCGCGTATTTTGAATCAATACCAAACTCTTACTTTCTATTCAAGATGCAAAAGCTCTGCTTATTAATTTAGTAACATTATTATTATTTTTATCTTCAATTGTATATATTAAGTGTATTAGATACATAAATATCTAACCCATTAAAATAAGTACAAAATAATATTTACTTCATTATTGTCTCATTTATTTAAATAAAGTAAAGCGTAACGTTTATTGTATGTATTACAATAATATATTACTAAAAATGGGTAAAATCAATAAAAATGGATTTATCTTTTAATAAAATAATTTTAACGTCTTTTTTGTAGTAATACAAGTAATTCTTTGCGAATTTCTCAATATCTTGGAATGATTAGAATCATTACCCACAGGATTTCTTGTATTTTTATGATTGGATTCTGAATTATTTGATGATGATATTACAATTTACATTATAAAATAAAACATTGTAAACACAATTTTCTATGAAATGTGAACTCATTCAATTCTGTTGTTAAAGTAAAATTTTTTCGTAGTAAATTAATAAATCACAATTTCAAACCCTAGGATCAATAAATAAATTATTGAATTTTAAAACGTATAAATAAAGATTAAACCATTCAAGAATTATATATACTATTGGGAATGCATAAAATAAAACTGCAGATTAGGACTTTCACATAAAAAAAAATAAAATAAGCACACGAATAGGATATGAGTCGTAGGGAAAGTAAAGTTTATTGAAGGATGCTATCGCACAACTATTATTAGACCGGTTATGGATGCGATATTGTTTTCGGAGTTGTAATTGTAGTAATTGAGAGAATTCTTTCAATAATTAGGTTACTGGATAATTGTAAGAAAAATAAAGTCGGACTATAGTCCAACTAGGTGAAATACGTTGCCAGGCCTATGTTTAGATAAGTATTGGTCTGAAAAGCGATTATCGAGTCTCTTTCAAATAACGCATGAGATTGTTAGTGTAGTGGGAGATTTCAAGTTGTTATTTAGCTATTCGAATAATTGAGAGTTCAACATGATTTAATTTCAAGAATGATATCAATCACAGCCCAAATTGCTTTTGTCAACAGCTTTCGAGATGCTCAATTTTCAACTCAGTAAGAAGCAGAATGCCATTAAATTTATTATATGGGTAAGACATATGTATAATTTTATATGGATTATTTATATTAGCGCACGTGTCAAAGGTATCTTTTATTCATGATTTAATATGTTTATTAAAAGCTAATGCAACTTATAACATTAATATAAAAACAATAATACAGTGGACACATTAAAAATTCTAAATTACTTATTATTTTAAATTGTTACGTCATACTTAGCGGATATCTGATTGTAATTTATAGTTGATGCAGGTTTTAAATGACCAAAAATACGTTTTTTTTTTAAAAAATTTTTTTTGGAAAATGCATTTAATATACTTTGAGAATTATTTAAAACGTAAATAAATTTACAAAAGGTAAAAATACTTTATTAATACAAATCAAAATGATTTTGATATAGAGTTTATTTGAAAAAATATAAAATTTCAATTTCTTTTATTTGATTTATAAATAAGATCAAGTTTCTATCTTATAGAAATCTTTCATTTTAAAAGAAATTAAAGTAACAGAAGGTAGAAATCTCAAAGCTGTTTTTTTCTTTTTCTATCACTAAAATATTAAGTTATTCAAAATATTATTAAATTATTTTTTCTATTAAAAATATGTTTTTAAGTTGATTCTTACATTATTTATACAAAAATTAAACATTTCTTGCAAATATTTAATTATTTTTTTGTTTTACGAACATTTTGTTTTCTAATAAAGAACCACACGAGAAATCGAGGCACCTATTGTAAAGATTAATACTCACTTGTATATTACGGTGATAATAATTTGAAGGGCTGTACAAATTCTTTTTCATTATGATTTATTACTGGTATACTTCAGGTTAGATATATTGTTAAAAGTCGAAATACGACAATTTTTATTTTATTATATAAGTGGATTTTTAAGTGTAAAAGATTTTAATTTTCTTGCAAATTATGAAACTTTGTTTCGAAATATACTATCTACATTTTTGCGTTTTTTTTCTGGTCATATCAGTATTACAATTAAAGTATAAAATTACGTATATGTGAATATATTGTGTAAGTGTTACACGATAAAAAAATGTTTAACAATAAGATTTTATAGTTAGCAGCATTCGAATATTATTTCATGTTAAAATATGTTTTTCTTTTCATTATAAAAGCTAAAAATTTATTTATATAAATTTTCTATAGTAGTACAATAATAATTCTATAATATAAATGTATAGCAAAAATTGGCTTTACATAGAATTATTGTATTGTTTGTGTAATATTTTTATTTAATATTAAAATTGTTAATAAGAAAAGACTGAAGAAGGGTTCTTTAAATATATTTTTAATGGGATAAAATTTTTTGTCAAAGGTAAGGCTACATATTAAATTTTTAAAATGGTATTTAAAATGCATCGTAAAAATTATACAAGTATCTTAGTTTGTTCGTGTATCGTAAAATAAATCTATTTCCTTATGCTTGAAAGCATACAATTATTTATTCGATATTACATTGTATTTAACAATTTAAATCAGTAAAGCATTTAAATAACAGACGCATAAGTCAGATTGTGAAGTTTACAAAAATATATCTATCAATAAAGTTTTATTATTAAAGATCAACATACTTTTCAAATTTTATTTGAAGAGATACGCCAGAGAAATATTTCATAAACAGAAAGATGTATTAAATTTTCTTTTAAAATATTATTAGCTAGATTAAAATAGTAATATACAATAAAGTAAAAATATGTATTTATATTATCTGTAAACACAACAATCTATCTTTTAATTTTCCTGGTTGATTCAGTAAGGAATTATTAAGACTTCGTTGATGCTAAATTATCATAAAATTCTAATAATTTTTCCAAGATATTTTCCAGTGCCTATAAATAATATTTATTACACTTTATACTAATATTTGTAATACTCGTAATACAAATCATAGTATTAAAAAATTATGTTTTATATTAAAGTAAATTATTTTTTTTTGTATTATTTTTATAATACTATTTAGGTTACTAGATAATAATGGCTAGTTGAGACAGAGCTAAACGACATACGTGTGCATTTATATCTGAAAGTACACTAACATCTAACTTCTTTGCTAACATCTTTACTTTCATCAGTTTAAGGGTTATTTGAATTTCGTCTAGAGTGACGTCTCTGCTTAATAATCCAATTAAATAATCATTGCCCTAATTATATATTTTATTTTAATAAATGAGAGGTTATTATTTGTCTTCGTCAAACAATAGAGTTCCTCATTTTTTCAACCGTGTATATAAATACACAGTCACACACACAAACACCTAAATACGCAAGCAAATGCGCGTACACATGTGTATATTAGTTTCTGAATTCTTAATTTCATTCCTTTAATTTTATAATTCCTAATTAGGTAATATTTCATTTTGAAATTTTAGTAACTCAAATTGAGGGTTTTAAGTCTAAGTATCTTTCACGAATAAATAAGCTCCTGAATATTTAGAAGAATCGATCGATCACTTGTTAAATTCGCTGCATTTTTATTTTTTTCTACATTATAAATATGTTTTTAAGTACATAGGCAATGAAATACATTAAGTGAATTATTAACTTCAATTATAAATGTCAAAATGAATCAGATGATAGAAAGTAAATTATTTGCTTACATAAAACATGTAATTATATTCTTCATTGAAAATGCCGTTTGCTATAAATTCAAACCTAACAAATATCAGAGGGCTGGGTCACTTTTTAAATCTGTTTTTATCTAGCATCGTTGTTAGGATAATGCCGTCGTTCGATTCGAAGAAATTTATCATAAATTTTGCAATTGCTTATTTAAATTACAAAAGAAATATTTCGGCCGCAAAATCAAGCCATGACGTTCACACAAAGCCTCGAACTTTGGTTAACGCCAGTATTATCGTGGCCATAAGAGTTCTGCTTTGGTCCGGTTGCTACTGTGTGTCAAATTCAAGGTCGTTCCTTAGCGTACAGGTACGAGGCTCAGCCGTTGCGTAACGATAGATCAACTGTCACGAGTGATCGATTTCCAGTTATTTGTTTTAGAAGCGCAATCTGATCTTAAATTTTAATTATGCGTAAGGATCCTTTTTTAGAAATATTGCATTGCTTATTTAAAGTATCGCCAATTTACAATAATTAAATACTAATCGAACGCATATTTACTTGGGATTTTTAACAAATTTGTAAATACACAAGAGAAAAGAAGTTACTATTAGATGACGTTTTTCATTAGCAATCTAATTTCATGGTAACGGTCGTAAGTCTCTCGAAAGTGTTTCTCATTGACGAAGGCACTTTTCGAAATGACAAATAACTATTGTAAATTGTGATTAAAATTATATTGGTAATTTTTTTACCAGAAGGGCAAATTATTCTTTTCAAATATGCAACAATAAGTAAATAAATTTAAAAATAAAAGAAAGAGTCGCTATTTATTAATCATCCTGCGCTATAAATATTGTGCAGAAAACGATTTAGTATAAAATAATGAAACACGTTTAGATTAGCTTCAAGAACACAACGAGGATTATTTTTATCGCATATTTAAAAAATTTGTCATAGTGCGCACAGTTTGAAATACTAATGAATCTAAAGATATTACGAGCTCTGAAGTCGAATAGCAAAATTATGCTGTTTAGGAAAAAGTTTGACACATTAAAAATCCACGAAGAATAAGCAATTAATTTCCTTACTCGATACTACGCATGCCACGGAAAGTTGCGAAAGTACGATGTCTCGCCAGGATGGGAATTGATTCGTTGGTTCGCGCTCGGTATTCGAAAATCATACGCAAGTCTCCAGAGCAAAGAGAGCACGAAATATCAACGAAGAGCTGGAAAGGAGGCCGACACGCGGCCCTCGGTTAAATAATCGCAATAACGAAGCAACGACGTGCCGGCGCTCCGTCACCAGCGGCCGGAGTCACGTCTGCCCCTTCGGCTCTCCAGGCCCGAAGATCGATGCGCGGGGAAGGGTCGCGTCCCTTCGGCTTCGGCCCCGTCCCCGGCGAGGTCCCTCCGGGGACTAGGAGCCGTCGAGAGCCGCGGTCCTGCCGCCCGAGAGTTACGAGGCCACGCCTGAACGATTACGTGACCCGAGTACTCGCGGCTCCGGGGGACCTCCCGACCTGGTCCCTCTGCCCGCGCTTTCGACCTCGTCGGCTTCGGCGTTCGCCAATGGAAAGAGAAAGTCCGGCCGGTAGGCGGAGGACGGGCCTGGAGCGGCTACGTGATCCGGGAGCGAAATGATCCGACTGCCTCCGACTGGCAGTTGCTCGTGTCCGATTCTCCCCCTTCATCCGAATTAGCTCCTTCCTTCGTCCTTGTGAAATCTATTGCCCACGATCATGGCAAATGTTTGGATTAGCGCCCGCTTAATTATCGCTTTACAGTGGCGTTTATTTGACGACTGGCCTCGGGAGTTACGTGGCGAGTGACTATACCAATTTAGTGCGCATCTTGTCGAGGATCGTCAAGTGTTGACGAGGAGCGTTTGAAAGAAAAATTTGATCCAGTACGTCGGAACAAGAGTGGAAAACTTAAAAATAAATGACAATTTCATTAATATTTTTCTTCATCCTATTAATAGGATCGGTTATTAGTTTATTGTAATATTAATATTTAAGAGTATTTAGTAGATAAAAAGGTATTTGAAGCTTTTCATATCTATATACATATAATTACAAAAATCTATCACGTTTAAAAAAAAAAGGGATATATTTATAATATATTCGATTTAAAGACACTGCTGATAGATAGTAAATTAAGACACTTTTATAATATTTTTTATTCAATATAATATACGGAAAAAATAAAAATATTATGGTTATTTAAGATCAATACAATGCAAAAATATTTTTCAATTAGTAGTACAAAATTGTATTAGTCAGCCGTATATCGACAACTGTCTTAATTAAAGCATCATTCAATAGTATTAATTTATAAAATAATTGCGTTAAAATAATATTTGCCTTTAATAACATATCTTTTATTTAATTCATATTCAATTTCAACGAATAATATTTTAGCAAAAATCAAATCAATTTTTTGGTGTTTATCTGTATACTATAATCGCATATATATTTTATTGAAACGTTTTTAAAAAAATTTTGTTAATGAATGATACTTGTATAATAATGAAATCTATAATGTATCGTAATTAAAACTATATCGTAATCTTATTCAATATTAACAAGATATAAAGAATATTCCGTAAAAGATATTATTATTCAAATATTTAAAAAAATACTATAGATATTTGAATTAAACTAGATTATTATAAATAAATATAGTAAATGAATTAATTTTTGATAAATACGTTTACATTGTTTAAAAAAATAAGCAATAAAATAAATTTACATGTAATATACTTAATATAAAGTTAAAGTTAAGACAGGGCATCATAGTTACCTTTTTACGCAAATGAATATTCTTTATATATGTAAGGAATCGTGATGACAATGTGCAATTACCCCAGCCAGTGTAATGCTGATCATTTGATTTATTTCTGAAACAATTTAATTCTTATTATTGAAAAAAATGAATGTGCTTTAAGTCTTGCAATCTATAATGAATACATAGTTGCAGATATTTTTTTAATTGCATAGGAATAAACTATTAAAGATAATAAAATATACGTTATTTTAGACTATTAAGAAATTCCAATACATTTTGAATTAAATACAAGTAAATTGTGAAAATTATTTAGTTAATACTATTTAAGAAATAATAATTTCACTATTAGAAAATTATTGTTTTGTTTGCTATAATTTTTTTTTAAATAGATTTTTATTGTTTATATTCAACAAAATAGTGGAAAAAATTATTTAAATAGTATAAACTTTATATCTTCATATGATTTTTTTTTCTTATAGTTGAAGGAAATTCAAATACTCTCTACTAAAGATAAACAACGCAAATTTTTTCTTTGGATCGATGAAAATGTAACACCGAAATATAAATTTATTGTATTGCACATTTACATAACACATTTAAATTGAAAAAAAATACAAAATGAAGGAAGCGAATTAAAATAAATAAAAACTTTTTTTTTTAATTTTTTAATTTAATATGAAATTTAATGAATGAATCTTTAAAATAATATGGTAATAGGCGTAAAATATAATTTAATTCAGTTTTCAATTATGAAGTATTACGAAAGTATAAATTTCAATTGATAGAATTTGTAAATAGCAGACAATAATTTGTTTTTTTTTCAACGTGATTCTGGTATTCGATAAATTTTGGTGTTTTAAAGTTCTTAAACCTGGGTAAATAATTAAATTTTGATTACTAGTATCAACTTAAATTTAAAAAGAAGTAATATGTAATAAATTAGATAAAAAAGAAAATTGATGTCTACAGTCTTTTAATTTTGTTAAATTACTCCCTTATCTTATATAAATAAAACTTTTGGGAATAGAAACTCTTTAAAAATTAAATGAAGGTTTGTATACACCTAAAAATGAATGAAACTAATTTTCTTTTAAGATAGTAATTTAAATGTTTTGATTAATACGTAGATAGACAATATAAAGTACGAGAATTAAAAAAAGCCTTAATGTATTAAATATTAATAAATATATATTCGAGATGTCAATTACGAGTTCTAAATTGCAGGAAAAATTAAAAAAAGAATTATTTAAATTAAAGGTGGCTGTTCGTCGTTCGGACACTCGTGTTACGGTGGACATGGGAAGAGATCATATCCTGATAACGTGGAGCTCGACGTAATGGGAAACAATGAAGACATTTTGGGGGATTACGATGTAGGAGGAAAGTCAAGAGGGGAAAGTATGAGACTTGTTTCCTCGCAAAGCTATAATCAACCGCGACAGCATCATTATAATTCAATCTATGAGCGTCCAACATCAAATTCTTTGTCTCTCTTCATCAGGAAACTGGTTAGCCATATACTTTTGATACTTACTTACAGTATGAATAAATAAATAAATAAATAGCACTCGCATTGTTGAATAACAACAAAATTATAAAATGTTTAATTTTTTGTAGGCGTCTTCTTTTTTAAGTTTCAAACTTATTTCGTTTCTTGCTGTTTGTTTTATTAATAAAGTTTTTGATTATTAAACGATTGTTAATATACGAATTTTAATGCTAAATTAAACGTGGATGTTTTAACGACATTATGCATAAACATTAATTCCACTAGATTTATCGATGTAAGTAAAGTACATAGATCATACTTTATCGTTTGTTTAAATAAAATTTATAAAAATTAAAAAAGCTTTAACTTGTTTTTTAACATTTAAAATTTTTTAGTATATTTTTGTAAATTGAAAAATTTATATGATACATAAAAATTATTTTTCAGTTGACATCATTACGACGCTCTTACATGACCTCACCTGAAGCTCAAAATTAAATCTCTACTGATTGTCTGTTACAAATATAAATTTTTTAGCTGAATAATATAAACAGATTTTGTTAATTTATGAACAATAATAAGTTGTTCTTTTGCATGCGTCAGTGTTGTTAAATATATAAATAATAAAATAATGATATAAATAATTATATATATATATATATTTATTTATAGATAGATATGTATTAATATTAACAAAATATGTACACATACTATTATTTGAAAAATGATATATATATATATATATATATACATGTATGTATATGTACTGTTGTAAAATCATTTATAATTGTAAAACTTATTTTGCGGATATAATGTTTAATTAATGGCGAAAATATTAATTAAATAAAGACATATTTTTATTGAAATGTTATAAACTAATAACAAATTTGTGTACGCCAACACTTATGTAAAATATTGATTAAATACAGCTAAAATGTTAGCAAATATTTTAGTTTCTTGGATCCTAATTTAATACCAATATTAAAATATGATTTTCTTTCAATTTTCTTTTTAAATTGAATTATTTCAAATTTAAATAGATATTTGCCATTACAAGCGATCTCAACATTTATAATATTAAACTGAGTGCACAGAAAATGAAATATTGATTAGAAAATATCATATATTTTGGCAGACTGATGAATGAGAAATATTTTTTAAAATTTCATTTTTAGTTTAGTCATAACAATTATAATTTTTTTGATAATAGCAACCAATTAAAAACATATTTTGAAAATTTATATTGCAACATTCGTAAATAATATTGCATAATCACCTGAATATAATATATCGGTTACTTATATTAAGATATATTTTGATTTTTCGGAAAATACTTGGAATTATGGTTACCTCAATGTTCTAGACAAAAATGATTTTTTTTTTTAATTTTAATTAATACCAATATGTAAAATTATTTCAATGTATTCTGAATTACATTTACTTCACCTGAGAAAGCGCTTTTATTATTATATATTTTATTATTATACGTCTATAAGATTTTATTTAAAACTATGAAGACTATATTTGTAATTAAAAAAATAATATTAAAATTATTTATAATTAAAAAACGTTTAAATTTTCTTTTAAAATTATTTAATTGTAACTTTAAATTTATTAATCACAATATTACAAGTTCAATTTATAAATAAATATTTTATACGTTATAATGAAAATAATAAATGCATTGTACACTTTTCTTAACGTATTTATAACTATTATTTTATATAAAGTGAAAAATTCCAGCGGTGTTAATATTTAATTTTGCTAATTATTTATTCATATTTTATCAACGATAGAATATTTAATGTGCAAGTTTAACGAATGACAATGTAAGAATATATTATATTAGAATTATATTTACATAATGATATTTATAGAATATAATGTTTAATGATAATAAGTCGATAAATAATGATAATTAATAAATATTTTAGTTACTTTCAGAAAAAATTCTAGTGTCATAATAAAGTGATATCGTCGCATTATTTACATTTCTAAAAACAAAGTGCGTTGTAATTTTAATAGAATAATATAAATTTAAGAGCAAAAAATGATTACCTAGAGGTGCGACAGCAATTTTATCCATGAATCTTAATGTTGCAGATTGCGCCATCTTTTTTGCTTATACATATACTACAGTATACTTTGACCCGATGTTGGTATGGTAGGAATCTTAAAACTTGACTTCACTTTTATCTTCTTATGGTACATAAATACTGTGACTATTTTATTAAAATTTTTTACAAAAATATCACTCACACTATTACAGGTATTTGAAACAATTGTTTACATAAAAATAGAGTGTCACTATTAGCATTTAATATTATAAACGTTTTTAATATTTAATATTTTTTCATAAAAAATGAATTATTGATTAAAACAAATAAAATAATAAAATGCTTTACTTTATTTTGAAGCATTTCATTTATTGCGAAATTTTAAAGGTAGCTACATGTGAACTATTTTTTTCTAAATACTTTCCATGGTAATTAAACAAAATTAAATATTAACACCAAGTTATAAACACCAATTTATGATGTAAACTATTTGTTACATGATGATTTTTGAGTTACAAGTTATGAAAACATTCTATAATTTTTTCCATTGCATTCAAATAAATGATAAAGATAAAATATTAATAATTTAAAAAACTTTATAAAATCTTTATATTGTTTTCATTTATTGATCGCAGTAAAGTACTTGCTCAAAATCATATACAAATTATTAAGTTATCTATTTAATTATTAAAGTTTTTCGATACAGTTTATAATCGATTGGATTTTAATTTTACTAATATATAAATTAAACTACTGTTCTGCATATATATATATATATATTCAAAGTATTATAATTATTTATTAAATTGAATGCTTATTAACTACTAATCGGAAACTTAATGAATTGTAATTTTTGTCACTTAAAAATATCTAAATTCTTAAATAGCAAAAGCCTTTCGTACCATAAATTATTCTGATTAAAATTTATTTATAATAAAAGTGCCTCTTAACTGTTCAACAAGTTTAGTAGTTATTTTTCAAAAATATATCCATTTACGAAAATACCATAACTATTAAGTAGTACCTGATAGAAAATTAGACGTGTACTTTATATTGGAAATTCAAAAATAATTAATACAAATAAAAAAAATGAAAGACAGGGTTAGATAAAGAGCTGTAATTAAATTTTATAGTTCGGAAGACAGTTATTCTTCAGAGAAATATGTCTCCTAATTATAATATAAACGTTGGGCTACATAACGATCTGTATTTTTTCAATGAATAATACTTTTTTTAAATAAAAATACATCGTAGTAATTATGAAAAGAAGATGACTTTTTACGAAAATGTTGACCACCTAATGCAGAAAGATGACGAGAGTTTGTAAGGTAACTTTATTTCAATTTATCATCAATATTTCTCTGAAAAATTAATTTTTTGTTAAAAAACAAAATTTTGAAATTACACATATATGTATACATATAAATATAAAAATATGTATAAATAAAAGTAAATAATTACCAGTATTGTATACAGCCCAATTTTTATTGCCTGGTCGTTATTATTGTCCAGATTCTTGCGTCTTGGAATCAACACAACTTCGGGTGCAAATCCTTCTTGCATTTTTGAATCGCCTCTAGAATTGTCTCTTACGTTCATATCATCCGAAAATTTTTCTATGACAGCGCTATTAAAAATTTTGAAATATAGTAATATAATGGCGTCGCATTGTTGCACTGTTTACTAAATATATTTTAATTCGCTTAGCAATACGAAGTTCCATTCGAGGTATTAAAATTTTATGTAAATTTTAAGCAATGAATTTTAAGAAGAAAACTGCAAAATTTAATGTTTAATAAATCACTTTTCTTTATGATGTCATTTAACGCTATATATGTAGTTTGTATTCAAATATATCCTAAAGTTTACCTTATTTGATACAAAGTTATAGATAAGAAATTTAAAATAAACTCGATGGGTTCATTATCTTGTCATGAATTTTATATTAAATGCTAAACAACAGAATAGTCTTTTCATTCTATTTTTAAGTACAGCTTATTTTTAATAATTGAAAGAAATTGAAATTAATTACTTTCTATATTAACATTGATTTGATTTGTTGTCAAAATAATGTTCGAAGTATTTTGGGTTTAAAAAAACGGCTTAACATTTTTGGAAATATATTTCTAAATGTAAGAATCGAAAACTAAAAACCACGCAGTAAAAATAAGGTACACGTCAATTGAAAGTAATAGAAATATATTTAAGGTATGACTTATATAGATTAGTGTTGTAGAAAATGTAAAATTTGCATGAATAAATGCTAAAAGATTATTTATATATTTGTGATTATTTTTATCTTTTTTACCAATATTCGAGCAGGTTAGCCAAATTGTGAAAGAGGTATGGAGAGGAACTTGGAATTTCCATAGAAAGTTTATATTTAAATTCTTTAGAAAAGCTTTTTTAATAATATTCAAAAGCTATTCAACCTTCAATTGTTAAACGTATCAATATTGAAATTTGCTTTGTTGCAATTCTTTTCAATTTCGTACATTGATTTATATAGCATTACCAAAGAGTACGTTTTTAAATAATTAATAACCAATATTGCTCATTGCTCGATAATTCGAAATTACTTATAGAAGCTCTAGTATCGCTGAGTTTGGAAGCTCAAATTCAAATGCTGACTAAAATGGAGAATTTCGAGTCATTGAAAGCCACTGATCGACAGTGCAAGTCCTCATTTGCCGAGCCACACATGCCGAAGACTCGATCTTGTAAGGAGGCAAAGTAAAAATTCCCTACGGGGCCGTTAATCGTTTACCATGACTCCCCGCGAATGCTCCGAATGAAGGATCACCTTCAGACGCAAGCCTCGACGCGCAACACGTACCTGCGCCTCAGCTCCGTGGGTAGAGCGAGCTCCGGGAGGATCCTGGCGCGCAGTCTCCGGTCGGCCATCCTCGACAGGATCCAACGCTCGGCAAGACTCGTCGGCCCGATCCTGCGCTCGGCCTGTCCGATCTCGCTGCCGCTTCGCTTCCCGTGGGCTGAAACTTCCACAATTCAGAACCAGGCGCTCGAGGCCGCGCGACCTCCCCCCCCCCCTCCCCCTCGGCCCTCGTTCCCGGACAGCCCGGGCTGTCAGCGGCCGAAGACGAATGGGGTACCCTCGCGCCCGCGTAAGCTTCGAGGCGCTTTCCTTTCGGTTAACGCTGATAACGAAGGACGATCTCGGGGAAGGCGCGCGGCTCGACGCCTGGTGGAATCGCTTATTCTCGTTCGGTTTATACTTACCGCCCCAGCACGAGTGACCATAACTCAAGCAGGAACCTGAAACTCGAATTAAAATTGATCATTGCCAAGGGTTCACCAGGGGATCGGCGCTTATCAAAAATCTGACTCTCGCGTCTTGTCTTATTAATGAGAGGGAACGCTCAAAGGTGAGATTAAAGGCAACGAGTGGGATTACGCGGTCCACATCTCGGTCGTAGCTTTCGTCGATCTTTTAAAAAAAGTCCTCCAAAGCCCATTGTCTCAAAGTGTATTCCCGTAACTGCGTGTTAAGTCAAATAATTGAATTAATTAATCATTATCGTTATATATATACTCGGCCGATAGGTGTAGAAGAAAGTTGGCCGACCGTCGCTTATACTAATTCTTTTTAATTTAATAGAAGTCCTACTAAGTTTAAAACTTGTCTCTTTAGCTGAAACAATGGGAAACTATTCAACCTTAATAAGCAGCCTTGCGCGCATACGCTCACAGGGACTATTATAGCCGAAGTACAATACGCTTTCAAATTAAAGAGTGAAGTCTAAATTTTCCTTGAAAAATCCTCGATACTGCAAGACGAAGCCTTTGACCTTTAATCCCACCTCACTTGTAAGCTTTACCATATCGAGCTTCCATTTAATCAACGAACTTAAAGTTAATATAAAGTGGACGTGCAGCGTAACTGCAATTTAAATTAATGTACCCTGCATCGCATTGTACCGTGCATTATTCGAAAACTGAATTACTTCAATATCGTTATCATATTCGCTTAACCGCCTTGCATCATCTTCAATGTCTACCCGTTGTCGCTCCGTGCGACCCATAATACGGTGATAAAGGTTAGAAATATCAATTCAGAATTGAATACCTTATGGAAAACCCAGCCGTTTTGCGCGAAAATTACCAGTAATCAGGGCTACCAGTAATCCTAGATATTTCCAGAACGCGAGCCAAGAAGCCAAAGCGGGAGGATTCATTACATTAATTAACAGGTTTTTCCGGCACATCGTGATTCTGACTGGAGCGAGCGCAAAACTCCTACAGCCACTTTGCAAACAACAGGTCGCTTCTTCTTTATTCCTTTTTTTTTATGGCTACCCTTTCACGCGTTTTTGTTCTCATGGCACCCGGTTAAAACTTTACCTTTATTTTCTCGGGATAGTTATTTTTCCATTATGCTAGGACTCGAGGGAGACGTCGCCACTGTAAAGCTCGTAAGAAAAATACATTTTCGAAAGGCAGTTATAAAACAGAGCTAGGATATCACTCGGGTATTTTTATGAACTTTTTGTCAAGCCTAAATCATTGTAAGTTCTTATTTAATTTATTTATCTTACGAAACCTAACATTACTAGTTGATTTTAAAGTTAATAAGCGTAAGGAATTTTGAGCCTTCGATAACTTTACAATATTTATGAAAAAGACAAAATTAACTCGTAGAGTTGTCGGGCTATTCAAATGATCGGTCCCCATTAATTCGAAATCAAACTATAAGTGTATAATAAAATTCGTGCAGTCACCCACTTTTTAATGTAATGCATACAAGCGCTTCCTTTAGTGCAATTGGTAATATGCTTCGGTATAGGTTACCAACGATATGCAATATCAAGGCAAATATTTTTCTAAAGTTTCTTTACTCTGTTTTAGCGTTATGGTGATAAAACCTTCAATAGCGACATTGCTGACTTTTGCTATTCTTATTTTTAACCTATAAGTGAATTCCATAGTCTGAGTTTATGAACGAGGTCACTCGAAAATTATCGACGATTATTTCAAATATCATCTTTATTGTGTGATAAAACTAAGCCGCCACGACGTTTTTATCAATTTCCAAAACGTAATACGGTTGACTTCGGTTCGGCATTCGCGCAATGCATATGAATATTTTGATTGAGAAATCTAATGTGTAATATAAATTTTGAGCGATATTCTATAAAAATTGCAGATTTACAATGATTACTGAAAATTGGTTTCAATATATCTATATCAATAATCGGACAAGTCGTTATAGATATTTATAATAAAAAGCGTATAACCCAAAAACTTTTTCATTATATGATTGACGAAGTGATATATTATATCATATGTTTCATGTTTAATATTCTCTCAATAAATTACAACTACCATTGTTCTATTTCTTCTCGATGTTTTAGTTAAAAGACTTTGTGGATCAGAAAGTTTAGCATTGTTTTAATTTTTTTTTTCATTACCTTTACGAAATAATAAAAAATTTTCACTTAAAATTTAAAAATCGTTTTAAAATATAGATTAATAATAATTTTCAGCTGATCGTCGTATAATTTTTAAGCAAATTTTTAAATTAGAGTTCTTTTATTAATATTATGTTAAATAAATGCTTACAAAGTTTGAAAGTACAGTGTTTGATGTGATATGAATAAAACATTTAATAGACTGTAACTTTATGTGATTACAAAGCTTATATATGCTCCACGAGTTAGTGATCTACGATAATCCAAGTAAAAACATAAAAGTTGAACTAAAAGTACAATTATGTAGTTAGTATAGACTTAATTTCTCCCAGTTGTCCAGTAAAAATGAAACGTTTTTCTCTTTTTTTTCCTAATTTCCTATCGAACATCTGTATTTAATTTACAGTCAGAAGTCACAATGTCGTATTCGAAGTATATTAAATTTCAATAAATTGATTCCAGGTCTTAATATAATTAGAATTATTTGCATTTATTTAAAAATCTTTTAAAAAATTATGTTGTAATTAATAATTAAAATAATGTTAAATATTTAAATATTGAATAATTAAAAAAGAACAAAAAACTTGATTTTTATTGAACAAATTTGATATTTTTAATGTGCAGTCATACAATACAAAACTTTTCTTTAAAAAGAAACATTGCATGAAAATCAGTTGTTTTAATTTGATGTAATCACTTAAGCAACCGATTATTTCTGATATTAAATTTATATAAATTTAATAAAAATTTTTTTTTTTAATTTGATATAATATTTATATTATATGTAAAAATTGTTAGTAAACTTCAATATTAATATGACACTATTTTTTAACATCTTCATGTACATTTTTCTCTCTATCTTGTACAATAATTTTAGGACTGGCGAATATTTGTTAATGTTGAGTGCTTAATTCTAATTAAAAAATGATTTTTCAATAAATGAATTATAATAATCATATGAACTAAGAATTATGTAAATTATGTAAAATGTACCTTTTAAATTTTTAAATTATTTTTAATTTTTATGATTTAAATAAAACCATTTTAAGATAGAAGCACTGAGTTTGTACGTAAATGCTTATAATTATTAGCACTCATTTTAGAAAAAGAATAAATTGTATATAAGGAGATGACAATGAATTAATGTTGCTGCGGACTTATTTTGCTGTAAATGAACGAGGGAGCCGACGGTGTGATGGCAAATTCAGTCGAGAACATTGCAAATATAAGGCTCCTTAACGTAAAGCATCCGGAAAGTTGCGTTATGGTTTTGGGGATCCGCAATGGATGCAAGCGCGGTGGAAAAGTCCACAGGGGACGACATTACGCAGGCGAGTACGCGAGAGCAGTGCTCGAAGAGAGCGATTGGTTTTAAAGGTCGCGAATAAAGCAAATGGCTTGACAAAGCGTCTTGAGCGGAAGACGCATTATAAATGCAACAATAAATCTTTATGCCGAGTGAAATTTAAAATTAGAACCAAAAAATCGCGCTGCAGCCGCCAGAGGGCGGGCGACCCTCAACGCCAATTGCAAAAGAATAGCGCGTACGTATAACAGATGCCCTAAGTATACTAATAATGGAGTCTGGAGAAGTAGGAAGTCCACATATCAACTGCCATAGGGCGAGTATCTCAAATTTTAATGTTAAAGGATAGAGCCTTGATATAATATGTCTGCCGCCTATCCAACCATACGCACCGAATAAAGACTTGGGACCTTTTAACTTTTGCTATTTCGTACACATTGTCCCCGATATTTATTCGGCAAACTTTAATAAGCGATACATCGCCCTTTGTTCATATAATTGCACATTTATTTTTACTTATTGTAAACCCATATTTACGACTATGTACTTTATTAACGTACACTTTATAAGTGGCATGCAAATCCAATAAATGGAAATGCCTAGAGTATTCTCAAAGATTGAATTTTACTCTTCTTATTGAAAACCAGCCCAACAAGTGTAATAATGCAATAAGTAAGCCAAAATAATAAGATTAAGTAATGGAATTAATTAATATTGAAAAAGAGGGTGTTCTTGTTTTAACTTCAGAAACTCACTTCTTAATTTGCTTATTTATTTATTAATCATATGATATACCAAATATTAATATGGTTAAAAAAATATATTTTTTTTTATTAAAATGTTAATTTTTTTAAAAAGCATTGATCTTTACAGCTAACAGGAAACAGCACATTTTTCTACCGATGACACAAATAGTATGTAAAATTTTATTTAATAGTTTTATAGTTTTTCTTGGAAGTTTGTATCAAGCCTTGCGCTTAAAGTTTGATGGTATTAGAAAAAAGCATCAATATATTATATATAAATATTCATCCTCTGAAAGGATCATAATTTTTAATGGAAAATACACAACTTTTCGGTTATACTGAGTAAAAATGCATTTAGAAAATTTCTTAAGGTCATAGTGTTTATGGTATTTGATGTAATTTTTAAAAATATTACTTTGTTTTAATAAAAAAATGTATCATCTTAGATTACGTAAATGTCTAATAACAAATTTCTAGATGAAAAAATAACAAATCTAATAAAAGTATTAGAAGCAAGTAATCTGGGTTATAAACAATATAAACCGAAAACAAACTTCTGACTAACAGAATATTTAAAATATGGTCTACCTTTAACGGTGTATGCTTTGTAAGTTTATTTTATTACATCTCATTTAAATATCAACAAAACCACCATTTAAACATTTAATCGTTTAAAAATATCCAAAAATCATACAATCGATTGAATAAAACTAATTTTTATTTATCATTTCATACAAGATTGGGCAATTACATCGAAAGCATTATTTCGTATTTGAGTGATATAATGAATTTAGAAATCTATCTACCTTTACAAATGATGTATAGTATTGTTAAAAACTGAATTACAGTTGAAAATAATCTTTGATCAGTACAAATTGAAGCTGTTATAAGTAAGTAATATATAATTTATAGTTAGAATAATAATAAAGACTAATGTTTAAAGTAGCAATAGATTGTTTTTCATTAACCCAAACATATTATTTGTTATAAATACATAAGCAACCGTTAAATCTATCTATATTCGATAAGTAAGGATTGGCTTTATTTCTCCTAAGGATCACGCACGTTAAGTTCATCGGTCGTTTATGGATGGAAGCTTAGGACTCCCTGAATGCGTAAAATATATACTTTCCATGCGCACTTCAAGATCCTGGCAGTTTATCGTTTATGAAATATTGGCGACGGTGCGATATCCGGTTCGACATTTTTATTCTTGAATACGAAAGAGTAAAAGGTGCATGGACTTCATCTGCGGCATCGCCGAGGGAAATTTCCTGAGGTTGTCATCCGCGGTGCTCGAGGATGATTTGTGATTGGAAAGTTATTAAAAAGCGAAGACTGCACGAACTAAGTGTTTATTATCTATAAGTCGACAGGCAAGCACAAAGATTTCCTCGGTGGACTGCAAAATCAAGAGCTCGCTCGTGGGCGGCCGGCTCATTATTTTTGTGAATTTTCGTAAACACTTATGTCCTCAAAGCTATGAATTAGTATCATAAAATATTTCATGTTTTTCTTCCTGATAATTGCCAACTAAAATTTAGTGTTTTATAAATATTCATGGTACTGTAATAGTTTATGTAAAAATACGATTAATACCCACAATATACCACCAATAAGCATTTTAATTTCACACAGCATAATTTAATGCACGATGGTTACTTAAGACAAAAATTATGCGTAAAATATTATTTATTTATCCATAATGTAGGTTTGAAATCTTTCTACTGTACTTAAAGCATAATGAAGATTTCAGAAATAAAATGTTATGAATATATCGTAATATTCATATAATTAGATTTTAAATATAATTATTTATAATTAATATGCTTACATTCTTTACTTATTTTTTAATCTTGTTTACAGTCACAAAGTCTATTTGCGTACGTATCAATATTGTTCAATATCAATCTTTACTTCTGCGAATACAAAGTATTTTATGAAGGTATTTAAAAGTAAGTAAGTAATTTCATATACAAATACATTAATAAATCAGTATTAATTATATTTTTATTACATAACTTATATTTTTATTTAAATCTTAAGTTTTTTTTGTAAATGTCGTAAATAAATATCATTCTTGGAAATATTTTATATAATAAATACTTTGCATGATCATATGATAATAAAAATATTATAATTTGTTCATAAATGCAAATGTACTAAGATAGTATGAAATTTACATGTATATATATATATCAATTTATTTGTATTTATAAAACAGTGATTCGAAAATATCAAAAGATAAACATAGTTTAGATTGGTCAGAGGAATTTGCTACAGAATTTTTAAAAAAAAAATACAAAACATTATAAAATCTTAATTATAAAAAATTTAGAATAATGGTAAAAGTGTATTATTTGAAAATTAATCTTTTTCTAGTTTGTTTAATATCTAATTTTAAAATAAATTTTTTTTTAGTAACGAATATCTGAAAAGTATATTTTCATTAATTAATGAATAAATTGTGTCTCGTTTATAAATAAAATAATAGTAAATATGAAGTTCTGAAGAAAGTTACTATGATTTTTCATAAATAAGTTGGGTATTAATTATAAGAAATTTAATTACAGATATCAATATTTCATTGATAGTATTGCTATGGAATATCGTCATTATGTATAATTATAGCTTTTTAATCAGTTTGATTATTAACTGTAAACTTAAATTTAAATATTTATAAGTTACTTTAGTTTCCACTACATTTATAAATAAATTTAGGTATAATTTTTTTATAGTAAAAAAAATACAAATTCACTTTACATTATACATTATATTACAAGATTTACATTATATTTAAAGAATCAAATTATTATTATATACTGTAATGACTACTATAAAATGTACCTGCTGCACATCCGGCGAACGAGGAGATTAATACCAAGACGGCGATGAAACAATACATTTTCGACATGGTGGCAAATTCAATGTTAACTCGCATTTTTATTTTGTGTCTTGATCGATACGTCCTCTATGATGAAACCTGAAAGTACACAATCACAAATTTTATCATTAATTAATTCTATTGGACTGTAAGCAATTAAGTTGTGTTTCTTTTTATTTAATGTCTGTTTTAAGTAGTAAAACTAAAGTATTAAGTTGTATACATTTCCAAGCGTACGAGAAAACATACTATAAACGATAGTTAAGTTACGAATATTATTTATAGGCTTAGTGAAAATTTTTTTCGAAAGCTAATCCTACCTTATATAAGCTTTTTGTGAACAAATATCCTGTTTGTATACTTAATATTATGAAATAATATAAAATATATGTGTAATGTATGATTAGAAGCATTTAAAATATTAGTGCTTACTTTTACTATACACGCTTATTAACATTTTCAAAGTAAAATTTCTGTCGTATTTATATTTAATTAATCGAATAGTGTTTTTTTTATAATATAAATTTTAAATTTTGTGAAAAAAATTAAAATAACCGTTTCTTACAAAATTTTATATTTTTAAAATTTATATTGTACGCTTAGTTTCATTTAAATACTAAGTTTAGTCATAACTAACTTTTCAATTATTTTTCAATCACATACAGACACACAAACACACGCGCACATATACATGTGTATATTTTTTTATTTTTTATTTATATATATTTGTAATTAAATGTATTTATAAATATATATATATATATAAGTATATTTATTACCTCCTGTATATTTATAATTTTTTAACAAAGATATATAATCATCTCCAAAAGTTCGCTTAAATTTTTTGATAATTATTATTTCACTTTCTTTGAAACAAAGTTACTTTATTTGTTTTTAATTAGGAATATGAAAATATTTCTTTTTAGATGTTCTTGTTAATGACTGTTTAGGTTACTTTAATTTTATAGCTTTTGTTTTAAAAAAAAAACCATAAAGTTCACTATGTTTATGTTAAATGTTTTCAAATTAATTTTAATGAAATGTAAGATATTTGATAATAATTTTATTTAAAAATGAAAAGTACAATATTATTAACTTTAGTACGCAAAAAATTTTACAAAATTTAAATGTGTTATAAACGTTTTTACTTTAAATAAATAATTCTACAATAAGCTGTTGATACCAAAAATAAAGAATATATTCATACAGTATTTTTTATATCCAGTAATAATCTTAATTTACAAGTACTGCAGGATATTTTACGTGGATTATTATTGATTTATATATATATATATATATATATTAACATTAATTTTGTTTCCGATATTCTGATAATTTAATCTGAGGCGAAGCGTTAGAATTGAAAAATTTTATTAGGTGAAATGAACATTAATGATGTACGTAACTTATATGCCCACATAGGTAAGCTTATTATCATATAATAACATTAATCATACAAATTGCGTATGAACTTTATTAATTTGAAATACTGACTAAAATTTTTTTTCACGCATCAAATAAGTAAATTTGTACATCACATATTAGATTTCTCACGCGCAAATTAATATCCCTTTCTATTCATTATTGTACAAATGCGTCTATTTTATTTTATACCTATCAGTCTACTAATTAATATTGTTGCTTGCAAACTTTTCCATTAATATTTGATAAAAAATTAAAATTTTATTTTATTTGCGAAGCTCTTATTTGACAATTGAAAAATTATCAATTAAATAATTCAATTCTTACTAATAAAAATTATCATTTAGTCATATATAAGCAGTTTACTAATGTTATTGTTATTCAATGTAATTAAATGAAAAAATATTAATCTTGCTTCAATATATTTTTAATTAATCTACGTCTAAAGCAAAACTATACGTAAAACACAAATTATTTGTACTATAAAATATAAGCGTATAAAATTTTATTAATCATAAATAAATATTCATAGTAATATTATAATTATAGTATTTGTATTGCAGACTTGCCGAAAATGGTAGCACTAATGATTCAAAATATCATGTAAGCTAATCCATTAATTATATTTATACAACATTACTTATAAAAGTAATAGTATTGATAAGATAAATTAATCTATAAATCTATTTATCAAATCACAACCATTCATTTATATAATTTTAAGATTTTTTAAAGCTAATTATAGAAAAAATTTTGTACAAAGTTTTGATATAAATACAATGTTTTTATTACGGATGATCAAATTAGAAACAGATTGATCTATTTCGATACATCTTGTACATAAAATTTTCATCTGTAAAATTGTATCTAGAGAAAAACTTTTGATCTCAGAAATTATTTCAAGTATAATAGAGAAACAAAAATTTTTTTAATTATTAATAATAAAAATATGGTATTTGTAATTATTAAAATATTTCAAGAGTTTTAGTCTTAATAGTATCTTTCTGATTAATGTAAGTAACAAGTACTAACCAATGAAAGAATTATTAATCATTTCTGATCGATATAATAACAATCATTTACTTATAAAATTAAAATATTAATTAAATAATATTATTAAAGCAAATACTTTTACGGTTCTTTTAAATAGCATTTATAAGTGACATAGTAATGCAATTTACATAATATAATAAAATATCATTTGATTTAAAAATATTTATACGAAAAAAATAAAAACTGTAGAGAATCATTGATTTTATTCAATCGAAAATATCATTGTTTCATTCATCTTCGGATAAACATATTTTAAAATTAATTTAATGTAACTTTTTAATAATTATTTATATGTATTTATATGTTTTTTTTAATAAAAATGTTTGTATAGATTGTTTCTAAATTATAGGTAAGGAAAAGTATAACATGGTTTTAAAATAATTTACTTTAATAGCTTAGAGATTGAAAAAAATGGTTTGAGTCACCCAAAATATTCGGACAAGTTTTACGAATCAAGAACAAATATTTTTAAATGGTTTTCTTCTATTAAAAAAAAATCATCAATCAAAAGATCTTATTTTGTTTCTTAATACGTATGTGATATTTAATGATTCATTATATATTTACTTCATAATTTATAAATTTGTATAATTTGATAATTACTATCATTTTAAATCTATTTTAATCATTAAATAAATGTACTGTTCGATTATAAAAAAACAGCATTTTAAAGAAAAATTCATATTCATTGATTATTTTTTCGAATAGCTTTTAAATTCCTTCTTAAATTTGAATGAACATCCAATATCAAACGTCTTGGATATAATTGCAAAACATAAATTGACTTGAATTGAATGATAAAAAGAATTTTTTTATGTTAAAATCGAGATTCCAACAGGAGTTCCTTAAAACATATTGAGAAACAATGAATTGGGTAATTAAATTCGACTATAAAGAAAATATTAACAAATTCAATACGATTCTTGTAAATATTCGTAATAGAAAAAAATTATCGTTATAGAATCGGCGTGCAGCGTTGAACTCAAAAGTGATGGTTGATTTTTATGAATTGACATCGATAGTTTACAATAAGGTTTAACACATGATAATAAAATTAAAAGGTTACACTAAAAGTTTTTCGATATATCTTTTCGATTTAGATTCACTATGTGAATAATCGATAAGCTCGACGTAAGCAGGCCATCCAACGCAACTTCTGATTCTATTAATCCCCGAGCCGGAGAGTATAAGTGCAAGTAAAATTGAGTGCCGCTAAAATGCTTAGAGTTAAGCAGGAGTAGAGAAGAAGTAAGGCGCAAAATAAATGAACTCGAATCCAGAGGCTACGAATGGTGGGAAGCCTGGCGCGAAAGCTCGGTATCCTTTCTAACTTAGTCCCTGCTAATAATGAGACGGCGAGTGTCCTCCTAAGGGCAAAAGGGCAGCGCCGACGGGAAAGGTCGACGTCGATGAAAGACCCCCCGCCGGCAACCGATTGCCGTAGCTCGATCGGCCGGAAACGGGTCCGGCACTCGGAACCTGCGGCCCGGCCCCTCGACACGACTCGCACTCTCGTCTCGCAGTCCCTCCCCTTCCCTTCCCTTCCCGGCCGATCGAGCCGCCGCCGCCGCCGCCGCCGCCGCCGCCGCTCCCCGCCCTCCCGCCAACCGGGCCCAAGCGCTCGGCAGCCTCTTTACCTCGTTGCTCTCGTCGCGCGAACCGCCGCACTCCGAATGCTCGTGAGCACGAGCTCGGCCCGGAAGACTCTCGCGGCCTCCACTCGGATCGCAAGTGGCGTCTCTGACGGCGCGCGCCGTGCAGGATTCGGCCAAGGGTGCGCACCTGGACTCGCCGGGAGCCGACGTGCTCGAGGGCTTTTATAGCTGGCGGCCCAACTTGAGCGCCACCTCGTCGCCAGCGGGCGGCAGGATTGGGGGCGGGGGCGGGAGTGTAGGCAGGCGGGACGGAGACGCCGACGGAGGGGATTAGGTATCCCGCACCGGTGGGACAGCGAGCCCCGGGAAGCTTCCCTCGAGAAGGAGATCGGCTACTCGGTCAGCGCTCGGTCGGACTGACCCTCGACCTCCGCCTTTTTTTAGTGCCCCTGACTCTGTACCCTGTTAACCGATTTATAAAGTAGCATCGGCACTTCTCAAGGAAAGACGCGAGAGTTGACTTTTAGATCGTTACTCGAAGGAAATCTCCATTCAAGTTATACACGGCCGATTCATCGAGGACCGGTGTAGACGCGCTTTCGCTGACTTCCCTGCATTTGGCAAGGTACCTTTAGTATCCGCCTTTCGAACAGATTAAATCTAAATCTCTTGGATAAGAGATGGTGGTTAAGCAACGTTGCTGAGAACCTAATAATTTTTACTAAATACATCCTGCTCTTGTATTGTATGTATCATCGTAAAATTATTACTGTTGATTGCTACTTTATAGCTGAAGTAAATGTAAGCATTTGGGTCAATGATATGGAATGAAAATATATTTTTTAACACTCGTTATTTTATTGTACAATTTTCACTAAGTAAGCTCAATCGGTAACCAATTTAATAAATTATTTCTTTTAAAATACTGTTTTCTTGCCTTGAGAAAATCAATTTTTTGATCCACTTATTTACAAGAACCTAACAACGGAAAATATTATCAAGTATACAGCGATCAAGTACACGATTCATTGACAGTTTAATAATATTAAAATCATCAATTTCATTAACTATTAAATTGTTACTTCATATATTGACAAAATTGACGAAACTTGTTTTTTTCTTATTATAATTAATTTTTAAAAATGTTTTAAATGTTATTACAGCATAATGCTTTTGATATTTTTAAAAATAAATAAAACCTAAACCGTAGACAAACTCAACAAAGGCAATTATTTATAAGGCATATATACGAAAAATATTTTTCAATGCAACTTCAAGTATTTGTAATTATCATTAATATTACAATACAAAATATATCATAAAAGAAAATTTATACATGTTGTGAACTGTTATTAAAATATTTCGCTTTTTATTGTAATTTATAAATTAACCGATAATTACTTTTACAGCTCTATTCTATTTATCAATATTATTTTAAATATATTATTTAAAATTTATTTATTAATTTTAACGTTATTTTAAATAGTCGTCAAACTTACTAATAATTTAGTTATGATTCAAACGTATTAATTCTTAATTGTTTGTAATAAAATGGTAATTTAAACTGAATCCTGTAATTTAAATTATTATTGTGTATCTTAAAATTATAATTAAAACCCTTAATATTTATATAATTATGAGGAACTGCAGATATATTTTGTATAAATTCATATTCACATAAAGAATTTAATTCAAACCTTAAGCAAAAGAGTATTTCATTTTTAATTACACTCCATTTGAGGACTTTGTTGTATAATATTTTGCAGAAAATTCTTACAATTTTTCATTGTATATAAGTTCTGACTTAAATAAAACAGATTATATTGGCATTACAAATAGCATTTACAAAAAGTTAACAAGCAAAAACATTTATAATAATAAAGTAATTCATAATACCTGTACAATATATTACTAAAACAAGATTTACAGTAACACTTTTCCTTTATAATAGAACTCAATTACTTTCCAAAAGACGAGAGATAATTGCTATATGCTTAAAAATGTAATAGCTTAAGAATACATTTTAGGAAAATTAAAAAAAAAATCTTTAATTTAAAATAAATAATGTTTAATGATTATCAATAAAGAATTAAAATTATATATTGATAATAATACTCTGTAAAAATCTAAAAAATATACTTTTTTTTTAAAGAAATGTATATTACTTTTGGAAAAATATACGAGAGAACATCTTTTTTGTTAATTAGAATTTATTGCAATATTTAAATTTTACCTTGCCAACCTTAAAGATATTTCTAAGATTATTATTAACCAAATATCTTGTGTCTAAATATGATAAAATTCAATTTTCTTTTGAAAATAGAATTTAGAAAGTTAAGTATTTTATATTTTACTTGATATTTTACTTAAAAGTAGTTAAAAATGTAATTGAAACGATGTTAATAAATTTTATAATTTAGCTTATTAACATTTAAATTTAAGCTGTACAATTTGTTATATATTGATATCCGTATAAGTGTACCAATATTACCTTGTATTTTTTTTGCATTTCGAAGACTTTCAGTATCCTTTAATCGAAATTATTTATCAATATAAATTACAAAATATTCAAGTTAATAAAAATTTTTTAAAATATATTTAAAAATTTATTATTGAATTTCCAGGAGCTAAATATACAATTTCTTTATCCAATATCTATTAGTATTAAAATCTAAATTAAAAAAATCTTCTTTATTTATTATGTATGATTAATTATGTTATCCTAGGTATATTAATTTTAAAAAATTACTTAATTATTACATAATATGGAGATATAAGTTAATTAATCTGAAGTTAATTGTAATTTTCTAATATTCCTCTTTGCTAAAGAATTTATTTTAAATTATTTTCTTAATCGTTAATGTAAAAACTGCACATAAGCTAACATATCAATGCGAAAAAAAAATGTATAGATGAATAGATATTTGTTGTGGTATTCGGTAATTCTGCAATCGTGAAGATTCATTTGAAGTAAAACACGAACGAAATATTAAAAAGGAACTTGATACAAAAAAAAAAATCATTCAGGCAAATTGTACGTATTGCAATAGTTGAATTCAACAAGAAAGAAAAAACAACGTTTGAGTCTAACCGACGAATGTCATAAATATACTCTTAAAATGTAAGTAATTTATGTTAAATCAAAGCATTGTTTAATATTCTTTAATTAAATATTTATTACACAATTACGTTAATTGCACTCATAATTTCTCTGTGCAATTTTTTTGGTTTAAACATACTACTCGATACAATTTGTTATTACTTCAACAATATGTTAGGTAAAACCAATCTTATTCACTATGACATTTGAGGGTATGTGTAAGTATGTGAATTCAATAATTATAATACATAATATTATGAACGGTAGCATTAGAGTTTAGATTTTGATAATAGCAAATGTATTATTAATAAATAAATTAACTAAACATATTTCGAAAAATTTGCAAAGATAGATTATAATTTTGTTATAACGACTTGTTACACGATGCTTTTTGATAATTAAAAATATTGTACTATTGTATTACATTTTATTCATAATTATAAAAACTATGATTACTCATTTTTAATTTTATGTTTGTATAAATCATATTATTAATCGAGTTGATATATTAGTAAATACTTTAAGCTACGAATTGATTGCAATTTATTGTTAATGAAGAGTATAAAAAAATTTTTTAACCAATTAATTTTAATATATTTTCTAAACATCAGTGTAATGAGCACTTAATACTATTTTAATTATATTAAAAGAAATTTAAATACAGATTTGCTTAATAATAGTTGTTAAATAATATTTTGTTTTACTATGAAAAAATATTACATTTTTTATTTTATAATAATAGTTATTATTATTAAATATCAAATTTTCAATACCTTTAAATAGAGTCTTCAATCGCAATTTTTTATTTTATGATTAAAATTTGACTAAAATTCATATACAATATTATTTAACTTTTAATAAATACTATTAACATGTAATATATATACATTTATATATTCTATTGATATCGTTACGCTAATTTACATGTATAATTAAAATTATAATTAAGATATTTAAACAATTATAATAAAAAAGTTTTATATTTAGTGTACTCGAAAATTAGAACAAAATCAGTAATAGATTTAAATATATACATATTTTGATTTCAATTTGATAAATTAAAATAGTCATCTATAATGATATCTTTTTTACATATTTTAATTTTATATCAAGATTTTAAGTTTAATAGTCTAAAGAACAAACATATAGTAAACATGTAGTCAAAAGATTTTGAGTCTGGTGTACTGTGTATCATTATAATGAATATCCATCACATAATTAATTTACCCAAAAATGCATAAAAAATCATGCAGTTTAATAATTCTCTACACATAAATTTTAATTTTATATATAAAAGCAAGAGCATAATAACGAATCAAGTAAAATATAAAAATAACATTACAAATATAATTTTCAATTAAGAAACGTATTCTAAATTTTTATTTATTATCCACTCACTTAATAAAAAGTAATAATATAAAAATCTAAAAAAACAGATCGACTGAAATTCCTATCCTTGGTAAATATGATTATTTTAGGGGAAAAAAATTTTTATTTTTCGAAGTCTAAAAAAAATGAATTAAACATTTTCATATAAAATATTTTATAAGACATTAGAACTACGTTGTGACTAAATATCAGTAATTGATTATTTTATATAACATTTTAAATAAACCTAATGTAGATAAAAAGGTATAACATGTCGCATTAATAGAGTTAAGTATAATTGGAAATTTTTTAAAGCATCGAAAATCTTTAAAACCCATGATTCCTTAAAGATAATTTCGAAAATTCGATTGAAACTTCATGTTGGCTTTGTAAAATGATTGACATGTCAGGCTCCTTCAAATTTCATCCTGAAGCTCGAACAACAATATACGCTGACCCTATTTACATTATTGAAAGTAGGTTATTAATTAATTGTTAGATTGTATTTCATGCTGTTATCAAACATTGCTTATCTTTGAAGATTCTAAGCATAAAATTCTTTAAATCGATTATTAAATTTAATTTAATCATACGTATTAACAAATTCTCTGATAACAACATGCAATAAATGAAAGTGTATTTAAAATTTAGACATTTATATTTAAAGTTGATAGATTCTCTTACCATACTATTTATTCGTTGAAAATATTGTTAATACATCAAAGTACATGGATTTTTTTATTGAAATCTTACGCAATTAAGAAATAAATTTAAGCTTTTGAATACTATTAATTTACAGAAATTATATTTTATCTAAGCAAGCAAATAATATTTGATAAATACGAGTGAATAATAATGTCTTTTATCTTGATTTGCCTACTTAATATACAATTATAATCACGAGTACAATATAATTCTTAGCTCCAATTTACTTCAACACCATTGAAATATTTTCTTCGTAGCTTCCAGATGAAGAGAATGTAATTGTCAAATATAATAGGAAAGTAAATTATGATGGTGCTATGAACAACACAATATTGTTTTCAATATTCTATGAAGAATTCATTTTTTCAAAATAATAATAAATGTTTAACTTCGAATTGTACAATATTATATTATTATCAAATTGATTTGAATGCTTGTAGTAGTAAAATAACAAGCAGTCAATTTTACATATTTTTTAATATTTAATATTTTATTGACATTTAATAAATGCTATAATAAATTAGATAGAGCTAAGTTAATAATATTTTTTAATATTAAGAAATATTACAATATTTTCAGTTTTTCTTTTTAATGTGCAGTCCACTTTTCAGCTCATATTATAGTTTGCATATACAATTAATAATTAAACATATAATTTAATGCAAATATACATGTATATTATTAAAAAACTTTTTTAAATCTATTCTATTCTAAGGTTATTAAGGATTATTTTTTAAAATATATTATAGTTTTTATTCATATTTTTTTGTCTTGATAATGTATTAGAATCCATAAAAATATGCGACGTATGCATCAAGTTTATCTTTTGTAAGTTCTATGAATCTAGCGCTTATAACATTCGTTATTGAATCGAATTTTAATGTAAATTTTATTTTTTGAGCACAAATTATTCAACGCATCTTTAATGTCTATTAATTTTCACCCAATTAACATATTTATATTATTATTTTATCCATTTAATTCAAATAAAAAATGTTTCCTTATTCTTCGTTTTCATCACAATTTATGTCGACGATTTATAAATTAGTAGAGAAATTGGTTTTTATGTAATTATAAAAATATTATCAAAGTTTTGTTAGCTAACGTAATTCCTTGATTTTCAGATTGCAGATCAGTTAACTAGAAAAATAAGTGTTAATTAAGAATTCATGTACAATTTATTCTACGTTTATTATAACTATTAAATTTCGAATTTTGAGTGAGGTACAAAAAACATCTTATAACAATGCAAATAACGCCATCGCCATTTTTAATAAAAAAAGAAAATAAACGATATAATGTTTTATTAGGTATAATATTATATGTAATAATCAAAATAGAAGGTAAATATTGCCCACAATTGATCCTCATTTTAATCATATCCTCATTTTCTGAAGCGCGAATTGTAATACTTCCATGACATTATATAATCCCAGCATAAGCAGGGCGTAAAATCAGATTGTTATATTCTCTCTCTGTCTCTCTCTTTCCAACTATGTCTTAAATATAATCTGTTTCTATGTACGTTTCTCTCGATTCTTGTTGAAGTGAGATTAACATTAAATGGTTGTGGGCAAGGCAAATAAGACGATTATAAGGGCAGTAACGTTCGTATGTCGACGCTCGCTTACAATACTCAAACCGATCCTGACTGAACACATCTGTAGCTGCTCAAGCTTGCGATTTATGCAAAGTACACCTGCTGAGTTTATATCAGCGTACGCAAAATCTACATGATCGGAGTTTTAACGGCTTTCCGTAGCCCTATTTTTTATGTTTTATTTCACCGGATGAGAGAAGTTACCAATTTGCAAGAAGTCATGTACGATATCGAGTGATACATAATTTTTGAATTTATAACTGCAATATAAATTAGATAGAAATAGAAAGGTATATAATTTCATCCTACAAATGTTAATGCGTGCACGATATTTCATTTGCCATGTCGTTTATAATTTTACTTAAATGTATTTTATTGAGTAATTTATTGAATTTTTTCTAATGAAGTCTGCTCAATGAAAAAAATGTAATTAATATAATATATATATAAATATAATTATAAATATAAATGAAATTATATAAAAATAAGCTTCATAATCATATTATAAGCATAATATTTTTAAATTATAAAAAGCAGTTTCATTAGTATTGCTTACAACTTTACGAAATATAAATATTATAATCAAATTTTTTTCTTTTCTCGTATTTATTTTGTATGAATACAGTTATATAAATTTAGTTTTTGTAAGTCATATACCAATAGAGATTACAATCGCATTAAAGATTCTCGGATATAGATGTAATAAAAATACGTTTTATATGAAAGTATAAAAATGAGATTTACTAGAATCAAATGGTACTAGAATAAATTAGACAGGAGAATTTTTGATTAGTATCTTAAAAAATACATAATATGTAATAATATTATCGTATTATAAAAAAAGGAAGAGGTAAATAGAATATTTAATACATTTTCAAATACGAGTTTTGGTGGCAGACTAAATCCGATTTTCACTACTAGAAGGAATTTAAAGCCATTGATGTTGAATACTTAAATTTTACACAATATAAACATCGCTTCGAATGCTATGGAAAATATTAAAACATTATTAAAAAATAAATTGAAATGCTTAAAGTATTCAATGATGATAAGAAAATATGGAAACGTAAGAGTTTGATGGTACTGTACCGGCGGTAATTGTGAAACAGATCCAATGGGGACAGAGTAACGATTCTGGGCTGGCAATTATTATAAACGGAGCCCAAAAGAAAAAAAATATTCAAACGTAATATTCAAATGTTTTTAGAAAGATAAAAATATTTAATTAAAAAGCTAAAAGCAATGTTAATTTAATCGGCAGTTATATTTATAAGCGAGAACTGGTTATGAATCGGCCGGTGAGTATCAAGTGCCGAATGTAAAAGTGTAAAAAGGTCGGGGCACAGCTGAACATACGAACTTAATATACAAGTAAAGACTTGCAAGAACGTTAATCAGCTTTGTTCTAGACCCTATATAAATCAGTATTTATATTAGTTTTCAAATAGGATATATAATGCCCAGTATTTTTACATATTGTGTAAGCAATGGAATCATATTTTTATGCAATAATATACTAAATTTAATTGCGAATTATTGCACCATAAGAATTTTAATTTTCATTAAATGTAAAACATTATTTCATTCAACCATTCAATGTAATTAAAAAAATTAAATATAAGGGAGCGTGTTAGGCGCTCTTAAATATGGAAAAATCTTTTCTTGACATTACATCTTTAACAGGAATTGTTACGTAAGCGAAAAGGTTATAAACAAATGCATGGGCATGTACAATTAGATCCTTTTAATTCTTGTCAGTCAAACGAATGACCTTCACGGTTTATGAGGACTGTCAAATAAAGCGAGAAATTTAATAAATTTCATTTATATATTCCCATAATTCATTAAATTTTTTTAATTATTATTTTTTTTAATTTAAAATTTATCACATTATTATAATAATTATTTTATTATAATGTTATATTAGTAAAATTGAAATGCGATTGGCAAGAAATATAAATCATTTAAATATACTTATTTTTATTATATTAATTGGATAATATGATTTGAGTTTTATAGAAAAACGATATTATAAAAATGCATATTTACTAATGTAATATTTACTAATGTAATCGCGAACGTTAAATACCATAACAAGTATTTAGATAAAAATTTTTTAGGTGAAACAGAGAGGAAGTTAACGAAGTGAGATCATTAGCATCTTAAAAGCTATAATGAAAAATGTTGTCAATGCTTACATTGTTTATTACATTACTTTTAAAAAGTCGTAGACGAATGCGTATACTTAAACCATTGAAAGATTCTCTGATATATTAATAACATTGTTAACGAATATTAGTGCAAAGGGTAAGCGCTAGCTGATAAAAGGGGTTTTAAGAGAATCATTACCTAGAATAAGACATTGTACACAACTACTAAACATTGCACATGACTAAATTTTTCCCTCCGATTTCACTATTTAAATCACGATACATTCATTTTCATCTTTTATACAGAGCAATCAAATCGGCATGAGTGATTTTCTTAAGGATGAGTTGAACTTCTTTGCGCTGTATTTTCTAAAGAAAAAGATATATTAAATGATAGGATGAAAAACGGGATCTGTGTGTCGATCCGCCTCTCGCTGCACTAATGCTTTTCGACGGAACGAGCAATGCTTTCCGGTAATCTCCGTCCGTTTCCTATGAAGTTTTTTTTCGCTCTTTATATTTTTCTACTATTACGTTTCTGATATTTTCAATTCGCCTTCATACGCATGGCCTGGCTTCGGAAATATGCAGCGAATGAAAAATAATCCTAAGCTTCGGGCCAATATTAATGTAACGTGTAAATTATAAGCTATACCTTTTTGAGTATTGATGTATTGTAAATCGATGAAAGGTAAGGTCGAATGTGTCCAGGATATAGAAATACTTTTGCAATGATAATAAAACCTTTCATTAAAAAGGAACGGATGCAGAATAACGGCATAAATTGTGAGGCTAAGCAAACTTTAATGTTCTCATCATTACAACCAGTACATCAACATAATCTAATATGTAAGTGTGACGTCATCCGTGCAATCTACACGCAAGGTATTACAAGTGCACATTGGCCGTGTCATTGCAAGTGTAGGTTTTATCATAATTTTTGGTTTTTAATTTTGGTTTTGAGCCTACATTCCTCCTGTATTCAGCCAAAGCATAATTCAATGAAGCGATTTCTTCATCTCCATTCTTACTCATTTTCTTAAATCATGGGACAATTTACTCATTGGCTATATTTGGCATTATGCCAGCGATGAGACCGTTTAAAGTTAAACTAAAAAAATCCGTCTTTCACTCACACCTAAGCTTCTGCCTACGTCAACATATCTCTTGACGTATCTCACGCCGCGCCAAGACGTATAGGACGCAATCAATGCATTTTGCCTTCTATTTCCATTGTACTCCTCCGTGGTCTATTTGGTGCTGATAACACTTTAAAATCTAAATATAGAGTAGTCTGTCGAGAGGCTTTATTTTAATTTTCAAAGTACCATAAGATTTGCGTGGGATGTCTTTGGCGCTCGACGTGTATTCCATTTGCGCGCATGCGTAAGTACGAACACGCGAGCCTTTCATACAATGGATATTGACGTAATTTAGGGAATCTGATGGGTTCGTAAATCATTAATTTTAAATCCTAAGGTGACCACTACTAAAAATACTCTCCGAATGAATCGTCTTTGCCTCTTGGCGCTGCTCGTCTTGTACTTTTATAATAACTATTGACATTGAAATAATTGTCAGTGTTTTCTGTGAAATTTACACATAATTAATATTCATATGTACGCGTAGACATGTGGGCATGAAAAAAACTTAATTAGATAAATAAATAACTTTAAGATAAATAAACTGTTTTCTAATTTGAATTGTTTTTTTATCATAATAACAAATTTCATTTGGCTTTAATCCTGTGTTTGTAATGTTACCTACTAGGATTTTCTATAACAAGCTCTTCAGTTTGCGTTGTTTTGCTTATGCTTGCATCAAAATCTGATACACATCTTATTTTCTATTTCACTCTATCATTTAAATTAGATCACACGAACTACAATTTCCTCTATTTCACTGAAATACAATTTTTTTAAATAAGTATTTCAATTGATAATTAAAGTGTTCATATTTCTATCTTTATGTTGTTAATTTCTAAACGAAAGTGAAGTTTTCAACCGTATTATGGATAAGTTTTATAATAAAAAAATATTAACGAAAATATTTTTTTAATTCCTTAACCGGCATAAAAAAATGTTTTACAGTAGGAGCAATTAAGTTACTAAAAAAAACATGGGATTATTTAAATAATTAATACAAATGCAGTTCTGATCAATCAAACGATTTACAAGGAAAAATGATTATAAAAATGCCAATCGAGAGATCTCATGATATTTATTATTTAATAAAAAAATTTGTGATATTTCGCTAAAATTTGAAAGTATTTATACGCAAAGTTCACAGAACAGTGTGAATAATAACGTTGTTGTTTATTCTAGTGAATGGGAAAGCATTTTTATCTGCTTCTTTGATGCGCAACGCACGATAAAAGCGCAAGTTAACGTGCCAATCATCTACTTTACGGTCAAGAATAAAATGCCTGCCATCGACTGACTAGATCAGACAACATGAATTGATATTCTCATAGTCAGGAAGTGATTCTTAAATGCACAATAACGAATATCCATTATTACAATACGGTTGAAAGTTTTGTCAATTGTAATAATTTTTGTAATGAATGCTTAATTACATTTTGAGTTATTAATGGAAGTGGAAAAATGATATTACAATCGAACAGTTCGGTATACTCGGATACGTAAATCCAGTAAAAGCTGTAATACATAAGTCTAAAAATCGTTAAAGCAAATGAGCCGGATGGGTAAAGTTATTTACGACAAAGTAGCAATCTAAATTGTGGAAAATTAGTGCTTGTGAAATTGTGACAGCAAGGAGCGTCTTTGATATGGATTATCATTATGTCAATTTATATGTAAAAGTAGGGGGACTGACGAGTACAAAAATCAGTCTTGATGGACAGGGGGTAGACTATTTTTAGAATAATTAAACCAGATTTCATGCGATATTCGCCGCTTCGCAGATTCAAATCGTGACGTAGATTGAACGAGCATAAATGCCCAGCTACCGCTGCATTCGCTCGTAGTATGAACTTTTGGAGTGGATAAAAAGGTAAGTAATACGTATTATTTGCGCCCAATAAAAGAGGCGCTCAGCGGACAAACGGCCCGTGGATGTTTGTTGCTGCGTTTAAAGTTTTAATCGAGCGAGCTTTACATTTTATTGTTGTTGTCTCTCCTTGTTCACCCTTCAAGTTTGAATAATTTTTTGGCGCAAGCCATTCTTTTGCTTCGCTGTAGACGCTCGTCAAATTGTCCACGGCCTCTGGCTTTGTAGCTTCGCTTTTATTGATGACTGCGATGATAACAATATTTATGTCCCCTTTCTATTTTACTCGCTTATCATAAGCGGGTAAACGAAGTGCAACAAAAGGCAAACGGCCAGTTCGAATTTTTATGAATATCGGAAGTCTTTCTTTTTGAAAATTAATAGCTAAACTTTTAACAAACAACAAAATATCAACTGCTCGCAATGTTTCAGTTCGTGTATTATACACGAACTATTTTTAATAACCAAAATATTGTTCATTTTCATGGTAATTAAGACAAATATACTTTTGAACAAAATTTTTCTTCCTTCGTATATAAGTGTAATTAATTTGCTTTTTATTGATTTAGTTCTGCTCAATAATGTGACTGATTGATACCTAAAATTTAAATAATACAATATTATGCCATTGGTCAGTTGGAAGTCTTACTGTTTAAAATATTTTCGTACCGATTAATCAGTATGCTTATACATAGGGAGCATATCGAACATTATTTCCTTAATTTTAAAATAAATGATTGCAAAAACTATATTGCTTATAAATAATAGTCATTTATTTCTGACTGTTGAATAAAAATTAATTAGAATCAAGAATAACTATTAAATAGTTAACATGAATATAATGAAAAAAATTGTTGTTTGAACTATTTTATTTGTGTAAAATAACAGGAAATGATTTTTACAATTGTAAGGTTTTACTAAAAAATTAATCGATAGGTAACAGTATTCTATTTCTATGAGTTAAGAGTACGAATAGACTGTATTAATATTCATATAAGTACCAAATTGTCATTACTTTTACATCATGGCAACTGAATAATTTAGTATCAGTAGCTGAAAAACTGATTTTACGATACTCCAAGTGCATCGTCGTAAGTATACCAGTTATCGCCATTAAAATAAAATTTCTTTACTCTAATACAAATAGAAAGTAATTGGTTAATAGTAATTTAATTATAGATTTTAATTTTAGCCCCTTAAAAAATTATAAATTATGCAAAGATTTTACCCCACTTATATATTTATATCTTTATAAATCTTTAGAAGCACATTTATGCATTTTTAATTGTCTAATTGTAAATATATATACATACATATATATATATATATATGTGTGTGTGTGTGTGTGTGTGCGTGTGTAAAGTCTATAATATAAAAAAAAATTCTGTATTATATTAATAAAAGAAATATCTAATAAACTTTGTATTCCTTGTAATCTTAAATGATAAATAAAAACAATTGATTGGATTTTAGCAAGGAATGCTAAAAGTTTTAGCATAATTTCAGAAATGTTGATATACGTAATTTCAGAACGATAAGCGAGTTATACTAAAACAAGTAATAAATGTAATTTCATTGAAATCATTACTATTTCAAGCAGTCGTTCATTAATGTAATTAAATTATTCACTAACCTTACAAATGTAAGCAGTGTCTACTCATAATTACAGAAATGAATAACTTAGTATATTTTGATATGGGATTTCAAATTTTCACATTACAGTAAATATCAAAATCACATAATTATGTGCATATAAATTTTTAAAACGAAATTTAATTATATTTAATTTTAATTAGTAAAAGTATTTATTTATATTATATTCAATTTCTGATATTAACGGTCTGATTAAAATGATGTAAATATTAATATTTTAAATTCATGATATACATTATGTTTATCAATTAAATTGTATAATTAACAATGGACATATGTGGTTATATGTACATATTATTGAGTATTTTTAACTTAAAAAGTGTTGTGTGACTATATATATTTATATTACGTATTAAATGACAGTATAAAACGTTGAATGATTTATAATTATAAATTTGAAAAAACAACAACTTATCTAAATCAATAAAACAATCCAATGAATTATTTTTGTACAATTGTTAAATATTTTAAAAAGTTGTGAAAACACACAACTAGAAAACTGACTTATAATTATATAAAGAACTATATTTTTATGTCGTTGTATATAAGCTACCTTTTCATTATAATATAATTGTCGTAACTGTAGGAAAGTAAATTATGAAGGTAAATTGAAGCTTAATACAAATACGTAATTTTATCATATAATTTTTAAAAA
The DNA here is from genome assembly GCA_018907135.1 of Kradibia gibbosae. Classification (NCBI taxonomy): domain Eukaryota; kingdom Metazoa; phylum Arthropoda; class Insecta; order Hymenoptera; family Agaonidae; genus Kradibia; species Kradibia gibbosae. Next base: position 571,906 of record JACCHX010000003.1, on the reverse strand, counting down.
AGAAATTTTTTAATTATTGTAGGTAATTTAAGTACTTTCGCATTATGTGAATTTTAATTTATTTTATTAATAACGAAATGAAAAAAAAATTGTTTTTATCTGTATCTTGATAAACATACATGTATACATATTTATTACATTTTGAAACTTTTCAAAAGTTTTTTAATATTTTCTTAGTATAAAAAACACCTATATTAAAATTTTATTCATTATATATATTTTTTGATTAAATTTATTTATTCTAAAAGTAATAACATTTTAAAAAGATTTTTTTTGTATTATTTTTGGGTAGATACAAATTAATGTATTTTAGTACAGTGAAGTATTGAACGTTTGTAAACTTTTTTTATAAATATTATACTATAGTATCATTAAAACAACTATTTTTTTAATAATTAAAATAAAAATATATATCAATTCCAATACATCATCATCATTTTAAATATTTAACAGAAGTCTTAGTTCTACACTTTTACCACATTACGAAGTTTCATCTATATTTTATTAATAATACTCACCTGTTACGTTTTATGATTTGAGAGTGTGAAAATATCGGTAAAATATAAAAGATCGATAAACGATAAAATATTCACGGTTTAAAGTAATACATCAATTGTTTCCAGATTTAAAAAAAAAAATTTTTATCAAGTTTGGAAATAGCTAAGAGGGCCGAAAAGTTCGGTAAATTATAAGGTATACATGTTCTGGCAGCTACGGGTAAGTTCGAAATAGAATATAATTTATCTGAAAACGTCGAAATATATGATGGATTAAATTACTATTCATTGTTATTCGAATATATTGAATTCTAAGAAGAGAGAAAAACATACAAGATAACGGAAATATGTTGATAATATCAATGGAATAAAAATATTGTAATTCGTAATTTAATATGTGAAATGGATACTACAATTTCACAATGCTTTAAAAGTAAATAAAAAATCAAATTTATAAGAGTCTAACTATTTATGAAATTTTAATTTAAACAAAATTTTATAGCAACTACACTAAACAGTTACACGCAAATTAATATAAATTATTATACATATGATATTATGATAATATGTTATTCATAAAATGTGGTTTGAATAGCTTATATATATATATATATACACACACACACACATTGATGTTGATCTCTGCGAGAATAGCTTTCTTTGGATACAATGTAACTTGAGATCGTTCCAGGGCAGAACAAAATAAGCAGTTTTTCACATATAGTCCAAGAGAATTTAATCACTATTTCTCTACATACATTGAACGCGGTATTTAAATTAATTGTTGCATTAAATCCTGTGTCCTTAAATCGCGTATTGTAGACTTTTTTTATGTACCTCACTGCACTAAAAATATTATGTATCAAATCTGTAATTATGATTTAAAAAGTATAATTTTTCAAAATATTTATAAGAAGATATTGCAGCCCCATTAAATAGATATTGAAAGATAAATCGTTTTAAAAGTTTGTGGTTTATGAAAAGTATTGGAAAAAGTTTGAGAAAAAAAATTGATAATACTGACAAAATAACACGATACGATATATATATATATATTGATAGGGGAACTTTACCTATTTATATGATTAGAATTGAAAGTGAAAAAACCAAAAAAAAGAACGACGGCAAAAATTTATATTTATCATTCAATAAATTTTATTTAACCTCATGTAGAGGAGCTTGTTTGGTCTTATGTACATTATATTTTTGATGTTGTTTTATGTTTATCTTTTAAATTTCAATAGAACAAACTTTTTGAAATTGTTTTAGATATACTATAATTTACGAACCACCCTGAAGATATTGTAAAAGTTATTAAGTACAAATACTCATTGGACTAAAAATTCATTTGTTTATATTAAAAATTAATACATTATACTGTATCAGTTCAAATGTAAATATAAATTCTTATATTTTTTTTATCTTACTAATAATAAAAAAAAATTTTTAATCATAGTATCCCATCGTAACCTCATATATATATATATATATATATATATATATATTTAAAACTTATCATTTTTTTAAATTAAATTTTACAATTCAAAAAATTAAAGTATTATACGTATGCGATTGATTACCTTGAATAAAATTATGAATTTTTTTATGTAGAATTGTTTTCTGAAATTAATCTAAACTTACGTCAATTAAAATTCAAAAGTTTTTTTTTTGTTATATAAAATAAATATCAATAATATGAATAATAATTATCAATATGTAAACCTATTATGAAAAATTGAGTGTTTTGATATTTCAACGAAAACTTGTACACAAACACAGAGTACATAATTTATTAAAACTAATTTGCCGTTTACTTATAAATATTTAAATTTAGTTTATTTAAAATTTTTTAGTGACATACTATCCAAATATATGTTATATTGATAGCAAAATTATTAATTGAGAATGTATTGCTAATACATATTGTTAAGAGTGTAAATTTTCATATTTAAGTTGTGTTTTAAACTATAATGAAAATATAAAAACATAGTATACGGGATCTATACAGGTTTGATAATGTCCTATTTTACCAGCCATCCTGGATAAAGCAGTACAAGAATATCTAAGGAAGATTTATAAAAAATTATCTATGGGAAAAGTAATTTAAAAAGTCTGAAATAATGTGTATTTTAATTCGATTTATATTTAACGTAAAGTTTAATTTACTTAATAATTTCATATCGATAGCGATACATTCATTAAAAGTTCTAAGAAAACATTCATCAATAATACTAATGGAAAATATCCTAGAGCTTTTTGATTTTGGAGACGTATTTTCTAAGCTACCACTATTGATGTACGCATTTATTATTTTGAATCATTTATATATCTTAAACGTCATGGGAAGAGGATTATCGACACATCGCCATACAATTGTTACAAGTAAAGCATGATAAAATATATAATAATATTATTATAGTTAACAATGTCGATAATAATATTTAATCTGTATTTATTAAAATACAAAGTGCATTAAAACGTGTATAGTTTAAAAAAATTGTAAGTAATTAATTGGTGGCCTAATGTACTATATAAATAAAAATTTAGGCAGTTATTTGTAAATTTCAACATACATTCATTTTAGTATATTTATACTTTTGTATATATTTTTTCTCAAAAATGTAATTTTCATATGTTAAAGTAACATGAAATGTAGTGTAATGAAATACATTGATATGATTTGGTTTCAATTTCGAAACACGTTATTTTTTTAAGAAGAATACAAAAACATAATCTGATATAACCAATAACAAACATTACCAAGTTTTAATTAAAAATAGAAATTTTTATTTTACATTCTTAAACTATATATTTGTAATTTTATGCATATAGTGTGAAAGAAAACTTAATTAGCTATTAATTTCAGAAAATATATTATTTTTTTTTTTCATTTAAGAATTTACAATATTTTTAGTATGTAAAGATAAGGATGGTTTAAAAATAAGGAAAATTTTACTTTCATCAAATCAAGAGAAATATCGACTTTATTTACTCTGATAAATTAATTCACATGTTAAACGATACATTACATATTCATATTTTGTTAAGTATAGCTAATCATGTGTAACACAGTCAATAATTGTAACAGGCATTCATCTTATATCTGTGTATTTTTAAGTTTACAATCATCATTTGTGAACAGCAATGACAGAATATTTACCATCGACTCAATTAATCGTAATATAGCATCTATTAAGTTCTAAGTATTTGTTAATTGACAGCGCGAGTATGAAGGATACACTTTTAATTGTATAATGAATAAAAATCGATTTTTTCATTGAATTATTACAGAACTACTTTAAGGAAAAATAATAAATAAAACTGAAAATCTAGTAGTATAAGTTGATCCCTTAATACCATATATTTGATATATTTTATACACAATACATTAACATTTTTTAATAAATATTTTAATAAATATATATATAAGAATTTCATTAAAATGATAAATTAATATTTTATCTGTTAGAAGCCAATGTTTTACTATTGTCTGAAATTTCCAGATTTCAGTTTAATATTTTTTAGATAGAAGAAAGCGATTTTTATATATCTTGCGATTGGTGATATAAGATGCAAATCCCTCTGAATGAATTATTTTAGTGATTTGCTTTTATCTTATAAGATTTCATCGAGTAATGTATAAGGACAGACTTAATGATTTTTGTCCACGGATGCTACTGGACTATAATCGATTTTTCTTTAGAAAATTACTTTGAAAATACATAGAACTAATATATTTTATTTTTAAAATGTGGTAATCCATGGATAAATTTCATTTTGAAATGCTTATTATTCTTTAAATCACCATATTCTATACTTAATTAATAACAGAATCATATAACTTTTTTTAAATTTTAAATTAATTTTTATATTCTCTCTTTCCTCTTAAGCATTTTACTTAATAGCATACTTTTTATAGTATAGATTCAAGATGACAGTTATGATTATATTTATGTGTATATATAAGTGTACATATGTATATGTATGAATGTATATCTATATACATATATATATTTATATATATATATATATACACATACGTTATATTAGTTTAAACATATATTTAGACTTAACAGCTTTGTAGACATGGCGTATAATATTTTTTTCTTGCAATTTTTTCTTTGTATGCGATTATTTGATTTTTCATTTCTTTCGCATCACGAAACGGACGTTTTTGTTGTTGCAGCTAGTAACGTTTTATGTCTTCGCTTATTCTTCCTTATACACATCGATCGATTAATTGAAAAATACCTCGTCTATGTAAATTTTTTGTAGTTTTATTATTACTATTAATTGATTACTTTTTTACGAATACTAAAATATTCTTTTTATTGGCTCACATTTTTGGCATAGTTGCTTTGTCCTTAATCATGTTCGGATCAAAATACAACCAGCAGCTTCTGTCATAATGATGAGGATATGTATATATTATAATTATTAGTTTAATCAGCTTTAAAAAAGGACGCAAAATAACTGGTATTTCATTTTTTTTTTATTATTATTAAGACTTCGATTATCTTCATTAGCAATTTAAGCAAATTTTTACAGCAATTCAATAAAGACATTGAAACACCAAATGAATGAGACAGTATATTCAATATCCGTGGTTATTTTGACTTACTTCTTACTTTTATCTATTTATTTTATTGACATATTTGGTATATTATTTAACTAGGAACGTCGATTAAGCTTTGTGATCTCGTTCTCCCGTTTCAGCTGACAATGGATAACCGTTTAAAAGAGAAGTTTGGTGGCGAAATTAGTCAGACGAAATTGTGCAGTACTTTTAAGCTAAAGGCGAAAAGTAATGTAGTTATCAGCTCAAAGAAAGCAAGTGCAAAGTGGTATGAGATTTAAAAGGCGAGCGATCGCCGTTGTTTATAAGATCGAAGTAAAGGTAGCGGGCATTTTATTTCGTCGGTAGATTCAGACCCGCGCTTTCGACGCGGACGCTGAGCGTCACAATCCGAATATTTCAGCTCCCGTAACTGTTTGCCGTCCTTTGCCAGTGTGGTTGTTGTATTGTAGCCCTGTAGTGTTTATTATTCAACTGTATTTGCCCATTGGTATTCCGTAGCCTATCGGTCTCGTTGTTCATTGCTGTCACCGTCGAGCGGTCAGAACGAATAAACGTCTCCTGCGCAAACGTTGGTCTCATCTCTGCTGCCGAACATTTAATACGCCGTCTTGCCGAATATGAAGTTCCCGGCTGATGCTGGATCATCCGACGAGAAGAACTGCTGCCAAAGCTTCTCGAATTTGTCACGCGTCACCTCCTTACCCTGAAAATTGTGAGCCCTCGATTAATTGGATATGAATTAACCTGCCGCCTTGCGCCCTCCCCGATCTCGGTAACTTGCCTCTGCCCAGCCCCTGCCCCCCCCCGGCCCCTACCGACGGACTTGGTGCCGACCGAATAATTTGCTGTATTGACAAAATGTATTGACGAAATGTATTGACTAAATGTCTTTGCAAAATCTATTGACAAAATTAGTAATTAATTTCAGAGTGCGATTAATCTGCAGGGAAATTAAATAAGCGTTTAGAATCCGCTGGCAGACTTTTTCGTGCTTCGCTTTTATGTTGGTCAGATTCTGTGTGGATACAATGCATGTAAAATCTATTTGTCAAAAAATTCAATCAGCTAATAGAGCGAATATTTAAAGAAAGGTCTAGTTCCGTTCTTAGGACATTTAAATAATACCGCTGATTAAATGTAATTGGTTGTAATTAAAGTTACCTGAAGCGTTACATTTACATTAAAAGGAAATTTACAACCTATTGCGAATAAATTTACCAATTTACGAAGTAGTCTTTACACAGGATATTTATTATATTACATCGTGATTACTTTATTAGCTTAAAAATATATTTCAACCCACCCTCAATGTCTTCAATCACGTACTATGCCGAGAAAATATATATGAAAGGAAGAAATGAAAATTCAGAATATTCTATTGAAAATGTGTATGTGTAATGTTTTCAAGACATATTAAAAAGCATTGATTTCAGTTGATTGTTAAAACCTCTCATTGAAAAGTTTTTTATACAAAAATTGTCAGAATTCTTTATTAGAAAAATGAATTATAATTCGCAATTTCAAAATTTAATTTTACAAAATAAATCATTTATCGATAACTGAATGATGATTTTGTTCCAAATTTTATTTTAAAAAATACCAAAGTATTCCGTATTATATTTAAACCTTTTTCCATTATACCCTTTTTAAATTTCGCTGAATAAATACAATTGCAGTGGTGCATGGTCGTAAGCATGAGTATTAATTTAAAGCGAAAGCGAAAAGGTATATGTTGATTTCTAAAGTGACTTGATCATTTAGTATAAAGTTGTAAACAAGAAAGTTTTCCCATCTGCGAGGGCAGGACAAGCCGGAAAATCGCCAATGCATTGTTAAGTAAAGACCTTAAGCGAAACATCTATTTACGGGCATCTTTCAATGTAGGCGCGTCAACCGGGCAGCGAATACGCGTTAATGGAAAACGGAAACTTACGACTTGGAGTTTCTTGAAGGCCTCCCGCGACTCGCTCTCCTCGACTCCGTAGCTTCTGCAAACCTGACTGAATTCTGTCTCGTCGATTGAGCCGTCACCTACGGTGGGAAAACAATAATCCTTTCATTCGGGCGCCGGGATTTCCCGGCGTAAAACATTGAGGCTTCGAGGTCTCCTCGCCATCGGGTGTTGATAAATTTCATTAATTTTGCACGAGTATTTGTACTCCAGCTTATGCATTTGAAAAATTAACAATCCATTCGCAACGTGCTCCCGACGCATATTGCTTGATAAATATCAATATTAATATTGATGCTGCTCTATGGTGAATTTTGCTCTTAATTTTTGTTTTTAATTATCTCAGCTTCTTTTTCGGCATCAATGAATTGATAAGACTTACTAACTGCGCAGTACTAAGTAGTCTTACACTCATGACAACTCATTACATCAAACATCTCAATTTAATATTTACGAATTAATATTTTCTACAATACCTATAAATCAACCTTCGTGCTCTGCACACTTGTACAAAGTATACTTTACTCTATACGCTAGTTGCAATAGACGAGAAAAAAAGTTTTCAATTTTTTTGACATTGAGAGATTGGAGTTATAAAATATTACATCGATAGGTTTATTAAAAATTTTTATGAAATACCTTCAGCCAAATTAATTAACGATAAATCTTAACGCGCTGCACTAAAAATACTTTTAAAAGTTACTCAATTTTCTTAAAATTTTGCCCGCATAAATCTTTTCCAAATATACGGTCTTATCCGAGCTTATGAATAAAAAAAAGTTGACTCAAATAATCTACTTTGTTAAGCGTATGATTTTGCGTTGATAGACCGTTTATAGAATATCTGCATTGTAAGGATTGTAATTATTGGAAGGGGAAACCCGACAACTGAAAACAGACCGATCGCTAATGATCTTAAGGTTCCGAGGTGCGATAACTACGGTAAATTAAAGGAGCCCAAGAAGGGCTCGAAATTGATGCCAACTCACCAGATGTATCTTCAAGGTCGAATACGAGATTCATGTAAGTATTCTGCCATTCGAGCGCGCGGTCCGGATCCTTGGCGTACTCCTCCCACATCGAGTACCATTCCTCTCGGCTGATCTACGCGTCAATCATTTAAAATGGTCGATTAATCGGAAATGAAAGAAAAGCGCGCGCGGAGGAAAATTGCGATCGCATGCAATGAGGGTGCAATTTGCATAGAGAAGCGCGCAACGAGACTTTTGTGATCGCCTGCATCTGGCGACTCGTCTAATGGATTATCTACTTAATTCTCAAGCTCCGACAATCCAAACCACTTAACCACTCGAGAGAAGTATTACGAGTGCGCGAGCCCGGAGCCGACTCTGTCTCTCTGTCGACCGAGAAACTTGAAAATGGAACGGCCGTCCGATCTGTTTCGATTCTGCCGACTAGTCATATTGGATCTCGGGTTAGCCTTACCCCCCTCCTCCTCCTACACTTGTTATTTAATCATTTCCTGAACGCTTATACAGTGGGATCCGATCATTTCTAGATATGCAAATGGGGATGAGAGGATTTCTTAAAATACGCGGGATATATATTTTCGAATCGAGGACCGACGTTTGAATAAGAAAATAGTGACGCAAATCGTCCCCATTGTTGAGTATTTAAGTATTATTCGGCCGCTTAAATTTTACTTATCAAAAATCTCCTCTTTGAAATTATGTTGGCTTTTATCAACTGCAGAACACTACAATGCCTATGTAATTATAACGCACAAAAATAAATTATCATTTTTTTAGTACTACATCGCGTTCAATGAAACTTTTCTTCTATTTTTATCCTTGGCTTATTTTACCATTGCAAACTTTACTATTATATTAGGCATTCGAGTCCAGTATATTTTTGTATTATTTATATCTAATGCAGATTTGAAAATTGTAATAATCTGCCTCTGTCTTATCGAGTACGCAATAGATCAAGTAAATAATGCCATAGTCAAATATAATGGCAGATCATTTGATGATCTCATCGCGTAAAATTAAAAAACTATTATAGTAATGATTTACTAATTTGAGGTCACGTGCATTTAATATTATTTATTGATGATGATTGTTCGGCCTTGAATTTATTGAATTCGGTACGCGTGAAAAAATCTCACAATTTTTATTAAGCTTTAATCTCAATCATCATGATATTACGATAAACGAATAAGAGCAGAGTATGTTTTACATACCTGCCCATCATTATCCGCATCAGCTCGCTTTTGAAGCCCATCCCATACTTTATTCAAAGTATCCTTAGTTTGTTGAAATCTTGGATGATTCGTAGTCCATCCCCTTGCCTCGCATATTTTCTAATAATGCAAAATTGAAACTTAATATGCTGCTTCAATTAAGGACTTCATATAGGTATAATATTAACTTACATGTACTGCTAAATCAAAGTCTTTGATGTCGATCGAACCACTTTGATTGACATCTGAAAAGGATAATCATATTTGATGATATTATAAGCTGTTTTTGTAATTTTAAAAGAATATTTAAATAAGAATAAATTAACATTATCAATTATGTATTTAAATTAATTTTTCAAAATAAAGCTAAGTAGCCTTCGCTACATTTTATTTGAATATTTTATTTTAATGAAAAAATAGGGTAGTTGCACGTGCGAAATAAAGTTTTCAAATCTAACTATTAATAAATAAATTTAAATAAAGTTTTTACTTATAGTTACAATAAATAAATAAATAACAATGCAAAAAAATTTACATGAAAATATTTGATAACTTATTTGTTGATAAATTTCGAGATATATTTTTTATATTTGAAATTTCATTCAGTTTATACATATTTTTGGAATTTTATGTCAAAATAAAATCAGCATATAAATTTTTCTGGAATTTCCTCTTTATACATAAGTAGTTTTATATGTTACAGTATAACTAATAAAAAATTATAAATTTGATACCAAATAGATAGCAATTTTTTTATTATATATAAATTTCTGAAATATAAAATATGTCTAGTAATTTGTGACATGTGATTTTTTTTATAAAGCAAACGTGAGTTCTTATAGTTATGTCAAAGCTATATCTGATAACGACATATGTTTTACACTTTTTCACATTTTTTCACGTGAATCTGAAACTCTATTTGAAAGCTGCAAAAATGAAGAAAAAGAAAGTTTATAGAAAAACGAATGTGAAGTTCTTGTTGCAACAATGCAAAAAGTCTATGTTACTGCTAAAATTTTCTCCTTTTTTTATATCTAATTTCAAAAATTTCGTCCTAAAGGAATATTATGTGAAAATTTTGCTTTTTAAAAGTATAAAAAATTAAATAAAAAATTTTACTTAATTAATTTGAGTATTATTATCAAAATTTACAATTTATTTATGTGTGTTTTTAAAAAAGTTTTAAATATTAATAATTTTATTTCATGTGCTAATGCGTTCAAGGAAGATTAATTTACTTACTTTGATTTTATCATTCGTATTTTTTGAGTTTTATTACCTTTGCATCTCTCTGTCTGTCTTTTTTTTTTTTTTTTCTTTGATTTAATTTAATTTTTTTGCAAGGTAATGGATGGTTTTTTTTTAATTTAAAGAAGAACTTAAATGGAATGAAAGACACTTTGTCTAGTCAAGTACCGTCCATTCATGGTATTTGCTCTTTGTTCGATTCTTATCCTATTTCACTTTTTATTTTCATATTTTTCTGTCATCAAATTTTATTATATTTAAGCTACCTTTAATCGCGAATGAAAACAAAGTTTGAAAAGATTTTTTCCTCCTACCTCTACACTCTTGTCCTCTGTCAATTTTTTCACGCCTCTGTATCTGTTTCTATCTCTCAGCCTATATCGCTATCATAAATCTCAAGTTTGAACGAACGATGTCCTCGGCGCCTAAGAAAAAATCTTTCTTTGAAGTTTTTAAATATCAAAGGCTTATGGTTGATGTGTATCGATCGAGTCGTGATCGCTTTACTTTAACAATGCGCCACTGATTCTGTTAGATTTGGCCTTGATAAACATTAACCTAATCGTGATATAGGATCTCGTTCAAAATTTTTCATAGTATCCTTCATCCCATGCCTTTTTTCTATTCGTAAGATCAATTTTTTATTCACGGAATATGAGAAGATGCAAAATTAATATTTATGCCTGCATGGAATAAAACCAAAGCTTCTATCATGTATATACGATACGCGCGATATACTGGGTCAACTATCGTACAGCTTTCGTTGTCACTTGGATTAATTATTATCATCATGAATGTTCAAGTATTTCTGGAAAATGAAAATACGAGAAATACTTACGACTTATATCAAATACTTCTATAACAACGAATTGACGAATTTCCATATATTTTACATAACTAATCTTTTCAATTTTTGACGTAGCAATTTTTGCATATTTTAAATTTAGATGCAATATTTGGCGCTTGATTCCGGTTATAACGAAATATCACCCAGCTTTGTTCGATAATGCTTACTTTTTACTAAAATCTTTATAGTTAAAAACAAAAAAGATTCATGTATCTTTTGAAACGTTTCAAAAATTATTTCCCTTGCATAATTATAATTTTTATTTATTTAAAATTGTATAATACAAATATTGTAATTTTTTTTAATTAAAATTTTCATTATGCTATACATTCGTGAGTGCAGTTTGAAATTTAGACTTTGTTTTCGTTCATAATCTATTATAGTTAAAAACTGTATCTCCATTTCAATAATGTGTACAAAAACATTTTTTTTAATAATTTAATGTAAGTACATGTTATATAAACGATTCAGACAGTTTATATTATAGTCTCTTTTATTGATATACCAAAGGAGAAATGTTATGAAACACAAAAATTTAAATAGGGAAGAAATTTTGACGATAAACAGATTATTGAAAAATAAAGAATCTATTCATTGCTCGTACCTTTTTTAAAAGATAAGATAAATTGGATGTTATTGCATCATTAATATTTTACAAGCTATATTGTAGAACATTATGGAATTTTTTCGAATATTTTGCGAAATTCATTTAAAAGACTTGTAAAATGTAATAGCTTTGAATGTTTTAATAGTATATCATTTCCAGTAAAAGAGATAATTTCGATGAAATTGAAAATATATTTTTCTCAAAATCACATTTTACATCTACAATTCAAATTTTGTATTTTTATGATTTCATTTGCGTTAACTAATCGATTCTGGTGATCGAATTTATAGTTTGAAAAGATTGATTTTTATCTTTATAATACTTTAAAATTTGAGCAAAATTTTGAAGAATATTTCTGAAAATTAGAGAAGGTATTTATTTGTCTAATGTTCAAGAAAAAATATATCTTAATTAATCGTTAAATTCATTGTAATACTTATGGAATCGTAATAATCATAAATTTAAATGTCAAGCACAATTGTATAGGTCATAAATAAATAATAATACCTACATTCGTATTATAATACAATGGTATCCTTTTTGAATATTGTATCCGATAACAGCATTATATATATTATATTGATTTTTTAAAACTGAATGTATAAACGATCTTGATTGTCTTATTTCAAAAAGGCAAAAGAAATTGTAGGTTGCTAGGATAAGAAAAGAGAAGAAAATTAATTGTTTGATAATCCGTAAATTATATTTTTTGTAAAGGTCATTTCTGATTATTCAGTGAGTTATCTATTTAAGAAATTGTTAAATTGTTATATGATCCGGACAAATCTTGAAAATAAATTGGAGTGTTAAATATACATTTATGAGACAGTAAAACGTTATTGTTCGTTAAGAATTTCTATTAGAAAATTATTACTCGATTGTCCAATGTGTGCAGTTATTTAAAAGCAATTGATTACAAAGTGGTCGGATATATATTGACTTTCCATCATCGGCATTCAATGCAAACGGAATTATGTCGCAGTGAAAGTAAGCGAAAGTCTGGTAAGCATAATAATGCTTACATTTTCAAATTTAAGATGACAGGGTTAATATCATGAATTTTCTGTTATATTTCAGGTGCTATAAAAAATGCATGCTTTACAAATAAAGATAATCAGTCGCAATTATATTATGATTAACATACAATAAATATTGATATTTATGTTTTAAAAAAATGTGATTAAAATAACGAATTTTTCTTTTATGATATTTACGATATTTATTTTTGAAGGTTTGATATTTCAATATTATGTAGTGCGTATAGCTTCAAATTTATTTAAGTTTAATAATTGGTAAGTTATACATATATTGGTAGTAGGCTGAATGTTTGAAAACGTAAAAAATCTATTAATATTATAATACTATATTAATTAAATTCAACAAGGATTAATAATTTTTACATTTTTTAAAAATTTTAATGAAAAAAGCTTGAATACATTTCTTAATTTATTTAAAATTTTTTTTTAATTTAATTATTTTACATATAAGTTTAATCATTGAGTTATAGCTTGAAATTAAACTAAAGTCTATAATTAGATTAAAGGTTAATAATAATTAGAATAGCTGATAAAGATTAAATTTTTGTACATAACATTGAGATGCATATAATTAATTATCAACTAAACTTACTATTCAATTTTATCGTATAGTAGGTGGTTTTATTATAATTTCAATATAAGAGGAACTTAAGATTTCAAACACTATTAATCTAAAATTTTAAAATAGGAAATTGGAGTCACGAAAAGGAGATAGAAAATGTGAATCAGTTTGGATCTCAAGTTGTTTATCACTTTAAAGCAAGTCAATTTATCATACGATTGAAGAAGATTCATTGGTAATAACTTTTATTAAATTTTGAAAAATGGCTTCGATTGTCAATAAGCGAAGATATTTCCATTCAAATTATATTTTACGACCTGTTTTTTTAATAATCGTAGAAGAAAGTTTACAGATAGAATATGTGTTTATAAACAGACTCGTATTGACAAATTGTTGGTAAATAAAAAATACATAATTATGTAGAGTACTCAATAGGAGAGAATATGTTCTTTAGGCATTTTAGAATTATGTGTAATATAAGGAAAATTAAATAAACATATTTTTTAAAAGGAATTTTACTATATTTCTAACGATTCTGTTAGTCATTGCTTTAAAGAAATAAATTGATGTATATGTGCATTAACTACATTTTTCGACTTACTTATGTATTCAAGTACGGGATTGAAAAAAGCCATCAATTACACCTATTTTTCTTTCGTGGAAATTGAGGTGAACATAAAAAGTATCATATGCTCTGAAATGCTTGTTCGTAAATTTATAAGAAAAGCGTATCATTCTATGTATGCAAATGGTATTCGCGTGGTATGGTGTATTCCCTCTGCAATTAATAATTTACTAGAAATTTACGAATTCGAATATTTACATGTGTATACATTATATACATATATACAAATATATATATATATATATATATATATATATATGTATACATATCATAATAACTAGTGATGATGTATAGTATGATATACAGCAAGGATGCGATAAGAGATTTTTTGGCTCGTGCGTAGTATCCTTATTCCGACTGTGCCAAAAGTTTCGATGCAAAGGACACGGCAAAAGAGGAGAAAAAAGAAGTTACAATGTACAAGTAATAAAGTCTTCATCTTCTTTGCTGCTTCCTCTGAACCGAAATTTTGAGGGCCAATGAACAGGAAAACCTTACTGCTCACAATCCGATAAGTCATTTTGACATACCTGATACGTAGGCTAACGTCGGCGTTAATAACAAGGTGCTCAATTTTCATGGGCAAATGTAAGCTTTCAGCAATAGTTAAGTGGATAGTAAAGAAGCGCAGGACTGATTGCTAGGTGGTAAAGAGAGCCACTAATGGCACAATTGATGCTTGACTAGATAGATACTAGATAAAGCGAGGGCACTTTCGCTTCGTAATCTAGACCAAAAGAGAATGCGATGATACCCGAGGCGACGAAGTCGCTTGCCACAAGCGTTCGGTGTACGATCCTTGCGAGGTAAAGACTTCTCCGTCAGCCGTTGCCAAGCGGCCCAGGAAGCGGAAGCTCAAATGCCGGATGAGGCCCCTGCAAGGGGGGCGGATGCCTCGCGAGGAAGAGCTCGAGTGTAGTTTAACTTCTGTCCAGGTGGACCGGCAGTGGAATCGCTCAACGGCAGTCGCTCCGTTGGGTAGCTTCGTTAGAGGGTTGAGGTGCAGAGAGGAGGGGCCGTCGACAGCCCTGCCCACGGGGACTGAGAATACTGCGATTGTTCGAGGCTGAGGCCGATTGGGGGCCCAGGATCCCTCGACTCCGGGCCAGGACTTCGGCGCTCGAGCGCCATCGAGCCGAGCATCCGGCGAGGGCTTTTTCGCGTCTCTACCGTGACTCGGGAGCCGAAGGGGAGGGTAGCGGCACTTTGCCATCCCCTGCCGGATCGGGGCGCACGGCCTGGCAGGCGGCAGCAGGGGAATGGCTTCTGACAGGGAACGAATGTGCATCCTCCAGAGATTTCCACTGGGACGGAACGGAATCTTGTTCGGGACATTGTTCAGATGACTCCATTAAAGGATGTTCCTCTCCCTTACCAATCCGACTACTTTTCCGCGTTATTAAAGCCAAGTTTATTTTCTTCAATCTACCGCTCCGAGACCAAAAACAACGACAATAACGCACTTAATGGTCTAAACTCTATGATGAAATGTCAGCTTTTTTATTATAGACGACTAAAGAGCTTCTTTTATTGTAGAATTTCTTTTCATTCGTGGCCTTTTCACTTCATTATTGCACGAGAGCATTGTCATAGAAAATTCATTTTTTTAATATCTAATCAGTTCAGAATTCAATTTCTTAAGAGAGATTGTTATAATAAAAAGTCTTAATTATATTATACACGTTAATTTTCAAAAGGGCAAGTCTGTTTATTTAAGTGCAAGAACTTGGTATATTTAAAAAGTGCACCTGCTGCAGTAAATGTAGTAAATAAGTACAGATGCATACATTATTTGAACTTTATTTAAATATATACTTATTAAAATTGCACAGTAAAAAAATTCAACTGCTTAAAATAAGTTAAATTTCCTTCTGGTATATTTATTTTATACCCACAATTTTCAATACGTACCTTTAGAGAAAACTTTTTGAAGAAGCAATTTTTCATATTTATACTTTTATTCCTTTTAAAAATATTTGACTCTATTTTCTTAAATATATATATATTCATATATATACATACGTATATATTTAATAAAAATTCTTAAATTGACCGAGAAAAGTCAAGACATTTATTAGTTGGTATTCAAGTATGGAAATTTAGAAACCATAATATTAAAAAATGTTTTTATCGTAAAAAATCCTTTTTTCTTCTAATTTATGGTTTTTTAATTACATAGTAAATGTAAGATGAACTCGAACATTTATTATATTTTCGATAGAATGCGGTAAGTTTAAAGGAAATCATAATAAAAAAAATTAATATAATTATAAAAAAATTGTATGAAAATTAACAAATTATTAAATATAATGAGAAATAAATAAATTTCTAATCCACTTAAAATATTGAAGAATGAATCATTAAACTAAATTCTAATATAAGGTAGTGTGTGAAAATTTAGTTCTATACTAATTGAATTTGTGTAATCAACTTCATTATTGTCTGAACAGATAAATTAGTGATTAAACAAATAAAATGAAATTACTGTAAATTTAATGAACATCTTTCCCTGTGAAATAAATTCAATTCTAAAGATAATTAAATAGAAGGTCAATAATTTTTTCATCCTACGTTATGGTATTAATAAATAGCGATTAAGATTATTTTTCAAAATACTGCAAATAGCCATTGTATTTTAAGGAAGCCAAACTTCTATTTATCCTTCATTTTCTTTATACGAACTGTTTATGCTTGTCGCGATAAGCTCTTCCTTCAATTTGACCTTTTCTAACAAAGATCCCGACCAGAAACTTTGAATACAGTAAAGTCAGAGAGGGATTTAACTCCTCGAGTAAATTTTAAAAAATCGTAAAAATTCAATTTTTGAAGTATCTATTACTCGCAGCATTATTTTTAAACTCTTTTTAAAATTAGAAATTGAATAGAGTGATGTCCTTATCTTACATTAACGATCATTTTCCATTTTCATTCGGAACGGTTATTTTGTATTTTTAATTTATTTTTTTTACTCGATGTCTCCTTATTTTTACATTATTCACTATAGTTATTCTTCGAGAGTATTTCATCCATCAGAGAGTGCACGAGAAATGGTTTGAAATTGAAGCATGTACTCACCGAAAAACGTGTTGAAGACGAAGAGCAGCTTCTTCTTACGGAATTCTGACAACGCCATGTTTTCTCTGTAATAGAATGAAATATAATCAGTTTCAACCTATATTTACAATGGCTTATTCCGGTATTTTCATTTTTGTATAAGTGATTAAAATAACAATGTAATTCCTGTAAAAATGAAAGTATAAAATACAAATGAAATTTCATTTTTTAAAATAAAACCCTATTAAATGTAATATGTACGTGGTTATTATCCTTTCGTATCCTATTATCTACTTGACAACTATCATTACTAATTATCATCGAATAATCGTTATCAATTATTATTAAATATATTGAGCAAATAATTTCATACATTATGTTGTTGTACAATAGATGTGACAACCGTCAGTCAGTCAAGTGCAAAAATGATTTATATTTAATTATAAACATTACGTTAGGGATTAAAAATATCAAATACAAAATTCTAGTTTTGTAATGCGAGTCTTATCGAATTCCAGAGTTAAAATACATTAAGTTTTTTACTTCATTTTTTCATTAAATTTCTTTCTACCTTTAACTTTTTGTAACTCTTATAAATGTGCTAAAGTAATTTTATTTTAATAACACTGAATGAATAATCAAAATGATTCTTGATGCTATAAATTATCAAATCCTCACAACCTATGAGTTTTTAAATGTTCTTTTATGATTTCTTGAAGTACATAAATGTGATCCATTATTCAGTTTGAGCAGTAAAGTTTTCAACCCCTTTGTTATAAAAACGGCGGAAGCTTAAAGAATTTTGTTTGACTTAAGTAATATACGATAAGCTCATTTATCTGAAAGTGTAATAAAAATAATAATACATTTACTACTCAATTTAAATAAATTGTATACATTTTCTCACAACCAATAACGTTCAATACAATCTTAATTTGAAATTAAGCAAGCAAGATCTACGTTATTCTATTAATGTTTTCCGTAAAGGTTTTCTAATACTGTTACTGGAACGAGAGGTAAAGAAATTCAGTATTCAAACAAGTAAATCGTATCGGAAAAGTAACGAGCGAAATACACTTTATTTGTAATGGTTATTTTTCGAATAGAAATGTTTTCACTTTCGTGTAACCGAAGCCATTCGACGGGTAAAAAAGGTCCGGCACACTAAACTAATAATAATAATAACAATAATAATAATACTCTAAATAAATGTTTTTCAATCACCGTACAATCCTAATCACTAACTTTATAAGCCAATGCTTCGGTCTGATCTTAGCGCCTCGATTTGTATCAGTGGATATAAAAGGCCACCGCTCGGGTAAAGATTTGCTTGCCTATTGGAAAGCATTTACGTGCGGGCGATAGGAGAGGCAACCGATTTGGGCTGGCGTCCTCCCTTGGTCCCTCGCCCCTCGGCGAGCGCCTCTGCCGCGCAGCCGTCGTCCCTCCCCGGCCCATCGCGGTAAACACCACTGGCGCCCCTCCGTGCCGCCGCCGCCGCCGCCACCCCCCGCCGACACCGAGCCCCTCTTGGCGCGAGGCTCGGGCTCTCGGCATCCCCGGTGCCCTTTTCCCGGCGGCGAGGCTCATCCCTTTGCAATAAGCAGGAGCTGGGGACCTAACGCGATGAATAGGGAATCGATGCGCGGCTTCCGATTGACCCCGGCCGGCGAGGATCCTCGCGCCCCGGGAGGGACTCTCCTGCTCTCTTCCATGCTGCCCGATGGTCGGCCTCGCTTCGGAGGCTCCGCGCCAAGTTTAAAAGCCCGGCCGGCTCTCCGGTTATTTGGACCGCGGCGCGCACTCGAGGGCTCTCCGTCCTTTGATCTTGCGCCAAGCTGAGCCGCGGCCCCTCCGCTTAAAGCATTTCGTATAGGGGGAGGCGCACGAGGAGGGCTGCGGGATTTACATGCGAATCGAATTCGAGGAATGAGCTGTTGCTCAAAGCATTTCAATTTTCCAAAGGATCGCCTTATTTTCCGCGATTCGGGAACTCGCTCGATACCCCGCAAATAAATCGATAATTTGAATTTCGAATTGGAAATTGATATCGGCCTAGGCCAGCCCCGGCATCGTTGCATCGGGCTCCTCTACATTATTGCTGATACTTCTTTTCTCGATTATTTCGGAGCTAATGCTATACCGCGTAAGTAGGTACATTTTGTACTTTTAACGATCCCCATGGGAATATGAGATGTAAAGTTTAACGAACGACTAGATGATCTATATGGGTTTTAAATTGCATCTATACACAAATCTCTTATGCAGGATTCTATAATATTTATTCTACGGGGACCCCTTTACAATGGATTTATAAAAGCTATCGCCAAAACATTTATATGACTGTGAGCATTTTTTGTTAATTTTAAAATAGTTTAGGAAAACACTATCAACTTTATTATAAGTAAAAATAAATCAATTTTTTTTTGTCTTTTACAAATTCTAAGTATTAAATACTGAGTAATAAAATTACCTAAAGTGCTTTCCTGAGCGCGGTTAATTAACCTCCGAGTACCACCAGATAGACTTTTAATTTTCTAATTGAGTACGGCGATTATTTTCGTTAAATTTATTCTAGTTATTTCCTTCTTGAACAGAACGTTTTTAACATACGATAAATCAACTAATAGATGCGAATGTATTGTTCCATGAAACACGCGATTTAATGTTCGACGCGTTTAAATAAGAAATTTTCGATTCTCCTTTTTGCGCACTTATCCAGGAGTTAAATTTAATTATGCTGCGGCTTTTTGAAAACTGATCAATTTTTACCTCCTTCGCCTTTTATTAAAAGCGCCTATCTATGTGTTCGCGCTTGTTCACACATATACATAAGTCTACAAGATGAAAGACTACAAAGGATAGACTGAGTACATTTTTTTTTATCGAAACGAGATTATGTACAATATAACTGTACAGTATGCGGGTGTATAGATAAAAGAGGAAGAAGATGATGAGAACCCCTGGGTCTATTATGACGCAGGTTCCCTCGTAATTTTTTATGACACCGCAACAGTAATCAGCGATATCTAAACATGTTACTGTTACACCCACAATCTTCTTTCTCGCTCATCCCACCTACAACATTTCCCTCTTTCCCTTTCTCAATCTTTGTCTCTCCCTCCTGGCTCACTCTCTCTCTTATTTTCTATAAATCTCTGAATTCACTCTCTTTCCGTACCCGTTGTCCCGCCCCTTATTTATCATCTATGTATTTATCTATCTCACTACCTTTACCTATCTCTCTTTTTTTATCAGATTGAGAATCATAAATGACAACTTTGCTTGAATGTACACAAACTCAAATTGCAGACTTTCACGAAATTGGGCAAACAAAAGAACGTTTGAACAATATATCTTTCATCATCTCAATGTCTCTCTTGGTTTCCTGAGTAAGCATAGAGTTCGTATCAACCACATGTTTTTTTAAGCTGTAATTGATTTCTGTAACATTGTACACACACACAACGTATTTATGTTTCAAACGAATAATAAATTCATTAAAATTAACCAATTCTTTTAATGTAGTTTGAAAATTACTTTTTAATACTTTAAATAGTTTCGATATCATTAGACATATGAATAATTTACGAAATATTTTCATTTAACAGAGGGTCATTTATGCTGTGAATTCATTGAAAAATTTGACAAACTTAATATACTTATTAAGTTGATTACTATCACAAGCGTTGTATTTTAATAAAATTGCAATATCTATTATTTTAATACACATATATATATATATATATATATAATACTGTTGAATGATAAAAAATTTTGTGTATTAATTTTTAATCATAGAAAAAACTGATCTTTTTAAAGCAAAGCTTATATAAAAATTTATTAAATTAAAAAGTTAGGAAAATTTTTTTTTAATTATTTTAAATTTAATTATTAACTAAGTCAAGAATAATAAATTACAACTTTATCGATCGATTTATACCTATTAGAGCATTATAATATTATTGCAAAAAAGATATTCATGATGTTATGTAAATAAAAGATGTATTTTCTGATTTATACTAAATTTTATAGCTATTATAAATAACGTATCCATGTATATCAGCAAATAGAAGAATAACATTTATTTTTTCACATATAAATTCTAACATGACAAAAGCACATTTTATGAATTGAGCAATAAATTAATGTTGTGAAACATTAATAAAACAGTCAATAATTTCAGTTTCCATTTATGAAACGCGTGCGAAATTCACGGCCAACGTGGAAAAAACCGAATAAAGTATCAAAATGAAAAAAGCAGATGTTTCCCTGTGCAAACAAAAATTAGAATTCGTACGTGAGCCGACTTGTAAGCAATAACAATCTACTAGTCAAAGATGTATCAATCAATTTTTTCCTCCCTTCTGACGAAGCCCATTACTTTACTTATCCAATCGACAGGCCTCGATCTGGCAATAAAGCTCATCGCCTTGCTAATAAATCGAGGTCTCTTTGTACATCGTAATTTTCGGGTCAGGCGATCCCGAGCGTTCATAGAAATGAGAAGCTAAAATGAGTTGAGAAACTTCAAACAAAAAGCGAGCCCGTGTGTTTATGCGATACGGGCCACTGAGTTTTCCTCCCAGAACTAATCTCTAATAAAGTTTTCAAGAAGTACAGCCGTCGCCTTTTTTCGCTGCCTCCTCGACCGATGGAGGAAAATTAAAAAAATCGCATCTTCGCCTTGGCAAAACCAACCGAGACAACGTGTGCCAAGAGAAGCGACGTAGCCATCGTGCAAGGAAAATCGCCCTCCTCGTATGCCATTTTTCGTGCCATTATACATAGTTCGGTATGATGATTAAGGTTATTCAAAATTTGATGGTAATTTTCATTAATATTCCTCTACACGTAGAATATTTCTCACTTATGACTGTAATAAGAGATCGAATAATACATTCAAGAACATAATATGCTTACATCATAACAGTTAATCAAAACTGTTACGACCCATTTTTTCATTATTTAAGATGAATGCGAGTGTTCCAAAAAATCTGTTTATTAAACATTAAATATAATATGATTAATATACATTATCTTGTATATTTTCCAAGTTCATAATTCAATTTCTGCCGGCAAAATATTAACTCTCGATCAGATGTATGATTCAAATTAACTATTTAATGCAATAATAATAATCAGAGTAAAAATGTAATTAAATTCGATAACGGTATTCAAAATCATATGATAATCTTTACAGGATTATTAAATAACAATTGAGTCTGATTTTTTGAAAGATTAAATTAATTTTTATATATTGCATTATTTTACTTTCAATAAATATTCTTCATCGGGGTTTAAGGAAATTATAAATATCAATTTTAAAGAATCTAATAAGAAGACATTTAGGATCCAGGATAAATATTGTATCAAAATACCTTCTGTCACTTTTTCAACTTATACGTTCTAATCAGAATGATGGAGCATTTTGTAATAGAAAAAAGTAATCAAACATCATTTGTAAAAAGGTCTGCTCGAAGATTTCTTTAATAAAATATAAATGTACGAACATTGTCCCAAGCTTAAATTCTTTTGACGATTATTCAAAGCCATCAAAGTATATTCAAAAGAAGAGATTAGAAACCGTACGAAAGCTAAAAATGAACAAAATAATTATAAGCATTGTGTAAGGAAATTTTCTATGTATTCCATGCAGACAATTACATGAAATTTTATGATATGAATGATTGTATTTTGTTAATTAAGATTAATGATTTTAAATTGGAAGCTTTTAATGTAGAATATAAATTGAAATTCACTAGTATTAAAATGATGAACTGTGAAAAAAGACCGTGACGCTTCATCAGTATTCAGAATAATTCAAGATATAAGTATCCTATGATTTGTTTTTAGATTAGTTGTGTCAGAAAGTGGCAAAGTCAGTGAAATTTTTACATTATGCGATAAAAATAACGGTAATGGCTTTGAAAGTGCGGTAAAACGAAAATAATAATAGCATTCTAATGTGGATTAGTATCCATAAAGCATCGGCATCGATACACCGATGCTAATCCAATTCCATGCAACGCAGTAATACGCCGTAGGTCACAAAAGAACAATAACTTAATGTGATTAATAGTAGAGCTTATGTTTCGTCCTCCCTCCCCGCGGGGCCGCGCACATCAAGCGTTGATGTAATGCTAGTGTAATGTTAACGTAATGCGTTCGTTATCAAAAAGACGTCCCCCCTATAGCGAGTCCATCGATAAGCCGTGAATCTTAACACCCCCTGCAAGTCCTTGGCCCTCGGCGGTCGGATCCACCCCAGCAACGTAAGCACATAACGCCCGTCGGCGATCACGACCCTCGCGGCTAAGCTCCGGAATCTTCCGTGTCGCGCGACCCACCCGAGTGTGCATCGTCCGTACCAACTAACTTAGGCCACCCCGACCCCCGTAGCCGCGCTTGTCCAGCTGGGACGAGCGACTGGTGATCACTCGGCCCGGTGCCTCGATCCCGGATGGAGGCCAGACCGACGCGAAAGCGAAACGCGAAGCCTCGGAGGCCAGGGTCTTCCTCGAGCTCGAGGGGCTGGTGGAACCTCCGTGGCGGAACCTCGCCAGCCCCTTTGGTCCGCGGCTATTTTGGGAGAGCTTGGGGATAGCGGACGGATGGCCGGTGAGGCTTTTACCGGAGGAAAAACGACGCCTCGGACGAGGGTGAGTTGGCCTTTGTGTGTGTACGGGCGGGCGGAAGGCCGAGGACGGGAGGGGGAGGGGGAGTGCGCGTGGGGTAGGGAAGGGAGCCGGACGAGAGGCTGGGAGAGTACGAGAAAGCTCGAGAGATGATAGGCCGGGGGAGAAAAAGCTAAGAATAGTCGAAAAAAGGCGGTCGAGGCGATGGAGAGGCCGATGGGAGGTTGATACGAGACCAACAAAAATTATACATACTAATAAAGGAGTGTAGAAATCAAGCGTGGAGGATAATGAGAATGGGAAATAGGACCTAAATTTATAGTACGCATTAGGAGGAGAATGAGCTTACTCGAGTGCTTAAACGTTAGTGAGCTGGAAATCATTCAGTCCACTTAACGACTTCATATACTACTTTCACATAAGCGCATTACATCCATTTATCAAAACTACAACGAATGGCGTCTTGTTTGTTTTTGCCGTGTGACGCTTTCTTTAGAATTAATTTCGGCGATTTTTTCCGCCCGCTGTAATGCCGCGTATCGTACACTGGCTTAAGTTTTCTTTTGCTTTGCCTGTATCGTAAATTGAATACCAAGTTTGAGATATTTGTGCGGATCAGCCGTGGCAGGAATAGACGCACGTCCCCACTTTGTCTGCGTGTAAGCCGAGTTACAGCGAATGCATAGCCAAAGGAAGGGTAATCGAATCGTGTACGCATGAGGAATCTAGAAAATATTGGGTTTTTAACCGACCGGAGACTAGCGCAACATAGCAATAACGTTAAGATAAAGACAATGGCCGAAAACCGGGATGAGATAAGGAACGAAATTGTTGCGCGAACGCGAGAGAGCCACAATGGCGCGTGTAAGCGGGCAAAGTGAGACAGAAGAGAGCTCGCAATAAATGCCAGAGGAGAAGAGATTGGAGCCCGAGGAGCTGCTGAGGCATAATAAAAGATCCGCTTTTTGAAAATACCGGCCTTGGATGGACCTCCGTATTGGCCAATGTGGCGATATCTGAAGGGATGCTTAGCATCGGGTCTTTCAACATGCGTCTTTATGAAATAGCGTTTGCTCTGCTCTCATCTTCTTTGCCAATTGAAGGAATCCTGCGACTCCATCGACCATAAGTCTTCATAGATTTTATGCTCTTCTACATGCCTCTATACTAGCGTGTGTATTTTTAGGCTCACGCGCGTATGCTCGCAGACAACGTATACTCATTTTATAATAAGAAAATTCCCTCTGCTTAGTGTACACGCAATAAGTATCCACTATTACGATACCCTATTTTTGCGATTTGATGTATGCTTGCCATCTAATATACCACCTACGATACTTATATGTCCATATTTTTTTCACGACTTATCATGAAAAACTCTGTTATCATTTACAGCCTTCAAGATAATTTAAAAAAATGTTTATCTATCTTGGACGAAGACATTTTTTTTATAAAACAGAGTGTTTATTGATTATTGCACTGAACGCTTTTGTTAGTCTTTACTTTACATGCACAAAATGCTTTTCTACGTGTACTTTCAAATTTATAATACATCAAATAATGAGTATTAAATAATGATTCTTCAAAGTGATTGCTTGGAAATATATTTCTGATTGACGTTTACTTTATTGTAAAATATTGTAGAAAGGAAGGTCGACTATTATTTCTTTGAAATTTTATATATTATAATAAACGTCTTATTAACGCAAATCTGTCAGTTTCGAATTTGACATTTACATTTACCGAATAGCTAAATAGACAAATTTTGCTTTTGCATAATTAAATGTATTAGGGAATAACTTTGTATTTGAAGAAGCTCGTAAAAATAAAAGGAACTGATGTTTTGAAAAGTATGAACGTATGAAATGAATATTATAAAATATTGCGTTGATAAGACATTGTAACAATAAATATGCCACAAGACAATCGCTACAATAATTTACATCAGAATTATTTGAATATAATTATTTATATTTTCAGATATTCTCATTCTACAAAGTGTCACTTGTGCCATATCCTTTAGTATCTGATTACTTTGCAAGAACAAAATTCAAAATGTTTACAATAGCATCATATTGAAAGCTGTTAAATTCATTTTAAAATTAAATTTAAAAAAAAAAAATATATATATAGATAATAATAATATTTACGTAACCATTAAAAGAATAAAGTCATATAATTTTCTATAAATGATAATTTATCTATTATTAAATATTTTCATTTATAATAAAATATTATATTTGAGGTGTTAAGAATAAGAATTTCCTCACGTACCTCAATCTGTCACGTTGATCTCTTAAATCGAGTTTTCTTTCCTTAGACATCTTAAACTAAGATCTGAAGTCGTTTCATTCGGAATAAATAAATGAAAATATTTCGTCGCTTCAAAGTAAATTAAAACAAACATAAAAAGAATTTTTATTAAAAAATCTCAGCGAAACAATCCATTTAAGTGTGTGCGTAAACATTCATTTTTCATATAAAGAATAATGTGTCTTAAGCTACAGCAACTGTAATTTATTTTTATCTCAAAATTACCCAGAGTACTCCAGTGAGCTTGTATTACTAACAGATTAGCACTGTTTTGTTTCGATTAATTTTAATTATTTATGTGATCGCACGCGATTCGCATTCGAGTAATTTTTTAAATTGCAAACAAATAGATCCTTTAAAAACACAATCAATTAGGCGATTTCCGTACAGCTCTACATTATTGATTATGCAATCTAGTAGAGAGACTAGATTCGATATATTTTCATGAAATGAAAAGCCTCTGAGAAAGTGTCCATGTAAATTGGCCAAGAGGAACAACTTTGAGAGATGAGTCCTCTGATCTTGGTAATTTGAGCTTGCTTGATTTGCTATTCGACTAATCATCATTAACTCGTGAACGCTGAATTCTTTGCTCGAGGGAAACGCTTATCTGCTACCCAGGTATTTTCAATTAAAAACGACTCGCGGAGAGCCGAAAAACATAATCCGACCGTATGAAAAATAGGTCAAAGTTAAAGCGAATAGGCCCATTCTTCTCGACCGGTGTGAAACAATGGATTAACGTCCCTCTGTCCTGACGCTGCCACTCGCTGCAAACGGACCTGCATGAAAAAAATCGCTGCGATTCAGGGCGGGTGAGGGGTAAGTGAGGATTGAGGGGTAGGCATCCAATGCCACGTCTGAGGGAGTCTCGAACAAACAACGCCGTGGCCGCCCATGACCGCAGAAGGCGAACAAAAGCGATCATGATGTCGCGCGCTTACAGCTTATTATCCGCGAGCCACTAGCAGAGACATAAGAAAACACCCTCGGCAAAAGTGAGCTCCGGTTAGATCGGGAGCCATTATTTGCGCTGACGGTGGTGAATGCGAGCCGATGCAGGAGTCCGTCTCGGAATCTGCTCACGGAATCCCCAATCGAGCTTCCGCCATTTTTCAATGAGTTTATATGGGGGTAAGAGTGTTTTCTCCCTCGCAGTAAAGTCTAAATCCGAGAAATCGGAGGAGCACTTGGGTCGTAGCTGTGTGAGCCCAGTATATTTCTTTCCACTTTCTGAGGAGATAAAGAAGGAACGAAGGTGAAGGGGTTTGGTTGTCTGCAGGATAGATTTTTGTTTATAAATTTGACAGGCTTACCGGGACGGAATTGCGCACTCGTTCGAAAATGTTGGTTTTTGCTAAACTATGCATATATCGTTATTAGCGTATTTAAATAAGGCTTAGCTAAATAGTGACGATCATCGAAGCCTCCTCCTCTCTGACATTTGTAAATATAAATATAACTAATGTTCAGTCATGCTTGGTTTCATTATAATCAAGTTACGAATGGTTTTTTTATTTCGCTCGTCGAACGTCGAAGACTGATCGTGTTAACAATTCTCAATATCCAAGGAATCGAAGATTAGAACTCGAGACACGACAAATTATGAAGTTGTGCTGCACCATTATTAGTGCATGCATCATATCCATACATTCATGATGGCGGAGCGCTATCCATTTTAGGTAAGTGGTAAATTTCGTACGCACAGGATTTCGTTACTTGTAAGCTCGATGCGTGGCTTATCGAATAGTACCACTCACTATAAGCGTATAAATATGTTCGGAGAGAAAATTGCCAGAAAAATTATACGCGTGTACAGTGAGACTTGGAGTGGGGTCGCCACTATAAAAATACGTTTTAATAAATCAACCGACATCGTATTTAATTTTTTCAATGAATAAATGCAGATCTTATCAATGTACCCATCGTAAAATAAAATGTTTTAGATACGAGATGAGGATTATGCTAATGAAATACGAGCTTTCATAACACTGCAGAGTAGTAATATGCGATATTGAATATCCGAGCTCTTTAAATTTAATAATTTGGCTGAAAAAGCGCAATTATACAAAAATAATGATCTACCGACATAAATTAACACGCGAAAATATTAAGCCTTAGTCAGTGTTTAAACGTATGGTCGTATATTAAAATCGTTAAATTTAAGTTAAAACAATTTAATTTAACACATCCTTGTTTAAATATTTTAGTCTAAAGATTAAAATTTATGCATACACTATATATATATATATATAAATTTAATACACATTCTTAATGCAAATATTACAAAAGTATTTAACAACACAGTATTTATAATATAGTAGAAGATTTATACATAAAGAAGTATTTATAAAAGACAATATGGCAAACGTGCAAATCCTACCGGTTCGTCATGCCTAAGAAAACTAGGTTTATTAACACCGTTCCAACTATACTAAAGCTGCCTTGTACTTGTAACCTATTTAACCAAAATGCAAATTTTCACGGCAATAAATGGAATAATTGTTGCACAAATAAAACGGTGACGCAACGGAAGAGTGTCTGTTACTTCCATGATTTTCATGAAATTAAACTGGAAATGGTGAGAGCAGCGAACATTTATGATTTTTCCTATGAAGCATTAAGACTTCTATACGATGGAATTTAATGTATTAATAAAAATAAAAATGTAATTTCGCTGTTTAATATAATCATTGATAAATTTCTTTATTTTTATAATAATTTTGAAATACTTTTTAGGTGCATTGAGGAGCAGAGAATTATATCGTAATAAGATAAGAGTTTTAGGACTGTTCTTGCAACTTTTCACATAAATTCACTATTTTAACTTATATATATATATATATATATTTTTTTATATGTTGCATATGCTTCTGTATGATTATAAATATTTTTAATAAACTTTTGTTACTAATAAAATGGTATAATTTGTCTTTAAAAACAATTTAAAATTTCGTATGTTAAATAATGTTATACTACCTAATTCAGCTTTATTTTTAATTTATCAAAATGAATGAATTAATTAAGATTTACTCGTAATATAGCGTGCATATTACGAACCGCTCTTTAATATTTTATAAATTATAAAGCAATGAGGCAACCACCTTAAAAAATTATACCTTATCTTATCCAGAAAATAGTGCCGAAAAAACATAAAAATCTAAAGTCTAAATGTGAACACAGATAAATTGCCAAAAAGTTTATAATAATTTTTTCTAATAGAATCACGAGTCTATATTTAACATAAACTTAAGACCTTTTTTATTGGGAATTAAAATTACCATATTCCAGGGTCTAGAAAGTATCTGAGCTATGAGCAATAGTTTTTAATTTTCTTCCATAATCCAGGTGCAAAATTTTTTTTCCAATATATATTCAAATTCGCACAGGTAAATCTGTTATAACTAAGTATAATACGTATCTATAACTACAATTAATCGCTTCTGTAATAACGAGCAGTTGGCGTTACTGCTCTTGGCCTATTCGGGAGCTGGAGTTTCGAGCCAAATCGTTTTGATTAACCGTAAATGAGTCGTACATGCGATAGAGGCAATGATTGGTAAACCAACTCTTGGCAGCAATAGACTAGAGGCAATATGAAAAAAAACTTTTGCCGTTAATTGCGCGCATATTCAGTGCACTTAACGATATTAACAAGGACAAATTCAGCGAAAGGGATTTGTTAGATGAGATTTTTTAATTTTTACTCCACCGTGTTACAACCGAGCCAACCTTTACTATAATTGTAAAATCAATTTAAAAATATAAAACAACAACTTTAAAATAAATTTTACTCATTTTTATTTTATATATTTAGTATATATATATATATATATATATATGTATGATAGACTCACATGAATGAAAGAAATTATTTTATTCTGAAGCAATCAAGATTAGTATTAATGTTATCTCGCCTTTTCTTATAAGACCATTATAAACTTAATACCATATACGATAGACTAATATAATAGCAACTTAAATAATAATCTGTATTGATATAATAATCTTCTTTTATGAGAAAGGGGAGAAGAGCAAATTTTGAAAATAACATATGTCTTGTCGTTTGACTACGTAAATACAAAGGACAGTTTTTTCTTTTTTTCATATTCACATAATAATATTCGTAAACTCAAGTCAATATCCAAGCCACGGTGGGAAAAAAAGACTGTGGTGAGTAAAACATCCTTAAGAAATGGGAAAAAGGTTTAAAAAGTTCAAGGCAAAAATATTTAGTGTTTTTATACAAGGATTTACCCTCTTAATAGTGAATGAAATATATATTTATTTTAATAAAAATTTACAAACTAATAATTGTATGATTATAGCTAATTGTAAGTTTAATAGTCATATTAAAGTCAATTTAGATAAATAAATATATATGTATATATAAATTTATATATAAATATATATATATATATATTTAAATAACTGTTTTATTTTTATCTTAATTATCAACTCTGTTTATAAATTTTTCATATAAATAATTTATATTTTTATCACATTTAATTATATTATGTAATAGATATTTTTAAACTAGTTCAAGTAAGCGACATAATAAAACCTAAATTTACATAATGAGACTAAATTTTCAAAATAGTGACGTACTAAATAATATATTAATATGTATACGAATATAGTACGAAAGTATTACAATGAGGTTTATAATTATTATTTAAAAGTTTATTTGAAATAATTCATAATTGATCTTTTAGTGATATCTTTTTACGTTAGATTTTCTAATGTTTCTTATATTTAAACTCGATACATTTAATTTGTAGAAGATAATTGCAATTTTAATGATAATAGTTTTAGATATGGATTTTCTGTACAATTTGGAAAAAATTTTTGTAAATGATTACAGTTATCGATCGTTACAAATGTTAATTTTATAAATTTATGATTGTTTTGAATACTTATAAAGATTTATTGCTCATAATAATTATTACAATTATCACTTTGAATTTATAAAATTTTTATCTTTTTGTATAAAAATTAGTGTAAATTATTTAAAAAAAATACATTATTGTATGTAAATTATTATGTGAAAATTAAAGTGTTTCAAAATTTAAATAACATAAAAGATGCCTTTATGATTATATTTTTAATGTTCATAAAATGTGAAGGTAAGTTGGCCATTCTGTCATTAAAAATTAAGGCTATCTTTTATTCTTTGATGAGCTCAAGTTGATACGATAACAGGTGTAATATTTGATATTTTAAAAGTACACAACAGAGATAAAGGCCTAAAAAGTTTGAGAAATTAAAAATTTTACAGATTTAAAAAAAAATATAGACAGACACATTGTTAATTGACTATTTGACTATAAGATAATTTAATTTTTTAGTACTTTACTGGTTTTTAGTAAGAGTAAAAATATATACAATATTTATTTCTAACCAGTAATTAATTTTGATATGACCAATATTTGTGTTATAGCTGAAGATTCAGATTGATTATTGATTCTACACGTAAATGAATCAATGTGCGATGCTCTTATTTTAATGCAAATAATGATCGTTTACCTTTGCAAGTTATAAGTGCAGTATTCGTTTTCAATAATAAATATTTATAGTCGTATTATGAATTTAGTGCTTTGTGAATTAATAAATGTGGTAATATTTTCCTCGAGTATGGGCTGAAATATTGCAATATCCGATGAATTATAATGCTCAATAAGCAAAAAAATACACATAGTAGCTGTCAATGTGCTTATACCTCCCACTTAATTGAATTAATCAATGTACAGCGAAGAAAAATACGAGTAATATTGATCCTGTTAAAGGAAAGGTGGTGCAGTGCCTTGCAATAATGTGCGCACGGGTTGGCGGGTAGAAAAATTGCAGGCCGAGGCAAAGAGAGAAAAACTTGTGCGCACAGGTACGAGCGGTTAGAAAATCAAGGGAACGGCGAGCTAAGCTTACCCTTGAAACGACGCAGATAAAAAAAAATATAAAAAGGAACACGCGGGCGCAAAGGCTTCGTTAGCAGTGCGAGCCCTCGGTTTTCTGCACATCGGGAAAGCTTTTTCATCCAGGGGATCGCCTCTGGAGCCGAGGACACGGACAGAGATAACTTTTTAATAGCGCTTTGCGATACAACCTTTATTTTATCGTGTATAATCGATTTATGAATTGTCATTGATGCCAGTAGTTGGCCATATGCAGCAGCCAACGCACCTCTGCGACCGAGAGAAGGATAACTCAGTGTGCCGGGCTGAAAGCTTTCTTATCTTGATTTAAATGAATGGCTGCGGCTGCAAGTTCTTTAAGAGCGAATTTATATTTACGCCCAGGGGCGCTTGGCACTCTCGGCTCTATATGGAAATTTTTTTCCTGTTTAGATGAAAAGAAATGTACTGTAGCAGAGGACAGATGAAACGGCTAAAATCTGGCATTAGATACTGTAATATGAAATCAAACTGTCGGATTCTCCGCCACAGGCATTTCGCATGCGCTTAAAGCAAAAGAAATGAATAACTATGTATGATTTCTCGCAGTCTGTAAAAATAGGAAAAATCGTAAGCGCTGACAGCTTTCCAATAAAACATAAAAATACGCGGTGTCCAAGTGCTGAGAGATAGTTGTCAGTATAATTAATTTTCTATTTAAATAATGCATTGTTGCGCTTATTTATAAAGGCGTAGATTATTAAAATGTTTTTCATTATCGTATTGGTTGCATAGATGTTTCAAGTTAAGTAAAAAACTGCAGTACATTTAATCAGAGATTAATTTTACATAAAATAAGTAGAATATGTTTATTCTAATATATATATATACATATCTTCGAATATACGGATGAATCTTATGTATATATTTACATACATTAAAATAGCTTAATAAACATTGGTATTTATTTGATAATTTCCTTAAAAAATTTTTTTACTATTATTGATATTCCATGCCTTGGCATTCATTTTCCTTAAAATAATTCAATACAAGAATCCTTCTTTACTGCGTTATTTATTTATATACATATAGTTAATTATAAAAGACTACTTTTAAAAAATTCAGACACAATTTTCTGAATAAAAATGAACAAATATCAATAAATCTAATTATAAATGAACTAAGAATGTTTAATATTTAAAGTTATCATTTTAAGTGAAAGTATAAAAGACAAATTTTTTTATATTTAATTTAAAAATACAAGAAATTGTACGAAATAACGGATACTAATAAAACTATATTACTTACTATAAACATAAATTGTATTACGATACGACATCCATAATAACAATTAAAATAATTTTTATAATTAAATAATCAAAAAATTATATTTTAGAAACAGTTTATAATTAAGAAAGATTCATCAAAATTAATGTAAAATCAATAATGTAAAAGAATATATTTGAAACTTATTTAATTTGTATTTTAAAATGTATTTTATATACAGGAATTATATATAATTGTAATGTACTAAAATACATACTAAAAAAAGGTTTTTTCTGTAATTTAATTCGAAAGTCAAGGTGGATTCATGGTAATAAAAAAAACAATGGGAAAAGAAAATTTCTTATTTTTGCATGAAAGGCTTTACTAAGTTATTTTATAAATGCGATGTGCGTTTTTTTTTATAAATTAAAATAAATTGTACCCGATAAACTGAACAAATAATTTCCATTTGTTTGGAATTTTCTGTAAAATTTTAAAAAGTTGAAATATAGATAATTTTATAAGCTTTATTAATAATATTACAATAATTTTTCTCAGAAAGATAATAACACTTAAAAAATATTACAGAAGATTATATAAAATATTTAAATCGAATCTGAAATCTTATGAAACAATTTATTATTTGAATTAAGAAGAAAGTCATAATATTGGTCACAGTTACATTTACTTGAGTATAAATGTTAAAAAATAGCAAATAATCGTTGCTTGAAAGTGATTAAAGAATTTTGAATGCTTAAGGAATTTTAACGAGTTATAAAAAAATATAGAGAACCTCGTACGAATTGATAAATACGTTATTTGAACACTTAGAAAGATTTTATACTTCTAAACGTACCCCAATAAATTGATTGATATTGAAAAAAACTCGTTGTAAAACAAGGCGAGCACATAAACCGGATGAATACGTACGGAGAGTGGGAAAACAATGATAAAGAAGACAAAAGTATACGTATGCTCTACTTTAATTAATCAAACAATAATAGTATTGATGCGTACGTGCTGGAATATATATATATATATATATATATATATATATATATATATATATACGCTCGCGCCCGTGTCGCGCCCCTGCGCGTTTGCACGTATGTATTTACGTACGTATACACCCACACACGCGCGCGCACACACACACACACACATACACATATATATATATATGCGTTTGTATATTTGTTTGTACGTGTCGAGTAAATGGGAGAAGCTGCATGTAACCGAGGACATGCGCACACCACTATTATGTACGTCGTTATCCTACCTTTAACAGTCTTTTTCTTTTTTATGAGCACAGCCTCGCAACAATATTATTCTCCGAACCTCCTGGCAATGCATTCGGCAAAAGATGTTGCATTCGTGCTACAGAGATACAGCACTCCCTTGTGCACTACCTTAACCCCCATCCCCCGCCCTCTCGCTCGCCCACCCACTCACTCACTCACTCGCTGTTATCCCTCACTCTAACCTTACTTTTCTTTCAGTATTTGTCACTCGCCTTGTTTTTTATTCTGTTCTCTTCTCACTTCTTTATTTATATCTACTAGTTCACTTTTATGAACTTTTACTTACATTTCTTTTCTCTGTAACTACCATATATAAAAAATAATGTCTATTATTAAGCCATAGTGTATTACGATATACGACGCGTAATTATTATTGTATTATGTACTAATCAGTTATTAAAACCTGAAAATAATGGCTAATTTAAAAAAATAGATATCTTTTTAGTTCGATTTAAAAATATTTATAATTTTTACTTTATCAGAAGATTAAACATTGATACGAAAAATTGTTTTTATTCTGCATTTTTATTTAATACTCTTAAAATATACACTGTTATAAGAATTTTTATATACTTATATATATATATATATATATATATATATATATTATATTAATATTTATTTTACTCTCTTTTATTGTATTTCCGTAAAGAAATGCTTCAATCTCATTATTTAAGAATTAATGGTTAAAAGGCTAGGCGGGAAAATCGTCTGATTTATTTAGCGATAAGAAAATATCTAATATTTTCATAATGTTTGAGTTTACTAATGTAAGCGGCCCTTCTTTGTATATTTAGCAACATATTTCGTGGATAGAAATAATAAAGGAAATGATTAATTTCCATAAATCTTCACTTCGTTGGATACAACTTTTACCAACTTGATCGTGTAATCACTTCTTCCAATCCCTTTTTAAATAGAATTTTATGTATTCTTGATACTGGAATTTAGACTTTAAAATAAAATTAATTCTTATGCTACCACAGGTTCTATAATTTGTTATTATTCACCTATTTTATTTTATATTATACATTACAGTCATCAAAATTACTTATCCAAGATTTTATTCCATTAATATATTATTTAGTTATGTTTATCTGTACAATGTTAAACTTTATTTATTATGTTTACTTTGTTAATAATAACAAAAAACTTAAATTTTTTAAAAAATATTATCTTAATACGTCAAAAAAAGTTTATTGAAAACAATTATTATGCTTATGAAAAAATAGATAACGTTAACTATCCAAACACATTTATTGAATTAAATTTATTTGTATTTTGTATAAGCAATCTAACACCGTGTGTATATTTATGCTTTATAATGCTTTATAATGAATAATTATATAATGCGCTTTACTTAATATTATACGATGAGAGTTTTTAATGTTATCAACCTAATAAAATTATATTTCTATATTACATCCAGTCGTATTTAAAGACTTTAATATATTTGCCCTAATTCTAAGTAAAAATTATGTTTGTTTTATTTTCAATTAAGTTTTTTTTATTTTATTGCTTTCCTCTTAAAATATTTTATACTTGTTTTATACCATCTATTTATGCAGGCCATTTTCTTATTTGTAATTGAATTACCCTTATAAAGAAATCTTTTTCATCGTCATCCGATATAATATTATATTTTTTACCTTTTTTATTATAATTCTTTTTAAATAACGTATATTAAATTATAATTACATCTATACATTTATATACAAAAATAACATTTTTAATTAGAATAAAAATAAAATTTCACCAGTTTTGAATGCATTTTACTATACTAAAGATTATCTAAGAATATATTTAACAAAAATATATAATACTTCTATATTGGTATATATATTTTAAAAATTTATTTTTTAAATAATAAGTTGCTTTATTTCTTTCTTCTTTTTATTAATTTTTCCACTGAAATTATTTGTATATATTATATTTAAATAAAATAATTTTACAATAAAAAAAAATAACTATTGTATTATAATTTATTTGTAGTAATGCTGGAAAAATCTTATGCTTATAGTTTGCAATAAAATAATTTATGATTATGTAAATGATAATTACAGGTTATACCACTGGTTATTTAAACTGGTTATTTTATTTAATAATGTAGATTTAAATTACTGTCAATATAATTTTACCTTATCATTAATATTTTCAAGTAAAAATAATGACTTTGTATAGTTGTTATATTTGTATATTCGTATAGTTACATTTCAATTTTACCATTCACTTTGAAATTAGTTCCATAATTCATTTATAAAGCGCACAATTTGTATAATTTATGATTTTGTCGTAGTTTACAAAAAGCACAATTAAAGTTTACAATTTACAGGAAACTCACATGTTTACAAAATAATCTTAATAAAATAAAAATTATATAAATATTCTTTTGATATTTGAGTAGATTGAATTATTACAGAAGAAAATATGAAAATTGTTGTAATATTTCAATGCTATAGAAATTTTTGTAGTTGTATAATTTTTTATTGATTTTAAGTCTATTAGCTATCAGTATATGCCATAGTTAAATCTGTGTTTAATTTTTTGATCTTGTTAACAAAAATCTACCTTCTCCCCGCTGTTATTAGATCTCGGTATATTAAAAATTTTATTATTTCAATTATTATGTTGGTTTTATGAACATATTTTCGTGCATGCAATGATACAATGATGATTTTCGAGTAAAATATATTAGTCTAATTAAAATATAAAAGAAATGCCTATGGCCTAGTTCATTCAGCGTACGAAGCTGTACATGTATATTTTTATACTGTATCAAAAGAATTCAAAGAAATTACTCGAGGAAAGAAGCTAAACATCTCGTATACCGATTTCACGTATTGAATGTGTTCTTATTAATGTACTAATATTAGTCTAAACATTTTGTGCTTATGAATAAAATAAGCATACGTAACAATTTAATTATGTTCATTTTAAATCCAATTCCCTAGAAAATTAAAACTTTTTTACCTACACTTAGACTATCTATCTATCAAGTACAAATACCATAATTCAAATTAGGTGCATATAATCATCAATGATGTATTTATTCATAGGATTTTATTTGCGTAGATGTGTCTTTTTATCCTTATACATTATAAAAATATATATATTAATAAGTTAAACTTTTTACAAAAATTAAAATCATAAACATTGTTTTGATTTTTCATACACTATTGTAAAGTTTTGATAAAATTATTTAAGATATTCTGTACATACTAAATTATATTAATTTTATTATTGAAATTCACAAACATTTTATTTTTTAATTAAAAAAGTAAAAAGTAATGAAATAATTAATATATATTTATTATGTATATTTATTATAAAATGTTTAATGAAGTATACAATATGGAATAATATTTAAAAGTCGTCCAAGAACAAATACAGCATTATAAGTTAAAACATTATAAAAACAGATTAAAAATAAAAATCAATAGCTACTACAAACAATAAAGAACTAGGATTTGTTACGTAGAATTTATGAAAAGGTCATATGACTATTTCAACAATTAATTGTTAATATGAATGGATCTAATAATTACACAATATTATAAACATATTTTAACATAAACACTAACATAAGAAATTAAAATTAATACTAATACAAAAATTTATTATATTGCTATATTCAATAACTAGATATTAATTTTCTCCACATTTAAATTTACAAAACATTCGTCATGCATTTATTCTGAAAAATGTTGAGGTAGGTCAACTAGAAAATGAAAAATATGGTTCGATTGGTGTTTCAGAAAGATATACTTGTGTCAAAGTTGTATTTGGTTTAAAAAAATAAAATTTTAAAAAAGTTAAAACGAATGTAGTCTTAATAGAAGAAATCTTTAATAGATTATACACATTTCATGAAAATAAATATAATAAAAAAACCATTTTAATAAATACTAAGCATAGAATTACTGATAATATAATATAGCAATATATATGATCTAGAATCAGCTATCGTTAAATTACGTATGCATTAAAAGATATAACACTAAAATATAAATATGAATAAATTTATTTTATTGTTCAATTTTTCTTGTTACAGCTCTTTCTCAATTTTTTTTTTTGAGTATCAGATTCATCATTGGTTTTTATATTATCAACAAATTGTGTATACATTGACTGGATTGCATATTTTATCATATATAGAAATACAAATAACTATAACGTTATAAAAAAAACGCAAAAATCTAATTTCAATTAATTTTATCATACGTTTTATTGATAAACATTTAAAAAATTAATTATATTGAGTTTTAAATCGTAATAAATGTATGGTATTTTTAATTTAAAATAAAATAAAAATGCATCATGTTATAAATTTAATTAAAAATAATATAATTGACTAGAAAAAAACATTACTCCGTTAACATTAAAGTTATAACTGTATTAGTTAAAAACTTCTATACAAGAATCATTATATTATTACTAAAAAGTTGTAACTACTTTAAATGAACTAAAATTAACAAGATTGTTCCTGCAATATACAATATTGTATAAAAAACACAATAACTGACTTTCAGTTTTATAACTTTTGTTTTGCTGTTCATATCACACTATGAATTGTATATGTTACAACTAAACTAAAACTTTGTGTTCAGGAACATTTGAAAGTAACATCATTAATAAAACCTTATTGGTCTTCTTATTTGTTTGATATCAAATGTATAT
This sequence comes from Kradibia gibbosae, assembly GCA_018907135.1. NCBI lineage: Eukaryota > Metazoa > Arthropoda > Insecta > Hymenoptera > Agaonidae > Kradibia > Kradibia gibbosae. Next base: position 532,610 of record JACCHX010000003.1, on the reverse strand, counting down.
TAATTTCTAATCAATGAACTTGTTTTATTTTTATTAAATTTTATTAAAATCTAGATTTTTTCGTATTAATTATTTAAATTACGTGCAAAATTTAAAAAAGTTCCAAATAAATTTGAAAAGACGTAAGCGTTAATTGCATTGAATTTTCGCATAATGAGTCATCAATACTAAATAGAATATAATTATGTATTGTTAATTTATACCTAACTAAAACTGTATTTATGTGCATTTAAAATAGATTTCTGAATTTAAATTTGAAATTCAATACAAAGTAATTGAAAGAAACATTTTGTTTTCAAATTCATGAAACTTTTATTATACATCCGTTACTTTTATTATTCGTTGTTGAATTTATGTATACAACTATAATTATAAAAATATTTTTAATATCTTTGAATTTCTTTGTACAATTCCACAATATAGCATCAACTAAATAAAAAGTACTTGTTATATACATATTTTTTGTTAATACTACGTAAGGATATTGATTCATTAAAAAAAAGAAAAAAGTATTCTATATATTTGGACCTTAAAGTGAGAATTTTTCTCTAAGGGAATGTATAATAACTTTTTATATGTTGGGATAAACTTCGAGTGAAAACCAAACATTTCTTTTTATTTGCATTATGTCACAGCTCTATTGTTAAACTATAAAATCATTATTGTTAATTTAAAATGAAATTACTTGTAACCTCACGATACTTTTTAAAATATAAACTATGTGGTACGTTTTATATTATGTATTTAAATTAGTTAAATGAAATTTAATGTGATTTATTTCTGTATGTGCTAAACTAGAAAAAAATTATAAAAATTTGTTTTATATTGAATATTTTTTTAACGTTTACTATCATTTCTTTTCAATCAATAGTAATTAAAATTGATATCAATCAAAATTGTTATAGAAGTAGATGGAAAAATTTAAGCATTGACGAGATATTTTTGCTTTCATACTTACCACAAATAATAATGTACATCCCTTTATTTAAAACTAAGTAAATGTGTTACTTAATAAAGAAACAGCAAAGAAAATCAGTCAAAAAGATTTAAATTACCTGCATACTTGAATATTAATAGGTAATCCGGTAACTTTAAGTTTAAAATGCTTTTTATAAATGAACTAAATTTATTTGATTTTAGAAATAGTTGCATAACATTTAAAATGTAGCTGATTTGTTTTTTTCCTTTTATAATAAAATAAATATTTATGTCTCTACCGTTTCGGAATTAGTTTTATTATAGCCTGTCTATCTTTTTTGAATTTTTCACATTGTAGACTCGTAGTTGAATTTGGTATTTTTTTAAGTAATTTGATTTGATTCAAAGTCGTAATAATAGTATTTTATAAATATTTGTACACGCCTGGAAGGTTATCAAATTTCCTTTTTGAAAAACCAATCAACCATATTTTGTAGGATTTTTACAAAACCCTCTAATGCGTTTTACATGTATCATATATATATATATATATATATATATATATATATATAAATGTTATGCATTTCTCGTAAAATGTTTTTATTCATGTTTCGTACATTTATTCATTAGGTTATCCATAAATTATTATAAAAAATTAAAATTAAAATTTAATTTTTGCACAAGATTTTCTATTTTTACTCATACAATTGCGATTGACATTTGTTTTAATGTTTAATTATTGTACTTTAAATTATTATATCAAATTTAAAAAATTCTACTTATTAAAATTGTATTAGAAAAATACCAATCGAGAATCATCAATTGATGCATAATAACAGATATTTTCTAATTATTATGTAAGTGATTTTTCTGCTAAAATACTCTTTCCCCTCCACGTTTGACATCTTAAACCTTCTATAATCAGCATATACCAAAGATCGGTCCTCAGCAAGTACCGACACATTGTGTTTTAGTGCATTCCACCGCATCTACTTTTCCAAGCTCTTTCCTTCCCTTTTCCACTAGTATTGAACGTCAAGACGCGATCGCCACTTTAGGTGATATGCTCGTACTCACGCTACTCGCTTTCATCAATTATTCATTGGCTTAATATTCTAAGGTCTTCTGAGAGCACGGAGTTCTTCGTATCTATAGTGCATACGACCATGAGAAAATGCAGAAAGCTTCCATTAAATGAGGTGATGCTAGAAGAAACGAGAAGTTACGCATGTATGCAGCCAAAGAGGTTAAAAAGTTTTGGTGTTGGTGTTTTATTAATCGCGACTATGGGACTTTTATGCAGTTGAGAAATTTTGTGTAATTCGTTCAAGTTCGATAGACGTCCAAATACTGTTTTTATGAATTTTCTTTAACCATTTATTATTAGCAATTTATAATTGAGTTAACAATATCTCACAGCTTAGCAATAGTGCATTAATATTAGTTTGCTGATCTATTTGAATTTTTTTCGGTTACATTAATAGTATGATTAATGAATCGTATATAACTATTTAGGATTAATATGTGGTGAATTGATAATAGTTCTCAATAATTATAATTACTTATAATTACAAATGAAGCTGAAAGATATAAATAATGGAGGACGAAAGTCTTGACTTTATTTGCAAATCCTTGAAGGAAAATAATTTATTGGATATTGATAGTGTAAATAAGGTTATTGTAAGATTGATAGTATCTTAAATTCAAGGTTTACTAAAACCTGAACGAAAAATATATTTTACACGAGTAGTTAGAAATAAAAAAAATTGTTCGTAAAATCCATTTGATATTAATATAATTTAGATTGAGCTTTCAGACTCATTATACAATTATAAATTTGCATAGATTTTAATACCACCATTAAAAATTTAATAGATAAATAAGTAAAAATAGTGTATTGTCGATATAAAATATTTTTTAACGAAGACGAAAGCATTTCGAGTAAGAAAAATAATGACCATTACATTATAAGATGTTCGTGACTTAACATTAATTGACGCAGTAATATAAGATAAAAGGATGAACGAACCATATTATGCAGTTATACTAGACCATTAAAATAGAGAAATAAATTTGAAGCCACAAGCATTCGAGAAATATGATCTCTTGGACAAAATAAATAAATACGTACATAAACGAAATGTAACAGTTAGTATTCCGTATTCTTCCGAAACATAATATTTTTAAAATAATTTTGTAAAATACTTTTCCTCATCCCCTGATTGCTTTTTATTTTCAGTATTAGTAAACAATTATCTTTTTGTCAAACGATTATTAAATACTCTTCATAAGAAAGTTATTTATAAAACTACATTGCTTTAGTGTTAATGACGTTACTTGCAGTTCCGCCTTTAAAATGTAATAATTGCTTTACTAGCAGATAAAATCCCTACAAAAGCTGTGATAAGAGAGTTTTCTCCTTTTAAAAATGCGGTGTATAAATTTCGCATATAAAATTATTCTTATTTAAAGTACCCATTAGCCCAGCAGATGTGTACTCAACTTTAAAAAGGATGCTATAATGATAAATGGAAAATGCACAATCTGCATAAAATAGTTTTCTTATTCCTAAGGTCGCCAGAAGGACCATCATCGAGCATAAAAAAAGGCAAAGGAGATGTTTAAGGATGAAGTGAAGGGATTAAGAAGCACGTGAAAAGGATGAGCAACAAAACCAAGTTTTCCAGAGGCACTTTCGGTAAGAATGGGCCATAAGCCGCACGTATACAGGGACGCGGATCGCGGATAAATGCAAATTGCTCCGCAGACTGGGACGAACTCTAGATTGCGCATTTGTGAACAGTCGCAGATATCCATTGTTGCTTCAGCTACGGCCACGGGAGAACGACATCCACATCCTAGACACGGATTTTCTCGTCGCGCTTCTTCTGTCGCACCTGCTTTTACTGATAGTCAAATGCCTATTGTATTTTCCGACCGACGCTTGATTTCTGCGGTGAAAAATCAATGAGCGCAGGACTCGACGCTTTTCTTTACAATTTGATAATCAAATAAGGTTTATTATATAATCAGGTCGACATGTATGACACGCTACCATTACTGATAAGCCTGGATAATTCTGTACGAGGAAATATCATTTTATTAGTTGAGAGAAAACATTTCATTATTCAAGTCCGTCGATATTAAAGATCTTATTCTACTGTATTATAGTATGTTATTCTTGTTAGAGGTCCACTTATGCTGAGAAAATATTTTAATCGTAGTGTTGAAAGATATTCTAAAACAATGTCTCGCTTTCAAATGTCTACAATGTTTGTAACAGAGTTCAAAGAAAGTCCACCCATTCGACAGTATATTTGTACTTTCGGTACAATATTGGAAAAACGATTTTTTTTATAGTAAATTATTGATGATTAATTGATGACAGTTCAATAAAGAAATTTATCCTTTCTTCTAATTTCTCTACAAAAGTTTGTGAAATACTGGTACTATTTATAATTTCATTATTTTTTAGGTGAATTATTTATTTTTCATTTAATTTGTTTATCTCCAATTACATATAAATGTGTATTAATAATGCATATCACATATAACTAAATTATAAAAAGTAGAGATCATTAGTTAATAATAGTAGAAAATCGTTGTGTATGAATAACTTTAGAATATTTCTAAACTATTGGAACCGTAAAATCTAACTCTTTAAATTTTAATTAAATACGTTTGAATGAATATAATTACATATTTCATTAATAATTTAATGTATGAAAATTGTCACTTTTATTTATTGAAGAAATAAAAATATCCACTTAAAAATAAATAGAAGAAAAGAAAACATTTAAAAAATTATTTAAGATTTACTTCTGAAGATAACAAAACGATAATGGCAATAATTGCGAAGAAGGAGAAGAAGAAAAAAAGGAAAAATAATAATTCTTTCGAAAGAGGTAGGTGTCGATAATAGAATCTGGATCTGTATGTTAAACAAACATCGACAATAAAACCTCATTACGTATCTCAAAAGATATTCTGTAGCACGAATGATACCTAAATATATACAATAACACAACAGAGACGTACTCAGGCTAAGCTGCAAAGACATTGCTGTATTTTAATTCATAAAAATAATGTAGATCTTAGTCTTTATGGATAAAAATTACGGTTCCAATCATTTTTAATACAATGGCAATTAAATTTTCTTACGTATAATCATTTGAAGTTGTGGATTTGTAAAGAAAAACTATTTTACAAAGAAATTTTATTTATTTAATGTAATGGAAGATATGCTGGAAATACAGTGCATTTAAAAGTATAAATATTTTAAAAATATAATATTTTCCATTAATATAACAATGGCCGAGAAAAATATGATATAAATGAGGCAATAGTAGTAGGGGTTTATTTAATTCATTACATGAACGGATGGTAATTATTGCACATATATATGTTTATCTATATTACCTTAATTTTATAATTATTTTTTATAGTGGCTAAAAGCTAAATTTTCTTAAACAATGGACTATTAATTATACTTTTTCACAAAGTATTAATAATTGAAGAAAGTCTCTATTCAAATTTTATTAGTTTTGTTACAAAAATAAATTGTGTATCATAAAATGATTAACTAACACGATCTTTGTTATTTAAGGTAATGCTAAACTTAAAGAACTAAAGTATACATAAGTACATTCAATAAATATAGAGTTGAAGCAGAACAATTTCATTTTTGTTCTGATAAGGTGATGAACTTCCCAACTACTATTGTTAATAATTAATAATAATAATCAACGTCGAGGTACGATACTAAGCTTTACTTTGAAAAAATCAGTATTATATAATAAACAAAAAAAAATTATTGTTAATGAAAATTGCATTTAATATTCTAAAAACAGTAAATACATACTTTGATGATATTTATATGCATCGCAATTCGCTATACTCAAATATGACTAGTGCCTGGGAAAATATTTGGTATTGAAAGAGGATGACACTCTTACGTATTTATTTAATATGTTTTATTCATTATTAAACACGTAAGTCTGAACAACTATATTGCATTGTTTATGTTATAAAATTTTTATGTTATCTTTTTTCAGTTCATTTTTTCATCTCCCTTCACAATGTATGCTATCTTTTATTTACATTCATTTATTTATATCTCATTAAAATATGAAACTATTTGTTTCAGACGAACAGCAAATCGTAAAAAACCTATTATAGCTTAAAAAATAACTATGCATTTTAATATGTACTCATTTAATGTATAATGAAAACTAAAATTTCATACAGTTTCAAAATTTTGTATATATATATATATAAATATATAATGTATAATTTTATATTATATAATTATAAAAGTCACTAATTATATGCTCATTACATAAATATCCATTTTTATTACTTATTAAATTTATTAGTTAAGAAAGAAAAAAACATATTCCAAAATATATTACATTAATATTTTAATGCACTCAACTTTTTAACAATAAATGTAAAAAAAGCTAGAAATATTATACAAAGCTACTTTTCATTAAAACTTTATAATTTGAAATGGATAAATTTATTTTAAAAAATTTTTATTATTTTAACATATTACATTAAAAATAATTGTTTTTGGTCTATTTAATTTATTAATGAAATTTTGACCCTTGATTTTTCAAGAAAAATAAAACATATTATGCATTTTCTATATTTTTTGGATTTTTATTTATCAAAAATTTAATGTAATCATTCTAAAATTATTAAGTAATTATATCAATTTAATAATTGGGAATAGTAATTAAAGTATTACAAAAAATGTATGGTTAAAACTCGATGAACATTAATAATAAAAACTTGACAATCGTAAAAATGTCGTAATTTTTCTTATTATTGTTAAATTCTTCCACGCTTTTTATATTACAAATAATTTTACAAGATATTTATAGTATTGAGTAAAATAAAAAGTTTCCATACATATTACTTTTTATATAACAATTAGTTAAAACATTAATTTTTATAAAATTCAATTCTTTTAAAAAAACAATTTTGTATTAATAAAACAAAAACATCAATGTTTTTAAATGTTATAAATAACAATTATTAACGTATAAATTTATAAAAAAAATTTGTAATTACTAAATTTTTAATATTCAAATTCAAATTTAAAAAATTATAGTAATAGATCATCTAATGAATTTTTTATAATAATAAGCTATTACCAAATTTTATTACGAAATTAAGAAATAAGTAAATTTTTTTTGGAAAAACTGCTATATTTTGATTAATAGCGTTTTTTAATGCACAGATACTTTTAAGCACACAATAGTTTTACTTAGAAATTTCTGTTTAAGCACATTATAAACAAATAAAACTTACATGTCCAGTCTGAATATTAAAAAAAGAAATGCCTATATTTTACGACATTAAAAATATTCATTTCTATTTTTAATTCTATATAATTTATTATATTACTTAATGTGTATCAATGTAAATAATAATGACTATTCAAATTATTATTGATTTTATCAAATTATTTACTCAAATAAGTATTTTCCTTATTAAATCAATTTTTACAGCTAACATTTTTTTTAAGTTCCTCCTTTTAGTTTTACAAAAAAAAATAATATTATTTTTTCATAAACATCCTTCGATTCAGTTATTATCAAACCTTGATTTAACAATAAACAAATAAAGAACGATTGGATGATGTTGCAAAGTAGTATATTCCGTGAAGGACTATATTACTGGTAGCTTTATTGTAGAAGCGTAATTAAAAAACGATCTTCAAAGTTTTATAACATCATTGGTAAAGTTCCAACGACTAAAAGAAGATAGCTAATAGAAATAATTACCTTGTTAAATTAGGTTTGACAGAATTGTGTCGGGATCGAAAAACTATGGATAAGACGATGATTTAAGAAGATAAATAACACTACTTAATTCTACGGCTAAATGATTCGGAACATATGTAGTAGTTAGTTACAAAATTTCCTTTAATTCCTTATCAGATACTGCAAATATGTTGGTTACAAGATTCAAGTTTGATCAATATTAATCAGAATTGCATTTTAGAGTTGCATTTATATTTTTACAGTTTACTAGAAGTAATTTTTAATTAAATATTATACTAATGTATACCAAATTATAAAATTATTTGATAAAATTATTTTTTTCCTTTTTTAAAAAGATTAATATTTTTTAAGTTGAATATAGAAATTCACCTTTTCAGAGTATAAAAATCCATTTTTAATATACATATTTAAAAATACTTTATTCAATTGTTGCAAAAACATTAAATGCTTTAAATTTCTATTTTAAAGTGGAAGTGTTAGTATTCTATATTATTTGATCTATATATCGAATAAAATCATATTTTAATTTACCTGGTTAAATTATCTTCATTTGATAATTGAACAAATTTATAATTTTAATACACCTGAACTCAATAATAACCTTTTTTGTTATTTAACAATTGCAATTATCAGAGTATAAATTGATACGTTTGCTAACATTTTTATTGAGCTTATCACAATGTCACACGTGTTACACTATCTATAAGATAAATATATTAATATATATAATATAATAATATTATATAATTAATATTTGTATACATAAAAATATGTTACCAAAATTCTAATTTTTTACTGAAAAATATAAAATGAATTAATTTTAATTATTATTTCCCATTCGTCATAATAAATAAAAATAATTTATGATTAATGATTGATTGATGTGTTAAATTTGCATGAGATTTAATTCTCTGTGTATAAAATTTGTGTAAATTATAAATTTGGTAGATATTTTAATCTATTTAATTCTTTTAGAATATTCTTTTATGACTTTTACAATACAAATAAATCTTAATATTTATGCAGAATTTAGTGTAATAAAAACTTTTTTTAAATGACATTAAATAAATTATCCTATAAAATCATTATTTGAAAATTGTTTACTCTCTATTTTTGATGGATAATGTAATATTTATAAGCTTCATAATTTTTTAACGCGAAGCATTTCAACAAAAATCAGCTTTTATGTTATTTTTTAATGACATCAGTAACGATTCAATTACAATTGAAAAGGACCCGCAGACATGTCTAGAAGACATAATTTTAATTTGTTGTAATGGATTTTACGAGCAATATCGATAATATAATTGATAATCGATAAAAAAGATCAGAGAATGAAAAAGAAACTCCGTGACAAAACCTTGACACGTTTGCCATTGTCTTATCTGCAAGTCTATTCTCAAAGTCACCGTATATAATATATAGCACTAAGTGCAAATATTAATTATTGAATCAAAAATGAAACGAAATTTTTTTTTAATCACCTTTTAGCTTATAACGATAAGAATCACTGACGTCATTGTGTCAATTATAGAAACTGTAAATACTGTGATGACTACTGTATATAAAAATGTCCTTTTTATAAGTTGATATTCATGATTAAAAACAGAAAATACAAAACTTTAAATTAAAAAAAATTACAATTTAATCGCTTTGAAACTAAAACCATATTAGAAAAGCATTGATAAGATGATGTAATAGAATTATAAATTTATTAATATTCTGATGAACTCATACCACAGTTAATATTTCATTATTCAGTTTCAGAAGTAATATCGAATAAACGGGATTTTATATTGTGACGTAAATTCGTATTATATGGCTTTTCAAAATTTGTATTCAAAATATATTATTCAAAATAGTAATTTTCTTAAAATATAAAACAACTTTATAATACTTTAAAACCCTCATCAAACAATTAGAATTTGAATTTGGTTACATGATAAACTTAAGCTATTAGAGATTTACTATTACTTATTGACAAAAAAGGGTAGTTTAAAATGCTGATAACTATTAAAAACTATTCATATTAATTATTGAGATTCGCATGTATGAGAAGAAACAGGAATTTAAAGTAGAGCATGCGATAGATCGTGTCACATTTATGACATTTTGTAAAATGCAAAATGAAAATATGCAATATTTTTTAAAATTCAATAAACTTGCAAACAAACCATTCATTTTACAAAGATGCTTTGATTAACCTCTTACATAATTATGCGTATTGAGATTTAAAGTATGTATAAATGAAAAGATTTGAATATTAATGTAGTTACCCTTTTTCAAGCATCTAAAGAAGAATGAATCGAAGAATTGCCCGTTTTGGCGATTTTTGTAAATTACAGTACTTAATGTAGTTTTAGCTAATAAAAATTTTAATTATAGAAAATTTTTAAATTTCTTTACTAAAATCAAAAGTATTTTAGTACAGAACGTTTCGTCTGCCTCTGTTATAAGTACAACATATACCTAATGGCAATGCCTCGTGCTATTGTTGTATAAAAATTATCGACATAATTCAGTATAAAAAAAATATTCAGCTCAGATCAAGGTAAGCTGTCACATCGACGATTGCGCTCAACGAGGCGCACATTTAAATATACCGCAGACTAATAAAATTATCGGGACACGCTGCGACGGGGCGACATCCCTCTGATCCAATTACTCGTCAGCGGTAGGCAAAAATCCATAGAACGAGGACTGGCTTATAATTCGGCGTGCCGGCAAGCGCGATGTCAAACAAAAGCACCTTGAGCTTATTCCTCTTAGGTCATTATGCACCAGAGTGGCTCTACATTTGTTACACCCTTTTCTAGAGCTCTCCCGAAGTTTGCAGTATTTAGCGCTAGAGTCATGAAAAAAGAATTTACCCAATTATTTAATTTTTTTGCTTCCTTGCCCGTCATAATTGACTCGAAGGAGATTTAATTGTTGCGCATTATTCTCCCGGTTGATAATAATAAGGACTTGGGATTAACTGATTGGACCGGCATCTAATCGCGTCCCGCGTTATTATGAGAGGACCTCGACATTGAAGCTTGATGTGCATTGCGGAATGAGGAAAATATTAGATTATGAAATCAAGGCTCACGGAAATTTAGATTCCGGTAAAGTCGCCCATTGGGTCTCCCGTAAATCCTTTAACCGACCTCTCTCCACTTATTCTGTACTTGTATAATCCACAAATTGAATAATACATACAGTTATTTATTTGAAAGTAAGTAAGATCTAAATAAAATTGAATAATAGACCCTGCAACTTTTAGCCCTGATAAACATTAAGCAACTTATTTTATGTGAATATTAGCAGTGCAGATTTAACAGAAATTCAGTATCGCTTAAACATATTGCAAGCCTAAATCTTTATATTAGTTTCTAAAGTTCATTGAAGGTAAATGGGCATTTAAAAATAAAGATGTCCGATAAAATTATAATCGATTCTCGGATGACTTTAATACTTATATCACGTTTGCTCAATCGCTAAATTCTTCACCTCTTATAACAAATGGAATTTCATTGCAAATTGCTATACATATCATAAATATAATTTTTCTTTAACACTAAAGGCTTCATTACTGCATTTTTATAGAAGAAAATACAAAATATTTACTCGTTTTTCTAATATTATGCCACATAATACATATATATATATATATATATATATATATATATATATTGAACATTAAATGAATTACACATCTTTGAATGATTATAAATATTTGAATAAGTTTACTTAAAAATTGTTTCAATTACTCATTCTCATGTTAGAAGTTATATTAAAATGTAAATTTCATGTGTAATATTATACAAAATTTATTATATGAAATCCTTTAATTATATGCTGAATTATCAATTTAATAGGTTATATCAATAGTTTAACTATAATTAAAATACGAATTTAAAAAAAATATGTTTCTTTTGAAAACAAGTTATTTTAAAGAATGAAAATTTAATTTTATTATATTATTTTTTAATGATAATTTCATTTAACGAATGATGAAAAAACACATACATGTAATTTTAAAAAATATAAGTGATTGATAACTATTTTTTGTAAATAATAAATCTGTTTTTATTTTAGGTAAATACTGACTATATAAATAATACAAATAAAACATTTATTAACTAATTAAAAAATATAATTTTCTTCGTGTTTTTCAAAAAGTTCTATTATAAATACATCGATTAGTAAACAATATTAGTAGACTATTTAAAGTAATCTTAATAATATTATGTAATAAAAATTTTATGTTACTGTCTTATGAATATTAATGTGTAAGAAATTAAACTAAAATCTATAGGATCACGAACATTTTTTTTATTATAACATAAATTTTTAAAACTAAATGTGTGTACTCTCGTTTATTCTATTTCAATTTTTAAAATTTCGTACGAAATAACTTAAAAAATATTTTTTTGAAAAATTTGAAACTTTTGTGCAGTAGTGCGTTTAATTGTAAAATAAAAACGAATTTTACAATACTGTTGATAAGTTGGATTTCACATTTCTTTAATATAGTATAATACTCTGCAAGTAGTAAATATTATCCTATATCATAAATCGATATTCACCAATTTCTCAAATTGTGCCTGTCCCATTGTTAGTTTATTTTTCTCATTTATTCGGCTATGGATAATAGACAAAACATAATAATTGCAATGAATAATGATGAATTGAAATAATAAGCTGATGTAAAACGCAGTAAATCTTTAATTCAGTGAATACAGTGAGGCAATCCGTAAAAGCTCTTGTTTCGAAACTCCGAGTATCCATTGATTCAGACTTTATAATTTTTCACAAATGCATATTCAGAATTATTTAACATTATTAATACATTCATAAATACATTATTACAATACTTTTTAAAATAGATTTTAACGATCGAATGAAATTAAAAATGGAGAAATTTTACCATGAAAATTGTTATAGAAGTTCGAGTTAATAATAATTTATTTATTTGGATTAAAAAATATTGCATTAACAATCATGATAAGTAAGTTGAAAAAAATACGGAAATAATGAAATGCGGATTATTAAATGAAATATTATAGGGTCCACGTGTATGCGATATATCCTTTTAAAGTACCCAGAGTCAATGGAAGACTTCATATAATCGGATCACTCATCTGTTCACAATACTCGTCCACGGAACTGACGGAGAAAAAGTCTCTGAGGAAATAATTGTCAAGCACACAAGAGCTTCTTATTTGATTAGACCTGCTTTTGTTAATACATTCAACTTTAATTAATAGTCTAATTATTCCTCACAAATAAAATCGAACGCATTTTACGTCTATAATTTATTTTTATTTCGAATAATTTAGAACTTTATAATTTATGAAACGTATTTGCAATTCATTGCTTTAAAATAAAAAATTTTGTCTAAACAAACTTCCTAACAGTATTTATTCTAATTGTCAAACTACTTGCGTGAATGTGGATAAAGCGTATTTAAGAGTTAATAACCCTATAGGCTTTTATCTGGATAAGACATTTATTAAACATCACGTCATATTAAATATATTTCTTTATACGTGCTTTAATATCTTCATTTAACTTAAATCACGTTAACACATATACATGATATTAGTCTTGAAAGTAATATAAAGAAAAAAATATGTTTTCTTAAAAATAATATCATATTGAACCGTTTTATAAAATTCTAATTGAAAATGATAATAATTGACTTTATTTAATATTTTTGTTTTATTTATAATTTGAAAAATTAAACTTATCAAAATAGATTTAATTAATTTAAACAGATTTAATTAATCATTGTAATATAGAGCATAGCTAAAATAGAGCAAAATAAGAACGATTCACATATAAGCAGACTTTATTCAACGCATAAAGTAACTTATATATCGGTAACTGCCACTAAGTATACAATAGAAAAAATAAAATATCCAGCCAAAACCAAAATAGTGCAGAAGAGGTGATGTTATATTTTAAGTTGCCCAAGTAAGTAAAATTCGAGGCAGCAATTTCGAAAATCAAGTACTCTTTAATCTTTCAAACGAATTTCATGTCACCTTATTAATTAAAATTAACCCAATAAATAACCTATTGATTTTTTTTTATTTTTTAATCTTCGCATGTTGTTTGAACAGCTCCAATTTTTGTAAATGAGATTAAAGCCTACGTTAACCTGCACAAAGTAACTAACATATGACGCATAGACGGAATTTTGCTTTATTAAACATGTCAATAAATGCAATTGTCTAACGACTTTTTAATAAAATACTTAACATTTTTTAAACAATATATTCAGAATATTGTACAAAATAATAATTGGGAAATTTTCCACTTTTAAGTTTGCGTCAATCTAATTATATAGTAATTTATATGAAATTATGTAATAAAGACGCCAACGATTTAGAGTGAAAATTTAAAGAGCAATATCTTATAATTATTAATTAGCATCAATATAATTAATTCAAGCGTGCGTGAAAAATCAGGATATGGAATAATAACAATATTTGTAAATGTTTTAAATTGATATAAAAATAAAATTAAAAAAATGGATACTGATATTTGAATGAATGAATGAATATTCGAATTACGAATAATTAATTTAAAATGCTTGATTAATTAAAAAATTTTGTTATGTTATTTTTAGGTCTCCATTTTTAAAAGTTGTTTACACTTTACAGCTTATATTACAATGAAAATTAATAAAATAACTTTCAGAGGCTGTAGAGGTTATATTAAAGTAGTTTAATAGATAAAGCCATTTGGAACTGGGTCATTTAAAATATACACCAAATAACTTGTCGTTAATGCAATCTTTGTTGTTTGACATATGGCAGATAATCGTAAAAGGTAATGGCCGAGCGTTTCGATGAAGGATCACCAGCATGATTTTAAAGCTGCTTAGCTATTTGTTTTTAATTGCCGTGAAATTACTTTCCTACAGCCGCAATATACTCGCTCTCATTACTTTCTTCACGACACACGCGTTAGTCGGGCAAGTTTCTCAACGTCAATGATAAAACCTCATCAGCCTATGAAATGTGAGTTTACGGTAGAGACTAGCAAGAGAATGAGAGGGGACAGAAAAGGGAAAACTATGCGCCAAGCAAATATTCTATTCTACGCAAAATTAATGGCCGCTTCCTTCCGGCGACGCGTTAAATACGTTCCGCGTTTAGATCGCGAAAATTAAAGGGGAGTTTTCGCGGTGAAACGACCCCTAGGCCCTTTCTATTTTGCACGTTGCCAGCCCCAAGACCACTATTAATTCCACTAAGGCTCGGTCGGGTTTAAACTCTGCTAAGCTGAATGCATTTGTTTATCTTATTATAACTTTTTTTATAAAATATTATTTCAAAATGTTCGCTAACAGTCTATGAAGCATATTATGTTGTTAATTCATCTATTAAACAAATGATAAATTTGCACGCGTAACCCGCAATCAGTCATAAACATTACTTAACTATTAACTTACAGCTTTATGTAATATCATTACTAATAATATTACTTAAGCATTAGCTTACAAGTCATAGTATAGTAAAGATAGTTATTATAATTATGACATAAATAGTGACTGACAGTCAAACAAAAATAGAACAAGAATGACACAGAGATGCTTTATTGTACTCACGTGTCTATTCGTATAACAAGAGAAAACAAAATATCGTTACAACTATTCTACTCATTTTCAATATGAGAAAATAAAAAATTATACGTCAAAAATTTAAATGACTTAAATTTGATGTTAATTGTTTTGACAACAAAATTAAGATGATGAAAAAAGCAGCATCTAAATTTTTGATCTCTAATTTTTGTTAGTAATTTTTAAATACGTTTGATAAAGTACTATATGAAGAAATACTCATATCGATGATAATACGTGTGCACAATTGAAGTGGTATCAATTTCATTAAAAAGCTGTAGCAATTTTCTGTTATATGAAATCACGTATACGTCCACATTTATATAACTCTATAAATGAAGCACTCCTCTTATGGTACAAGCAATATAACAGATAAATGGATGTATGTGTCCTGTAGACCCATTAAATTCTCAGTTTTGAAGACGATCCTATATTTGAATAAAATCCGTTATCCTATTGTGACTATTCATCTTTTATCATTTGACTATCTGCTCCCGCCGACAACCCATTTCCGTTTATACTCTCTTGTTCTCTCTTATTCTTTTTTGATCTCTATAAATTATTCATTTTCTAAATTACAATTCATCTTTGTACTTTGGTCTTGATTTTCGACCCCTGTCCACTTTTCGCTCAAATTTAATTACGTGTCTACATGCGTTCGCAAGTCTCAGTTTTTATCAGTAATAACAGCTAAAAATATTCTGAAAAAACAGCATCCGAGGTGAAAAATTTTTTAAGAAAATTTAAGAATATAATAGAGAAACCTCAGCTTATATTGTCAAAGATAACATTGTCCATTGTGTGACTGCGAAATTTTAGAGACGTCGAATTAAAAATAAAAATTATATTTTACGTAATTATTCTTCAGCGATTTTCAAATAATATTTTTACTCCTACATCATCAAAATAGAATATAATGGTTTAATTTAATTCTAGACAAGCACGTGTCTAATATAAAATCTTAAAACGGTATTTAGACACCATTTTAATTAACCTGCTTTAATTACTTGGGCTTTATCATATTAACATGTATACTAATCATAGATAAATTGTATAATAAAAATAATATATATAATGTTCACGACAGCTCATTCTAATTCTATACTCAATTAAACATTTTCATAGTTTATTTTATAATTGTCTTCCAATGCACTAATACAGTTGTCTAGGTAATTGTATATTCGACTTTTCAGAACTCAGAGCAGACTTTAATTGACGAGAAATTTTTATCGAAACCTATAATCTCATACTTGCTCTGTGCAGATATTACAAAATATATCATTCATATTATAAGTTATATATTATTTGTATGTGTAAATTAGTGAAATATATGCTTAAGGAATATAGGCAGAAATTTCATTGAAAATTCAATATTTCTTTTCAATCTGTTAAGAGCCATCGTAAATTTAATCGAAACGTATACAAGATGGATTACAAAATAAAAAATATATACAGCTACCTATTTTCACATAAAATGTAATTATTTTTTTATCGATTATCAAATGGATATACAACTTGCGGCAGAAAACTTAAACATTTAATACAATATTAATCACACGTGACTTTAGAAATGCCACAATATATATATATATATATATATATATATATGATAAAATTGAATGATGCGAAATGAGTGTATTTTCAGCTGTTAACACCTCCTAAGAAATGTCTACGTTCAAAACATTCAATTTGAAATTCGTTTAAATTCCTGCATGAAGTTTCAGAAAAGACTATAAAATGACGGGTGAATGATTTCCGCCAAAGGAGCGTAGAGTTCCATTCAAATTTTCACAACTCGCTCATATTTCTACTTTGAAAGAACAACTACTGAAATGGATTCTATTGCCTCGCAGTATTCTGATTAAAAATAATTAAATGTTGAATGAAAAAAGAATCCAAAGCGTTCAGCTACGATTTTTGCAGAGGGGGGGGGGTAGTTTAAGGAAATAAAAACAGAAGGGAGCAAAATAAATGAGGGATAGGATGAGATAGTAAGAGCATCACACAATGCTATAAGCTGTAGATCAAAAGTCGGAAGAGAATATATCATATCGTGTTTACAATTTTCAAGCGCTACTTTACGAATAATAGACATCAGTAGGCGAAAATTTTTATACCCCCGTGACAGATATATATCGGTAGGTATAGGCACCAGCTTTTTATTTAGCAATTCCAGAAATAACAAAATTTACGACACTGGCTTATAATAATAATGAGACGAGGCGCGAGTGCCACGGGCATAAAATACTAATATATCTGGGCGATGATGTGCGAAGGACGCGGGACACTATCAAATGCTATTCAAGCGAAAAATCTGCCTCCTTCCCGCGTTGAGCCATTCAGCCGCGTAATTTTTAAAGCAATATCCCAGCTTATTGAGAATTTTGAGGTCTGGGCTTATGTCGACGTGTTTTGCACTCCAGACAAACATTTTTCAACGAGAAACTGTTGCGAATCGCTTTTTCATAACGACAAAGGAGGAGTGAGTTTTGATTTGATTCGAACTACTAGAACGAAAGACCACGCAGTTATGCTCTTTAGAAGTCGGGCGACTGTTTGACATTAGAAGCTGAGCTTGATTTTCCAATATCAAAGTATTTTCGTCTTTTCAGTTTTATTAGAAATTCAAATCAATCTTTTAATATGAATGTATACACGGTCATTTTTTGTTAAAGTTTTTCGTTTTTTAGCGTTAACATTTTACTTTATTAATCGTGAAAAAATCTATAAATATTAGCCTCAGCTATTATTAGCTACTGTGTTTATTATATAAAATGTGTATATTAATATTATTATCACAATGAAAATCGACAGCTCGTTACATAAAGCTCCATTTATAGCACCAAACAACTTTTTCCAAAATTTTTGATAAGAAAAAAATTAAAATCCTTATTTAAGAACTAGGTTATGTTGCGAAACCAGCGACACTATCGAAAGATTATTGTGGTTCTCTAACTCGACTAAGTTATACTAAAAGACAAGTATCCTGCACTCTTGCATGATAATTGTAAGTAGATCAGGTTAACTGCAACAGTTTGTCGGAGTTCTCAGGCATCTACTTTATGCCGTCCTATCTCTCATACCATCAACGCTTACAGTCACCAATAAAACCTTGAGAAAGTGTTTGAAATCGGAATTTAGACTGCGTATTACAGTTACGTGATGCTATATAGATCTGGTAGATAAAATTAGGATTTTGTTAATTACGCGCACACTAGATTCTGTAGGGTGTAATAAAAAAAATCAAAAGTTTTTGAAGCACTGTTGCAACTCTGCAGGTAGAAAGTTTTTCAATGGGGTATATACTTTACGGCTACACATGATCAGTATCAAAAAATTGAAATTACTTTTTCAGCCTTGTGATCGTATGCCCATCCTTTTTACGAGAGTGTTACGTAACGTTGTATTTCTTTGTTTTGGGAAATTTTTTACAGCTTTAGTTCGAAAAAACGATATCTCTTATGAAGTCAAATATCTATTTTTGCAGTACACTGCAATAACTTTATAGTAATGACAGCCTGTATGCAGTAAAAACATGAATGCTATTTGAAATCTGAAAAAAGTAATTCTGAACGTGTAAAA
Organism: Kradibia gibbosae; assembly: GCA_018907135.1. Taxonomy (NCBI): domain Eukaryota; kingdom Metazoa; phylum Arthropoda; class Insecta; order Hymenoptera; family Agaonidae; genus Kradibia; species Kradibia gibbosae. Next base: position 513,704 of record JACCHX010000003.1, on the reverse strand, counting down.
ACTATGAGACACGTATGATTTTCAACTTATAAAGTATGCAAGGATTGAATTTATAAGTTACTTTTTCATATGAATTTTCATTGGTAAAACTTAAATTAATTAATTAATTTAGTTTTCTCGGGTTAAATTATCGCGAATATCATTTTACAAGGTAGTAACATTCGTAAAAGGTAGTATAAAGATTTTTTACTTTTCTTTCCAGGTAAATATATATTAAGCATCGACAAATATTGAGCTACTGATAAAGTATGTATACATTGATACTTTTGTTTCTCCATAATTTGAAATGGCATTGCAAATATTCGATTCATATCATAATTTATCATATTACAGATATGTTTGAAAAATACATCTTTGATTATATTATTTGTACAGCTAATACGTAATGTTTGTAATACCAAATATTAAATATTAATCTAAATTATAATTGATGTAATTAGTATACGATGTATGATGAATTTTATTTTCCATATTAAGCCGGATAAATCAATTTTCAAATAATTATTGGAAGTAGAGATTTAGACAATTGTATGGAAATTCGACAATAACTACAAAATAACTAAATCCATATATAACATCATATACAATTACAGTTCTCTGAAATATGTTTTATTTCAAAACAATTGTACTTGTCTTTTTACATTGAACGTTTTATGACAATAAACCATCGTGCGCACAAATTTTCGCCAATAATTTTGAGCTTTGTGCATTTGATTGATGAATTCATAACTAAAATAAACAAAGCATAGATCGAATCGTATTATCCGCAAGAGATTGTACGACTGCGTACGACTAACGTACACAAAGTAAAACCGTCATAAGCAACGATGGTTGCAACACATTCAATTTTATTCAGCCTGGGATTGCACGGAACAAGCAGATGCTAATTACAAGGGACCGCGGGACAACTTTGGCTACAACTCCGTTAGCTGGGAATATGTGTAAAACTATGTGAGCTTATTCGCGGAAAATGAGTTTCCCGGAGAAAGACGCCACCGAACTTCGATGTGACGTACGCGAAAGAAGAAGCTTAGTCGACACTCGTCTCACTTGCACGAGCTTTGGAGTGTTAGGGAAGATTCGAGACGCAGATGGAGTCGAGTGTCGTGTCAGCCGACCGATAATTCCCAATAATTCCCGATGATTTCTCCGAAAAGCCAGGCCAAGTAAGTGCGAGACGAGGAGTTATTCGTATGTGGAGCTGCGAAAGTGAGTTCACTTGGTCCATGGTTTAAACATCGAGTGAATCTGCCTGTGTCTTTCTACGTTCTCTATTCTTCTACCTCTCTCGCATTATAACTTCCGGACGGCTGACTACGTACGTATATTCAATCTCTTTTGGATATTTATTAGAAAATTTCACTTATGAGAACGTGGGATCTCGATGCATCTAATAACATTATCAATATTCTTGTGTACGTCTATTGAAGGTACTCGGTACTTATGTTACGACATTATAATTCCGGAAAATTGAATGGAGGTGAAGCAAGCTCTTATTAATAATTCAACCTTAACATTTATCTTATTGAAAGTTTTCTTATTAACAATATATATATATATATATAAGCATATATATATATATATATATATATATATATTAAATTATTAAATTATTAATATATTAAATAAGTACCCTTAAGACATATTTTTCTTTAAAAAAGGTTTATACAAATAGTGCCAGTACCTTTAGAATTGATAAATTAATAGAATTGAATTACATTTACAACAGATAACAATGTCTTATTATCAGTCCTTCATGGCCTCTTGTTAAGTTGCACATAAAAGATTTTCTGATTAAATGTAATGAATAGTTAGTATATGGATAATGAATGTATAAGGAGCTATAGTTACAAATATGTATATACATGTATAGTATAATAAATTTAAACATGAAATTATGAACGTATCTTTTGAAATTAATCATAAATTTAGTTAAGTCGAAACTTGCCAGCACGAAAACTTAAAACTTATTTTACCCTTTTCTTAAATAAAATTAGTTTATACGTGAAAATAAGCATGAATATTACTATTGTATTAAGAAAAAAACGAAAAATTGTAAAATAATCGGGAGAACTATAGATTATTCATCAATTTAATCACTACCGACTTAAATAAACAATAGTAAAACGGTTTTACAAGAGGTTGAAACTTAGAGGTGATTAAAAATGGATAATGATATAAAAAGTAATGGAATATTGGATAAAACAGATGAAAAACATTTAGACGAAAAGGAGAATTGATTAAAGTGTCCAATTGAATGTTTTGAGTAACTGAAAATACTAGATAATGGAAAAGTTAGTTTCAATAAAAATGCAAAAAGAACGTTAGTCGAACGAAGATAATATTAAACGCTTCCGAAGAAGTGTTTTAGTTAATTAATGTATAAAATTAATTAATAAGATATGAACCATTCGGTTGCAATAGAAAAAGTACAAATACGTGCAATTACATTTAGCAGCTAAGTTACAATTGAAGTAAATAAATGTAGGCAACACAAAGCTGAATTAAGACTGTGTAAATTATACATTTTTTAGCGTTCTTGTACTAACTGAATAATTAAAATATTTACCTTCGATTTTAATCGACGGAAAACAATTATCTCGGAGGGTAAAAAGCCAAGAGGGATAAACAAATTTCTTCTATTCAGATGCAAATGTACGTACAGACTGACGAGGGAAGTACTAATTCAGGGTAAGACTTTAAGGAAGGAGAAGTGCGAATAAACGAGTGCCGAGTAAACATACAATGATGAAGTAAACATGTTGGCCCGCATGTTTGAATGTATAACAATGTGCGATGGGGGCCAGAAAGCGGACAGAGAGAAAGTGGGAGTGTCGGTGGGTGGCAACTAGATTGAAACGGACAGAGGGAGAAAGAGATGAAGGGGCAGCGCCGGAGGAATTGCATTCGGGATGCGCGAAAGCTCCACAGAGCCTGCCGTACTTAATCTAAGTCTACACCGGCTAAGTTCGAGCTTCCAGTTCACCCTAGCCGTACGGCCCGTCACCCGCCTACCGCTGGCTCAAGTTTTCCGAGTAACCGCATTTGCGACTGCAGGACGGTTTCACGTTGTCGCTGGCACATAACGGGGGCGGAGGCGAGACCGGGCGAGCCGCGAAGCCAAGGGGGCGGATGCGCTAAGGCCGGCTCGACATTACCTGCTTCGCTTTCCGGGAGCTTAGAGCAGCGCCGATCGGGGCTCGACTTTAGCTACCGAGTCTGCCAACTAATTTCCCCGTGTGGAATGGGGCGAGGGCCGAGGCCTCGCCGTCGACGTTTGCGCGAGCGATCCCCCAATCAAACTGGCAGAGCTTCCCACGGAATTTTAACTGCTGAGGCCACGGAGTCGCGGATTAATTTCTGGCGGACAAGGTGGGACCTACGACGACGAACAGAGCTCCCGGGCCCCTGGTGACGAGGACCAGTCGAATATCCTCGGGGATGTGCGTCGCTCGTAGGGGGGGGGGGAGCGGCGCTTTGCTAATTATTTTAGAGAGGACCTTTTCAGCCGGCTAACTGGTTTTCTCTTCGTGCTCGATTATCTGTATTGCCAATTGTGTTTAATGGAAATTGGAGTTGACCCAATAACTGCACAAAGAACAGCGGCAAAACGCAGGTACGTGTGTTTCTTTGGATAAGTATTAATTAGTGCACACTAGCCATGAATATTCATGCCATTCTAAGTGCAGTAGAGTTTCGATTGAAAATTTTTGCCGCGTTACGAATGTTTGACGGGAAAAATTTCTACGAGAGCGTTCCTCCGTTTCTTCTCGTTGTCATTATTTCTTGATAAACTTATAAAGCCAAAGGCGCTTACGCATCTCCGGATTTAGAATTTGTGTATGCTTCAGTTAGCCATTCTTTCGGTTTATTGAAAATTACAGCCTATATAAAGCTCAAGAAATATCCAGATTTTCATTAAGTACACTCGGCTATCTGAAATATAGCGAGCAAACTATATTTTTCGATAGTTTTTGTTTGAGATTTTCTTTCTTACTACTTTTATTTGTATGCAGATAATCGTACAACGTCTGGCATATAACTGCCGTATTTGTTTTTACTAATCAATACCGTATTATTATCATTCGTGCAATTCCATCTAGACCGCTTTTTTCATCTTACAACTATCACTAAACTCATGGATGTGCTAAAGTTAATTTGATAGCTAATGTCCTCATTTAATTTTTACCAAGATTCTCCATTTAATTAGCTGTTTATTTTGTATAAGTTTTACGTAACTGATTTTAGTGGGTTTTAAAAAATTTAATTTTACGATTCTATCTTTCGTATAATAAGTCTTGATATTTAGATATTAAATGACATCTCATTAATCTTATTTAATTTATCGCATAAATTTAGACACTTGCATTTTTCTTGTTCGTTCACCTCAATTAATAAGTATGCAAGAAAGTTCTTATGTTACTATCTTAATTAATACAGATAATTAAAATTAGGATAATCTAGCATTTTATAATTTAATTCTAGAGAAAAAAATTATTTAAATACGCTATTAAAATAATAAATTTAGATTTTTAAGAATTCATATGTATTCACAATATTTAATCTAATTCAATAATATTGCAATTAAAAAAAAACAGAAAAAAGTCAATATGCTAATATATCATGCCACCAAAATTTAAAATAACGTTCGTAAAATCGTAATTGCTATTCAAACGTTGATAAAGCACCGAGGTACATAATTAAGAAAATATTTAAAAACTGTAACAATAATATTAGTAACTATTAAACGATGAATTAAAACAAGTTTCACGCTTGTGATAATAAGTACCATGAGATACAATTAAATCAAGCTTCATTATTTAAATATCACAGCCAATGTAGGAAAAACGCGTAAAAAATCAATAGTTTTCAAGTACCCGTAGATATTTCCCTAAAAAAGTTGCACCAAACAGATTTGATTTTTTGCTCCATGGCCCCAGACATTTTGCCCGACTGTACGCGATCATTTTCCCTTAACGAAATAAAGTGCGAGTGGTTGAGGGTGAGAAAAACATTGAGAAAAGCCAGTAAGTCAATCAGTACTCAATGTGATCCCAAAGCAGATAAGCGCGGAATCCGTGAAAATTGCTTTTCGAACTACGACGCTCGTGCGTTGACTCGCAACCCTAATGTGCACCAGTGATGACGAGTTTCCATCTTCTTGTCGCGAAAGCAAGATGAAACAAAATGTATATGTCTATTTTTTCGTTTGCCGAGGTAGCGGAATGCGTACTTTTACGATTCGTAGACGAAATTGGAAGGTGAATGACGAAGTTGACGATGCCGTAGATTTAATGATACTCATACCTATACGCAAGCTTTTAAGCTATTCGGCGAGCTTTATCTACTTGATCTTCGAATACCCAGAGGATGGCGCTTGATAAGAATATCGAAATCGAGACGAACGACGAAGAAAGAAAAGAGCGTCTGCGTGTGCGTACAGGTAAAGGTAAGGTAAGGTTGTAATATTGTAAGTGTGGTAATACATGAGCTTGTGAGTACGAGTGTGAAAGAGAACGTGTGTATCGATGAAGGAGGAGGTCGAACTGCGGGTAAGGATAAATAATGCTTCGTAGAATAGGTATTATAATTGATTTAAAATAATTCTTTTCATAACATCTTAGGCGAGGAACAAATAAATCTAATAAGCGTTTTTTTAAATTACTGATTTTTCATAAAGCTTTGTATCGATGTATTTGCCTGCTTTATTAAAAGTAAAATGCTATTTGTATTTAAACTGATTAGATTTATTGAGTTTTAAAGCATATCGATGGGACGGTAATGAAAATACCAGGTGATTTTAATTTTATTTTGTCGTATGATTATTTATAGAATTCAAAAAGCTTATGACAAATGAACTACTAATTAAACTTGACTCGACCACGAGTAAATATATTAAATTGGCTATTTTATCTACTAATAAAAGTGAAAATGTTTAATAACATATGGTTTAGTTACGTTGATCGTTAAAATAATATGCAAATTCTTTATCTATAATTAAGGTAATATACAACTCAATATACGTTCAAGATAATATTGTACATAAATATTATTATCAATTTTAAACTAAAACTTATTAAACAATTTTTCAAAGAAAGTTTAAATTTTTATAGTTAAGCTTTCTAAACATAAATATTACATGCTTATTCATATGTTCGTCTAGACATTCATTTTCAAGTTAATCTTATTAAACTTTCAAAATTTGAATAAACGTTCAATGCAACTTGTGTTTGTAAAATGTTTTCTATGTTTAAAAGTATTGCAGAAGCCTCATACCGAAAACATACGTTAAAACTTTAAGCAAGAGTTTAATAAGGTCTACGAATTGGAATATTATCAATATAATTCTTAATATATCACATGCTATTTTACACTCACATCTTAAATAAAGCAGTCTACTATATCTGAAATATTTTAAATATTTAAGCGTATTTTCAATATGAATTATTTTATTAACAATTATTGATCTGATAAAGAATAATCAATAATTTAATTATGAAAAATATCTCTATGAAATTTAATTGGACACGCATATTTTTCATTCTATGCAATACATCTATTATTTAATTATCGGTAGACTTAGAATTTTTAAATATTATAAAAAGAAAAGAATTTACATACATATTTTAAAAATACTCATTAAAATTATAAATAATGATGAGTGAAAACAAATTTCTTAATCAAGATAATGTATTTATCGTAGCGCCGTTCCCCTTAAGTCAAAGCAAAATAAGAATTTTAATAAGCTCGTAATTGAGCAGGCGCAAAGTTTTCTCATTTTTCTACTTAATGTCTCGCAGCCTATATAAAAATATTATACTTCTGTTTTAAATGCAAGAAGGGTTCGTTCGTCACAAAGCGCAATCGCAGCTGCACATTTTTATATTATTCACAATCGGAGGAGCTTTTCAACGAGGCAAGCCAATGAATCGAGCGCTAAAAATTACACGACATCCTGCAACGACGCTGCGAGTAAACGAGCGTCGAAGAGTTTTGTGTATACAGTCGCCGAGTTAAAAAACAGCCGTATTTTCCTGGACGTACAGACACCGAATTCCATGGTGAGCAATTTGTTATTCGGAGCCGGGAACGGCAATGGGAATGGAAAATCGCGAGGGTCATACGCAAATAGGCGTATGCACGCAACTGGGCTGCGTTTGGCCATTCGTTAACCAATTAATTAGGAAGCGGGTACTACTCCTGGATTATTTTTCGTCGGACGGAGCTTGCCAGAGTCCCCGTGAGCGGGAGCGGTGGGAGGGTGTGGCATTATAACAAGAAAATAAAAATCGCGGGAATTGGTCTGGGCGTTGAGGACGCCAAAGGACAAAAGCGACTAAAGTGGAGTTCCGTAGATTTTAAGCGTTTTTTCCTTGACCATTCTTCCGGGCGACGAGAAAGACACTTCTTTTTGCGCAGTTATAGTCGACGTATCCGACGAACTGAGAGTGACATTTTTGCAAGGTTGAATCGTAACCCAGTGGAGAACAATGATTGAGGACACGAATGCAAGCGAGAACAAAGACACAAAGAATGGAATAATGGGAGAGGGAGCGATCATCAATTGCAGTTAGCGCTGCAAAATAGACGAATAAAACACCTAGTTAAAGAAGAAAGCAGCCGACTCAAAAGAAAATCTGGAGACACCGATTTCATATAAATTGTGATTGAGTTATTAAGTACGTCCAGCGTAAATTTTACACGAATGTAATTATACCCTCTGAGCTAACATATTTTCACTCCAGTGAATGACAAATTTTATTTAAAGATGAATTTCTAAGGTAGCGAGTAATTTTACGCAATTACATTCATGTGATTAAATTAGTCGCTTACTTAAAGTTTAATGTTTTTATCTATTTTTCGTTTTACTTTAAAATTAAAAATTTACTCAATTTCTTCTAAATTTCAATACTTATTTATTTTTATTCAAATTTATTACAACACAGTTAATTGATAAATTTATAACTTTAATATCATCAGCTAATTTAATTTGATTACGATAATCTGCAAATAAATTTTACTCCGTGGATAATTATAGCAATTACTTTATATATATATATATATGTGTGTGTGTGTATAAACTATTACTATTTCATAGCGTGTAAAAAATTTAATTCCTAACTTTATTATATTACTGTATCGCTTAACTTGCTAATAAATTAAGCACTTATAAATACTTTACATGTATGAGTTAATTTTACGTAACGACTTCGCATATTATATATAAAAAAATATATGGTCAATTCATCATTTAGGTGTTACAATAATTATTGAAATATGGAAATATACTCTATATTAAAAATTGATCCACAATTTATATTTAAATTTATTATTATATTTATATTATAAATTATTATAGTTGAAAAAATCTACATATCCTACCGTTAATGTGACAGTTTTCATTAAATATGTTTTTATTATAGGAAACGAAAATTCATGAATAAGTTACAAAGTACAATTATTTATAATGATTTTTTTTTATTGTAATTTTCTTTTGAATTTTTTAATTTTATGCATTTCTGAACTAAAAATTTTATTTTGTTACTTTTGATTTAAACATTATTTAATATGTAAAGTAAAAAATTTTAAATTTATAAATATCACTTAAATTGTATAAGTAAAAGCTTATTACACAGATTTTTTAGTTAACTGTTGCACGTGTAATTATTTTTACATTGAATATTTAAATTTTAAAAGACATTTCATACTAAATATATATTTAAATATGTATACGATACCAGTATCAGTCCATCTTGTTTTAATACAATTTTGTTTACAAAACAACTCGCATTAAAATTGAAATATTTTTATAAAATTAATTAAAAAAATGTTAATTACCTTGTATTATAGTCAGTCAACTATGTATTGATATCCTTTTTTTAATATTATGCGGTCTTTGTAAAAGAAGTTCCAATAGTTTGAGTATTTTTAATGTTCTTATAAAAGATTTCTATTTTAATTAAAATTTTGAATACTAAAAAGAGAAATATATTTAGCAGTTATAATTACAAAGTAAACTGTACATAAGTATAGAATTTTAGTAATTGCTTAATTCTAACTTCAATAATTAAAAATACATGCGCAATTAATATGTTACGTATGAATAAAAGATACATCAACAGAAATATAAAAATTATTTATGTAAATATGAAATAATCATTTTTTTAAACTATTTTTACTATTTTTACATTATTGTATTATTTTTTTATAACTGCAGTATAAAAGTATGCTCTTATACAATATTATGTGACAACAACTTTATGTTTGACTATACACATTAGCTTGAATACTCATTAAAAAAAATGTCAACTTTAAGTAAAACAATTTCCAGCCTATTTAGAGGAAAATGTTCCATCCATAGTTTAAAATGAAATTTTTTTACAAAGTTGGAATATGATAATAATGCAGCACTAAATAAAAAAAGTATTGAATATGTTTAAGATATTTTAATAGTAAATAAGCATTTTTCAATAAAAAAGAGCATAAAAAATATTCAATCAAATAATTGATGATGTAACAATTAACACGTGTCTTTACAACTTCAGGAATTAGTAAGAGTTGGTATCAATTGCATTGATGAACGGCTCGTTTTTCGTTTTCGGGTTTTGCCATTCCTTCTGTTGAAAGGCAGTAACTTCAATTCGCCGGGGAGAATAGTCTTTCATATAGTTTTTTCACGCTTGTTTCATTTGAGTAGCCTTACCAGTGAATACGTTCAATTACGCGTATCCGGGTTAACGAGGCCCATTGAAAGCGGTTTTCGTTACAATATTATAATGAACTGAGGCAAAGTACGGGAGAGACATGAGTCGAAACAAGTTAGAAAGTAGGGGAAAAACATAGCACTAGCGAAAAAAGTAGACGAAAAATTATGCATCGAAGGAAAAATCTATCAATGCATTCGAAGATTTTTTTACCGCTTCTAATGCGATTGCATTGCGAATACGAGTTTTTAATAATTTTTCATTTTAGAGTACGTAGTTTATAATTAAAAAATCGATTTCAATAATTTCTTCAATACAATTCAGCTTATAGGCTTTCACTTTTCATTTTGAACCAATAATAATATTCCATTTTTATATAAGCTTATGCAAGCATAGCACGAATATCTGGCAATCTAAAAACCAGGTAAAAAATGCATTTAGTATCTCACACGATGCTAATAAGCACGGCGGGCTCATCCAAATAAAATGGACTTCTCTATCGTAATTATTCTATTATAAATATATTGCACTTATTGAATACACTTACTGTCTCGAATAAAATGGATTTGCACTTAACGTGCTTCAGTCCTATCACTGTATATGATGTATTACATTAGACCGATCAGTTAAGCACAATATTCTTACGAGCATTACTTTAAATAACTGCTAAACAACGTAAATGTGTAATGTTCTTAAATCTAATTCATAATTTAATATAAAACTACTTTGTTTAGTTATACAATCGAACCAATTTTTCGTTACGGAATTTAAGAAGTTTGTGCTTTTTGAAAAATAAATTTTTATCTTTATTTTGTATAGAAATATATTCATCTGACATACCATTTGGATAATTATTATTTAAATTTAAGGTCTAATGTACGCTACAATATTGAAATCCGAGAAAAATGTTAAAAAAAAATGTTTAATATTAATTTAATTTGTAATAAATATATAATTTTAACGGTATATTTCATAAAATTATACTGTACAGCGTAATATAATAATTAAAATACTTATAAGAAAGGAATATTTACACAAAATGTGTAAACTTGGAATAGGTGTTTTTGAACTAAAATATATATAAATTATTTTTGGAATTATTTAAACGAATACAATATATTTAAAAATTTGTCCAAGAATCAATTTATTTAAATTTATATTAATTTTTTAACAACGTTATCAGCAGTAATAGTTCTATTTTTAACAGGTAAAATTGAAAAATGTTTTGTATAAAATTTGATTTTACTGAGCAAAAATATTTCGATTAAATTATATATCAATGTAAGTGAGTAGGCAGTTGTTCTAAAAAACATTTCCTGTTTTCTTTCTAGCATTAAATGTACAAGGTGTATATTTTTAAAGAAGTTTTTGTAAATAAATGACTCATAAAGTACACTTTAATAAAGAAATAACTAGAATCGCTGAAATTATTGAGCAATATAAGAATTTAGCTTCGTCGTTAAAATATACTTAATTTTCTCAATTACTGAGTTTGAAATTTATCATTGTTATAGACTAAACATAGTTTAAGATGTGTATAAAAAAGTCGTGTAAGAACAAATAATTCAAGTTGAAACTGAATTCTTTATTAAACGTCACGTGCGGTATGCAACTTGGATTCGTATACAATGTTTTTTATAGGATACGCAAAGTTCTGGCTTTACCTTTATTGTTTCTTTTCGAGAGAGAGAGAGAGAGAGAGAGAGAGAAAAAGGGAGAGAGACAGTGAAAGAAAAATAGAAAGATAGAGAGAGAGATAGAGAATGACACGCTTAAATGAAACTTGTTACATTAAAGATTATTTATTGTTCAAAGAAAAGCGTACACAATAAATATTTTAATACGCAGGACTAGATAAAGTGTGACTATTTGACAGAAAAGAAAAAAATAAGAAGAAGAAGAAGGAGAAGAAGAAGAAAGAAGAAAAAGATTCACAGGGATAGACAAGAGAAGAGCAAAGCTAAGAAAAAGCGTGCGTAAAAATCTTTGACAGTCCCATTAAGTCTCCTCGTCATTAGCCACTGGGCAAATCCAGAGCCTCGCTTAGGCCGATTGGCAGGGCTTCCCTCCCCCCGCGGCGCAGCTCGCAAAAAATTCGCGGCCGAGGTGCTCGGATACAGAGATCTCAGGTGGCCTGATATTCTCTGCATCAACGGCGAGCGCCGTCGGCCGCGCGGCTTCTCGATGCTCGTGGAAAGCTAAGGCCGAAAAACTGGCAGCGGCGGCAATGCGAGCGTCAGGCCGATTTACTGCGGCTCGGTTACGCGGGAAAAGTGATCTCTCGTCACCTACTTTATGTCCGGTCAGCTGCTGGCGTCGGCTGCGGCGGCTCTTGCGGCGTTCACGTGCGGGGGTACACGAGAGCTGATTAATGCGACGTCCGTGGGCTAACGTTCGCCGAGCGAATGGTAACACAAAGTGCGCCCGGCCCCACCGCGACGTGCCTCTTTATACCCCCTGGGAACTTGCACCTGTGCTTGCGCAGAACTTGCTCTCAACGACCTGCCATCTCTACATCTCTCTCTCTCTCTCTTACGCTCCCCCGCCCCGCCCACTTGCTGGCCCGCTCGCATCTCGACGACTCTCCTCCTCCTCCGCCGCCGCTCCTCGACACCCGCCCGTCATCCGGCGCTCCGCCGCTCCCCGACCCAATCCAATGACGATGCCTCGCTCGCCCTCTCGATCGCTCGCTCCTTTCCTTCGGCTATGGCTCAACCTCCTCCTCCTCCTCCTCCTCCTCTGTCAACTCCCCAGCCCTCGCTGGGAGACACCGTCCTCGCAGCCCCTCGTCCGACTGCGACGGCTTTGCCCCTGCGGCAGCGACGCCAAATGCTGACCCGTCGACCACCTTCTCGACCCGTTCGCGTTGATTCTTCCATATTTTCCCACCTATCGCTCGCACAATAGCAACGGACCTAATTAAAAAATTGTACCTTTCAAAAACACCCAGCAACTCGGTACTGTGTCGGATGGGCTGTGCTTTCAATTTTTACCCGAGCCCCATTTTCGCTCAGCCTTCGCGGAAGCTCGAGATGTGCGAGGATGATAAGCAAAGTCAGGCAAAGCTTATTAAAATTTCACACTACGCTTTAGATTGTTTATCATTAGGGTATCTTGCACTTCTATATTTCAGCTCGATTACTATTTGATACATCGGAATCGCCCACTTACAGCTGCACCCTCTTGAGATTGTTAGATGCACGATATCTTTTACGATGAAAATTTCAATGCAAGGTGAAAAGAGACTTTTTTCCCCGATAAAGAAAAGCGGCCAAAGCTGAATTGCGTTAAGTATTTCTTATTCGCACAATTCATGCTAAGCATCTTCAAATTATTATAGTGTTAGTTTACTCGTATTATATCCTTATATTTTATACAAGTATTTAACATCCTTTTTATGCTTATAATAATCCGTTCTCCAATTTTTTCATTTAGTTATCTGAAAATGCTGCGAATCACTGGCGATACGGTACGTATAACTTTTACTCACAGTAGTAATTCGATTCGACTGCCTATTCTACATATCGCGGGTATTATTTCGAACGTGAACTAAGTTTCCTTCTAAAACATATAAATTAATATTATAACTGCCAGTCATTTTTAATATTCTTAATGAAACATCCATGCACAGAGCATCAATATAATTAAACATTTATTTGATAATACCATTAAAATTGATAATGATGAAAACAAAATTATTTTAAAAAATTTTTTAATTAGTAATTTCTATAATATTTTAATATACTGAGTTTACAAGAAATAGTAATTAAAGTGCTAAATCTTAATTTTTATATATTTTGAAGAAATTATTCCTTTGCTTTGAAAAGCCCGTTAAAATTAGAATTTCTCAATATTTAAGCACCACCAGTGAATATTCTTCGTAGACATCTCGATAAGAGATATTAAATTGACGTGCTTGGAGTTCAATTAAATATGAATTTATCGAATTAATCATAATAAGCTTTTATAATAAATATTTCATTTTAGCTGCATTTAATTATTAATCTGCTTTTTATAATAAAGACCACACAATTAAAGTTACAGTAAATTTATGTACACTGAATTGAGATAGATGGTTAATTTATTTCTATTAGGTAACTATCATCAAATAATTTAGATTCAGCCAATATATTTTAGTGTGAAGTAAGTTTTAGTTTTTTATCTGAAATAAACAAAAGTCTTTAAAATATCTTTTAATATAATACTTAATAAAAAAGGACACTGCAATTACACTTTTTTATCAGTACATTTTTTAAAGTATCAAAGGTTTCTTAAAATATTAAAAAAATACTATTTCTAAATAATGTTTTTTAAATAAGTTAAACACATTGTACGTAAGATTTACTATTAATTTTATACAAATTTTATAAAAAGATTTTTGAATAGTTCTTATACATTGATTTTCTAGAATACAAATATATATTATTAAATTATTCACTTTAAAAAATATTTCCAATTTACTTTTAATCTTTTGTTTGCAATTATTAAAAAATTATTACAATTAATAAAGACAATAACAGAAAGTGGATAAGAACTATCATGTAATTATGATGATTTCTAATAATTTTATATCGAATATATTTTCTTCATAATTTTAATTTAATATTGAAAATAATGTATAATAATTAAATTATTGTCACATATTTTTGTAAATATCATAATTTTTATTTCATATTCAAGATTCTTATATATTAAAAATATGTATATATATAACTTTTTATAACGTATAATGCATAAAGACTTCTTTATCTTTCAAGGAAAATTTAATGGGTTTTCTCGTTTTACGAGAATTTGGTATAAAAGGATTCATAAAATTTTTCTTTATTTAAACAGGTTACGTCATTGTAGTTCCTATAATAACTCCAAAATGAGATCACGATTTGTTTTAAAGTATAGTTCTACTAAAAAATGAACATTAAGTTTTTGTTTTTGTTGTCATATAATTTTGTCTGAAAATATAACATTTGTAACATCCTAATTAAAATTTCTTACATCTTATTTTAATTATAAATAAGGGAATGCATCACAGAATCTTAAAATTATGTATATTAGTGAGTTATGTGGGAAATTTTTATTAAAAGAAATCACAATTATTATCTAATGTTAGCCCTTATTAAAGATTCAAATTCTTCAACATTGTAACAGTTTTATAATTGTAAATGTTGATTTGAGATTTTTATTATTTAAACGAAAAATTAATAGGAAATTTTTATAATTCTTAAGGTATTAATTCAATACCTTTTCAAAAAACAATTCACTATAAATATTAAAATATTAAAATTTTTTAAATTTTATAAAACTGCAATTACACATAATAATAAAATTTTGACATAAAACTTTAAATCTGTATTAAAATTCTATTCATTAATACTACTTTCTTGCTACTTTGTAAAAAATCAATTATTAAAAGTCTTAATTCAAAAAGAATTTTTATAATTTTACAAACATATTTATTTTTAAAGATAATCTGTGTATTTTTTAAATATCAAATAAATAACTTGATAATTTAAATAAAATGCTGTAAATTAAATACATCTCTTTGAGTTATTAGAAAGAGAATTACTAAATATTTACCCATTAGCAGCACTCCATGATTTTAAAACTTTTGTTTTCTTTCATTGAATGTTGAAGTCAATTATTGTTATAAAAAAATTATTTTTAAAAATTTTGTTACCTAACTTCTTTCAAATTAAGATATTTATGCGTATCATTAATTACCATTTAATTATTATAAAACTTATAGCTTGGCAAATAGCTGATACTTGAAAATATTACAAAATATCTTAACATCGATTTTTTAACTTACATGTGTAAATATATTACACATACATAAATACAATTTATATTGAATATAAATTTATAATAAAATGAAATATAAATAAACGAAATATTGTAAAACACATATTTATTTCAACCTTCACAAATTTTATAAAAAATGCATACATATTACCTACGTATTCATACATATTATCATACATGTTGTGTAATGTAGATTGTGCATTTTTTCATAATATAGTTTAATTACCAGTAATGTCTATAGTTATAAGTAAATATATTTTTGGATGCTTGCATACTTCGTAAATTTTTTAATGCATAAATTACATGTATGCACAAATGCACATGTTTATTTTTGTTGGAAAAAGTTAGTGAGCGTTAGTATTCTGCAAATAAATAACGTATTTTTTTTTAATTAAAAATTAAATCTAACATAAACAAAATCAAAAATTTCATATAATTTTTCATCATAATATGATTAATTCATAATTTAATTTAAATGATGTTGATTAAACAATTATAAAATCAACTAGCCAAATAGAAGAAAATGTAGTTGTGAATTATAAGTCGCAAACCTTGAAATGCTACGAAATAAGGTAAATATCCATGTTAAAGTTTCTCGCTCAAGGCCATCTTAACAATTCTTGATGCGAATTACATCTTTGTTTTAGTTTATTAGAAAATTTCAATTTACAGGAAAAAGGGTCTTATTAAACGGAGGCAGAAGAACTAGATCATGAAATCGGAAGCAGAATCATTGCTGTTAGCATTGTTGTTCATCTGGGCCGGAAATACGCTTACCGATATAAGAAATTCGTATTCCTGAGGCATTTTGAGTCATCATGGCCCTTTGAAGTTACTGAATTCAGTGGCGGTTTTATACGTGGCTCAGCTGAGAGTTCCATCACAGGCCTTTTCTCCCTACTTGCTCCGAGATTTAAAGGTACACGTTAGCTGACCTCATTGAGTCATTCCGTTTCATGCCTCAGGAACTCGATGTTACACAAGGGATAGGTGTTACCTATCTCTCTCTCTCTCTCTCTGTTTCTCTTCCACTCTATCTTTTTTCTACTTAGCTCTCATCAACTCTACCGTACATTTAACGTGGATCCGTGTATTAAAAAAGAAAACACTATTCATGTTAGATAAAGATAGTCTACATTTCTATTTATATTTTATTTTTATAATTTTCAATTATTTTTCTAAAATACTATAGTAATGATGAACAAATTTTCCTTTTAAATACATTTTATGAAATTAATTTTTTTGTTACGGTTCCATATTATTTAGTATACATGAAAACTGCAGATTAAATGATA
Organism: Kradibia gibbosae; assembly: GCA_018907135.1. NCBI lineage: Eukaryota > Metazoa > Arthropoda > Insecta > Hymenoptera > Agaonidae > Kradibia > Kradibia gibbosae. The sequence goes on along the minus strand of JACCHX010000003.1, from coordinate 496,906 downwards.
TAAATGATTCACGTTGTCTTTGAAAAATGGTTTTTGAAAAAATATACAAAGGAAAAATGTTTTCCCTAAAAAAGTGCAAAACTACTGCAGTTCTTCAAACGTACTATATTATTGAAAATGTTATGCGTTATTATAATAAATGAACTCATTATTTAAAATTGTATATTTACAAATAAATTTATATAAATATTTCGGTTTCAACGTTTTCTCACACCATTCCAATAAGGAATTTTATTTTGAATAGAAAATTAAATTATCTTTCAGTATATTAAATAAATATTTATAATGTTAAATAATATTTTTCATATAATACTTTCTTTCTGTAATTAAGTGACAATTATTCTTATTTAAGCATTAAAAATATCCATCATTTTTTTAACGATTCATTATTTCTATCACGAATTATTTCACCTTACTAATTTTATACAGCTGGCTCCGTTACATTTCATAAACACCTTCCATATAATGTAATAACATTTTAAAGTAATTAAAAAAGGGTTTAATGTCTAAAAAATTCCTTCTTGCATTTGTAATTGTGAAATTTTATTTTTCTAAAAAAGAATATAATTCTTTTGAACAAAAATAAAAAATTTGAAAAACATTTTTCGTCTATGCACTGATTCTCATAAATTTGGATATTGTATAATAAGTAGATAGAAAGTTAAGAAAAATTAATTAAAAGCGTTTTATCAATATGTAAGAACTGCAGTTATAGAATGAGTGTCTAGAAATTGAGAGTAGAAAAAAGGAGATAAAAAGAAAAAAGACTAGAGAAATAAGGACGAGGTAGAAAACAGGGTCTCAAGTTATGTCCGTCGTGTAATGTTTGTTACGGCGATGCTTTGCTTCTACTAGAGTAGTTCGTGGTTTCTGATTATTGTCCACTAGTTAGTCCATCCTACCTTACTCATTCCATAGAGCTCGCATATTATTGTTGAATTGTGGCTGCTTGCATTAATTTCCCATTCGTCGCTTACAATCATGTACTTCGTGCGCGATAGCGAATTACACTACAGAGAGAGAGAGAGAGTGAGTCAGGGTAGAGAAGAGGTGAGAGGGAAAGAGAGAGAGAGAGAGAGAGAGAGGGAAATAGAGAGAGGTAAAGAGAGACAGAGAAAGATAGAAGAAGAGAGACATTTGGCTGGTCTAGTTTATACCTAGATTTTCGAGACCTTCTTTCTGAAAATGACAGCCACTAATTGCTCATATTTCTAAAAGGTAGTATAAAAACTTGGTATTTTATAATCATAGTTTATTTGTAAATAATATAAAAAATTATATTTCGATTCAATTTATTAATGGATCCATTAATCGTAAATGGCAAAGCTTTTTCAGAAGATGTTTTCTTTTACAGTATTCTATAAGTATAATTGATAAGGTATAATTGAAGGTACGCGTAAGTTGAATGTGGATCTTCTAAGAATGTAGGTAAAGTTATTGTAAAACGATTTATTATTTATACAATATATGCGATTATGGAAGATTCGGTATATAACAAACTACAAGCTTTTCTCATCACTTCAACAAAGCATTTATAATTAATCGCCAACGACTTAGGCAACTGCTGGACTAATATATATATACTATCCTTTTCTAAACTATGTTATGCACAAATCTGAATTATCTACTTCCTAATTCGAAATTGATTTGTCATCACTCCAGAAATAATCATCGCCATCATCATTGTCCAATCATAACAAAGCTTAAAATTATATTGCAATAAAGTCCTTAAAAATTGTAGTCACATTGTATTAAAAAATTATGTTTCATATTGTAAAAGGATTATTGTTTAGTTTATAAAATCTTTTAAACGCAAGTTCATTGTGGAAATATAATAACTTTTTAAGTTATATCTATCAATTTAATGCTATTTAATAGTCGTACATTCTATTATTGATTTAATAATACCAGGATTCAGAATTCAATTACAGCATATCTCAAGGATTTTGATAAACATTTAAATAATAATATAATAATTTTCATTTAATTCATTTAATTTTCGTTTATATCGTTTGTCACGTATTATAAATTTTTTGAAAATTTAGGAAATAAAATTCTTTGCTGTTATGTCGCTTTTGGATAATTAAAAAGATAATTGAAGGATAAGTAAAAAGTAGAGTACACATAATTTAATAAAGTAAATATAATAAAGTAATTCTTTCATCTCATAGGCAGCATTTAGTTATTCAAAATCGATGAAGCTTTCTTTAAAATTAAAAAATGTTATTACACATATTGTAATGATAAAGTTTAAATTATTAATAATAGTATACTATATGCATAAAAAATATAATGGAAGTCGCAGAATGTATTTGAAATTTTAAATTACTTGAACATGTTTTATTTAATATTTTCGCATTTCAGCACGAGATATTACATATCGGTATAATATTGAACCTTACAATAGTTACGTCTATTTATGACTTCAAAAATATTAATACTACTTTGTGAATGAAAATCAATTTGTTATACAATTCGTATGTGTAATGATAAAAATTGAATTATTTGTATTCGAATGTAACTGTAATATCATTCACCCTATCATTAGTACAATAATGAAACTAAGTTGCTTAGAACATTCAAAATTCATTACCTTTTTACTGAATATAAGCTTATGTTTTAAAGAATCAGAAGAGGTTTAAAATAACTCATTATGATATATTATATGTTTTATCAATAACTATAATAATATTAAAAAATATTCTAAAAGAAGATTGATACATAATACTACATTTTAAAACTATTTTATTTTATTGAAAATTTGAATTCTGTAATTTATTTTTTACTTGGTTAATAATATTCATAAGATATTATTTATGTACGAAGTAATTAATATACTAAAACATTAAGGTTGTGTTCAATGAAGAATTATGGGAGTAATGTAAAAAAGTAACACACATATTGAATTTTTTTATATCTTGTATTTTATTAACTCTTATAAGAAAGTCGAATTCTCGATTATACTTTTCATTTGGTTTGTATACCAATGACGTCATATCAATGCCTTACCTGTGAAGAATTAAGTGTCAAAACCTTTATAAAAGGTTTGTGTACTTAGTCTTTTATTTTATATGTATATATGTATTTGTTTTTGTATGTGGGAGAAAGGTACATATACTAAGACCAGTACTTATTAAAATAGTGACGCTTATACACGTTATTGACTCGCGACCGCTTGTAACTTTATGTATTCAACTTGTCGCAAGGACTTTATTCGATATTTATTGTATTCGATATAATATTTTGAAATTCAATGTAGAATTCTACTTTTACGCAAATTATATTAAAATGTAATTTCATGAAAATTGTTATTTGTATAAATTTGTATAATTGTTTTGAACTACAAGAATAATGTTTTCATTTCTTGAAACATTTATTTAATGAAAATATAAACTAACATTAGTGTTCAGTCATTAAGTTGCGAAGGTAATTTAGATGCGGAAAAAATTCATTAAAATTGAGATAATACTAGACTATATTAAAATACAAGCATTCTTCTTTTCCAGTTTTTATCACACTTACAAGAATTTTTAAAAAATTAGTTGATAAATTTAATATTTTTTAATCAGTGGGTACACATAGATTCCATTTAATGTATAATTGAAATATTATAAAAAGATAAAAGAGATTTTTAAAAATAAAATTAAAAAAAAAAACACATTTATCAATATAATGTATAATTATAGTTAATATTATTTGTAAATAAATTCATTATAAAAGTTAAACATGAAAACAGATAAGAATATCAAAAGAATTGTTGATTGAATTGATGTCTTTTAAAGGATATTGTTTTGTGATTTAAGTTATATTTTTTAAGATTGTGTGCAAACATTTTTATATACTTCATTGCATATATTTCATAAAAATCAACTGGAATTTATTGGTTATAATATGCTATCCGGGCAGTCAATGCTAAAAGAAAACATGGCACTTACATTTAGACATTGTAGGTCCGAGTTCAAATGCTGTATTTTTCAGTATATGTACTAAAAGTAAAACACAACATATGATAAATGGATGGTTTGGAACATGAAAGCTCGTATATTCTCACGATGTTGACCAAAACAAGAGAATAACTTGTATCATTTCTTCGATAGAGAGAAATTATTTATCTTTATTACTCGTAGTAAAAAGCTGAAAAGCAAAGTTTTCAAATAAACTTTCGTAAAATTTACATTCTTTATTAGTTTCAAGGCAATTTAATTGAAACACATGAATTATTCTACTGGAAAACCATGAATATATATATATATATATATATATATATATATATATATATATATATGTATAGTTTACATAACACCGAGCCATTATCGTTATATTTGCATAAAAAAGAATGGCTGCTTAAAAGTAGTTTGGACTTTTTAAAAGACCGGCGCTCACGACCTCTGCTCCATTCTAAGGGGAAGCGTCGGATACGCATTGCCATCTAATTAACGTTTATCATTTGCCCCGGATAACTAGCATTTCCTTTGGGAAAGACGGACCCACGAAAAGCAGCGACGCTCGCGGACGCCTCCAGTCGCTAGGATTAATTGCGTTTTTTCCGTGGGCACGCAACGGTAAGCCCGTTTCCTCGATACTCGCCGAAGATAATCCGCCACACTAATTCATCCAGGGGACTTGGCTGACTTGTGCTTCCCTCCTCAGTGTTAAGAGTTCGCTAGCCTTCGCTCACGCGGCCCCACCCACCTCTTGCGACTTGTTCACTTCGTATCACCCCTTCCCACGACGGCTCACTTTTTCTCAAATTTAATCGAGCAAATTAAGGTAGAACGCGAGTTACGCGCACGAATCCACGTAATTCCTGCCTCGGTCCTCGCTCATCCTGTCGCTATCCACCTCCCCAACTCAATTCTTCTCAATCTCTTTCCTTCTCTCTCTCTCTCTCTCTCTCTCTCTCCCTCTCTCCCTTACTCGCTCTCTCAGTCGCAATCTCAATCTCTCTCTCTCTCTCTCTCTCTGTCGCCGTATAATCTAACTTCTGTGCAAACAAGCGGAAAACTTCGTCCCCGTAAATGCCATACAACTAAAACTAGGAGCCACGGACTTCGAGGTCGACTCGTAAAATCAGATTTCGCGGAGGGCTCCGTCACATTGTAGAGTTTGTCTTTTCATACCGATGGGAATTATAGACTTTTCTTTAGTTCTGATAAACCGTCTGTTAGCTACTTTTATTTCATAGATTTATGCATTCTTCTACAGCAAAGCGATATTATTGAAAGATTATACTAAAACTGGTTTCCTTGGAAGTTCAATTAAACTGTCGGTGGCGAGTTCTAATCTAATCTTAGACACAATTTTACATCTTTCGCTTCCTAATAAATTCATATTTTAGTGCATCGTATCAGCAACTTTGGCTAGATGAACAAATATTTTAAAAACTTGTTTCGCAATCTCGTTAAAACTATACATATTTCTCGATTTCCTTTAGCTATGAATATTATGAAACTCGAGACAGACACATAAACGCAAATATACCTATATACATATGTATATTAGACAAATCATATTATTTTATAATGAGCAATTATCTAATTTACCTTCAAATGTACAAAATATAGTTTGCTTAATGAATTCATAATCAGTGAAAGATTTTTCCATCAAGTATGATGATCGAGGAGGATATATGATAATTCTATTCGCATAAGGACATCACTACCAACGATAAATTCTACGACTCGCTGAGAACTAATCCTATATTATTTTACTCCTTTTACAATCCTGGAACCTTGATTCGTCTACCCTAGACGAGAATATTTAACAGAACATGATCTTTGGAATGAATTACTAACGTTTTCTTAGAATTTTTATTTGACAATAAATCTTATGATAAAAGTGAGCAGTGAGAGCAGATGAGGGGATGTAAAAATTTATAGAGAGTGAGAGATACAGAAGGAGACGAAGTGTGAGAGAAAAAAAGAAAAAGAGAAAAGAACTGGTCATAATGCAGTCATATACAGGCACTATAGTAAAGTTACATGAAATTTTATTTCTCTATTATCCACCACATAATGTTCGTAAATATGATGCTTACATTAAAAAAGGCAGTATCCATTTAATTGAGAATATAATGGAAACTTGCATTTTATTGCCTATACGGTTACAGTACCATCTGAAATATAAAGTGCATATTAATGTGGTTATGCTTAGTTGTATACATTTATACATTCTAAATCTATTATTACTACTAATATCATTATTCCATCTTATAATCTATTTTTTTACTATTATTTTAGCTTCGAGTGAATTTTGAAGAATTTTGAAAAAAGGATATAATATTTTTAAGAAAAGAAATTAAAAAAAAAATTCACTTTAAGTGAATAGCGAGGTAACAAACTACATTCGCTTTCAAAATAAAATTATCATTAAAATATTAAATATATGAGATATATTTTAAAGAATCAGTTAAGATGCTATCTGTTGTATAATTTTTTTTAGCGAACTATTAAAATGAACAATTAATTAATTTTGTTGTTGAAGTTTCTCAGCTTAATTTCTTCATGAAAATTTCATACATTTTTTAATTAAAATTTATGTATTTATCAATTCAATGTAATTTTTTAAATAAATATAAAATGCAATACAGTATTAATAATAATATTAACAATATTATTAATGAAAAAAAACACCCTTATTTTTTGTATAATAATTATATTTGTGGTAAATTAATGAACTCTTATTATTAAGAGAAAATAATTATTTTTAATATAAATTGAAGTAAAGGCCTTATTAAACATGGCTCAATTTATTCTAATTTCTCATTAAAGGTACTAACTAGTATTCTTTAACCGTAGAAGCAGTAAGCAATATCCTTATCTGAAAAAATTGCTTTAGTAATTTTTATAACTTAAGCGAATATATCTGTAAAAAATTTCCCATTTTTAATACTTTTTTCAAAAGATAAGCAGTACGTTATATAAAATTTGAGTAGAATTCGTTCACAACCCTGTAGTTGTAATGAAAGTTAATTTCACTTATTATATACTTCGGACAGTATATTTCAAATTTATTAGGAACATATTTTTTATAATTTCATGCTAAGGTGAGCGTGTACTTCTTTTATATAGATCAAGTAGCTTTAATACCTCAACCTATAAAATATTATGTTCTGAAAATTTAAGCGTTTAAATACGAAACATTAAGTCAATAGAAAATAGCAGATCAAGGAACAAACTTGAAATTGAAAATACTGCACAAGGAATTCCCAATCGGAAAATAAGAAAGGTAAAGGAAAAATCTGTCCTACGTATAAAACTCAAAAAAGGAAAGAGAAAGGATTCGCAGTCAAACCAGAACGTTGATTTCAAGGAGGGAAATACCTTTACAGAGTACGCAACATAAAACTAAAATTGATCGAGTCGTATCAATAGCATTTCTCTTTGTTCTCTCTGCCTCCTCATTGCGCGTACGCGTACACTCGTATTTCTGCTCCCTTCACTTTTCACCATTTACCCAATTTTTTTCTCCGAGTCTATGTGTCGTTATTGGAACAGAACATTTTTGCCTCTCTTTCGGCTTCTGAATTGATGATTTCCCAAAGATACCCCGTATAAACAATGGCCATTGCAAGTAGCTCGTTAATTTTTTCAAACGAAGTCGCTCTCGCGAGTCGATCATTCATTTTATGTTGAAACGAGACGTGCACGTATTTGCATTGAGAATTTCGATAGTCAGCCGAAAATTCCGATGTAGCAATTACGTGCCCGTGATTATTAATTAAGTGGCTTTCTCAACGCCAGCCGTTCAGACAGAATCCCAACTATTGAGGACTGTTAGATACATCCAGAAACACGTCGGCAAGGGTTGAACGAGGAAAGCGCAGCTTTGAGAAATTCTGGCAAGTTGAACGGTCATTTTTCAAGGTGCTCTAATGAAAAATAACGGCAAATACTTGATTATTCGATGTATCATTTAAGTTGTCCAATTAACACCAGCAATTAGTGAATATTTAACGCTTCAATTCTTTAATTCTTTAATAATCGATGTTAAAAAATTCGCGCATTATAATGTTTTGAATAATACGATTTAATTTTTTTATTCGCTATAATTTTTTCGTTACAAACAGTATGTAAATTTTTTACACTGGGTAAGTGTTCTTATATACTGTAGGTCGATGGAGGAAATTTATATAACACAAATTTATTATGTACTCGATGTGTAAAACATATGCTACACAGAATTGAATCTCGGCAAAAGGAATTTTTTACTCGTAGTGTAAGCGATGGCACCGAGCAGAGTTGAGATCTCATTCTTGCAATTGTTATCGATTTAAAAAAGCAAATTTTAATATTGAATCTTATTCGCTCAAAACTATTATGAATAATCATATAAACGTTTTTGATCGAAATTTATCAACATTAATTTTTATAAAATTTATTATAAAATTCAATTTTTCAAAATTTTTAAAACACTTTACGTTACTTAAATAAAATATATGACAGTATGTAAAATTTGAATTAGATTTGCAATGTATATTCATAAGTTCGTAATAAAAGTTTTAAATGTATCAAGACATTCTGTCTATTACAGATAAACATCGAATTATTCAATCTTTATCCCCAAATTACAATACACATCCACAATGCATTTAACATTCAATGTAATTAGCGTATTGTCCTTAATTTTAAGGCAATGCATTAGAGTTATATAATTTTTTTATTGTTTTAATAGTAAATCAAAGTATATTCTGTATCATTTACATATACATTTACATATAATAAAATATTGTTTAACATGGAGATACAAGAAAAATAACCAAAATTTGCAGCCTTACAATGTATTTTGATTTTGAGTAAAAACTGTGATTATGTAACCATTAATCTTGTTGAATTACTAATTTATAAATTATGAATATATTATTATAAGAAAAAGCGTTTTAATAATATACCAGCATTCTATTTTAATGAGAATATATTGGTAAATTCGAATTAAAATAAACTTTTTTAAAAGGAGTACGAATTAATTTAATTCGGACGATGCGATAAACACAGGGTGATAAGTATGAACCGATTGGATAATACAATAAAGAAGCCATGCGTAGATGCATAATGAATAAAAAAATCATAAAATCTTGATTTATAAAGTGACCATTGCGAATTAATCAATCAATTGTATAAGTAAAAAACAGCGCCCATTATTGGGATAGTTTATCTCTTGGAATGCGATATATTCGGTCACAATGCAGTAAAGCATTAAGGCCTCGCAATCATACAAAGACGTGTTCCGCATCTAAGTGAAACTTTTTTGCGATTCGGCGAAATTCTCCAGCTTGTCCGGGCCAGTGGCGCATACGTAGTGCAGCCAACCGTTCGTCGAGTCCTCGTCGAGATCGCACTATCGGAAAGAGAGCGGAAGAAGGAGCAAAGTCGAGGACGCACTCAAAACCGACGAGCTGCCGGCGAATAGAGTAAAAGTCGTCGGCAGCCAAGTACACATTGTAGGCACGAGGTGACGTGGGCACTTCCGAGGTCAGGATCGCGAGGTGGCGCGAATTCAAGCTCTATTTCATTAGTCGGTAGTCAGCACCAGATCAGCATGAAATCCCGAAACTGGTGCGAGAAAGTTCGCGCCCCTGCAATTTCTCCACGTCAAGGCTGATCATATCGGCGCTCGAAATCTGAAGTCCGTAGCTGCTGGACGGCTCCGTGCACCTGACCCCAACCTCCTGGCCCAGCCACGTTGCTGCACTGACCCGCACCAAGCTTTTGCCATGCGCCTCTTTCTCACCTTCCGTAACTTAGCGTGCGACTGTGGAATCACGAACACAGAGTGAAACACGAACACAATCGTGTCACCCTTGCTTCATGTACGTGGTCGGGAGGTAGTCGTCGAAGTTGATCGAGTTTCCACCTTTTGCTAACGACGGCTTGTCACAAAGTACCAAAACCCCTTCGACATCTCAATCTGTTTCGATTTTTGGTACGCCTCGACAGCTGACGCACGACCCCATAAATCGTTTCACTCATTACATTAATGGGGAATTTCTCGGTATTCTCAATTTTCCTCTGCGGCGTATCAATTCTGCGATTAATGCTCGAGGTGAAATCGTCCTTATCTTGTGATTTTATAATACGGACTACGGAAAAGCTCTGAGCCCGAAATTTTCGATGTCAGACTTGGATAATCCTGGGACAACCTCTTTTTATATTTCAAACAATAGACTGGACAGTTCGGGTACGTAAACAAGCGCCTTATTTCTTATTGATGCATTTTTATAAAATATAAACTTAAAATTCTAATACATTTTTAAAATAAAGTGACCAGAGATTCTCATCTAATCTGTTCCACTTTTGGCTAAACTTTCTGTTTTTATCAATGGTTGGTTTCAAAAAATTAGAAAAAATATAATTATATAAATAAATTTTAAATTTTAAGAAACTAAAATTTATCAATTAAATGTATAATATTTTTTTTTACAAATTTTCCCTTTACCTTAAAATTAAAAATACCGTTTGTGCATAAGTTCATGATAATTATGACAAAAATCAATTCTGATATATGACAATAAAAATAAATAATTGATTATATTATATACACGCTCAGTAAACAGTATAAAATTTACCTGATTCCCTACATTCTTTTGTGCCACTTTTCAAAAGTGTTATAAAATTACCTTGAAGGTATAAAGTTTATATGTTAAATGCCATTTTTAAATTCATTTTTTCTAATATTTCATTTAAAGATTGTGCAAGATTTTAATAATTTTATAAAAACTAATATAACATAACTCGTGAATGAATATGAATCTAAATGTAGTTAACATATTTTTTAAAATGATGTCATAAAATATTTTCTATAAAAATACATTAAAATAAGATCAGCATATGGTATTACTACCCACAAATACAGTCAAGTTGAATTATTGATTACTTTACTTATATATATATATATATATAAGTATTTGTATATAGATATGTATATATATGTATAGATATTTATATAGCTTCATAATAAATATTACATTGCGATATTTTAATACTATAGAATTTAAGCGAATGATCGCTCAATAACTTTCATTAATGCAAGCTTACATTATACCAACGTATAATGTAATATACTAAAGTGTGTCAGCATTTATTAAACTACATTAATTTAAAAATCATATGACATTTTTTTTGTATATTTATATTTATAATAAAAAAACATATATTACATGTTCAATAATTAAAAATTTTCATTGATGATAAGCAAAAGTTATGAATAGGAATGAATGAATGGTATGTATACAGATATCAAAGTAATAAATTTTATATAAATAAAATAAAATTATATTATTTTTTTGTACATAAAAAATAAGATTAATAAGAAAAAGTGAAAACAATTGTTCATTATTTGAGTTTTGATTAATGATATGATAATAATTAAATATCAAAATTCTGTAGAAATATTTTAATTTGATGAAGTTATTAAGATATTACTTTTTTTTAGTCATATAGATTCCATATTTTAAATAAAATATAATATAAGAACCGATTATATCAATTTTTCTTATACCAATATGGAAATTTTTTTTCGTAGTAAAGCAATTAATATTAGATTATATATTACAGTATTAATCTTTTTAATTGTTTAGTATCAATCAATTTAAATCTATATTGTTTTAAAAACGATTTATGTTTATTTTGTATAATAAAAAAAATTTGTGATTAACTACGAGACATTATTTAATTTTTTTTTAGTATGAAAATTTGTACATCAATAAATTTGAATTGCCTTGTTTTATTCATTTATTTAATTTAGGTTCTTTAACTATATTTTTAGAACATATTTGTACCCAGGTAATTCACAATCATAAGCATATAATCCGAATCATACCACCTCTGCATTATTATTTCTTTAGTATTTTAAAATTTTACATTTTTTCGATATATCCAAGAATAACATTAAAAACTTATATAAACAATTACCTCACATAAGTCTGTGTATGTATACCAATCAATTTATGCAATTTTGTTGAATAAATATAGTTGTATACATTAAATTTAAAAATTAAGTTCTGCAGGCTTTATTGAAATTAAAGTGCTCGATACTGTAGAAATATAATAATTGCCATTATTTATTATGATAATTAGCCTAGTAATTATAACAAATAGTATCAATTAAAAATCAAAAATGTAAAATCAATAAAATAATTTCAAATTGTAAAAAGTTGAAGTTTGTGATTTTATATGTAGAATCTTGAAATTCTATAAATGATAATTTAATTATGATAAATGTCATTGCAGATTTGAGGAAGTATTAAATTGTAATTGCTTTTTTTATAAAATTCATAAACAATAAATATCTAGCAAACGTATAGATATGTATAAGGTTAAAACAATTAAAATTTAAGTGAAGATCCGAAAAACGATAAAATAAAAATTGATGTAGCATGCAAATGAAACTGACAAATTAAAAAACAATAGAGAGCTCTATAGCTTTATTGATTTAACAAGATCAGTAGTCACGGGAATATAAAAAAAGTAGACACTTAAAAATTAATATATAGCATTGGTTTCGAACCTTTACCACGTAAAAATATCGTACATGTATGAATGCTTGTATAAAGGACGTTGGGATTCAAGATGAGAATCGTGCAAGACTTAGTAGCCAAGGAAAGAGACAGACCAAGTTTCAGACCACTTCCACAGATGTTATCGGATCGACCGATACGTGACACGATGAAAGAATCGGGAGGCTCTGGTACGCCGATACATTGTCAATGGCAATGTATTCGACGCATCGATGTGGTGCTTCTTATTGGTGAAGATAAAAGTATGAGCTAGCCAAAGAAAGAAATAGAGATAGAGAGGAGGGATCACGAGAGACAAGCAGAAACATTCTAAGGGATGAGAGCAATGGTTATAGCTTAGGAGAGAAGCGGTCGGACACACGTATCTGCGAACGAGCGAGGAGCTTAGGTTATAGATAGAAGAGCACTTCATCTGGAGATCCAGTTATTGTTCTCTTCGAATATAAGATGGCGAACAACAATACAAGAGATTAGGCCTACTGATCATTAGTGACTTGTATATGTACATACTGCTGTACTATATTAATTTTCGTCTAGTTAATGGTAGATAAAATAGTTTAAAACACTGTTGATTAATTACGAATTTATATAGAAATAATTTCATATATCATAAATACGCCTATGCCATTTATATATTTTTGCTTTGTTCTTAAACAAGTTTGAGTGCCCAAAAAATTGCTTTGCAACATAAACTTATGCCACGGACTTTTTTATTTTTATTGCGTGTCAGCTTCTTAAATTCCATAAAGAACTTAATTAAATTAGTATTTTTAAATATTGCAAGTAGGAGTAGAAGTGACAACGTTAAATTGGCCATTTGTGCATACCAGTATGCCACTATTGTTAATTTTATTGTATTTTCAATGTAATAAGGAATCGTTGTGTTCCACAGCTAAAAATAATCTACAAACCCTTACGAAGAAATTCCACTTTAATGCCATTTAAAAAATTAAATAAATCGTAAAATCATTGATGCTTAGGTATTTGAAATGGGTTTGTAAAATTATAATTTTATTTATATTTTTAACCGCTACGAATGTTTTCTTATGAAAATGATATTCTAGTTACAGCTATATTTAGTATTAAATATTTATTTGTTATAGGTAATGCAAATATTTAAAACATAATATAATTAAATATTAAAATCATTAATTGTTTTTTGAATAGTTTTTACGAGGCTGTAATTTAACGTAATTGCTTTTATTCAATGAATGTCATATAAATAAAATTTAAAAAATATCAAAATATAGAACAGTTATTTTAAATGATAATAATTTTTAATTCTTATAATTACTTAATAAGAAAAAACAAAATTTTTTTACAAAAACATGTAATCAAATATTTTTTCGTATTAATGTGAGTATTAGTTAATGTGAAATTAATTTGAAATTTTTAATTAATATTTCAATTATAAGTTTACTAAGGTTAAGAAAATTTTATGCAGTATGATACTGTACCATATGTGTCATCCACTTATTAAAATTAATTACATTTAATTGTAATAAAATATTTATAATACGTTCATAATATCATAAAAGAATCTAGAAATATAAGAACTACACGATAAATTTTGTTATTTCTTAAAGACTCAAGCTTTTTCCAATCGATTCATAATTTAAGTTGAAGCTAAAATAATGAAAACTCTTTGCTATAAAGTCATAATAATTTACATAAAAATATAGAAGTTATGATAATATATACTAATAGTTAGACTTTATTCACATATAATAAAATTTCTTGCTTAGTAAATACGAATAATAAGCAACTAAGAACATTTAATTAAAACCCTTATGAATATGGAATACGTAATTATATAAGATTTTCATTAAAATATAGAGAACATATGATAGTAATTTTACGTTAATTATGTAAACTTTATTATACTTAATATTCTATCAAATTAGACTCTTTTTATATAAATATAAGTTGCAACGAAATGCCATGAATTCCATAAAGCGACAAAGTAGTAAAAGATTGCACATTATAAAATCAATATTTTTATTTTAGTTTGTCTCTTTTTAATTTTGAAAATTTTTCCTTCACCTCGTCATGTCATCCAATTGTATTAAACGTACAATAAATAACGTATTCTTCATGAGTAAGTAGAGTCTGAATAAAAATCAAGTATAAATAAACATATTTATATGTAATTTATATATATATTATTTCAATTTATTGCTGTTTGAATTTCATTTCTAATCCCATATCAATATGGTATGTTTTCATTAGTACAATTGCTTCTTCTTAAAAACTGATTTTTATAATTTTAGCCAACGAGGTTATTTTCATAATTATTTAATATAAAAATGAATTTTTTAGAAAAATTATTTTATATTATATTATTTTATTATTATTATTATTTTAAATTATTTTAAATTTATTATTAAATTATTTTTTTACAAAAATAATTTTAATAAATAATATAATTAATTAGATATTGGCTACGCGATAATTTCGAAACAAATTAATAGTAATTACAAGCATTCTTACAATACTTTTATCAATAATACATTTCTTTATTTTTTTAATCTACAGTATTAAAGCGGATAGGAGATAAATAAATGTTATAAATATAAATATATGAATATTGTAAATTACGTCATAAAATATAATTTTTGTATTGCTTTAAAATAAATAATTTAAATTAAATGAAACTAAATATACTTTTTTAGAGTATCAATTCATACATTTTAACATACTGCAAGTTTTGAATAATAATTCAGTTCATTTACTCATTTCTAGTAGCACTGTATTTTTAATAATATATTTGTTGATTTACAGAAGTTTGTACAGATCAATATTCTCCTACCTGTTAATAAATGATATTTCTGGAGTTGTCCTTATAAAAAATCGTACTTATAAACACCATCGGTAATACAGAGTATACATGATAATATAGCGAATTATAGGAGTAACAAAAGTTGTTTATTTAAGATTATTTACTTATACATATTACATTTTTAAATGGGAAAATAAATTTCTTATTTACATAATTCAAGGAATTTTCTCAATACAGAATGGTTTTACGAATGGAATTTTTATTTTAACAAATTCTAATCAACAATTGAAAAAAACGAAAAAAAATTAAGCAATTTAGTATAATAAGTAAAAACAAGAATAAATTATATCAAAATTTTATTATTTTAGTAAAAATTTATATATTAAAATGAGGATTACAGGAAAATGATAAATTATGACAATACATCAATGGTACATAGTCCAAGTGAATTCATTAAAATAACTTTTTATTTCTAAACTAACTATAAAAGCGATGACATTTCATTCAATAAAACGTTCATATATACTATATGAAGGGACTGAAATGGTTGCTTAACCAATACAGTTAAGCTCTTTGCTTTATGTTTCGATTGATGAATACTTTTCTACAGTTACTAGATGAAACAGTTCGATATGGTAAGTCTCTAGTGAAGTCACTGAATTTAATTATTTAATCTTATAATTACTATTTTAAAAAAATTTTAATTTTTAAATGATAATATTAATTTCATATTTATTAGATCTTATTACACAAATGTGATATTAATTTCAATGAGAATAAATGAGTTGTGAGAATATGAAGTCTCACTTTGGCTCCAAAATTGACCGTTACGGCAAAATTCTACATTTTTTTCACCTACGCAAGCACAAATGCAAATACTAAACAATTTTGGATCCTAGCCTACGTATATAAACGTATACTATTAACGAACGTGAGTTTTAAAGAGGTTCATTTCTCTTTTCTCTAACAATGTAACGATATTTCTTATGTAATGATATTTCACTTGTACAGTTACGATTCAGTAGAAGTCCTTGTCATGAATCTTATGCTAAGCTTACTATATTAATATGTACACATGCTCGTTTTATGCATATTATTGTTTGATTGTTCACAAAAATCTATAATTTTACCGATAAATCGATAAATAATCAAGATCATTTGCAAATCGATTTTTCTTTTATTACTTTTTGACTGACAATGCTTTTTTACTTAATACACAAGCGCTTGTAATAATTAATATTCATATGTTGTATGGATTCGTTGTTATGAAGATAACTTTTAGACGACAAATGACTTGTTTTACAGTGATTACATTTTTTGTTAGGCAGTTAAAAAAGTATTCAGAAATATTCCTGTCAATAATTATTTGGATACAAAATTAATTAATCCAGTTATTAAGTATTTTATATCTTTTTGTCAGTCATTGTACCTATGCGTAGATTAAAAGATATCGGAAACGAAAATTATATACTTGCATACGAAACTATATTAGTATTATCACTTTTCACCATACTGGCGTATTAAATAATCACTAGTCTTTGATGAAATTGCAATTCAACAACGACTTCGGTGGCATACTTTTTTAATCGAACTGCAATGTACCATCGCATCGACTTCTCACCCTATATCCTTTTCAATTAATCATTGAAATTAAGTACAAACATAAAATGCAGTTTGAAACACAGCGATCTGTTAAAAACCTTTTCAGATACAAGTCGCGATGCGATTCTTTAAAAAAAAACACGAAAAATTCCTACAGAACACTTAGTTGTAGAAGTTTAAGAAAGTCTTAGTAGGGATCGGATGAAGAAATGATGTGCATTCCTGGTCCCTTTATAAACCACATTGACAATGTGCTAAATGCTCGCTGTTACCGAAAAATATTTATGTAAAAAATATACAATAAACAGTCGCTTTTAATTTATTTTCATACTTTATCCAAAGCATCGACAGGACAATTCTCCATCATGCATACATAAAACACTCATACTCATATGCCAAAACAGTCGATGTGTATTATAAAAGTGAGTCCTTTATTATTTTTTCACGTACATTCAATTTCCTTACAAAGTCTTAAAAAGAGGTCTTCCGATGTGTGGTAAAAAGTGATTTGTCGATCTCTAGCTCTCTTTCCTTCCTAGATACGAGTACTGACTTGACTTTGTTACATATATATCGTTTGCTTATTCATACAACATATTTGTCAACATTAATTGTTTTACAAAATTTACTTATACAGTACATGCACCTGTTTTTTCTATTCACTTTTATGAAATTTTTACTTTATTATCGTGATTAATAGTAAGAAAGACGGTACTGTATTGCTAAATATTTAATTGGTTTGATATATCAATAAAAACAAAGCAAGAAACATATATGAAGACATTCTTAGGTAATTTCTAGAAAGTATAATGAAATAATAAGTTGACGGTCTTATGAAACGTAATAAACGATTATTTCATGACCATCTCATAATGCATACTTATATACTTGACTGGAAAATGAATCTAATCGTCATATACATATATATATACGTGTACATATATATATATATATATATATATATATATATATATATATACAATTATATATATTCTGACAAGGTAAACACAGAATGGGTTAATAGTCTATATTGTCTAATTCTATGAGAAGCTTATTATAATAACTAATGCTAATTATATTACTTTAAATAAAAAGTAAACGTTCTGAAGAAGATAAAAATAATTATGGTTGAAAGACAAAATACAAATATATATCGCTGATCACTTTCACAAAACGATCAAAGTCAACAAACGATAGTGAATACACAATGAGCAAACAATAAAGTAATGCGCCTACTGTAATTTATGTATATACACAAGTGTATTTCTGCCTTGACTCGTCAATGATAGAAAACACAGAATAATAATAATGAAAATCTCCCCAGAATCATAGATGACCATCAGTAGTAACCATTGTCATCGTCATAATTATAATAATCGCAATGGGGATCGTCATCATCACTTGCCCTTGGTGGCGCGAACGGCCTTGCAAATCTCAATCCAAGGATGGCCGTAGGAGCTGCAGATGTCACAGACGCTCGCGGAGCTCGAGGTCGCGCTCTGATGATGCTGCAACTGCTGCTGCTGCTGCTGCTGGTGCTGGTGCTGATTCGAGTCATCGTGCCTCGCCGGACTGGCGCTCGAGGCGCCAATCTCCCGCTTGGAGGAGCTTCTGTCCGCACCGGAGCCGCTCTGGCCAATAATAACTCTGTCGGACTCTCGACTGAGTTCCCGGGACTGGCGCCTCTTGGAGGCCGAGCGACAGAGACTCGAGGAAAAGTGGAGGAGCTCCGCGGCCCCCGGCAAAGAAGCGTTGCTCTTGACCCGGTGCGACGCCGGTAGTGTCGCTGAATTGTAGGAGGAGGAGCTGTTGGAGGAGGCCGCGTTTGCTTTGCCGCGCTCGAGGAAGGGCGATCTGGGCGAGTGAAACTTGTTGCTGGCCGATGTCATGCTGATTGTGGAGGTGCGGCCGCTGCCGGCGGAGCTTGGCGAGGAGAAACGTAAGCACCGCAGGAGACTGAGTCAATCATTGAGTAGACCTTGCGAGACGTTAATCAGCTGTTCTTTAAGTACGCGGAACGACGGACGAACCTCCGGACAATGGGCCCAGCATTTCCTCATTACCTATCGGCGAACGGTCGATTATTTATGGATTATTTCTGCACGGCGAACTGCCGCAACGGAAAACTGTCATTCATAGTCCATAAAATACCTCGTAAACTTCCTTGAAGCATGCCTTCGGTCTTTCGAGAATTAGTCCTCGTTGTACGCGCTCTACGACTTCGGTGTTCTTAAGTCGTCCGTATGGCATTTTGCCGCATGTAAATACTTCCCACATCAGTACTCCGTAAGCCCAGACATCGGACTTGGAGCTAAATCGGGTGTAATTCAATACCTCGGGTGGGGCCCATTTTATTGGGAACTTTGTTCCGCCGCTACTTGTATATTGGTCATCCAAAACGTACCTAAAACATTTGTCAAACGTTGCGTACATTTTTTTAGCAATGCATACTTCGATTGGCACTTTGTCTTTTACCATACCTGGCTAGACCAAAATCTGCTACTTTTACAACATTTTCTGATCCAACGAGGCAATTGCGAGCAGCCAAGTCCCTGTGAATGTAATTATGCCTTTCCAAGTATGCCATGCCTTTGCAAACCTAAAATTTAAATTTAAATATTTTTATAAATTATTTATAAAATATTTCTGATGTTTTTTAGAAAATGTAATTTTAATCGTTAACTGTTAATATTAATTAATATTAAATTCGTATTAAAAACCATTTAAATCTTTGATATTGTACATTAAACTGTATTAGTAAACATTTTTTACGGAAACATTTATACTTTTAATGCTTTAATAATAATTTAATACTTTCATTTCACCTGATTTTTATGGTTTCACCTTCCTTACTAAATTATCGGAAAAAAGTATAAAATACAATAAAACAACCATATAGACTATTATTTATTCGATAATTGACGAATGGTAAATATTTTATGCAATCTCTGTTCAATGCGAAATAATTGACCGTCATTACAAAAAGTATACGTAGGTCAAAGACCTTAATAAGCAATGCTTGATGAAAGAGAACTAAAAAATGGCATTGATGAAACAGGAGGTACACATTTCCCAATTAAAACTGTTTTATAGTTTATGGGACATTTAAAACAAAGATACGATGACAGTAATATAAATCACTGTTATAGTGACGATTAAAAACATGAAAGTATAATTTTGTGTTTAAAATTTTATTAATAATAAAGACTTAAAAATATTAATAGTACTTTAACAAATAATCAATTATTTACAATAGATGCCATATTAATATGTTATAATAATAAATGGCCGCTACAGATTTGAAAATCAGAATTTTCATACGAATACTTTATTGATACATTTTTAAAACTTTATTTATTTATTTAATGATAACAGCAGTATTATATATAGTATAATAATACAGCCTTATACAATTATAAATCTATATAAATCTTAAGAGATTAAAATATTTAAAAATGTAATCATCATTTTAATTAACAGGAAAACAGTAACAAAATGTAAAAAGAATCACAGCAATATTTTTTATCTTTTAAAGGTTTTAACAATGTGAATGTGAATTATTAAGGGTGGGTACGACAAAAGACAAAACGCAAAATTATTTTATAGTCACATCAAGATATAAGGTTAATTAATAGATAACGAGCCTGAATAATAGAGCTTATTTATTTTAGCTTTAGAATTGGTTATTAACGTATATAAGAGACTATAAAAACAATCTTTTGAAACGGAATAATTCAAACAGTAGGCCATACAATTAAAATAATACTTCAATTATTTAACATCAGCTAATTAAAAACTATTGTGACGTAATAAAAAATTTATCAATAATATATTTATAATTTTTAATAATATAATATTTATCAATAATATTATTATTAATAATATATTATTATAAATGATAGATTAAAACTGTATTCAAAATACAATGAACAGTTTTTTTGGTTGAATTAGGTCATAAACAATATATATCAACAAATAATTTAAATTATTTGTATTAAAAAAAAACCAATCTGACACAATAAAATCAATATTATAAATATTTCTGATTTATAAATATGAAATATGTAAATTAAAATAAAAATAATATTATGATTTTTTTATGATTAAAATGTAAAATGAATAAAAAAATTTAATGGGAAATACTTTAAGTAAATTAAAAAAATATATTTTTTAAATGTACTTGACACATTTAATAATAAAATAGAAGAATAAAATTTTGTAAGAAAAAAATTGAACTATACTTATTTTTTAAAGTATATTAATACTGTTATTTAATTAAAAGCAATAAAATAAATTGATTAATTCTTGTTTAATCATATGATAAAATTTATCAATATTGTATAATTGAGTGATCGGAGTAATAAAATTTGATAACAAACTAATATTACGCAATCGGATTCATATAATCCATAAAATATGATCTAGCGCATTTTAAAAATTGAAACTGTATATTTAATTAAAAAAATATATCAAGTTAGGGGCTTACTTATATTTTTTAAAAAATTTCAGTTTCATAATCTTAAATATGTGTAATATATTTTTAAAAAGTCTCATTTATTTTTATAAAAAAATCTGCATATATTAAGTACGTTTTATAAACGAATCACACAATGATTATTGAATACGCGATTTACCATAACGTATATGCGGAAGCACATTAGGATTATAAACAGAAAGTACCTGTATGCACATATCTAAAAGCAGTCCAACATTTACGCCAAGTGTGGTTTCATGACGACGAAGGTAGTTGAGTAAGGACCCATGACGCATATATTCTGTTACAATATAAATAGGCCTGTCCTTACTACAAACGCCGTACAGTTGTACTAAGTTTTGATGTTGCAATTTACTAAAAATAAAAAATAGGCTCGTAAGACGAGATATTTAATTGTGAGTAATTTACATGTTTTACATAAGGAATGATACGTACGTCATTACTTTAGCTTCTTCGATAAAATCATCCTCGGACATTGTACCTTCCTTCATCATTTTTACGGCTACGTCGATGGATCCGCGCCATTTTCCTCTGCGCACAACACCAAACTGGCCAGATCCAAGCTCCTCGAGTAAGTGTAGTTCAGCAGGGTCGATTTCCCATTTATCTGAAAATTATAGTGAATAATGAATAAAAATGTACAACAGTCGTCACTTTTTTGCATTGTTTATTTTACAATGAGTTGCGAGGAGCGCACAATAAGTGCCAGAACTTACGAGCAATCAAAAATCAAAGTTCATAAAATGATAAAACGGTACAATACCGTGGCTAAGTCCGGCTGTTGGTGGAACAGGACGATCGCAAGGACTGGCCTTTAATCTACTGGCAAGTCCACCGCTATTATGTCTGTGATAATTAACGAGATCTGGAATGGAGCCACAGCAATGCTTCTCCGAAAGATAAAATTCGCCCCTTTGATTCTGCTTGATGTGATAATGTTTTACGTGAGGATGCGGACTGGAAAATTATTATGATTTATTAGGTCGTTACGATTTAACATTCGGTTTTATTACTGCAATACACTATTATATACTGAATTCAAGTTTACCAAAAATACATACTATCGATGATAAATATTTCAGTCTACTGAAGTAATTACGAGTAACGAAGCTTAAAAATATATTAAGATTACTTGCAAAGTAATCGCATAAAATGCTGACTTACATAGCTGATTTCTTCAATTAAGCTTATAATACAAAAAAATTCCAAGCGAAAAATTAAATATCTTACACTTTTGTGTATAATGATAAAGTATAGAGGCCCTTTGTAGATGAATTGCGAACAACGAAGCATCCTTCTTTGTCTTCCTGCTTGAGAAGTGATTCAGCGCGTTGTCTCGACATATCTCCCACATACCATCTGAAATATTTCAAAATTAAAAAGTTCAGTGAAATAAATTTGTATGAATAACATAACTTAAGAGCGATTTATTGTTTATGTATAATCATGCTCACTCATATTTTTGGAGACCAAGTAGCTCTTTTTCTTTGACATAGTTACTTGGAATGTAGCCGATCGATCTGAAAAGTTCAAAAACACATTTTTCATTTTTACTGGATTGCCTGTTTTCTAAAGTTATTTTTCATACATAATCCATTTAATAATTTAATAATGTTTATTAATAAACAATACACAGTCATATTTTCATTTATTGAAATACTTTATTAAATTCGAAAATATTTTTGTTTCATACATTTCAGACTCATTTTCCTTATTTTTTAAAATGTTTTAAGTAGTATGCAAAGCACACAACTCCCAATAATTTAAAACAAAATTAATATTATCAGCTTATAAAATATTAAATTTAAAAATAAAATGGTATTAAGGAAACTAAGTTATGAAGATAAATGGCATGTAATATTAGAGATCCAAAGAGGATTTATTTTCATTTTGAGAACGTCAAGCTAGATTATACGTAAAATAAATTTGATTAAAATGTTGTGTTGAAATTGCTTATAATTTGAAGTATATTTTTACTTTAAAAAAAAAAAATTAAAAATTGTATTTCAAACAAAGGCATCACATAAACCTACCCATGTTCATCTTTCACTTTCCACCAATGTTCCTGTGAATCATCAAGAACCTCGTATTCTGCACCCTGAGGAATTGCCATTAAAATAAATTTTTGTACGCTAATATCATTTAAAATTTTATTCTAGACTTCAGATTTAATTCTAAATTTTATTTCAAAGAATATATTATTTTTGCAAATAAAGTCTTATCAGCATTATAAAACTTTATGTATTATACAAGTAATAATATTTTTAAAAATTGATTCGAACTTACTTTCTATACCAATATAAAGTTTAATCGAATCATATGAATTAGGCTATGTATATAAAATTCAATTTTTAATTTACTTATTACTATTAAATTACAATTAAATATAGATTAGAAGTTTGTTTACCTTTTCTAAAGAAAGATCACCTCCTTCAATGGCCCGAAATGGATATAAAGCAACCACTACTTTACTCCGTATCATCAGCTTCTCCTGTTACCCGAGTTAAAAATAATATGAGATTTTTTCGGTGAAGAAAGATTTCTATGAAATTAAATGAAATACTTTTATATTTATTAAAAAGTTATTTTACCTCTTTATTTCAAAAGTTTATATCTTCGATAAGGAATTTTCCCTAGACTATTTCATTGCTTATGCATGATTTATTACGATGAAATTTACATACTAAGTCACATAAGACTGAATTTAATAAAATATCATATACATACGATCTTTTATGGTATAAGTTACATGAAGATAGTATAACAAAGACGAAATAAAATTCTGCTTATTTTATCATGAAGATTTTAATTGTAAGCCGTAAAATACAAGATCTTAATACAATGTAATTAAACTTTCAATTATATTAAATTTATTGTATTATAACAATATATAATAACAATATTGGCTCTTAAATGAGGAATACCAAAAGAAATAAGTAAAAATATCAGCGATTTCCATAAAAATAATTGCTTTTGATAAAAAGATTTTATGAAATCCGTTCCAGTATGAAAGATTTGTTTTATTTATTATTCCCTCATAAAACAGACTCATTCTTCTGTATTTGTAATGTTTAATTATTGTTCATATTCAAAAATTTTCTAAATATTTGTAATATTCATATTTATAATAAACGATATCAATTACGATATTCCAACTCATTTTCTGGATACATTAGAAAACTAATTACCTTTTAATAATCTTTATATCATTAAATATATAATTCCCTATTTATAATTTATTTGTAACCTTAGCTTTAGATGACGGAGTTCCTGGCGTTCCGCCCGGCATCACTGGAGTTGAAGGTGTAGCTGTAATACAAAAAAATTTAATTAAAATTTAAAGTTCGTAACTTTTTTACTGAATAAAAATAATGGTACAGTATTTTTGCAAAAAAAAATTCATTTTTTATTCTTTTGTTCTATTGTTCTATGCTAATCTATATAAATACACTCGATCCGGATAACAGTTCAATCATCTACTGGAATATTATTTAAGAGTAAGAAAATTATGTTCACGTAGAAAGAAAAAAAGTTTAATTTCTTTGTAAATTTAATTTTCCAAGTTGAAGCGCAAAATATATTAAGACTTTTCAGTGTGGTCATAAGAATAATTTGAATATTGAAGATAAAAGATAATACTTCGTACAGATTTCAAATCAGCAGCAAAGGCTGCCCTATGCTTTAAAATTCAATTTCAGCTTAAAAGTTTTATATAGAATAGTAGAAGTATAATGTAGGCCAAAAAGTTAAACAGTACAAATACATTAAATTGTAGTTAATATAATGTTTATAGTACATTTATTTTAATGAAAGTTATATTTATTCTACAGTTTACAATGAAACTGTTGCATATGGATCAGAATTAGCATTCTCATGGACTGTGATTTTGAATAATAAAAAAATAACTGAGACGAGGTTGTTACGATGAGAATCAATTGGTAAGCTGAAGTGTTGACAGGGTAATGTCCAACCACTGTTTCAAGCTACACAATTCTCATAAACTCTCTATTTTGCATCGATAACTCAAGCTCTTTTATTCGAGTCAGTTCATTGATTACTCACAAAGTTTAGCAATGAAATGATCGGCATATTGGGTACTAGTTGATCATTTTGGCACATAGGGCCTATAGTAACGATAATGGTAACGAATCTCGATCCCACTTGCACTTCGCAAATTGGACTAATTTATATTTCGACTACGTGGTCGATGTTGCAGTGGTCCCTCCATGATTATACATTTCACGGGAGAATTGGCGCTGAGCAATCATACGATTTCAAGTTCCTCGTTGGCGTAAGCGACCACTAAATTACGACTTTAATTAAATTACGTACCATCGATGTCGATGAATATTTTCAACTGAAGTATATACCTATGTACAAAAATATATACGTATTCTCGAACATTTACACGAAGCAAGAATTTTTTAAAATTAGACCATTGTTGTTATTACACGCTTATGTGCAAGCCTTACGACAAAGGATTTTACTTAATCAAATAAGTTTTACAACTTCGGCTTTAAATACAAGTGTCATAAAAATGAATAGAAATAGTTGAGACACAAAATATGCATATATTTATATGGCTTTTAAATTAAATCATAATAACCTTTCAAATTCCAATTTTTATATTATTTTGTATCAATGTACGCTTTACTTTTAATTGCAAATATAAGATAACAAATAACGATTATCAGGCTTACAAAGAAAATTGGATATAAATGTTTGAATACCTAGAGAATATTTCACAATGATTAAATTCTTAAAACGTTTGAAAGAATTAATTAATATCGTAATATATATTTATTAAATGAAGATAAGTATGATCCAGTTATATTATTTCAATATTAATATTAGTACTAATATAATTTATAAACTTTTTTTATAATTTTTGGGTAAATATAGTAACAAATTGTATAGAAATAATATAGAATACAGAAATAATTAAAGAAAATGCTAATTTTACATGAGATAAATATTTTGTTTTCTTAATTATAGTATTGTTACTGGAAATATAATTATTTTTTTTTTAATGTATATAGAACAGATAATATAAAAAAAACATTTGCTAATCATTTTTTAAAACATATATGAACACAAATTTTGGAAAATATACTCTCCATACTTGTTAAAATATTGTGGTCAGAAAGCATGCATTCAGGTCTGTATAGACAATAGTAAAAAAATTAAAATGAATTTTTTTCATTTTTAGGTATGCATGCATTGAAATGAATATTGAACATTAACACTTGAGTTATGAAATTTTTGTAGGGATACTGTAGTCATATGAAAATCAATAGCTAATATCTCAGTCGTAACATATCAAGTATGAGCGCTTCTATTATATATTTTTTAGTAAATATAACATATTTATATTTATTAGTAGGTTTCTGTTAAATACATGTATTATTTAAAAAAAAAAATAATACATTGCGTATCAGAGTCATGCGACTGATTTAATATTAATTTCCAAGTTTAAAAAATCGTTAATTTTTTAAATAATTTTAAAACATGAGATATTTAAGTTTTTAAAATATTTTAAAATCATTAAAAAATATCGATTTTTAAAACTTATTAATAGATTTTTTATCAATGTATTTTAAGATTCAATAATATATAATTTGAACATATTAAAAATAATGTTAAAGGAATTCGTTTTGAATATATTTATTGATTTAATTAAAAAACATACGATACTAAATATTACATCTTTAATTGAACTTCGTACATTTAACTTTTTAAATAAGTTTACATGTAGAAATGAAAGAATAATACTATTACAATATATAACTTATCCTTTTTTGGTTACCAACAGCGAGAACTGTTTTATCATATAAGTAAAATGAAATAATTGTATAAACGATGTAAAACGTGAAATTTGTTCGTAAAGTTTGACGACTGGCTGAAGAAGGTTCGTATATTATACCAATTAAATAAAAGAATAAAATAAAATATGATAAGTGCACAAATTTTTTATGGAATTAATAGTATATATTCTAGTAATGTATAATGTAGTATTATACTATAGTATTTACTATAGTATAATATGTGTAGTAAGTATGAATACTGAAGCAATAGTATTATAATGTCTATAAAAAAAATTACAAAACTTTAATCTAGGTATATGTTTGTATTAATAAGGATCTGGATAACTCAACTTTGTATAATTAATGTTTAATTAAACCACTCGGGTTTTCGCAATACAGTACATTGAAATAATATTAAGGGTTTATGGCTAAAAAATACAACGAAAGTTCGTCTAGTTAAAAAACTAGTTGTAATGGCATAATGCGTCGGCTCGTTTTTGTAAGAATGCACGCTTTTTTCACAGTTTTCGTGACAGTTAAATGGCAGTTAAAACATAGACAGATAAATAGATAGATAGATAGATAGATAAATAGATAGATAGATAGATATAGAGAGAGAGAGATAGGGAAAGATAGAGAGAAAAGGAGACGCGTCAGCGAAGCTTCTAATGTTCAGATGGAGAGTACAGGCTGCACGAGGAGGCAGTTAATTCTCGGTAAGAGCGAGAGCGAGCGCAGAGGGCGAGCTCGAGGGTAGCGCTCTCGCGGATGACTCACGTCGTGCTCCAGTAGAAGTTCGCGGAGGCTCCAGAGGCGCAGCATTCCAGCGAGCTCGAGTTCCGGGCCCTTGGCGGCACGTGGCCCCGGATGCCGGTGGTGGCACGCGCTCGACCCGGGTCCGCTGCTCATCGGGGCTCGGTCTGCCCGCGACCCCTGGACGTGACTGCCCGGCTGGGACTCGGCCTCCCGGGCGACTCGGCTCTCCCGGAGGGGACCAGCGGCGACGAAGGGCGCGGCGTCGGTGCCGGCGAGAGCCGCGCGCGCGAACCGTCTAGTCTCCACCCCGTCTAGACAAAATCAATGCGACCCCAAAGCGAGTCTACGCTTCGCCGGCGCGTATCCCTACCCTCGATCCACCCCCTCGCTCGCGACAGCGGCGCGCGCCGCTATGGCCAATGGCGGCTTGCTCTCGCCAGGGCCCAGGGAGGACGGAGCCTGAACGGGCCCGAAAGGCCGACTCCGGGGCTCGAGTCAGGCCGGGGTGGCCCAGGGCTGGGACCGCGATGCGCCAACAACCTTTCCAACCTTCTTCATCCTTTCGTCCTCCTGCTGTACTTCCCGGCTGTCGAGCGCAAGAGAGGCAAGTTGTGAAGTTGGCGAATCGAGCAGTCTGTTTGCGGATAATTGCGCGAACAATAAAGCACGAATGCACAAATGATCTTTGATTACGGGAGTGTACTGTGCACTCATTGTGTCGGATGGTGGCTCCTACTCGACCTCCAGATTTATTACGTTTATGCTACAATTCGAAGAGATCGAGGCATTTTTCCCTCGTATTCGCTCGATTATTATTTTACGGAAGGCATCCAATAGCTAAATATGATATTAGAATTGGGTAATATGGAAATTATTTGCCAGTATTGATTGAATATTTTTTTACCGATTTTCAGAGCATTTGAATAGCATTCCTAGTCTATCTGGAAATATGGCTAAATATCTTGAAAATGGGTATTAAAATTTAATCAAACATTCTTTTCTTATTTATTTTGATTGTTATAATTATCATTTTTATAAAATATACTTCGGAAAAGAAAAATCGAGAGATGCCATTATCGGCTTTTCTACATTTTAATTTATTGACATTATTATGTTATATTTTATTATTATTATTATAACTTGCTTTCTCTGAGTTGACATTATTATGGAAATCAAGTTTTCACTACATCAGAAGCTGAATAGTTTTATTCAAATAACTAATTAAGTGCATACTATTATCGTATTCGTATTTACTTGATATAAATTCGCATAAGCCACACTTAAATCAGCATAATGCACAATTCAAATAATTTTAATAACTACAATATAGATTACCAACCTAATGATACTACTCTATTTTTCTATCATAGATATCGTTCTTCCACACAATGCACTTTAATTTTTTATCTAAAAATTATTTTAATCTTTTTCAAGCGGCTCTTTATAAATAATTGTTTTTTTTTTAATCAAAAACATTAATTTTATGAATTTTAAATAAGTATAGGTTTATTATAACAACATCTACATAGAGACTGAAGCTTTGAAAAATCAATACATAAATTAATTAAAAATACTGTTACCGTTTGATAAATGTATTCCTTTGACGTTTTACGATAATGATATTTGAATTTGTTCTTTTTACAATATTATAAAATAGCATTTTCACGAATTTCAATTAATGTTTACATTTTTTATAAAAACCGAAAGTAAACTTGTAGAAAATATTGATTGCTACAGTTTCGATATTACAGTATTTCTTATAATTACATTTTTCTAGAATCTAGTAAAAACTGAAAACTTTCTGTTTCTACACAGAGAATAATTACAAGATAATGATAAACGATTTGCATAATTAGAAATAATTAAGACTTGTGTTAAAAAAAGTTCGCTTCGTATGTTGATGGAAGTTTCCAGATAGTCTCTTTAGTTTATCAGTTCTAATGTCTATGCTAAAGCTTGAAGTTCTTAGCTCGCAGTTTCTAGTTTGTTAGCCATGGTGTGCAGTTAGCAGTTTCCAGTTCGTTGTTCCATACACGTGACAACATTAATAATTACGATCATACGTCACCAATAAGGAATATTTAACGCGAATGAGATAAATATAAAGTTCTTTAATAAACAATTTATTGATGTTTTGATCAATATTAATAACACTTAAATTATGATATGAAAATAATTACTAATAATTAAATACAATTGCATGTCTCTATTAAAAATCTTTTTAAGCTGCGTATAAATTCTTTGACTTGTATATGATTAAATTTTTGTTTACAAATATTTATACATTTGTGTATATATGTTGATCAATAGGTTAGATGAAAAGTGCAATAATATAATATATAGATAACAAATATTTTCAGTAATAGCGTAAATACTTTTTTAAAACGAAATCTGGTTGAACACATTTTTTAAAAGCACTTCTTGTATATATTGTAATACAAAATCTAAATTCTACTATATATAGAATGATAACATATTAAGATAGTCATATTAAATAGATACCAAAAAATATCAATATTTATTGTAATCAAGTAGAAAAAGCCAATCCCCCGTAAAAAAATGCAATTTTCTTTTAAAAATTTAAACAACGACTTTTTCCACATCAAAGAAAAAATTCACTTTTAATAAATAAAAACATTATTAAAATACGAATATTTTTTAAATTATATATAATACGACAAATATGCTTTTTTATCCAATATAAGCTAAAACATTTCTAGTGTAAGCAATCACGAAGTTCAAAAATTGAATTTTAAATTATTACTTTTTTGTTTTTAAATATTTAAAATTTTTTAAATATATTTTATAAAAAAATTTTTATACTTTAAAAAAATCTATCTTATCAATAAATTTGAGGTTTTAAAAATGATATTACATAAATATTACAATGATTATTAAAAGTAGAATATAATAAATCTGCATAATTATACAATTTTATATTATTTGATTAAACATAATACAATATTTCTGCAACATATATGTAAATAAGTTAATTTAATTAAATTAGTATATTCTCAGAATATATTTTTCAGCTTTTGTACTTCACTAAAAAGTAATATTTTAAACTCATTTTTAATTAATCCATATGTAAATACCTTTTGATTCTTTACACATTATCATATTTAATTGTGTATATAATAAAATAGAATGCCTTGCAACATAATAAAATAAACAATTTTTTTAATTGGAACAGTACTTTTATTATGTATTATTAAAAATAAATAAGCAACTAAAAAGTACTTTTTAACATATTCTACGTACATTTGCTCCACATATTTCATTATATACTATTTACATAAAAAATTTAATTTTGAATGTATAATTACTTCACAATTTAAATGGTATCCTGTTATGTGTTTTTTCATACTTCTTACGCGCTTCCTTTATTCCTGATAATTTAAGTTTATATTTGTATCTCTGTAATTTGTTAGGTATTTCCCTATGTAACTCTTCATTTCTTTACTGACGCTTCGGAATAGTCGCTTTTTATTTAAAGTGAATTGTACCATTGCATTCATTATTCTGCTCAACTTTTTACTTCTTCATCTATTTAAATTGTCGTGAATTTATGTGCTTTCTTTTTATTTTCTTCTTTGTCTGTACTATCGGAAACGCTGATATCCGATATTTTATTTTTCTTTTATTTTTAAAATTAAAAATGATACATTGTTATATATTTGAATAACAATCAGAAATAATAATATGTATTCATCCTAATTACATTAGAGTTAGATATGAATATAAGCAACTGGAATTTTACAACAGATAGTAATTATAGTTATATTTAAAATAAAGTACTAATTTTTGGAGTTTTATCTAAAATATATACTTTTTTTGATAAATTATTTATTTACAATTTACTATCACCATCAGAAGATATACCTTCTAACCCATTTTCATTATTTCTTATTTCAATTAAAAAAGATTGGAAACTGTCATTTTACATTAGAAACAGTATATTATTACTTCATCATATCAGTCAAAGTAACAAATAGATCTAATCATATTCATTTATCTATTAATATTATTAATACATATTTTTATTTATCGTTTGTTTCTTACCATTTATGTAAAAAAATACAAAAATAGTAGAATGTAAAAAGCTGCTTATAAATGACTATTAAAATCAATTGTGTTTATAATTATTCTAATTAATGTTAATAAATATGATTTTTTATTAATTTTAGTTTTTACAATATTTACCTATGTACCTACATAATTCGTAACATAATCTACATAATTAAAAAGGAAATTATATGACATGTTAATTGTTACAACTGTAACTATTTAAATATTAAGATAACATAATGATAGTAAATTGCTTTAATTATTTTTTTATCAATACATCAAACGAAAAAAAATTTGTCTATCAAACCTTTTATAAGCACAGATTTACTTTTTTATTATTTATAAAAGGACACAGAAAATTTTATATGATCTATATAATCATTTACATGACCGTTGGTTCCACAAATTTTCTTTTATAACAATCTTTGCATAAATTATAATGCACTATAGCATGTTTTCTATGTAAAGAGATTGTATGAGTTATGCAAATTTATTTGTTATTACTTATACTTATAATAATAATAATTATTATTGTTATTATTGAATTTATGCACTTAGCTTAATTGATGTAAATATTAAAGAGGATTACCTAATATTGAGTATAAACAATTGGTGTATAAAAAATTGCTAAAACATACTAATTTTTTATAAGAATACAAGAATATAATGATTTTATACATAATATTAAGTCTATAAATTAAAAAAAATTATACTATATACAAGAAAAATGACATAAAATAAAAAATGTTTTAAATTTTTTTTTCATAATAATTTTGATTATTATAATTGAAATAATTATGATTCAATAATTTTCTTGATTAAATTTAATTAAAAATATTTCTTATATTGATAGTACTAGTCATTTATGACAAAAATTGTTTAAAAAATAAAACTGTATATACTAAATTTACCCTGGTTAACCATTTTAAAATTATATGCAAAACAAGATTATTGCCTTCATTACATTGTTTCAAAAATTTTATCTTGGCTCTATTATTCATTGCAGAGAAAATCAAATTATTTATGAAATTGTTGTTGCCTCTCGTTTAATATACACAAGTAAATATAATTTTATTTTATATGTAACGTATTATTATGGGTTTATGTTTTTCCATTATTTTGAATCATTGAAATTAAAGACTATATATAATTTATATTATAAAATTAATTATTATTAAAAGGACAACGATTTTTTTTAGCAAACCTGAAATATTTTATGTACTCAATTGTTATATAATTCTAAAATGCATGTAAAAATGAAAGAATTCACATCCTACGTTTACATCCCTATTTGCATTAAAAAGTAAATAAAAACAAATTGCATCATTATTATAATTAATGAAAATTATATTTAGACTAATGATTAAGAAAGTAAACACTTTTCTCTGTCGTAATAATTATAAAATGTTAAATTCAAAAAGTATGAAAGATCTATGAATATTTTTATCAAAATTTCCATACTGTACAAAATATTGTAACATATTGAGTAATTGTCAGAAAAAATGATGCATTTTATATAATATATCTTAAAAAAAGGTCTATCAATAAAATTTACGTTGAATAAATTTTAAACGATGGTACAATTATTATATTATTGGTTATAATAATAATTTAAAGTTACAAATACCCATTTAAAGTTTAAAATATTGAAAATGGTTTCAAATATCTTATATATATATAAATATATTTAATCATCTGTAAAATTAATTTATGTTTATAAAATTTCATAATCTTTCATATCTACAACATAATAAATTTTTTTCAAAATTTTTTTTACGAAAAAACTGTCTTAAATTTCCGCTGACTTAAAGTTAAAAATTTTCCTTCATTTTAACGTCTTCGTGACAATGAAATGTAAATTTTAATAAATCTAGTTTTATACAATTTTTTTATACCACAAATTTAAAACTTCACACAGTAATACATTAAAGATTTTTAAAACTTCAAAATTTAAAGAATGAATAGAAAATAAATCAATTTTAATAGCATTCTTAGCTCGCATACATACACGTGCACACACGCGCAATATGTCTTTTTCTAGTTATACACTTTAACAAATTTAGTAGATTTTACATTGTTGCAATGTCACGTCGATCAATAAATAACAAAAAAATGGTGGCAAAATGCGGACATGAAGGCACAGCACGAAAATATAAAGGTAAATTACGAGTAAAAAAAGACCGATATAGTGTGGGCAAAGAGCAGAAATGAAAATGTAGATGGGATAGTATAAAAGCTGGCAAGGGACTCTCAAAGTCACTAGAGTGCATATGGTACTCTTTCACTGCTCCTGCCACCATCGCATGCAAAACGGTCTTCGTTACTATGCTTGTATAATGAAGAAGACGCAGAAATCCCTCGAACGGTATCCAAATCCTTTTTATCTCGCGTGTGGAAATTTAAAATTGACCGATTTTATCAGAGTCTTTTTTTCTCCGTAATTCTAATTCCTCGACGTTCTCACCTCGCATGGCTTTTCTGTATGCATTATATATTAACCGGCTTCTTCTAGTATACCATGAGAGAGAGAGAGAGAGAGAGAGAGAGTTGCACGGTTTTAATGTGTATGAGTATGTGTAAGACAATTACTGGGTCAAAATGATGTTAAGATACGTTTTTCTCGCTTTTATACCGTGTTTACTTGAATACATAGTTAAAAAACGATCATTGCTTACATTGCCTGCATTAATTTATAGCAATTCAATTATTAACTGAACGTATTGGTTAATACATTGTAAATTAAAATCAATATACATACTGCATTTTCTTTAAAAGCAATGAAGGTATAAACACGTAGCACTCTTTTTTATTTTTTATCAAATGTTAAAGTTTCATCCGCCAAATGAAATAGTAGGAATGATTTTTCTGAATGCTAAATAAAATTCAATTGAAAGAAGCCGGTAATATACAGCAACATAAATGTAAATATTGGACGTTCATTTTCATCCATAATAAATTTTTAATTGAATTTGATTTTATTTCTCTTCGCATAGAACGCTTTTATTTATTATTTATGAATATACAATTATTTTAATTTTTATCAAATACAGTTCAAATAAAAAATCTTACATATATACATACACATTATTTGAGGATATTGAGGTACTATGTTATTACTTGCAAGTCTTTTTGAAGTAATATCCATTTTCTGGACAAAGATATTGCAAAAGAAAAAGAAAGCCCTATGGATCGATTTACTCTTTGTTGGAAGTCCATTGCTAGACCGTATATGCATGTAGCAATAACATAAAGAATAAAATAGGATAGGTGAAGAATCTCGACCCATTGGAATACTATGCTGAGCTATTTTTCTCTGACGTGGATTCTAGTACAACTTGGACTCTATCAATGCTGGTAAATCATGGGGTCAAAATATATACGTGGATTGAAAATTTTTTTGTTAGAATTCGCTTATTTCATTGTCATTTGCGATTCACTATTACATTTAAAAATAATACATTGTTTATTTCTTACTAATAATGTTGACATTTCGTTATTTATTATTGCACTATCATATTAAATTATGTAAGCACAAATTTATTCAGTTTTTTCAATCAATACAATCAATACAAAATTTAGAAGAATAGATTGCTCGGAAAACTGTATTGAATAACTTTCGTATTCTTTCAATAATATTTTTATAATACATTAAACGATGCAAAACATGTTCATACAAGTATATATTTCAATTTATCTTAGAACATTACATTTTGTATAAAACTATGTTAAACTTTATCTGCGCAGGAAATTGATTGTAATTCTTGAATTATATGGTAAGTAACGTATGTATTCGATAATAAAACAAAAGGTATTTCAAGAATATTGCATCTATTGTTCCAGAAAATGATTTTTATAAAATCGAAATGTGCTCAAATTATCAAAAATATCAAAATTTGAACACATGATATGTAAATATTATTTATACAATACGTTCCTTGTACTACTCAGTTTATACAACGTAAACACTCATTTGCTTTATCTTCCCTTTCATCTAGCAGCTTTGTATAAATCGCATTGGAAATCGATCATTAAAATATATATTTTTTTAATAAATTTATCTGATTATCCAAGACTCTATAAATGTTAAATTTTAGAATTTTTTAATTTAAACAAATTTGCATAGCTTTCCAATGTTCTATTGACATTATTTTCAATTTGTTCCAGTCAAACGAACGAAACGCATAATTTAAGGCATTATCCTTAGTAAATATTATCCCTATACTGTAATTATTAGCCTATTACCTTTATTTACAATGGTTTTTAAACTTTCTGAACACTTATAATAAATATTCAGCATCAATATTACTCCAAACAATAAGGTTTATAGATACGGTGTTTCAATATTAATATTCGATATTTGTTTTTATGATTTCTGAATGCAATTTAATTGCTTCTATGAATAATTATAACGTTTTAGTATAACTTAATATTTTTTTGTATTATACGTATTTAATGTAAAATTTACATCAATTGTTTTAAAATAAATTTTAAAGAAATAAACGAGATATTTTGTCAAATATTGAAGAGTAAAGGCTCGATTAATTTCAATTTCGTTTTTAATCGTAATATACATAGCTTTTAAATAGAAATTATAGAAATAGAAATTCCTACGCAGTGAAGTAAATAGCATTTTTATGAAAATATAACCCTTCCTTGAATCGACTTTAGTTCTTTTACTGTTTTGAGACAAGGCACTCTTGAAAAAATTTATGAAAAAGTTAACAGTATAATAAGTTTCAATAATAAATTATACTCAAAAACATTAATTAAAAAATTCTTTGCTTTCATTTACAGAAAAATACATAAAGCTTGCAAAAAATTAGGTTTTTTATTTGATCCAAGTATTTTCAAATTCTATGAAATTAAAGACGTATAAAAAGTCTTAAATAAAGAAAAAATACAAATAAACAAACAAAGAAACTATTTCATAATATAGATTAAAACTTTTACTTTTAAACTTTAAAACTTTAAAACTTTTTTACAAGTATATAAATTTTTTTATACATAATAATTATATTTAAAAAATTTGTTAAAAAAGTAGATAATTTTAGTTGAATATAAATATAAAAATTGTAAAATTATTTATATATTTTTTATATAATATTTATATTGATTTTCAATCGTATATTATTCATTGCTTTGGATATCAATAAGGTTTCGAAATCTATAATATACAGACCGCGAGATTTTCTGCCATGATTTAATCATTCGATGTAAAACATGTAAAAATGTACTTCTTAAATTGAATTTAAGCGTTATCTTACAATAGAGAAATATTTGAAAATTTTTAAAACAATTTACATGGAAAATATTCTTTTAAAGTTATGCTTAAAAAAAAATTTTGAAAATTTTATTTTTATTTTGTTTGATTTCAACTTGAGGTTAATGGTAAAAATATTATTCTTGCATCAATTTTAAATATAATCTCATATATGACATTTTTATTATTAACCTCAACCTAAAATGAATCCAATACTTTTTCATTTATTTAGAACTATGGTTTACATGAAATATATTTCGAGTACAATTTTATTCTTTTTTTTTATCATTTTTATAATAGTGAAATATAATCTAAGCCATGATAATGTATTGAAATAGTTATTAATTTAATCATCGAGTTATTTTAACAGTTTGCATAAGATTAAGAGATAATTTGCATGCATAGTACGGTGTTATTGTAAAATATAATTTGGATCCGTGTCAATAAAGTACCATTGACTCATTGCTTAAATAATACATTGTATTAATTTTAATTAAAATTAATTAAATCATAGCTTCCAGTAAGATGATGCTAATATGTAAAAAATATATATATACTTCACGAATTATATTAAAATTAATTTCTAACAATATTTATTATTTAATATATAATATCATAATTCATAATATTACTAGCAACTTGACACTATAATATTATTTCCATGTAATATTCTACAGATACTTTATCTCCTCACCAATATATTCGTTATTTGGTGCTATTAAAACCTCATCGATTTTTTCTTATAATTATAAATAAACAAAACATAAAATTATGTTACATCCATCAGATTATGTGATAATACGATTATGCATAGAAACTTTTTTAAATACGAAATATTTAATATTTTGAAACAAATGTAACTAATTTCATATTTTATAATATCCTTTCTAGAAACATAAAATGCTTTAAATATTAATGTAGAAATAATTTTTACTAATATTTGGAAACTTTTTCAATTTCAGCAAAAGTAACTTATTGAAATATCAGTGAATAAAATTAAAGCTTAATCAATATTTGAAGAGCTGGTAACAAAGTGCTAAGGAAGTTTTCATCTTATTAAGATTTTCAAAGAATTCAGAATCTAATCTTTTTTTTCAAAGAATTTAATTATTTACAATCTAAAATTGATAATAACATTGCTATATAACGTTGAAGATGCATTTATAGAATTTTTCGTACTTTTCATATATGTAATATACCGTATTCAGTATCATAAAAACATAAGTACGTTTCGAAAAAACAAGTATATGCGCAATTTGAAATCTGAAAGAGAATTAGTCGTGAAAACGATGGTCCCAGAATAAATTTGAGGTGGAATTCATCTGCGT
This sequence comes from Kradibia gibbosae, assembly GCA_018907135.1. Classification (NCBI taxonomy): domain Eukaryota; kingdom Metazoa; phylum Arthropoda; class Insecta; order Hymenoptera; family Agaonidae; genus Kradibia; species Kradibia gibbosae. The sequence goes on along the minus strand of JACCHX010000003.1, from coordinate 458,300 downwards.
TCTATTTACAACCCATAAGAGAGACAGAGGTAGAAAGAGAGAAAAAGAGAGAGAAATCTAAGCAAATATGATACTTTTCAAATGGATCCGCCAATAACCTGAAAAGCACCACTCACGGGAATAATAATTCGTATCTGCCGAGATTCGAGTTACGTGATTCATGATATACGTACCTTGAAGGATTTGCCTTGGGCGAGAAAAAATAGCAGTCAGGATAACGACAATGGATACCTCCGGAAACTGCCGATGAACTCGGCATATATCCATTCAGAAATGGTAAATGGCGTGAAACAAGAGGAAGAAAGAGGAAGACGTATATCTGATATCTTGAAGATAAGATCACGTAAATGGAAAAAAGAAGCCTTACAAAAATAAAACATGAAATATTATTAGTTATAAATTTATGTAAAAATAAATTTTTTTTTATATATTAATGATCGAAATAGTTAAACCAATTATTATGAAAGAAAATGCACATTAACACAAGAGTACGTAAAAGAAAAATATAAACGTAAACAACAACTAAGTAGGAAAGGAAACAGTAATTGGATCGACGTGAGCACAAGCGTTGAACCGCAGATGCGTGAGAGTAAAACTACATACGTATATATGTCATGGATGAGCTAGCGAACGCACAAATTGAGCAGCACTAATGTGACATATACGAGATATAAGAAATAAATTGCTGAATAGACTGGGTAGAGCCTTGCAGGTGTGAAGTCACTACCACGATGAGTAAGCTAAAGTAAGGGTATACGTCAATAAGAGGAATTACGTGACAATTAATTGTGCATGCGAAGTTGTGCCCCAGAATTAAACGATGTCCCATATTACAAGTAAAAAACATTCGGTATAGTTTAAAGATTAAAGGGAAGAGTAGGACACTTTCGCATAAAAAATTCAAATATAAGACAAATTTAACCCTAATTTTAGCAACTAAAACGTATTTTGGAGATCAAAATTAGCGATGCCATAGTTCGAATATATTGCTGTTGACGATAATCCTGTTAGAGATATGTGATTCACGAGTTTAGCGAAAAGAAATAGAAAGAAATCCACGAGGAATCGAGAAGGTGGACAACAATTGTGGCGTTGGAAGCTGATTTTGCCATCGCAGAGGTAGGAAAGACAAGAGAAAACAAATGTATCGAACTTACACAAGAAGAAAAGAAATTGAGATACGCTTCGCTAAACTATTTATATTGGAAACACGATAACAAGAATCTTTCATATTGCTCAATATATCATATATTTCATACATTGCACTTATCTTTTATAGCAAAATTTATTATTCCCTTATTTATTCTCAAGCACCTATTATATACATTCTAATAAGATTATGATGCACTAATTCTCCTCAAGATTCTCCTCCTTCCACGACTATAGCCCAGATTATAATTTCCTTAGCAAGTACGCACTTTTACCGATCAATAAAATTAATACTCATCTAAGATATCTCCTTTTTATACCTACACACTTAAGTGCAATAGCACGGAATGGAGCGTTTATTTAAAAGGGCAATAGGATCCAATATTCACCAAAGGATTCAAAACTACGCATTCTGCACAGATATTTGATTGATAATAAGGTGCAATAATAAAAACATAATAAGGTCTTAGTGTTAAAATTGTGAATTATACAGGGTCACTCACACTTTGGACATTCGGCAATTTATTCCTTGGGAATTTTTAAAAAATTGAGGATTTGTATTTAAATAAAAATATTAACTATCATTATTTTTTCTGCTATTATTCAATTTGTTAACAATTATTGTGAACAACAAACTGTAAAAAATTATTGCTTACGGTTTCGAAATAAAAATAAAAAAAATTGTTATTTTAAATTAAATGAGAAATTTTAATTATTTGTTATTAATTACTGTTAACAATTATTATTAACAAAAAATTATAGAAATTTGTTGGTAATGGTTACACAATAAAAAAAAATATATAAAAATTTGAAATCAAATAGAAAAAGAGGAATTGTAAAGCTCATTGAATTGATTTTAATCTTTAACAAATTATAATTTTTCACCGAAATTGTTAAAATGCTAATTGACAGATTTTCATGCTACAAGAATTAGGTTTAGGAAATATAAATAACTTTTAAAAATATATATATATAAATACATAAATTTAAAAATGTATTAAATTAACAGAAACAATTTTTAGATAGAATAATACAATGTCAATAATATTAATGATTGATCCAATTTTTGAATAGGGTTCTTTATGGTTTGGATAATCGTGAATTTATGATTTCAATCAAAGATCGAAATTTTATTTATAGAGTTATGACATACAAACTAGATAAAGAAAAGGACGCAGAGAGAGAGAAAGAGAGAAAGAACAGAGAGAAGTTCGACCGCTGTGCGACTAGTTATAGAAGAATGTATATATGTGTGTATTACCTGCAGTGATTAGTGGAATAATCAATTGGATGATATACGAATATATTTAAAGTTGGATCCTGGTTAATTCGATTCTAATAATAATATTGGCTCTGTAGTCATAAAAATAATTATTACTTCCAATTTGTAGAAAATAGTAATGAGGAGAGTCCTTCCTCGTAATATAAAAAATTAATCCTTATAACTTCGATTCTTCCAGAACTATTATATTATCTACTTTAAAAATTCTGAATCTACACAAAACTTGCCCTATTGAAACTATGTTCAGCCTAGTACTGCACTTAACAAGAGAAAAGTTTGACACAGCGTAATTTTGAAAATATTTTTCCAGTCTTTTTATAAAAGGGTCACCTCTGAATATCTCTAACTCCACCCTACATGCTAATTATTTATAATAAAGAATTCGAGGTTCACTCCTTGATACACATATGCATAGATTAAGTAGGTATCGATACCAGTGTTTGATAAATGATTTTTCACTTTTAATGAAAAGGTTCCCTGTGAGTATCTATTAAATTTCGTCGCATCGACGGGACTCTGATATTCCGAAACTAGTGATGAAGATGATTCGTTAGTTCCCGATGTTGTATCGGTACAGGCGAAAAAGAGCGTTTTGAGAAAATATGCTTCTCTCGAACTTGTCTTCGAACTTCGAAGGCCTACTTATTACGCTTGATTGATTACTGAGGTATAACAAACGTTGTTACAGGATGCGTGCAGCTTGAACCCGGGAAATTTTACGGAATAACGTTTAGAGTTTATCGCCTCATTATACGCTTGTCTATTGTAATCATAGTCGTGTTTTTCTAAACTGGCTGCAATTTCACCTAGTATTTGTCGGAAGCTGAGCTGCTCGATTATCAGCGTTGATTCTTGTACACGCATCATGTATCGAAACGGACATTCAATCGTGATAGAAAGAAATGAAAAAAAAAGATAAGAGAAAAAATGCTCGTACAGGCCGTCGCTTCGACCGTAACAAGATAATAATGTAATAGTATAAATGTATATCAAATATAATTCCGTAATAAAATTCTTTCACAATGTCCCAAAACAATATAAAACATTTACTTTCTCATGTTTCAGTATACAATTATTTTTGCCCCTTAAAAGTGCAATTTAAAAGATACTCAATTTCAAAAATTAACTACTTATATATTCTTTTGATAAAAACAAAACTATTACACCCTCTCAAAATAGTTCTCCTCAAGACTATACATATTCATAAAAAGGAGGGAAAAAGTTTCCACATAATTAAAAGTTGAGCAGCTGCTTGCCCTTTTTTAAAGACAAAATACTTAGACACTTTATTCATATTTTTAAATCTAACGAAGATGAATGCTTATTATCAATTTTATAAATTTATAACGTTTTTATAAATTTTGTATTGTATAGCTTTAATACGCGAAGGTATATTTTTTTAATTGGAAAATTCGCCGAATGAATGTTTTTTCACATTATCATATACATAACTTACTGAAATTCATATCCCGGTAATCAATGTGCTTTTCTGAAAAAAACCGTATGAGCATTATCAGCATTATATTGCTTTCAGCTATGTGTAAGCAATGAAAGAAAAAAACGCTTCAATATCTTGATGCATCTGCTGTGACAATCAAAGAGATGGTTGTTATTTTATTTCAAAGAGATTGTTATTTTAAAATTTATATCCTGAAATTCTGTACACGTGCAAACATTTTACCGGCCATCGCATCCACCCTGTGCCATCGACACGGTATGCGCATTCAATTTAATAGCAAACAATCTTGAAAATCTATTCCTTACGAGTGCAGAGTCAGTATCAGTACCGACAGAGAACTGTTCTTTACGAAGTATATTATTGTTTTCGTAATTGTTGTATTTAAGCAAAAAAGGGAAATGCCGAAGATAATATTGAATATCTACCGAATAGGAGAGATAAGCGATCTCAATTGAAATCTCCATTAAGCGAAGACCTCTCGCGCACTCCTAGGCGCAAATACGGATTTGACTTTCTATTCTGTTTCGATGCACAACTAGAATATATATATACATTCGCGAGGAATGGAAAAAGCCGTGGAGTACTCGATAAGAACACCTTCTACGGTACCCTACGGGCTCCACGAACTACACTCGGTTACGCCATCATCAACATGCTCTCGCACTCTCCGGGTCGTTCGATACGGCAGTACTTGGGAAGTCGTTATACGCCGTTTATCACTTGTCGCTGCATAAAAGCTTGGACAGTGCCTAGTGTCTCGATCGATTTCGTTATTCAGCGAAGCACATGATCTGTCGGCCCCTTTTATTCGGAAGAGACATTTACGAATACGAACGTAAATAATGAAGCAGCATGCAGGCGTTATTTGCAATAACTTATCTAGACAAAGGGACGGGGTAAAACGCAACTAACGCGCAACTGCTAAATCGGCATCGTAAAGGCGATCATTTTGTCGACATTTTAACGTCGTGCGAAACTTCTCTGCGAAATGATGGCTTCGTAAAACTCTTGCAAAGGTTCACCCGCACACTTACACTAATAATAATGTTTAATGCCATTAAAAATATTAAAACTTCTTTACAAACTATTTTTATTGAGTTGAATTTTCTTAATAATTTGATACAGGTTTATTCATCGTATATGTTGTGGAAAAAACGTTTAAAAAATTATTTTTAAAACATAGAGCTGGTCGACGTATATTTGTATAGTTAAATTCATGATTTGGTAAAGGTGTTTTATTACAAAAGCTGAAAACTTGAGTAAATTTGGCGTTGTCATTGGTAACATTTTTTTGATATTTTTATTGGGTTATTAGTATTATTGCCTGTGAAATCAATAACTAGTCACAAATCATAATAACTTTTATCGTTAAATTAAAGCATACTAACTAATAATTACTCACATTATTTTTTTTAATGTTAATAACGTACTGTTTTACTTAAAACCTAAATGCTTTCACAAATGGTAAATTAATGTTAATTTATTAATTTTTAAATTTAATATTAATTTTATCAATTAATTGATAAAACAAAATAACGACACCGTATCAAAATCTAATGTTCACTAGTAAGATAATAAATAAATACATTACATTAAAATCACGAGTAATTTGCCTCAAATTTTCACTTAATTTTCCCCTTTACAAATCGAAATTAATAAAATGGCTTTTTGCACGTAACAATACATACGATATATAGAATTTTTCAGCAAAAGGACAGACTCCAGAGTCACAGCAGCCACTTTTATGAAACAAGTGAGAGGAAGAAAAAGTGACCTTTCTTTGCACGACTCTCGAAGATATATACACGTGAATACGAGGACAAACGAATAAAAGCCTCACTTGAGAAAGGACTTCTCCTACCGCGTATAAGAATATTTATTCTAAACGCCTTTAAGTTAATGTAATATTCACCTATTTAACTTATAATGATATTTTTGAAAACGTAAACAGCGTGAAAACGTCAAAAAATTCAAATATATATATTAGTTTTTCTTTAATACGTGTTTATAATATTCATTAATTCGAAAGTTAGTAAACATAATATTAACTACTGTCTGAGGGGGGATTTTATATACGACAATTGTTTCAAAGCTGTATATATTTTTCATTAAAGATCATGTTTTTAAAAAATATTTTAGTTTCGTTTGAGAGCGTTACATAGCTTATTAAAAAAAACTATTTGAAACAAAAAATAACTTCATTTTATATTTGAAACTTAAAAAATTTTTTGAAAATTGATAAAATTCAAAATTTCATCATAAATTATTTACTTATATTGTGCGTTAACATAAATTAAAATTGATTCTTAGAATGTGTTAAACATTATTTTATTAATCGGTATTTTTTTTCATACAAAACTTAAAATAACAGATACAATTGATACCAAAAAATTAATGTTAAATTATACAATAAAAATGCTAATAAATAAATAATTGTTTAAAAAAATTAATCTAAAAGAACCTCATACGCGTAAATATTTTAATTACATTTCGTGATTCCCAATCTATGAAAAAAGCAAAGCATTAAAGTATTAAATTAAAATTTTTTAAAATAATTTTTTCAATTATCAAAGCTTTATGTTAAAAGATTTAAGAATTTGTAATTAATTCATTATTTAAATACTCATACAGAAAAATTAATTTCTTCTGATCTTATATATTAATTAATACAAAAAATCTTTATTATTAAATTTTTGATCTGTAAAATCGAAACATATTTTATAAGAATATGAGATTAAAGATTTATGATATTTAAAGATTTTACACATATAAATAAGATATAATTGCTAAGTTTATAATAGAAAATACTCACTTTTAAGTTATGTCATTCTAAATTTATATTTGAAATATTTTTAATTTATATTTATTAAGATGTTATAATAATAAATCTCAATGCAGTATTTTATTGAGAAAAATGAATGGGAAAATTTTAAAATTAAATTGTTCGAAAAAGCCGATTCTATAGAATTATTTGTACATAATAGAATACACAATTGAATTTTATAATGGAAATACACTCAACATTAAAAAAAAATAGGTTGTCTATAACGGAGAAATAAAGTAGATTTTTAATTTTAAAGTTTTTTAAAGCTGAAACTCTCACAATGATAAATAAAACGATATTTACAAAAATAAAAATCGAACCAATCAGCTGAAAAATAATTTTTTGACAATTAATTTAATTTAAAAATTAGTGAATTACTACTAACAGATTTTTTTTTCAAGTTTATAAACTTTTATTTTCATTAAAGATCTAATTCATTCGAAACAAGTTTGTCTTATAGAATGAAAGATAATGTAGAAAATTAAAGGAGGACAAGAATTAAAAAACTTCCCATTCTACAAAATTTATAGCCATCATAAAAGATGTATAAAGGATACTATGTATTTCTCATTTTAAAATTATATAAACTGAAGCTATGAAAATGAATCTCGACAACGGACACGTTACTTTGTATAAATTTTAAATTACATAAATTTCTTAATAGTATTTGTTTATAACAAAAGCATCCTGAAGCAATACTTTAAAGTTTTGATCAATTCGGCAATGCAGTTGTAAACACTCAAACCAATGATATTATATATAAAAGTACGATTTTGACTTTGAAAAACTACTAACTTTTTATCTCATTTAGTTTTGTGTCTTGATAGACTTTTCGTACGCAGTGTCACTATAGTCGGCACACTTATCACCTCATAAAGTGCGCTAATGGCCGCTACAACATTCTCGAATGAAGAAAGAGGCAACGCATAAGTCCGGTTAAAGGAAGGTAAGCAAAACCTTTGAATGCACAAGCAACGAGAGCAAATTTATTTATTAGCCCTCTGACCTGAAACTACGGTTCAAGCAAGTATCGGAGTTTCGCAAAAAGTTCAGTTCTCTATCCTAGGCCAAAGTGTCTGCCTTTCCGAAAGTGCGACGTGTGCATTCGTTCAGATAAATCTCCGGCTGTCGAATCCTTCAAATGCGCCTGAATTATGCAGTTCTTGAGATTCTTTTAGCGACGACGATGAGTCCAGGGCCCCGGGGATTTATCCAAGGCTCATTTTAAGCGTGCATCTACCGTCGGCCGAATTGCTTATGTATAAAGCGTCGCTCAATGCTCGAGTTAAGAAAAGTTAGGCTACGCTGTCAGGGACACGAGCTGGTGGAAAAAGTAGGGAGGAGGGTCAGGAGGAAGCCCCGCATTGCTACAGGGATTGTAGCTGAACGTGCACGGGTGTGAAGCTGTGGACGTCTCGCTACTGATGTCGACTTCTCTCTGTTTTTTCGTTCCTCGGAATCTCCGCAATCAATAGCTCGACGCGTATTTAGTATATTCAATGATACGCTCGAGCATCGATTGCGCTTTGGTTTCTACTGGCGTAACTATCTTATGTTGGGATGAGGATGTATTTTCGACTTTCGGATTTATATTCTTTTGGCAGAGGGCTAATGCGTGAACTTGTATGTAGTTTTCGTCAATCTTACCGTGACGCAAGGAAAAAAATAACATTATCTCAAGAAAGTACAGTGGCTTATATAAATACATTGTATTTACAAGAATCTAAATTGATTTTTAATAATAGTTCAGCAATATCTTCTAATTACGTCAAAGATTTGAACAAAACGAAAATTTGAAAAGTTTTTAGTCATATTTCCATCGAAATACATTGAATAAAAATAACGGAGCCCATCTTCAACTACTAACTTTATCATAACTAGAGACTTCTTTCAATAATCCAAGATCGCCCGAGACAATAAGAACCAAGAATATAGATCAAAAGAAGATGACGAAATAAGAGAAGAATTAGAATAGAGAGGTAGATTTTCATCGTGATTTTTGCTGGAATGATCTTAAGTAGCTCTGAAAATAGCGAATGGCTTGCCAAACTCAACATTATGTACTTCTTTCTTCCTCTGTGAAATTGAAAAACTCTTTCCCTCTATCTCATTCTCTCTCTCTCTCTCTCTCTCTCTCTCTGTCTTCATTTCAACCCCGACACTAGACAACGAAAAGATCGAGTCTGTAATGCACGCGAGAGCGCACAGTCGTACAATTGTGTCTGATTTTTCTTGATAAAAGCGCCACTAGTATGTCTGAAATATTAAGAGCGTATCGTTTTCGATCCTAACCATTCGGCTTCACTTTATATGACTTATCTCTTCAACAAAATTTATCTCGATTTTGAGAATTTTATTTTTTTTATGATGAATTCGTCTGTGGCATGCTCTTTTATTTTGTGCTCAAACATGTCGTCATCATTTATTACGGTTTTTAAATTATTATAATATTTTACTTCACTGTAATTATTTTTGAAATTATTTTTAAAGTACGTAAAGGATGGATGCCTTTTATATCATTATTTTTCTTCTTGACAGCAGGAATTGTGGTACACTTGTAAACTAATTTCACATTTAATAAAATACTATTTACAAGTTCACATATTAAGAAGTTGTTAAGTAAGTTCATACTCAAGAGAGGAAGTACAATTTTGTAGTTTGCAACGTATTGTAAAACAGATTATATTATAAAAGGAGAAGTACTATTGAAGTATTAAGAAGCATGCTTAATATGTGTGTGTGTTTGTGGGTACAAAGAATTTTAGTACACTTCAAAAGTCTAAAGAAGCTTATCAATACTTGAAACCAACCTGCATTCAATATCCCATTCCTTTCCCAACTTTTTACTTTAAAAAAAAATTGACAATATATGTAAACAATATATATATATACTTTTTATAGGAAAGGAAAAAATAATATTAAATACTTATTTAAAAAAAGTATAATAAAAGATATAAATAACTTTTTTAAAATAGTATTATTAGTAAGCGCGACTACTTTTGAAATAAATATTCTTTATATAAATAAAAATTTGTTTTCATATTAAAAAAATTTTTTTTCTAAATTATAATTTTAAATATTTAAAAAATTTTCATTTTTTTATTTTATGAAATTGTAATAAAATATACTCTTTAAAAAATACTTTACTTTGAATAAATTTGAACATTTTCAGATTGATTTTCATACAATAAACATCGTGTCATTCGCAAAAGAAACTTTAATAATGTCAGGAAAAAATTTCACCAAAATTTAGATAGAATAAATTAATGAAAAAGCTGTTTTATAATTTAAACATTTAAGATTTGTGCATTTTGTGGAGATTGATTAAGTGCAATACTTGCTCTTATGATCGAATTCACAATTGGGGCATCACTGAAAATTTCCTGCGAAAACCTAAGTTTGAAGTCTTGTCTTATGCTAATAAAAAATTTGACTTGGCTAGCTTTAAAAACAGGAATTTAATTAGTGCAATAAGAAGTAGTTACTGTTACTAATAATAAAAATTAAATCAAGTATTTTCATTTGTTTGATATTCTTAGATTATTATCTATTTTTATTTAATTATGTAAGATAATATGTTTTCTTCATTAATTTTTTCATAAATACCTTTGTAAGCATTATCTGCAGCTAATACACATTTTTAATGTGCTGATTTGAATATTTCAATTGAATGCACACTTAAAAACAGACATTTATACTACGACATATATACACACATTTTTTTGTAGTAATAATATTCACTGTACAATAATTATAAATATGATAACTTCACGATCTATTTATATTAGATATGTTACAAATAAATTATAGATTTGAATATGCAATAAAAAATTTACGAATAATTATTAAACTTTTAAAAATGTTGAATTTTTTTTATATAATAAATATCAAATTTCATGCCTCGTTATCATATGTACGTAATAAAATAATTATTTCAAAAATTTACAATAAATATATAAATTAAAAATTTTTTCAGTCAGTTCAATTGCATTATCTTCTTATAATATAATTGTTTGTATTATTTTGCAGAAAATGTTAAATATTTAAGAATATTTATGAAAAAATGACTTTAAATTTAAATTCCATTCTTTAAGAAGACCTCGAAAAGGAAAAATAATTTAAATACATTTTCAACGGATTTTAACCCATTTTATTGTATTATTTTATTGATCATAATAATATCAAGACTATAAAAAATTAATGGAAATAATATTTACGTATGAAGCCCTATTTTCTTTTTGGGTATGAACAATAATAAATTTGTTTGATATAAATATAAAAATAGAAATAAACCTTTAAATAAAAATATGACGCTTTTTGTCCAGTATAAATCGTAAGATATTCGATTTAATTCAATATCAAGCTGGTTATAAAACATTATCTATGATGTTTGTTAAGTTGCTTATGAAATATAAAATAAATATGAAATATAAAATGAAATATAAATATAAATATGAAATATAAAATTAAATATACGAAATTTTGTAATATTTGATCTCGTTACTTTGGTTTATTTAATGCATTTATAATTATTTTAATTACAATTTAATCAATAATAGAAGCTGCAATAATAATATAAAAAACTCATAAATAAATCAAATTTTTTGTAAACAAAAAACAATAATACATTATTATCAGATATTACAATTATTTTGGTTGAAAGTATATTCCTAATTATATATAGTACGACTAATTCAATTCATGTTGTTCTAACAGGGTAAAGAAAAATATTCAAAGATATTTTTTTTTATCAGTTTTATAAAAAAAAGGATCTAGTATACTAAAATGTTAATTTAAGGTTAAGTGAAAGTAGTGACTTGGCAAATCTTTTACATAAAAGCATGGCTGATTTTACATCTCAACCTCGACAGCCTTGCATCTAAAAGCTGCAGACGAAGGCAAATTGTGGCATATGTATACAAGCAAGGGTAATGCTAAAATGAAACAAAATTTTCCGAGATAGAAAAGGAGATCGGATCGAGACACATAATGTTGGATTCTTCGACTTTGTGATGTAGCTACGCCTACGGAAGTTGTGGCGAATAAAATTACAAGCGACTGATTCAAAAAAATTAAAGTAGTCGATGTGCTCTGGTCCCAATAATTAAAACGACGAACAAAATTTGCTTAAATTTTATACCCCAGTTGTCAATTATTTTAAATATGCATTTTTTTCGCGAAAGCTTGTGTAGATAAAAGGTGTTGGGGTGTACATACTTCATTTTCCTTTGTGTTTTCGATCCGGGGAAGGAAAAAAAAAACAAGAAAACAATCAAGCAAAATAAACAAGCGAGGCCAACGAAACGAGGTAATCACTGACTCAAGATCCCGAGAACACTTGCACGTGGACTGACTTTACATGCACGGCGTGATACTTCCGTGTCAAGTGACGCTGTCGGAAAATAGGAAAGATTAAAAACCTGCTTCGTAAAGAAGATTTGAAAACGTTTTGCATGAATATTGCGCTTGTACATAAGTCTGGGATAATTAATTCTTCTTACTTGCAATATATTTAATGAAGCTTCTGATTGTTTTATGGTCAGTTTCAATTTAGAATTTGCTCAAGAGAATTTAATTTACAAGCATCTTTATTAATTTTTTTTAGTAAAATCTCGATTATTTATAAAAATTTGTGGATTATAAAATAAACATGTAGCAAACAATCATTAAAAATAATATTTTTTACGTGTGTGTATAATTTATTATCAAACTTTTTGGAATATTTTAAAGCTTTGTTTTATTTCCGACGATTTTGTCTCCTTTTAATAAATGATGTAAATTGTTATATATGTAAGAAATGAGAAATGATCTGTATGAAAATTCTTTTTCATTGTTTAGACGTACATAATGAAAAGTAATGATTTTAAAAATTGAGTGACCGTATTATGAGTTGCAAGCTTCTAAAAAGAGATAAATCTCTTAGAATTGCTAGCTCATTTTAATTTAAAATTATTGCAACAGCTAATTTTGAGATGCAAAAAAAAAATAAGAACGAAATACAATTATAAAGTAAATATACCACAAATAACACTAAAGAATTTCAATTAAATTGATAAATATAGGGGGCAAAACTGCTTAAGCATTTCTGGATTGCTCCCATCGCTGAAGGTCTTGAGATGTTATGAATGCTGCTCGGTAATAATGTGAGCCTATTAAGGCGTGCCTGTTAATCTGGTCATAAGTGATAAGCATATAAAAAATAAAAAATTAATACAGTTTTCCCGTGCAAGGTCAATTTTCTGCTCCAAACAGTTTTCTAATTTCGACCTGACTACTTGTATAAGGCACGGAAGTGTCAGTATGCATACGTACGAGGCTGAATCGCCTAATAAGCTGACAAGCGTTTCTCCTGCAACTTCGTGGTGAGTTTCAACCGCTGCTCTCAACTTGCTCTCTCTCTCTCTCTCTCTCTCTGTTTTCAATCCATCCCTCAATTTATCTCCGTCTCTCTGTTTCTCTTTCAATGATTTCGTATCCCCGAGGGCGACGCGAACCAGAGTGCGCAACTCCTATTTAAGTGAGAAGGAGAAAATGCAGAGAAACTGTTACCGCGAGACGCGCTAGTTTAAAATTAGAACGAACCCGCAAACAGCGCGAGAAAATGAAAAGAGACATGATAGAGAAGGAAGAGAGAGACAGGAAGAGAGAGAGAGCGTAAGTTGCAAATCACTCCTTCGTGGGGTATTTCGATGGGACTTCGAAGCATATTCGCAAGAAGTAGCTGCAACACTTTGGAAAATGGTAATTGGAATTCATTGCAAGGTATAATAATGCGCTCAATGCGCAATGCATCGAGTCGGATTCTTTTTTATCGTACCATCTCGTCACTCATTTGCGGCTGCGCGTGATAAATAACGATTGGATCCTTGGCGGAATAACACAATGCAACAATGATAGATATTGCGATGCTCAGCTAAAATTACAGCAACCGGCTCTAGCAGTTAGAGGAGCAACGTAGCGACTGTCGAGAGGTTGTTTTTACTAGGTCTTATGAGAGATCTTCTTTTCATCCGTTAAAAACTGCAGATCGAAACGCAGACGATATAGTCTAGGGGCTTGTAAAGTTTTCAGTTTATCTTTATAAGATCTGTATAAATTTATACAGGGCATTAGATTATATCTCGAATAAAAATGAACCTAAATTTTACAGGTTGCTGTTATTTTGTTTAACCTACGTATAATTTAACGTAAATGATAAAGGCAATCGAAATATGGGCAGAACATTAGTACCAAATGTATAATTGTAATATATAAATTTTCTTATTCTAAAGGTCGTATTAAATTAATAAATACCTGTATCAGCTGTTAAACATTTAAATTATGATTATTCCAGTTCGATGTACATTCCTCTATGTGACCATCCATACAATACTATTTAAAATTATATGAAAATTATCAATATAACAAACATTTTTTACGCATAATACAATAAAGTTTTTTTTATAAAAATATAAATCTAACAATAAAAATAATGCAACATCCCAAAATAATTAAGAATACTTGATGAAATTTATTAAAGAGGATATAACTTCAATTACACCTTCAATATTGAAAATTATAATTATGAGGTAATCGAATCATAACGGTTGAAAAATCAAAATTAATTTGTTAATTATGAATGGTCAAAAAAAAAATATTTTTATTTTTAAGTTTTTTGAAAATTTTGAACTTTTCTTATTTTGTATATATTGCTTAATTTTATATAAATTAAGCTTAATTTAAAAGCGATGAGTGTAATTTTACAATTGATTCATTTAAAAAAGTCACTCTGTCAAACTTTCATAAAATATGCTGTTAATAAGTAGAACAACTATATTTAATCATCAAATATTATACACAATATATATGAACCAGCCTTTGTTTCGACAAAAATAACCTAATTAGTATAATTAAATTATATTAATGTTCGAAATATTAAGCAATATATTTTCAAGTTTAAACAATCCAATAATAATATTTAGAAACTCAATATACACTAAATTAAAATGAATCCTCCTGCACAATACGTACAAATAATACGAAATATCGACGAAGTAACCAGTAATAAAATATGTTTCTACCAGCACGAAAGGAAATATTCTTTTCCAAATGTAATATTAAAAAATAAAATATTCAAAATAAACGACTTCGCTTTATCTATAAAAGCAAGTAACTTTAAAGTAATATCAATTAAATGGCAAGCAAGCATTTTATTCTAGTAACTTACTCCAATCCCTTTATAGCTTAATAATTCAAAACGCTCGCAAGATTATCCGTTGCGATTTGGTAGAGCGAGAAAGCGCTTCTTTACTATTGATTCAACCCATAAAAGAGACATAACCAGAAGCCACATAAAATAAAGAATAATAAAAATAAAAGTGAGACAGATGTACAGATACGGAGAGACGGACAGACGGATAGACAGACAGACGGACCGAAAGTATGTCCATAAAGCGCCGGTAAAGCGAGTCTTTCGAGCGCGCCAGCCTACAAAACTACGATCCCAGCAGTTATTTTTCCGACGCAAAGCATTTTCCCGTAAATGCGCACATAAGGAACAATACGTGACGGCAATTGAAAAGCTCGGGCTTCCGTGAAAGCATTTCAGAATACAGAGCTACAAGTACGCCACACCTTCCCGTCCGCGTATACGGAGTTAAAAAAATCCTCTGGCAGTCTACGCACTCCCACAGAGGACAAACCGTGGTATCGCGAGCTAATGCACGAGCCCGTAAGTACGCGAGCGCGTGGGTGCTTCTGGTCACGGCTCGAGGGCCGAGCGGATCCGGATCTCCGCCGTCGGGCGAGGAGCCTCGCGGCCTCGATCCCCGAGGCGGTTCGCACCAAGCGACGGCTCGGAGTCATCGCCAAGAGCCGAAGCTACGGGCGATCACCGGCCGCTTTCCCGGCCGAGTCCCACGAGGCGCAGCTCTCCCCCGCTCGGGCGGCCGCAGTCAGGCGCTAACCGGGCGAACGCCGTGCGAGGCTCCCGTGTCGAGGGTGACGCGTGTTTGTGCGAAACGGCGGGCGGCTGTGCGCCGGTGTACTCATCGATCGACGACGGAGCCGAGGAGCGCGGCGTAGCTGCTGCCCCACGCGGAAATTCTATCCGGCGATACGCTGCCGGCAGTCTGGGTCTCCGGCACCCTGTGCACCGCGCTCTTGGCCTCCGCACTTGGCCTCCGCTCTTGGCCTCCGCTCTTGGCCTCCGCTCTTGGCCTCGTCCTGCCGAGCTTATTAAGAGCGGACGAGAGCCCAACGGCGTACGGATCCACTGGACTGCCACCTCGTTGTCGGGGTCCCTCGGACATCCTGCCGTTAAGGAAGGCCCGCGCCGACTACGTTTCCCCCGAGTCCTTGCATTGTCCCGGCATTATCGAGGCGATTCGGATTTCGCTGGGCGCAGGGCCCGGCGTATCAAGCGCCTTTACTCCCTCCTCACATTGCGGACCCCGTGAAATTGCTCGCGATGCCCGACGATGTACCTTCTAATGCAGGATTAAATTATTTCTCCCCTTAAGTGGACTAGCAGGAGTCTCGTAGCGTTTGACATGGACACATTCACTTAATGAAAACGCATCTTTCAGCAAATTTTTCTATCTGCTGTGTCAATTTTTACGGATTTCAATGCCTCGAATATTTCGCTTTAAATGCGCCGTTAAAGCACTCTACAGTTCACCGCAAAACGGAAAAGACAGTTTCGTTTAATACGCATCTTCATATACAACTCTGAGTCATTAAAGTATGAGCTTCTGGCACGTATCCACTAGCTTATCCATTCAATATGGATTGTATTAAATTCGGAGCTGTAGTATAATTGTACATATGTGTGCAAGTCGCACACGCTTTCACGCGTTGGGATAAAATATTTTGAAATAGAATAAAAGCAACAAATGTCCTCGTTTAATTTCCTTTTATTAATTTTATTAACGACGTTTATTAGTTTAATGAAAATTATATAAACGATAGGTAAAAGTTTGAATATAAAAAAGCTAGTTAAACCATGACAGTTATAAAAATTCAAGCGTTTATGATTTGAGTAATTCTTTTACTATTTATACATAAATTAAGAAAAAAAACAAAAAGAAATGTTTTTTTTGAGAAGCTTTATATTTCGCGTACTTATAATTACTACTTTTTGTTTTGTTCCTTAATCGTTTAATTTTATTATACAAAATATTGAATTAATTCCGATAAATAGAACTCATCGTTAATATTTCTTATATTTAATTTTTTCATAATTATAATTATTATCAAATAGCTAAAAAACTGTTTATGGCTTTTACTAATATTTTAATTGAGTACCTGATAGAATTACAGATACACACACACACACATATTTATTTATTTCATAAAATATCTACAATTTTATTTAACATAATTTAATTTAACATTTTCATTAGTTTCGAATTAAACTCTCGTTATGTTTCACAGTCATTTTATTTTGTCCGTCTAGTTAGTTTTTATATTGGCATACGTAATAAACAGACGGATACCCACTGATTATAGCTTAAAATGAGACATATATATAATAACACTCAGAATATTTTTTACGAGGGCTTTTGTATTAATATTTTAATTATACTTCTACTTTTGTTTATAGCATTTAACTGTTAATCGTTTAATTCATATTTTTTTTTCATAATAATGTTCGAATTACAATAAAAAATATTTTAATATAAAGAAATTTTTTTGAAATAAATAATTTTGAAATTTTTTTAATATAAACAAAATTTTTTTGAAATAGTTAATTTAATTTTTAAAAAATTTAAATACTTATTAAATAAGAAATTACAAAAACTGTAAACATTTTAGAACTTTATAAATTTCCGTACTAAAAAGTGTAAAGCTTTAAAAAAAAAATTTTTTAACTTACATTGAGCATAAATCATCCATACGCGTTGTTAATAAAAAACGTTCCCATGCAGTTCTCTTGTTTGCTTAAGCAAACTAAATTAAGAATAACTCCTTTGTTATAAAAATGCCTAAAAATGTTTAGTTCATGAACAGGCAATAAATGTGAATAGCTAACCTATTTTTGTTATTCTGTTAAATAAAAAAGCTGCGCCTTTTTTACAAGTAAACTAAACTAGAAACGAATTGAATGCCGGCCAAACATTCTAAATTAGTTTCGAACACGCACGTTTTGAAAAGTACGTTATCGGTCTACATTTAAGTTCTATCCATGTTTGTGCACACCTAATTCCCTATAACAAAGCGGAAAGAGATTCAAATGTGAAGCCATTACCACGGGCCCGAATTGGATTCCCCTGTTGTAATTCAAGAGGAACTAATCAGCGGTGCGAACACACGATAATTGGTAATAAGCCACGTCCATTGATCTCATCTCTTTTGCTCTACCTCTTTTCAACTACATTTATTTTTTCTATTCTTAATACTTTTTTGTCTGGCCTTGCCGAGCGCCATTGTAATTCTCGCATGTACATGTTCGCGCTCCGTGTCGTTACGCGCGACCTCGTTTTTACCTCATTTTTGCCGCGTCGTATAGTAGGTATACACCAACACGAGCAGAAAAGTGCGCGCGCGAAGTTTTCATTTCTGTGTTGTGATTCCCGTCGCAAGAAGATATAATGATAGCGTGGGTGAGCGGTCGCGAAGCGTGTTTCGAGGAGCCGTAAATTTACTGATTACGATGCTTCTTCCAAAAAGATCTAATTGAAAATAAATAACAATAAATTACCAGAGCACGAATACTTGCTTATTACCTCGAAAATTTGTGCTCCCCTGAAATTTCTTTTTTTTTTAATTTTCGCTTCAAATCAAAGAGAGTAATAGAAGAAATTATCCCGAATTATATTCACACCAATATTCCATCAAGTGGAACTTATTTTTTCTAGAAATTATAATTAATTAAGAAATAAGTACAGACCGTAAGTGAAAATTTCATATTAGAAATTGCGATTGTTGATGAAAAACTAGGCCACGAGGTGTTAAGTAAAATGATTAAATGTATATTGTAATGAGATATTATTTTGATAAATTGTGTGTGTATATATATATATATATATATATATATATATACATATAATCAGTTATGTTATTATTTTGATATTCTTTTATATTGGTGGATGAAATTGATTGGTAGAATGCAGATGCAGACATGAATATATATTAATTTGGTCTCGGTTCATAAATATATAGATTTTAAATAGATAGTTCCTGCATAATAATAAACGTTGTATTCAAATAAGGTTTATTAATGTTTATTATTATGCAGGTATCGATAAACAATGTACATTTTTAAATAGATTGAGCAGCAATTGGAGCTATCGTTAAATCGTATTTTTATTACATATATTAAAGTCAAAATTAGAAAACAAGTGTGATGGCAGTAGTGAATATATATTGATAAGTCTGAGATAATAGTATAGATTAAAAATATTATTAAAATAAATTATTATTCTATGTTGCTCTTTGATTTTATAATATGCAAAGTTTTAAATGGAAAAACTCGTATCAGGTTACTATTTTTATTTATTTAATAACAATACCTTAACAAGACTATATATATAAAATATTTTTGATTATATTTCGTTAAAAGAAATTATTAAAATGATTGATATGCGCTGGGAAATCGAGTTCCAAATACATATTAACTCTCTTTTGGCCCATGTACTGTCATACCTTATAGGGCCGATGGGGTTTCCTTAAATATTGTGAAGAATTAAATACAATTAAATCATGAATACTTTTACATGTCCTCGAGAGATTAAAAGTAAAGACCAACCAAGAATTACATCAATAAGCAAAAGCGGTGTCATTCCTTAGGGATGCAATCTAGAAAACACGTAAAATACGAGAGAGCATCTCCCAGTCCAAAGATAAAATAATATTTTTAGAGTCTCCTTTATTGTATGCCCCTGTGTATTGCAGCACTCTAACGTTGCATACCTGGCTTCGCTATTTTTAAAGGATATGTTTTATTATTTAAATAGATAAAGACCTTCTGATAAAATTTGATAGTATAATTCAGTAAGTAGTTGAAACAACTGACAATAGTGCAAGTGCACTAGGCAAGTCAAGCTATTTCGGATAATTTGCTTCATTACTATTATTCAAGTATCTTTTTTGAGTGAGTCTACGATTTCAGTTCTTTGGAATGGTTTTACAAATATCGCTACATTATTTTCAGAAAAATATTGTGTAAAAAGTTTGTTGGAATGAATGTTAATGTAACAGGAATTACAATTTTAAAGTACCCAATTATACTTTTTCAAAATGAATTAACCAAGGATACCAACGAATTTTATGTACTCTCCTGAGATTCTGTAAACCCTTAAAAATAGTTGGTTGACTAACATCAAAGAAATTAGCAAGTTTCTTTTACAGTTGCAGTGATTCTATTTTGGTAGTTATCAGAATTTTGATTATCCAGGGAATTCTTATCATGTAGATGAAATTTTTATTACTGAACTTCTGTCGTTGCTTTTTGCATACGTTATATCATATGGTTTTTCTATTGAAGGATGAAAAATTATTTTACCAACTTCTATAATATTTTTGCAAAGTTAAAATTAAAATATAAGTTCTTCATCACCCTTCTAAATTTAAGATTAATGCTCCTATGTGCAGCTATTTTAGTAGTACTATCAACTAATAAACCTAATGTTCTGACTTCATTTTAATAACCGTATTGTGAAACGGCAAAATAAAAACTTTTAACTTTTATTATTATAAACATGAGAAATAATTCGTACATTTAATGATATATTAAACTTACGTAGCAAAGAGGATATGTTAAAAGTTTTGACCGCTTCAACTTACCTGAAAGAAAGAAGAAAATATTTTTAATGCTTATATAAAACAAAAATTAAAATGTATTTACATATTTTAATTACTGTCGTACATATATAGTATAGGGTACATTATATTCAATTAATTTCATAAAAAATATTTATAAGAATTGCACTTTCATAAAATATTGGCATAAATATTATTACATTAAAATATTACAAATAATTTAATCTTATGAATTTTATACGGTATACAATATTATAAGTATTAAACGCTGAAAGGAATTTGAAGATTTCGAAGAATTAAGTACTTCAATTTTTCACTGATAATATACTTAAATACCATATAATAGATAATCTTATACGATAAAATTCCTTTTTTTGAATATAATTTTATTGATTCAATAATAAAGTTAAAAATAGCTAATTATCAATCTGTGATGTAGACCAAAAACGTCACAAAATCTGTGATCACTCTATACTAAATGAGCGTTAAAAATATCGATCGTAAATTCGACTTATCAGGTGTTATCGATAATGGGATCTTTAAATATCGCGGTTCATTGAATATTTGGAACGATCGTGAACTTGCAAATTTACCGCCTCCAGAAGTTATTCCTTATTATTTTAAGAATCTAGTTATTGTATTTGGCCGTCATCTATTTTTACGATGTAGCCATCAAATATAACATAATACTACATATTGACTCGTAAAACTAGAAAGCACTTCACCTGAATCTCGCTATTCGCGTCCTCATACGTGGAATGGTGAGAGCGACGGAATGCCACACGCAGACTCGTAAATCTGGAAAATGCCATAGCAAAGGCTCATCGTTCATGTCCATCCGAATGAAAAATCTGATTTAGCTCCCGTATTATGGTCTAAGAGTTTCGTCACTGAGTCTCTACCTCGAATATTAGACGCTCACATGAACATTCTTCAATATTCGTAAATGAGATAATTTCAATATACAGTGAAATTAGCATTTATATTATATGGCACTTAAATAAACTAATTTTCAGCCAATTTTTTCCACTAAGAACTATTCAGTTTTTAATGAGTGAGCCAATGCTAGTACGAGCTAGTGAGAAAGTGATTAAGAAAAATGGTTAAAGCGTTCTTGACAACTTATGCCTAGTCTCAGTTACGGTGTTAAACAAATAATATATATCTCATTTGAAGTACATTAAGAGTAAATGTATGTATTTTTTCTTCATTTGCAGTAAATCATTATTTCCATTTATATATACGGAGATAGTAAGGTAGCACATTTTAAGGTCATCATTATGATTCAGCGAAACGAAATAAGGTGGGTTCAAAAAATCCAGCTAGTGATTTGTGTTAGCTGGTTACAGTACTATTTTTTCCCTAATGTCGTAGAAAAGCCTTTTTAAACGATCTCCAACTTCCTCCTTCCTTTCATTTCTTTTAACATTCGCGTGAAATCTATAGTTGATAATACTTGCATACGTGCCTACCATTAAATTCAGCCAGAACATTTTCCGTCTCGCAAGCCTAAGTGTTTTCACTGAAGTAGGACTGAGGCACACAAAATGCGCACATGCGCATGCATTTTATTAGCGTTTTTCATCTCTGTATGTCATACTATCAATTAGTTCAGGATTAGCAATTTCGAACTCAATTTACAAATGTGCTTTATTTTCTCAAGTCTTATTAACAATGGCGAATTTTAATTTAACTATGTGAACGCATGCAGAAGAATTTAGTTTCTGTATTTCCTATACTATCAATGGAAAACAATAGTTACGATCAGTCGTTAACAAATACTAAGAGTTACTATTTATTCATAATTTATAAGAGATTCAAACATTAATTTACAATTATTAAAATTTAGTTGATCTTCATTAATCGTTGTATATGTTATTTTAAATTGACTTTAAATTGACCTTTTCAATTAATTTTTAAACTTGCTCGCTTATAGAGTTTCAGCGTGTTATTTTATATATTGCATTTCAGAAAAGTTTTCGTACCTTCAAATGTATAAATCCAATAAATGTTTATACTATTTTAACAAATTTTGATATTAATATCTACAAATGTAGATATTAATATGTTTTAAAGAACGACATTCAATTAAAATTATACATATTTTCTTTTAATATAAATCATTTATTTATTTTTATATCAAATAATTTTTAATGAATAAATAGCGATGGAATTAAATAAGCGGTAACTAAATAAAAAGCCGAAAATGCAAGCACTATAACCTTTTCCCGTCTGAGGATAAGTTACGCCAATGTAATAAATCTTAATCAAGGTATTAATCAAAAGAAAAATTCGACTTTACTTCAGCCACCGTCAACGTTAAAAAATTCTCACTATGATGCGTTTCCAGTTCCTTTAACCAATTGATAACAATTAAGTTGAAATCCGACGAGAATGCGGATCCAAGCAACGGTAGATACGAAGATTCTTCTAGGTAATAAGAAAAAAAAGTGAGAATTACGACGAAGATCGGGCAAATGAAAAAAAATGCCGAGAAGGCGATGCGCAAAGTACAAGGAGGGTAGGAATCAGGAAAACAAAAAGTGGGATCGTGACACTACTACGGGTCTAACGATATAACAAACTCGATATCCTCATTCTGTTCTTACGTTATTATAATGATAAATTGCATGGACACAGGGTGAGCTCGCTTGCATATTGGACAGACCATTTGTCTCGGACTCGCCGGAGCGACTTTCTTCACCCAACGTGCGCCACGACAAATCGATTGCGACGTCGAAATGGGAGGTCGAAGTACCTTCCGCTACCTCGAATTACCGAGTTGTGAAACGATACGTAAGCTCGAGTGACTTCCTCTCGACTCTTCGATTGTCTATACCAGTGGCACGCGATTTTACGAGAAGAAGACGTTCGTTAAAGGAGATTTTTAGTTTTAAAAGAGTTGCTAAATACATCAGGAAATGGAAGGTGCGGTGAGCTGTAATAGACTTATTTTACTAAGCTCATTAAGTAACTAGATAGAAATTTAATTTAGTACAAATTTTATGAGTGTGTTATATTGAAATTGTTCACAATTTGAGATTAATTGGGAATTTAGAATATGTGCTCCATGCACATTAATATACCGAGACTCGTTCCACATAATATTTATCAATTTGATGATAATATCTTAACCTTTTAAGCAACGTTATATAATTCCGGTGTTTTTTTTTATAAAAAATTTAAGAGAATTTTATTGTTTATTTAATAATTATTAAATAACAATATTTAATAATAATTATTGTTGAAAAGTATAATTTATTATTATCTTAGAATTTTATGTACGTAATAATTTATACACCGCACTTCACATTATGTTCATAATATGACATCTATGAACATAAAGAATCAGCATTCTTATTTATGACTGATATTTTGTATTTGCTACATGAATACTGTAGGCGTATGATACATATAATTTATATAACAAAAATAGCAACGAAATTATAGATGACGGGCTTTATTTTTTAAATCATTAAAGCCATATGAGAATTCTTAAAAATTAATATACATATATCAAATAAGTAGGGTGCTTGGTTTTTTTATAACGCTGTATTTAAATGGCTAATTTACGCTGTCATTAATAATTAACATTGGAGATTTCATTTTATTAATTTTTAATATCTCTCTTTCTCTCTCTCTCTCTCTCTCTCTCTCTCTCTCTCTATGTGTTTGTGCAATCAAATAGATTATAAATTTTATATAACATGATTTCAAATATTTTAAAATCTAATTATAGTAAAGAGAAGATAAAATTTGACTTTTAGACTCTAAAGCTTAAAATTTAGTACAATTATTTGTAATGCAATATTTAAAAAACACCTCATTTAAAGTTACTGTTAACGAAAGTTGTATATTATTTCACGTGCTTTTATTAATATTATATATATATATTAAATACTAATTTTAATTCTTATAAATCTTTTCTGATTTTAAAAAACTCTTGCGCATTATTGTATCATAAATATTTCTAAAAAAAACTTTTAATGAAGATTTATAATGAAACTACAGAAAAATACATAAAGTAAATTAAGCATTGTCCTGATATTTAACAATTTATTGGTTACAAAATTTTGGAAATCTCTCAGCACATAGAATATAATTATGATACTAAGTACACTTGACTTTACAAAAAATAATAACAACAATGATGGCTAAATAAAATAATTTTTACATACAAAATTATTAATATGTGTCATTAAAAAATACTTTTTACATTTTTAGATTAATATTAAGTTCATATATTTCATATTTTTTAGTTTATATACATTAAAACCGAAATTCGTATCAATAGAAATTCTTGCCAGATATTTTTTATCATCCATTGTATTGTAAAAATCGAGTCATCATAATAAACCATTGAAAATGGATTTGTTGAAGTTAGTATGAAGATAATGCGAAACAATAGTACTTTTATATAAACTTATTGCACAGAAAAAAGTATTTTAATTCATATAGTGAATTTAAACAGTAATTATATTTTAAAGTATAAAAGTAAAGTTAAATTCATTAAATTTACGAAACTCACGGTCACATTTTCAATTTCTTAAAGGCAATTGAATGAGAAGCTTAATAAACTTATCATCACTACATAACAAAAAAATGCAACATTGCATTTGTTTCTTTCTAAGCATAAGTAAAAAAAATATTGGCTTTTAGTTGGAATCGGCAGTAAGTAAATATCGATTGAAATAAATATTGTGAAGGAGAATACAAGCGTATTAAGACTAAAATACACAATCCTTTAGTAAGCCAAGAAATGAGCTAAATCTTATAGTCAGCTTAAGCATAGAATGGTCTAAAATAAGTGGAAGGATCACTGAGGCAAAAAAGAAGTGATCAGAGGTAGTGACGGTTTTTCGGTGTCACTTCAAGCTTTCAAAGGCTAACAAATTTTCTAAAATAACAAACTAATAAAAGCGACCATAAGAATTCCCTTTTTCTCCGAGCAAAGTGGGTAAAAGCATCGAGGTTGTGACGAATGAATTGGCGCAAAATACGCCGATCCTCGGAAAGCCTCGCGCTCCCTCCCTCCCGATCACTAACTTCTAGAAATTCTAGTTCACCGCGCCCGGATCGTCGCTCTTATTAAGTAACCCTGAGAGGGATGATGATTCACGCCGCGAGTGAAGATATAGCCTGCGAATGTATCTTTGAGAATTCAGCCAATGGATTCCTTCATTTATTTAAATCCATGCGCTCGATTTTATATTCAGCCGTGACGAGAAAAACGCGATCGCGATTCCCTTTTCTGCATCATCTCCGGCTCGTGCCCGAAAATGAAAGAAATCGGGGACCTCGATAATTTTTTTCTCCCTGTTTTTAAAATTCTTTACACTTTTTCAAGTCTCGCTTTGCGTCAAGGCATCTAGGCATTCGAAAAATGTATTTTCGTTATTATTGACGGATATATCATGCTCGTATGTATCGCACAATTAAACTTACGTTATTTAATATGCGCGTTTTACTATAACTTTTATGAATAAAAAAAAAGTTTATATTCACGATGTATACTTTTATATTGCACACTTCGCTTGTCTCGTGTTTTCTTCGTTTATATACAACTTGATTGATGTAAAGCATGATTAATACAACTTACGTGTACTATGTCTTATATGATGTTGTATGTATTTTTTGGTTCTAAGATACTTTATTAGATTATCTCATATTTTATACATAATATGATTTACAACAATAAAATTTTGAAATATAAAAATATTCACTTGAAATAATATTCACAAGAAAAAAGTATTTTAAAAATTGTTTAAAAATTTTAAACACTTTCCGGATACCTTGCATATGTTTAAATTAAGGACAAAGCATATTTTAAAAATTACAGAAAAAATAACGCTTTAAATAAAAAATTGAAAACTTCAGTTAATTATTCTTTCGAATTCTATTTTAAAATAAACAAACAATTGTATCATTTTAAGAGTAATTGGTTTTGATTAAAAAAGTGAATGCTTTAGTTGGCTGAACTAAAATATCTGTACAAAAAAGTAATAAAGGGAAATCCGTTTGATATAGAAAAAAATTATGTCATTCGTACGCAAGGCTAGTTGATAATTCGATAATTCATATATATAAGTGTACATTGTATTTGTACGCAAGTGGTTATCGTCAGTTAGAATCCGGACAATTTACATCGACTATGCAATGATTTCTATGAAGGCCCGTTTTCTCTTATTATACCATCATCGCCGTCTCACGTACGTATTTTTCTTGCTTACTCAACTGAATGCACATACTATCACGTAAATTTTAAAGCATAGCATCTTAATAAAAAAGCTAATGAAAAAGAATGATGGAAATTAATAGAGGAAAGAAGGTAGAATTTTAAAAAAACTGATGACGTATGAATATATTTTATTGAAAATCAATATAGGATCTTCTAAAATTATTGGATAAAGTCAAAAACGATTTGTAATTTTTCTTTTTACATAATCAAAAGATATAAGGATATCCGATTTTTGTTGATAAGACATCGTCTGTAGTTGCCAACAAAGAATATGCATATAAAGCAATTACATATAAAGTCGAAAACAATAAATTTTGGACAATAAAATTTTTAAGAAAATTTTGTTGCTCAATTTAATATACATATATCTGCGACTGTGTATACTTATGTATAATTGATGCAATTTTTAGGAAAACTTTAATGCCTATGTAAATGACTTGTTTATTTGACGTTGATTGTATTTAACAAATTTAAAAATAAGAGATACATTAACGCTTAAAACATAAAAGTATTAGAATCAGATTTTAAGCTAAATTTAGTTAAAATAATTTGCAAAAGTTGTCGTAAGATTATTGTTTGTTATCATATTTTTAATTCTACAATGGAAAAGTTTCTGATTAGAAAATCATTCTTCATTCCGCAAAATGCATTAACTGGTAAAGTCCTTACAAAGAGATAGGGTTTCCTTTCCCGTAAAGGCTTAACTATCGATTTACAAAACCACATTTTCTTCAATTTGACATTTGTACAACGCTCAATTTGTTTCAAATTTTTAATGTTTCGCCGAAAGAGCAAAAGAAGAAGAAAACAAGCTAGCGGGCTCTCAATTTTATTTCGCTCACAAGTCAACACGATAGCTAAGAGTAAGGTCATAATAATCACAGAAAAATCCAATTACGCTCTACTTAGTAAAACAATAACAGCGAGCAGACTCCGACCCGAATAAATAAGAAGCCAAGCGCCTATTCAAGTTGCGGAAGAGCTGCCACGTCGAGGGATCGAGAAAAGTGATATTACACGCGAGCTTTAAAGAGCTCCAGGCATTCGAGGAGCGGCTACAGTGTAAACTTATCGTCTTCGCAGCGTATATTTTCCTCCCCGTCGATGCCCGTGGGCCAGTAACTTTCCGGCGGTGTACACACGACGTCGTCAGCGTGGCTGCTGCGAGAGCGACGACTATTCTCACCAGGTCACCGGTGGGGGGACGACGACGTCGTCGGTCAAATGTAAAGGAAAAAGTCGCGCACGGTCGCAATATATTACGGGCCGTGACGAGGTCCAAGATAATGCTTCCGAGCGCCTCGGCAAAAATGAATTCGACGTCTTTGCATAGCGAGCGCGGCCTCTGTTTATATATGACAGAGGCTTCTACTGCTGCCAGGATGGGAAAGGCAGGCGCAGAGGCGGTAACTAAAAGCGGGGGCACCTTATAAAAAATCGAGTTAGACGATGGAAATTTCGCGAAGGCGCAACTTTTTTATACTGACATTAATATTTTAACCCCTTCTTCTATTTCTTTCTTTTCTATGTTTCTTAAGGTTCCTAACTCAATATTTTCTCTTTGCAGTTTCCTGTTCGTAATGTGTAAGTATCAAGTTGCCCAGATTTACGTTTTTTGTTGCTTGCACTTTCTTCTCTGAGATATGGAATTTTTTAATTCCTACTATGATGTTAAAGCAAACCTGTATTTTTACACATAATTTTTTTTACTTACTAATTTAATTTTGTTTACTAAAACGTTACTAGGAATATAGTTAAACATACACCTATATATGCTGCTTTATTATTTATAAAAAAAACATTTTTATTAATTTTGAGGATCGGATTGTAACGAGAACCTTTATAGTCATAGTGTTTAAGAGGTATTAAAAAATATATTTGGCTTTTAAAGGAAATACAATGAACTAACAAGCAGATATTTTTTAAATTTGAGAAGCCAAACAATGGTCAAATTTCAATTTCTAACGTGTTAATCAAAACTTTGCCTTTCTTTGTTAATGCAAAAGAATATACACCGCATCAGGATTTTGTCTTGCTCATCAAACTTTTCTCGCTTACTTCTTGCGCTTCTATTTTTTTTTAAAAGCACTTAAGATGGATAAGAAGCTCTAGAAGTTGTCCGCAAGTGGTTGGAATGAAAACGCACGATAAATCCTTTTTGTGTATCCTTGATACATGATCCATAATGAATAATAGATATAAAAAAGGAGAGAGAAGTAAGCAAAGGAACAAAGACGAGATATATAATACTTTACTTAAGCATTTTTAGCCCTAAATACAGTAATTTTGTCTAAATGAATTAACGATTATCCAAAAAAAAAATCTTTCCTTTAAATCAATGTCATAGTATTTTTATACTCATATTGTGTAGGCACCGTTTGCACACAAACACTAATTGTTGTGGATTTACACATTGCAATTGCTTGAATTATTTTTCTTCCTTCCACTTTCTACTTTTTTTCAAATTAATGCATATGTTGATTTCCATTGAAGCAACTCAAAGGCAAATCATTTTAGGTTTTAAAATTTTTAAAAAAATCCACGAAGATACTTATTCACGATGTTAAGTAACACAATAAATAAAATCAATGAAGCGAAATATGTAGTAAATGTTTAGCCCTTTATGAATTCTTATAAAGTCAATTTATTATTTATTTCAATGAATTTTTAAGTATACTTAATAATAATGTTAATTATACATTGTTAATTAATAATCAAAAATATCAACTGCTAAATAATTGAAGAAGGCATTGCTACAAAAGCATTAAAAGTAGTATACAGTGATCCTAAGATAAATATAAATTATAGCATTTCAGTACTCTTAATTGTAGATGGAAAACATTTGCAATAGTTGCTGGGTCCAGAGAGTTATTGATTCTATTTAACTGGCGCGCCAGCGTGCGCTGCAATTTATTCGAGGCAACGGCAATGCAATTGTGCCTGTAAACAATGAAGAATCTCCTTCCATTTAAAATCAATTACCGCTTACATCCAGCCATTACGAAATACGTAATAGGAGACACAGGGCCTGCAGATAAGCTGTCAAAGGATAATCAGTTTTCCACATTATGCTCTTGAGAGGTATTATACTTATGTTCCCGAGAAATTTATCAGATACGAGAGAAGAGAAGAGAAAGCACAGCCGAAGATCAGACGTGAATAAACATCTCGCTGCGTAATCGCCGGCGAGTGCCACGAAGGAACTAGTGATAAGCTGCATGTGTTATATGGAAACTAAGTAAACGTTGCTGGAACAGATATTAATCAGCGGATTTCATGTAATATTAGGGAATGGAATACCATATTTTTAATCCCCACGCATTGCTCAAATCTTAATATCTCGAGGACCGTCAGACATGGAGGAGTCTTGGTCAATGTCTAGCGTAACAAAAAGAGTCAATATATTGGCACTGAATTCAAAGTTTATATCATATTGCGTAAATTTAATTGCTTAACCTTTGGCGTGCCACAGCTCCCGTTTACTTTGCTGATTGCAAATTAACACCTAAAGCATTCCGGATGAAGTTGTATTGACGCGATCGGTCGTTCAGCAATCCGAGTACTAATACTGTCCAGCGCTGTTGAACTTTACCGATCTTCCAAAGTTTGCCACCTTGGGCAAGTCTGCTGCTCCCAAAAAGCTTCGAGTAAAATTGACTTCGTGCTATTCTAATTTGTCATTTTGTAATAAAACCTAAGAGTTATGAGCAATTTAATGCACAACGTATACCCTTCCATAACATTTCAACCATTATATCCGTACACGAGAAACACGTAATAAAACATTTTTTTAATGAAAATTATTACATGTATCATTGATCTATTTCTTTATTTGTATTATAATATCAAAATAATATTCCAAAATAGTATGATTTTTTATTGAACAAAAGAATTTAATATATTTCATCACTTTTTTTTCAATAAGCTAGCTAAGAACGTGTAACATTTCTTTAATTATTACATAATAAACATTATTTTAATAAAATATTTTTTCTCGAATAATAATAATAATAATAATAACAACAATAAATTATTTACAATCACAAATCAAAAGCACGTTCAAAACAATAGCACCATTACGTAAAAATCAAAGACCATTGCATCAATGAATCATATTTTATCGTTTACGTATATTTGTGTAAACAGATTTAATCAAATTATTTTGGAAATAGCTAAAAATTAGAATTGCCGTAAGTGAAATGATTCAATTGATATTTTTAGAAAATTACAGTAGCAGGTACTTATTTTTAAATTTCAATTTATCAGATATCCAGAAATTTTGTAGTTAATAGAGTCTGGTGTATTACATTCACTACGGATATACAGTATTTCATTAAAATCAAGTTTTCTTTTCAGTTGGCAATCATTCCTATCTTAAGCGGAAGATATTGATATTAGAAGTTATTAAACTTGAATTAATGAAATTCTGTAAATTAAACAAAATCTCGACGGACTTCTGCGAAGAATAAAGGAACAACTCTAACACAAAGAGAAATAAAAGAGAGAGAGAGAGAGAGAAAGCGAGTATTGGATGAAAAAGGAGGCAAAGTATAATAAAGCATAAGGAGGCTGACGGAGAAATAGCAATACACGGAAATCTAGTCTACAATCGGCGATGCGCAGCAGTTACTGCACCCGGGAAGGAAAATGGCGTCGATCGATCCCAGTGGGTTGAAACCTGGTCGTTGATTAATTGTACTGGTCCTGACTTCTGGCCTCCACCTCTCCCTCCTCTCTCCCAGCCCTCCTCGCTGAACATTTTGGTTCCCACCGCGTTATTAGAAATTGAATTCCGCACCACGTGCCGATTGCGATAATATATCGACTCCCGTACAAATTGTGTGTCGGGCCAAGTCGAGCAACCGATCCAGGTTATTGTCCTGACTTTGCTTATGTGCGCATGTGTGAGTGCCGGGGTCTGAGGCGAAAATTATTACTCCCGAATTATTGACATCGGTGATCATTGCTTGTCGGTATGTACACGGGGACCGACAAAAATTATCCGTTATGCTGGCAGCGCGCGTTTCTCCTGGCTGTAGGTGCTGAGAAAGGCAGTGGAGAGGGGCAAGGGGGAAGGAGTAAATACACAGTGCATTACACAAGATGAATTACTAATGTGCGTCAGTTGAAACAGTGATTTGCATGTTTTCAATGCTATTTTTATATAAATGACGCCCAGCTCCACTATTCAGAGTCGCTTAACTTATACCGTGACAATAAATTACGCTTATATTCTAAAGCAATCGTTTTTATGCATAGTGAGCGTGTGTTTAGTAGTAGTAGTAGTAGTGGTAGTGGTAGTAGTAACAGTAGTAGTAATGGTAGTAGTGTTAGTATTTGGTGGGCATAATTGCCACAAAGCATTTCCATTAATTTGCCGTAAATTTATTGCATCTTTTTTTCAGCAATTCCGTACACTTTAATATATAATTTAAACTTCAATTTTATTGCCAATATTAAATATTACGAGTAGAAGTATTTTTAAAAGACTGCTGTCGGAATAATAATATATTCTCTTTTCACTCGCTAAGCATATCACGTGAAATGTGCGCTAATTTTGGAAGTGGGCAGAGGGAAGTAGAGAAGTGGGTGGAAAACATCAATGTTGATTTTGTGTTAGCGGAAATTAAAAAGTTCACGCGCGCACTCACGTGAAATGAATATGCCTTGGGCAAGTTGCTGTTATCGTTGAACGATGTAACGGGTTTTAGCACGTATTGGTCGATTGCGTGTTCAATTTTTCTGCTTGATTTGGCTTTGCGATTCTAGCTTTAATTATAGATAAAATATAATTGATTTTACGATTTAAAATTTCATTGCAATAGTGACACTTTATTTCATTATTCCTTTATATTTTTTTATAGATATTTCTATATAAAAGTGAAATTAATTTTTGAGAAAATTGAAAATTATATTTCATGAACGGCAGTTGTAGTTGCTATATTAAAAATTACATTTATAGTAAAGTAGTACCAATTTTTAAATAAAGTGATTTTTAATAAATTTTATGACATGCGTTGATACTGTTTCAAATATCGTTTTTATATTAATATAACAGCTGTTATACTGTATTACGATTTACTTAATTAAATTTCGTATATTTTGTCGATACTGTGAATTTTTATAGAAATTAAACTGTATAATTATCTATATAATAGAATATGAAATAATACGCATTTGAATATAACAATATGCATGGCTCGAGTAATTCTTAAAAATGAAAATAGTATCGATTTTTACTGACGCAAAAAAATAATTTATAGTAGCAATTCATATAAATGGGTAGTAGGAACATATTTCAATAGAATTAATTACGGCATATTCTCATTAACTACTATAGTAATTCCATTATAGTTTTATAAAAATTCGAATAGAACAAGAAATCAAGGATAATAATTTATCAAGAAACAAGAACTGTCTTTTGAAATAAATTACTGGGAATGCTTTTCACGTATTGAATAATTGTTTCCTAGCTGAAAAAAACATCACCATTATATAGAGTATAAAATAACAGTATGTTTCAGGTTAACAAACACTTCCATCAAAAATATTCGACAAATTTTATAAGCACTAACGCGTGATTTCTTGCAGAAAAAAATGTTCCTTCGTACCTCTTTTGCAGTGTTAGCGGTGTGTTATATATACTCTCAGAAATACGATACCTAATCATTTCGAATAAAAATTATTAGTTAATTAAATGAAATGATTTAAGCGTAGTATTCGTAAAAGTAGTAGAAAATATTGTAGAACTTTATTGACAGAAGGATTCAGTTTTCAATTAGGCTAGTATCTAAGACCTCCACAAGTTACGGAGAGTTTCCTCTTAGCGCGGAAATATATTCTCGAGCATTAAACAGGAGAATTAGCAAAAAACTATGAGAATTCTAATGAAATTAAGTGACAGCATTATCAGGATAAACAGTCGCCTGCTGATGGGGCTATTCGTGGGAGAAAAAACTCATCCAGTGGCTTGGCATTTCCCTCGGGCGCGGCACAATGAAAGGCGCGACTATGAGAGGGATAAAGTTGCAACGCGCCCGAGACACCATGCGGGTCGTAAATAAAATGGTTCGGATGCTGGCTTCTGCGGGGTGTTTTGTCGTGGAATGAGGGGCGGTGGCTGGGCGGGGGGGGGGGAGAGGCTGCTATTAAGGGCGCGGCACTGTCGTCGCCATACATCAAACGCAACGATCGCTTAATCGCATAGCTGCATAGCGACTGCATAACGGCTGCAAATTCGCGCGAGTAAGGCCTTTCGCGTGTATTAATCTCCACCGATAGCAGGAGCAAATCGAATCACCGATGTGTTGGCGTCGACTCGACATCATTACGAGCCACTCGCCAACTCCGTAGCCCCAGTGAATCTCTTATCTCCATCTATCACTGATCCTCTATTGTGGACGAACGCGCAATGAATGAGGCCGCGTACTACTTTGTTTGTAATTGCAGTACTAGCCTGTTCCTTTTACATATTCTGATGCGTGTACTACGATTTATTAGTAGGAGGATTAAAGAGGAGGTATTCAGCCGACGCTTATGCAATTACTATCGAAAATCGCTTTATGCTCGTTCGTTTTATATGACAATAGCTGTACATTTGGATAAGATTTGTGACGAGAATCAATGCCGTTGATATATTGGCTTATGCGAGATGTTACTTATCATTATGCTCGCACGATAAAAACTCCGCATAACCTCAATTTATAGCTGTGAATGGCTTCATTCAAATTCAGATATAATTACTTTAAATCCAGTATCACTTTGACCTGGTATTTTTACTATTAAATATTAGGAAGTAGCTCTAATAGCGAACCGTAATAAGTATATAGTGTTTTTTTTTCTAAATATACATATCTTCACTGATTAATGTTTACATTCCATATGTTTACTTAAACTTTCATATATATCTCAGTTATGCGTTTTATAATACATAAATACAAGTTTCGTTAATAAAATACTTTAGACACAAGAGAGTAAATAAAGTACGCGAAAAAAACACTTATAAATTGCATCGCATTTAAGCGAAAGTCACGCGTACTTATATACCGACTATTAAACAGTAGTGTAAATATTATATTGCGTAGCCAACTTTGACTTTCAAATGAATCGTTGAAGACGTATATTATAAATGTGATACAAAATTAAATTTAAATAATAGTTAAAGAAATTACGAAGGAGCAAATGTTTTATATATAACTAAATTTTATGGATGTAAAATTCAAGTATTAAATCATTTAACACTAAATTGAGTAAAACTTCATGTACAGTAACCCTTTCATGTTTCATTTTATTATCATCTAATCTAAATAAAAATTTTAAAAATATTGTATTATTTTTAAAATAGGAATTACAAAATATTCTCATAATTGTTAAGCATTTACTCAATTTTCATATATACACATACACTATATTTTAATAAATTTTTAATTTTAATAAACAAAGCATAATAATAAAAGTCAATAATTTCAGGACTCTCATTATGTGTAAGAATTGAAAATGATTGTCGAAGTATTATAATACTTGATTTTAAAATTAGTATTAAAAATGTAATTTTAATTCAATTTTATTCCAATTAATAAATTTGTAAAAATTAATAATCTGCTCGTAATTAACTGCATGCGAAAATAAATCAAACTACATTGAATATATTGAATTTTAAACAAGCAAGGAAAAATTAAGGTCATCGACGTTTTCATGAAATAATTCGAGAACATGCGGTTCTCGAAAGACGACTGACTTTGATAAAGTATCCAAAGCTCAACTGCAATTAGATTATTTGAATTTAAAATAAGGGCAGGGTTTAATGAGGTGCTTTATAAGCCAGCTAACCAAAAAGGAAATTGACATTTATACATTATTCTGGTACCCGTATAAGATTCTATGCCACTTGGAATATACTGTGGAAGCTCGCATTTAATTCAGCAGCTCTTTGCCCGAATATAATCGTGGCGTTTGGCTGCATGGGCGCCCCGAGCACTTCTTGACCAAAATGCTTTCCATCCGACGGGCGCGATACGCTCATTCATCCGTTGTCTGTTAATATGTTTGCGCGTCCAATCTCCAGTCGGATCAACTTAATACGCTTCATATTATACTCCTGTCGTACATTATGGTCTAAACGACTCCGCATGAAAAATCATTTAAAATACGACTAGGGTGGACAATTATAATATTATTATTGTTAATAATAATAATAATAATGATGATGATGATGATGATAATGATGGTGGAGATAAGAGTATTCAACAACAATAACGTACTCCCGTATCTGTATGTTTTATTGTTTGCATAAACACTTCTAATTTCAAACTACTAAATTGCTTAAGCAAATGATTTACCATATTTATTATGGAACAAATTAGGCATGACCTCAAATTCATTGGAAAAAAGTTTAGTCAACCTGGGTATTTAGTATCTTTCAATCTTAAGACAAGTGAAAAGATTGACAACACACTCTTTATATAATATGAAAGATTTTTTTTAGAAAAGGGTTCAAAATAAAATAGACTAGATAAATCCATTTAGTTAGCTAAACTTCGTATAACAGATACTAAAAAAAACAACAGTAAATGATTATCAAGAAAAATTTTTTAAATTTATTCTTCAAAAAATATCAAATAATTCATTTGCAATATTTTAATGGAAAACAATAAAAAATTTATATTTAATTTCAATAAATAGAATTTATTAAATTATTTTCAATATAACATTTTCCCGAAAATACAGTTTATAGAATATTTTATAAAATCCATCCATGCAACTTGCTGTTTTTCTGTTAATAAAGTAATATTATGTATCTTAAATAATTGATAATTGTTTATATGAATTTTATTCTGCATAATAAATATTCATAAAATTTTCTTTAATAATAACTTTTCTACACAACACTAAAAAGTACCCCAAATAAATCTTCGTCCAGTTACATTCGTAAACCCATTTTAAAATTGTTTTCTTTTGCATTAAAAAATCTAATTAATACTTTTATTTTATTTTGAATAATACGTCTTATAACACTGCACGTAAAAGGTGTCATAAGAATAATAAATTATAGCATTTAATGTCAAAAAAATGAAATATAAGTCATACAAATTTAATAAATATTTAATTGAACTAAATATTCAGTTAATTGTAAGGCACTTCTTTTTCAAATATATTTTAAAAAATCTAACGTATTAGTTCAGTAATTTTTTGATATACATTTGAGATTTTTCAAAAAAGCGCATATTATATTAATTTTTTTATAACACTAAAGCTAATTAAATTAATCAAATAATTGGATACTTGTTTTTCGTACATTTCTGTTACAAAGAATTTATAAATGCACTTGATAATTTTGCAATGATAAAGCGCCACTTCATCCTGAATAGTAAAGCTTGAAATTTTCTTTGCTATTACAATAATTTTTTAATACACTAGCGTAAAGCATATTTATCAAGTATTGTAGGCAAATTGAAGACGAGTAAATTCCGACACATAATGGTATAAGCCTTTAATCAGGACTGCCTTGCGTAATTGCAGTTCGAGTTGAGTTAAGTCAGCGGCCGAGTGACAAATAACTCTGTACTCGACACCATTGCAACTGCAGCACAACTCTGCCTTTAATAAAATCAAGTTTGTATATAAGTCTACCCTTTCTAACCTCGATACACTCTCATCAGTTGTATAAACATAAATAAGATAGGAAGGAACGAAGAAAAGGGACTTCAATGATACAAATTATGTAGCAAACTTTGAAGTTTTTGAATAATTTTTCTAATGCAATAATTTCTTCACAATCTTTTCTAAATAGTTGAAAAATCTTGTGTACATAATGGATATTAAATTTTTTTACTTGCTTAGTCAAATTAATAAAAATTTCAGGTAAATCTCATTATCAAGTAAGTATCCATAAACATAATGCGATTTTATTTTAATTCAAATTTCATCAACTTAAACTTGTTATTAACTAACATTTTTTAAGATGCACTGACTTTATCTTTTTAAAATATTATTTATATATAAATGGCTAAAAGTACTAGCAAAATTAGAAAGGGTCAGGATGGTTTCCAAGACATGTAACGAAGGATTTTTTACAGTGAGCTCTAATACGATGCATTTGTATGTTAAGAGTATTACTTCACATCGCGATGTTATATTTGCGGAGATCAATTTATCTAAGTTATGGTGATACTCTAATATTCCTTAACTTTGCTAATAAGTCGGGAACACGTTTCGTATTAGAATTTAATGATCAATGGTATATAATATATACAATGATATGTGGTGAATAATTTAATTGGCTGCTAGTATTATCTTTTAATTTGCATGATGTTATATGCAGAAGAGAATATTTTATATATTATGGCAATTGAATTGAAAACCGTTCATTTTGTTTTTAAGTTTATAAATAATTGAGCTTGCCAGTGGTAAATTGACGATACTATAATATTAAAAATTAATTTTACTTAAACACTGAAAATAAATTTTTGTTTAATTAACAATATAAAGAGATATCCTTTTTTATACAAACTTGTCATAAAGTATAAAAAGCGTTTTGGTATGCGCGGTCCCAGATTTTAAACAACTATTTTATAAAATTCTTTAACAAATGGTATACAAAATAAATTATATAATCTGATTGGTGTTATTAAAGTTGATTGGATGTATATTAAAACAGTATTTATATTTCAAGTATTGTTCAAAATTACTCTTAAAATGACAGTATGTTTTTTGTCCCGAATTCTGAACATGGTTGAATGTACTTTTCTAAAAATAATATAAATTGTATTTATCAAAATTATTTACAAATGATACGATGTAAAATCTCTTGATTCTACAGACGTTTTCAATTTACCTACGCATTGAGCTGTTCGCTACGTTTCATAATCTATCGATTTTCCATTGTTTGTTAATTGCGTTTTTAAAGCACGGACATACATTTTCAAACGGAAGAAATAGCTCTGCCCATGGAAATGCATATCATGATTGAATATAGATAAATGGAACATTCAATTGCTTTAGTCGACTAATCCATCCGAATTCTAAAGAATCTCAACGGAAACCTCAACTCTATTGCCAGGTCCAATCTATTTCTGCGACGTGTACACAAGTCAGCGGCAATGCGTACACGCGATGCTGAGACGGAAGCTTCGGCACATACGTTAAATGGGATTAATTTTGAAATAAATAGGGCCGTGTATTTAAGCGCGCCTACATCGTTGGCGCTGACTTTGATAATGGAGAGCGAGTAAAAAGACAAAAGCAGCGATCAGGTGGGAGTTTTAATTTAGGCATCGGTACGTTAAGGAGCTGCCGCTCCTGCCGGCGAAGCCAGCGACCGACGACCCTGAGAGCTCGGGCGCTCTCTCCCTGCCCCCTGCTACTCCGCGGGAGAGACTCGAGCGCGCGCGCGCCGATTCGAAGCGCAGACCTACCGGAAGTCACGGCTGCGGCATTGTGATGCTGATGGTTGTGCCCGGAGCCGCCGCCCGTGGCGGAGTGCACAGCGTTACTGGCCGCGGTTGCGACCTGCTTCAGTGCCGTCAGCACCATCA
This sequence comes from Kradibia gibbosae, assembly GCA_018907135.1. Classification (NCBI taxonomy): domain Eukaryota; kingdom Metazoa; phylum Arthropoda; class Insecta; order Hymenoptera; family Agaonidae; genus Kradibia; species Kradibia gibbosae. The sequence goes on along the minus strand of JACCHX010000003.1, from coordinate 419,075 downwards.
TCCTTCCTACATTCGTTCGCAGCTTACGTGGGTAAATTTACGTGCCTATATTACAGATGCGTATGAGGAAGAGCGCGCGTGTGTGCCCGGACTCGGGCGCCGCTCTACGATCAGCACCGGCCACTCGATCGAAGGAAGCGCGCGCGCTCCTCCGGATGAGCGACTGCCTACCGAGTGCCTCTGACTTTCTCTTTTTCTCTCCATGCGCTCATGCTTACGACTGCTTTTCCTCTCTTCTTATCGAGCTAATAACGACGATGGGCGACCTCGCAGTTTATGCATGAGTGGGATACGTGAAAGGCGTTCTATTTTTCATTTCTCTTCCTTTTTCACTCTTTTGCCCCGTGCATCGTTGAAAAGCTCCGGGCTTTTCCTCCTTTGACGCTCGCCTTGCTTTATTCTCTCTTCGGGTCTGTCTTCTGCTGCGCTTGCTCGCGTTTGATCAGCGATACCCGATATTCCTAAGAGCTGCTCCAGAGCCAGACTTTATCCCTTAGCTTTGCAATTGTTTTATTTTACCCAGACACTTATTAACTTTGGTAGGGCCGAGTACCGTACGCGACGACAATTTTTTCCTTCTTAATAATATCGGAAAAATCCTTGGATTCGCACTTGTGTGCCGGTCGCTCGATTCTCTTCGGGCTAACACGTTTAACGAAATAAATACCAAATAGCTGCATGATTATATATTGTCTATCGGGTCGATTGTCTTTCACTTTCTCTCGTAAAAATGTTTCGTGCTCATAAATACAGCCTAGACTAGTCCCACATAACAAATCATTGGTATGCAATCGACGTCATCGGCGAGCACTCGTTCGGAAGTATTTAACAAATAAAATAAAAAACAAAATAATAACACTGCCGAACTTTCGTTATAACATTCGCATCGGTTTAGCCAAAACGAACGATTATTCCTCATCGATTCTACCTAAAGACTTTGGATTTCTCAACTCTACCTCTGTCGCTTTCGCGCCTTTATCTTTACCTCTCTATTAACCGCTCTGACTATTTTTCACCAAGGCACAACACAGAGTTTACGACATACGTGCAACTGGAATTTATTCATCGCCCCGCGACTGCAAAAGTCCTCGACAGCCACTCATTTTGGAGTTGTGACGAAGGCGTAAACACGCGTCACACGCCAACATAAATTCGCTTTTATCCGTTCATCCCGTCGCGGCAGCGTTGCGAGCTAATCAACACATAACGGTATATTTGTAATTTTTCATACTCGATCGTCCTCTCTCTCTCTCTCTCTCTATATATATATATATATATATATATATATATATCACACGCACATACACAAGTACACACAAACTATCGCACCTCTTCCGTATTTCGTGTGCCGAGGAAAATGAGTCACTTCTGGTCGCTCCCGACACAACCTGCGGACACGAATTGTAGGCGATCGTCTGTCTTGGGCGAGACTGTCTTTGCTCGAAGATATACAGCACCGCACCGCCAACGCTGCCTTTCCCTCGTGGCCCGCTCTCGAGTCCGAGTTTGAAAAAGACGAGGGAACGCAGACGAGGTCGCAGGTCTCATCGGACGGCTTTGGATTCACTCTCCCGGTACGACAGAGCCGGATAGTGACGTGAGTCTACGCGAGACTCCAAGCGCTCGTAGACGGCTTTGCCTAGAGTAGCTATTATTTAGATCGACAAAATGCTTCTGCGATATTGGAGTCGTCGCTGCACGTGGGAATGCAGCTTCAGTACGAGCGAACGCTCGTGGAGACATTTTCATTTATTGTTTTCTATTACTTCTACAGACATGCTAATGCAATTTGTTAAAAAGATTCAATGCGCATCGATGAGCAGCTGCTAAAACCAGGCTTCACAATCCGGCAAATTTTAAACTTTATTGCATCCTTTATTGCATATTATATTATTACTACATGGGGCTTTTTTTAAACGAGTTTAATAAAGAGTACGACTTCGTTTAAATGCCAAGTCAATTCTCATTATTCTGTACTAAAAAGGGTATTGTTTGATCATCATTAAGGGATAAAAGATAAGAATGTCCGTTTAAATTATTGCTACATAAATTTTTTGAAGAATTTTATTAAATGTATTTTTAATTATGAAACCAAACCTTTCATTAAATGATGTTTAACTATAAGTAAAAATGAAGTAAATAATTGTAAGTAATTTTAAAAGTGTACCAAGTTTACTAGATGTCATTATGACAAATTATTTATTAAAATAAAAGAAAATAGTGTACTTGAGAAATTCCAAGCAATACCAAAATTCAAGAATAAATACATAGTAGCACAACTTCACTTTTCTGTAGAACGTGGAAAAAATAATTAATTGTAAAAAGATGCTCGTAATATAAAAGTTAATAAATAATCGATATTTAGTAGTGTAAAGAAAATAACTATTTAGTGATTAATCAAAATAATAATTTACTTCTTATGATTTAACTGCAAACGTTTTTTATTTTGTATATAAATATATAATTTTCAAACAATTTCTTAAGAGTTTAGCATTAATTAAATATTATTTACGTCAATAAAATTAAAATATTTACTTAAGTAATATATGTAAAAATATAAAATTTATTCCAACTTACATATAAACTGAGATTTACGAAAGAATATTATAACTCACCTGTAAATAAGAAATAACACAATTAAATAAAAATTAAAATCTAGTATTAATTTCAAACGTGAACATAGCAATATAATTTTTAAGTATTTAAAATATAATCAATGTTTCAAATAAAATTTAACATTGAAAATATTTATTATTATTAATTAATTATGAATAAAATTATTTATACATGCTATTATATTTATTAAAATTTTCTTATTAGGATATTATTGCTCATCTTATCAAGTTATGATTTTGTATAATTTTAAAATGAATATTAGTAAGTTTTTAAATAATAATATTACCTACAAAAAATCATAATTATACTATTGTAGAATATTTTATAAAATATCCTAAATAATGAAATACTTGCTTTATATTTGAATCTAAAATTCGTATTGCTTTAGATAGTTATTTCTTCATATTATTAAACAGGTAATAAATAAATATAATGAATAGAAAGAATCTAGAAAAATTCTGTAACACAGCGAAAGAATTTCGTGTTGTAATTGCTGACAAATGATTTGTTGTATTTGAAAGAGAATTTTATTTTTCGTGGTATGTTCTCTTCATTATATTTGAAACTTCTAAAAGAACTTTGTAGTTTATTTAATATTTAAACTTAAAAAATCAATAAAGTATATGACACGAGCCTGTTAGAATATAGAGGCCATCATCAGTAAATTTAATGGAATGGATTTTACTTTTCTTGCAGAATATTTCTTGCTTAAAATGGTTTATGTCTTTTTTTATCTCCTAGTTGATAGTAATGAATTTAAATTTAATGAATGCTTATAAAGTAGTATAATAATTTTCTTAATGTTCATTCACATTCTGAAATATAATAAACAGTTTTTTTTATATTGTCTTATAAGCTTTTTATTTAATAAACCATTTTAAAAAATTGTAATAATTAATTATTAGTTTTTATTAAGTGATAAATTTAAAAACTTTTAAATTGTATCATAAATATTTTAATAATTATATGTTCAATGATTACTATGCGGCAAGACTTATACCATTTTAACTAAAAAATCATTCTTGCAATTTGAAAAATAAGTAAATAATACTGTAGCAGCAATCTTAGTCTCTTTTTAATTAAAAAAATGAGTTTTATTATTATTTATTTTTTATTATTTTATATTATTGTTTTAGCTGTAATTAAAGGAAGACTATTATCTCAATTTCAAAATATTAAACAGATTGATAAATCATTGTAGTGAGATTTATCTTAAAATAAACAACATCATTTTTCATGCAAAAAAATTAAGTTACGTTAGTTAGTACAATTGGAATAATTACAGATAATCTAACATTATTAATAAAGCAAGTTGGTCATAAATTAAATCTTTTTAGAAAATCATAAAATTTTTTATAAAAAGCTTGGCACACGATGTAATCTCTTGATAATTTCTACGTAATCCTATGCTAATTATAGAGAACAAATCTTCCTTCATGAACCAGTTGAAAAATCTACGTATTTCTTTTTGTTGTTGGTACCAATATATAATCCTAAATCTTCTATTATGTTTAAGTGATTGAGTACTTATGCGTGATCTTAGTATCTAAATAGTTAGATAAATCAGATTATAATTAGGTGCCATAATTATTAATATTGATAGTAGTGTAGAATTTATTAATTTAAATTTTTAAAATACCTGAGAAACATTATGTCGATAATTTCTTTATTCGCATACTTATTTCAAACATGTCAGGCTTCTTAAAAACAAGGATAAAATAATTTGATGCTACTAATTAAAATAAAACATATCAACCCAGTGGAAGCATTGATCGGATAAAATGAAAAGACGTAGAAGTAATGGAAAAATAATGAACGAATCAAAATACAAAGGACCACGAGCTTACAAATCACAGCGATGCGACTGCACTAATTCATGCTAATTATACATAAAAAAAGAAATATAAAAATCGTATTAAAGTCTGGGTGTGCCAGAAAATCATGAGAGATAGTTTATGTTGGATAGGCAAGCAATATTTTGTACAGGAGTATAACAGTACAGAATCCGCGAGGAAAATTTCTCCGGCCTACTATTACTCATATCCAGTCGCCCACTAGTGCGCCCACTCGCACAAACACATACTGAGAAAGGCTTAGACACCTGGAGCGCATTGCAATCGCAGCCAATCACGTTTAATTACAAGAGGCGAATCCACACATTTAAGAGCGGCAGTGCTCGAGACTGGCTCGTGTCCAAGGCGGCGATATCACAGTGCAACACTACCGCGTCGACGTCCGTTATTCAGGACTGCGGAACACCCTGATAAACGTTCATTCGACTTTTTCTTACATTATTAAGGCCCATTATGGGCGATCTATCCTATGCGAATCTGTATATTCGTTTCTACTCCGGGCCTCCGCTAAATACCGGCCGAATTTCACTCTAGAATTTTCCGCATAGGAAGCCTTGTACCACGAACTTTTATCGTCAATGAAAATAAATAGGATAGCTCGATGAAAAGGATTTCCGCACAGTCCGACAATCCTAATTCATCGAATGCGCAATGTATATTTCGTTACAGGCGATTTCCCATGATTCGAAAGTTACAGTATCCATAATTAAATAAAGTGAAAATCGGAAAAAAGACTACAATAGATATGCACTTTGCACAATTTTGATAAAATTAACCTTTCCTTTAAAACGTAATGTTTGCACAGGCGTAACAAATAATCACGACGAATAAGCAAAGTGCACTGTTAACGATGACTTAATCACTGAAAGCACGCAGTTTCGACTCTATTCACGAAATGCTCAAGTGCAGAAATAAAGGCATTGAAAAACGTTGCTCGAAACATCGGCGCGGTTGAGCACGGGAGGACTAAAAAGGAGTACGAGCAATCTTTGTTAATGCATATTTTACTTTCAGCGTTTGATGAGCGAATCGATTGCGATAAAAACGCGGCTACGGTTTGTGGAAGGTTCCAAGGGAAAAAAGCGCACGAAAAATATTCCTACAAGAGTCGTCAGCCGAAGGCGCGATACATTAAAGCGCTCGAGTGCGGAGCAGCAAGTATAATCAACTTGACTTTCACTGGCATAATAGGCACTGATAAAGGAAAAGGAGTAAGGGAAGCGTTAAGGATCTTACCTCTCAATGCCCGAGACTCGGTTTGTTCGCCTACGCGCGCATATGTGCGCGAAAGGGCGAAGGGTGGAGGTGACAGGGCCACAAGCCGGTTAAAAAACACGACAGCTCGGAGCATAAAGGCTGCCAGTTGAGCGAATCCGGTGTCGCGCGGTCTATTAGACTCGGTTAGGGGCGCGGAGCGGGGCGGGGCCGGATCTGAGAGCAAACGCCAGGGGAAATTCTGAAACGCGTACTTACTGGGGCTCGGACAGGGCCTGGACGATACGTGGGGTGACGTTGCCTAGGAAGACGAAGGGAGCTAGGTTCGCGGGAGTTTCGAGGTTTGAACTTGAACTGACTCCGATGCTTCTGAGCGGCTGCTTCCTCCGAGCTATATGTCGTCGCTTCCTTGACCTGCTTTAATTCTCTCTCTTTTAGATATAACAAGATGTAGCGCAAAGAGCAGACTTGCCAGCCGTCGTATCGTCAATGTGTCAAGGTAATCAGCTGGATACAGTGCTCGGGGCATTTGAATTATTGGGTTTGAGACAAGTTGAAAGAAGACCAGTTGCACAATATACAATGAAAGCATATTTTGTCAAACAATAGGTACGCCGGACGAATACTGAGGAATGATGATGTGTATTTCATAGTTCTTTCAACAAGTCTGTTGTAAGGTGCGCCTAAAATGTTTGGAAATTGTTATCTATTCAAAATAATTATAATTAAACAAGTCATTCCATTAGCAATTAAAAGGAATAGGACAATAATAATTAAACTGTACTGTGTAAAGAATACGATAAAAGCATAATGAATAAATGTATGCACATAACGGGTATAGAAATATACTCGTCTAGAAAAAGTCTTCAAGGTCTTACAATCTACTGTGAAACGAGATCAGTAAGTAAAATCAGTTAAAGGTATTATAATTCATAGATGTAGTAAGCATATATTAAAACTATTTAATTTTGATGTACCTCAAACTAGAATAAAATTTAATGTTTAATTTGCACGTAGAAGTATTTTACAAATACATCTGCCTAAAAGCATAAAAGCTGCCTATGCATTAAAAGAAAAGTTTCAAGGATCAACAGAATACGCCTTTAATTAATTATGTATGCAGTACAAGTGTCCTACATAATTTCGTAATCTAAGAATTAAATAATATACATAATAAATTCCAAGTAAAATCTTTTACTCGCATACTTTCCTTGTATACACATGCTTACAGTCCCGAAATTCAAATACACATGCTTATGCATATGTACTCATGTAAGCACACACAATTTGTTACTCTAAAATGTAGTAAGTTAATCAAAATCTTAAGCACTATGCATGATTTGTACTTAAAAAGAAAATATATGTAAGAAAATATATATAGACATTTTAAATATGCCCATGACAAAATATAACCTGATAATTATCGCTCTAACTATTAACAAACACAGAAAAAGTAATTCGTATTTCTAAAGCCCATTGATTCAATATAAATATATTATTGAAAATTGAGAATTATACTTCAATAATTATTTATTAAGGTTTTAAAATACCATTATATTAAACAGAACATACACCACAAATGCCTATAAGATTCGTCGAAAAAAATTTTTAATGAATTAAGTTACAGTTTGAATAATACAGCTTTCTAAAATTCACATTAATGTATCTTAATAACTGTCACGCTGGAGTAGGAGTAGCCATTAATATGTAATAAAACTTTAAGATCCATGATAAATTGAAATGAGATACTTTTATTCTCAAGAACATGTTATCAGATTCATAAAATAAAATAAAAGATCTCCAAGTAAATGATATACCCGTAACTTAAACAGTGCCTTACATAAACGATATGAATTATATTCATGTGTAACAATACTTACATAAATTTTGTAATTTATGATTGAAATCTTTGCAAAGTATTATATTTTATTATTATTTCACTTGTATTTAGAGATAAGAATATCTATTAAGTTACCTATTTTTTAAAAAGAAAGGAAGTCAATTAAACTTCCATTTAAGTTTTGCATTAATGAGATATTAAATCATTTCTTAATCATTATTAAAATATTAAAATTTAAATAAAATATGGAGCTTTTATATGAGCTGTTACAGTTCGTCAATGAAATTTAATATTAAAAATGTAATATCATATCTAATATGTTATTTATTGTTTAAAACGCCAAATTTATAAAATTTCACATCAATAAAATTTTATTTACTACATCTTTGTAACAAATTTTATGAAGATTAAAATCTGTTTATAATAAAACAAATTTTAAGATGGAGAGAGTTTGCTATTTAAAATTTTTTATCGTATTAATTATATTCAAAATAATATCTACTTTCAGTTATGAAAACAATTTTACTTGTTTTCCTTAAGCAACAAAGATATGACAGTACAGTATAGCAAGTTGCTTTAGCTTTAGTATTTTCTAAGCGAATTTCCCTGCTTTTCTTGTCTTTTAAATAACAATGAGTATAGTTATAACCTCAGTTATAATGATAGATTTATTATTCAAAAATATTTTAATATATGCGTTAAGATAAACAATCAACTTTTTACTTAGTAAACTAATTAACCTAATTAGTTCTCATTATGTTAATTTAAGAGTTTCATTCACCCATTTTAGCTCGTTAATGATGACGTTGATTTATATTATGGTATATTTATTTTTTGACAATTAATATTTTGATTGTATGAAGTATGTAAGAATATGTATTTTACATACTATACAGCATTTACAGCCATTTTATTATTTAGGAATACTCAATTTAATTACTTACATATTTACATTTGTTACAAAATATATTAATTCGAATTTTAAGAATAAATGAAAAATATATTGCTTTTATTAAATCATTTTGATTTTAAAATATTATATACATTTAAGGTTAATATATTTCATAGCATATGTATTTATGGTAAATGTGAAAAGTAAGAAATTTTTATCATTTTATTTTCCATTATTTTGATTATACAGTTTGCTCATAGCAGGAGTATACAGATGAAAATGTTTATATACGAATAAACTATATAAAAAAGTAGCTTTTTTTTAAAAAATAGCTGTATTTTATATGTTAAAAAATAATGTATATTATTCAATCACAATAATAATCAAGAGTTTAAGAAATTACAACTTTCTTATCAAAATTATTTTAATGAAATTCATTAATTAATTTTCATTAATTTTAATGAAATAGACCACTATCCTATTAAATCTAAATTTGAATTTAACGATTTTTTTAGATAAATGTATTAAAATTATACAAAATATTGAAGCTTATATTTTTGCTTAAGAATTATTTGACTATTGCATATTTTTCATTTTAAATAATGCTTATATGAAACGTGACTAGGAAATACAATGGGTTAATAATACATAAGAAGAAGATTGGTAATATAAACGAAGAAGAAACAGAATTAACAATTCTTAAATGATATTTTAATTTTTAAAAAAATTAGAAATGAAATTGTATTTATTGTCAAAAAAATTTTTATAATATGTGCATTATTGGCATTATAATAATATAAATAAGGTAAAAAAATCAAAATATGTACAGAAAAATTATTATTTTGTTGAATTATTAAAGCAAATATTTTTTCGTCATTTTGTAAAGACATGATGCCACTTATTTTTGATTCGATAAAATAATTTCAGCCCTTCTTTCATATATACAACTGTATTAGTGTAGAAAAAAACAGTACTAATTAATTAATGTTTATGTACTGAGTGATTTTTTCGAATTTTATAGTTTGAGTTTATTTTAGTCAGTCTGTATCAATTGTGTTACAAAAACATTTTACAAAATATTAAATTACAGTATTGTTCTTTCTCTCAACTCTGCTATTATCGCTGTCATTGTCTTGCAAAAAATATTTTGACCAAACAAATGAAAAGTTACCTAATATTTTTTTTTTTAACGGACAACGTCTCTCGTGGGTCAGTAAAACTTGAAACAATACTATTTTAAAACATTCGTATTGATTCAAGAACAATCTGATTCTGGAAAAAATTTTCGAGAACGGTTCAATGGGCGTAGAAATTTGCAATCAATGTTATGCATCTTGCTTTCAATTTGTATTCAAAGCAGATGAAATTATTTTAATATGTTGAGCCATAACTGTAGGTAATGATTAATAGCGCTAGTCTAATATTGTGTTGGTACTTATTGTTTCAACGCGCGCATGCTCAATAATTAAAGCTGAGGAGTTCCTCCAGCACGCTTAAAGAGGCACCTGCCTTGACGTTCTATACCTACATGTGCACGTAACCAAGTACGCACACTTGTAAAGAGATAGAACCAGAGATGGTGGGGTGAAGTGGTGGGTGAGCAGGAGGAGGAGGAGGAGAGACCTGGAGGGCTTCGAGGAAAATAGCGTTTTGATAGGTTGAGCAAAGTGGGCGCGAACTCTCCTCTCTCTTGTCAGCTAACTCTCACAACCGACTCTCGCTTCATCGAATTGAGAATGCATTTATTGCAATTAAGCATGACATGTCAGCCTATTGAATTTGTAATGGTTTCAACGTACGTTTACGTTTGTTTTCGATCTATTTACTCCTGAATTTCTTTATGCTCTTACCAAGGTTGAATGCATCATTATTATTATTCTTAATATTAATTAATTATTTTTAGCGTATTATTATTTTTATTGTTGTTGTTGTTGTTATTGTTATAGTTATTCTTGTTATTTTAGGTATTAGAAAAATAAAAAGCACATAATTTATACAGCTTTAATTACTTGATAAAGGGAAAAGCTCGTAGCTAAATTCTTTAGTAAAATTGATTTTCAAACATGAGACCTACGTTTAGACTATTCGATTAAAATTTAATCAACTTATGCATGCTTCTATATCAAATAAAAACAAAGAATTGCTTCATTAGAAAAGAACATTTTTAATATACATTTTAGATGGAATAAAATATAAACCTTTAAATTGTTAAATATATATAAATTTATCAATTACGCTGAAAAATTAAAGAATAATGTACCCAAAATAAAAAAGCTAGATTATTTTATTATGTAGTAATTATAAGCGTTACGAATAAAATGTAATTTAAATTAAGAATGTTTATCATTCGAAAAATAAATAAATACTGTTAATATTTCTAACAACCAATGCTTTCATAAAAAAAATTACGTCCCGTGTTTTTTTAATATCATACCTACAGTACGTATTTTACAAAGGCATTAAATAATCATTGATGCGTAAACTGAATCATCATTATTATAGAATTTTTATAAACTAGTTTCTCAAAGGTTTAAACATTTTCATGGATAGCTTAATACATCTACGTAAAGCATCCGTACAAGTGCACTCTTTATTCACCTCGATACATTAGAATAAAAATTTATGGAGCACAAGACTGTGATAGTCCAAAAGCCCAGTAAAAAGTCTTTATTATTTGAACAAACTTCATATTTGTTTCTTTCTTATATCATCACAAAGTTTCATTTAAATATTTACGCCTTGGTAGTAAAGTAAGTGTTATGGAGAATTTATCGAAAAGTGTATTTTAAAATATATAAAAATTATAAAGTACACTCTCAATGCAACTATCATGATCCAATTTTTAAAACTGTTTGTAGCTTTTATCAAATAAATTGTAGACACAAAAATAATATGTACAACTGAAAATATAATTCATTATAAAGTGGATAAAGATTAAACTAAAATTTTAATTTTTATGAATTTATCATTTATATTACTAATTTGTAAAACAATTTCAAGGTTCGATCTTAATAAATAGAAAAAATATTATTTTAATACAATTTTGTCTATTTTTTCAATTCATACATTTTTTTTATTAAACCAAATGAGAAAAAAACATTTTTAAAAGAATAATAAAACTTATTTATGCTTTTATTATACAAACTGCAAAAAAATTATGTATTAAAATTTAATATTTTCGACTGTTAAGATTTTAATAAAAAGTGATCACAATATAATGACATTTAATATTTTATTAGATTAATCATCAGATAAAATGTTTTAATGTTTCATTACTACATACTAATTATAATTTCTCATTTACATTGAAACTATTAAAATATTTACTTTGAGTATATGTGGAACATAACTCACGACTATCAGCTTGAGTTCCGTTTAAATTATTTTTGAATTCTACATGTCAAACGTGTATTAAACGTATTTGAGTGACATCACGTAGATATTTATCAAACTTTCAGGCAAACTATCTACACTTACAGATCATCACTACTTGTAAATTTATTAATCGATCGAGTGTTGACATTTTACAAATTTTTACAAGCAGTGATCAAAGTACCATATAAAAAATAAATAAACTATGATAACTCTTAAGATATTGACAGTATTACAATTATTTGTAAGCAATACAAATTTAATATAAGTAAATAAGTTATAATTAAAAAGTACGATCTAAAATAATTATATAAACGTTATTTTTAGCATTGTAAAGAATTTTATAAAATACGTAAATTATTAAAATATTCCTAAAAAAAATTCTTTACAGAAATTATATTCATAGCAAGAAAAAAAATTAAACCAAAAGTGGAAATACAGGAAAAAGTGTGAAGATTTTAATATGTTACTCTTTTTCTTTTTTGAACGTTCCATTTATATACAAGAGAGATTATTTATTCTCATCTATATTTACATAAAGCTATATAGAATTTATAATTAGACACTCCATGATAAAAATTGTTAGCCTTCATCAGTTTCATTATTGCTTGTCTTTCTTATGGTCTTTATTGTAATGTAAAAGTTTAATGTAAATGTTTGAATATTTTCTAGCATTTGCTTTTGGTATTGCAGGATTCTATATGCTAATACGTAATAATTGATTGTAAAATAAATATATATTTGTATGAGTTCGTTAAGTGCTAAGACTAGACATCACTTTTATCAAAAGCAAAAGGAAGAAGCACAATCAAAAATATTTCTACAACCTAGTATGTATCCATTAAATTTACGAAGCTATAAATATAAAGCAAGTTGTATTTATCCCTTTCCTAACTCCATGAATAGAGAAATATTTATATATTTAACAAGTGCACTTGTTTTTCATAAGATTGAATTTTTAAAGGTAAATTTATTAATTCTTAAAAGAGAACAATCTTTTACCTATTATTAATAAAAAACGATAAGATATTACATTATTATTTTTCTAGTAGAGGAAAATGCATTTAATTATTTGCACTACGCACATAAAAAAACATTTTCATTTTTTGCACGACTTATATACATTTTCATTTATATTTTATATTTGAAGAAGGTGTAATTCAATGTTCAAATAATTATTTATGCATAGAAAATGTTGCAACAGTAAACATCCAAATAAATATCATCATCTTTTAGATATTCATAGGATTTTAACATTTATTATATTCTAATATACTACGTGCTAAATAATGAAATTAATTTATTTTCCATAATTATTAAAAATTTAAACTATTTCAAAATCTAAATTACCTTAAAAATTTTGAACCTTTACAGTTTGTTAAACAAAAAGTTCTCGTTCTCATCTATCGAAAATACCTTTGTATACACAAAAATTCTGAAATATCTCATTCATTTTTCACTTTTATAAATATTTTCGAGCTTACTGACGTATTAAGACGAGAGAGCATCTAAAGACCATAAAAGCACAAAAAATTTCATCAATATTTAAATCACTCGTTGCAGCAAAATTTTACTTTCACCATTTACTGCTGCACGTCTTCAAAGCTACATCGTTTCTTTTTAGCCCTCCACTCCCTTCACTCCTTACCTGTCGAGACTACTTCGCTCCGTATTGCAAGAATGAGTAGAGAGAAAGATATATATATATAGATAGATAGATAGATAGAGAGAGATAGAGAGGGCGAATGATAAAGAAAGAGAGAGATAGAAAGAGCCTTTCTCTTTCTCCATCGAGTCTGGTTCCATCATTCGTCGGCATGCGCGCGCCCGTGCAACCTACCTTTCTTAATACCAACCACATTTTACGTAACCTCGGCTATGAATATAGATATAGAGAACAAGGCTTCAACGACTATCCTTACCCCTACCTCTCCTCACCACACTTGTATTTCTCGACTGTCCTTTGGAGTATTTAAGCACGCAGACACACGTCGATAATTACTTTGCTCGCTTCGGAGTATATAATGATACTGAGTGTAGCTCTTTTTGAACCTGACATACGTATTACATTTTTATAGCACAAGCATTTATGCAAGCACGCACTACCTTGTACATATGGTCCATTATGCCTTATTGGAGTGTCGTTAATTGTTCGTTTGCGAAAGAGCGACAAATGTTACTGTACGAAATTAGTTTGGACAAAAATGCCTTACTCGCGTGAGACCCGCCATTACAGATGTGTTATATTGAATAATATTTTACATTGCAGATCATTGGCATAAGCCATGAAAACAAGGGTAGAATGTACATTTTTGTTTACAAGTTTTTTACTTTACCATAGCGTTTTGATTGTCAAGTGAATTCATTGCTGTTCCGCACAGTCGAGCACATTTGATCCTTCCTGAGCGATAAATTTTTGAGCGAATGCGAGCACATCCAATTTTTGTAAAGGATCCACGCCCTCGTTAGCTAACGTATATCAACTGCAATTTTACAACGTGTCATAAATTTAATGCATTTTGTGGTAATCCCCTTGAGTTCTTCGTGTAAAACGCATATAAACATTGTGAATGAAGCTTTGTTCTAAATTTTTTGAACCGAAATGTCATATCAATGGAATTGATAATACAAAACTTCAAATACAAGTTTGAATTTCAGCTTCTTAATCTTTCTGCTATAATGGTACGTACTGAAAGTATATTAGTAAAATAATTGATTTAAATCAAATTGAATTAACAGTTATTTTTTGAATTTATATCCTGGTGTAACATTCGGAAAAGAGTTTTACATATTTTAACTGATAACTAATGTAATAAATTTTCTTTAATTGTAATTTTTATAAAAACTTCGTGCAATGTTACTAAAAAAGATAACACCTTACAATTTATAAGACAATGTATTTACATTCATAACCCAATTCTACAAAAATACTACACTAAGGTTAAATGCATATGATTAATTAAAAAACTTTCTTAATAATCTAATAAAATAACAAAATAATAATAATATATATTTATTATCAATGTCGTTAATTAAATGCTTTAGGCTTTCAAGTTGCAATTAAAAATAATTCTACTGTTTTTATTTACAATAATAAATTATGTGTAGGTTAAAAAATTACATACTAAAATAAAAGTTTTTAAACATAAATCAGAATTAATAATAATTAATTGTACAAAATCTACTAATAATTTCTGTAATGAAATATAATTAATATGCCAAACCGTTTTCTTCTCAATAAGGGTAATTAAGTTAATATACCAGTAAAATTATTCTAAAATGAAAATTCTATTTGTTAAAGAAATATTTTTAATCGTGATAAAGTCTGAAATCTTAAAAAATTTTCCAAAATAAACGTCGATCTTCTTTAATGTATATTGTAATTATTTACAATTCATATCAGGAAATTTCATTTTTTGTTATTTTGTCAACGTATATAAGATTTAATCAAATACAAATAAAAACATGACATTTTATTTCAAATAAAATTCAAATTTTATATTATTAGGAAAAAATATTACAAGCACATAACTTTAAAAATATATTTAATAAAAGATGAATACTTAATTTGAAAAATATATGAATATATCATAAAAAATTATTTATAAAATTAAAAGGAATCTATTACATTATTATAATATTTTTAAAAAAATTTCAGCCAAAGTATTTTATTTAAAAATACCGTTTTCAATTTAATAGTACTCTTCAGCAACCTTCTGCAAAAGAAATTCTTTAAAAATCAACCAAATTTCTGTGCATTAAAAAAAATTTACAATGAAATATTTGTATTACTTTGTACTCCAGAAAGCACACAATTTATGTATAAATTTTTGTCCTAACCTACTATATCCGCATAAATAATATATATAATAAAAAATTCACTCGCATCGAATGTAAATTTATGAAAGAAAACGTACTATACAACTACACATTTTGAAACTGAATACTAAGTAAACAATTATATAGTAATTCGAATACGTGTACACTTGGCCTCCAAAAGTATACAAAAAAGTGATTTACCAGCTCTTTGATATGGGAAGCAGTGCGGACGCCTAAACCGCAAGAACCGTATTATAATCGCGAACGTGGACCAGTAACGTTGATCCAAAAGCAATATGCAAGCTTGAAAGCTCGAGAAAACCGCAACTTCGAACTTGTGAAACCGGGGACTAATATGCATGGTTGTGCAAGAGCTCACGACAAAATGATCAAGCCTGTGAAAACGAAAGTTACAAGCAAGGTTAGAGAAGAAATAGGAAAGTCTACAAGATGGGAGAATTACAATCATTTTTTTTACACAAAGAAATGTCACAATTATATAGTGCCAAGTATAGGTAAATTGTGCATGTCATTGACAGTTTGATACTTCGTGGAATCTTAAAACCAAAATTTTATTCAATTATTGCACGCATCAAATCTTAATTACAGTTAAATCCAGTTGCTAGCTTAAGATTTAAATAACTATACATCGTTCCGGATTTTGTGCCTGAAATTAAAACGATGTGAGAGTTTTTTTTCAAAAACTGATATATACATGTATGTGCGTAGCAATTAGTTTAAAAGGAAACCACTTTCTTTAAAATTTCATTCAAATTACAAGTTAAAAAACAAAAACATCAAAATATTAATTTTTATTTAATTAGTACTTACAGTAGAATATAAATTTATAATTGGTTAGTTTCAAATATTATTTATAGAAAGGTAAAGTTGCAATATGAACACATTTAATACTGTAATCCATATTTACTTGAATTATTTTTTTTGCACCGATAATAATAAATTAATGCTTAGTATTAATATTACATGAAAATCATCAATAAAAAAATAAGAAAAAGTCTGATATTTTAGTTTTTATACTTTATAAATTAATAGATTACTTATAATTGCGAGTATAAAAAACATTAGTTATCTAAAAGTAACAGATTGTTTTTCAAATTTTCCATATTATATAAACCAATTTACAGGAAAAACATCGTCTACTTATAATTTAGTGTTTAAGGACAAACAGAAATGTTTGACCTAAAATATCTTTTTGTTAGTATTTAATATAGAATTTTCTTACGTTTGAAATGCGGAACCTATTAAAATAAAAGTTTACATTAAAAAAATACTGTATAAATTTCTAAAAACTGTAAATGCTATTATAAAACTAAACGCATTTTTTGTTTTAACTCATGGAGTTTTAAGTTTTAATTATAGAGTTAACATGTATTTTCAATTACAGTGTAATAATAAAGATAAATTATTATGAGAGATTATTTAAATGAAAAGTAATGAAAAAGAAGATTTTTCGTACTGAATTTGGTATATGGTAATAGGTTACTTCTAAAATAAAATTTAAAGCATTATAAAAGTTGCAAAAAGTACTATTCAAAAAATGAACGAAAAAAATAAATAATACATTTTATACAATATTTTATATTAAAAAGTATTGCATATATTTTTAAAAGATATTTTAAAACATTTACATAAGAATTATATGTTGATATAACTTTTAATCGTATTCTTAATTAATCTTAATTACAAATATTTAAGCTTTTATTAAATTGACATTTGTGCATTGTTATACATTCAAAACACATAATGAGTTAAATAAAAAATATACAATAAATGTCATCATCTGTTTATATAAGAAAAACCGGTAGCATGGTAAGTCAATATTTCAAAATATTGACGAATTTAATTTAAATATATATTACAGGATTGCAAAGGGATGCGGAAACTTTTATATCAACCTAACGAACGATTTCTATAAGCTGCCTGAACTGTATGATTTGTGAAAAAGAAGGCACTACAATGCTTGGAGCCGATGTTAAAAGGAATATGTAAATGAAGGCTGCACCAGTAAAGATAAAAAAAGAAATAATCGCGAAAAAGGGCGGAGGATGATAGAGTAGAAAAAGAGCAGGGAGAATGTAGACAGCGTGGGCGTCGGAAGGGCAGGGGGACAGTCGGGAGGTGGGTGGCAGGAGGAAGGAGGGAGCATTCATAAGCGAGGTCCGATAGGAGCCAAGATGGGCGGAGGTGAATTCTGCGCTTGCTCGAAAGAACGTCGATCATAGTTGTAGGTGCGATACTCGGAGAGGTCCTTCGTATATTAATCTTAGCTATTTATACCTGGCGCCAATATTTATTGTTTCCAATCTCTCACACCTTTACACGGATAATAGTTAATGCAACTCTTGTATGTATGCATATATATATATATATATATATATATATATATATATGTGAAAATCTCATGAACGCTTAAATGCATAAAAATATGTGTGTGCGCGCGCGCGCGTGTATACATGTATGTACGGATATTTTCATACGTATGCATCTATCAATTATTCGTATATATTTATTGTGTAGAATTATTTATTTTTTAATTTATAAATTCACTTGCACGCGCGTGAATTTAGACTCTCTCTCTCTTTCTCTCTGTACGCGGACGCCCGAGTGCAGGACGTGAACACACATAGGTATACATAATACACAACGGGTCTCATACTGACCTCGATTTTCGAGAGTCGCCGCGCGGCATGCGCCATTGGCCATCCAGCGGATAGTTATAGATGTCGATCTAGTCTCTTTCCCTTTTCTTTCTTAAGTTTTACATAATACATATCACCGAGTCCGGATATGAAACCGCGTATAAAGATGGGAGAAAGAGAAGCACCTCGCTTATTATTTACGGATTTCGCTGAGGATTGATAAGTATGAGTGTACATGTACCACTCTTATGTTTGCAAATGTTCGTGTTTGTGAGAAATTTCAAGATGAAATGCTCCGAGAACGAAAGAGTTCATGTGCACCGAGGTCGGACTGTCTCTTTGTCGTTCTCTCTCTTTTTTTAGAATAGCACTTTGCTAGTCTCTCTTTTTTAGAACACGACAATGTCTTTGATCGTATGATTAGTCAAGACAAGCAACTGCTCATTGCGTCTGTGGTTTTGAAGATGAATTATTGATTATGTCATCATTGCTAATGCACTGTTTTCGTAGGTTTTATATTTTTAACGTTATTATGTAACGTAGTTTCTAAGACTGAAATATAATAGGTTAATAAATATAGGAGTAGATACATTAAGACATTCTTTGAAATGTCCAAAAAAATTAAGTTCCCCGTAATATAAAGGAAAAATAAAAAGGACCTAATTTATTCTCAACGGAGAGGTTATACAATACAAATTGGACTTACGTATCTATAATAAGCATAATACATTTTTAATGAAAATTTCCAAAACGCTAATAAAAATTGACTTACAAATTGTAAATCTTAAAATACTCTTTCAATTGAAGATAATTAAGTTTGTATCAAAATATGATTCATTTTATCATGCACTTTTAAATTTTAAAAAATGAAAGCTGATTACGGAATTCACCAATTTTTTAGGAAATAGCAATAATATGTACATCATTTATTACAATTTCATTCTTAAAAAATTAGTTATATTATTCTTAACAAATATTATTCGACAAAATTTATTGGTATTCACAAATAAAATTAAACTAATTTAATATTTTTTCCGGTGTATAAAAATGTTTATAACATGTATTATTCATATAATTTAAGAAAAAAAAAAATTTTTTTTCATAAGAAAATTATAAAATTTATTTTTTTTAATTATACGGAACAAATTTCTAATTATTATTATGAAATAATTTTATTAATTATATAATTACTTTCGTCAATAATAATACAAAATTTTTACATAATAGCATATCGTACATTATTGAAACACCTAGTAAATGAAACAATATTATTATAAGCCTTCGTTCTTGAACAATTAATAATATTTATTGAAAAATGTTTTTAAATTATTTATGCACTAACTTATTATTATACTTTCTCATTGGCTTATTGAGATTTGTAATCTAGCTATAATCTTATGAAATGAGAAAAGTATTCATATGAAACGTAAAAACTCTTTCATGAAAAAGTAATATAAATGAGAATGCAGACATTCAAAATGTTTATTTCTTTTCAATTTATTGGTTATCGGAAACTTGAAAATGATATTACAAAATTAAATAATATAATACATTTGTTATGTAACAAAGCACTAAATGTGATAAAGTTAATTAAAGACTTTTTAAATTATAAAAAGATTCTGTATAATGAAACTTACAGAATGTTTAAATAATTGATTATTTAAATATGTGTATGCTATATACACGGACGGAAACAAACGAAATAAGAAATATTCATAATAATTTTTATTGGTAGAAATTTCAAAGGTAGAATAAAGAATTAGACCGTAACATAAACACCCGATCTAATTTCTTCTTTGGCCTTCTTATTAATATAATGCAAAACTGTATAATAATATATAATGTATAATATTCTTGACAATAGACACATTTAGTATAAATTGCATATATAATAATGAGCATTATTATTAACACATCGTTTTTCATTATATAAATTACTTATACAATTTTGAATCGTTAATATAAATTGTTAGGTCAGCAAATTACATACGTCGATATCTTTTACTGTCATGAAACAATGAAACGTATACGCAATTACAAAATTGTCATCAGCAATTTCTTAAAAATGTTAAAAATTATTTAAATTTTAATCACTATTTTTCGCGTAATGTTATTTTAATTTAATATTAACACAGATATTTCTTCAAGTATAATAGAGAAAAATACCATTTTAAACAAGGAATAAGATAAAAGATTAATGAAAAATCTTCAACGTATAAAAAATTTAATTGATATTATTGATGTTTGAATATAACAATAAATTTTTGTTTGAAATTTTACAAATATTATTTTTTTAAATTTAAATGAAAATGTAATAAGAATGCTTATCATAAGGAATTTTAAATTTGTTCTATAGCTTGTATTCTATTTACAATGCAATTATCTTTTTTAAATTTATTCTTCGTAAAGAAAACCAATTTACTAACCAAAAAAATTTAAAGTATCTTACGATGGTAAAAAGTGAATATAATACGTCACGAATATAATATTATTTAGCCAATTTTACTACTCATTTCGAGTTTTACTAATCATCAAAATATATAATACTTTAATCAATTTCTCTAGAAAGTTTTTAAAAATTATACATTCATGATACATTGAAAGAATAAATAAAGCATAACCAAAATCTATTCAAAAAAATACTTTTAAAATATTTATCTTAAGTGTACTCCCAATGAACATTATCGGATAGTTATATTTGAAATATGTATGGAAATATAGAATAATATTTGCAATATTTTGGAATATTGGCAATTGTGAAAATCAACCTCAGTAAATTGTTGATTATAAATTAGTGTATGAATTGCATTTTATACTCATACAAATACATACAAGCACAAAAATACATACGACCATACTCATAATAAAACATACTCCGGAGAATACTTACGCCTACGCCTAGTAAGGTTTATTTTAAGATGTCTTTGTTTTAAAACGTATTATACAGAATACATTTAAATGTGAAAATTAAATACACTATTGCGTATGTTTTTTACGATTCCAGAATTATGAAAATAAAACAAATACTTTTTTTTACAAAAAGTAATTACATTTTATGTTTCATGAACTTATAAAAGATAAAGAGCCACTAGAAACCGGACTAAAAAATGGTTGTTATAATATAGTGGGGTGTCATTAAAAATTTTTTCACAACATTTATAACTAGACGCAGTACAAGTCCCTGTATTATGTTCCTATATTGCAACGCTAATTTAAGATATAATTCATATACATCAATACTATTAAATCGAAGTAATTAAATTCCTTTACTTATCACTTTTGTTTAATATTCTATAAATGCCCATAGATACGATTCCTTCCAAATCCCCGGCACGTATTATACATAACGCATTACGTTGTTCATTTCGCAGACGAACCAATTTTCCAAATATTGAAGAGGTAAGGGAGGAAAGGGCCCAAGATTGATTTTCTTTAAAATTCGCGATAATGAAAGACAGGAAATCCAGAACGCCAGACCAAACCCGATCTTAATCCTCCACCAAATGGTCTTAAGCACGCGAGGACGCACGCAGACGCGCAAACGTATATCGTGCCGTTAATCTCGTTAACTCTTGCGGTGAAATCAAGGCTCGCTGGATGAGTATATATGGGAGCGCATCAGTGTCGTGTACCTGTTGGCAGATTGAGCGGAAAACTCCGGAAGGACCATCGGCAACCAAAGAGCTTCATATCTCGCGCATCCGGTAGTCGGTCCTTCATCCCCAGGGTCCATTTGACGGACGAGGCTAAGAGCGAGCTCATCTCTTATTGTGTCGTAGCAGTCTTTGTCTCCTTCCCTTGTCCTCCATGCAATACGGGACACACACGCACAACTCGTACGCCCGATGCATCCGAGACAACGGCACTAGGTGATAGCCAGGACGCGATCTTTATCCCGTTGTCATCCTTCTTTCGATATCACAAAGTCGAACGTCGGACAGAAATTATTTTTCGCAAATGATACTAGACTGTGTGTGTGTATATATATATATATATATATATATATGTAGTGAATGAGATAGAGAGAGAGAGATGAATAGAGAAGAAAATGGAACTAGTAGAACGAGAAGCGCAGGAAAGATCGTCGGAGCTGCCAAGAAAGAAAATGCGGCGTCGGGGCCGCAGTGATCGAGCAAGTGTGCCGACGGTTGTAGGCTCTAAGTCGCCGGGGCCCCTTCAAAGTTTCACCGGCTCTCTCTCTCTCTCTCTCTCTCTCCCACTCCCTCACACCTCTCACTCTTATTCACGTTCCTCCTTTCTCACTCGTACGCTCTCTCTTCTCTCCCTACTACTATCACGAATCGTGAGCTCTCTTCATTTTTGGCTACTCGCTCAAGCCTTCTCTCTCTCTCTTTCCTTCCTCCCAAAATTTTTTCATCTTTTCCTTAATAACATTAAAATACACGACACCGTTTTCTTTGTGTAATTAGGAGTACCAGGGAGACTTGTTCTACGTGTAATAATACGTGTTAGATTTTAAATATTCAAACGGGTCCAGTTGCACAATAAAATTTTTTCGCTCTACGTAATCACATTACATTTTTCTTAATAGAAGAAAAACTTGATTTAGCGTTTTTGCTTTATCATTTATCAGACTTTTACAATTATATTACAGAACTTGCTTTGGAAGTAAAGAAAAAAACTTATTAACAGCTTTTACGAAAAACCTTATAGATAATTAGGCATTTATCACGATTAAAGCAGATTCTCATTGAAAAATTCTTTCCATATTTAATTTAACACATTATTCGTTGGACACATTTTTCCGAAGTCAATTGCAAATAAATGATTTTTTTACTGAAAAACTGTTTTTTTGAGTGAATTTATACTATTTTCTGCGAATTTGGCTCTCCATTCTTTCCGTATTCCTTTTGATGGTGACTTTTTTTATTTACCGTTACATTAAAGAGCACGATCAATATATTGTTTAAAAGTTTTTAAAATACGTGTATAATACATATTCATTTAGACGTATAAACAGATAAATACATTATATAGTGTGGTATAAAATATTTAATCTATGATTGTAGTTTCACGCATATTCAAATACGTTTCTATTACAAAATTATGGATATTTGTAAGTTTTTAACTCTAATACTACACTTATTATATTATTGGTTCGACGAATGGAAACTAAGAAATATAGTAATGTATTAAACTTTGATCATTCACATTAATTACGTAAGTTAAAAGACCACAAAAGTATTTATTTATTCCATGACTATATCCTTATTAGTTAAGCCGAATGTTTCAACTCTTTTAACTAATGTCTTAATACTACATTTTATGGATTGAAAGTATAAGCACTGTAAAACACTACTTACGGAATATTTGATGAGGTAATATGTATAAAGGTTATTAATATGTAAACGATAATGTTTGCTTTTAATGCTGACTATCTTAGTTGCAATTTTTAATGATACCGATATTTCTTTGGATAAATATTTATTACTTCCTATGCATAAAACGAATTTTTTTAAAATGAGTTTGATATTTTTACAATATCTACAATTCACATTTTTAAAATTAAATTAAAATTGAATGTATATAAAGCTAAAATGTAAAAGATAATATAGATAATAAAAGATAATGTAATAGATAATATATGCAAGAATCAAGTGATCACATATTTAAAAAATATATAGTTATAAATAAAATGTTTTAATTAACTTTTTAAATGTATTACAATGTATTAAACAATATCAGCTTTTGACCTAAAAGTAATTCATGATTATTACTCATATACTTTTATGGATTTATGATTAGATATTAATTAATTGGACAATTTTAAACAAAGACATACACATTATATATATATAATATAATAATATATAATATAATAAAAATTAATTTTAAAAGGTAATTTCAAATAAGCATAGCTACAACAATAATTAGCGTGGTTTCTTCCCTGAATATAAAAGAGTTAATGTTTATTATTTTCATCAGTTATCAGTATCAGTAATCAAAAATATAATTGCAAGGTTAATTAATTTACTGGTATAATTAAAAAAAGTTTTAATGTTTTTATAAATCTCTCTGTTTTGATGTGTTAAATTTATATGAAAATTGTAAACGCTAGTTTTAAATACTTTAAGAGTACATTTTAAATACAAACAACTTAAACGCACTTTTCAATCGTATTCTGCACTTAGGAACCTTAATTAAAATTACAATTATTTTTTAAATACTAACAGAAAATTAGAAAAAATGTATAAAAATTGAAATTAATTTAATTGAATATGAAATCAGTTATTATACATGATAATTTAAAATATTTTGCTATAATATATAATCTTTTTGCTTCTATCTAGTTTAGGTATTAATAAATCGTAAAACTAAGTAGTATATCATATAGCCGTAAACGAAAAAAATACCCAGTTGTTAAACTTATCTCAATTAACTGGACTTTAATCAAAATAATTGACCGAAAACTACACTTATAAATTAAAAAAATCACAATAACTTATTGTTTGTATAAAAGAAACCATTAATTTTAAGAAACATAAATAACTGAAAAAGTTAAAAAAAAATTTAATGTAGATTTAATTAAAATTCTGCTGATTTATCTATCAGATTTGAAATTTACAAATTATTCTAATAAAAAATCAAATTATGAGATTAAACCTTTTTTTATACACTAATCCAAACAAATTTTAATAGAAAATATATATACCCTTCCTTTTGTTGTCTTAAGCATTTATCAACTGTCTACTCGCGCACATTCGCATCCTAATTGATAACTGTATTTTACACTTTTTAAATGTATAATCCTAGAGATTAAAAAATTAAGCCGGGAAAATCATAAATTATTATAAAAAGGACTAGAATTTCATAATTATATATAATGGCTCAAGATATTATAAGACGATTAGTAATTGATTTTAAATTCACAAATAATAATCATCATAAATATAATTGCATTATAATTTATTGTAAATAGAAATTAATGCATTCGTATATTTTGTCAATAAAAATTATCTTATTTTATTTGGTATAGATATTCGAGGGTGACAGTGCAATAGTATACAAGTATAATATAAGATATTAGATCTCTTCCATTCTCATATGATATTAACAAACCACTCGTGTTTATTTATGCACTATAACAGTATATTCACTACAGACTAATAGTGAAGTTGGATTTCTAATTACTGACCATTTCCGACAGCATACGATATATCAGCAATATCCATTATTGGGATTGTATCATCTATTCCCTAATTTAAATTACCTATTTTTTCATGGGTAATTAAAACTAAATCCTCATCGTTCAATAATGATGTCAAATATAAAATTTCAAATCCAACGCTTGAAGGGGACAAAATCTTGTGAATGTGAAAAACACAAATGATAAATGTTCTCCAATATTTTTTTGACAAATTATATAGTAGGGTTAAGCACAGAAAGCTATTTTCTTAAAATAACTACTTGATATTAGCTCTGATTATAAAAAACGAGATAAATGAATTATGAATAAGCATTACCTTCCGATTTAATGACGATGTAGCTTACGTAACCTTATAGTCTATTTAAAATTGGAAGTAATTTTCTTTAAAAAATCTTTTAATTTATTATAATCCGAAATTAAATATTACTTTAGCAAATAAAAAATTTCATGTTTAGAGGAACAGACTTCTCTATAGCTAATAATAACATATTTTGAAAAATTAATA
Source organism: Kradibia gibbosae (assembly GCA_018907135.1). Lineage (NCBI taxonomy): Eukaryota > Metazoa > Arthropoda > Insecta > Hymenoptera > Agaonidae > Kradibia > Kradibia gibbosae. Next base: position 393,135 of record JACCHX010000003.1, on the reverse strand, counting down.
TTGTGTCAAAATATTTCACTGTAAAAATATTCACATAATATTTTAACTTAATTCTAATAAAATCTTTCATATAAATATAATAAAACCATAAAGATTATACATTTTATATATATATTTAGGTGTAACTAAATAAAATAGAACGTAGAGTTCAAAACTTTAAATCAAATTTCGTTAAAATGGACCCTTTCAATAAACGAGCACAATTTTTTAAAAGCTACTGAATTACTATTTTCAACAATTAATACGTTTTTAAGTTACAAAGTTCAGACTTCGGTTTTTGATTTTCATTTGCGTGTAAATTTTTAATTTTCTAATTAAATAAAAACGACTTGATTTTTCTAAAGGACGAATTCTTTTTAAAGATAGGTTTCGCTAATCTGAACCTTTGAAAATAGGGAATTAATTTTCAATAATTTTCAGATGAATGATGTTGCCTTTGCAAATAGCTTAAAAAAGCGTCTTTTTCCGACGTACCAATAGCTGCAATATTGTAAAATACGTTGAAAAGAAAAAAATATTCAGAGCATCGAAGCTTGAATAAGCTTCTGTCATACAATTTCGAATAAATGTATTTAGTAACTTACTCGACAAAATTATATGATAGAATTTTATTTGTTGGAACAGGCCCATAAGTTAGCAGCATTATCATAATACTTTGCGTAAAGTCCCAACGGCTTTGTAACCGGCCGTCAATTATAAATCTCATGCTAAGCTTATGAGCAAGCGGTAAATCCTCGTTCCCTAATTCACAACACGGGGGGCATTAATGATCTCGGAAGCATATAAATGAGTAGCCAGGCGAGTAGTAAGAGTATGATCTCGATGAGTACTCAGAGCTCTTGGTCCAATGGCTCGATCCTTCAGCCGTCGTAGCAACCGATTCGCCGAAAGAAAGCGTCGGAAAACGGGCGACGAGGCCAGTGGTAAGCCCATCGCGTTCATAAAGGATAAATCAATGTTGAAAGTATGGTATAGCGTTGGCTTACCGTTATTGGAGCGCGTCTGCGACTGGACCGTCGGATTGTTGTTGGTCTCGATGCAGGTCGTTGTGGTCGGGACGCTGCTGACCGCGTTCGACAACGAATGCTGCTGCTGCCGATCGGCGCTGTTGGACGAGGTTATACCCGAGGCTCCGATGCCGGGGCTCGACTTGGATGACGTCGACCAGGGGCTGCAGGTGTCGCAGCCCTCGGCAGAGCGCGTCGACATGCGACAGCAGGACCAGCGCTTGCCGCTCCAGAAGCCCGCGTGGTAGCGTCCGCTGAGACCGGGATTCTCGCCGCACACTGTCGGAGAGAAAAATAAAAAGACTCTCTCACACCTTCTGTTCGCTGCTAATCCTCTCTCGTTGGTCGCCGAGTTTTTTTTGGGAACGCGAGGAAGCGGAGCTGGAGCAGTAGGGAAATCGTGGTTTCAACGCCGTGTATGTAAGGAAGTCATCGATGCGTAAGTTCATGCCTCTGATCGGCTTGTTTGTCATTTCTGCCACGGGCTGCATAAAAGTTTCAGTAAGAATCTTGAAAAATTACCTTGACCTGACGGACCGATAGTTGAAGCTTTTTTATCCGTCGTAAATTGCGGCGTTGAGAATAAATGTAACGTTGAGTAGGGAAGGTAGCTTACTCACTATTTATTTGGTCATTAGGCCTTGTCTTTTATTGCTTTTTAATCTCCATACTTAAAAAAAAATTGTTCTTCAGTTATAATTAACTTGCTCAAGCTCTTCGTTACGAGTAAATCGAAAGCAATCTTAGAAATTAATTCAAATATAATCTTTACATCTTGAAATTATATTCCCAGTAATGCTTCATTTCGAAATTTAATTTAATTGTTTAAATAAAGACCTTTACTACTATTTATAATATGTACAATAAAGTATAGTATAACGATTACATAAATATACGTGCTAATAGCTCTTTTATAATCCAATATACAAGTACACTTTTTAATATCTGAACTATCGATGAGGGAGAAGTTTGAAATTTTATTATAAATTTAAAAATCTATTTTTATACAAAAGACTTAACTCTTAATAAAAAATTGAAAAAATAATTTTGATATCTTGAACTGATATCTTGAAGTATTTTAATACATTCACAATTTATAGGATATCTTCGTTTATCTACAATTTTATTAGAATAGAAAAAAACAAATTTCACTTTTGTCAATCTTGATAAATTTTACAGGTTTGGTTAGAAATAACATATGTAAAAAAATTATAACTTTTTAAAGCCGTCAAATAATTGTCAAAATATATCATATATTAAAAAGAGACTAAAGAAATGCGAAATAAAAAAATCATGAACAGCATTTGTTGTCTTAAACTTGAAAATATTTGTATCTATAGATAAAAAAAATTTTCTCTTTTCACGATATTTGATATTATTATTTACGACCATGGGGTACATTATAATATTTTAAAGTTTCCATGACATTCTTATCTACATTAATACTTTCAAGAAAAATACTTTCTCATGAACATGTATTTTTGAACTGCTGATTATAAATTTTTACATACAATTCACGGACTGTAGCTACATTCTCATCTATCACAAGTACAATCAGGTCGGATTAATTTAAACTGATCATGAGCTACTGATTATAATGGTCTAACTTCCATACTTCCATTATTCGACTCAATAAAGCAGTTGTACTATGAATCTTTGATTTTTAATCGCGACAGGTATGTCACGATCGAGTCGTTTGTACAGATTTGTACATTATTTTTCCTTCGTTTTTTGAGTAAACGTTCGCTTTCCTTAAACTTTCTTAATACGTTCTAACCAAGTTCGAAAGATGGTGGAAGTTTCAAAGACGGATTTTTCGGTCGATATGTGATTTTGTACAAAGATTTTCTAAAGATACATTAGCTTCGTGCAAAAGGGAGTTAGTGAAAACCATTTTAAAATAAATAAAGGAAAGATTCACTTACTTTAAATCACAAAGTTAAAATGTGGTTAAAAAATGATAGAGCCTAAAACCTAATTCCTCTTAAAAAGATTTCTTTCATTACTGCTTATCGATAATAATACTTTTATATATTCAAAGTATTATTAAAAACTAATGCAAGTTCTTACACTAATTATAATTATTGTAACTTAGAATTCGAATTTTATCTTAGCACGGCATTTATTTTTAAACAAAATGTTTGCATTTCAATAATTAAATTTAAAAAATATTTCTTACATTAATGGTTTGATAAATAGTAGAAAATTGATAATCACCAGTTAGTCATGACAATTAGTAAAACAAGAAATCACAAACTCAAAAGATTTAAAAAAAAGATTACAAGCATAAGTTTATACATTCTAACAATTTAAAAACATAGTTGCTACTAATAAATTTCTTATAAAAAAATAAATGAAAATTATTTTGTCTTCTCCTCGAAAACAAATTGTCCTTAAATCATCATTTCTTATTTCAAATTTGTTCATCAAAGAAAGACTTCAATGCTATATGAGAATAAATTATGAATCGCGAGGGCAAACTTTCACAACAAAGACACATCTTTTATAATTTGCATACAAGGAGTAAGCGTTTTATTAATTTATATTAATCTTACAAGTAATGAACAAAAATTTAATTTAAAAATTTTAATCATCTTAACATAATTATAATAATATTTATTGTAGAAATTTTGAACAACTGTAAGAGTTAAACTAAATAATTAAGCAGATCAATAAATCAAATAATTTATACAAATTCTTATGCACATGAATTAATTTTGAATGATAAACTTTGCATTAATACATTTCTTTTATTGTACTAACTGCTTTTACTAGATATTCATAGGAAATTGGGAGACTTTTTATAAAAGAGAAAATTTACATGATGATATGAAGTTAAAAAATAAATATAAATAAAAATTCTAAAAATAATAGTATTTATTACTTAATAAAATTGTATCAAATTGATTGTACTTACTTGAATTTTTGTGTTAGTATAATTACAATAATTTTAGAATATTTAATTTTGTATGTACTGGTTTTAATGAAAAAGTTCTTAAAGTATTTAGTTAATGTTTATGAACCCCTTTGTGTAAATACATTGATCGATAAATTTAAATAGACTTTATAATTTCTTGGAAATTACAAATTTCGTTAATATTTCTATTATGTAAGTATAAAGCTGTTTTTAAAAAGTAGCATAGCGCTGTTAATAAAATTGAAAATTTTAATTATATTTTTAAGATTTAATACTGAGATAAAAAAAAATGTTTGCAAATTAAAAAAAAATTGATGTATATTTTAAAATAATTAATGTAATTTATATATTTCATTATCGTTTAAAAACTTTTTACTTTCATAAAACCTGTTTGTTTAATTTTAATAATTTTTAAAAGACTTTTACATTGCGAATTACGTAATGTATTAATAATTAAAAAAATTTAATACAGTATAATTTAGAGACCTAATTGAAATAAATTTCAATTCAGTTAATTTTATTAAATGTAATTAATTTTTAAAATGTTTTAATTCATTAAAAAGCATGTAAACTTTGAATTAAGAGTGGGTTAAAAATAGCTATATACCATAATAACTATTCATAAAAAATATACAATTAATTTGATATAATATAATTAAAAAAGTATAAATATTGTTAATAAAATTATCAATACCCTCATCAATTATTAGTCTTTTTTCAGGACTTTTAAAGGAAAATTAAACTATGCTATTGCCTAAGAATCACAAAACATAAGCAATAGTAATACGATTTAAAAGATAAACAGATAGTGGCTTGACAACTTACAAATACACACTTTTAAAAGGTGCACCTATAATGCTTACAAAGCATGTTTTGCAATATACGTTCGCCTCGAAAGACACCGTGAAATGATTCGAGCGGAAGCTTAACTCACATCGCCTTTTGCCTCTGAATAATGCGATCCACGACGCGACTTCCGTCCAAAGTCCACTTCATCCCTCTACACACCTTTCCTAAAATGTCCCTCTTCCTTACATATACACACAAGCATCAGGATTACATCCCTTTCGAGCTCTACTTCTTTTCTCTTCCTCTCTCTCTCGCTTTCCGTTTCATTTTTACCTCTTTACTTTTTCTATCAATTTATCTATCCGTCTTTCTCTCACAATCTCAAGTACCCACAATTCTAGACAATGTAAGTTGTCTGAAAATGGTAGATCTGTCTGAATGATTGAACATAATAAATACACTTTTTGAAAACCAAGAAAATTCTGAAATATATTTCAAATGAAATTAGGAAAAAAAATGTTTTAAAAAACATAATTTTTCTAAAATTTCATACTTTTAAAATTAAATAATAGAAAAAGTGTTGTGGATTTTAGTAAACCATTTAAAAGTAAAAATTGTAAATAAATTAAAACTACGGGTATTCGATTGCATCAAGAAGTTTAATTATTGAATCATTATGTTGTGATTTGTTAATTATGATTGCATTTGAGATTAATATTTTTTTAAAAATAAGATAAGTTGCTTAAATTTTATATTTAAAGTTAAAAAACAAATCCTAAAATAATATATAACCGAAAGTATTAATAAAATAATTCAAATCTGATCTATTATATAACACTAAAATATAACGAAATGAAAGAGAAAATAAACATAAGAAAGTGCAATGAAAGTTAACTTTATAAGCAATATTTATAATTAATGCATTTATAGAATAAACAAATGCTGTCTTTACGAAAAAAATCTCTCGAAGTAGTATAATTTGTCAACTTCGGTGATAATAGTCTTCGAAAATAAGTTCATTCATTACTAGAATTGCACGAAATTGTCAGTTAGTAGTAAAAGTCCAAGACGGCGCAGAGGCTAATATTTCGTTTGAATATGGTACTTGAAAAAACTACTGTAATGAGGGAACGAGTAAGTGAACGCATCCACCACTGGAAATTTGCTTTTTATAAACTTGAAGTACGCCTCCTCATAGTTAGTAGCCGCTTCTTTCAGCCCCACTTTATATTGCTACATATAGGTATCCGACCTCCCCTAGCCCGCGACTTACTGGTCCGCTGAAACGTTCGCACGATTTGTCGAGAGGATGAGAAGCGCTTCTAACTACGTACGCGTGGGGCTTCGGAGCTCTGAAACTCCCGTGCGTCTCGAAACGTGAAGAGGCACTGTTCTCATCTCCTTCCCGAAGTCGACGCCAGCGTCAAAAGTGTCATGGGACGCACATACAATATGTAAGAAGCGTGAGATGCAATTGAAAGAGTTGTCAAGTAGCTGCGACTTTATAGCCTCGCTCGATCCCCACACACTAGATATGGAAATTTTTTAGTTCTTCAGATCCTCAACGGCTAACCTAAGCAAAGGGGGCCCGACCCGATCCCTTCTCGATATAACACGTACGAAAGCTTGTGCATAAAGGAGTCGAGATATGCTTCGCAACCGTGACTGGATCTTGGCTCTTCTTAACCCCTCTGGATTTTTTCTCCATCCACCTGCAGCTTTTTTGGTAATTAATTATTACTTTACTTGAGAACTAACATCATCGCAATTTCTTGAACATTTTCAATTGCTTTTAAAATACACGCTAAAAATACATAGTGAGTAAGTCAAATGCACAAATTATAATTTTCTTCTTCTTCATGGATTCGTGTACAAAATTTTCATAAATCGTTTAAACTACTATGTCCGATTTAACTTAAAAATAATTATTATAGATTCATATAGTACGTTGAAAGAAATTGCTTGTTTAAATAATATTATTGGTGTGAATGTGTAATACGTGTTAATAATTACAAATAAAATTAATTTCCAAGTCTATCAAGAATATTTTTGAACATTATGGCTCCATATTATTAATTACGAATAAAGTCTTTTAAAGTAAATCATGAGCATTTTTTTATTGATAGAAAATATTCATTTATATAAAAAATTGAATGGTTCTGATAAAATAGTACAAGCAACTCTGGACGTAACTTAAAACCCGCTCATTAGAATAGCTAAAGTTTTAAGAAGATCAATAATTTAGTGACTCATTTTATTAGGTATTAAAGCTTATATTCGTGTAAAAATTAAAATTTAAAACCACATTTACGTCTCGAATATTTTCAATATCTTAGCTTTAATGTTTTCGTCTTTATGTGTCTAATTACATAGATTTTGCATACTACGATAATACTTACTATATATACCCTTGTCACTAATTTTGAAATGTTTAATTAAAACTTTTTGATGCAATCATTTTTATATTAGGTCTACTTGTTTTAAACAATACTATTCTCGAAAAGAATTTAAACTTATGTCTATTATCTTATAAAACATTTCCAAAATAATATTTATGTTACGAAATTATATAAAAATTTTTTTCATAATATACTATGATTAATAACATTATACAGTTCAATTTGTACGAGGATATTTTTTTTAGAAAAAAATATAAATGCTATAATCACTTCTGTTGCTTCGTTCAAATAACATCGTATTTTGAAAACTTTAAATCAGTCGTTAATTATTTTATCAATTGTAATAATCACAAAATTAAATTAAAATTGTCAAAAAGTTTGAAAGATTTCGAAATAGATGAGAATATGTGCACATACACATGCGCGCGCGCGCAAACACACATATGTGTATATACATATAAGGCGTGCATACAAGGCAGGATGTAAGCAATAACAAAATAACGAAAACAATGCAAAAATACGTATAACTTCATGCAAATCGTAAGTTTCAAAAATAAATTTTAAAGGGAGGATATTCAATATTCTATGTGGCTCTTGTGGAACACCACCAAAAATCTATGTGGAAAAACTAAGATATATAATGGACCAAATTGAATATAAATTGCTTATACTTCGTACGAACGTGTCGAGGCATCTGTATATCACACAAAACCCACCAACATTAACAAACTCATTGAATTGTAAGCTTAGACTCTATCGATTTTTGCGGGTATTGATATGATATCATGCAGCATTGCAGTTCCGTCCGCAACCTCATTGTGTAATTATCGTTGCTCCTAAGTACTTCTCGCTCAGTACCGCGAGCCTCTCAAGTACGCACAGCCCAATCGTCAAGTTTCCCCTTTTAGATGATGAATCGCGAACTCACTAACTAAGCGCTAATCTCGAATTTAGTACTCGTCTATGCCTATGCGTCTGCTTGATTATGATTCATTTTTAATATTGCCTTTGAGTATCCGTGTTTACGAGCATGCGTAGACCATAAACTTTTAATTTTGTATAAATAGTTTTTTGATAAAAGGATAATATTTATTATCGAGTAGATACTCTGCAGATTTTATTTTACCTAATTAAAATTATACTGTATGAAATTAGTGTTATTTACTTAAAATCTCCTCGCTCAAGTAATCTTTTATAAATCATTCTTACACTATTACTGTGATTAATAATATATATCTATGTATGTAGTTCAAAGGCAGTATTTCAATTCAACGGGACTCTACACCTATTCTAAGGAATTATGAAAAAGGTGTTATTTCAATGCACAAGATTGCATAGACAAAAAGTAAGAGTGATGGCATTTATGTCAAACTTACCGACCTACACGTACGCAGTATACTAAAGCAAACAAATCGCTTTGAAATTCTCTTCAGTCTGATTTATTGACCTCAAACTATAATCTTAAAAGAAGTTAGAAAACGTAAGAACATTAGGCTGATAGATGAATACTTTATTAATGTCAATATTAAATAATTAATTTAAAAAATTTACAAGTTTTATAATAAATTCAAAGGTTCTTCTTATTTTCATCTCATTATGACTAGTTTTTTTATTTCTTAATATTCAAATATTGTTCAATATTTTACGTTCCTTTCGAATGATGCTTAATCATATTTAAAAAAATTTATTTTTAAACAATCAATATTAATTTTTGATTTGAATAAATTTAATTATGAAACATTGATGAAATCTATCAGAAATTTGAGACTCTTTAATTTATATTATGCATTTTATCCCAGTAAATAAATAAAAAATACGTATTTATAAATCAGGCTGTAAATTAACTCATTGGTGATTAGCTATAATAGCTTGCTCGAAATCTTCAATAGCTAACATCTATTAAAGTATTAAAATTTTTATCATTAAATCATTATTATAATTGATTCAAAACATTCAAAATGTCGATATTTATCTCAATCAAATGAAATGTATAGTATAAATTTACAAGCAATCGCTCATTATATAAAGGTATAATTTGTCAGTAAATAAACGGTTAAAAATTAAAAAAATTATTTATTTGTTTACATTGGCACAAAGTTTTAATCAAATAAATATTTGAATTTAATGATTTACACTTTTATTTATTTAAATTCAGTTCATTTTACTTCAATCTTTAAAACTCTTTTTGTATTGAATACTTAAACCTTTAAAAAAGATAACCTTTTAGTAAAAAAACTTTACTCAATAAGTTAATTATTTAAATTATGTTATATCATTAATAAGAATTTGTAATAAACATAGACTGATTTCTAAACAATTAGATTACTAGCACATATGTTTACACAAACTTTTTTAAGGAAACCATCGTAAAAAAATTAAAATAAGTTTCAATTTTTATTTTAAAAAATATTGAAATAAAATAAAGCAAATGCTTTTAGCATAATAAATATTTTATAAAATTAGTAAATAAAACGTAAATAAACATTTTAGATTGATTTTTTTAAATTAATTTATTATATTCAATGAAGCAATAATTTGTGGTTTTCATGTAAGTTTCAACAATATTAATGAAAATAATTCTGTAAAAAAATTCAAATAAAAAATCATCTATTAATTTGGATAACCAAAAATTATAATAAAAAATTACTACCAAAATATAAAAAGTAAAACATTTTGTAAAATTAATGTTTGTTAATTTCATCAAAAACAAATATTTAATAAAAACACAATCAAATTTAAAATATTTATAAGTCAAAAATATCTAGTCATAAGCAATTTTTTGTAGAACTGAACCTTTTCAACAAATATTAAAATCGCTAGATTAGACTATTAAAAAAATATTGTTTATTTAATAAAAAATTTACAATTTCCTTAAATTATAACAAGTAATATTTTAACATCTTATTGGTGTTATATTCATGACCTTTTATAATAACATACCTAAACCCATTTACTTTTAAAGTATATAGTCATAAATTTAAACCAAGTCTTTTTTTACTGACCGTACATTCGCAATTTATTTCACAGTTTATTATATTTTGGCTAAAAGTGTTTAATTTAAAATAAGACGCTCGATAAAATCTACACGTAAAAATATAAAACATTTTAAACTAAACCGTTATTTATTTTAACATTTTTTATATTCAATATAAATACTTAAAAATTAAAATTAGTAATAAAAAACAGAAATCGTGTTTTTCATACTAAATATTTGAATTAAAATTCTTTATTAAAATTTTTTGATAAAATTGTTTATAAAATTATCTACGAGAATTTTTTGAAAAAATAGAATGTCAAAAAATTTTAACTGAACAAAATTTATTGAATTATCTGTTCATCAATCATGCCAGTAAAAGCTAATAGCTTTGCATCTATATTATTGATTGCCTCAATCAGATAAGTTTCTTATAAATATTTAAATATAGTGAATTGAAATTTAACATGTGTAAAATAACATCCTGATAGAAAAACTTATATCTTTAAATGTATTTAGAATAATTCCTATCACTAGTAAAATATGAGATACATCATATCAGTAATTACAGTATTGGATACTTTTTATTTTGATTTGAGTTTCTATATTCTAATAATACGCGCAAAAAATGAAATTGTAATTTTATAACATAATAAGAAAATATATAAGTATGTGTAATATCAGTTGAGCTAAAAAAAATTATTAAAAATGATTTTTTAATTTACAATAGCATTTAAGTGAGAACAGCATACACAAATAATATCATTCAAATAATTTAAACTGAATGATACTTTTGAATGAACTTACACATATTATACTTATATACATGTTTTACGTTATGAAATTTAGCGAATCGTTTTGAAATTATGTGACAATTTAAAAATAGTGTAATAACAACACAACAATTGCATGTTACTCTCTGTATAATTTAGAACTATAACTATTTTTACAAACGATATAGAAGACAAAAATTATGTTTGCATGATATGAAAATAGCCATTTATTTCATAAATACTGTAATTCTTCTTAAAATCTGATCATAGAAATTATTTTAAAAAATACCACACAAGAATAAATTTCTTGATATTGTAAATAACAATTTAAAGGAAATAAATATTAAAATTACAGGTAAATGTTTTATAGAATTTACACTTATTATAAATTCAATATGAGTGAAATATCTGTAACAGTTCTATTAATAATTAAAGTTTTAGTCTGGTCTAACTTGAACGTATGTACGCGTAAGTTTACCATTGATAAGATACTTTTAAATTTGAAGATGTAGGTACTTACTATCATAATTGTGTCAGTTTCAATAATACTTCAAGATTAGACAATGACACATTATTCAGTAAAAATATTGCATCAATTTTCATCCTCAAAGTTGAAATACCATAGGAATTTTATTAACTTTCTGAGGGTATAACAATATAATTTGATGCATTTTTTCTTCAAAATAATTATAATTCTGTTTATATTGATGATACTTGAAAAAATAAAATTTTTTAATAATACACTTTCACACTTACATCGTTAAAACTTTTCATCATAATAGGACTTGTAGTACCACGCAATATCATCATTTTACAAAGTTAATTAAGTTGACGCATTCACCCAACAACTTTTACGTGGTTTTAAATTTGATGAGAAAAAAATTTGCATATATACATTATAATGTCATAATATCTTAAATAGTTAATAAAAAATTTCAGAAGTCATGTCAAGTTCAATAATTACAAACTCAATTTATTATCAGAAATTTCACACTTGATGTACTTGCGTATGTATACTCAGCATTATCATTTATAACATTAGATGATACTTTTTGTAGAGTCGAAAACATTCTTACTAAACTCATGCAAAAATATAAACTGGAATGCGTAGAATGGAAAAAACAGCTTCCTATTCACAACGTATAATAAAGTTTATTTTCATTTGTAGCTGTAACTGTACATCAGAGAATTAGAGTACTATTATATGAGATTTATACATAGAATAGATACTAGTTTTAGAAGGAATCCTAATTAAAATTTCTCTCTTATTTATATTTTTTGCATTAATAACTAAGGTTATTTTTGACTGTATAATTGTGAAATACAAATAAAAAGTTTTAATTGAATGTAAATAGTTATCGGAATACGAGTGTTTTAAGGTGATTTTATTTATCAATTATATGTAGAAAAAGTTATTATAAATACCTTAAATTTGTAAATAAATTACAACGCAAAAATGGAAAAAGGAATGCTTTATTGAGTTAGTCTATTAAAATATTAATTACAATGTAATATAACGACAAAAAACTTTATTGAAACCATTGATTGGAGTTTATAACATTCTACCATATAATATAAAATTAACGACATAATTTGAACGACATAAGGTAGAAAAAATAATGTATTAAAATCGGAATCAATGTTATAATTTACATTATATTTATATTGCATTATCAAAAGGACTTTTTTGTATAATTATCATTTATCCCAGAGAATTTAGAATATGCTTGCAATAACATAAGCAATTGATTCAATCTCATATATTTTAATGTTAAAGCGTCGCGATAAATTTACTTCATTAATTGTATTGAAAAAGTTTAAGGTATTTGTTATTTAAACTAAACTATGATAACTAACTTGTTGTACTCTTGTTTTATGTAAAAATCGCCCAACATGTAATTAAAAAGAAGGAAATCTGACGAAGTTGTTGCGAGGCGATAATGTTAATGTGATTTAAACTTTTATGCAAAGAAAATGACGATATAAAAGTAGCGTAAAATTGTTTCAATATCCTTTGTAAAAGCTCGAAAACCAGTTTAACTTGCGTTAAGGTCCTAGCCGCTTTGCATGGCTGTCGATGACTTTACTTTAAATGAAAATTCAACGAAAAACTCACAAAAGCGTATCCCTAGCCGCCGCCGTAATTGAAACGAAAAATAATAGAGCAAGTTCCAAGAACAGCCTCTTTAAATCCCGAGTTGTCGAAAGAGAATCCATACGGAAAACAGTACGAGTCATTAAAACTTTCCATTTTGCCGCCTGCGCCCACTCCTACCCATCTACACGCTCACCCATTCAAGCTTGTATGGATACCTCTGTAATTATATACTTACTTAAATTACGGCAGCGCGCCAATTAGGAAAATTTAAGCGGGGAAGGACAGAGATTTGCCTTGGGACGTTACGGAATTATTAGCGGGCGAGCCAGTATGCGCTACGCTACGGAGAGGGAGAGAAACATAGCGCGAGGAGGGGGGGGGAGGCGAAGAGTTGAGAGAAGGATTGATAAAGAAGCGATAGCGAAAAGTTACCGGCACGTATGGCTCGTATCCACTCGGCCCTGTCCTGCTCCCGAGCAGCCACGAGGTAGAGGGTGTACTCCTGCCCAGCCTCGCGATAGCCGACCTGGAAAGGGAGACCCGGGGGTGCGCCACCGCCACCGCCTCCGCCGCCGCCGCTCGAGTCGCTGCCGGCCACCTCGGCGGCGCTGCCCCCCAGTGTGGCCGTTTCCACGACGTGGACGCTCTCGACGGCGATCCTCCCGCGTTCCTTGCGACGCTGTAACACATGGGCACACATGAATTAGGCGCTGAGGATGGCTCGCGGTATGCATTAGGATTTTGCGCGTACGTGAGACATGGCTGTGAAGAAAATTGCGGAGAAAGCTGGGAGAAAGCCCATCTCGAAAATCGCTTTATTAAACGCTCTTGGCCAGTACTTGCGCCAAGGCTTTAACCGATTCAATAATGCATTTCTTAATGCTACGCCTATTGCGCGCGAAGAATCTCATACCGACTTGAGCTTTCTGAAAAAAAAACTCCATAAACTTTTTAAGAATTTATCGAGACATTCTTCATTGATCCACATTGAAAAAGTATTCAATTACTTTGATTAAATACATTTAAAGTAGCGCAAGATAATTTATGTACGAAATTTCTTATCTTTCATTTGAAATTCTCTCTCATTCTTAACTTTATTCCATACTACATATATATTTTTATATATTTTTTTATTTTCTGAATATTCCGTCCTAATAAAATTCGTAACTTCTCTTGAATTGCATGCAGTACTTTCGGTTAATACGTTTAGTATTATTTTTCATTACGACATTTAGAGTTTAATTATAATTTGTTCATTTATACGATCAGATACTGCTAAATATTAATTAGGTAGTCTGCTAATATATATATATATATATATATATTTAAAGTTTATTAAATGAAAATTGTGAATATTGTAATATTTTTATAATTTTCAAAGTAAAGAAAAATATTCAACTTTGTTCCTTGAATAAAATCCAGTTTCTATGGATATTGTTTTCTGTGAGATGCATTTTAAGACTTTATAGAAAACGTGAGGAAATTCAATTCAGTTACAGAAAATTCAGAGATCTGAGACGAGGTAAGTAAACTATGAAAACTAGATTTTTTACTACGACAGGTTTCCAACAGTCGCGTAAATAATTTAAATTTACGCAAAAATATATAGCTTATGTCATTTAATAAAATTAGTTTTTAAATATTGAAAAATATTGTAAGGTTTATAAGGTAAATTTGTAAGGTTTATTTATAAAAGAAGCCTTGTAAGTACAATATGAATACTATTACAATTTTCTTTAAGAAAGACAAAAAATCAATATAATAAATGACCGTTTATATTTTTTAATAATCTATATTCAATGAGTGCCTATATACAAAAATTATTCTTTTAAAATTTAATCAATAAAATAGGCTTGTAAACACAATTTAAAAATTTTTTAAGCACATACATACGTTTTACTCTAAAAATATTTTATTACCTGCAGTATAAATTTATCAGAAAATAATGTACAATATATTTTTGTTATAACTTTTTCTGGATAATAAAAGTTTAAAACACATTAAATATGTATGTAATATCTTAAATCTTGAATTAAGAGTAGTAATTGCTTTTTTTGATTTTATCTTATTTTCTTGGGGTGTATTCAATTCCTTTTTAATAAAAAATTTACATTATTGAATAATGCACATTTTGTTATATATATATATTGAAAAATTACATGCTTGTAAAATTTAATGTGAATCTACATTGTTTCCTAATACGAGGTGAATCAAGTAAATTAATTTTAAATTTTGTTTTCAAAATATTATTAATTAACTCGTGTTATGTAAACATATTTTCATACAGCTACATTACAAATATAGTATTTACTAATTAAAATATATGGTACATAGATAGAATAAATCCTTTGCGCAAAATTTCATGCTCATTGGATGTTTAACGATATATTTATTTTGAATTTTTTAGATACGCATTATCTATATAGGTATAATAGTTATTTTATTTTATTTTTCCATCATAATATACAAAAACTTGATATCAATGGTATTTGAGTTTTAAATAATTTCCAACGTACGAAATATAAAATCATATATGGTACTCGTATAGAAAGCCAAAGCAATGAATAAAAATTTTATATTTAAAATACTATCAAGTAAAATAAACGTAATATATTCAGAATTAATTGTCGGAAGTATAACTCCATTATTTGCAAATAATCATTATATATCAAGATATTGAAATTTATTAACATGTTTATAAATTTAGAAACAAGCTTAAATTTATGATCCCAAACATAAATTTTTTTTATTTTCCATCTACAAGCATGCATATTGAATTTTTAATATTTGATCTTTCTGTTATCAATATGGATTTTTTTAATAATAATATTATTAACACATACTACAAAAATTTCATACAATTTCAATCACTACTTTACGACATTATTTTTAAATTTGTTTTAAAAAGATCCACAATAATTATTATTATCGATCGACCGATTCTCTATTCTTGTTCTTAACCCCTTTGCAAGCACTTAATCGTTGTACGATCTAATTAAAAAAATTGTGATTCGAAGAAATTTCAAACAATTAGGCAAGGGTCCACCGGCACGTACAAAGGGCTAATTTTATCATACGAACAATCCGTATTGGTTTCAAGAACAGCGCACAATTATTTTCTTGGTGCAACATCCATTTGTAGCAGGCAGCACGTAGAAAATTTCAATTTAAGCATATGTGGGTGCACTCGGGCCCATACTATCGATCGACAACATTTATCAGATGAGTTTGAATACCCCTCCCATACTCACGTCCTGTCAGATGTTCGAACCGTTGTATGCACTTGAGTGTTTGTGTGTATATAGACGAAGCTCATGCGGAAATGGGAAAAGCTTTCGTCCGTATACTTTATAGTTCGCGTTTTGTCATGTTCGCATTGATTTTTTATTTTAAAAAGAGCATTTAAGAGACGAGCAGTGCAAGAGAGGAGAGGCCTTTTCATCTTTCTCCTTGCTTCCTCGATGCTTTGAGATTTCTTTTCCATCAAAAATTTGCTTATTTCTACCCTCAGAAAGAACTCCCACGACGGCATCTGCAGCTTTTCTAGTGCGCACTTTGTTGTTACGCTGTTACAAAAAATGGGAAATATCGCGATTTACCTCCTTTTTTACTCCATTTCGTGATAAGATAATGAATTGTGAAAGAGGCTATAATTTTAAGAATTCTTAAACTCTCGTGTACCTCAAATTAATCTTTTCCTTGCAAATAATCCTTAAAGCAGAGCTAACAAAGTATAACGTGATTACAGTAAAAGTAATATCTGATAAATCAAACAATTAATCATTTATTTTGGCGCTGATTTATAATCACCTCGGTTTCTTTTGTGTTTATGAACAATGAAGGCATTCAAGTTTGTCGATTTTAAACTATTCTTGAATACTGATGAGTTTCATGAACAGTTCTTATGCTAATAAATAGAATGAAAAAATTGAAAATTATTCAATTTCGAAATCATGTTTATTTAATGTGCAGGGACTCCGATTAACAGATTTTTCTGTTGATATAACCATTATGCTTTTGAAAGTTACAATAGAGGCATAATATTCGAAAATGTATAATCAAAGCTATTGATTATTTATAATACGTACATACATACACACACACACACACACACACACACACACACATATATATACAATTTTTAATTAAACAATAATTAAAGTGTACATTCATGCATATGTGTGATTTTAATTACAACATTTCTTTCTATAAAAAATACTTCTGCTTAATCATATGTATGCTAGTCCCATTTTAAAGATTATTTAAATATCTATTGTGTTGAAAATCTATCTATTCAAATGAAAATTTGTTTGTTATGCATTATTTAGTAGATAATATGAATTTCATAAAAAATTATTACAAATTGTGATTACCAATATTGTAAATAGTACATGTTAATAATATAAAATTTCTATGTAATTTGCGTTTAATAACATAGATCATTCCACCCGAATAATATATAAAAGAGTTAGTAAAAAGATACAGAGTTAACTTCGATCAAAAGAAAAATGTAAGCCAAAATTTTTTCGTAAGAATTATATTTTATATTTTAAAATTTCAAAATTTTGAAATTTCTATGAAAAAGTAAATAATAACTTAGTATAAATTTTTTATTGTCAAAGATATTATATATATTTCGTTATATTGGAAAAAAATTTTCATTTTGTATACTCCAAGTAAATTAGACTAAATGTGAAGAGTAAAATAATTGATTTTAATAGATCTTCTAATATTCAGTATTATCAGGCTTTAAAATGAAGAATTAAGGAAAAATACAAAAAACTTTAATTTTACTATATTACTATGGAATCTGAATTTAGCACATAAAGTAATTTTTTTCTTTAAAAAGTAATATAATTTAATTATTAAATTAGAATTTAATATATAGTATTTATTTTTTGTCAGATGAAATAGCATAAGATTAATTTTACAATTGATAATCTTACTACATTTCACAAGCTGTATTTCAAAGTATTATCAACAACTTTTAACAAACCATAAATATACCATAGTATTATTATTTAAGCGAATATAAACTTTTCAGAATTGTCTGAAGTATGCAAGTATATTTTAAATAAAGATATATAACGTGAACAAATCTACATCTATTTACTTATAAATTATATTCTTATTTTTGTAAAATTTATTGTAAACTAATAAGTAAATGAATAGAAATCTTAAAGCACTTAATGTATTATGCTTCAATAATTTAAGCATTAGAGGCAAAAAATGGCTGTTAAATGCTAGGCGAAAGCACGATTTCTGATCGAAAATCCACTTAAAAAGAGGGATTCTATACGTAAGCCGTCGCTACTTGTCAAAGAATCATTTTAGAATGCTTTTATCGGATCGCAATATCTAAAAGCTTATGCCTTCATATATTGTTAACAATATCTGCTTTACTTTCACTCACATATAATACTTATTTTTCTGAACACGTTCTTGAAAACACTTATTCGTACATAAAAAGTGATAAACAGTGTGCTATATGTTATTATTTATTTGAGTATTATTTTGTTTATCATGAAAAACATGCATAAACATATAAATAATACACATTTATACTGTAAACAATTTGTAAGTAATTAGTGCAATATTTACCTATGTCAAGCAACCGTATGATAAAAACTTTTGATTCATTGATATTTATATTTATACTTGCATTATTTGCATTCTTATTGCATAATGTTAGTTAATTCAGATACCGTTTATGTCAATTGACATAATTTCATATATAAATATTTAAATAGTTTTATTAACAAAATAAGATAGTCTTATTATTTATGTTTAAGTAAAATATTTTATAAAAATAAACATTTTATACAAATTATATACTTAAATTAATGATTTTTATGTAATAATTTGAATTTAAAAAAACAATCCATTAATTAAATTTTAGTCATTTAGAATCAATATCTACTTTGATATCATGTACAACTTAAAAGAGATCGTATTTGACCCGTACAATTGACATGTTTATTTGGATAAGCCTATCAGGTAAATCAATTAATTTTTTTACACAGTTTTTACTTTATTAAAATAAAAACAATAATAATCAATTACCAGTAGCAATGGTAAATGATGTTTTAAAAATACTCTAAAATCTTTATACATGAATATTTAATTAATTAAATTTATTAAGAAGTAATAATAATATGACAGATTATAGCTATATTTTTATAATAAAATGTTTGAGTAAAAGTCAATATATTTAATGCTGCATTTAAAGCATGATAATAAAACATCGTTTGATGTATATTAAAATTGCTTTTCAATATAAATATTATGAATTAAAAATTACGATTTTTTATAATAATTGATATACAACGAATTTATATGTGGATTTATTGGATGTTTATCTTTGTGACTATGAACGTTTAAGTGTTTTATAAATATCAGTTAAATTGACTATCTGACATAAACATGAAGAGAAACATTATCTTACGAAAGATTTACAAAACAAAATACGAGTCGATTAAACTACGAAATAAGGTCTCATTCAAACATATACTAAGTTTACACGAGGGGCACCATCAAAAACACGAGAAAAGAGAGGATTGGAACGGATAAAAAAAAGAATAAAGAAAACACAGCTCGTTCCATTACAAACGCATTTTTTCTTGCATGCTTTCTCACAAGAAAAAACCCCTACGTATTCAGGGGAATTAAGAAATGTTCTTGGAACTTGCTTGAAAGAGAAAAAACCAGGTAATAACCACTTTTTTAAATGAAAAATACATACAAGTTAAATAAAGACAGAGAAGAGCTCTTTATTCTGTCTTTAGTTTCTCGTGCACAGGCTGTTTCTTTTGGATTAATTGGAAAGTCGTGGCACAGCGTTGCATATTCCCTAAAGCCCTCTAGTGCTATTGCCGTTATAAAAAAGAAAGAAAAAAAGATGCAAATTTTCTTAGTTCTTTCTTTTCTTGAGAGCAGAATTCAGTTTTGACGACAAAAGCAATCGAAATTAATATGAACTTCGACGCGCCAGTTGAGTTGTGTATGATTTACCATTTTTACGCACACTCACTTACGCACCCGCACATACTCACGCACAGACAAATTGTATAAGCAAGTCCAGGCCAAGTGCACTAGAATTATACGATCCGTACCTATTATGCTTGCCATTCGGAATAATTTCCGCAAAAGTTGAAGAAAGCTTCGAACCGCTGACGATGGCTGCTTTTCTATTAACTACGCAGATTTTTTACTAAAAGATCATTAAAATTTACTTCATAATTGTCAAATACTTTAGAAGAAGAAATTGTTAATGACAACTACTGTAGATATTACTGTAGTTACAAAATACATATAAATGTTCATTTATAATAGACTTAAAGAAGCAACAATTCTTGGTTAAAAGAAAATGTAAGCGTAGTCTATAAATTTACTGGAGAATTTTATTGCGCAAAGAAATCTATTTAATCATCAGATTATTTAAAAAATTCTTCATCCACAATTTTTTAGGAAATATTTTACACCATTTTTATTATTTTTATAAACTATTTTTTTAATCTACTCTGTTACTCGCATCATCTCTTGCTTAGAATTTTTCTATAATTTATTCAATTCTTCTATTTAAAAATTTATGTGATATTAAGAGAAGCATTTTATATTCTACCCCCGTAATTTGAATTACGATTATTAAAATGTATTCTGTCATTATATTTATTATACTTCTTACATATTCCTCCTTATATATATATATATATAAGGATATATATATATTATATATATATGTATATTTTTATACTCCTCTCTTGAGAGCTTATTATAAATTTTAGAACTCTAAATCAAACTGACAGACCTATACCCTTCACTCCATGTTAAATATATCTTCTGCCCTCTATTCTGTCAAACTGCCTATTACTTCCCTTTCTTATTTTTCTCTCTTTCTCTCTGAAATATTATGAATACCATGAGATATTGTCGATAAAAATTACTCGTTGAAACAAATACTATTACATTATTACTTAATACTCTTATATAAAATATCAATATTATGAGATCTGAACACATCTGTAACATGCATTCATTGAATAAACTATTGAATTATTATTTAGTAATGCTATTATAGAGCTTTACATTTATTAATCAAGAAAATAAACCTTACACCTAATAGTAAATCAAATAGAAAAACAATTTTGTTAATAAATGATCAGAGTATTTTAAATTTATTTATGATGATTTATTACCCAAGGTAAACTTAAAATTTTACTTATTTTCGAAGTTAAATTTTTTCATGAATATGTTTAAAACAATACTATTGTGATTTCATAAAAAACTATAATTTTATGTTAACTGAAAGTTTTATAAAAGGTTCTGTCATGTCATAATCTACTACTTCTACGTTTTATCATTCGTGATGCAGAAATTTTTATGAGAAATAGTGTATTTACGACGTTTACAATAAAAAAATTATTAACTGTTTTTGACTTCCATTACATAAATGCAGAGAAAAATAATCGAATTTTTTTATTTTTATTGTTTTGGCATGTAAAAGATGGTCTGTTACAAAAAAGTATAACCATTTTATAAAAAATTATTTACATAAAGAATATTTTTCTTTATTTTCAATGTTTTACATTTAAATCAATTTTTTTTATTGATTTTTTACTGAATTAGGAATATTAACAGTAATATAACTAATAATAATAATAAAAACATATTATTATTACCTAACAATTTTTTGACTAAATTAGTAACTAATTTTAATGATAATTACGTAAAAAAGTATAGAATATATAAATAAATAAAAAATTCTGACAATAATATTCAATATATTTCATTAAAAGTGTTTTTAAATATTATCTTGTTTATCTTTAATTTCTTTCAATGTTTCACAATGTAATGATCAAACATGTTATCTTATATATTTCTAAAATTCAATTTATTTAGTATAACATATTTATGAATTAACAGAATTTTTAATTTCAAAAGATATAAATCTATAAAATCTACATTTTTTTATTATTGTATACTAATTTTAGTCAGTAAACTAATATTTCAAAAATATTTTACTTTCATGAAATTAAAATTTTTGTTTAATGATACAGTTAAAAACCAAACTACCAATAACATTGGCTGTGAAAAAACATCAAAGTAAACAGGAATATTTATTTATGTATTAATAGACCAGTTATCGTTTAAAATTTAGATTTCGATTTAATTCAATGTGTAAACGAACCGAATAAAAATTTTTTAAAAATCATTCTATATAATTGGTCCGTAATAATTATTTGCTATGAATAACCAATATTAATTAGTTACGAGACATAATAATATATTCATAATACTAAATATTCAACATTATTAATGCAATCATTAATCAATACAAATATTTTGAAATTTGTGCAATAATCTATTATAATAATAAATTTTATTTTAATTATTATACTTATAAATAATAAAATGAATAGTAATTAAAAATTGTTCTTGCAACTTACATTAAATTGCTTATTCAATTTAGAAACATTGTTGTGCCGATTTGAATTAATAAAATCATAAAAAATCTTGACCGCCTAAATTTTGAATATTAAAGGTATAACTCAAAAATGAATATTCCCTAATGAGATTTCTAGATGTATGATTTGACGTTCTAGCTTCCTTAAATCTCATGTTAATTCATTACTTGCTAAAAATAATAATTTTTACCAAATTTTTGCTGGTATGACAGTTAGCACTGAATATAAAACCAAATAACCCATTTATTATTGTTTGATAATAAACTAATAGAAATAGTCTTTAACCTTTTTTAACAAGGAATTGAATTGAAATGAATGCCGTAAAATAAAATTTTGTATCAAATGATACATTCAAATGTATTTAATAAGAATCGCTTTTTCTCATAAAATACGAAGAACGTGATCAATTACCATAATTTTTGTGAAAGATATTATGCAATAATAAATTTTTGCAAATAAATAATAAGAACAATTTGCAAAATCTTTCAGACTACATTTGTTACAGTGTTTTTATATTCTTAAATTCAACGTTCTACGCATGACTTCAAGGCCGTTTTAATAATTTTGAAATTTAATAATAAAAGCCGATAGATTTAATAGTAAAGAATGCAAATGATGATATGATTATACATTTGACATTAAAAGTGTATTATTACAGTTGATAGTAAAACTGCACAAATAGCAGATAAATATAACTTTCATTTTATTTAATAATAAATATAACTTTCATTTTATTTAATAATAAATATAACTTTCATTTTATTTAATAATGAATGAAATTCGTGATTTCAAGTTATCTAATACAAACAATAGCAAATACACAATTAATAGTTTTAACTATTCTCTATATATTAACAGATTAAAATAGGTATAAAACAGATTTTTATGACGATATTGTAATCATCCAAGTGCATCCGAAGGATGTAATGAAATTTAAAACACTAATTTGCTCATTCACCATGCAGAAAATAGTATTATGATTCGGAGTAAATTATATTACCCCTTTCAGTGAGTCGAAGCAAATTTAAAATAAAAAATCACTTTATAAAAGCCAAACGATATAGGAAAAAAATCCTTGAGTATCGGAAAAGCTTTAGCGCGCCAATAAGCGAATATAATCACCCCCATTATGTGCAACACAATCTTATAACGCATAATGATATTGGTAGCATGATATTGTATTTCTTGCGTCCTAATTAAGTAATAAGAAGCGAATGAGGGCACAAATAAGAGAGAAAAAGAACGAATAAAACAATAATGATGCATAAGTTGGCGATGAAGGTACTCGAGCGAGAGAAGAGAAGCTAAACGATAATTTGATAAATGTAAAGGGAAATCGCTCGGCGACGATCCACTCTGCTCACCTCCGCGCTATCCTCGGAGGTGTGGATGACGAGGGATTCCGCAGAAGCGGAATTGGGTCGAGCTAACTGGAACGACGCCGTGGCGAACTGCTGTGAGAGAGTCGTACGAACGTAACCAGCCTGGTGCACTCCCTCGTCTTCCGCCTCCACGTGGGAAACCACCAAAATCTTCCGTTTCGTCAGTCTCTTAACGTTTGCCTATTCTTTTTCACAATTTATTCTTCTCCGAGAGTGGGGGAGATCTCCGATCGATCTGGGTTTCTCGTGTCTCGCGTTCAAACTTGATTGAATCAATGTATTTCTCCCTCTTCCTCTCCCTCTCTCTCTCTCTCTCTCTTTCTTTTTCTACCTCCCTCCTACTTTACTCTCTCTCTCTCTCCCTCTCTTTCTCTCAATCTCTATCTATCTATCTATCTATTTATTTTTCTCTCCTGCTTTCTCGCTTGTCTCTCTACATATGCATTTATCTCTTCTCAAATGCCAAATATCAGCCTTTTTTAAAACACTTAATGGTACGATAATATTGACGAGTCCAAGTGCTTGTGTTCCTCTTTACATTCGAATTTCCCGCGCTTTCTCAACTGGTATCCTTCAGTTACAATACCACATCGATTTTTCTATCGTTGGTATTTATTAAGCTGCTATAAAATGGAATAAAATAAAAACGGCAATAATTATAATGAATCGAAAATCGCGTGTGTCCTTAGTTACTTGATAATAAAGTCACACCAAAGATTAACGTTCGAGGTGCTTCTCGTTGCAACAGCGGGTACCGACTGAAAATTGCTCCTGCAGGAGAATCAGTGCGAGGGTTGGACCGAGTGTACACCAGCTAGAATTGAGTGGGAGAGTTGTGGAGGAGTCGGAAGAAGGGGGAGGCAGTGGAATAGAGTGAGCAGAGAGGGTGGAAGTGGTATCAGCGCTTGCGCTGCCAATTTTTCACATGGTCCTAGTAAGTAGAGCCCTCCCACTCATCTACACATCCTCACTCCCTCGATCACGCTACCCTCCTCGCTCATTTTCCTTCTCGCTTTAAGCCTTCAAGAGAACCTCCCCCTAACTTGCCTTGATTTTAGATCTATCGGACGATTACTCGTGTTCTTTCTATAATGCTATTTTCAGCTGTCTCTTTTCCTCCCTTCCACCATTCGAACCCTGCAACGATTTCGCTATCTATTCAAACACCCACCCAACCTCGTCGTTTGCCACTTTTCCTTCATATCCCTCCCGTTCAACTATTACTCTCTGTCTGTCTGTCTCTCTCTCTCTCTCTCTCTCTCTCTCTCTATCTATCTCTCTCTCACTCTCTCTCTCTTTTAAGATTTCTCTTATTCCCGCCTCCTTCTTAAGTAGTTACTCTCCAAATAGCCTTTATTCATACAGTAACTCACACGAGACTAGTGTTGATATGACCAAATTGTCATTTACAACTTGTATGAGATATATGAGCACATAGCTTCAAGTAATGTTTGCTGATGGTTTATTCTGTTTGGCAGTCTACAAAAATGGCTATTTATACAAAATAAGTAATTGAAAACCTAACAATCTGAATGAAAAGAAATCATTTCATTCGCAATGTACTAATATTGGGTGAAAATTCGTGACCAGATTAAAATATACAATTTTTATATTTTAATTAAAAACCCGATTTTTTTTTTAATTTTTAAGAACTCTTATAACTTGAAATTTAGAGTAAAATTTAATTTTTTACAAGTCAAAGTAATTCATAACAATTTTCCGGTGACTTAACATTATGTACAAAATTATTCTTTACAATACATATATTTCAATTTTATTATTGATAAATTTGCTTATTTTACTAATCTTAATTGTAACATGAATATTACTATTATAAATGTTAAAACATGCAAGTACAAAAAGAGAAAATGCTTATTTTTATAATATAGTCACATGTCTTATTAAAAGGATATATATCTATAAGATTAACATTTTATAAAAAAAATATGTCTGCTTTAACAATATAAATTATTATTCATTCGGTCCTTAAAGCAAAAAACATTTATTTAATGTAAAAAAAAATATTTACAAAATTATTACTTTTAAGCTTATGATGTCTAAAAACATTGGCAGTAAAAGAAATATATTCGACTAAATAAAAAAGAGAGAGGTAAAAATTTAATTATTATAAAAAAAATAAAATGAAATGCAAGTTCAAAAAAGTAAAACAAATAAATCAAAAGACAAAAATTAAAAAATAGTAGATTAAAACAATAATTTATAAAAATACATAGATAATAAACTGCTGTAAAAATAAGATGTCTCTTCACAAAATATTTTTATTAACAAAATTTAAAAAACGAATGAAGAATTAAATGTTTTGATTTTTAATATGAGTTTAAGTAGTCAAAAATAATTTAAAATGCATTGCAACTAAAAACATTGTAAAATCAAAAATTAAAAGTAAAAACGTATATATTATAAATGTGAATCTAGCCAATAAAATATATCCTTTTTGTAATTGTTACATTTCTTTGACAGTTTATAAAAATTTATTTATTGATAATCGTCATGTTGAATATCTCTTAATGATAAATAATTATTTTATTATATTTAATGATGTATAAAGGTACGTAATATATGATCAAATTTATTATTTGAACTTTTCATAAAAGGTTATACGGAGATGTTCATTATTATAAATTATAATAATGTATAAAATATTTAAATTTTCATTCAGTATTAAAAAAATAATTTTTTTGAAAAATGACTCAAAAATATGAGCCATACAAAATAAATATTAAAATGATTTCATTTATTCAAACAAAAAATACGTAAACAGTTTTCAAAATGCACTTATATCAAGTCTATAAGGTATTTAAAATCTCGATAAGATGATGATAGTTTATTAAAAACATTTGTGTTGTTACAAATATAAGCATTTTAAGCAGTAACTTTAGAAACAAACTCAATTTTCATTGAAAATTTGTTTAAAAATAAATTTTATTTTCAATTACAATATTATATATAGAATCCTGTTTTAAATTTGAAATGAAACTGCTTTTTTAACAAAAATCATATTCCTTTTCATGAAAAAAATTATTGCATGAAATCATTTACTATACCATCTACATAATCAGTAATTAAATTTTTAAAAAGAACTTTCAATATAGAATGTTTATTACAGACAAACAGTGTATAAAAGTAAAAAGATTTATGTAAATCATTGACACAAAAAAAATTTTTTCAAATAATAAAATTTAAATGCAGGTAACTAAATTTTATTACACGTCAATTCACAACTTTGTTTACTTTACAGGTACTGTACACGGCTAACTGATTTAATTGTACAACTATTTGTTTATTAAGTGAAAAGAATAACTAAAAAGAAAGAAAAAAACTTATTACAAGAGCACTGTAAGTAGCAAACCTAATTATTTAAATGATTTTTCCGAAAAATTGAAAAAAATGTTGAAAAGTTTAATTAAAAAGTAATAAAGAAATAAAAAAACGCTATATATGATTACAAGTTTAAAAAATAACTATTTTTCACAGTAATTGGATAAGAAATATAAATAAAAAACATTCAAATGCTCGTTCAAATTTTAAATCTATGAATGTATGTATTTTCAACAAAGATTTGCCTTTTTAAATTTAAAGAAATAAACTTACATAGTCATATTAATAAGTATTTAATACAAAAAATTTCTTGAATTTAATGAATATTCCCTTGAAGCTTTCAAAATTTTTTTAAAGTTCCTGCAGCATCTCATCCCTTATTAATTGGAATAAATATTGATACCCATTCTCACGGAGAGCCATCGTTAAAAAATAATATTGACGTGTATTGAAACTTATTAGCAAGCTGTGCCCTGACGCCCAAACTCGATCTCCCGTCGCCTGTTTGTAAGCCCAAACGGAAGTAGTAGCACGCGTATTAAGTGCCATGCGCATTTTCAATGCACTGAAGTACCATATCTCAACATCCTGTTGGTGAAAGAGAAGAATTATTCCGTTTTACAAGTCAACTGACTTTCCTATTGCCTGTGAGACATTTCCACGTCCTCGTGCCATTTACACATCATACATCACTACAGTCTTTCATATTTTAATTCTTAAAAACCCTTTGATAATCCGAGCTTCCCTTGCTAACGAAAATCTGTTCAGTGCTTAAAAACTGAAGGTACACATCGGTCCGATGGAGACATGAGCATGTTGAATTTTTGATGGATTTATTGCGCCTACATTTTTGTGCACGTGCCCAGATTAAGCGGCATATGTCTCAAACGGTCAATGTATGATTCAGCATGCACACAAAATTTTACACGAATAATTTTCTTAAAAATTTCAAATTCTACTATTCTTATTGCTAGTCTTATTGTATTATGATAGTTTATGATAATTTTTTTATTAAAAATTTTCAAATTTTCACGGCAGCAATCTTTCAATTTTAAAAAATCATGAAATCATGATTGTTACTTTCTAAGTCATTTAATTATAGATAAATAAAATTTATTGTAACTAAAGTTACAAATTTTAATTTCTTGAAATTTTGGACTTTACTGAAAAAATGTATCGTTACTATTTATTTTATAATATTAAATAATAAAAAAGGAATAATTAACTAATATCTAAGCTTTTGATCCCTTTTAAAACTTAATTTTTAATAAACAGTTTATCTTTTTTAACTTAAAAATATTCTAGTGATTAAACTTTCAATCAGAATGTTTATTCAAGTTATACTAAGGTACTGTCGAAATAATGATAGCGGATTAATTTTGATTACTTAGACATTTTTATTTATGTTTTTTTAAACTATATTTACTCGATGATTTTGTAGATCCACTCTTCTATTTAATACTGGTATAATAGAAATCTTCATTTTTTCAATTTTACCTTTAAATAGAAAAAAAGCTTAAAAACAAGTGAATAGCGTCATTTGTTTTCAAAACAAAAAAATTAAATTATTTTGCATTGCTGTATGTGAATTTAATTTTATATAAAAATAATAAAATATAAAAATTGATATCTAAATACATAATAATCTATTCGCTAAAAAAGATTTAATATAATTTTCACGACATAAAGAAAGGAGAATTTAAGTTAGAATAAAAGTGCTTCTCAAATAAATGCTATTATAAATATAAAAATCCAGTCAAGAAACAATGCGTGCTTACTTGTATTTATTAGACGAATTATCTAATTAATTATAAATTCAGAAGAAGCGGAGTAAATTATGTACAAGACTTTTCAATGGATTTCAAAATGAAAATGACTAAATTACTATCATTATGAAATAATGAATTCGTGATTTTATATTATTCAGTCAAAGTAAGGCGCAATTGATTCGAAACAAAGCGAAGCAAGGAGTAGCACAAGTAAGTCGAAGCTGAACGAAAACAAAGTATAAAAAGGAGAGAAAACTTGCAGCCAAACTCCCGCGCCTCGGTTTATCACTTATCTCCCTCCCCTACCCCAACTGTCCCGCTCGCCAACCCCTGCCCCTCGCTCTTTTTCCTCCAGCACCACAGTAACCGACCCCGACGCATAGTCCGGAGCTCAAGTATTTCTATCTTTCTCGCTCGTCCCTTTTTTCGCTGATGCTTCATTCTGATTTGTCGCCTCGTAAAACGTAAAACCTCATTTTGTGCTCGTGCATACTTTTGAATTGCCCGCGTGTGCCCCCGCATACGTGTATCTGGTTTGTTTATTCGCGCATTTGTATTAGGTGTTCTCGTTGGGGCACACCGAACAGGAATCATATAGTTTCCGGTGCCTCGGCGAGTTCTTTACAAATGAGTCAACCGACCTCTCCTTCGATGGTTCATTCCTTTGCATAAACGAAAGCTACCGCCGTGTATGCGTGCATATGTGCATAGGCGCACACGTATGCGCATACGCACACATGCACAGAAATATTTATATTCGAGAATACGGAGTGAGAAAGAAAAGCAATATATATATATATATATATATATATTTGGATAGAAATAGAAAAAGATAGAGATAGATAGATAAGTGCATATATATATTTACATGTAGAAAGATATAGATAGAGAGAAAGAGAAAGAAAGAGAGAGAGAGAGAGAGAGAGAATGAAAGAAGAGAGACAGGACAACGTGTGCAAACGTGTTGAGACCGTCAGAGTAAATTCTTCGAAGATGACGAGCACGCGGACGTTCGAGGATTATGAAAAATTTCTCAGATGCAGAACTCACCCACGCAGTTATACGACGAGTCTTTGAAGCGAAAGAGATGGAATGGCGAGTAAAAAAATATTTCACTGCACTGCCGCCGAAGAGAGTGAGAATTTTACGACTGTATGTGAAGCTGAGATGAAAAAACCACCATTCATTTATTTTATTTGTAAATTTCATGTTTTTAAATTAAATAAAAGTGCATACTTTTTATTATGTTCGCTTTTCATTGCGATAGATTATATTTTTTATTTAAATTATTTAAGTACTCGATGAACATTATCGTAATTATCTCATTTCAGCGATTCTTCTCAATATTCTTTTTACACAGAAAATCATTACTTATAATAACTAAAATCTTAAATCTATTTTAAATTTATAGTTAAAAAAATACCTTTTACTATAAAGCCCATCTCTTGTTATAGTATAGTAAAAGACTTCAGTCAATATATTTTATAAAAAAAAAACAAATATTTTATGAGCAAAAAAAAATTATAATAATTTCTTAAGAGTAAGATACAATTCATATTTCAATAATTGTAAAATACATAAAAAATATATTATATTGACATCTAAATTTTTATTATATCCACAAAAAAGCTTATAGAAAAACTATACTCCAAATGTGATACATTAATACTAATAGTAAAATGCTATTTAATATTTGTTAATTTCAGTATTAATGATATTACCGTTTTTGATACTGCAATCTATTAAATGTAGAAAAATCAAATTAATTTAAAAAAGATTATCATAGTTTTATAATAAATACCAAATACTTTCTGTATTGTTAATATAATAAGCTAATTATATGTAACTTTCCCCAACACCGCTTTTGAAAAATATAACAATTCAATGTAATATTAAATATAATGCATGATGTAATTTTTATGACATCATAATAAAAGCATATTTTTAAAATTAAAGGCTTAATTTTTTATAAGAAATTACAATGCACATATTTACAATATTTAATTTGACAATTAGTTTGCTTCAAATATATAGTTTAATTTCAATATTTGCTACGTAATTTACTAACACATTATAATTACTTTATAAAAAGTTAAAATAGTTAATTATAATTTTAAATGAATATTATTAATATATGCATTTTATAGTTTACTTTTAATAAGTCTCTAATAAGCATTACATAAAAAATATATTTAAACAATAAAATACATTTCGTTCCTTCCAAAACATTTATGACTCGTAAAAATTTTTAATAAAAAATCATTGAATGCATTACTTGAATATTTAATATATTCATATCTATTAATTATTATAAATAATATTATTGTATAAAATCTCACACTAAAGAATGAAAAAACTTAAAAATTGAAAAAGAACGTTTAGATATCAATAGAAAAAACATATGTTCAGAATTTTGTGAATATAATTCAAATTAATTTCAATCGTTTAAAATTACACGTATTTACAAAAAGATTCAGTGAAATAAAAAATTTAGTAAACAGTGGATTTTTAATTAAATATTATAGAAAAAATTTAATTCTACCAAACTACGTAAAGTTAAAAAGTATGTGGCTAATGTGTACTATAAATACTCAATAATTACTACTCTACAAATAAAAATACGAAAAGCTAAAAAAAATAAAGTGACCAGATTGACTTAATTTATTGAAGAAAAGTTACGTCTAGTTAATAATGAAGCGAAACTTACTTCCTAAAAATTGAGTAATCTTCGTCACTAACCTCAATTTGTAGACAGAAAAACATTTTCTAAAATAAATATGAAAACATTCAGTTACGATGTCATGTAGAGAAGTTTGCGATGTTTTAAAATATGGTATTTTATTTTTATAATTATCTAAATACCATAGTTACCTCGCCGTTTCCATCGTAGTAAACAAGATGTCGACGAGTCAAGACGAACCAACGTTGTTTGTAATTAACAGGTGTAAAGCGTTTTTTATTTTGTGAACGCTTTACCATAAAACCTTGCCTCACAATATCATTTTCTTGGGGTTCGAGTTTTCCATCCTTCCCTGCCATCCCTTGCAAAAATGTCTGAGTTCAGCCTAAAAAAACGTTATTGTTGTAAAACTTTTAAGCCAGATAACTCAATTTAATAAAAAAAAATATACGGAATATTTTTCAACGCCTTATGAATGAAATCACTCGGAATGGCACTGAATTTTACGTATATACTAAAAAAAATTTTAAAACGTTTTCATTGATAAATGCATTTTTAATGATACTATTAGAAAAAAAATTTATATCAGATTAATCCGTTATATAATGAGATATAAAGTTTGATACGTTAAAAAAATGAATACATATTTATCAATTAAATTAAATTATTTTAAAAATTTATTATTTATTATGATACGACAATTTATAATAATTTATATTATCTATATATCACATAATCGTTAAAATATAAGATAAAATACACATAAATCAGAACAAGGATATTTCAATAATTAATGACTAATTACAGCTGACATAAGAATGAATTACACAAGTTTGGAGTGTGTATATTTCTCGAGGTGAGTAAAAAATATCGTTCATGTTTTCAAAAAATTACAAATCATTTTACGTATTATACGTTAAAACACAAACAAATCAATTTGATCGCATTGGTAAGACTTCTTAATCTTCGAATTTATCAAAGTTATTTAAAAAGCTTTGGCTTAACTTAAAACAAAGAACAAATTATAAATATGTTTATAAATATTTTTTTAACTTAAGTGTATAATTAATTGTAATGCATTTCATACAACCAAATACCATTATTATGCAATGTCTTTATTCAATATTTTGTGTTAGGTTTGTGACATTTAAAGTGTCATTTTACTAATTTAAAATCTATTCATTCTAACATATTAATTGAAAAGAAAAAAAAAGAAAAAAAATGGATTGGATTTAAATAACACATTTCGTAATGATTAATGTAAAATTTAATTAAACACAAAGAATTTATAGAGTTTTTGATACTCTTGGGGCTCAGTTAAGTGAAGTATCGATTCAAGTGATGATTCTCAATATTCTATTCATGATAACATCGTACGCCAATGCAATAAAAATCTGTTTGAAATTATTACTTAATTTATTTGAATCCAATAAAAGCAAATCACTCTTTCTGCGCTTCCTGTAAAAAAATACTATCTCAACTAATTATTATAATGCAAAAAGTAGTTTCCGGGAAGTTTCAGCTTTGATAATATAGTTCAACGAGATGGTAAAAAACCGGAAAATGTATACACGTGTGTGTGTGTAAATATATCTCCGCTTTCTCGGTTGCTATATAATTTAGTATAATTTTTAAAAAAACGGCAAAGTGAATAAATTATGGTTAGAATAAAGGTTTCTTTTCTCCCCAACAATTCTATTCACTGAAGTAAATTCACGAAGCGATGATTAGAGGCAGCAAGTGCAAGTGGGAGAAAGAACAAAAATGCAACAAGTGTAGCCTTTCAATATGCAGTGCAAACGTTTGGTACGGGACTATAAAATAATTCAGATCTAGCACATGCACGGGGGGAATGGTATTTACAGAAAGTAAAAGGAATGGAAAACAGAAACTGATGTGTACATATACACACCTTACGCACTACCTATGCGCCCGCGCACACAATTACGCACGCACGCAAACAGGCACATTAACAAACTCACAAATTCATCCATGCAACCATGTAAAATGGTTGACTTGTGAAAGAAATAAAGGAGGAGAGAATGTGGGAGAGAAAGATAGCAGTAGAATGCTTGGAAACAATGACCAATGCCCTTGAAAAAGCCAGAGTAACATACAAGTACGCATTTCTACTATGATCTGTACATGTGAGAAAAGAACTCTCGTTTTTTCTCACGGAATGCAAGGGTGAGAGTAATGAGTAAATTGTAAATGAAACAAAGTACGGTGCTATATAAAGCAATGCGAATGTGCGCGTGTGGTCGTTAATACGAAAATGAACGGAATTGATATCTTTTCACGATGCACTTTAAAGTGTTATCTTTAGAATTTCGTTTATAAAGTGCTTGTACGCTAAAGCGTCGTAAATCCGAAGATTTTTTTCTCAGTTAATGCATTTTTTTTTTTATTTTGTTGTTATTTTTTCTCAATCGGTCGGACTATTTTAAAGCTGCTATTTTGAGATAATTTAGCCATGACAAGTGTTTTACATTAATCATAATGTACGGCTGTTTCTTGTTAAATTCCTAATACATAATTCGATTATTAATATTTGAAATATTAGTTTTTTTTTCAATTCATAGCACGGCCTGAATGATCGTTCGGTAGCAAAAAAACAAGCGTATGCCTTTTAAAAGCAGTTAGTGTATAAAAACAATGTATACAATAGATTATCGCGTGTAAAAATAAATATGCTAAGAATTTCCCAATTTTTATTGAAAAAGCTAATTCCGTAGAAGGTTAGAAATGAATATTTATGGTAAGTACAAAATGTATAAATCTTCGGGGAGGGGAGGGGAGAAAGAACGATGACAGTTTAAGGAAAGAAACGGGTTGAGGAGGCCATTCTATAACGCAAACAAATTTAAACTACTTTCCCTAGAATTATATCTGGGTATCTTGCTATCTTGCTGCGCGTATCGATGTGTGTGCGAGCGCCCGTGCTTGCTACTCTGTGTACGTGCTCGCGTGTGTCATACGTGTGTGTGCGCGCAGAGGCCCCTCGAAAAACGAAAAACTATGGCTCTTAATGTAAAGCCCTCATACATATTATAATGCGTTAAGCACGAG
Organism: Kradibia gibbosae; assembly: GCA_018907135.1. NCBI lineage: Eukaryota > Metazoa > Arthropoda > Insecta > Hymenoptera > Agaonidae > Kradibia > Kradibia gibbosae. The sequence continues at coordinate 358,475 of JACCHX010000003.1, read as the reverse complement.
CATCTACAAAATTCAAAATAAATTACTTTACCTGAACTTTAATAAAAGCACGAATATTTACCCGTAAACATTCGGTTACATAAAAGTTTATCTCGTAGAAGTATTTCCTGCACATTGCTTATACCTGGTACGCACACATGAGCGCCCCGCTCGCACACCCGTACGCTCACGCGCTCGCAAGCGTACACATGTAGGCGGGTACACACATAAACACGGAGGCACCTTCGATAAAGGAAGAACGAAACTTAGGCATTTATGACTTGTATACATTTGAAAGGGAAAAATGTGGAGAGAAAAGAAAAAAATGAATCGGCATAATCTTACCTACATGACGTTCAAAGAAGCCTTTGGTCCTTTGATTCGGTTGCACGGCAATAGTTTACAAAGAAGAATTATTGAAGAGTCACAATAGAACAAGAGTGAAATAGGGGAAAAAGGGAAAAAGAAGAGCGCAACAAGAGTAAGGGAGCAGAATCTCTTTAAATTAGGTCGCGACTCGTACAGGATTCAGTGGCAAGGAATTATCGTCGAAGGAACGTCATCCACCCGCAGTTAATAATACCCATAACCAATATCCGTTCAGGAGGTGACAATATCTTTGTGATTGTCATGGGAGACGAAACGGAAAGAGAGGAGAAGATAGACAGAGAACACGAGCAGAGACTTAGAGGTTCGGTATCGTCGGGTCGGGCCGGGTGTGGGTGAGAGGGCGCGCACTTCACCCACACAGTCGCGGTGCGGAGTCTCGAAGATCCGCGGATGGTGGCGGCATAGGAAGTGGGGCTACAGCGGCAGCGGCAGCAGCAGCCGCTTTCCCGATACCTAACGTGTAAAAAGCCGAGCCGAAAGGCACAAAGTGGAGGAGGAGCGCGTAACGTAGCGAGTATCGCCGTTGCACATGATTAAGCAAACTGGGGATAGAGAGCGAGAGTCGGAGAGAGAGAGATAGAGAGAGAGAGAGAGATAGCTGAATACTCACCATGCACGAGAGGAAGGTTCGACGGAGACCGGCGAGGTAGAAAGGAGGAGAAGTGGCCGCCCGGCTCGGGGACTGCCGCCCCCTTGTTCACGTGCACGGCGGCGAGGATAAGGAGGTGAACGGCGGTGCCGTCGACCTGTCAGTGCAACTGCCCGCGGCGGTGTCGCGCTCTCGCCGCCGCTGGACCACTTCCATGCTCCATCACAAAGAGATGCCGCGGCGCGGGCCCGCGACGTGTCCTCCTCATCGGAGGTGTCGTGCCCTGCAGCGCCCCTTGGCCCCTCCTCTCGCCGCCGCAAAACCAACCCCGCCAGCCCCGCTGCCGCGCCGAGGGAATTGGTCGGTCGGCCGACAGGGAGGGGGGCGGGCGGGCGGGACGAGGGACGCCGAGACTAGGCGGCAGGATCACGGGGAGAGGGAGGGTCGCGCCTGTGCGCGCGCGGCAAGGGCCGGAGGACGGGCGGGTGGACCCGCCGCTGCGACCCGGCGCGCTCGCGCTCCGATGCTCCTGCTCCGATGTCGTTCGTTCCTACCGTAGCCTTGGCCCCCCCCCGTCCTTGCCGCTCCTCTTCGCGCGGGGCCTTGCCACCGCTGCCTCCCCGAGAGCACACGCGCTTTCCTAGCCTAGAGGCGCGCGCGCCTCGAGCGGGAAACTCGTCGCCGTCGGCGCATGTCCCGCGTTCCAAAGCTCGGCCCTCGGTCCTCTCGCCGACCGGAGTGTTCGCGCGCCTCGGAGCCCTGGGGAGGTTGGCCGAGTCGCCCGCGCACTCACCGCCACTGGCAGACCCGGCGGACACGCGCAACGACACGCACGCGCGCGCGCGCGCGGCGGCCACCGGTCGTGGGGCCGACGGCCCGGGAGGGGAGCAGCCCGAGACTCCGGACCCCGCGCCCGCGGCACCGGGCGGTGGGAGCGACTATCGCGGAGGTCGAACGGCGAGAGGGGGTGTGCGGCGCGAGGTAGAGAAGCGAGGGGGGGCCCCCGGGAAGAGGAGGAGAGAAAGGATAAGCCCCGGCCGTGCCTGTCTCTCGCTTAATGCCGAGGCGAGAGCGGCGGCGTTGCGCGATTTAACGACCTCGCGCGGAAGGCACCCGCGGACCTCTGGCAGCTCCGGCTCCTCCTCTCCTCGACGCTCCTCTGCCGGCCTCGTGTGCTCCTGTGGTCGCGACGACGACGACGGCGGTGACGGCAGCGGTGCCGGTGGCGGCGGCGGCGGCGACGGCAGCAGCAGCAGCAGCAGCGGCCGCGACGACAACGACAACCGACGAAGACGACAGCCGACCGACCGGCTCTGCGTCTTTTCTCCGTGAAGAGCGGTAGGACGGCGACTCCCGGCCGCTCCTGCTACGTCCTATAGTGTCCCTCCTCCGCCTCCTCCTCCTCCTCCCGTTACCCGCCGATGGATCCACGCGACTGTTGGCCACCACTTGCCGCCGACGCTGACGACTGTGGCCCCCGACTCGTGTACGTGACCTACACACCGGCTCTCTCCCTCCGCCCGACCTGCCCCCGGCCCTCGTTCTCCTCCTCGTTCCTCACCCTCGGATCCACCCGCTCCCAGCATCTTTTTCGACCTCGACGGGCCGATCTGCATTCTGCGTAAGCGCCCCTCCTGCATCCCCGGACTCGCTCTCTCAGCGATCTCCTTCGCGCCCGATCGCTCGATTTCCAACCTTCGCACAATCGCACCCGACGACTCCTCCCGTCGCTCCGATTCTCGGATCGGCCTCTGCTGCGGATCTCTCGCGTCAGCCCCGTGCGCTGATGCTGCTTACGTTGGCTTGGCCGTGTCAAAGCGAAAATTGCGATTACAGCTCGACTCCACTCGGCCTTTCCCATTACTACTTGCCTCGCTCCAAATAGTTCAAGTATCCTTACCGAGCCCTCCGATAATCTCATAGTTAACAATCATTCAATTTCCCATTCGTTCTAGTGCTTTAGATCTGCGATGACTTTTCGTTTCGACGCTGGCTCCTGCTTCGTAGGGCTCCATTTCCCTACTATTGGCAATACCTATTGGCAATATCGTGCGTTATTTTTTTCAAAGGGAGAGAGAGAACAGGAATTAAAGAGAATAAAAGAGATCATCATCTGTGAACAAAGCGGAGAATCTTGGCAACGCTGCCGAGTATGTGTAGAATTGAAGGGCGAATGAGAGGGAGTAGGTTGAGTTTTTACAAAATGGCCAGAGTATGACGTTTGTTTCTCTTTTTGCTATTTCTCTATTATTACCAATTAAAGCCAAAGGAAGAACTATTCCAAATATATTAAGCAGAGGTAAGCATCTGCGATCTCGGATCAATATTTCGATTCATACTATAAGCTTTGGGCACAACGTATTTATTTTTGCAATATCCTTGTTGTCTTAACCTCTAAACAACTGCTACAAAATTAAAGCTCTCTTATTTATTATCATACAATCCAAATATTCTATACGTTATTTTCATTATTGTTTAACGTCAAACGCTCCAATTTAAATAAGCTTTTGATTAAACTCAGTTATTTTACCATTTAAAAAATGCCATTTATATAAAATTACCAAAATACTATTTATCTAATTGTTACAATGTTAATGTCGATATTATTGCAAAATAAATGAGCACAGTTTTATTTTTTTAAAATCAAAAATAGATTTATTTCCCATGAATCAAAATTTTTTTTATAAATTAATGAATAAACAATTTATTTTCAATTTTTTTGAAAATCTTGTAATAAAACAATGTTACATAAGATATTAAGACATGTAAATAACATTATTTAAAAAAAAAAAAAAAAAAAAAAAACTTTAATATATATATACATACATATATGCATAAATATACATAAATGCTATTTTTTATAATTGCATGAAGAAAATTATTAATAACAACAAATAATTACAATAAATATAAGTATAAATTACAAAATATTTAATGTTTAAAATAAAGATATAAACTACAAAAGCTAAAGCCTATATTTGTTGAAATTATTTATTAGTAAAATATATAAATAATCTTAGTAATTTCTTTTATTAAGAGTCTACTTATATTTTTCATTTTCAAGAACAAATTGATTTTAATATTGACATATATTAATGTTACTTTGTTAAAAGACATCATAATACATCAAATACAAATAAAAAATCTAATTTTTATAATTATATAATTTTTAAGAATAATACAATTAAAATATACTATATTAAATTTCAGAAAAGTATAATGGCTTCTTCTGATGCAATTCAAGTAAGCTCACTGCCATTACCACCTGTTCAATATATAAATCTATACACTGATGAAAATGTAAGAAGGAACCGAATTCCAAGACCACCTCCACCTATTCATGACAACTATTCCATGTTTGGCAATATTTTCAATGCCGACGATACAATCATAAGGCCTTTAGAGGCACAAGGAATTAAGAGGTTGTATCCACAACATTTTGATAGGAGAAGAGAACTGAAGAAACTTAATCATTCCCTTTTAGTTAATTTTTTGGATTTGATAGACTTATTAGTGCTCTGTCCTGACAGCCCAAGGAGAGCTGAAAAGGTTACAAATTAAAATAAACTCTTACATTTTTTCTTTTATTTATAAAATAATTGTGTTTTTAAACATTTTTTATTTTCAATTTAATAATTATAGTTATTGTTTATTAACTTTAGGTTGAAGATTTAAGTTTATTATTCATTCACATACACCATCTATTAAATGAATTCAGACCACATCAAGCTCGTGAAACTCTCAGAGTAATGATGGAATTACAACGAAGACAAAGAACCGAAACAGCACTTAGATTTCAAAAACATTTAGAAAAGGTTTGTTTATTTAATTTTATGTTAATGGATTTATTTTTAACTAAATACATGAAATCAATTTTTTTATAAAAAAAATTCAATAATAGTATTATTAATAATACTTAATTAATTTTAGGTTCAAGAAATTTTACAAAATGCTTTACAAATGCTGCCAGATACCTCAGATTTAGATTCTAAGCTATCCATTAATATTGAAGGTATGGAAATAGACAGCGATTTAAATGCAGAACAACATGCAGTTGATCCATGTAGTCCAAATGATCGTATTATGTGCAAAGTTATTGATGACATGCTGATGTCGAATGGCTTATACTAAAGACTGATTTATTTAATTATTTATTGTAGTTTTATTCTTAAGATAATTAATTATGATGTTTTTATGTCTATAAAACAGTAATACATTATATCCATTAAAAAATTGTTTATTACCATAATAAGGATATATCTACAAACTTACAGAAGTAGCATAACATTTTGAAATTCGAAGTGACTAAAGGAGAGGAGGGATTAAGGTGCTTTGAGAAAAACCATTTGAACTCACCTTAACGATGAATACTGTGAATGCTTTAAATTACAAACAATTTGTATAATTTCTCTGCTTTGGTCAATCTGAAAAAAATAAGATTTGTAGGCCACTGCTCTGGAATTACTGATCAAACAAGCCTCAACATTCGTTGATTGAAATCTGAAAAAAATAACATTATGCTATAAATACTATGCTCTTGTTTGGAAATGTCTTCATTATGGTGGTATATGCAGAAACTGCATCTAGAAAAAAAACAATATTAAATAAAAATTAATTGCAATCAAAGAAATAACTAACCAAACTAAATTTCATTACAATTATAAGTCTTGCAAATAATTAATTAATTTTTTTAAAGTAGAAGTATTTTATCAGGCTGTTCATTTCTTTGATCTTTAACATTTTAATTTCAATATTTAAACAAAATGGCGATAAAAATAGACTGCATTACAGTACTGCACCTATTAACACATTATCATAATATAAATAAAGAATTAAGGAGTTTGAAGGCTTAGAGATAGGAAAGGGATTTGGAAAAATACTACACATTTACAAGAGCCAGAAAAAAATGTCGCTTGAACGCTTGATTTAGAACAGAACAATGCGATTAATTGGTTTTTCCTATCTCAATCTTCTCTTTTGCTTTGACAGCTAGGATGCACACTAATTTGTTAGTTTAAGTTTTGCTATTCTGGATCGGAGCATTATTTCATTAAATTTTACATAAAAATGAACGACTCCTTTCACGCTTTCGCCGTACGTTTTTTCAAAAATGATCAAATAAAGCATGTAGTCATACATTCAATTGTTAAGAAATCTCGCAAAAAGTACTTGATACACCTGACTGTACTTTTTTTTTTAAAACTTGAATGTTTTATCATACTGAATATTATGAAAGTCAATTATGAACTTAAAAGATCACCTTAGTGATAGTAGTTTTCGAAATACATTACTACCAGTGCTCATTTCACGCGAAGACTAACTGATTAAAATTACAATTTCAAAACCGAAACATAAATAAACGTCACATATGCCTTAATCGTGAGTCGTTTATCAGTACAAAGTCATTTTTAATATGCAATCATCTTCTTTTCCACATTATAAAAAAAATGTTCATCTCCATCCCGTTAAAAGTTCGTTCAGCTCCGATGACAAATTAAATCTACTTTGGTTTAAAAACCAGTTTTCCTTTTTGAATAAACTAGTATACATTCTTTCTCCAGTTACCACGTCCTCGAGGTCTGAAACCACCTCGACCTCCGACTTTGTTGTATCGATTTTGAAATCGTCCACGATTACCTAAAAATTAAATGTAAACATATACATAAATATACATACACATATATGCAATTTTCGATTATGAGATTGTAGGATTAAAAATAGTTGGTTTGAAAATTATATTTTGAAATCATTACCGTAATTTGGCGAAATATTTGAACTGTATTTTCCGCTTGGCGGAGTGTAAAGCTGTTTATTATTTTTTGAAATATCTTCTTTCATACGTTTATTTGAATTATTTGTATTGGCATTTCCATTTCCAAACGTGATAGGTGTATGTCGTTTATGTCCCGTCGATACTTTTTCATCCTGTGTTAAAACAAAATTTACCACTATTAGTCACTTGCATGCAAATTAGATATTTAAGTGATAAGTCATTTACTACATCTCATTAGCGAATTTTGGAAAATAATTTAGCAATATAAAATTAAAACTCATAAATTCAATTTCTTAAATGTTAATATTTTGTACATATATCACAATACAAAATTAAAATAAATTTTATAATAATTCAAACAAACATCTTAATATATATATATATATATAGCGTGTATTCAAAATAAAAATTAGTCAAAATTTTGTGATTTATAATTACAAAATTAAATATTTTAACTTATTTACATCTTTGAATATAGAGAAATTCATAACTACATTATTTTTATAATCAATTAATTCTTAAGTTCTGTTTAAAATATATATTAGAATTTTCCTTAACTAATTTACCTTTTTATGTTTTGTAACAAGTGTCTTCCATGATAAATGAATAACACTTTTAAAACTAGGTGGCGAATGAAACAAATCTTTAATAAGTGTATTAATATTATTTGTTGTTTTTAAAGCTATAACTTTCAATTGATTTTCCTCTGTTTTCAGTTCATCTTCACTTTTACCATTAATAGCTTCTCGTAATTTTTTTATATATCCTTGAATTCCTCGAGCAAAATACTGTAATCTCAATCTAAATTCTTTCAATTGTTCTGCATCTTTAATCAAAAACTCTGGAGTTTGCTTGCATAATTTATGAAAAGCAAATATTAAACATTCTACATGACTAAATTGAAGTTTTGGTACTTCAGTGACTTCTGTATCTGGTGGCAGTGGCATAAATGTCTAAAAATATTGAGTGTCACTTTAACATTTTCATTAAATGTAATTAATTGCTAATACTTTGTACATAGTTATTTACTTACAATGAGAGCATTATAAAGCTGCTGAACTTTCTCTTCTGGTTTCTCTATTTTACTGCAATATTCGGTCAACTCAGCAAGCAGTTTCAAAAGCTCTAGTTGTACATCTCTACCATCAGGTGAAGTTATTAAAGATAAATGAGGTAAAACTTGTATACAGATATATGAAACAAATTTCGAAGAGTTTACTTGAGACTGTAATAAATACATGATATATTATGTAAGAAAAGAAATCATAATATTAAAATTTAGAATTTCAAATACTTACACTGAAGAATGGAAGGGCATGTTTGATACATTGAATAAGCCTGCTACATTGTTCTAAGTTTGTGTGTTTGAATGGCACAGATAATTCAGCTTGTTCATTGGCTATATCTACTAATTCTTGTTGTCCATTAACTGTTGATCCAAGTCTAGTCCAAGCAAGTATTTCCATAATACTATGAAATTCGTTAGCAGTAACATCCTACATTTAAATTTTATAAGCAGTTAATACAAAACAAAATAAAATTTAATCAAAAAGGTTTTTATTTATTACCTGTAAAACTTTTTTGCATTCTGTTATGAGTACATCCTCTGGTTCTTTGGTTATCGTATCCCGTCCTAAGGTTTTTAGCTTGTTAGCTAAAAATTTTATGCAACGTTCTCTTATTCGATCATCACCATTAAGAATTTGTATGAAAAATCCACTTATAGCTCCTAAACATATTATTATTAAATCATTACAATTTACATATAAACATTATTTTTAATTAACATTTAAGAAAAACTCCAACCTTTAGGGTCATTTTTTATCAATGTCATAATACTGTTATGAACAACATCTAATTCTGAAGAATCTTGAGCAAGTAAGAGCTGGGCTAAAATATCAGCTATTCTTGCTGTGTGCTCTTTACTATCTTTACATAAGGTTGGCAAATCTTTTATTGCTTGTTTGCGTATCTGTAGAGAAATATATAGTTAATTATTCAGAAAATAAAATTGATTCCTTCGATTTAAATTATTTTTTTATATCCAATATCAAAATTACAAAAATATTAAATTAAAAAAATTGATGTTTTGTACCTCCTACTGATTTTCTTTAAGTACATACCATTTAAAACTATATATATATCATTATAACCTTCACTTACAGACATGTCTTCATCTTCACATAGATCCAAATGTGCGTCGATGGCTTTATCTGCTAATTTAGGAAAGTGCTTAAAAAACCTAGCAATAAATTGAGATGCTAATCGCTTTTCCTTTGGAGTGCCTTTGACTGCTTTTAAAATTTCTAAATATTCTTGCTCATGCTGAAAAAAGATGATTGTATGTATATATACCTAAGATCAAATATATTTATCTATATTTAACTGTAATTATTAACAAACATATTAATGAAATGTTTTAACAACATTCTAAGTTCCATAAGTTTATAAGCAGTTAATATATAAGTTAAACTTTATATGAATTTCAAAATCTTAATCAAAATATTTTTTCTACATCGTATTGCTTGTTTTGTGCAAGTTATTAAATATCTATTTTACGAAAATTTTCTTTCATCGAATAAGAGATTAATTTTAACGTAAAAATGAAATAATAAATTAATCCTAATAAAATATAACAAATTGTATCAATTTAATAACGTTTTAAAAATTTTGATTATGAAAAAAATTTATTTAAAATGACAAAAAATTTTTGTTTAAGGTTATGAATTCAGATTGTTGCTAGTAATATATAATACGGTACAAAATATAAATTATATATATAAATATATGCATATATATATATATATATATTTAAATATTTACATATATTATATATTATGATCAATTAATTGGATTTTATAGCATTTGTAATTGTATTTAATATTCATTAAAAGTCAATTTAATAATATGCGTTGGGCGTGGAAAATGTGCGCGTTAAAATTATTACATGCACAAATACAGGCATCTCCCCCACAATGTTTAATTTTCTACGAATCAGATATAGGCATCGGGAATTTGTTACTCAACCAGCACCGAAGAAAGCTGGCTTGTAAATAAATAAATGATTGCTTTAGCCAAAGATATGAATTCGCAGGAAAAGACGCGAGACGCAAAAGTTTACTGCACTTGCAATAACTCGGCCCTATTAAAATAAAATTTTTACCTCCGACAGCTTGTCTTTAGCGTCAGCTAGTACACCAAAATTTTTGTACAACTTCTCAATACTATCCGTACTCATGACGACTAGTTATTCTGAATTTTCAGCTAAAAGGACGTTCACGATAATGGAAAGGGATTCGCATAAATATTGATTACGATGAGAGGTGAAGAACCGCAGGCTAAATACACGATAAATATAAAATTAGTAACACCGGCTTGCACGCACAACCACGCTGAAAGTTAAACGAAAGATGGCCGGAAAGGTGCCAGCGGCCAGCGTACGACTCCCTCCTTCGGGGCCTTGGCTAGGCTTCGTTCTTTTTAATGACAGCGAATGCGTTGCCAACCTATCGCTTTCATTTTTAATAATAATTCCGATACTCAATCTTTGACGCTCCCAGACCTAGTCTCCCTCTCCTCTTCGTTAATGGAAATACGAACGCGGACGCGATCTTCGCCAAGGTTGCGGTTAATATAATATTCCCTCCTTAAAAAACATCTAACTCCCCCGTTCTCGTCCCACTTTCGTGCTCTCCCTTGTTTCATGCGCTCCATTCTCATGTATATATCTACACAAATACGTTTCACGAATGGTTTCGTACGGCTTACTCCTTGACAAGTATATCCGATACGAGCCTTCGTCTCTTTCTCTTTATCTCTCTCCTGTTATTTATCAACCTACGGTTTCTCGTTAGCGAGCATTCGTCGTGATCGAGACGCTGAGCTGATAAGCCTGAGTCTGGATTAGCAAGATTAAGTTCTATTTAAGAGAAAACGATAAGAGAGAAAACGAGGGAGGATGTGGAATGATTTAGATGAACGAAAAAAATTGTTAGGAAAAGGATAAAAGATGAGGAAGGGAGGAGGATTGGAGGAGAGAAAAAAGCCGTATAACGAGAAAAGTCACTCTATCGAACGAGAGGGTTATTCAAAATTTCCGCTGGATAGAATTTTCGTTATATTGGCCATACTTGCAGGGGCTACCGTCGCCATCGCGAGACCAGAGTGACCAATGAGAAACAGGAAGGACTACTGCTGAAGCTAAGTACCCATTTTCACCAAAGATCCATCGGAAAGAGATCGAGCTATTTTACGCTTCCCTAAAAATTATCAGCTCGTAATCCCTGTTATAAAGAGTCTCGATCGAAAAGTGCAACCAAGCGATCAACCGAGAAGATTCTCTCGCCCCGCGCGAGCCTATCGACCGGAAACGACACATGCAAACAGGTCGTAAAGCCGAGATCGTCGCAGCGGAAGTGGTGAACTAGGAGGAAGTAAAGAGTATCAAAGTCGACGAGCCTCCTCCATAGTCCATATCCAGGCCAAAGCCCTAAAGTCTAAACCAAAAGTAAGTACGGCTTCCTGCCGGGTCCCAATTGCGCCATTTTGTTTGTTTCTGCGGGCAGGGATTCGAGTCGAGAGACTGCGACGTTTGTGATACGAAGGTCTTCCCTCGAATCTCGATTATTCTGTCACGGCCTCCTTACATTGACGTAGGCTTTTCCAAACGTCGCACTAGATATCAATAATGTCACACAGCGGTGGCGGTGGTAGAAACGAATGCAGAATTTACGTCGGCAATTTGCCGCCCGACATCCGCACCAAAGACATCCAAGATCTATTCTATAAGTTTGGCAAAGTTACCTTTGTTGACCTAAAGAATCGTAGAGGTCCACCTTTTGCCTTTGTCGAATTCGACGATCCCAGGTTCGTTCTATTTTGATGTAGTTTTATCATGTTATAATTTGAGATATAATCATTCATGCTAATAATAGTACATCATTTAAATTTTAATTATGCAAAATGCCTCGAACGTAAGGCCGATAACGAAAACAAGTAAGAAGTAAAGTGTTTTCAAATGATGCAATTATATTTAATGCTGTTTGTATCTTATATACATGGCCCTGGTTAGAAAGCGCTATGGAAACGCTGATTTTTCCGTTAACTTTTCGTTGATGGTTCGCTTTAATTCGTAATTTATTCGTTTTCAAGCAAATATTCTACCCAGGGTAATATTCCTTGACCCTTGATAAATTTTATGTATTAACATAGAGATGCAGAAGACGCAGTTCACGCTAGAGATGGGTATGACTATGATGGATACAGATTAAGAGTTGAATTTCCTCGTGGTGGTGGACCGAGCAGTAATTTCCGAGGTGGTAGGGGAGCAGGTGATAGCAGTAGAGGAAGAGGTGACATGGGTAACTCAAGAGGTAGAGGGCCGCCAGCTAGAAGATCACAGTACAGAGTACTAGTGACCGGCTTACCACCTTCTGGCAGTTGGCAAGATCTGAAAGATCACATGAGAGAAGCCGGGGATGTCTGCTTTGCAGATGTTTACAAAGATGGAACTGGAGTTGTGGAATTCTTGCGCTACGAGGATATGAAATATGCCGTTAAAAAACTTGATGACTCTAGATTCAGGTCTCATGAGGTAAGCCATTTATTTAGTCACTAAACTTTTGGAAAATAATTTGAAATTTTAAGTCTTTTATACAAGAATTAAAATTTTAATGAGATAAGCTAAAGTCTTGTATTATATTTCAGGGTGAAGTAGCTTATATAAGAGTAAAAGAAGATCACAGTGGAAGTGGTGATCGAAGTCGTAGTGAAGACAGAGATAGAGGACATAGTCGTTCAAGAAGCTACAGCCCACGTCGTAGAGGCTCACCAAGATATTCGCCATTGCGTAGAAATTATTCGCGGTCCAGGTCACGTTCCAGATCTCGCTCATATGACTAGAGTGTACGTACAGTATATACTATGCTCTATGATAAGAATGATGCAGCATAATGATACATGCGCTTCTACAATGCGTTTAATTTAAGATATAATTTTACTATTTGAAACACTATAGTACTGAGGTATGAGTTTGGTGAATTGTTTCAATATTTTTCATGGAGCTTATGAATCATTTAAATGTTAAGTTTAAATGTTAACCTAACAAATTCGCTAATTTACAGCAGTTAATTGCGGTACATTTATTTGTTTAAGCCAATGGCATCTGTAGACTGTTGTGTATTTTTTTCTTTTATTTTCATTATTTTTTTTTTTTTATTAATCATTTAATGAGTCACTTGTGCGCTGAGTAATCAATTAAATAATACAAATCACTTTCTAATTGTATGTTGTAATGATACATTCCTTTGCACTTACAAAGTAAAATTTTTACACAAATTTATCCATCCTAACAGATATGCCCAAAATGGTAGTTGATGAAATTATTGCTGAATATTTTAACTGTATAATTAATTTGTATAAAAATTTGATTTTAATTTACTTGTAAATGTATATTTCTTAAATATACATTAAAATTAATTTAAATACTTATTGATCAGCATAACAATGAAGAAAATGACAAGCAGGGAGATATTATAAGCAATTAACCTACATATTTTTAACATTGAAGGATATGACGTAAAAAGATTAGTTTTTACTTGTTCCATCTGCTTTATCTCCCTTTGTGCATTGTTCATTACAAAAAAACATAAGTTTAGCATTTATATCAGTGAATTATTAAGTAAGTTTGATAATGAAATATATTAAGGACACAATCTACACCTAAAAATGACGTCTTTCTGCAAAATTATGTTCTAACTGTTGTGAGTTTTTAAATTTTCGCTTAAAAATAAATATTTTTTTATGAAAAAACTTGAAATCTATAAATTATAATGTACTTTATATTTCGAGGAATGTAGAACAATTATTTTGTTAATTTATGATAAATATACAAAGAATTAAATTATTTTAATATAATTTAATTAACAGTCTTGTTTTAGTTTAAATTAAAAAGAAAAAAAAGCTATCACTTATTATATTTTCAATTGATAATATATTAATATCATACCCCTGTAAACAATTAAAGGTATTTATTTACTAGAGAAGAAAGCTCCTTTTGATTCATAAATATAAATTATTGAATTATAATCAGTGATTATTGTAATAAAATTGAAACTAATGTGTTTTTTCTTCTTTTGTATATTGGATTGGATTATAACACAATGAATGAAAAACCTGAAACCTACACATGATGGTCTTGCTTCTTGGATGGATTATGCGCACGCGACGCGTTACTTTGGACGGATTTCGCGCGGAGAGCATAAGAATTTTCGGGAAAGGATCGGGAATATAGTATAAAGAGCGAGGGATAAAGGATTTTGTCGCGAAGAGGATTTTAAAAGGATCGGATTCAGGATTTCAGAGTCGAGTTTTCAGAGGATGACACTTTTTAAATTTAAATGGAACTCTTTGCGATTAGAAAGGATCATAGCACCATTCCCAAATTTTGTAGTGAATCAGTTTATAATGGAGTTGCACACTTCTTCATAATGTCTGGATACATAGGCGACTGGATATGCTTTTTATACTTTATTATGTTCTGTTCTTTCTATTTTAAAAAGACTTGTGAAGGAGACTTAATTTTTATTACAATATCGAAGCAGTGATAAAATTCATGTTCAAGGGACTCATTGAAGAGGAAATTAGATGTGTGCAATTTATCCTACAAAGTCTTGGGAATTTGTGTTTTATTATGGTTTGTGTAACTTGAGAATTTGAGGATAAATATGACATTTCCTGGGTCGTGGACTAAAACAAGAGGATTCCATCATAAATCTTGTCAATGATCAATGCCTTATTTGCGATCTTTAAATGGAAAGGATTTCAAGTCTTATTCGGAATAGAGAAACCAGACTTGGATTTCTATCGGAGCTTATTATAGGATACTCCTCGCGGGAATGATTGGATTTTGCATTAAAAAAGATCATGGATTTACTTAAAAAACAAGAGGAGATGAGGATTTCGATTCTCGAGTTAAACATTTTCCATAAATTCCGAGGAAAATCTTAATGCATTGTATAGGATTGGTTTCTTCATCAATCGATGGCTACTTTTCAAGATTTACTGGAGGAAATGTAATCCGTTTGAGTGAAAGGTATTTGTATGTCGGCTTTGTTAATCGAGATACATCATCATCTTCTACAGTTTTGCATGCAATTGCTTAAATGTTCTTCCTTGAACTTAAAACTATTTACTATTTCTCTTTCTTGACCTTCCTTCGCATTGTCAGTGGATACTCGTCCTTATTAGCAATATTTTAACGATCTTATAAAATATTATCTTATAAAATATTCTTTATTTGAGAACTTTATTGACACCTTACAAATAATGTAATGTTATGTTTACTGCGCGCCATAAATTATTTTCAGGGCTTCAATAAGTAGTTTGTAGTTCATTGTTGCGGTTTCAACATCAACGTTTTTCGTGGTGAAGGCGTTATCATTTATACCAATAAAATCTTGTTCTTATTTATTTGATTATTA
Organism: Kradibia gibbosae; assembly: GCA_018907135.1. Taxonomy (NCBI): domain Eukaryota; kingdom Metazoa; phylum Arthropoda; class Insecta; order Hymenoptera; family Agaonidae; genus Kradibia; species Kradibia gibbosae. The sequence goes on along the minus strand of JACCHX010000003.1, from coordinate 343,264 downwards.
ATTATTAACTTTTTTATATATTTATTTACGGTTTTAGTATATTAATGTGTCCGTTAACTCAATTCATAGGTTCAAGCATTTTTTTTGTAATGGATTTCAATGTTTACGTTAGATTTAGAATACAAGTAACATTCTTTTCATATAATTGTTTTGCTTATAGATTTAAAATATTTGCATGATTTAATAAATTGAAATCCTACGTTAATAAGAATGTATCGACTAATATAACGAAAAGTAATCTGAAAATTATATACTACAATTTTACAAATTTATTTCTAATAGACAAAATTCTTTTTTCAATAAGAAATTTTTTTCTATTAATTAGCTTTCTGTAAACATAAATTTTATTCGCTCGTAGATAGCTTGATTATTCCCACAATGGCATAACAAATTAGCTCAACTTATCGCATGATGTATAAGTAAAAACCTTATACGTATAAAAAAATAAATATCCTCACTTTTGTGAGATTACACTCGTGGTTTGTAAATATCTTAAAATAAAAAATACTGTATTTTATAACTCTAATGTTGTGTAAAATTACATATTCATTAGAATTTATATATAAATTTTGTATAAAATTGTTAAAGATTAGTATTTTTACAGCCATATTCTCTAATTGAATTATCTAAAAGTAAGATAACTTAACCATCGTTAAATAACAATTAATAATGTACTATTTCGTTACAATGTTGTGTCATCGTGGTAGAGAAAATTTTATTCTAATAAACAATATTTTAAAATACTTGGAGAAGGCTGAATTTCACTGAATATTGCAATATTTTTGGTAACATAAAGGCACTGTAAGTTGTGCTGAATTTACATGTTGGTATTATGTCGTCAGTCGGTGAAAAAGAAAAATTCAAGATTGGATTACAGGTTGGCGAAATTCTTAAATGTATTTTATGTATCTATTATATATGTGTAAGTATTTTCTGACAATAAAAAACGTATATCAGTAATAATTGGTGTTATCATTTTAAAGTTTAACTACTTTGTTTTTTTTTATATCTACGATTTCTTTATAATATCAATGTTATTAGAACTTTAGCTATCATAATTTTTAACAGTCTGATTACGTGTACTTGAAAAACTTTTAAAAATTAATAATTTATTATTTAATTATTCCAGTATGGTTTAAATATACGTTCAAGAAGGATCTACATCTTTGAATTATACCATATACATTTCTACAAATTATATACACATGATTATTATTATATATAGCGAGTGGGCTCTGCGATGTAGATAAAGCCCCGGATGCATGGGTACTCCCCTTGGCGTTTTTTTTACTCTTTAACTATTCTAAAACATTTTTATATGTACATGTATTACTTGTTCAAAAATGACTGTTCTTTATTGAGGCTAAAGTAGATGTAAAAATAATTATACCAAAGAGAATTACAAACTGAAAAAATCTGATTTTCAATTTTTTAATAATTCACCAAGATTCACCAACTGGACGAAGAATGATATCCTGCACCTAAAAATAGCACGTAGAAAATAGATGATTAGTCACAATTTTCAGATCGAAAAAAAATTATTCTTCAATATTACCAAAACGTGTGGGGGCAGTGACAGAATAAACGACACCGCTTGAGCAATATCATTAGGCAGTAAAATAGGCATCGACGCCAGCAGTTGAGGTGTAAAATCAGAGTAATCGTTCATAAGTTCCGTTGACACTATTCCCGGACTGATGGTCTAAAAATTAAAATAAATGGGCGGGCCTTTTAAATAATGTCAAAAAAAGATTCCGCTCCGTCGACAAGCTCCTAAGCTTCGAGCGCACCGTGCGACGTCGAGGAAAATCTTTCGGTCAATTATTCTTGCCGAAGTCGCCTGAGAAGCTTGAAAGCTCTCGCACGGTATCGCTAGAGGCCCCCGAGCCAGGGGGCGCGGAATCACCTTACCGAGACGCGAATCTTCGTGCCAAGGAGCTCGTGACGCAGCGTCTGGGCAATGGCAGCCAGGGCCCTCTTAGTGGCCGGGTAGACGCCGAAGCCCGGGACAGCCGGCACCCGCTCACCGGCCAAGCTCCCGATGTAAATGATGAGGCCCTCGCGGCCCGACTCCCGCATCCCTCGCAGGGCCTCCCGCGTGCACAAGCACCCCCCCACGAGGTTCACGTCGAGGACGCTCCGCCAGTCCGCGAGGTCGCCATCTGCGAGGGACAAGTGCAGCGGGCGGTGAGACAAGACGGGGGCGGGGCTCGGAAGGGGAGTCGCTGCTGGAGCTAAAGCGTTAAGGCACTGTGTATTTACTCGAAAGCGTTGATTCCTTGGCGACTCCTGCATTGTTGACGAGCACGTCGATTGAGCCAAAGTTCTCCCTAACCCAAGCGAAGGCCGCGATTACATTCTCTTCGCTTGTCACGTCGCATTCTACGGCATGCAGTTTGGCTCCGGGATCGTCGATCAATTCCTTAATTTTTTCAACTCTTCTCGCCAGTCCGACAACTATTAATCCTAGAATTCAAAGTAAAGCCCACAGTAATTTGTATCGTCCATTTGCCGTTGAATTACCAGAGGTCTCACGTTTTTCAAACATATAATTTCTACCATATTAATTTGTTATAAATTCAAAAAAAAGCGACTCGTTGCATCTTGTTTTTTGGAAATCTTTTTTTGCAAGCAAATAGGTCAGTTAAAGTTAAGTATTTAAAATTAAAAATTTGACTTTCTTTTATACAATGAAAATAAAATGACATTACTTTTAAACCATTAATATGAATTAGCTAATCTAAAATTTATGTATTGCTTAATGTTGCTTATAAATCATGAATTACATTAATTTCAAGTACTGTTAATCAAATACTCTGAGAAAGTTGGATTGAACTTTATATAATAAATAAGTAATATACAATAATAAAATTTTAATAATTTATTTGCATAAATATCATTGAAAATTGCGTAAAATTATCATCAAGATTTCCTTTGAAATTCGTATTAATATACATACATATATAAGGAAAGTAAGTCCATTATTATAAATGCTTCTTTTTTATTAATATTGTTTATCGACCAATTCGCGAGAGATAGCATGAATTTTAATTAAGGTCAAAAAATATTACCTGGCTTCTCTACAGTCACATATTCAACGACAGTGTAAATAATGGATATTATAGGCACAACCCTTGATATCAAATTTATAACTATTAATTGCGCGCAATTCGTTACTTTAGTGAAAAAACTATAAGATTAGTTTAATTTATTCGAATTATTAATAAAATATTGATGTATACTAAAGTATATAAATGTGAATATAACGATATAAACCATCATTTTTATACGCATAATTTTAATTTGAGTAATTGGGCATTTCTAATTTGTGATCGATGTGTTGTCGAAGACTAATTGCAAAAATTAATTGTTCTACCCAAGTTCTTGTTTTTTTTTCTCGTAAAATTCATTTGTAATATAATAATTCGACTATTACATTTTGAAAGAATTTTAAATTTCTCGTACATTCTTCTTAATGTGAAACAGCGAATTAATATAAATGCCCTTATATGTTAAATTACGCTCTTCTTAACTACTACACTAATTACTATTTATTACTTCAATACCTCTACTTAAACTTCATAACGAACAGAACATATTATAATGTAAATTAGTATAAGATCACTTAAAGCATCAAAAACGAGATTTGACATAATTTTTGACGCTTCGTTATTGTACAACGCAAAAAATAGTAAGTCCAATTGACCAGATTCCAAAATTAAATACCACTAGATAAAATACGAAAGCCATACCGTCCTGGAGGAGTTTGGCAACAACGGCAGCCCCGATGCCGGCACTCGCCCCGGTGACGACGGCGACCTTCCCAGCCCAGCGCTCCATCGCTGATTCAGCCGAAGACCTTTCCTCGAGGAATCAAAGCCGTCGACGGCCCTGCCGCTGTTGCACTGCTTCCCTCTAAACTCGCACAAATGATGAGTTTGCCAACGTCGCGGCGTTCTAATAGATATCGATGACCCGTTGAGGCGCCGCTACTCGAATGCATTGCGAGGTGCGGTAATGTTATACGTATGATCACCTTGTACCTGGCTACGGCATTGGATTACCTTTTGTGCAAGTGCACCACAGGTACTTAACGCGGAACGCGGCCTCGCTTGCAATATCAGGTACTTGAGTGGAATTACGGGTACCGATGGGCTATCGGTAGTTTTTATCCGTAAGAGAACTCCTGCTTAGTTAATTATTCATCATATTGATTTATTACTACTCGTGATCTTCAAGAGATAGATTAATTTCAATATTGGACATTGCTTTTTTCCACAAGTACGACCATCGATCGCTCTATTAGTCACCTGAAAGTTTAAATTAACGTCGTATGCAATAATGCAATTATTAAAAATTAACTATTTATGAGTGGGTCGAAAAGAGATTTTATGCAAATAAGTGTGTAACTCATTATTTCTCATTTACATTAGGAACTAGCAGAAAGCATGACTATGCTTTTAAAGTGAAAATTTTTAAAATAATATAATCGGTAGGCAATGGTTATGCGTCAAATGTTTAATTAGCTAATTGATGTTATAATCAACTATAATTAATAAATGCATCCTGTAGAAGGAAAAGTATTCTATTAAATCAATTATTTTAAATTCTCGTAGAATTTTTGCATAGAAATAGCTAAATTAAAACAATGTTTTAATAAATCTTTATCTTTGTGTCATTACTTTGAAAAACATATTGATTACTTATTACCATTCCGCAAACTTAAAAAAAAAACTAAAGTTGTTTAGTATTCAATACATTAGTTTTTATTTTTTTAAATACATAGATTAACAAAAAAGAGGAATAAACAGCACAAAGTTAATACAAAAGTAAAATAGATAATTTTATATAAAAATGCCACTTAAGTTTCTTGAGTTTTTATACCTGATCATTTGAATAACGAACGATTAAATATTATAAATTGAAGATGCCTACTTTTAAAATAATAAATTTTGGTCATTATGCTAAGTAAAAAAAAAATTGTTTTATTCTATTTGTGAAAGAAAGATTGTCCAATTGCATTACTTGATGTGGACAAGCGCCAATGCAAGTTGCGATGGAGGAATTGAGAATCTCCGTAAGGCTGTAAATGTAGATACGTATTTGTGTATGGCTATGGGATTGTGAATTAATATAAATGTGAATAGCGAACCGTCCAAAATTCATTTTTGATATAATACGCCAACGTTAATTCACTTAATCGAAGCAACAATAATTTTTTATCAATTAAATAAGTGAAAATAATTGTAAAAAGGCGTATTTTAAAAAATGGTAACTTTTAAATAAAAATTAAATTCCTTCTTAAACTAACCTTAAATATGCCATGAAATTGTTTTAAATTTCATACATATATTAAAACAACTATTCATAAATTAATAAATTCATTAATATGTACAGTGTCCTTTTTTTATTCTTAAGTTTATTTGTTACAATAAGTATTATACGTGAGTTTTTAAATAAAATTTATTTTTAATAAGTTCATTATTGTCGTGTCATCGTATTCGAAAATGCCGGTGACACTTGCAATTTTTAATCAATAAAATATTTTCGAAGTTTATTTTATGTTAAAAATAATTTTTCTATATTTAGTTCCGAAATCAATATGATAGTGATGTTACTGTTTGGAGTCCACAAGGGCGTTTGCACCAAGTGGAATATGCGATGGAAGCTGTCAAAATGGGATCAGCAACAGTGGGTCTTAAAAATAAAACGCACGCAGTGATTGTTGCTCTTAAAAGAGCAGCGTCTGAATTATCTTCTCATCAGAAGAAAATATTTCCCATTGATATACATGTTGGCTTTGCTATGTCTGGTCTGACTGCTGATGCAAGAATGTTAAGGTATATTTTAAAGATATTTGTTGTCATTGTAATATTTTTAAAATATATACTTAAATTAAATAAATCAATTAAAAAACACGTTTAATTCTAACTTATTGTTATAGTCGTTATATGAGAACAGAATGTTTAAACTATAAGTATTCTCATGATAATGTTTTACCAGTCAGTCGCCTCATTACCACTGTAGGCAATAAAATGCAATCTTGTACTCAACGTTATGATAGAAGACCCTATGGTGTTGGATTACTGGTTGCTGGCTATGATGTAAATATTTCAATTATTTACATTTTCGGTGAAAATAAATTTAATTACTAAAATATATTTTATTTTAGGATCAAGGACCTCATATATATCAAACTTGTCCATCTGCTAATTACTACGATTGTAAAGCAATGGCCATAGGTGCTAGGTCGCAAAGTGCAAGGACATACTTGGAAAAGCATCTTAACGAATTTCCAAGCTCTGACCTTGACGATTTAATTAAACATGGCTTAAGAGCATTACGTGATACATTACCTAATGAAGCTGATTTATCAACAAAGGTTTTATTAATAAAATTTGAAATTTAGTTATATTGTCTTATTGGCTTTTCAGTAACTAATTTTTATTTCAATTTCAGAATGTTTCTATTGGTATTGTTGGTAAAGGCACAGAATTTGAAATTTTAAATGAACCAGCAATGCAAGGTTATCTTTCTGAAATTGAAGGAGATGATAAACGGGGTCGACCCGTTGAAGGTGAAGCACAGTCCGATGATAGGCCTCCGCAAGATCCTCCAACTGATCCAGGTCCTAGAGATCCTGCAGTCGCTGTAGCTACTGAAGAAAGATCATCAGCAATGGACACAGAATAATTAAGTAATTAACTCTTTATTTTCCAATTTCGGTTTTTGAATACGATTATAAAATAAAATAAAGTTTAATACAATGACTGCGTTTTTTTTTAACATAATAAATCAAATTTATTCATTTGATTAATTTTTTACAAAACCAAAAAATGTATAATTTTTAGATATTTAGTTACATGAACAAGGGCCAATTTCAACATCATTAATATCTTTATATATACACGCATATATAATTACATATATAATTTTAATATATAACATTACTTTATAATACATTAATATGTACATGATTAAACTTTGATAAAAATTCTATTGCACTGATGAGGACAACATTTAACTTCTTTTAAAATCTAAATTTTTAAAATATATGTTGTGAGACATTATTTTCTTTTGTTTATTTTTTTTTTAAAGCCTTCGTCTTTTTTGTACACAAATTTAAGCTTTATTCATATAATTCATGTTTGATTTTTTTTACTTGGTATCATTTTATTTCGTTCTTTTAAGATATTAGTTAAAAAATATTCTCCAGCCTTATAAGAAGATCGCACAAGTGGTCCACTTGCTGTATACAAAAACCCTAAATCTTTACCAATGGTTTCCCAATAATTGAACTTTTCTGGAGTCACATACTCCATAACTCTTAAGTGTCGCTTAGTTGGCTGCATGTACTGTCCTAATGTTACAGCATCGACACCAACTGCTCGTAAGTCTTTCATGGTTTGTAGCAATTCATCATCGGTTTCTCCAAGGCCTAACATTATAGATGATTTTGTTATCAAGTCAGAATTAATCTCCTTTGCTTCTTTTAGCATTGATAACGATTGTCTGGATAAATGTAAATAATATATTTGATTTTAGCTATATATTTTTAATTGTTTTAAGATATCTTAGAATGTAAGAAACGTATTATTGTAAGCATTTACTTAAAAAAAAATATTCATTATAAATATTTAAGGTTAATATCTAAATAATAAAACTTTAAAGCAATATGTATAGAAGGTATGTAACTTATTCAAAGAATATACCTGTACTGTGCACGTTTATCACGAACAAAGGGAGTCAATCTTTCAACAGTTTCCAAATTGTGAGCATAAACATCTAAACCTGAATTAATTATTGTCTTTACACATGCTGCATTCCCTTGGAAATCTGGTACTAAGCACTCAACTAAAATATTACATCTGCAAGAAAGAGTTGATGTAAATAAAGCAAGTTTTTAGCTTCCAAATTTACATACCTCTTTTTAAGTTCTTTTACAGTAGCTGCAATATGACTTGCACCACCATCTGCTATATCTAAATTCATAATTAAATCGAGCTTATGATTATAAATAGAATTGTTAATAAGTTAATGTGTTAATAAGTTAATTTATTATATTTACCATCTCGATCAACTGAAGTTAATACAACATAATCTAGTCCCCAATCTATAATAGCTTTTGCTGTATTTTTTGGTTCATCAGGATCCAGTGGTGGAGGAGTTCTTGATGTTTTTACTGAACAGAATCTACATCCTCTTGTACATGTATCTCCCATTAACTAAGGTTATTTGCGTAAAAATTAATTACAAATAATTATATTATTATAGTAAAAATTCACATTAAAATATTTTGTGAAGGTATACGAATTTAAATTTGAAAGGAAACGAAGTATATTCATAAATACCATTATTGTGGCAGTAGCAGTTCCATGACTTCCACCACCCCAGCACTCACCAATATTTGGACATCGAGCTTCTTCACAAACTGTACTTAAACGAAGATCACGAAGTTGAGATTTTATTCGACTATAGTTTTTGCCCATTGGTATTTCTGTTTTGAGCCATGGAGGTAATCGTAATCGCTTGTCTCCTTTTGCAAGCTTAAGAGTTCCATTGTATTTATTTGTATCATCTGAAATGAAATTTTCTAATTGTGGACCTGTTTCTAGTTTTTTAGTAAATTCTTGTCTGGTGCAATATGGCATCTAAAATTAGTTAACAATAAATTATTTGATATCAATTAATTGTTCATTTTATATGTTTAAACATATTAATGTATGTTATTACTTACCGATGTACATAAATGAAGTCTTGATAAGCATTTTAATCCAGTATTTCGAGATGTATTTAGCATTTTAATAACCCTTATAATTGGCTCATAAGAAAACTATATATATATTACCAAGAGAATATTAGAATAAGATTATTACAGAAGATAGTCTATATAATATTTTAAGGTCAGAAAAAGTTATAGAACAAGATCGCGTAGCTCATGCCAATTATTCAATTATAGAAATTGACTTATTTACAGAATTGCAATCACATGTGCATTTCACAATAGTATTATCATAAAATATAAATAAATGTTTTAAGTTACTTTTCATAAGTTTTGATCAATTTAAATGAAATTAAAATGACATATTTAATTTTAATATGATTTTCACAACATCAGCAGTATAAGTGAATAATTTTATAATTTTCAATAAAGAATTATGGAAATCTTACGTTTATTTACTAGGTAAATTTGTGTTCAAATTTCATAGATACGCGCTAGACTATTCCCAATTATGACTGTAGAAACGAATGGTCAAGTGATAATCTTTTATAACCTACAAAGTTTCTTCTGCTGCGCTCAAAATAGTGGACGCAAGATGGCAGTTCAATACTTGGAACGTAGTTTAATGATTTAGAAAAAAAGGCTGTTTAATTTTTATTATTTATTTAAAGATTTTTCATTTTTTTGCCTTACAAAAGATTGATTAAATATTTGGAATATTTGTTCTTCATAAGAAGTTAACAAAATATGTTTACTTGAAAAAAAGCAATAAATTTCATTTATTAAATTATGATGCATTTATTACCTAAGCTTAATTTAATAATTATGCTTAAATACTAACTGTTTTCTTATTAAATAATAGTCTTATAGAACGTATATTAATTAGGTCTTTCTTTTATTTAACGAGTCGTATACATTTAGACAAGAGAACCTGTTACATGACGCATTTTTATTGGAGCCAACAGCAACGGCAGACTGGATGAGAGATTTTAGCTCGTCAGACAAGTAATCGGATACCAATATGTTATTGTGTACTCTAAAAGAAAAGAATAATTTATTTTTATTTCCAAATAGTTTGGTTTGCGTAATTAACAGAAAGGTAAGCATATTTTTTTTAAATCGAGCGATTTTTCACACAAGCCAGTAGATTTATTGTTAAAAAAATGTTAATCTACTCTAAAAGTTAAAGTTATTTCAATGGAAGTAGAAAATGAAAATTGAAATCACGTTCACTAAATAATTCAAATTCATGTATCGTTGAATTGCGTATGCAGCATGAGTAGCTATGTAAATTTGCATTTTTTACTATTCAAACGCAATCACCGAAGCTAAAGCTTTGAATATTAGAGCGCAAAATATTAATTAATATCTTAAAGCCGCTATAATTTTTGAACAATTTCAACAATCTTCTATAATTTGGTTACGTAGCAATTTATTCGGCTTTATCCAGAGCTAAGTCAAGCATATCTTTACAAACACGTTGCGCTCAATTATATCCCAAGAATTCTGAAATTTTTTCATTGACGAGGGGATACTCAATGGAGCTTTTCACCCCACATTCTTCTAGCGAAGCGCATGAATCCGATTTATTCATAGGTCATTAAGTACGTACAGGCTGTCGAACCAGTGTTCCAAGCCTTGTAAGGTTGCCTCCTCGGAGTTTTCCTTGGGTTTCCCGGTGGTGCGAGCCAACGATAGCTCGATTTTTGCCTTATCGAGCTCCTCGAGGTAGTCGCGATGAACATGGCAGGCAAGTCTTGCTACGCACTGAGGACTAATGAAGAGTTCCCGTCGACTCGACAGCTTGCCGATGTCCTTTCCTCTCGTATCTTTGGCGTCTCCGCTACCTCCTCCAGATGTCATCTGCTACACCAATGACTAATGTAACGTTTGTAAGAGGTGGTATATTACTTCGTGCGGAAACGAAAATTCCGGTGAGCCTTTACTTTATGGAGACGAGGATCTGCTTGAAAAATGAGCTTTGCGCGAGGGAATATTTACATGTCACACTTTATGTATTACTAAGTTTGACACACTCTCGTTATTTATGAGGTCTATAAATATAATCTAGATCAGAAGGTTATACCACTAGTATCAATTTAGCTCGATATTACAACGAGGATATGATTTCAAGTTCTTTAAATAAGAATAAAAAGAATAGAAACTGATCGATATTAACCGTATTTCTTGCCGTGTTTCCGACAAGTCTGTTCAGTAAAACTTTAACTTCAATTCTTACTTATATTGAAAATACTGAATAATTCGTTACAAATTTTGTAAATATTGCTTGGTAATCGCAGGTCAACAAAACGTTTCGTAACTTTAAATAAATAAATAAATAAACAAACACATAGTGCAGAATAAATACATAATACAGTGTGCGGCACTTTTTTAATTAATGCGGGATTTAGAAAGGCTAGCACTACACTTATTGCAGTACCCAATCTACCTTATTAGCCGTGGGCTGTATATATCCCTGGAGTAGAGCAGTGAGTGTGTAATTGTCGAGCTCGACTCCGGCGGAACGCTTCCTTCTGCCGGATAGAACACTGATTGGTAAGAAGACGGGGTTCGTGGCGAGGGCCGCAGCGGCGCCAATCAGGGCAACTCCTGCCAAGGCTTTCAGGGCGACCGCCTGTCAACATCGGTAAAGACAATGCGTCGCCAGAAACAAGGGCGATCACCATTCCGACTCTCACGCGACGATACTCCCAGTTTCGCTGAAAGCTCGTTCTCTCCTTTTCCCGCATCCGTAGTGCTCATCTTAATGCACAATCGGCTCGACAGACATTGCTTTGGATTAATTTTACCGCGGTGCTCGCTTTTAGCCCGATACTCGCTCGTTCTCCGGTAAATTAATAATGGACTTTTCATTCGCCCTCGCGCAGAACGCGAAGTCTTCCCTTCCCTCAAGCATCTTTTTATCGAATCTAGTATGCTATTTATAACCCAGTAGGGGCTTTTAAGAGTTTCGAAATATTAAAATTTAATTGCTGATGATGTTTTATCGAAATTAGTTTTCGTTTCTCCGTTACAATCATCGATCGCTGCAAGACTTGTAAAAACAAGGGCAAAACAATACTGAAATAAAAGGGAAATAGGTAAATGTCTGTCGCTATAAGCTAAGAAAAACTGGCACGCGCCTTAACTTTCTTGAACAACACTTTTATTTATAAAAGTGGTCTTCTGACCTTTTGCGTCTGGAGGTTAGAGCCGGTTGCAAACGGTCCACCCTCCTGGTAGGGATACTCGCCAATGTCACCCTCGGACCCGACGCTCGCGGTCGCCCCAAAATTGCCAGGCCGCGGTCGATCGTACGTGCCTATGGGACCATGGCCGAAGGCATAGTTGATGCTTTGGAAGCTACCGGGACGATTACTGCTGCTGGTGGTGTATCGGTCGCCGTCAATACCGTGGCCCGATCCCGGTCGCTGTACCGTGCCGTAACTAAAGATACGAAGAGAGAAAGAGAGAAGAGAGAGAGCGAGGACATTGAAAAAGTTAAACACACCAGGGGGAGTTTTACCATTATGCCCTTCATCAAATCACGACCAGGGATTTTCATATTTAATGATCCTGAATATAAAATTGCTGGTGGATGCTTTTCCAGATTGACAAGTTTTTCATCAGTGACAATTGATCGCGGGAATACAGTGTTATACAGAGTTGATGAAAATTGATTACGTTGTATTACGGGTTTTTATGAAAATACCAGTAGCAGTTCCATTAAACGAGAAAAAAAGACCATTCTCCGTTTGAATCTATCGCGATTGAAAATTGTAAATGCATTATGCGAAGTATTGGTAATTACCGTGGTTTCGAAACCTTTACTATGTAATTAATTTGTTTGTAAATATACTTTGCTTCACTGAACGTATACTAATAAAAATTTTATGCTATTACAAGATTTTTTTTATTTACAAGTTTTTTTTACAAACTGAGTGGAGCAAATTAATACAGTGGAGTAAGAAAAAAAACATACCGATCGCCATCAATTACGTAGCTTGAACTTGGCCTTTGTGGCGTATTGTACCTACGTCAATTATACGAACTATGTAAGGCGTGCAGTACAGAATTTAAAAAATTATGGATCGTGACAATGAATACAGAGAAACGAGTAATAAAATAGCTCTTTGATATAATAAAAAAAATCTTAAATATGTGGTATAACTTTCAGCGTCAAAAGCTTTTACCTATTTATGCGAATTTAAATAAATTTTTATTTTGTTTATAGATATTAAAGGTATCATTTACTTAATATCACAATCAGTATCATTATTTAGATCATTATTTAGTAAAAATGAAGTAAATAAACTAAACATGTATACATAAGAATATATATATATATATAAGCATTAAAAAAAAGTAATCAAAGTAATAAGGCTTAATCACCTCTCGTAAGGATGATAGTTTCGCCGATCGTAATAATTTCGATCCTTGCCATAGCCAATATAGTTAAAGCTCCGCCAGCCTTGACCGTATCTACGTGACAAAGTTCAAATAAATCCTTTTTATATATACGGAAACGTGTATATGTTTTACGCGCGTATAGAAATGTAGACAATATTGATAGTGGACGCTGATGTATACGACGTACCTGTCGTCGCTGGGGTTGTTACCGTGGAAACGTAGGGCTGGTCCAGCGCTTGCGTCTCGATCCAGCTCCTCCAAGGTCTGCTTCTGTTGTGACTTATCCTTTTCCTCGGAGAAGCCATTAGCACCCGGCAATTTACTGCCGCAACAGCCCGACTCTGCAATAGGAGGGATATCAGAAATCGAATTACGCCAAATTGATTCGGACGGATATCTGTTTTTGAACCGCCTAGTTTATTGCGTCTATTTTAATGCACAACGCGTTCGCTTCGACATGGGATTTTATTTGACTCGATTCGCTTGCCAATCCCTTTGTTTTGCGAAGCATAATTATTATTATCGGAGATAAATAGACCGCATGCGAAAGACTTTTGGCTATTCATTTAAGTGTTTAAATTACAACATATAAAAACTTGTAACAACTTTATTACAATTTGAATGATATATTAACAAGCGACTATTGATTTATGCTCTCCTGAATTTCCGAATTCCAATGAGTTCTTTTTTATTACTTGATCATCTATTACATGAGGATTACAGCCTGTAGCAGTAATTAAGTAAATACGTACATTTACGATATTTTGATTACTATTTTAGAAACGGATATGATTAAAGCTGAAAACATTCTACAAAGATTGAACACGCACCCGTATTTTAATCGTAAATTAAAAACAATTAAGAATTCGCAAATGAAGCTTAATTTTTCTTACGCCTCTATATTCGATTTTATATATGAAAGTAAGATTTCATTTAATATTAAATTAAAAATAAAGACATCAAGTTTATGACTTTCAACATAAATTTTGTTTTTTAAATATTGATAATTTTTATTTTTATTAATTGTGAACCTATTAATTAATATTAAATAATATTAAGTATAAATATTAAGTGCTCGTCACATACTCAGAGGAATTAAACTAAAATTGCCATGTCTATAAATTTAGATAAGTATTACTCAGTAAGTTTATTGCTTTCCTTACGAGCTGAAAGCCCGAAGGAGACGTATATGGTAGTTCATTCGCAAAAGGCTATTAAAAAACCTTACGATCGTGAAAACGACCAACTGCAGTACCATTTATATATTTATTAAACATTCGTGTCTCCAAACATGTGGATATACATCTATACATGTGTGTGTGTCTGTGTGTATGGGTGCGCGCGTGATTTACTTTTATTTATGTTTTTTTCTCTATAAAGTAAGATAATGGCCTACAACGAAATCAAGAGTTGAAAAAAATTCCATATTTATATAGAAGAGACTAAGTATTTATATATAATTACATTTTTTCAAATGTATAAGCGAAAAGGATTTCTAGCGAAAAATTGAATGGGAAATTGTGAGAAAGTTCGATTGTTATAAGAAATTTGAAAATAGATTAAATTTAACGAAGCATTGTAAGATAGAAAATAAAAAATGAAATTTGAATCAGAATCAATTTTAGTGCAATGACCTTAAAGTTTTTAATACACCATAAATAAAAGCAGTATTTAGATTTAGCGACGGTATAATTTCGTTTGAAATTGGAGTATTATGCCAATACCAATGATTTGCGTACAAAATAAATTAGCTGAGTGAGCAATAATATTATTTTGCCGACAAGAAAATTGATATATTGGACAATTATAAAAAAAAAAAACACTTGTATTGACATACAAGTAAGGCAATCAAATTCTATCGATTTTTCGGTAATAAAATTAATTAAAAATGCTTGTTTCAAGTACAAGGAATGGGATATTGTGTTCATCGTTCGTGAATATGTGTAAATATCATGGAAGCTTATAAAAAAGCAGCCTCACCTTGCGTTGCTCCCACGGTTCTTATTTTTTTTGGCACAGATTTATCAGTGATGTTGTCGTCCGTATTTGCAACGCTTCTAGGCGGAGATGAACTCAAGCGCTGCAGATCAGCCAAATGAACTCGATTGTTCCATAGAGAAAATTCCGCGGTTCTTGGAGGAGACAGTCGTTCATCTATTAATCGCCTCGATATCTTCTCATTAGCCACTCCACGTATTTCGGGATCCTTAATTGGTGTTGTACTTGAAATAGGGGTCGTTGCTTCCTCGGCACGCAAGCTTTTGACAATCAACAATAAGACACATAATATAAGCGCACGAATACTCGACATAATATTTATGTTTATTCAAAGAAGGATGGTCGGATCGAAATCTCATTGATCTCCTGTTTGAGACCGAATTTGTGCCTAATTCAAGCCGACACTGTTGCTATTTTATGATGGATAACAGTGGGACGAATGTTGCTTCGGACATTGACTTGGCGTTTTTATAGTTGAAGTCTGTGCGATGCCTGGATGCGTTTTTCGTTACGCCTCCACGACCTCGCAATTTTTTTTTTTTTCTAAATTTGTAGAGGATATTTCGACAGATGCCTCTTTACTTGTTACTTGTGCGTTAGTCGAAAGAGTTTCGAGGGCTAATGCGAGACGCGTTTTGACCGGTCCTGAATCGTTTTTCCATCTTATGCAAGCAGTTGATAAGCTTGAGAAGATGCAATCGCCATAAAAATACTATTTTGAACGAGGAGACAAAAGAACTGTTTATGACTAGTTTTTACTAAACCCTTATTTATATTGTTTATTGTTTGTGCCGATATAGTTATCATGAGGTAAGATAACAATAAAAAAATAATATTTTTGGAGATTAAATTACGAATAGTAATTAAAAAACAATATTATTTTTTGTTGTTATTATTATTATTTTAATTTGTAATTCATTGTTCTGAGTTTTTACATTTGATAAAGCTTGATAATGGAACTGCTATTAAATATATTTCTCGTTTTTTAACACCGTAAATTAAATATGTTGTATAAAATAAAATTCACGATAAACCCAAATTCACTTATTAAGACACGGAAATGTACGTCGTCGTAAGACTTGTTTTCACTCAACTTTCGTACTTATTATACAAGCTGGAAATGTTGTCACACTAGTATTAGGCAAAGATTCTTAAAGAGATATTTTAGTTAACGAGTATTACAAACAATGTAATTCACTATTAATTCTTTTATTAACACAATAAAATGTAAGAATAATTATTATTTTCTTAATCGTATCATTTTCGTGTAATTAATTAAGATTAAATTAAAAAACATTTATTAACAATAATGGCCGAGTTAAGTATGGAAAATGAATCGAAAGATATTTTTAATTAAAGAGATAGAGAGAAATTGAGGGAGAGAAATAGACAGAGAGCGAGAGAGCGAAAGATCAAAATAAAATTTAATAATTTTAATAGGTCATCTTCTCCGTACAAGTTTTGATGTCATTCAAATGAAAAGGTAAGAAGAGCAGACGTAAAGAGCATACCGAGTAATGTCACCGGTAGAAATACAAAACATGAAAATCGAGAGTGCTACGACTGATGGAAAGATAGCGATAATCTGCCAAGCGGCGTATGAAGCTTACGCTACTCCTTGGCGCTTACACAAACGCCACTGCGGGACAATTTGTTCCGCTCGGGGCCCGTGATGCCCGTCCACTTGTTCGATGCCCTAATCGTCGTCGCCTCGCAATTATCCGACAGCAGTTGCGACGCATATCTCTCTTCTCTCTCTCTTTCCCATTCTCTTTCTCGGTCACGTATTTCCACACACTATAAGTACAGGCGTAACATGTCGCTCGAGGTCAAAGGGCTTTCTATTGTTAAGTGCCGGGGGAAGCAGCCGGAGACAAGATCCTTTTGAGAACTAGAGATAAGAAACCTAATGAAACGAGAAATGAATGGGCCTAAATCCGCTATTACACGGGCACATTTGTGTGTCCGTTTTCGTACGTGATGCCGGTCTTTTCCCTAACTTTTTTCAAATGCGATCCAAGCCCCTCTATAATTGAGCTTGTAATATTTATTTATTTCACCATTGTGGGATACTGAAAGTGTTAATTTTATTTATTAATTCGTGTACCGTGAAATTCATGGTATTATGTATAACTTTGACGGAGCCATTAAAGGTTATTTATTAATTTAAAAAGACAATTATATTAGTACTGATAATAATAAGTACTAATGCATAAATCATATAGCACGATTATTTTCTATTATGCTTCATTATCCATTAATCATTTATCTACTTAGTGCATTCAAGATATTTTTATAAGTTTCATATTTTTGTATTAAAAAAAATCATGCAAATAAAATAAAATTGGAAAAGAATAGAATTTTCTTTAATGTAAAATCCAATATATTACCTCGCACTATCTTATATTAATCCATATTATAGCCAATACTCTTTTGTTCACTTGCGCATCCTGCGAAGAAATAGGAAGAATAGAAGCAAAATTCCATAAAAATAGCCATTATAAGAAGATTTCCAGGAGCGTGAAAGGGAGATGTTCTAGCGGAAATGGAAACTATATGAGTGAAATGGTTTTCGGGTTCCAAATAGATTGAGTGACCAAACGTAGTATAAGATAAAAGAGCTGATAACAATACCTCGAATTCTAGTTGGTCATTTACCGTGTAGCAATCATTCAACACTTTTGTCTACAAATTGATTGTTTGTTATTTAATAAGACTTCAATTATAATAATGACCTAATGTTTTTCTGCATTTTAGTAGAATAAAATTTGTTTTAATTATAAAAAATGTATTCCAATAAACATTGAAGACATTTCTAACAAGTAAGTAATAAATGTATTATCACTAACAGTATACATCCAGATTCTAAAGTAAATTTATGTAAATAATTACAAAAATGTGTTGTAATGTATAAGCAGATGTTATATATTAATCTAAAATAATTTTTGAAAGTATCGAGAAAAACACTTTTTTTACTAACATATTTCAGATCAATTTTTAAATATTCTTAAATAGTTATAATTTAAAAATTGAATTAATTTTCTTACGCATATTAATTTATATGTATTCCTTAAAAATTTCCTAATAAATAATAAAACTAATATATTACTGCATATATTAAATTTATGTAAAGTAATTTAAATAGCAGAATATTAACGAATATTTAATACTCTATTAATATTTTAAAATAAATAAGTCATAAGAATTTCATTTAAAAATTAATTGATAGTAGTCTAACCACTGTTATTATTGTAAATATGAAAATAACATTAAAACTTTCGGTATTTTAGGAGTTGTATCTATTAAAAATGTAACAATCTTTACGTATGAAAATACTTCAATCAAACCAATATCTTTATTAAAATAACTGTTTTTCTTGCTGATAGCGAAGTAAATATTGAGACATTTAAAAAATTATGAAAATAGAAACTTGTCGTTCTAATTATTGAGCCTTTAAAATTGGTGTTTCTTATTAAATTTTAAAAAGTAATAATTAATGCTTAAGCGTATTATTACATTATAAAACTAAATATCTCCCTTCAAACGTTTAATGAATACTTTACGTAGTGAAATTCCCCGTATAAAAAATATGCCCGTTTCTTTTTCGGGCAACAATTGAAAGCCTCAAAGTTCTTACTCGTAAAAACTATCTATAATAAATTCTTAGTGTTAACTTAAGTAAATATCTCTTTATTATATCATCAAAACGGATATTAATTATAAGGGGTTTTTCCATCCATAAAATCGATGCCTAGTATCCGAAAAGCCCCTAACATTGTCGACTTACTTTTTTATAAGTTCCATTATCTATATACTTTCTTAGTTCACTATACTTTCTCAATACGTAGCATCTTTGAAAGCTTTTGTTGTAATATAAACGGCGTAGTAAGTATATTTTCATCTACGAAACAACCAAGAGTTATATTATTGTAGAGTATTGTAATTATATTATTTTGTTGCAGTGTATTAAATAGTAAATAGTAAATTTATCTTTAAATATAAAGAAGGTGAATTAAATTACTGGATGATAGAAGCTATTGTTTAGCATTTCATTAAAGTCAGTTGACAAATGTAATATATTTATTAAAAGCTTTTGTCTTTAATTAATAATATCATAGCCAGACTTATAAAGTATTAATGATTTGAAAAGCATAAAAACTCCAATAAATTTATAAAATTATTTTATATTTTCTTAAAATACAAAGTTCCCTTAAAAAGTTAATGTTAAAGATAAATGCTATTTTGAAACTGTTATGGACTTATATATTCCATTTATACAGTAAAGTTACTATTAATTTGATAGTTTATGTATAATTTAAATGACTATAAAGCTAGATCAATAAAAGTTTTTATTTGAATTTTTCTAAAATTTATTAAAACATCTCCTCTTAAACTTTTACAATTGATTTTTAATAAATTCAATTTATAACTTTTTACAGTAATAAAAAATTACATTAAAAAAATATAAATTAAAATAAAAACACTTTTGTATTTTTTACTGTATTATATAAAAATGAAGATGATTTAAAAATCTAAAAACTGTTCTTGGATAACAAATATGTTTTGCGTTATTTAATATTGAAGCAAGTTATTGTATATATATATCAAATGAATACAAAAATGATTTAAAAAAATTATTATTATTTAGAAAATAATAATTAAAAAAAAAAAAAATTAATATTGCCTTAAAGAATGTTAAGAAACTTGAATTTTAAATTATGTAATATATAAACATTGTGTGATTTCAATTAAAATTTTCTATCAATACACATAATTTTAATGTTAATAAGGCTGTTTTATTTATTTGACAAAAAAACTTAATTTTTTTGATGCCATATATGTAACAAATTATTAGAAAACTTAAAATGGTTGAGAAATTCTTTTAATAAAAGTTTATTTAAAAAAAGGTAGTATGAATAAAAATGTATTATTATTATAATTTGTTTACATATTTCTTAAACAATAAATTATAACTATTAACAATGTAAATTAAAATTAAATAGCTAACAATTATATAAAAAAAAATTGAAATATTTGTTTTTTAGATAGTTTGAGAAATTGATATTTTTCAAAAATTTGTTTTTCAATCAGAAATATTTTACAATAAAAAATTCAGTTAGATCTCTCAATTTATCCGGAAAACGCTTTTCTCAAATGAAATGTCAAGTATTTTATATTATGAAGATTGCATTGTTAGAATTGAGCTCAGCCAATATTCATTCAAGATAAAATAAAATGAAATTTGTAAGGGAAAAACCCAGCGACGCCGTAAAAAATCAACGAGAGGCGAGATAATGTAAATAAAAAAAGGTGAAAAGCGCTGTAATTTGTTCCGCTTGGACCCACGATCGTCATCATCATGCTGTCACTGCTACGCGTCGGCCTTTTGTCTCGAAATGGGATCTCGAGCATCTCGCAATTGCCGACACGGCGTGCAATTCCGCGATTGCGAGAGCGAATATAGTCGTGCTAGGAAAAAAAGGCACGCGAGCTGGAGTACAGTAGGAGGGGATCACAGGGGAAAACTCCAAGCCGCAGAGAAAAAGAGTCAGCAGAAGAAGAATCGCGAGGGGGAAAAGTCTAGAGTGGCTAGAGAAAAGTGCGGAGAAAAGGAAAAAGATAGAATGGGAAGTCGAGAGCTTTGCACGCAAAGGCAAAAAAGAACGAGAAAGCACACTGTGGAGTGGATGGATTGTTTTATTGAAAGTAAAGAAGGCGAAAACTCAAAGCAGTTGTTAGGCTAAAAGAAATTAGGCTGGATGAACTATTTGCAATGTGCGTTACGTGCAATTAAGTTGCCTGTTTTCTTTCTAATATACATATTCTTTCCTATTCGTAGGGCACTGATATAGTATAGCTAATATTCTTATAAAATTCATTCCTACACATTTAATGTGCATTTGTCAGTAAAAACTTGTATTAGTTTCAGATGTGTGCGTTGATTATAAGTTAAATATTATTTAAATAAATTAGAATAATTAAATAAAATTAAATAAAAAAAAAAAAAAAAATAAGAACTTAAATATTATTGTTAAGTAATATTTAAGTTCCAGAATATAAAATTTTACTTACGATGCGTTTGTAGAATTTGAATGAACGAATACAAAAATTACTTAATAGATATGTAAAATTACGAAGACGCTTAAAAGTATGTCGGACGCGCTTTTTTATTATAGCAGACAGAATGAAGAGCTCGTGCTGCAGAAAAGTTGAGCAGGGGTAATAGCTTCAATCTAATGATTAATACGTAAATAAACGTCTATTCTTCACGGGATATTGAGCATCGACATCACGCTCAATCAAGGGCTAAGGCGTCCATACGAAAAATAATTTTTCAGGCGATCTAACGAATTTACTCTGCTCGTAAGACTTCGCCTGATTTCGTCAATAAGGTCCGTCCCTTGATTTCTTACGGCGTATTTATGGCTGTGGGATAAAGGCTGAAATCTGAATTCCGTGGACAGGGAGGACGCGATGGGTCCTGGCGAGGGGGAACGAGCTCTTTTCCTCGTCGTAGGGTATTAGATGCGTGCGAGATTACCGAGTCAATTATCAAAAGGAGCGGCAAGGAAAAGAGCAAGGAGGAGCGCAACGAGGAGAAAAAAGTGGTAGGGTGTCAGCGGTGGTGGAAACGGCGGCATTAGATATAAGACGCGTCTCGCGCGACAACGACTAAAGGGTGGGCCCCGGTTGCGGGAGAAGACCGCGGGAGTTAGCAAACGTGAGGCGCAGGGCTCGGCGGAGGATGAGGAGCCGGAGAAAGGAGGGGACAGGATGAAGCGCGCAATCAATACGCGATTCTCCTCATCTCTCGGACCAGCGGCAGCGGCTCTGCTCTTTCTCCTTGCGTCGGCCTGGCAACGGGAGGCCGCGACTGCGCAAAAACAGCCCGAGTCCGTCGTCTCCGACGACTGGAGCCACCCTGGGCTTCTCGGTTCTCCCCGCACGTTCCGGATAGGGGAGCTCGCCTACCTATGGCCAGCCACATCTGCTGCCGAATTCTCGCCGATCCTCATCGAGCCATCGACGCCCCCTTAATTTACGAGTGTCTTCCGCGGAAGGCTCAAGGAATCCCTTACCGCTTCTCCTTTTCTTTCCATTCTTTTTTTTTTTTTTTGCGCAACGTATGGTGAGTCAATGGCTCGCCAAGCGACACGCCTCGGCCAACTTTTGCCCCAGTTTTTACCACGCGGTTGCATATCCCGCGCTTATGAAGGTTTCGCTCGGATCGTGCCGCCCTCGTCATTCTTATTCAGCGCTCATCGGCGCTCGCTTCCATTTCCCCGTCGACGCTCTCTTAACTTTATCATTCCAGATCGAGTGTCAC
Source organism: Kradibia gibbosae (assembly GCA_018907135.1). Taxonomy (NCBI): domain Eukaryota; kingdom Metazoa; phylum Arthropoda; class Insecta; order Hymenoptera; family Agaonidae; genus Kradibia; species Kradibia gibbosae. Next base: position 320,807 of record JACCHX010000003.1, on the reverse strand, counting down.
TGGCTTTCCTGGTATATGCTTGTATTCATTTCTCTTGAGCGATGAATCGGGGAAGACGGATAAGTTTTTCGTTATAACGAAATACTGTTGAAATTCTTTTTTTACTTTTTGATAAGCCTTTGCTATTATTTTACCTGTATTCTTATACAATATAAGCTGCATCAAAAACCTGGCTTAAAAATAAGTTTTATTTTGTTTTTTGTTAAGTTTTAATCTAGGTAATAAATATTAACTTCACGGTGTTGCTTTTACACAAGTAATATTCAATTAAAATAATAACACTTCGCATACATAAGTCATCCATTAGATTACTACAAAATAGTTAAAAATCATTAACACATATTAAAAAAAAATATATTTATAAAATATTGTTCTTGTATATTAATAGAAAATAAAAATAATGTTTTAATACTATATTGTCATGAAGTACGTAAATTTCATTGTATAAAAAAATTAATAACTCAATAAGTAATGTGATAATATTAAAAAATATGATGCTTAAAAATTTATATATCAATTTCAGACATGTAGACTAACTATTCATTCTTACAATTGGCAAAATACTCACGTTATAAGCATACAAATTATTTTATACACAGGAAATACGATAAGCCATATTAAATCTCGTTATATTTGGTAATTTTAAACGTTCTCGTCAAATTTCTAACATGTACTACTTTAATAACGCTTATTAAATACGGCACATCAAGTATTACAGCAGCTTGTAATTTCCAGATTTATATGTGACCCATAATACAGCTTATATTTACATATATATATATATAGTAGGTTATTGTAATGTTATAAATGTATGAAAATAAAACTTGTCGTTTTAGTTTAATTACAAAAGTACTTGATTACAGTTCGTTATGCTTTCAAGTTTTTTTCATATAAATAGGTCAATGCGAATGTTTTAACAAAAATTTTTTACGTAGCTGGGAAATATTCATACAAAAATACAAGGCTGGTTCAGCACACATTGTATGAAAATGTATGAGAGGAGGAGATGGTGGGTGTACGTATATGAAAAAAGCAGAAAAAAGACACAATATAGAGAAACAGGAAGAAAGGGACAGAGAGAAAGAGAGAGAGAGAGAGAGAGAGAGAGAGAGAAGTAGAAAAGGAAGGGAAGAGGAAGAGATAAAGAGGCGAATGAAAGGGTTGACGAAAGAGGGTAAGAGGGTTGATCGAGTAAAATAGAAAAATTCTGCTTTAAATCATAAAGCTTCTCACAAGTCAAACTTTGCTACCCCGTTCAGATCCGTACAGTCAAATAGTTGGAGAAGGAGGCGTTTTCTCGACAATTTAAGATGAGGGATAGTGAGTTACTAGTTGAATTTGAATGCTCAAGTAGAAATAGGAAATGTTTATGTAAATGCCATTAGCAGGTCTTACATTTCTATTTTACGAGCAGGAAGTAAAACAAAGGTTCACGTACACGGATTAAAGCCGATTGTGGCGCGGTACAAGAGGACGATGTCAAGTTCAAACAAATGTTTTGACGACTCTTCGGAAACGAGCGTCGTTCGTCTTCCCCATCGTCTCTTCTTAACTCTTCCCCCTCAGCCGAGCCCTGTCCGACGACCCGACGCAGTCAAGTGCCCGACGCCCCCTGAAAAAGCATGGACCACGGGTGGCGTGAGAGGGGCGTGACTCCCGTAGGTACACTCGTGGTTCAGCGTCCGTGAAAGAAAATCGTGCGTAGCCGCGGCTTATCGAGCGTCCCTCCGTACATTCGGGCGCACGCGAGGCCAGGGATCCTCGTGCACGTTCCCCACATGCAAACGGCGAATTATTGCGTGCGATGCGCGGCCCCAGCTACCATCCTCTCACCCTACCCCCATTCACCCATCCCGCCAAATTCTCTCTCGTATGCGTGAGTGCGCGCGCACTCGCGTATCCCTGCTCTCTGTTTCATTTCCCAAGCCCGCAATGCACGTGTACGAGGGGGATGAGGGGGGGGGTTTATAACGAGGGTGGACAAGGACGGAGCTCGAGCATAGAGCATTCCGCGCTTGGGCCGTGCCCTCGAGGTGGAGGAGGCGGTTACTTTGGGGTGAGCTTGACCAGGACGTCGGTGATTCCAGCGCGAGAGAAGTTTTAACAATGCGTCGAGTGTCTCGGAGAAATTGTACCCTTGGAGCTATAATAATCAGGCTTACCGATTATTTGGTTCTATTTATCATCTTGTAACCGAGGAGCCGGAATCGCTGATCTAGGAGGTATCATCAGCCACTGATCGAGATAACGTTAAATAATTCGCTATGGGATTATAGGCGTGTTGGGAGGCTTATTTGTTGTTAGGGCTCGCGGCATTTATTGCGAATCGGCGGTGTTCGGCTCGAGTTGCTTTTTTGGCTCGAGATTATAGATAAGTATCGGAACAAATTTTCCATCTATTCCAATTCTCTAGAGACTGGCACTATGTTTGTAATTACAATCATGTCAAACAACTTTTTCTATTATTCGTCTGTTTCGAAATTTATTGTGTATTTACAAAATAACCCAGGCAGAACTTAGCTGCCCTCTTAATTTGTAATTATTTGATATTTCTATTATTTGAGGTCTACTGCGGAATCACCGTTGTCGTTGACGTTGACATTGCTCATGGACAGTAGATATATAGGCAGGAATTAGTTAATAATAGTAATGACGCCATAACAGTTTCTTTATTCGTTTTTACGACTGGATCAGACATTTTAGACTCGATAGCTTTAAAACACAAGCTATAGTGATGCGATTGTAATTAAAAAACGGTACACGTATTTGTGGAAAAGTACTTAGGATGCTGGAGGGAATAAAAAATAAAAATAATTGAAAATAATAATGAAAAATGCGCGTATAACGGATGCACGTACATTGGGAAACGTCATTTGTACGAGGTAGAGATAAACGTTCAGTGTTCATCGCTTAAAGTAATGCTGATGGAAATCAAGAGGCATCGTAAGTGAAATCAAATGAAGCATCATTCTTCCATTATTGATAATATGCTTGACTTGCGTATTACGTCAGAGGGTAATAACCCTCAACGTGAGGTCATGGACCGTCGTAATCGATGTAAAATAAAGGCAAAAATCGAAACGTGAATCGATAGAATTAATTAATGTGAGAATCGCACATATCGGTTCGGGCTAAATGAGTAAGAATTGATGAATGTAAATAAAGGAAGCCGAGGAAAAAGGTCGGCGTCATAAAAATATCCATAAGGAAGCGAAAACGCGAAACCATCATCCCATGCAGTCGTCGCAAGGTCCCGCGGGCGAAGTCGGGTACAGTTCGTCTTTTGGCGATTGGGCTGTCGTCTAGTATAACTAGTTAGCGTCGCGTTCGTCCATAAGCGTTTGCTGGGAAGCCAATCGATCCGTACTCCGTTCACGGCCAATAAATAAGGGGGATGCCGCTGTCATATCGCTTGGTTGGCGGGGTGAGAGGGAGGTTGGGGCGGGGGCGTTGAGATGCGGGGCGGGCGGGGGGGGTGTATGGTGATGCAACGTCCGGCCCCCCCCGTCGACGAGGCGATCGGTAGCCGGGCCAGCGACCGGCCGAGCTCGACGGCCCAGAAGCCAAGGGCAGCCCGCGGAGGCTGAATCCCGGCGCGCAATGGCCCAGGCAGGACGTCCTCGCGAGAGCCGAGGTCCGCGGTGTCGGCGCGCGTCGCCTGAGAGGCGCATGCGTCAGCCCCCGGACGCCCATTACCCGGTCGGAGCAACCTCGCGGCGAGCGCCGCTGCCGGCGACAGTCGCGACCGCGCGCGCCTCTGTTTCTGCGTGAGCTCCGAGGAGGGAGATCGTGAGCGCCGTAGGAGCTGAGCGGCTACGCCTCCTGGAGCGAGGCTAGCGACCCGGACGACTCGGATGCGATGCGGCCGAGCTCGAGCTGATCCAGCGGCGGTCGAATAGCTCGCGTGAGTATTGTTCCTTAGGCAGCGGGGTGTGAGCTGTGCGCCAGGTGTCGACCTGGTGGGCGGCTCGGGCTTCGAGCTCGCGCTCCTTTTATTTTGTGCAGTCGCTGCTGCTGCTGCTGCTGCTGCTGCCGCTACCTCGGTCACTTGTATCGATACGTCGTCCGTCTTTGTGCGCCGAGAGTTTCGTGCCCCACTGATTATTGCCAATGCATGCGAGCTTGCGCCGCGCGTCTCGCTATCATTATTACCTAGCGGTCTTTGTTATCGAAATTGCCCGACGTTGCTGTGCGGTGCGTCGGTGCACGTACGCTGTTTTACCGCTTATTCTTCGACGGTATAAGGCTTTTTCTGTAATTGTATAGCGGCCTTTTGATCCCCCTTTGTACGACTTTTTTGTGCTGCAGTCTTATGCGCTGCTACCGCTTGCATTTTTCGCGACACAATTTCCTCTTCCTTTACCTTTTGTCATTCGTATATTCCCCATTACGTGGACGCATTTTTTTCGCTAAAATTTATACGTAAACAGTCGCGTTTTTATCTCCGGCACAACACCTTTCATTACTATTATTACTATTAATATTAATATTACTACTAGTTATTGTTATTTTCGTATGAAGCTTCCAGCCATATTCGGATTTTTTATTCGCATGGGAACTGCAATCGAGCTGCGACCCTCTTTATATCGATAAACAAAATGCTGCCAACACATATATCTATAGCACGCTGGACAATATTAATCATGAAATACCCATTATCATTATTACTGTAATTTATGATACAAGCACAGTAAGCACTGTTACTTTATTAGTATTTATTTCTTTTAAATTATGATCCTTATGCCTTATGTTTTGTTTTTTAACTTTTTACTTTTTTACCTTGGATTTATCTGTCCGGCAAATATTGGCTATATTCCTGAAATGCATGATTTTTAATTTCATTTTGACGCTCAGCAAAGATATATATTAAATGGTATTTTTTTTTACTTTTGCTAATTTTTTTTATATATTTGTTTTACATTATTTTGAACTAAGTACTTTTGATCGAATTATTTTCATAGTACTATTATAGTACTATAGAATATAGTACTATAGAATCCATAGTACTATAGAAAGTACTATTTCCATCAAGATGTTTTAATTTATATTCAATTTATAATTTGAATTAATATTGAAATAAACTATAACTAATACTTAATATTGAATTCGAAAATCATACAAGTAAAGCAACTACAATAAGTTTTGAACAAATATATAAAATAGTATTCCGACATGAAGCTTGTCATTATCTATATCTTATTTAAATTAAATGATAGTGTTTTAATAACAAATTCACTTACTTGTAATAATATAATTGCATCATTATTACCAATTATTTTATAATTTTAGCACAAATTATGAATTGCAGTAAAAGCATAATTCAAATTTATGTTTGTGTTTTTGAAAGTATCTGTTAGTTTAATAAAAATATTAATTAACTTTTTTAATGGCCATTTGTAAACAAAATCATAGAATAGTTAGGAACGACAAGAATACGAAAAATATTTGAATTAAATTGTTATACATAAAGTTTAGAATTGATCTAATAATGCAGAAAGGTGTCTGATAATATCTGAAACATTGAAGATCCTTAAAAAACGGTAAAAGAAAATTATGGTTTCTAAATAATTTAATATTAAGTGCAATAAACAATATATTTTAGGGTAAAATATTTTTTAATGTAGTTTCTCATGCTAAATCTGTTATTTGAATATATTTGTTTTTTTAGTTAAGTTTGTAATTGCTAAATTTTTTTCTGATGTGGATAGTTTCATAGCTGTATTTATTATAAAATTCGATATTTCAGCTTATTGTAAACATACATAAACATTTAAAAATAATCTTTTTAATTTTTAACAATTAGTGCAATTGTTTTATTCAAAAGAGATAAGAGTTAAAAGAAAACTCACTAGAAAATTTTGAAAACAAAGATTGAATAATCAATCTACTTTCATCATCCATTAATATGTACAACCATAGTAATTGATTTCGAGGTTTTGGTTGTCAGGTGAGTGACGTAGAAACTAAAAAATCGAATTTGATATAACCTTAAAAGAATCATTCAAGAGAATTTTATCAAGCGCAGTTTTGCATTCAATACAATCAACAAGGAAAGCGTCCGAAATGGTTAGTAGTAGGTAAGGAAAGTTTTCAAGGGAATTATTAAGAAGCTACGTTGCGAATACAGATAGAGATAAGTTTATTAAATTTCGCGTTTTAGAGACATATGCATATAATGTTTCCCCGTATTTATATATGTTACATAATATTTACAAAACGTGAAAGTTATAATTTAATGCGTAATTTATACGAATAATTTTAATCTAAATAGATTTAATTCAACTATAAACCCAATAAATTAAATTGAACAAGCACATTCACGCTTTCGTAGATATAACATGTAGTCATTTATCATACTTAGTCAGTTTTTTATTACTCATGGAATTTTCTGCTTTTCTATACTTTTTAATATATTATCGACCAGCAAGGAAATAACTTTTACCTGTATTTTTTATTCGGACTATTTTTAGATTTTTAATCATAATTTCAATAAAGTTTATTGTCGTACTGTAAAAATTATTACTATTTTGCTATTATGAAAGATCGTGTTTAAATGCTTAGTTGTATTATTTACGAGTTGTAAGCTAAATGTACGATATTTTTGCAGCAAAAGAATACTGTTCAAACATCGTAATTAATATGCAAAAACCGCGAGAGATGCATCGTGTATGCGATGTAAGTCCAACCGCGAATGTGAACTTGGATTAAAGAAAACAAATTCACGATAACTATAACCTGTTCTCCTCGCCACTCAGGAGGGCTCGCGTACAAAACTGCTCTCCATTTTCAAAAATTCTTTTACTCACGATCCTCTCATCGCTCCCGCACGCTCTTAATTTCTTTCCCTTTTATCCTTTCACCCTCTTGTCGCACTCACCCCAAGCTGAATATCCCTTCGGCTCTCCTTTTTTTTAAGCATCGCGTGTGTTTACTTCCATTCACGTAGATACGCTTGTGTATACGTACTGACAACACGAACGCATTGTATTTGCCGATGTCTGTCTGGTTTGATTTTCCGGACTTGTGCGGTAAATGTATTATTCAAACAATCGACCGAATGCGCCGAAAAAAACTAGCTTGATTTATCTTTATCGTTCCTCTTTCATTATTACATACACAGCATTTATAATTAAAGGAAGAAAAGAGAAGGAACAGCTTGTCTTAAGCTCTAGCACACGTGGCACAATTTTGCATTTATTTGTATTGTTACTAAGGATTTTTTTGCCTATAGAATAAAAAATGAAGGGCTAAGAAGAAAGCTGATTAATATTAATGAACCGTGTTAAAACATTAAACCTGTTTCATGCATAATTTTTCACCCTTAGATAAATCGTTTTCTTTCTACACCTAGATTTATAGTTTACATATTCTTTATTTATCGTTCAATCGTTCTACATTGACATGCATTTATTCTACATGTGCTAAAACATGAGTGATAAGCTTTTCCAGAGACACGCATTATCAGAATAATTCGGTCCTTCTATATGTTGTAAGTGCTAGGATATTCTTATGACAATAATATAAATTTGAAATGTAGACTATCGATTTGAGAATGTAAAGCGATTGCTCTTACTTTAGCATAAAGAAATGTTCATAAATTTTCTTATTTCCAGTATACATAATCTCGTAAAGAAAAAATATTTATATTTTAAAAATGATTCATTTATATTGTACATAACAATAGTCGTAGTCATTATTTAACAAAAAAAGCTTTTATTCATTTTTCACTTCTGTCGTGCACATTTTATTTTCAATGGTAAAATACTATAATCAAAAACATTGATTGGAAAAAACTGTATTGGAGTTAAAATTTATACATGTATACATATATAGGTGATCTTGATTGAATACATAATTGGAATATGAGGTTTTCGAGTTCGATCTCAAAAAGTATGTGTTACAATAGAAACGAATCCATCATCTCAGTACGCAGATTTTTTTCTTAATCAAATTTCATAATAAGGGAGCATTGTACTCGCTAATGGCGATGGTTTCGTTGAAATATTTGAAACATTTAAGCGAAATTCCGGCTGCTATAAAAAAGAATTCCACATTTAGAAAAGTCATCTTTTCTCAGCTTTTATTGTCGACCGAAAATTCTATTAACCAGATCGTCAAGCCCCATAATATACATTCATGTATTCACTCGGTCGCCGCTAAATTTTTTGGCCAGGCATCTAAGGAAACAGAATATTTTTCCAAGCAGAAATGTCAATAAGAATGAATTACGCTGAAAGATGAGTTAAATTCGTCTCGAAAGCCGAACATTCATCGAGCGGGCTTCACTTCAGCCACGACTTACCGGATTGTTATATAAAGTTTGTTCTTCGATTCAATTAAGCGCACCGGCATTCCGACTACATTAAAAATTCCGATCAAGTTCGAGAGGTACCGACACTGTCCGTCGTGATAACACCTACACGCACGCAAGCAAGCACGCAGCGAAATATACGTCCTACCACTGAGCGGCATAAATATTTCCCGGCGCTGTACACTTCTTTGTCCCCTTGCGCTGCTGTCTGATCTTAAAAGTCGATACTAACTCTTCTCAACGTTTGTCAGCTCTCAAAGGAGCCCGAGGGCATCAGCAGCGCTAAAATCGCGGGACTTTAACCGTGAAGAGTGAGAACAGTAGGGACCGGTGCTCCCTAGCTTCTCTTCTCACATTTTATCGTGGACATGTCTTTGCATGTACGCATAAATGAGGGGCTATACCAGGAGCGAACTAGTAGTTACGCGTTGTCGTGTTGCGGTGGAGTGAGGTGAGAAAATGGAAAAAGTTAGCACGATTTTTTTTCCCTTCCGTAACTCATACGATGTTGTTTTTTATTTCCATGCGTCAACTTGCTAAGGATTTTCCTACCCTCTTGAGTACGGACTATCTATTTTATATTTTGTTGTATCTCCTTGAATTATTCGAATATCCGATTTACGAGGAAATAATATTCTTAGCATAATAAGTCCTCTTGGGTACTTGATTCTTTTATTATTACCATGTAACGTGCAACTTTAATAGTACGCTCAATAAAATTTTTAGATCAGTAAAAATACGGACTAAATGAAACAAACCCTTAGTTTGACACCATAATACTTAATTAAATATTATATTGCTCTTATTTCATTAGGCTATTTAAGATTCGGTATTTAACTATTGATTCGGCGATATCAAACATCGTTAACGCGACTATCCGAATATCTGTTAGTGACTTTAGGCGAAATATCTCACTCTTTCCAATCGTAAGTCACAGTTGTCACAATATGAGGCACGCAATTTGAAAGACTCCGTCGTCTAGCGATACTGACTAAATTGACATCCCACATGTTGGCGCATTTTCATTTCCCTGTTCGGACTCAGCAGGAGAGTCGATTGACAACAAGGGGAGTCTGCGACACCTCGAGGATTTCGTCGATTTGGTGGCAGCTGAGCCATTCTACGGAGCTCGAACTGCGGTTAATGCCACCCTCGACATCCTCGGAAGTGGGGAAGCCATGTCGTGACGCTCCCGATGTCCGATGCAGCGGCGCAATCGTGTGCTGGTGTATGTTGAATGACTACCGCCGCAGTGGTATTAAACGATTTAGGTGCGCTAAAAGATGTTGAGCTCGACTACTACCGCAGAACCTTCATTATGACGTATTTGTAATGCCATGGTGCATTAAAATGCGGTGATATCGATCACAGTAGTCCAAAGACTTCTTGTCCGTTAGCTTTAAAATCTTTTTTTTTGTCGGTAGATAAGCAACGCATTGTGAAAAATACATAGGTTTTTTTATACAAGAAATTATTTATACATGAAAAATGCATAAGTCAATCTGGAAATTATCTTATTATCTTAAAAAATTGTTTTAAGCAATGGAATTTTTATATTCATCTTATGTAATAGCTTTAAAATTTGATTTATAAATCTTATACGATACGATAAGTCATGAATTTAATTTTGATTCTATATTTTTTATCTACAAATAAAATAAAAGACGATTTGATTTTTTCAATCATTCATTGTTGTCGTTTCCTTTTTAAATATTCAAAATTTTCATTAAGTAAATGGTATATGATTGTTAAGACAAATTAATAATGACATTTCCTAACTTTACGATTAATTGCTAAATTTATTTAATGATTAATATACTTTTATATTTTTACCAGGTTCATAAAAAAAATTTTTTTTTAATACTTAATACTATTTATGCATCAATTGAAACTGAAGCTAATTTAAATTAACATCGAAGGAATTTTAATATACAAATTAAAAAATTAAAAGAAGTTTTATTATCAGCTGCATAAAATGATAAAGAAATTAATAAATAAATTAAAAAATGTTTTTAGTCGTAACAAAAATAAATTGATTTCGAACATATTTTAATCGTTTAAAGTGCCGGTAATTATGTATAAAAAAATATTTTTAATTTTAAATTTTAAATTAATTTTTTTCGATTTACTGGAAACATGAATGAACTTTAGATTCTGTATAAATGTAATTATTCAGATGCATTATATTAAATTTGAAGATAATATTTTAGCAATTGTTCTCAATGATTTTACATTAAAAGTAATATACTTTAAAAAAAAAAAGAACTTGGTAAATATTTATATACATAAAAAGTTTTTTTTAATTTTTTAAAATGACTGGCAATAGATTATGTAAATTGAAAAAATTTGTGGGCATTTAAAGAAGGCAATTATGAAATAAAATTGTAATTAATGTAAGTAATTTTCTACGGGCACTGCTTGTCGTGCAGTGTGCCTTAAACTAGATTTACAAAGTTCTATATAATTTCGATGATTCCTGCAACGTGTTACGACATTGAATGAAGCAATAGTAAAGAAAATTTTTTAATATCGTAATGCATACCGACAAAATACCCAGATTAAAGGAGGGTAGTAGGTACGTCGCACTTCGCGTACACAATTCCTCAGCAATCGTACGCCTGCATTCAGCTAGAAATGGCAAAGGCACACATTCCGTGTGCCGGTGGGCGACATTATGTTGCAGCCGAGGGGAAGTTTCGCGCTGGATTGTTTCTTTGGGGGATGCGTTGCACCTTTTTATTTCTTTACTGTTATAATTATCATTATTGTACGTATCGCGCTTTGAATGCCATCGCTACACCTGTGTAGTGGAAAAGTGGGACGGTTGGAGGGTTCGGAGACGGATTTACGTGGAAAGTCAAGTGAATATGTGCACGCCGGCGCGCGCGCGAGAGAGAGAGGGAGATACGTGACACCGGCTTCAGACAAAGAGGGCGAGAGCCAGAGCAAGAGAAGAAACACGCGCTTAGTCGTGATTAATCGGCGTCTCCATGTGGGTCACGAGTCGCAGAGTCGCGCCGAGGCTAACGAGATAGAGGGTTCACCGGGCTTGCCAGCTAAGCCCATTAAAGAGCCTCTTCGACTCTTTCGGGCTGCCCCTGTCTGCCGAGCATTGTCAGGTGTACAGTGAGGATGCATGAGAATGGCCCCAATGTGGGGCTGGGGGGAGGGTACGAGAACGATGGGGATCAGCAGGATGGCCCTCGAGAGTCTATGACCGCGGGACGTCTGGCTCTGGCTCCTTGCCCTGGAAGAAGGCTTTTATCATGACTTACGTTTTTGCCCCACTCCTACACACTCGCCCGGTCTCCTCAGCATCGCCAGTTTCCCTCACCGCTCGAGCGAGGCCTAGGGTAGGGAGCGAGCTTCCTTGACGAAAGCTTATTTGACTGTCGGTTGTGCACACACGAGAGTCTGCACGGATCCTTAGGTAAATCCGGTATTAAGTCCGGTAATCTTTATAGCTGATAAATTCTCTTCGGTTCCTTCACGTGCAGACGATTTATTATTTATATGTACTTTGTGATAAATGCGTGTTGAGAAAACGATGAAATAATAGGCACGTGTATACAAAAGATAAATGGCAGGGAAGGTTTTATGGCGATACGACACGCCATCGCGTGCAATTTTTAAAGAGTAGAATTAATTTTCAGGATGCAATAACTAGGCGAATTTAAGATAAGTATATATTTTGCTTGAGTCTTTTACACCGTTCACATTGTGGAGCTAAAGTGTGACAATTTCGCTTATTATTATGAACAGAAATTTTAAGTGCTTCAGTTGCACTCAAAAACATAAGAACTTCCAAATAGATTGGTTATTAATGAAACTATGTGTTTGTGGTATTTTTTTCACAAGTATTCATCCAAAGTTTGATCATTTTATCTTTAAATTATTTTAATTTTTATTCTCGTATGTATAAATGGCTTCATTGTTACTCCATATTAAGAAAATTTTGATTTTTATGATAATTGTGTATACATAGGTTCGAATGTACAATTTTTAGAGCATGAAATTTTATCCAGTACAATTGATTCTATATATATTTTTCCAGACTATACAATTTAATTGTAAAAAGGTATAATAAATCAAACATTTCTAGTCAGAGTTATTATTTCGTTGTGGATCATTTTTATAATATGCTTCCGGACTAAAAGGCGGTAGTTTATACACGATATTATACTTTGACAATCATGTAAATCGAACGCGCTTGTACCTTTTGCCCAGAAGTCGTGTATAAAAATGCTCGAAACGTTTTCTTCTCTTTCCCTTGTTTCTTATTTCACAATAGAAACCGCCTCCAATTCTTTGATTCTCTTGATATCCTTGACTTTCCTTATATTCATCTTGATCATGCTTCTAGACATTTCCGTACTTTGTTGGATACGGCATTTCGTTGGGAGGATTTCTATGTCAAGGTTATTTTAAATTGGTAGTTAATGTTGGTTTTTTTCTAAAGTATACTATTTTTACTCTAGTTTATTATTACTCGACACGATTCTTAAACAATTCACGTAGATAGTATGTAATTTTGTGTCTTATAAAATAATCGATTTCAATTTCATCAAATCACGGAATCACCGTTTGTACTTTGTTTAAGTACAATTGTTTTACTTTTTTTTATGCTAATAAACAATAAGTAAAGCAAGCTTTTTAGTCCAAATTAAACGACCTTATTAAAGGGAGAATACATTTATAGATAATAATATGGTCAATGTTTCCCAAGTCAAAAGTTTAACGTATTGCAATTTAAAAATCTACTTACCAAGTGGTCGATATTACTAGTACTCTATAATAAAATCACGTTAATCATTGGCACTAGGATCGATGATAAAAAAATGCGTTTTAGATTAAATAAAATTCGTAATAATAATAATAATTATAAGGATTATAGCAGTACGATAATTAAGAAGGCACTTTCTTCTTCATGCCATGCCTTCGTTCTTTTGCACTTGAATGCCCACTGAAAATAGCTAATTCTTTCATAGAAATATCCACGGCTGCTAACGTTTATTAAGCTACACAAGTATCCCCGTGCGGCTTGGGTTGCTTGCCCGACGTAAACTGAAGGAACCTAATCGTGCAATTAAATGAATGGCGAGGGGCTAGCGTCGCATCCCCGCATCCGGGCTCGCCGTCAATTAAATTAGCTCGGAGAAGGGAGCAGAGAGTAAGGCCCGGCGCTTTTCCTTTTTCGCGCACGTGCTCAGGAGGAGCGTAGCCAGCAATTAAGGCGAGCGTTCGAGCACGAAGCGGTCGACGCACCGGTGCTCCGTCGGTGACCTGCCACCGTCCTCATCTCCGGCAAAGTCATTCCTAGTCCTGCTTTAAATGGTAAGAGCAGGCTACCTTGACTAAGGTTTTGCCAACCCTTAAGCCACGCAAGCTCACGCTCGTTCAACTGGAGTGCTGCAAGCTCGAGCTCCCCGATTGCTAAAACCGCCTCTCTTAATTATCCCGTGCTTCCTCTCCTATTTTCCCTTTTTCCTCCTCAGCCCCTCTGCCGTCCTTCCGCCGCTATCGTTCGCGGTGAGCTCGTTCTCTTCTCTCATGAGATACGTGTATCTCTGTGTCAAGTGACTACTTGTAATTCATCGGCTGTTGTGAAATCTTCGAGGGCGGCAAAAATGTAAGGGACCGCTATATTTCCGATCCGGCTTATTTTTTTTTACTGTCTATTATGCAGATTTTTCTTTGACGTTACGAATAGCTATTCGTTAAAGTACTGCAAAGAATGTGCTTTATTATTGAGTACGTAGAAAATGTATTTTTTTACGACAAATTCTTTATTATGTTGTGCAATAAAGGAACGAAATGAGCATCTTTTTACTCCGTTTTATGTAAATGCATCTTTTTTTAATATAATCAAAATTAAAAATCTATTTCATGTTTGGATTAATTATTCCTAGAATATTATATACAAAGATTGTAAATAAATATTACGTCATTATTATTTTCTAATAAATTGATAAAAAAATAAGAAATTTAAAAAATTTAAATAACTTAAAAAATGCCTTAAAAAAACTTAAAAAAACGTTAAAAAATTAAAGGCCTTACAATGAATTAATTTTGATGGTAAAAACATATGCCTTTTTTTAAATTTTGTCTACATATCTATAAGTTTTTTTATATAAATACGAGTAATAGAATAATTATTAATTATACGAATCAGTGGTTTTAAATATATTAATGTTTAATGAAAAAATGATTTTATACATCAGTAAGATACTAGAAACTTGTTTTCGATTCGTTTAACGGTGAAATCGAATTATTAAAAATCCTGCCGCTACGTAGGTTGATGGGTGATTTAAATGATAAAACAGGATTGGTAGTTACGGTGATTACAAAGAAAATGTAATTTCAGCCCCTTTATTAAAACTAGAAATAATAACCAGTACAGAAATAATTTAGTATTAATATAATTTCTCATTTTATGTAATAATATAGATTTTGGGTTAATTTTTATTTTCAATCTTACAAAAATGAATGATTACTATGAGAAATTGACCGTAATTGATGAATATATATGGGTAAAAATTACGTTAACTCTGTAGCCGCGACGCGAGCGCGCCATAAGATGATGTTAAAGTCGTTTTACGATTCAAAAATGTAATTAGAAATATCGAGAAAGCAATTATTTTAATGTATTTTTTCCTCGGGTTTCCAATGGTGTCCTAAAATTTTTCAAAATTTCTTTTTTTTTATTTTACAAATAATGAAATCATACGAAATGTAGTTTAAGTCATATTTCAGACTACACAGGTTGACGCTTGTTGAGGAGGCTCGCACTCTGTGCAATGGTGCGGGAACAAGAAAAAAAGACCTGTTTTTTAAATTATTTGTACCAACGTAAAATAGCTGATCTTTCGATTTAGACTATTGAAAAAATGTTCAAAATACACTTTTTGAGTTAAAACGCGTTTTATATTTTTTCAAGGTGAAAAGGAAAAAATTTGATAAATTTGATGACGTCATTGGAAACCTGAGGAAAAATACATTGAAATAAATGTTTGCTAGCTTTTTTTAATTATACTTTTGTATCGTAAAAACGACTCGAACATGTTCATTTTTCAGCGATTTCGCGACGCGCCTACAGATATAACGTAATTTTTACCTGTATATATATCATATATATGCAATATATATATACCCAAATATATATAAAGTATTAGTGTATTAAAAATTCTTAAATAATTTGAATAAAATCGTATGGATTGGATTAAAAACATTTAAACAATCATAACATATGAAATATATATAACAAATATTAGATGTAATTTTTATAACTGTAATCATAAATTATTTGGTAAAAAACAAGTACTAATTTATCGATAGGTCAGACTCACAGCACAACAATAAATCAGTTTGAATATTAATTTTACTGATTTGAAACGACAGGCTTAGTAGCCAACTGGTTCCCTCATTATTATCCGCTGCTTTTGCCCAGGATAAAAACAATATAAATAATCTTAAGCTTGACCAATGGATAATGCGAGCTTAATAGATCTGCCAAACGTGTCTTGCATAATTTGTATCGCGAGGGACAGTAAGGGACGAAAGGTTCGTGCGTAAAAGTACAACTAGGCATCTCGGGGGTGGCGAAGCTTCGGCCCTTGCACACATTAACCAACCGAAGCAGCGCACCAGTTCTCTCGAGTAACCCATTAAAAGCCAATCTCACTTTCAGGCGAGGTCGAAGTCATGTGGAGCTCTGTAACGTCCGCCGGCACGGAGAATGGACCGGCCCCACCCTCCAGGAGTAAGCACAGTGCCACTCTCCTCGCCGGCCACGTCTACCTCTTGGGTGGACGAAACGGCAACCTACCGCTCAAGGATTTCTGGCGATACAGTCTCAGTGAGTAGTAGAGATCCTCTAAAAAATTCGTGTGATTATGCTTTTGGCAAGGATCGAGGACTCCCTGTAAGATTTTAAATACTTGCGTTCGGGCAAGTTTCTCCTTGATTTTTATAGAGTCTCCTGTGCCATAAAAACCATGGAAAATGGCAACGTTTTTCGTTATTTTGATACTGTGACGAGGAGTATTTTATTATCTGCTACTCTGCATCGAGGGACATCTCGGAATTGCAGAGTCAATTTTATTCCGGTAATAACGTTGACGCAATCGTTAGATTTTTAACTTCTTACCTAATTGAGCAAGGAATTACATCCTCTTGTTTTATAATAGGGTTACTGTTATTTATTCCTTTTCATAAACACAGCTTATAAATACCGATATTATACCGCAATTTAAAAAGTGGACCTTTCATCGTCCTGCGCTTTTGCAAGTGTGTTTTTTATTAATATGTCTACAAATGTTTCGCTAATTTTCATATTTAATTAATGTTTGAACTGTTTATTGAAAATTCTTTTCGCTCGGTTAGCCTGTATGACATTTTCTTACATTTATTAAATGTTAAAACAACTAATAATAATATAATGAAATTAAATATGTTACTCATAAGCTACAATTAAATTAAAATTGTATTATTACTGAATTTGAATTGTTGCATTCCTTTTCATCGTATACGATAATATATAAACGAGGTAACTTACCACGGTATAGTTCTAATCCTCTAGATAATTTAAGTATTTTTTATTTAAAATTAAAAAGCTTGATCATTAGGCATTATTTTGGTAAGACTATGACGATACGAAGCTTTGTATTTCACTTATTAATCCTTTCATAGAATTTTTAAGGACATCAAATTAATTATAAACATTGAGTACATGATTTCGTTTTCGTAACTGTTACACAGTTAATTATTGAGATTTATAAATTTAATAATTTATTCTTAAAACTTTAAGTATTTTCAAACAGTCTATATATTATAATTCAACATATGTAACAATATTAACTTTCGTTTTATTTGTAAGAGATAAGTAGAAAAATATGTCAGTTATATTAGGAAAGTCAAATCGAAATAAGTTCCTGTTCAAATATGTTTAGGAAAAATAAAAAAAATAGACACGTTTATGTGTTGATAAAAACATAAAAAAACCATCGATTTCATTATTAATATTTGATTCATAATATAACAGAAGAAATCAACAATTTATGTTCAATAATGTATCTGATGTAATGTCAGTGTGCTCAATTTTCCGTATTGCTTGCTACCAAAAATTATTCTATATTCTCCCTGAGCAAATTTAGTTTCGACTTATCACTGCATTTATTTTATATTGCACGTGTGTTTATTATTCTAAAGGGAATAATCTGTTCCAAAAATAAACAGTTGTAGTTTCTACTCGAATCGCCTGAAATTGGTTGGAATTTTTTGCGATAAGTATTACTTATTTATAAAATTACGTTAAAATTTCGATTGAACATTTCGATTAAAAATAGTAGTATTATCTTTTTTATTACTTTCAAATATCCATCTACATTGCGCCAAAAAAAATATAGTACGTTATCAAATTAAAGCTCGAAGCCAATATCATTTTCTTCTCTTTACGATCAAAAATTTCCTTTTATTTGATATACGAATTAAATATTATTAAATTATTACACCATTTATATTTTCTACACGTTAATTTTACTATAAGCAAATACATTTTACAAATACAATTTTGTTTATATTGTCAAATTATCCTTATTAAAATATTTATCGGTTTCAATCCAAACTAAGTCTGTAGAATAGAAATCATGATTTCGATTAGCTTTCTTAAAGTTAAGTTAATTTTATAATTTATATACACATATATTCAAAACATCAATATATTGCTCTTGATATTCATCAAATCTAACGTAATAACATCAGATTTATCTAATACTTTATTACTATTTTTTTTATAAAACATGAATCTTAGTTCAAGAACCGGCTTCAAATATAAACTTAATATTTTACCTTAAGTGTTTTTAATTCATGTATAAATCGTATAAAGTATACGTTTTTCATTACATCATCATTTTCGAATTCAAAATTGCAAAAATTAGTAAATTCAAGTAGCCACAATCAAAAATAAAAAACAACAAAAATAATACATAATTCTGTTTAAAGATTTTTATTAATTTAATAAAATGAGGCGTATCCATGAAGGGTATCTGAAAATTTTACATTTTGTGATAATTATTTGAAAAATAGATTTTCATACAGGAAGACTCACCAAATATCGAACAAGATACGAATACTTAGTATACATATATACATTTTTACATATGGAGTGAAAGCTTACATTATTGATTCTTCGTTTATTTTAAGTAGAGTCCTAAAATTTTAAGTACCAAATTATTTGAATAAGTAATACAAATTTTTACGGTGTGTTATGAAATTTTTATTTTGTGATATAATTAAAAAAAAAATAAAAATAACAATTGATAATAAATAATTGCACATAATAAATTATTATCCAAATACATATATATAAATATATGTTTGTATGTATGTCATTACTGAGTTGAAATACAAATACAATAAAATTATCATAGAAATAATTATAACTTTTATCCTAGCTAAATAATAATATCAAGCAAGATATTAAATTTTTTATTAAAAACAAAAATTAAAGGTTATATTTCTTACTTCTACTGTTTTTATATATTCTCAAACATTCATTATATTATGATTACAAAGTCATAATATGATACAAAATTTTTTGTTACTACATATAATAAAAAAAATATGGTGATAAAAGAAAAATATAAGTTGTTGGATTAATAATTTTTTGAAAAAAAAACCTATAATGAATATGTTAAAAAAAAGGTTAGCATTATATAACACAACATCACGTATCACGACCGAAGGTTAGTTTAAGAATTTTAATAATTCCTAATAATTTCTTTATAGAGAATAAAAATTCTGAAAAATACAATATATTTTTTATTCTGTCATGAGAAGTGAAAATTACATAGGAGATAAACAAATTTTACGTAATGTATTATCGAGACGAAGGCATGTTCAAAAAATTATAAAAACAAAGGTAATATAAAAATTTGTTCTGAGATAAATAGTTAGTTATAATGTAATAATTTTATTAATAAAAAATTTATTGAGTTATATTCATTAAATATTTTGTTCAATTTTAATGAAAAAATAATAGAAGTTAAATGACTGATGAAGCTTATATAATTTTTATATAATATATTATATCATTTATCAATAATTTCTAAAAATTATATTGAATATTCTTAATTTAGAACTACGTTGTCACAGACGTAATGAGTAAAAGATATTATTATTTCTTAATTGTATAAAATTTTAAGGCAGTAAACTTTTTTTGTAAAAGTGTTCTTTCTTAACTATATTTCAAAATATAAATTTTCTTTTAAACGACGTTTGTTTTTTATTTAATTCTAATTCAAAAGAGATACAAAAATATTTTCTTAGTGAAATTTTCACACATTCATTTTATATTTTATTTTAATGATTTCAAAGCCAATTAAATTCAATAAACAATTTATAATTATTTTCTTTATTTATTCCTTTTATTAATATATATGTTGAAATCGAAAAATGTCTATTTATAAAAATAGCTTTTGACTATACATTTATTTTATTGAAATTAATATTTTTTTAAATGATTTGAAGAAAAAACTCAAGTTCATACAATTTTACAAAACGTTATTGTACAAAATTGTACAAAATATAAAACCATGTTTTTAAATATTTTTACCGTTTTAGATTCATTTTAATATGAAAATTAAAATTTAATAGCAACTTAAATTTCATCTTTTGATTTTTAATTCACATAATATTAAAAAATATTAATAAAATTTTTACGGCTAAATAATTGCGCGCTTAAAGATTTATTGCTCAGTGCAAAAATAAAATTTTAATTAATTATTATATTTTCCACGCGTGAAGTATTTATAGAATATATTCTCATAGAATTTTAATTTAATTATTAAATTTTCCTTAAAATTAAACATATTTCTAAAATCATGTTAGTTCAGCTCAAACTTAAATTTATAAAACATTCTGTCTAGGCTGACACGGTTTAAAAGCCGATGCATTCACTAAACTATTAATAAAATTCTTTATTATACTGAAACTGATTTCTCGCGATAAAATATCTGTCGGAAAATCTGGAATTTCGGTAAAAAAAAGAGCTCTTTTCATGTAGCAAGGTTGCAGAGTCTGAAATTTGTTCCTAGGTGCCAACAGCTTTGAAGCGGTTGGAAAGGTTCGGTTTGATAAGTAAAGCCGCTAATGGCCAATATCGCATTGTCGAATGCTGCAGTTTCTTTCGACCGCCGAAACCAGCTTGTTGCGATTGTGACGATTGCGTAGGAAACTGCGGCTTCTGTCCGAAGACTAGGGCTAGGCCTATTCGAACAAGGAAGCGTAATAAAAATAAGCGTAATCACATCTGCGCTTGTGTGAAGAAACGAAGAAGATGCAAATAATACGAACGGCCTGTGTTGATCAATGTTCTCTACTTGTCAATCAGGAAAATCAAATTATGGAGTCTTTGTATGTGTAATCCGAAATCCACGTTTCTAAGTTCAATGTATTATATTTCGAATAAAATATTAAATTAATCTTGATATTATGAGTTCTTCGGGATTTTTTTAATAACTTAATTATAATCATTATTAATTATTATTATAATGATTATAATGATTATCATTATTCGTATTTAATCCATGCATAATATTTATGCATGAAATTGAAGATATTGTTATTTGTACATACAAAAGTTATGCACCATTTTACAAATTGAAAATCTTAGTATCTATCGTTAATATTATGTTGGCCATTTTTATATAAAGTAGGTCATAATTATGGACGCTAGTAAATATTAGAATTCTAGGCTGATGTAACTTGACAGTAAGCTTACTTGTAATAATCGTACATTTTTAAATATTTCACTATCTTTTTGCTATATTATATAAGTATTTTAGATTTTTCTAAATAAGACATTTATTGTAATATTATAAAATAAGTATTGTATTTATAAACTTGAAAGTTAATGAAACATCTTACGAATAAGTTACCTATTTACTATGATTTTTTAAATTTCACATCATATAACATTGTATGTACATCAATTTGTAATGTGGAAATGTTAATAATAAAATTTTAAGTTAGATTTTCCTATTAAATTAAACACCGAATAGTGTAAATCGAGTAGCTGCATCGCAGATGAAAAAGTGTATTTTTTCTATTTGTTTTAAGCCAGTATGTTTAACAATATAAGCCAGGCTTCTCGATTTATAGATGGTTAGAGATGTTATCAGGGAATATTAAATTCGTCTCCTACTCACGTGAACGTGTAAATCAAAGATAGGTTATCAAGAAAAAGTTGCAAATTGAGATGTATTGTAATAAATTTTTTTTATAAATAAAGTTTTAGAGTCTCATATTACGAAAATAATATTTCGCTACGAATTCAATATTTATTTTTAAGATTTCAGGAAATATTCGGTTTAATCTTGTAATAATGTATTTATAAGATATTAACAAAATCATGAAATTTCAATTGAATTTTTATAATTATTATATTTAAACATTGTATTATAATTGAAATAAAAAATTTAATATTAAAAAAAGAAATTAATATTTTCATACAAAATGTTATTAATTAGATACAGCGAATATAAATATAAGATCATTAGCTGCATAGTTTTCAATGTTGATAAATTGAATTTAAGTATCTCTATTAAAAAACATAAAATATATTTTTTACGTTGAAATACACGACTTATTAGGTTAGAGGCTGTATGAATAAAAGTAAAAGAATTACGCCATTGCAGGTTTACTATTATTCCATTGAACGCGTATCTCTTTAATATAGTTTCAAGCCTTTGTTGGCTTTAGCTTTACATACTTGTGAAAGCATTTTTTGAAGAGGTTCTAATATGTAGACAATAGCTGTATTAAATATGCAGACGTAAAAAGTACGAAGATGAGAGCAGAAGTGCTTTATTTTAAAGTGCAGTACCCGCACCTGATGTTGATGCATTGAAGAGGATTTTTATTAGAAAAGAAGAATGTCAGCTTAATATCCTGTGGTGTTCAAAGAGTAAATTATCTTTCAATACAATTTATGTTACTTTGTTATTTATAAGTTCTTTCTTCAAATATAATTTATAGATAATTTAAAATTTGTTACTGTATTATGTACGATAGTAGTGCAGGTTGAGTAAAAAGTTCCTTGCTTTTTGCTCGTCATTATCGTGTTTGGTCGAAGAAAGTTACTTGTATTACATCCATGTAACATTAATATTCACCGATTCATTCCACCACTTATGTGAGTAAATACTGTACCTCGGAAATGGCCCTTTGGTGAATTTCAAAGCCCCTCGAGTTGCTAGTGAGTTATGCAGTCGGGGAATTTTCTCTGGCCATCCCTCTTATATTTTTCATTCGTATAGAACATTTTACTAATAGTGACTACGCAATATATTTAAAAAACAAATCAGATTTTAACTTGTATCGATGCTTTATACAGCAAATATGGCTTTGTATCGTTTTCATTAATGCAAGAAAAATAGTTATTTAATACCACTAAAATTTCGTATGCTTGTAAATTCATCTTAAGGGTTCGGAATTAATCATTCGCAACTAACAAAGCTTATCCTAATTCATATATGTTGATCAATCTTCCTAAATTGTATATTAAAAGACTCTACTTAAGGGGCGTGGAATTTTTCGGAGTATTTTATTTTGGCTAATGTGTAAATTCACGTTCATAAATACGAGCAGTTTACGATTTCAAATTATTTTTAAAACAAGGGAATTAGCCTTATAATGCTTGTTTGCTTCCAAATTATAAGAAAATACATAAAAAATTTACTAGTTTTGTGCTACAAGAATAACGCAAACCGTTTATTGATCAAATTATCAAATAAAATTCACCCTATTCGCTATTCAAATGATTAAGGCTACGTATGGATCGAGGCCTTTTTGAGACCACTCGTTTAATTAAATTTTTTATCGGTAATGTGCTTATTTCTTTCTAGTGGAAAGCAAGTGGGAGGAGCTGCATCCTTCAGGAGAACGTCCCCCGGCTCTGCAAGAGCACAGCGCTGTAGCTTACAAGGATTGTGTCTATGTTTTTGGTGGGGAACTCGGTTTCTCGGCAGGAACGGAAACGCCATTGTGGTGCTACTCGGTTAAGGTGATATGCTCATGCATTATAAAGTATGCGAGTACATGCTCAAATGTTTTATTAAAGAAAGGGTCTTGATGACAGATACTGTTGGTAAACTATATGCATGTTTGGGTGGATGTTTTAATTTTGATAAAAGTTTCGTGACTGGAGATGGGCGATTTCGAAGAGAAAATCTTATCTTTATGAAGAATCTTCCTTTGTATTTTTTAATTCTAAAGTCAGCGCTTACAGGGCTTCTTGTTCTATATTTCTTATCTAGCAATTATTAATTTCGCGATGCAATAATAGGTGAAAAATTCTTCATGCCTCATATTAAAAAAGTTGTTATGGATGTATCATTAACTAAATTCAGTCGATTACGTTTGTCAAAGTAAATGAGTTAGATTTCTATTAAAAATATGAATAATTGCAATATTCAGTTACACGCTTGTTGCAGTGGATTTATTAGTAGGAAATTTTATTTAGCAAAAATTCATTTGTTTTGGTTTCAGTCGAATTCGTGGAGGAAGATCCGAGCTCAAAAAGGATGCGCAGTTCCTAGAGGCAGACGAGGGCACACTGCACTTGTACATCGCGGGCAGATGTTAATATACGGTGGTTATCAGGATTTACGAGGCAGTTCATCGGAGTTATGGGCTTTTCACTTTGGTAAGCTTCTAGTGCACCATAAGAATAAGTTTATTTTTAATGAGGCTTCTAAGAATTTTCTCATTTAAATAGAAAGGTAAACAATCTTCTTATAAAATTAAATTTTAAAATAACCATACACATGCTTGCGTACCTTAATTAGACATTTTTTAAAAATATTTAATAACTATTAATTACTAATATTACTGTAATTATTACTTAATTTATCTATCTCTTTTTTAAGCTTCTGATTTCTGCAAGTATTAATAAGCTGTAGCTTACAATTATAAATTTCTATTGTATCTTGTAAATATCTTGTATTTTAATCCTCAAAATCAAAAGTCTTTTAAATGTATTTATTAAACGAAGCAATGCGACCAAACTTGATGTATTAAAAATTAAAAATTAAAAACGTTTTTTTTAAATTCACATTTTAATAAAATGTCTAATTGGCTTGCTAATAAAATTAAATCGAGCATTTCCAATGAAAACATCAATCGCATGTATTTTAATAAGACTTTGCAGTAGACCGTTTTTACGTTTTGAGTATCTATTGCAGCTCTTTCTTTTTAGCTATATAATGCGAAGTCTATTTTCTAAATCCTTAGTGCTTAAAAGATGCAATGCCCTCCGTTTACACTCTTGCGTTATAGTGGTATTTATGTTTCTCAGGGGAGAGCCAAAATTTCTACTTATTATTAAAGGGGCCAATACAGCAGATGTGCTTCTCTGCGAGTTTTGCAAGATAATAAAAGGAAACAGAAAAAGAATCTCAGTATTAATTTAAGGTCTGCAGAGAAAAGATATTTAAAAAGCACTGAGGAATAACTTATCAATATTTCCATTATATTTTCGTTTTTTCATATTTTTGTTTCTCATAAATATATAAACTACGGGCAGTACTTAAATTTTGGCACACGTTCTTAGATTGCCTTAACCTTCAATTTCTATTTAGCTTAATGAAAAATCTTCTTAATTTCGTAATTCGTATTTTTTTCCTCTTTATTTACTTCTACTCCTTATTGTAACTGTTATTAAAATCAGTTTAAAAACTTTTCTATTTCTTTACATTTTTTCGAGATAAGATTATCGATAATTAAACTACTCGTGTAGTTTAAAATTCAATTCTTTTTAGCGTATATTTTAAAGCATTTAGTTGTCGAAAACCGACAGTGAAATACGATGAGTATAATTTCAGTTATTAAGTAAACGGCATTTTCATTTGAAACAATGGATTCCTGCGACGAAATGTTGAATTGTTCAATATTACTCGTAATTTTACTACCAAATGTATTGCCAGAGCATCAAATTAATTTAAGTAAGAGAGATCGAAGCCAAACGAGATCCCTAACGCAGTCCTTGTTACCGTATTTGGAACCTTGAATCGAGTCCGACCCGTACTTGGCCCGTTTATTCGCGAGCGACGGCCAAAGCAAAGCATAAAGAGGGCAAACGTTTAGAGACGGAGTCCTGGCACCTGCTCTCCTCCTGCGAGGCCGGCCCACC
The DNA here is from genome assembly GCA_018907135.1 of Kradibia gibbosae. NCBI lineage: Eukaryota > Metazoa > Arthropoda > Insecta > Hymenoptera > Agaonidae > Kradibia > Kradibia gibbosae. The sequence goes on along the minus strand of JACCHX010000003.1, from coordinate 295,308 downwards.
GGCGCGTCACAAGCACTCGGCGGTGCTCCACGGCGACGTCATGTACGTTTACGGTGGTATGACGGACCTGCAGGAGCGCGGCGACTGCTGGCGCTGGGACGTGAAAGCGGCTTCCTGGTGTCTGCTGAGAAGCAAGCCCGGGCCCGGGCCCCTTCACGGCCACGCCGCCTGTCGCCTCCCCAGTTGCATGCTCATCTTCGGCGGGGAAAGCGGGGGCCTGCCCACTAACGAGCTCTGGAGGTTTCACTTCGGTCAGTGCTCGTCCCTTACCCCCCCGACTCTATGCGCTTAACGCAACTACCCCACGGTTGCCTCGAATACTCAACCGGCGGCTGCTGTTGCGACAGGCACCGAGAGCTGGGAGAAGCTGAGCGTCACGGGCCCGAAGCCTCAGCCCCGAGCAGAGAGCGTCGCACTCGCGGTCTCGGAGCTTCTCATAAGAGGCAACGGACTCGACGGGACCGGCTCCGGCAGTCGTCCTCGGCCCCGGAACCAGCGTTCTTACAATAAGAACCACGGCCGCGTCTCTCCCACCGAGCCGCCACCCGCGAGGCCCAGCTTTCTACGGGAGATATCCAAGCTCTCGCAGATCAACCTCTCGAGGTTGAGTCATCCTAATAAATGCAGCTACTCGGTGCTCAGCGCGCACGACGATAACGAGCAGGACAGTCCGCAGGAGGTGAGTGATTACGTTTCGGCCTTGAAATTCTTGCTTTTCTTCTGCTAATGGGTACGCGACATTATTTTGGCTTTATTTGCCTATGACGATTCGAAAGCGCTTCTTCGGTCGCCCTAACACTTTTCGACGTTTCACGGAAGACTTTCAACAAAATTTAATTACAAGACTCCTGGAAGCGGGGTAAAATCGTGGTTACGTATTCAGGCTTCGAGCAATATTGTTGAAAAATTAAATAAATCTCATCCGAGCGTCTTTCATGCAATAGGCAGAACACGAGATTGAATTTGCTGTATTTAGTGTTATCATATTGCACTGCATTATTTTCCTTTAATTCTTCATGGTATATTATATAAAATATTATATAACATTACATGAAATATTTATAATTTATATTCCTCTTATTCTGTAATATAAAGCATTATAATAACAAATGGGCGAATAACGTATTACAGTTTGATTACGTACTGTTTGAATTTACACTTCTCTACGTAACGACGTCGATCAGATGCACGTGATATTTAATTACTGAATTCATCGCTCACTTCAAATGAAGAGAAGCACGGGAGTAGGCGAGGCACGAATGAACGCGTGAGGCGTTCGAGCGCGATGACGAGTCCCGCCGCATAATAAAAATAAATTCGCACAAGCGGTCGTTATCATAGCGTGGCTCGGGCGTCAAGTCCAGATTATCGAGCGACGGGGAGCCGAGGAAAAAGGCTGCTCGTAACCAAGCTCCGCGACAAAAGCCCCCAGCGAATGACATTGCAGGAAGAGCTGACGTTCTCTGGGCCGACCGCCCAGGCAAACACGTACTATCCCTTTCAACAGGTGGACAGGGAGGTAGTCGAGCCCGCGACGGGGATGGTCAAGTCCCGGAGCGCGAACGCCCTGGCGCGTCGTCGTCAGCGACTCTCCGACCCCCCGCGCTCCAGTATGATCGAGCCCCTGCTCGGCAACGGCATGACCAGGGAGCCCATATCCGTGCCGAACTTCCGCACCCTCGCCCTGCCCACCCCCGTGCTCACTCCCGTGGAAGCGGCCAGGCTCGTCTTCGTCGACCCGGACGAAGACACGGACGACGAGGAGGCCACGGGCCGCAAGGGCCGAGCGCCTATTAGCCAGCTAATCGAGCTGCCTGAGGAGGAGAAATGGTAAGTGGCGGCGGTTCGAAAGCCATCCGAACTCCGAGAGCAGCCTCCGTTCGAAGTTCGTGAGGTCGTGGCTCAGAAGGCAATTGCGCTCGGCGGCATAGCCTAAATCAAAATCTGTCGCCCGAATTGTTTATTACTAAATCTATACTTTGATTTTTTCTAATTAACTCGCATAAATTCGTATAAATTTAGTTACTCTAAGGTTTTTTCATTAAATAAATACAAGCAAGCAGTTATTTTTAATATCATAAATGTGTGTTTAATCAATAAAAACTTAAATATAAACACGTTGATGTGCGATATTATCATGTTGTATTAACTAACAGCTAAGAAGGCTTGTTTAAAAATTCCACTTATATCGTCTAGTTTTGCGCGAGGTAAATAAAATTAAGCGCCTTGAATTATGTTGATAAAGCTGAGGACTTGAGCCTATTTCATTTATAAGACTATTTTGTTACAATTATTAAAAATAAAGTAGTCAATTATCGCAATACTGCAGGCTTAAAACCATTTTTTTACTGTGTGCAGCACTAGTACGTTAAAAAGAAGCAACGGCGACTATTTCCACAGTGACTTCGCCTCGCTTCATCAAGCCTGTCAGCCGTCCCGTGGCGAAAGCTACAGTTCGCATCTCTACGAGGCCGTGCAGACTCCGAAAACGCCTTGCACGAAATTGCCAACATCAGCATCCGTCCGTTTCGCCGATCTGGAGGAAGGCGAGGAGTCGACGTCCGATTACGCCAGCATCGGTGCTCGCAGTCCAGGGGATCCGCTCGCCGACGAGGATTGGCCCAGGCGCACCAAACATCATCGGGGCTCTTCCTCGACGTCCCAGGTTCACGTTCTAACCATTCCATCTCTACAATTTTATAACCGGCAGGCATTTGCTACCGTTAAAGGAATCCCTTTCAACGAGCGCTTTTGCTTTATCGCAGGCACTGCGGGACGGACAATTCGGCTTCTGCAACCCCAACTACCTTGGGCTCGAGAACGGCGCGACTCCTGGGAACGAAAGCGCGAACGGCAGTGGATCCGGGGACACCCGCTATGCCCGTATGCTCAACAGCCCACCCGACAGCGTCCTAGAAGACGAGCCCGGACGCTCCGCTTCTCAGACTTTCGCCGAATTACTTGAGCTCCAGGAGATGAAGCCCCGCGCTCCACCCAAGAGTTTGCCCTTGGGCTCGCCCTCGCGTCGTGCGATAAGCGCCTCCCGCGCTGAGCGTCAGCGAGCAAAAATGGCGGCGAACGAGGTAGGCGAGAAACCGACCCCGGGGCCCGCGCCACTGTACGTCTTTCTCGTCGGTGGGAAGGAGAAGGGCCAGGTCACGGTGTTCGCTCGGCCCGTGTCCCTGTGGAAGCTCCAGCTCGCCCCCCATATATTCTAGGTGCCATCCTGTGCTTTGTTATATAGGCCAACTGTATCCCGACGAATCCCCCCCTCTCTCTTTATACATATATATATATCGCTCCCCCCCTCAAGCTTACGATCTCTACGTATTTATATTGCTGTCGGGGGAGCAAGCGTATCAGATTTAAATCGAGCACATTTAACAGGCTCTTGCTTTGTGATCATTTCTTCGTTGCGACGTTATCGTTTATCAAGACTGCCCAAAGACATTTGTATTATCGGCCCCATGGCCTGCGTAGAAATATATCTTATGGCTTCTTGAACGACATGGAAAATTGGCTTGGCAAACATATAAACGAAACGACAGTATGGGACAAAATGTCGGTACGAGATAATTTTTTTAGAAAAATATAATGTATTCTAGACAAGATGAGCATCTGATGCTATAATTATTACTATAATCATTGTTTGTATGCCGTATATATGAAATCCCCCATCTGTGTTCTGCATGCAATTATTGCAAATGGACGGATTCGCAGTTGAATTGTCGTATGATTATAATACGAGTAATTTACTTTATACGCTCAATAACGAGTCCAGGAAAAGTAAACGTTAATATACGAAGCAATTGAGATTTGCAAAATAAAAATGTCGTTAAAAGTAGGCGACAACATTTTTTTATTACGCTGTAAAAGCTTGGGATTGGAATTTCTTCGTCCATGTATTATTTAGTGAATCATAATATAGCATTCGTAAAAACATAGTACAAATTTTTTAAATCTTACGCAGGTCAAACTAATATTGGAGTGCGGTTAATAACGTAACTCATCTCTCAACTGATAAAATGACTATAAATATTCTTACGATGTATCAAGTAGAAACTTGTAAATTTAACTGCGAACGTCCAAAATGACATCAGTAGTACGTCCAAACATAAAATCTATGTAAAACTCATCAAAACATGACATTTTCAAGTGTCCCAACCTAGAGTAATATAAAAATACGTGCTTCATATTCTTGCAGTACAGGAAGATGTCAATACTATGTATGTGCTATAATCGTGAATAATTGTTTGTATCTAGAACTGGATATTGTTGGACGCGCATCTATATCACTTTAGGAAATCCAATTCGCGCACTTATCATAATGTATTATTAAGATGGGTAGGTAAACATCAAGTAGAAATTTGTATAATGATTGTGCCAAATTATTAAAAATATAATTATGTGTGAAAACACGCGACTAAAGGCTTTATCAGCTTATTTCTTACATAGTGAATATGTTTTACAGTGACTTAATTTACAAATGCTATTTTGATAATATAATTATCATTTAAAATAGACATCATTTTATAAAAAAATTTATTCTCAATAATTATAAAATATTAATTTTATTTAATAATTACGCGCTAGTTTTTTTAACTATACATTAACTAATAAATGACTACATGAGAGCTTTTTTAAATTAAATTTTATTTTATTTATAAACGAAGTCTAATTAATTTATTTTATTGGAACGAAACATTTTTATCGATAAGTGATTCATTTGATAATAAATTTTCTTTTCTGATTTCAAAACATACTGTATAAATTCTAACAAAAACTACGTGTAGATATTTGATTTTATGAATACTTTGTTATAATAGTGATCGACATTTAATATGATTTTCATAACAGACATTATGGATAGAATATTATAAAGTCGTAATTGATTGCTATAATAACGAAGGACTCATTGAATATATTGTATTAGCTTTATTTAGGGAACCAATAATATAATCATTGAAAAGGGCAAGGCTAGTAAAAGAACTGTAGATGATAGATAAACTGTGAAAAGTATAGCTTCCCTTTGGAAATAAAGAATTTCAGTATGATGAAGCTAAACGTCTATGTGAAATAATATACATATGTAAAATTATATAAATAACGTAAGAGTCGGAATGGGTAAGAGCAATCGATTATTAAATAAAAAGTGGTATTTTAGTAAAAAATATAGAATAAAGTAAATAAAAATACTTATTTCTATATAAATAAGTAGTATTTAATACGTAATACGCAGTTTGTATAAAGATAATTGTCTGCTTCTCAAAATTTGGTAATTAATCATTTGTCAATTTAAGGTTTTTTTCACAATTACTTCATTTTCAATTGTTATATATAAATTTTTTTATTAATTTTGTTTCACGTTTAGTTAGTAACTTGCGGCAAAATTGTTGCATTTTTTGTATTTTTCAAATTAAAGTAAAATAGAATGTAGATATATCTTAAATACAATTTGTTTTAAAAAATAAATAATTGGAACGTTTTCAGACTGGCTTTTTCAAATAAAAATTTAAATGTAAGGTGCGCTACCAAAAGCATGTATACATATGTATTATTATTCCGAAAGACTATTAAAAACTACATTTACTTTTTAAAGAAACTTTAAAAATTAGTCAATAATAATTTATAAATGATGTGTATTAAATAATATTGCATAAATAAAAACATAAATGCCAAAAAGTTTAGGTATAAGGGGATATTATTTTTGCTTTTTTAATGTAATTAAATGAGAAGAGACGATTTATATCCAAGAGTATCATTAGATAATAAAAAATTAATTCACTAATGAATATAATTTCGTTCGTATCATTTTTATAACTTTAAATTATTTACTCGTATATAAATGTTATTAATCTATCTATTAGATTTGAAGCACATGGAAAATCACAAACGATCTGGTGTTATAGTTAATGTAAGATAAATATAAGTGTATATAATAGCTACTGATGTTTTTCGTGATTAATTTATTTTAGTTTTGACGATGACAAATATAATACTAACTTTTACTAGTATGTAGGAATTTATTTAGTGAATATAATATTTAAGTATAATTTTTTATGGATAACGCTAGATTATTTAAATTTCTATGTATTAAATAATATCCCGTCCTTTGTAAAAGTATGTACTTTTCGTAGCTAGAAATCGTGATTCAAATTGTCGATTTATTATATGTTTATTGTACTGAATTTAAGCTTTTAGATATATTTATTTAGAACCTTTCAAAGAAGATTTACTCTGAATGGTGATTGCACATCAACAAGAAAGAAAAGTCATTTATTTGCGGTTTTTTCGTTAATTCTTTAATTAGTAGATAGGGAAAAGTGCAATATTATTATGATCGACAGTGTATAAAGGATTTTTAGCACTATAATTTCATAGTATGAGCGAGTGAACAGTACGTTCCTATCCACTACATATAAATGTTTGAATAATATCAAACAAGTTTTAAACAGATATAAAAAACCGAAGAAACACAAAAAATTATTAATAATATATTCCGTAATATTTATGCATAATTTTGCATAGCAATAACACATAGTGTTACAATGCAATTCCGTCTGTACTAAAATTGTAAGGAAAAAATGTTGATACAGTAAAAATAATGTAAAATTTCGATTTAACGAAATTATTTCTAATAAATCTTCATTGTCATCCACTATACAGTATTTTATAAATAAATAAAGAATTTATGAGTGATCAGCTAATCCGTCAATATGAGAGTGCTGTGAAGAATAATTAATAAGATTATATGTTTTCATGCTAGCGCTTTTCTTAGCTAATCAAATAAAACAATTAAATTAACTAGACATTTAATTATCGATTAGATGACTTACATTGTATAGTATACATTTTGTATACTTTTAATTTATTATTATATGAAGACTGACGATCGTAAATGTGGTTATTTAAATGCATATTTATAAAGTAGTTGAAAGTAAAATAACATTTTTTATTTCTTTTTTCAATACATATATGTTTTTTTTATTAAATAAATAGAGGAAAATAAAAAATTCGCATATAAAATTCATTTTAAGTTAAATTTTGAAATATTGTTAAATAAACAAATTATTTATTACATGCAGCAATAGAAATAAAATAACCAAAGGTTAATAATTTGAAAATTTATAAATTTTCACAAGTGATGTAAATTTATCATCAGGTCACTTCAATTTACTACTATATACGATAACCATATTTATTCTGACGCGATTATTAAAAATTTTTTTTTTGAATTCGGATTTATATATATATATATATATATATATAATTGCATGATTACGTATATGTATAAATACACATATACACACTTGTATTAATATTACTATACTTTTGTTTAAAACTATTTTTAAATTATTTAAATTAACGTTAATTTATGTCATTCAATACTAACGCGTAAATAAAAAGGCTTCATACATAAAATATTCTGCATTTTTTTAATGTAGCGAATTGATATTATATTGGCATTTAACCTACTTATTATAATTACATTAGTTATAAAATGATTGATTTAGCAAAGAAATTATAAAGGTTAAGTTCTTCAAACTACGTACAAATTTTTAAAATTCATACTTTGCATATAATAATAAAATTATAAATATTACTTTTAGTACACAAAAATCACGGAAAAAAATAGATTGCTCACATTTTTCTCATTTTAAATGATAATTGGTTTTTATAATTAATTTTTATTTTCTTATTGAAGTAAAATAAATTTAAAAACCTATCTCTTAATTTGCTTCTATAGAGAAAAATTATTGAGTATTCAAGACAAATATTACACATTTACACAATTACGAATAATTGACTTTTCGAGGATTAAACAAAGATAGTTAAGAATATAATATAAAAAGAATTTGTACTTATTGAATAATTTAATATTTGATTACAAAAATAAAATTTGTGAACGATTTCGTAAAATTTTACAATGAATATAAAAGAGAATTAATTTAGTAACGAATAATACTAAAAAGCACTCTAATTAAATATTAAAATCAATATAAAATGAGATATATCAATTTTATAATTCAAATAAACACGTAAAATTAAATCTACTTATCACTTGGCAGTATGCGTGATAATGCTGACATCTTTATAGTTTAACATTATCCCGATAGATGGCAAAAGGCGTTACATCCGTAGACGTGTCGATCAGAAAATTTATAAAGAAGCTTATTAATTTCGCGGATCAAGTAATTGGCGCGGCTAATCGCCATTTTGACTTTGCATGTTAGGGACATGTAGTTTATTTACAGCTATTGAGCAGTTCATTCACATTACTCTGTGAGTTATGGGAAATTGAATTTTTAAACATTCAGATGTTATATATCGGCAAGTTTTTCTCAAAATTGTCTAAGCTCGTGATGTATTTTGATTATGATTCCGTTTTGGTCGCATCGACCTTTGCATTTGAAACGAATTTCATTGAATTGTAACGTCGTAATGGTTTTGTTTCGTATAATTGATTTTTACAGAGTACTACCGATTGTAGTTCTTATGTCTCCCATGATAAATTAATAGCAAAATAATATTTTTACAGGCAGTTTCTATCTTCGATAACAAAGTAAAATGAGTAGACTTGAAATACCATACGTGAACGGATATTATATTTCATGAGGTTTAATTATCCGAAGTAACACACACTATTAATAGTTTACTTTGAAAACTACTTTTTTGAAGAATAAATACTTTTATTTAAATAATGCTTTCGATCGATTGATTAGTCAATTAAAATTTTAATTTTTTAACTTTTAATTACTTTTACTATTTTAGTATTTATTACTATTATTTATTACTATTATTTACTATTTTAGTATTTTTTTAGTATTTAAATAAAAGAACATCGTGCCAAATTGCCAAAGATTGCCAAATTTTGTGAATGGTCGAGTGTAGCTTATAATTTGTACATTTAGTAATATATTTGAGTAGAATATTATACTCGCATTATACTTTTTATGCAAATTTTCTATTACAAGTGACTAGTTGATGAAAGATTAAAAACTTATCTTGTAACAACAATGCATGTCGGTTAACTAATAAAGCCAAAAGCTTTTACAACAAACCTTTCATCGCTCACGCAAGGAAAGTAAATCAGCTGATAAATCAAGGGTTGTACAATATAGTCAACACATTATGTGTATTCAAGTATTAAACATTATTTTGGTTACTTTATTGTTTGGTTGAATTTATGTCGTGTGAAAAACGAAAACTGTAAAGCGTTATTAAACGGCCATTTGAAAATGAAATGGTTTCTTGGAACGCATGTACCACTTTTTTGAGTTATTTAAAAAACTTCCAAACAATCTTTCATCGTTATTCATCAATACAATTAGTATATATAAATTGTAATATAATGTAATATAATAAATAACGTAGTTTTAGTTCTTGAAATTTTTACTACTTTCAATGTTTTATCCCTGGTGTATTTAAGATAATTTTTGGTAATAAGCTTAAAAATATTATAAGTCAGTACGAGGAAAATTTAAATTAACGTGCATATTTTATGTGCTTTTAAGTATCAAGAAAAAAAATAAAAAAAATTTGAAAATATAGCATGATATTGCTGCAGATTAAACTTAACATATATATACATATAAAGTAAAAATCTATGTAGGTGTGACTTCAGATAAATTTTTTCTATAATTGAACAAAAATTAGCTCGTATTAAATTTAGCCCGACTAAAACATAACGAACTTATATTTAGCGAAAGACCGGACTTTATGAGCAATAAATTCAAAGTACAACGCAAAATTGCCAGTGAAAGCAGAGCATCTTCAAGCGCGGAGGAAAGTTTTGCCTTTATGAGAATTATTTTGGTGACATACAATTTGATAAGCTGAAACTGTCGATCACTGAGACAATTATCGCGCGCATGGTACCAGTGAAGGAAAGGCCTACAGTGTAGGGCTATATAGAGCAGTTCGTGTAATAGAGCTTCAACGTGCAAATCTCACGTAATACAAACTTGGTGCATTCGATCCCTGGCTATAAACGATGGCGTACCTGTGTACAACCGAATTACTTCACTGTAATGGCTTTGCCTTCTCCGACCCTCCCTCACTTTTAGCCCCTTCGGCCCCACCCTCTTCCATCACACTTGCTAACTCGTGGCCCTTTTCAACTCACATCGTTGCCGTTTCTCTGTCACACTATATCTGTTTTAACCTCTTAGAATCGCTTTTCTGGAAGCAAAACTTCGTTTACTGTATAAATTGCGTTTACTCGTGTCTTCACTACTTACTATTTATGGTTTATTTTGATTTCATCTATCAATCAAATATTTGAAGTCTTCGGTTGCTTCTACCAATGCCATGTCCTTAAATCCAAATATTGGAAAAAAATGTGCTTAAATTCGCTTATTTAAGTTTACAAAATATTTCGTATTTACTCCTACCATAAAAGCGAAATATGTTTTTTTACAGCCATTTTTACTTTGATCAAATTTAATATGAATGTGTAAAATGGATCTATGACTTTTGAATTTATGATTATTTTGAAGTATAGGGGGTTGAAATTTAATATAAATATATTCTCCATGAAATTTTGATTTTCTCAAATTCTAAAGTACGTGCGTAGTTTAATTTTCTAATAATGTCAGTCTGTAACTGCGCAATATTATTTCCAGAACCTTAGTATTTCAATCACTCATATGCTTATAAACTATTCAAAATTTATTCAATATAAGAATATACTAAAACCATTTGGATGAATTTGAAATAAATTGAACATTATGATTCTACTTTTTTTAAATGTTAACTATAAAAATTCCTTATACTATAATATTACAGTCTGATTGCAAATTACTGCCACTAGAAAATAAATTGAAATAAAATAGTCAAAATATTAAATCGACACGCAAGAAAAATGTATTCTATTAATATTAGAAATGTAGTTTAAAAATTTAAACATTTTATCAATTTTTACTGACGTTTTGTAAATTGAATCAATGTATTTTAAAACATATGATATTTATTATAAATTTTAAACGTATTTTAATATAAGCATTCGTTTTTTTCAAGAAATTTTAATTAAAATTATGTTAGAAAAATTTGCTTAACTAATAAGAAGTAATTAAGTTAACAACACTATTTTACTCGTGAATTTTTTCATAAATTATATATCTCGAAATGTTCATGCAATGTGCTGAAATAATTGTATAATATATGGATTTTAAGTTATGCAACTTATAAAATTAATTCATTGAAAGTTTTATAATTATTGAAAAGTTACATTTGTTTAAATTACGAATAGACTACTTTTGAAAGGTAGAATTATTTATTTTAAACAATAAACTTATCATTAAAGAAATTTTTTCTGAAAGAATTTCATCAGAAAATTCGTCACGTATTATATAATGCACACAGGGATTGCAAAGAAATTAAAATGGAATGCGTGAAATGTGTATCATTGTTATCCTTAGCAGCGAAAGCGATTATTAAAGTAAATTTCGCTTTGAGGAGGCAACGATTATGAAGATAAGATAAAACGAAAGTCAAAACTAATTTTTACATATATTGCGATCTGTGCTCGTCACCCGGAAGAATTTGTAGCTCGGAGATAGGAAGCCGCATCTCCAGTTAAAAGTCGAGTACGTGCCGTGTCACATGAAAAATAAATCGACGATTTCCGAATTGACGCGTAGTATTGAAATGTGTGTCAGGCGTAGATGTGCTGTTTAAAAGTCGGGCGCGCCTATTCGCGAGAAGACGCGACGTCAATTTTTAACGATGCTAATGATCGCGACCCGGCCATCAGACGGGTTACCGAACCAGAGCCGATTATCCGTCCTTCTTCCATTTGAACATCGGTTGTGCGTATCAGCCACCGACGTCACTTGAACCAGCGCAATGTTTGCCGTTGGGCTTAGCGCCATGAGGCGGACAGTGACAACTCGGCTTTTTTCCTTTCAGTGCTCGGCGAACGTCTCACGCAGAGCAAGACTATTTTGCGCTTAGATTTTCCCAATCAAGATGCGACAGGAGTTGTTTCGGCTAGGGGTGGCTTTGATCGCGTAAGTCTTGATTGAGAATTGACTTGCCTTCGATCTGCTGCGAGTGTCTCGCTAATGAGTAAGGAGGGGCGACGGAGAACCTTCTTCTAGTATTGCTTATTCATAAATTCGGATTCGCTTATTAATTTAAGGGAGGGCGAGACTTGCGGAATCCATTAACACATTTTTGTATTATCGTGAATGAAAATCCTTACGCCGTAAACATTAACTACTAGTCTACTTCATAATATAAAGATTACTTGTATGGAAGTAATTCATGTATGAAAATTATACCTCTTTTCTTATATTACGATAGATACTAAATTCGGCGCTACAAATTTAATTGCCAAAGTAAAAAAATTCTCTTGCATTTTTACGAAGGTAAAAATTATCAAACCGATACTTTGAACGAGTAGATTATATTTATTGAGCATAAAAACTATTAAAAAATGTTATATAAACTAAGGAACATTACACTTTTACGATTCTCTAATAAGAAAAACAAATTGTAACGTACGTAAAAATGGCCTTTTTCGAAGTTTGAAGATAATTATTGATGGTATATAAAGTTCAGAATATTTATATATTCTTTTAACATTATCAAATTTTCAAAATGTGCATAAATAAAAAATTAAGAGCTATTTAAAAAAAGGCTTATGCATTTATTTAACTATTGCTTGTATAACTTTATTAACTAATTAATTTTTTAATTTATAATAACATAATATCAATTACAAGTGTCAATACAAAATATTTATGTGTAAATGAGTACATATTACTCAATATAATTAGATAATGATATGATTGCTTTTGTTTACATATCTTATAATTGAATGAAATTTACAAACGATAAGTATACTTGATATACAAGTTAAATATAAACAATAAAATTTCAAGAATTGAAGAAAGATTTTAAGAAAAACATATTCAATTTTTAAAGATAAATTCTTCTCAGAAATAATTAACATTTGTTACGAGTAGATTGATTCAAAAAAATTTCTTGCAATTTTTATAAAGAAATACATTTGCTCAATTTTTGTCACCTACAACATTTTATCAACAATTACCATAATAAACTTACTTTGATTTTGCTTTATAACTTACTATTACTAATTTAGGGATTCCTTTTAATTTATATTATTAAGCTTTATTGGATAGCTGGAACTCTTAATGAATCGATAATAACAATTTTACTTATCTAAGTTTTATATATAAATTACATTCCTTTATGATCTAACATATATTTTGTATGTAAATTTAATTAATTCTTTACTTTATTGAAATGTAAAATTCTTATAGATTTATTCTTTACAAAATATATTTAAAAACTAAATCAACACTTCATTTGGATAGTTAATATAATTACAAATTTTATTATAATTTATTCAAATTACAATAATAGTGATTAAAATTTTAAATACTAAAAATATGTACATGAAAATTAATTTCAATATTTATATGAAAGTTCTAATATTCATGCCAATAAATGCTTAACTAAAATTTTATTAAAAGCAATTTACCTTAATTAAGAATACATCCTTCGGGCTTATTTTGTATAATTTAAGATTTTTTAAAATTTAATTATACAAATTTATATGTATTTAATTATGAAAGTTAAATTATAAATAAGATTATTTTGTTAAGCAATTGGATACTTGTGTCTTTATTGTGGCAATGACATTATACGTATAGTATAATATATACACATCTAGATTTTGAAAGATAAAATTAATCAAATTCTTCGTTGTTACGTACATTATTGACTAGATTATTTCAATTCATAATTTAATTTTAGTCAAGAATGTTAGTACTTTAGAGTATAGATTCTAACAAAACTCTAACGAAAATATTGCTTACGTTGCCACTTTTTATGATTCTTTGATCTGGCAAATCAATTATTTATATTTATTAATTAGAATATTTGTTTAGATTTGTAAATAAGTTGTTTTAGTAAAAAAATTTTTAGTTTAAAAATCACAAAATTTTTAAACTTATTATTTAAATATAATTAGATAAATAAAATAATTAATATTGTAATTAGAATTTAGGCCAATTTTTTACAATAAGTCAAAATTTAATTTAAAATAGTATATTAAAAAAATTTTAAATAGAATGATTTTTTCAATGATTTTTCAAATTGGCTTTAGTAGCTATAGAGCTAGCCTATATTTATTCGCTATTTAATTTATTGTGTCACCCGACAATCTATAAGAGATAATTATATTCTTTATTCAGGTTAAGATGAAATTAAAATATCTATTTTTCCTCATACATAATGGGATACGTCTGCATGTATGGATAGTAAATTAGAGCTCTCAATAACGAAGCTCCGCGGATTAAATATATCTATGACGATAATACCTTGCTAGATAATCGATGTTGGCCTTTCAGATTGTTCCCAAAAAGGTTTATGACGTCCTACGAGGTTGATAGTGATGAACACCAGTGCCGAATTTTAACGATTCTAACAATCAACGAAAAAAAGTCTAGAGAATTAATTTGCTCGTATGGACCTCCAGCTCTTTGGAATACTAATAAGTAAAGAATAGACAATTTAATTATATTAAAATATTGCTCTGATTTTATTTGATATAAATATGTACTTAGAATTATATTTAAAATTACATTTTAATTATAAATTTCTTCACGGAAAAAGCTTCTTGTTAACAGTTTATTCGTTAATTATGTAAGCTATACGATTTTGTTCAAAAGTTTTACTGAACTGAGGAATTTATTTTTGAATAAAAATTTTCATAGAATTCGAGGTACATTTATTTAGATTTCGTCAGTTATTTTAATTTTCTTTGCATAAAAAATATAATTTTATAAATATTACTTAAGCCGACTTAAAAATACCACATAAAAAGATTAGATTTTTATTAATTAGTGAGTATTCAGCTATTCGATTTGTCGAAAAAAAGGAATATTAAATATTTCCAAATAAATAAAGAAGATATAAATATTTTATAATTTCTTCAACTATGTTTGATGAAATTCGATTAAGATTAAATTTAATGTCAAAGAAACAATATACTTGCTTATAAATATTTTTTATATTTGATTTATGTATAAATTCATTTGATAGTTAGCAATATTTGAATTTATATTTACAGTTTTGAGTTTGTGTCTACATTGACTATTCATAATTGGCAAGAGGAGACCTTAGACGCTGAGGAAATTTTGTCAGATCATCCTTATCTGCGACGCTTTACCATTGACAATGGCAATCTTAGCAGGATAGTCACGCCGTTTCCTTCAAAGGCCCGCTTTCTTGAAGTAATTTTCGTTTAAATTAGGATATTATTCCTTAAAATACAGTAAAATTATTTAATCATTAATCGACACAATTTTAGATACAGGAATTGTTTTTCTTTTTTTTTTATAAATATTGACATACGTTTATCAATGTTTAACGACTTTTTCTTAGTTTATGGGAATTTTAATATATACGTAGATTAATTATACAGTTTCAAAGAGGCAAACACAAATAAGGAATATTTTTTGTTTGACCGACAAAATTTTAAACGTCATTTCTGACTTATTATTTTGGTTTTATTATTAAATCTTAATTAATTATAATTTTTATCATTTAAGTCACTCAACTCATTAAATTTTTTATTAATTCTAACTTTCAAAATAATGTCGAATTTGAATATTATTTACTAATTTGAAGCCCATTGATTTTCATTGTGTATACATTCAATTACTATTTATTATTGATGTTCGCATTCTGAGGTAAGTCACGTACTACAATGAACACTTGCATCCTTCTACGTCGTAACATAATGATACGATGACAGTACAATGAGCTAATAACACATGCATATGCATGTCAACGTATGAAAATTTCCATTATTAAACGTTGTTCTAGAATTATTGAATATTTACGCTTTAGATATTTAAAGGTTCTAAAAAAATTTTTGATTTAACTAATGCATGATTAAAATGTACTTGCAATGCTAAGACAATAGTAACTAATATAAGAAACATTATTATTTCTTTACATTGACATGGGTTTTGCAAACATGGCAATATGTACACTAATTATAATAATATTATAACTAATGCTTTATATGCTGCACAAAATTCAGAAATTTAAAATAAGTAATAAAAATAGAATATCCACATTAAGTATCGTGTACAAGATCTTAAAAAGATGAGAAAGATAAATTCACTTAAATCATAGTTTTAAAATACTATAAATAATCTTGCTTCAATTTTAGTTCAAATATTGAAATATTTGAGGTACATTCGTTATGTACCATTTAAATTCGTTTAAATGTTTAAATTACGTCAGCTGTAGTCTATAGTTTGAAATTATATGTATTTTACATTTGAAATTGGATATAAATTGAATTTATTATAAATAATGAAATTTAATGTTACTTTATTAAACTGGTTTAGAGCGCTGTATCAATTTAATTAGATTGATGACGATTTTCTGCCACTATATAAGGTAAACACGTAGTAACTGCAAGTGCTATCGCAATTTTTAATTTTTATTTTTTATAAGAATATTTAAAAGACTACAATATATTTAAGTATGGCAAAGAATTATCTTTAATTTCTTTATTACTTTTTTTATTAATTCAACATTTGAATATTTAAATGAATTATATTAAAGAGTTATTAATTAAAACATACTAGTAGGTAAATATTGGTTAAAGTATTTTTCAATGTCTGTGTTTTTTAAAAATTTTTTTTTATAATAATTTTTCATTTAAAAAAAAACAATTGAATATCAAAAAATTTTGATTAAGAAAATGTCTTATCAAAAATATAATCAATTACTTTCATTAGCATAATCTTAATTAAATATACTTAGTTTGATTAAATTAAATAATCTAGAATTTTTAATATACATTTTTGTGAAAATAATAAATATGAATTACTAATAATGTTTTAACGTTTTCTTTAAAAATTGTTATTTTAGTGTTATCTTAAAAAAATCTAATTAGGTAAGATATTTTAATAATTAGCTGTGTTAGGATTTACAGTGTGAGATGAAGTGACACATATAGCTCAATAAATAATGTTCTAAATTTATTTAACGATATTTTTTATTACGAAATAAATTAAAACCAACATGTCCTATGATGCAGGTAATACAAATCACGGAAACAGATCTTCGTACTTTGTCGAATCGGACCTTTAGCAGTTTACCGGCCTTGCGGACGCTAAATTTAAAAAATAATGCTCTTATTTATATTGACCCTATGGAGTTGATTGATATTCCAACTTTGCATGATATCTATCTAGCAGGTATGATACATATTTATTGCACATTCGATAAAAGTTCAAAATACATTAATTTTTTTATGATTTTTTATCGTTTTGCTCCATTTGAATTTTTTTAAAGCGATATTAAAAACGCTCATAAAATCCTAAATAAATTATGTAGCGAAAATAATTTTTAATTATACGATTTGCATTTACAGAAAATAATGTGATAATTTTATGGAGCAAATTATAAGTATTAAGAAATTTAATTTCTTAATACTTTTAAGACACTGTCTAATTTATATTGTTATTAATATGTGTAGTAGACTTGAAACAAATCGTATTTTTCAATGAAGAATTGGAATATAACAAAAAAACCTCGGAAATCATACATTAACATAAATTAACCATAAATTAACATAAGACTGACACAAATTATTTATTTTATTATAAAATCATTCACATTTGAATGTAAAATTTTTTATCAATATATTAGTAAATAAATATTAATTGTATTTTATTAATATTAATTTATAATTTAAACAGAAACAATAAAAACCTATTTTAACATTAAAATTATTAAATACCTCGTAATAAATATTATAACACGATGCAAAAATAAGAAAGTTTGAACTATTTATCTTATTATATAAATTAACGTAAAATGGGTAAAATGTTATTTTAAGATCGTATAAAAACTATATACTTACATAATCCTATATACAATCATATAAAATGTACAATAATATATCTTGATGCAATATTGAATATATAATACAAGAATAATTTTTTTTAATTTATTAGCAGATAAGAATATCTATAATTTAATATTTTGTATTTGATAAAATTCTATATGGTTGTAATTTTGGAAATGTATAATTATAAAGAGCATAAAATTTTTTATATCTAACGTGTTATATAGTATAAATTTTCAATTCTTTTAAAATTATGTTAATTTTCTAGATTACTTAAATTATTAGACAAGTTTTAATACATATGAATTTATCGTTCTTTATACATTCGAAAGCATATATGTTCATTTAAAAAGATAGATTAGTTAAGAGATTTTACATTAAAATCTAAAAATGTGGTGAACAAAACTGTACTGATAAAATAATTTTATACAATAAAGGATTACCACAAAAGGTTATTTATGTAAAATATACGTAGTTGTGTATTATTAATGAAACTACATATTAAATTAATTATTTTTATACTTGTTACAATTTCATTATTATTAAATCATCATATTTTAATTTTTAAGTTTAGATCAGAAATTTGTATTTATAGTATTGAAGTAGATAAAATTATTTCATGTGATATAAAACTGTGTTTTCTTTATGATCATAGACTTTTAACTAAAATTCTTGTCTCATTGAGAAAAATGTGGATAACCTATTCAACTACACATAGAGTAAGAAAACTTTTATTAAAAAACTTATTTCTTAAATTATCAAAGAATGCACACAAGAAAGCAATCTAACTTTACTAAAAACAAATCTTTTTCTTTACTTATTTGAGATAAAAATTTATAACCTTATAATAGTTTTAATATATATTTAGTTTTAACTAAATGTTTACGTTTCTCAGATGGAGCTATTTTTCATTTGATTCAATTTGAGTATAAATTACGTAGGTATTATTAGAGAAATTTTCATTTTTTTTCAGATAAGAGTAATATAGTTCAATCGAGAGTAATAAAACTTGTGAACATATTAATTGAATTTATAATTACAAATCAATATGGTATTTTCACACGAGTTAACTATTTTAACGACTCATATTTTATATGTATTAATTAAAAATCCAAATTAATGTTATTACTCGAAATTTTTAAGGTTAAATAAAAAAAGATAAATTAATATTCAATTTCCAATGAAAACTTTTTATATAGTTTAAATCCTAAAATTTCATTAAAAAAAATTATATTCATACTATTATTTAAATCAATGTAGGTGACAGATATTAAATAAAGCAATGGCAAAGCTTTTTTAAGAAATTTATAAATTAAAAATGACTAAAACGTTTCAACCTTTAGGGACTATATTTATATTTATATTTATGTATCTTAAAATTTCATAAATTAGCGATTCATTTTTATGAACACAAATAACATTATGATATATATGAATTTATCTAATACATAATCAATATCATTTATTAATGAGTTTTATACAGAAAATTAAGCTAAAACAGCATTATTTCCATATACATGTTTAAATCTGGATGTCTGGTAAAAGGAAATCAATGGAGATGCGATGATACATCGGTTTGGTTTGTGAATGCGACGTTCGATTCGTTAGTAAGTCGCGTAGCAGACAAGGATGAGTTACGATGTTCGATTCCTTATAAAGGGCGACCCCTTCTTCCTGTCATGGAGGTTATACAGGTAAACGTAGCATATACAACTAAATGCGTACGATTTTTATGAATTCAGCCCTTGCAACGATAATGATGTTAATGTTGATGTTATTTTACTAAACGAATTACATAAATGAGCTTTTTGCACTTAAAATTTTTTAAGGTTTCTGTAAACCAATTACGTTTATTGTCCTGAAGTATACTAAGAGATTTTTAAACTATATTTACATTGTTAGAAAACATTTTTGTTGCAGTGAGTATATAATTTAAAATACTTTATCACAACATTTTCTTGTGGAAATAAAGATATTTTAAAATCCAAGGTTCATTAAATAAACAAAACCTTTACATCTTTAAAGACTATGAGCCATTTAAAAATTTGTCGTAATAAAATGTAAAAAAAAATACCTCAAAGATTTTATCGGCCTCATTCAAAGCAATATTTGTTACAATAGAATGATCTTTTTATATCTCAATATTTTTATGGAAGTAAATTTTTTAAAAATATTTAGGATTTAAAAAAAATTTTTTACTTTTTTTTTAAAAAAAATTAGTACATGTGACAGTGGTTCTTACTATTCAGAATAAAAAATAAATATGAATGATTGAACTGCATATTTTAAAATATTTATCGTAAGACTTTGAAATATTTTAATTAATTTTCAATAAGAATCAATAATTCATAGGAATTTTATAATATCTTTTTAACTAACCATTTTATTAGATACTTAAAATAAATTTGACTTCTAACAATGTTAGTTAAATTTATGACTATTTAATTAATTTTCTCAAATTATTATAAATAGTAACTCATAAATGTTACACTAAATTTCAAAGAAACAGAACCGCGTAAGAATTGAAATTGTATTTTTAATTGTCAGTCAAACTATTATTACCTCAATTAGTTTTATTTGTGAAAAATAAAACAGAGCAGTATAAGGTGCGCCCTATATTTGGCTTTAATTCTTTACATACAAAAATAGAAATGTATTCAGATAAATTCGTAATCATCGTTATTCGAATGACGTAAAATCGTTTCCCGATTATACAGTTAAATATAGTTGGAATACTCTGGTTTTGTTTAACAAACAATTTTCACCATGTCGGGTGCTCTCTATTTCTTTCCCTGTGTCCTTGTCTCTCTTTGGCGACAAGCGGCGAGGAAAAAGAGAAAAAGAAAAGAAGCTAAAAATGACGTGTGATATACGCTAGCATCCACTAATCAAGTTGTAATAGTGATATACTCCGCAAACGTAAGGGCAAACATGGGGCGAATGGCTTAGGGCGTCTAGTCAAATACTTGTCCCGTGATTAATTCGGAGGGCAGACCCATATTTCCCCTCGCGAAAGCTCAGCCCTTACGCAATGGCAAAAGCCACGCGGCACGCCGTTAGATAAAAACTTGGAAAAAGCGCTCTTGCGGCAATGGATGGTCGGGGGGAGCCGATCATGCGGTAGCGGACTAACTCGAACGACTTGTACGAGATTAGCGGCTGCGGCTCGAGTGCCTGCGACTCGATGTCTGCGAGTGCGAACTCGTGTACGTCGTTGGCAGAGCGGCTCCAGGACTCCAGACTCGTCATCGGCAGTTTATGGCCTTTGCCTCTGTCAACTGCAGCCACCGCGGCTTCACCGATATGCCGGCCTTCCTGCCCACCGACACCACCGCACTGCACCTAGAGGGCAACGAGGTACGAATGGTCACGTGTAAATCGCTCGTTGATGGCTCGATTTCGTCGAGCACGAGGCTAATTTGCGACCTGGTCTTCCGCGCGTATCCCCCGACGAAAACTTTTCATCTGCATGTCCTATTAAGCTTCATTACACGTACGGTAAAAGCTCTTCGGGTAGCAAATTGTTGTAACGGCTTGTTATGGTTTGCGAGGGCAAATATTGGACGATCAAAGCAAAGTTAGCAGAGAGCATCGAGCTTTTAAACAATACCCGCAACTCCGAGCAATTCGATTCTCTTTGATACATAGAGTTTTATCTTATATTTATTTTATACTTACTTTTCATCAATTTATTATTGCTTACATACCTGTGTAGTAAGCCGTGCACTTTATTTCTCATTTCAAAGTTATATCTGGAATATTAGCCGTCAGATACTACTTAATGAACTTTTATCAATATTGCATAATGGCTTTTTATTATACGAATAGTAGATACAGCCATTAAATATGATGGATAGAATCTAATATTGAAAGTAGCAGTTTAGCATGCATATTACAAACACAGCACGATATTATGATACTACAACGGTAAGAAAACCTGCTAAAAATATCATTTGACAGAATCGTAGGCTATGCTTTTGATTTATCTAAAGTAATATAAGGTATATAATATCATAAAGCGATACGTCAGTGTGCGAAGGATTAAATTTGTTCTTCAATCTTCGCACACATGCTTATTACTTTAGTTTCATTATCAAGTCGAATATTTAATATATTGATAAGGAAACGCAAATGCCAATTTTGTCGACTGCGAAAACTTTTTTTTACCACTTATGCTCGCTCGTAATAGATTTATATTTATGCAATACATGCCTTCATAAAGTGAAATTCCATTTCACAGATCAGTGACTTGTCTCCACTCAAATTCAATTCTGAGTACAAGCGTGTTCTTGATCTCTACTTGGACAACAATAACGTCGAATCCGTGAATCTACTGGATGGTACTTATTGGCTCGAGCAGTTTCGGCTTCTCAGTCTGCGTGGTAATAAATTGACCGACGTGTGTAAAAAGTATTATATTCTATTAAAAATATATTTTACTTTAATATCGAGAATTTCATATTATTGTTAATTATGCGCGTTTATGAAACTCACTTTGACAAGTTTATGGATTGGTCACATATATACAAATTTTAAGAATAATGCTCTTCTTGAAACTAATACCCCTTAATTAAAAATATATTTAGCGATAGAAAAAAAATTATATTTATTGATATTAGAAATTATCTAAGGAATTTCGGTATAACTTTTTTATCTTACATTTCAAAAGTTTGATTGCATTGCCTTCCTTTTCGTTTTCCTCGATCTTCACATATTTATTTTAAGATATTCATCTGGATTTTGCAAATATTTCTTGGTCGAATTAGCTGTTAAATGCATTATAATTCTTAGTAGTTACATTTTCCGTACAGGATTTATTAATAGTTGTCTTATATATTTATTAATACATAAATATTGAAATGATAATAACGATTTCATTATTATAAATATCGATTACCCTTTTAAGTTTCCAACATATGCTCTGGAAAATGTATTACCGCACAGTGAAAACGCGGTAAGTCTCTATTTGGGTAACAATCCATGGAGATGCGATTGCCAGTTCACGCCAGGATTTCAGGAATTACTAATAAAATATGGAAATTTGGTCAAGGATATTAACGATGTCAAGTGCTCGTCAACAGGAAATAGCGAATTTGCTGGAAGACAGGTTATTTTGACTTGCTTTTTAATTTTTATAATAATTCTGACAGCACTATTTTTAAAATTATTACAATTACAAGCTGTAAAACTGTAGTTGTTGAGAGTATTTACTATCTTTTTGTGTAAAACATTTACGATAAGGAATTTATAAAATTTCAAACAAAATCTGGCAGAAAACATTGGTAATAATATAGTAAAGTATAATTAGAGCGTATAAAATGTATAAAAATACTTTTAAAAAACTTTAATTATGCCAATTTCCAAAGATTTCATTTGTGCTAAAAGTATGGTATAAAGTAAGAGTCAATAAAGAAAATACATATGCTTGTGCGCAAGATCATTTACGAAGTTCCCTGCTTTTAGATTCGAGAATTGTCGAGAACGGAAATTTGTGTACCGCCAGACGACAATTATTGGATGTACCCACTGGATATCCTTAATATTTTTCTCACCACAATGATTCTTCTCATTCTCGGGAAACTCATTTATGACTACTGGTCCTTCAAGCGTACCGGTAAGCTGCCTTGGCTCGTTGCCAGGGTACCCTAAATGCAAGGGCCTCGTCAGGCGGTCGAAATTCATTTGGCACCTGTACAATTTTGGGAAGGTAATGTGGAAATGGAGGTGGCTTCGTAATCAGCGGAAGTATTTATAATTTTTCACTTTACCGGCGGTAAATTACTGGTTACGCTAAGTGAAAAGCCCTTAAGAAGGGTTCTTGGCAAATTCATAAATTTCAACGGAGACCTACGTGTGACTGATTTTTCTCAGTTATATACATCGTACTTTAGAGAAAGAACAATACTCTTACGGGTATTATGCTGATTCGCATAATGGTCTATTCATGGAGCGGCAAATTTGCAAATTTCAAGACGAGAGCTCAAAAATTTTACTATTTTATAAAGGTACTTGGTTCTCGTCATGTGATTTCCAAACAGAAAACTCAATTTCTGTTACACTTTTTTATTTCTTGCATTCGTTACTAATACTTGCATATTAATTATTTGCTTATCGTTCATTTAATAATAACTATTTAATAAATTTTTTGTAACATCATGTAAGTGGCTTATGTGAAAATATCCTATTAGTTAAGTAAAAGTATAGAGTAAGCCAATGAACTTGCTCTTAAATATTTTAATAAATAATTTTTTGAATAAAAAAATGATTTGATCTTTTCTAAAACACCTATATACTCAAGGTTATGCATACATATTTTTAATTATATTAAAAGAGGCTACAAAATAATGCAAATTAAAATTTTTTTTTTCTAGTGATAATATTTTTATCTCTAGTGCTTAATAATTCATTTTCCCGTTTCTTAAATCAGATTGAAGAAAGGCATATTCACTTCAATAATGAGTACATTCAAGTGTCGCATAATTTATTGTTGATGAATACTTTAATTGGATAAAGTACCCTTACGTATTTATTCATAATATAATGTTGTATTATATTTTCAGAGTATATATCTAGGGCTTAAATAAATTGCAAAGTTGTAAAATATGTAGTCTAGGCAACACATAATTAAACAAAGTAGATAATGGTAGGAGTTTATGTATAAATGATTATTTGAACAAATTTTCAATCTATAGCATACCAAATAAAAAATATTCAATACATTGATGTAGTTTTAATTATAATTTTAGAAATAATAGCTGAGCAGTAAGAATTTATTTATTGTTAGTATATCTTAGTACTTCTAAATTGATCAAGCCAAAAATTTTACAAGCGGTATAAACAATTAGAATGCATATATTCATAGATAATATAACACGAGGTTGTAAAAAACAACGTAGAATAATACGCAGAGTAGACTAATATTATAAATAATATCAAACAAATATTTACTATTCAAAAGAATTTATTTATAATGGAATATGTACATATTCTTATTCTATTTTTAAAAATCTAAAAAAAGTCTGATACCATAACAAATATGAGTGATCTAATTGTTTAATCATTCGACTTATATACATTATTTTGGAGTATACAGAAAAACTCTGTTTGATTAATAAAATATAAACAAATATGGCTTTTAGATTTTATAGTAGTTGTTACGGACATTTCAAAGGACTACAGTTTTCACTTTTTCTTTTACATTTTTCTGAAGCTAATATTTTAAATTATCATCTACAAAATGTAAAGAATTCGAGGGTCGACGCAATCACTTGAAATTTTTTTTTTAAGTATTTACGACTGCCACGTACAGGATGCAGTCGCGCGAAGTCCTAATAATCCATACCAAATGTAAAGCTGGCGGTGAAATCAGACCGGTCCAAAATTCGACCTATATTAGGCTTTCGGCGTAAACTGCAAGTGCACGAGACCCCTTGTTTATGGGGTAGATAAACTATCCACTGCGTAATGCTGAATGCAGTCTTCGGGATGCAGGTAAGTACGTGTTAAGTAAAACTTATCTAGCACTGTGCGACGTACAGCCTATTTGTTTTTCTCGGCTTCCATTATGTTACGCTTTCTTGAACTAAAATCAATAAGCACTCCTATTTTTGATACTATGAAAAAAAGGTTCCACTATAAACCTAATTTATATTAAGCAGAATCGATGCATTTGAGAGACGAAACGGATGGAACATGCCTTGTTACCCAATGCGAGATAAAGATTTACCTTCTGTCTCACGATATGGCCCAAGCATTTGGTTCGCTATTTTCGGCCGCTGAACTATGAAAATCTGTATTCAGTAAAATTTTTCCTTCAGGAAAAAATGCTACATGAGTGGGATTAGAATCTTCTTAATTATTAATATCAAAGTAGTGAGGAGAGATTGATTTTTTTTAACTCCATGAGAAAGAATATTTCTCACCTTCACTTCGTATGCATTCACCAAGTCGGGCAGTAAAGTTTTCCATAGGTCTTTGCAGTAACTACTTTTATTTTTCTTACTTTGTAAAACATCGTGCAATACAGATCTGGTTCACCAATCGCAACATTTATTACATCAAATTTATATGCAATCGAATTACATTGAAGGAAGGATTTTTGTTACTCATAAGTCAATTGCAAATTACGAGAAAAACCAAGGAAAAAACAATTAAAAATTTTTAAAATAAATAAATTTATTATAACTGAAAACTCTAACTATTTTATGAAAAATCATTAATAATTAGTATCTTTTCAAATTTTCATGTACTAATTAATTAATTGTTTAACAAAAAATTTATAAATTTTAAAATTTATGTATTTTTATGAATAATTTAAAATTTTAAATGCTACAGTATAAAATTTCACCGATTATTACCGAATTACAATTTTGCATTAATAATTAATAACCTACTAAAGAAACAATTTATAAGTTTTGAAATTGAAATACTTTATTTTATGGATAATTTAACATTTTAAGTTATAATAATATAAAATTTAATCGATTAATAAAATAATTTAATGTATTTATTAAGTATGTATTACTGATGTTTTAAACAAGCTCTTACCTGGTTCTATTGCGCTTAAGTGTGGAGGCACAAAAACGGAGCATCAGTGTTTTTGGGTAAGTAAAAAAGGGATATAAAATAATGGAACACTAAGTAATATTGTATTAAAATAAATTGTTGACTCGTAATAAACAATACTTTTGACGTAACATAGTAATAAACAATATTTTTATTTATAAATAAACAATAAAAATCCATCTACTTTTAAATCATCAGACATTTAAAATACTTAATTATTTTTTTAATTTACTTATTTAAAAACAAAATAAGTAAAGATTATTATTGGTATGAAATAAATTTCCAGAAAGACTAAAAAAAAGTAAAAAATTTTCAAGAAGTTTTGAAAAAAATTTGAGATAATATTTACAAAATTTTGAAATAATACAAATTCAGAGGAATTTTAAATAATCAAATAATACAAATTCAGAAGAATTTTTAAATAATCAAATTAATCAAATTTAGACTTAAGAATAGCAAAAAAATCATAGACAAAACTATCAGTAATTTATGATTAGCATTTTGAAATATGTGTTTTTATAAAAAAATATAATAATAAAAATATTAATAACACTTATCTATAACTTGATATTATAACTGAATAATCCCCGATAATAGTGAACAAATAAATTTTTAATAACATGTAATAAATATTGGAGTCGTATGCGTTTCCTAATATTTTGTAAAATAGTTCCGAATATGTAGTAAATAAGAGAAAACAAAAATTAACATTGATTAATAAATAAATAATAGTATATCAATTACGATTAATGAAATAGTGACTGCATTTAACATTTTTTCCATTATTAGCATTGTATAATATCGTATAAGTGTGAAGAGTTGATTAGATTCTATTAAAAAGCATACTAAATATTAACAAACATATTATACTAGTTTATGCATGTTATAAAGATTTTGATACGTATTCTTTATGATGAAATTTGTTTTAAATATAAAAGCTTTTAAAATATATGATTAGCAAAGATTATGGAATATTAAATTGATAATTGTATTATAAAATATGATATGATGCCTATGTAGTAATGTTTTAGACTTTGTAATAGTGTAATGATGCCATAAAAGAACATTAAATTCTTAAGATTACAAAATTATTAAATAATAATCGATCCATGTTAATTCTAGTTATAACCACATTAGATTACGGAATTTAAAATAAATACATTCTAATTGAAGTTACATTACAATATATATATATAATTGTGTAATTAATGCTTTGAGAAAGTAATACAAAATGCATGATATATTGAAATAAGTTAAACTGTTATAGTTTTTATCTAAAGTTCCGAACTCATCAATACTTATAAACCTGAATTCAATTAAGGAAGTTTAGAAAGTAATTTTTTTTTAAAGTAATTTCAGTTTAAATTGAGTATTAATATTTGATTATAATTAGTAGCTTTTATTTAGTAAAAGAATCGTGATTTAAGATAGTATATGAAACACGAAAATAATTCCGGTACCTACTAAGGAATTGATTAATTAAATTTCTAATACCCGACAGATAAGATGATACGATCTTAAAAGTTCTTACTAAAGCATAAACAGTTATATTTCTTAAGATAAATAGTTATTATTATTTTAAATAGAATATTATCACTTACTTATAGCTTATAATTTTATTCTAATTTTATAATTTTATTAAATATCCTATTAAAATTTTAGCTAGTATGGTATGTGTTGTAATCGTAAAAATATTTTGAATTTTATTGACTATGATTACTTAATGATTAAAGAATTATAGATATATGGTTTTAGGAAATTATAGAAAAATAAAAATAAAATTTTTAGACATAAAATCAATAATTATGGTAAGGTGTCATAGATGAATCTTATTTTAAAAATAAAAAGAATAATTAAAATATGTAAATAAAGAGAATTGGAAAACTTAGATACTAAAGTAAATTGTTATAAACTAGATAGAACTAGATTCTATTACTAAAATGAATTTCAGAGGTTTTTGTTAGGTAAATTCTTTTTATTTAAATTCTCTTCTTTCTAAATTGTATCCAACAAAAGTGGTAAAACTGGTGATTTTTTATATTATATTTTTTTCATTGTTATTCGTAATTTTAATATTATGTTAAGATAGTGTGCAAGTATTCGTATGAATAAAAATTCACTATTTTATAATTAAAAAACCATAATATTTTAAGTTGCATATTATTAGAGAAAAAAAGGTCTTTATATATATTAATATGATCAAAATTGAAAAATTAATTTTGCCTAATATGTATTAACCATTTATTTCATAAAGGTTTGATATGGTTATACTACATTTAACTCAATAACAGTGGAGTAAAAAGTAAGTATTTATAATTTTTAATGAGTTCGCCAATAAAATCACTATGATGTTATATGCTATTATTTATTTTGCAGTATAGCATATAATTTTTATGAAAAAAATTTTAAAGTTTTCTCACAATCTAAGAGTTAAAATATAAACTTAATCTATCGAAGTTTTAATTATATTGCCATATAATGAAATAAAATATATTAATAATTGCTTATTAATGTAAGTTGATATTTTGTCATCATATATGAAATTTAATCCCAATATATTTCAGAAGTTACAGTAATGCCATATAATCTGTATAAGTGAACTTCATAATGATAATAATTAATAGAATGTCGAAATGACCAAAATTGTTCTGTAAATTAAATTTTAACATTATTGTGCAATTCATTAGTTTTACAAATTTAATATTGTTACAAGGAATGACAAAAGACAATAGATATATATAAGTACATATATAACAGATCGATAATTATGGTTTTGTTAATCAGCATTTACACATACATTTCACAGCAATTATGAACCATTGGATCTAATAAGTACAGTTTTCGGATCAAAGTTGTTCGGGTATTTGTAATTTACACTTGTCACGCAATTCGTTCAAACACGTTTTATTTATTCATCAAATTGCTCATTCGATTGGTATTATTAAATTTAATTATTTATCATGTATGTACTTTTGAAAAAATGTGTAGAATATATGGTTAAGTGTTGCTATGGATTTATTATTAATTCATTCATTTTCTTCTTAATGCATAACATAAATTTTTAGTTTGTTTAATCCGATACGTGAATATACCTGCTAATTAGAAGTATGTCGTATTAGCTTCCTCAATCATTATATTAATTCGATTAAATATTTTTTTGAACTTTTTTAGGAAACATGAAATGAATATACATATGATCATAATATGAAAATTTATCTAAATTCTTATTTTTGAGCTTATTGTTTAATTAAATTTATTATGTTATTTATAAACGTTCATAGTATAATATAAATCAATTTTACATTATAGAATATAATTTATTAATTTACTCTATTTTACTACCAAAATATTAAACTGGTATTAAATTCGTGTAATAATTTAGTTACTTTAAC
The DNA here is from genome assembly GCA_018907135.1 of Kradibia gibbosae. Taxonomy (NCBI): domain Eukaryota; kingdom Metazoa; phylum Arthropoda; class Insecta; order Hymenoptera; family Agaonidae; genus Kradibia; species Kradibia gibbosae. The sequence continues at coordinate 265,446 of JACCHX010000003.1, read as the reverse complement.
AATTTTAAGATTAAAGTAGTGCTTAAAATTGCTATAATAAATTTTATTTTATGTGTCATGAAAAAATTTTTTTTCAATAAAGGACATATTTTTATCTTGTAAATATTTGTCGTTTATAATTTTGAAAACAAAATGTGAAGTACAGTACATGATGAAAGTACCAGTTTTATATTTAATAGGCATAAATGTATCATATAAATTATTTTCTAATATTATAAAGTTTATATATTACTACAATTAAAATTTTTTATAAATTGTAAAATTAAGTTTTTGAAATAATTTTATTTCATGTATGAATTGTTTAATTGTGGTTTGTAATTATGAAAAGTTACGTTAGAAAAACAAGAAGTGTTTTAAATATAATAATAGATTAATAGTGTAGAATATTCTTTTTTTTCTGATAATTGAATCTTTTTTGTATATTAAATAAATGCCTTAATATTTTCTTAAGAACCATTTTTTCTATTTTAATTTTATTAAACAAATTCCATCATTTATAAAATTTAGACATTAGAAAAATTAAAATGTATGCTAGTAATCGAAGTTCCTATAACAATGATTAATTGCTTGTATAATATTTCTTAGAAATTTTTTACGAACACTACACACCGTTTTTTAAATAAATTATTATTTTGATGATAATAATGTGAATATTATATTTTGTTTAAAAAATGTATTAGATAGATGAAAAGTGTAGTAGTCAGCAATAGTATCGTTTAATGTAATTAATAATTTGTAAAGAAAAGAGTTCCAGAAAGACATTATTATTTCATAGGTAGCGTTGCATTTACCCTGTATTTTTCTGCTATAATATAATACGTATAGTTCACTAATTACATTTGCTTAAAATGATTCGAACAAGTTTATATATTTATTAATATGTTAAGATTACAAATATAAGATTTAAGAAGCCTCTAGGTTGATTTTTATATATATTCCTTAGTTTCAAAGAGAGTTGTATGAACTATTATTTAAAATATTATTATTAATCATGATATACATTGTAGGTTATACATTTAAAAAGTATATCATTAGTATGACACTAATCTTTTCTAGAGAATGCAGAATAATTATGTTATAACATATAATATACGATAATGCGATTTTATTATAAATTATAAAGAATGTTATATTTATAAATAAAAATATTATTTGTGTCAAAAATAATTATTTTAATAATTTTCTTATTTTTATTTGTAACACAAACTCGCTTTAAATAATAATAAAATTTTATTGTACCATTATGGTTCAATATACAGTTGAATTTGATCTTAATTTACAGTAAATTGTATCAAGTATTCTACAAATAAATTTGCCTCTCTTAGAAATTTATACTCTAACTTTTACGTTGCCTTAAGTCTTATCATTTACTGTTGTAACTAAAACATTAAAACGCTGAAATTTTTTTTTATGATAATTAAATTTAAAAAAATTTTACTGGTAAAGTATTAATTGCTTCGAAAAAATACTTGCATTATTTCTAAGTTTTGTAAATGTCAATTTAAAATATTTTTATGATTATGCTGTAATTAATTATTAGATCTGTGCTTCTTTTTTTTTAATTTTTTTTATTATAACTTTTGAATTATTATCATTGTATTCATACTGTTACAATAATTTATAATATTTTTTAAATATTTATTATATGTATTCATATATAAATTGATAATATGTATTTTTTTATTAAGATGTATTTATAACTGAATAACTATTAACTCAGAATTTAATATTTGACTTTCTTAGTAATTTTGCATTCTCTTTCGTACCTGCTGCCAGTCTTTTTAAAATTTGTATTATCTACTTGAACCAACATTGTTGAAAATATAATGCAATTTACTCAGATTTGTAATTGTATAATTATTGAATACATTTACTCATGATTAAGTAGTATAATTGAATATAAAATTGTAGATGTGGTATTTTTTCATGTCCTGCATTAATTAATAAATTGCAATATTAATTAAAGTTAAAGAACTAAATTTAAATTTAAACATTTATTACAAACTTATATGTATAAATTAATAGTAAGTTAGTTATAAGTGGATTTACAAAATTCAATGTATTAGTTTAACTATGAAAAATTTATTTAAATACAATTGAATGCATTGAATTCCGTTAAAATTTTTACATTATTTAAAAAGTCGAGACTAATATTTTAACTTTGATATTTAATTATAAATAATATGTATTAAATTGTAATTAAAATGTATATAATACACAAGTAAAAAATTTTGTAAATACCAAATGTTTTAATTAAGAAAACTTCTATATTTACTGTTTATTTATTTATCTTAGTAAAATCATTAATTTATTCACTGAATATAAGCAAGAATAATTATGTACACATAATTAAATTTAAAATATTGAAATTCATTTAATTTTTCTTTGTTTTACTACAATTATCATTCATATTAACGATGAACTCATTAATTTAAATTTGGTTTATTTATATTTGGTGGTTATTTATATTTATACTTGGTAGTATAATTATTTATTTTTCTACTCAAAATCATCAGAACGTACATCAGCTTCTTTCAAAATAAATGCATATGAAAATGTTAATAAATTTTTAATAAATTAGTTTTTTATAAATTAATTTTTTAATAATTAGTAAACAAACCCTTTTACATACGACCTATATACTATTGATTAAACATGGTTTAATATAAAGTTTTTAATATACTTTGGTTTGCGAAAGACTTATAACTATATGCATAGACTAAAAGTATGCATATTACATTACTAGCTGAATATTAAACGTAATGAATACACACTTTGTGCTTTTAACTATTCTTTCATTTAATGATCTGAAAACAAAAAAATGTAAATATAGGTAATACTTTGTAATGTCATCTTAAATTTTTTTTTAAATTAAAAATGATAAAGAACTTAAATTATAAATATTAAGGTTAAAATATATTTTTTAATGTAAAAACTAATTGAATTATAATAAATTGACTAACATTATGAATTTTTTTAAAAATAATAATAAAAACAGATGAAGATTATATGTTATATTAAATTTTAATCCAATGTATAGAAAATATAAATTTCATACACAAGGCAATTTTTTATATTCTTATGAAATTATATATATACTGCAGATAAATATTATTTTTTTTAATAAAAAAATGATAGCGTGAGTTAATGAAATATAAATGTACAAACATGTACAAGTATTTGAAAAGTTTAAATATACTTTCATAATTATATAGTACAGTAATATTAAAAAAAATAAACCTACTATAATCAATATTGTAGTATTTATGATCTGATAAAATTTTGTATACTACAAAAATACGAATAATAACTTATAAAACTGTAGTATAGTTTCATTATTTAATATTAAAATAAATTAAAATATAATTTGCATTAATACATAAGAATTGTTTTTTGTTTTTTCTATAAAATAAATATGATAGAACAATTAAAGCAACTCGTGATGGAGTCTGTAATTTAATTTCATAGCAAATGTGATAATGCTAGTCTTATGTCTATGGTTAAGCCATATTTTCATCGACATCAACAGTTAATTTATACAGTAGTCGTAAATTCCTTTACAACAATTTTTTAATATTTAAACTTATAATTTTTACAAATATAGTTTTCATTCGTTTTGTATTAATTATGAAGTTCAATCATTTTGAAATGCTTAAAAAATAAAATACCATTCCCACGTGATGTGAAACTTTCGTTCAAGTTTTTTTTTCACGTAACTATATACATAATTACACTTTGAGAAAACTTTCTATATATACTAATTAATACTTACTATAGGGTTATAGTTCGTAAATAATTTATGTCTAAACTTTGTTTCATTTAGCATGAATATTTATTTACTTTAAGGATTAAAAAAACAGAATTAGAGTTTAATTTTACGTACTCTCTTTGTATTTTTTTTTCTTTTAACATATATAAAACAAAATTTAGTCTTATACAATATTTTTATATTTCTTTCTGTTTAAATATTAATCACTGGTTAGTGCAATTCCCATTTATGGACGTCTTTTTAATTCTGAACGTTTTTATCAATTTTTAGAATTTACTATTATGAACAAATTTTTGAAAGTGAGTTCGATATTTTCATGTAACTAGATTTATGAAATTTTGTTCCTCTTATATAATCTACGAAATTGAAGTAAAGTTTTGGAGTTTAAAGAATTTTTTTTACTGTTTTTTCTACAATTTTCATCTGCAGATTCGAAAAGTTACATTTTAAAATTGTTAACACTTTGCGAACAATAAGATGTTAATGAAATTATTATATTTTAACTTGAAATACTTTTAAAGATTTTTATGATTATAATTTGTACATACGTCAAAAAATCATAGTTCATAAATTATTTTATGAATACAATAAATTCTATAACTTTTTTTATAGGTTTCTAAGAATTAATTAAACTTTTTAATTTTTTTATATGTGAATAGTTTATACGACCTTTACCATTATTAAAAATTATTGATTGTTTATGTTTTCTTTCATCATCTTGTTTAAGATTCTATCAATATTTTATATGTATAACATGAAATTTGAATAACTAAATAATTTTATACTTTATTTTATCGAGCTATAGTAGATTTCAAATATAGCATTAGTCAACAGTTACTGGGTAACAAAACATAATTTTGTTTATGATTGTTTACACATCAATATCGGATAGTACTAATTTCAACTATAAAATAACATTTTTTAAATTAAAACACAATTTTGAATGTATCAAGCGCAGTATTTTTTTTTATTAAAAAAATCCTAATTCAAAAAAGTTCTTGACATGTTTACAGTTAATAGAAAATTTAAAAACTTTTTTTTCTAACCTTTGTCTTCATAGCATTTTGATGCCTTTATTTCTCACACAACAGCATTAAATAAATTAAATTTTGAAACTGTAATTTAATTAAGATGAAGTACAAAGCTGGTCCAGAATTACTTACCTTTGTGGTGCAGCACTTCACCATATGCTATTTGAGGAAACTTAAGCATTTGATCGATTGTTCGTAAATTAAATAATTGTAGTACTTATAAAGCATTAGATAATTAATTTCATGTACCATGAAAGTTAAATAACATAGATGATTTAAAAAAACCTCAAAGAATAACTTATTTATCACTTGTAAGTGTTTTTATCAATGCTGTATTAGTTCATTTATAATAATTTCGAGAGAATTAAATACTTTAAATAGTTTACTTTACAGCTTTATTTTATTTATTTTTTCTGATTTATTTGAATTACGTCTTCCTCATATTCATTAATAGCGATTTACATTATTACACACATATTTATCGTTTAATATGAAAATACAATGAATTTATTTTAAAAAAATTTAAAAAAACTTGCTGTAAGATATTCCATGGTAATATATTTTAAAATAGTATAAATTAGAAAAAAAATTTAATTTTGGAAGGATCTTACATTAAAATATATTCAATATAAAAAACAATTTAAAATATTGCGCAAAAATTGTATATTTTGTTCTTTTAGAAAATTTATAATAATTCATTCATTTTTTAAGAATATTGAATATTAAGATTTTGCAATATCTTTTTTTAGTTCATCATAATTAGTTAGAAATACCTTTAGATGCGATTATATACTTCTATAATAATTAAACAAAAGAAATATTACAATTTGTTGTTAGATTTTATTTATCACAATAAGTTATGAAATTTAAAAACCATATGTAAAAAACTAAAACTCTGTACATATATAAATAAATAACATAATTTTTGTATATACATGATAATTCAATAATACACATACTTTTTTAAAACATTACATGTAGTTCATAATTATTATTAAATATAGTTGAAATGTAATAAATTTCCTTTAAATCAATTTATTTGTGTACCTATAGTATATTTAATAAAAACTATTAAATATTTCTGCTTGCAATGAAAGATCTTATTACTAAAATGATTTTAATATGATTTTTTGATTTTTGTCTTATCTGAAACCTGAGAAAAATCTGTACCATTGCAACTGCAAAATTCAATTCCTATTAAACTTATCAAAAAATGGAAATCGATTTAGAATTTAAAAGTGGCTAAGTAGGATGAAGAAAGATAGAAAAACGTATATTTGATATAAGTTAAAATGTATGTTACACGTGTGACGACGTTACAAAAATTGTTAAGTTAGTTTAAAAATTTTGATGTACTTTGTGTTTTGTGCTGAGATTTCTATTGAATTATACATTTTTTTGAATATTACTTATAATCGTTGTAAAAAATATCAGCTTATTAAAAAAATTAAAAAATGCATCTCTTAATTACTATTTTAACTATAAAAAAATTAACCAATAACAATGCTCCAAAAGAGAATTATTATATAGAGTTTTTTAATAATATATAAAATAAATTAATGACTAAGATTTATAAAATGTATACTAAACTTAATTTTTAGATTTCTATGTCAGCATAATGATATTAAATAGTTTTAATATCATTTAGTTTTTAGCCTAGCTCTAAAGTTAGTATTAACTACTTTAAAAATTCCTATGTAGAATATATAAAAAACTTCTAAAGTTATTGACTTTTACTATAAAGATGGATTTGTAGATAGGTTTTAAATATGATTATCATAGTTAGAATAATTATTTCTCAATGAAAAATTATAGAGTTTTATAAAGTATATGATTATAAATTTTGTAACTTCGTTTACTTGCAAAATAATAGAAAATAAGAAATACATTTAGGTATTTATACAATAAAGTAAAAATGAAAAAGCTTTTCATCTGTACTGTCAGTTAAATAAGTTACGTTAAATTTTTAGTATATTCAAGTAGACTTACCTATTCTTTTATTATCTGCATTATAAAGAAAGTTAAATACTCCGTAACTTATCCAATACATTAAGTTATAATATACAAAAAGCTTATTATGGTAATGAAAGTTCTACAATTTATGCAAATTAACAAAATTGAATGAAATCCAGTCCACAAAAGTTGTTTCACAAAAAATGATCTAAGAAGACGTTTATAGAAGTCGAATCGAGCAGTCTCAACTCAAATAACAAATAGATTCTTAATACTGGTAAGCTATCAAAATATGTCACTATCATAAGCTAAAATAGCCCATTGTACAAAGGTATGCAACTTTGAATATAAAATGATGCGTATGATATCAACTCTCCTTTTTTATTGTTTTTTTTTCTCTTTAAATTTTTCCAACTAAATTCCCTCCGGAATTTACTTCTCTGTCATTTAGTTCTTTTATCAACGATTTAATTTATTATTTTACGATTTGCTATTTAGTCTGTACGATCTTTCTTTAATGCATTAGATTTATGAAGAACAACTGGATTTAGAATGTATGCAATAATATTCGATTCATTTCATAAATATAAACACTAAATATATTCTTAATTTATCAGCAATAATATATTCTTTATATACTCTTCTAATTTATACATTCTGTTCTTGTGAACATTTTTTTTTTAAATTATATATAGTTTTTTTTTAAACTTTTAGTATAAATTATGTTCTATTGAGAATATGTTGCTTCTATGTTTGAAGAAAATTTCAAATTCAACCAACAACTCTACCTCTAGAATATTTATTTTGTAAATATTTATTTTTATGCAGCTTGTAGAAATATTATTAAATTACAATGTATATTAATAATAAACAGCGTAAAATCATCGCCGATTGTCATTAGAGACACAATGTTATTATTGAAAATAAAATTTCTGATTGAAATTTTAATAATAAATGTAATATTTATGCATATAAAATCAGGTAGTGTAATATATTGTATAAAGTATTTGTATAAAATATAAATTTTAAGCACAAACTACCTGCACGTAGAGGAAATCCGAAACATTATTTTACTATAATAGTATTTTGTTTACTACTTTTCCTGGTAAATATTCAAGTTCAAAATTAAATATAGTGGTAAATATCAAATTGAGTACGTATAATAATATGATTTTATTTAATGTATTATACTTCATGGACATTATTAAAAATACTGATTAACTAAGATAGCAAAGAGAAATAAATACGAAAAATAAATAACTATACATTAACTCTAATTACTGTTTTCAATCATTTCCAACTTTATTTGTTAAAAATAATATGTCATTAAAACTTTTAATAACTTTGTATTTGTATTTGATCAGTAGCTTCAAAAATTTTGAAACTTTATAAGTTATTTTATATATTTAACCGTATATATTATAGGGTACCAATAGAATTGATAATTATGTCCCAGATTTTACGTCTTTTCAGATATTTTTTCATCAATGTTTTTATTCGTGTAGTTTATATTTATCTCAGCAGGAGTCGCACAAGTTTTTTTGTATATACTAAATTATATAAATATATCTAAAAAAAATTTTTTTTATGCAACGGAAAAATTTAAATTATTCCGTTTATTGATCTTATTAAATATTATAATCCAAAACATTGTGAGTTTAATTCTAATTTTTTGCATTTTTTTTATTTAATAAATGTTTAAAAATATTTTCATTGGATCTATATATATATATATTTATATATAAAATCACCTAAATTATCGTAATTATTTACTCATATACAACATATGTGGAGTATAGTAGTGACTTGCTCTTAATTCAACTTGATGTCTACTACTATATTTCTATATATAGTCAGGCGAATGTGTCATTCTTTAGCTAGTATGAATAGGTGATCAGATGCTGTGCAGTTAGTAATAAATATCTTATATCTATGGAAGCAAAACACATATAATTTTTTGCTACCTTTTGTATATCCGTGCTCTTTTTTAACGCTTTTTAAGCGACCGTTATGTATTCCTTATATAAAATCCTTCGATCACGCTCTTGATTATTTTTCAGTTGAATATTAGTTTTAAATTTTAAATTAAGGATTTTAATGGTATTCTGTAATATTATTGGAAGTGTTTGGTAATGAGGAAAACGGAATTTTAAATTATTTAGTCTAAATTATTAAACAATTGATTTTGAATGTAATGCAAAATAAGATTTAGAAACTATAATTTACTTTATTTAAGTTTTAGACTTGATGAGATTCAATACTATAAATTTAGTGTACTTTCTTTTACAGTAAGATTGTTAAATAAATTCGTTTTATAAAATTGATTAGGAAGGACTTTGTTCTTAATTGTCTTGAAAGTTCAGGTTACTTTTTTCAAAATTACGTATTAAGTGTACGATTCGTACTGTGTCAGAAAGTATTGATCGCACTTAATTTTATATAAGTTCCTATTCTTTTGATTTTTTATTAATTTTTTGTTACTTTACTGAGTAAATATATGTGTTTTGTGTAAATATAATTATAGATTCATATGAATTTTTCCAAACTAACTGTTATCTATAGATCACAGATTCTTACGTAAATACTTCTTCTTTCTTATGTAAATATACAGTAACTTCTCAAAACAATGGTCACAATAATTATTTAAAACTGTTATTAATATTACTATGCATTCTACAAAAAAATGTCTTATAAAACTTACATTTTTATCATTTTTTAAAATTTAATCTTGTTATTTTGGAACGTAAAAATATCTATTTAAAAATTTGTTTATGTTATGCTCAGCATACATAGGGGTAATTGATTTAAATGACTAGTGTTTGATTTGCACAAAATTGATTTTTAAAAATTGTTTAAAAACATGAATAAGTGTTTCTTTATTAAATGTGAAAGTTAATTACATTAAGTTTTTTTTTCGTCAATGGAAAATACAAATTTACACATATCGGATTGTCTCAAATTTTTATTACAAATAATTTAATTTAAAAATTTAATACGTAGGTGTTTTATTTAGTAACAAGGTTTTTGTATACTTTTGTAAACTTATTTATTGTAAATTGAAAATATCAGAATAATAATAATGTTGCTTTGTTAAAAAAATTAAAAGTCTTAAAAATAATTTAAAATCATAGCATAAATACTTCCTTCGTATAAACTTTTTTTACATAATTATAAATGTGAGTTCTAAGAGACTTAAATTTATAAAGTTCGAGTAATTGAGTATGTATTTAAACTCAATTTTTTATAACATACATTTCTAGCAAGGCAATGTACTTTAGATAAAATATTTCAGGTTTGTTATTACATTATGCTTTTTTTCTCATGAATTCGTAGTCTTCACTTTGAGTTTGTGACCCAGTAGCAATTTCTGATGGCTTGCGTTGCATATTCAGTACCTGCACTCGAGGCAGAGAGTGAGATGGAAGGAGGGAGCGTAGAAGAGAAAATGAGAGTAGATTCAAATAAAGCAGAATAGAGTGGGAATCGAGAGTAAAAAAGGACTTCGTCTCTTCTCAAGAGTATCGAAGGGGGTAAAATGGGTTTTTACAGATAAAAAGCCCCTGGCATCTAATGATTAAGGGACATTGGCTGCCAGCATCACTGAGATAAACCGGAAGAGACCAACCACCCGCAGCGACCTTCTACCGGTGCCCGGACATAGTCGACCAAGGCATTCCGACAGGATACCGCTAATACTTCTCCCTCCTTCTCTCCTGATTCCTCCCAACCTTCCTGGTCCTCTCTTTAACCATTTCTCTCGATACGAACCTCAGGCAGCCAACACCAGTAAGGGCGCACTCATTCCTCTTGCTGCCACTCCGTCGCTGTTGTAAACCGATACTTTCCTTCTTTTTTTGTTTTTTATGTAAATCCACTCTACCCTTTCTTTTCGAGCAGAATACTAAATAAACGAGCAGCCCCAACTAGGCTTTCCTATTAAATTAATTCAGGTGCAATAATTATTTCTGTTAGCACGAAGTGTCATGTTTTGACCTCGCTGATTCTTTGTTTTTTAATAAGGATGTAGTATATTTGAAAACTAGGCTATACTGATATGCTGATTGGTTCATTTGCAAGCTCCTATTCATTTACTTATAATTAAGTTTCATGATTGTTGAGAACTCTATAGGTTTCAATTGATTCATCTTTATAAATCATTAACTCAATAAATTCGACTTCTTTTCAACAACTTTCTTGTCAACATATAACTATTCGTTTCAAAAACTTTTACAGGTTCTTTGAATTTTTCATTACATTTTTTTAAATTATATGTACTTCAAATTTTGCATATAAATCCTTTATGTAAATACGTCACGCGTTTACTTTATTTTGATTAAATGCAAGGTTGTATATAATTTTTCTGTTGGTGACTTAATAATCTTTTGATAATTAAAAACATTTGGTAACTTTAATACTAAATATAAAAAAATTACTATTAATTTAAAAAATTATGAATTAAGTACGTCTCTTAAGCTCATTAAAGAGTTTTTCAAACGATTGTTGAAAAATAAACTGCCATACATTGTACATTACTTCGTATTAACGTAAGTTATTTAAATAGATTTTTATGATTCAAATAAAATATTTAAAATTAATAAATATAATCTTATAATAAATATATATAGCAGTAATTTGATTTCAGTAAGCTGATTTTCAGAAAATACTCTCAAAATAATATGTATCGTATTATTAAATTTCACTTGGCTAAATAAATAATATAATTCATGTAATACTGTATAAATTCTACTAAGTGAAAAAAAGTACGTGCGAGTGTAACCGATATTAAAACTAACCCACGCTCAGTTTACATACAGATTTAATTCGTAAATTTATTGCAGTTAGATCACAAATTGATTAATTAACAACAAACATTATTTACGCCGCAATAACAATATATTTTACAATCTATATGCTAAAGCAGTTTCGAAAATCTCAAAGAAATAATTTTTTTCATAAATTTATGTAGAAATATGCATTGAGTAAAAGTACCAATTTGTTTATAAATATTGTTCGTATGTTTTCTCGCATCGCAAAATATGCAAAAGTGATTTCTACCTTTCTGGGACAAAAGGGTTTTCCTCAACGACAAAAAGGACTTCTGTATGGCCGTGCTATGAAATGGAAGTACAAAGGGTCCACGCGTACGTAGTGAATTTTCCATGAGCGTGAGTTCGCCGTAAAATACCTCGTCGGAACGAATCTGGTCTCATCTCGGGAATACTCCCTCGCCGCTGGTTGGCGCTCGTTACCATCCGGTCGAACATCGAGTGGGGTTTATTTTTCTTTCGTAACACAGGCACAGTACGTAAAGCACTGTAAGACACCGGGAGGAGTCCGGGAACTTGGATCGCGCTCGAATTCGGCGGCAATAAATCGGTAAGGGAACTCTCGATTGCCAATATTCCACACAGGCCTTAATTTTAAGGCACGTTACAAGGAGTATCCGAAGCTTTTCCTCTACTAGCAGAAGGCAAGCTTTTATGCCTTCGAGCTACGGATTAATGTACTTTAATCGGCGTTAAAATTACTTCTAGTTGTGACTTTTTATTTAAGATAGCGCATCAAAAGCCGTTCTTCCTCCGAAACCTACTCACGTAATCTATTATAATGTTTTATGTTGTTTTTGGCCCTAACGAATAAAAATTACTCATATTTATAGCGGCCCTATAGTCAACTATAATAATTGACAAATTTATGAAAAAATATATACTCATTTCATTTATATTAATTTTTATTTATCTACGAAAAAAAATAATACTATATATTTCTATTATTTGACATGATATTGCCAATTTGATTGAAAAGTGATTTTTTTAAATTCAGAAGTCGAATGAATAATAACAAAATATACATTTTGTTGTTTATAATATTTTGAGTTCGCCACGAGAAATAATTACTTTTAGTCAAATAAATGCATATGGAAATTTTTGTTTATTGCGGGGTATAGCTTAACATTGTGTAGTAATGCATTAAAATGTAATAATAATAGTATTCTAGTTATACATGTATAAATGTAATCAGTTTCAAATACTACTGATATCTTGGCAATAATAATTTTATCATTGTAATTTGAACGTACAATATTTTTATATAGGATTTTTTAAATAAAAAATACTTTTAAATGTAAAAAATAAACATTTTCAATCAAGTTTAAAGGTAGTTAAAAAATGTTGAAACAATAATGACTCTCTTTTTTTTCAAATCCAGTTTTCGTTTCATTTAGAATTTTTATGGGATGTCTGCGCATGTCTTACCATGATCACTTACTGGTAATTCGTTCGAGATTAACTACAGTTAACGCAGGTAAAAAATATGATTATTATTATTTTAGAGCTGAAATGCCAGTAGCCATCTGTTTCTTGAGCATACATGCATTTTTATGTGTGTGAGTGAGTGAGTGAATCACTTAAATGTACGTGATTACCTACATTTAAATAATTATATGGTGACCGAGCACATCCAACATTGGAGTGAAGAATAAAGATAGATATTCGTGCAGTCCGTTAGGTAAAACCAAGAGATACCAGAGAGATGATGTGGGGTGGTAGGAGTCTCCCACCCTTGCCCCAGAATGCGAAGTGAGAAAGAAGAGAGAAAGAGAGAGAGACAGAGAGATGAAGGCTGGAAAAAGGCGCAGAAGTGAAAGAGTTGAAAAGAGATGATTGTAGGAATATATCCACGGAGGAACAGTTTGATGAGCTTGACAAGCGTACCGGTAGCAGCAGCTGCAGCCTGTTGCGTCACTTCGACGATCAATATTAGCGCTCTCAAAACGTCGCTAACTATCTGTATCTTTCAATGTGGCTTTCCTCACTATTGCTCTCGTTCTCTTTCACTCTCTTTTTCGTATTTTTCCGCTCCTCTCTCTCTCTCTCTCTCTCTGCTGTAACCCTCTCAAGTTATCTATTATGTTGCTTATAAGATGCACAGCGCTTATGTTTGTTTGGTTTTTAAATACATAACAAGCAATATATTTCGTATCAATTTACGAAAATATGCCAAACCAATATTTAAGTACCTCTACGCAATGTCTCTTACAGTATTTAATTTCTTCACTAAATGTTAAGTAAGATAAGTAGATTAACCCTAAAAATTGCGCATTCAATAATAAAAAATATAATAATATATTTAGCTTAAATTAAAGTAGTCAAAATCGTAACAATTTATCCTACCTTTTAATACACAATACTATTATATAGTGCAACGGTAGTTTAAAAAAAGGCATTCATTATAAAGTGATGCTAAAATATGGCTTATAAAGGTATTAGAAAATTATACGTGGTAAATCAACCATTTTATATTCTGAAATAAATGAAAAAATAACCGTTTATTCGTGAAAATTAAATGTTGGATATGTAATTGAAGATGCATATCTAAGTATAAATCCGCAATAGACTTGTCTGCTAATTTTTTACTAAAATCTTAATTTGTATTGATGGTGAATCTAATATTGCGAAGTAGAAAAATATATTAATAATAAATCGTTGATATTGAAATTTTTACCACGCACGAGTTTAATTTAGTTACATTTATATTCAATTTTATTTAAATTTTTAATTATATATTAAATTTTAACAAGAAATATAAACGATATACTGATTAATTATAAAATTTAATTCGAATTTTTAAAATAACCAATATTATATCTCTATGGAAAAAGGTCAAATCACAACGTTCTGACATATATATTTTTTTATTATAGAAAATTTAATTCAATCTAAATTAGTATAATAATTTTTATAACTGTTTTGAATTATGTGTATATGTGTGTATATATATATATATATATCGTATATATACACGATTTAACGTGAAATAAGAAAGAAAAAATATTTTATGCGGTGAAAAAACTAGACTTCAGATTTATAAGAATGTATTTAAACTTTTTTCAGTATTATTTATTTTCAAAAAATATTGTGAAGTTTTATTACTATTGAAATTATTATCTTATGTATTGTTGATGATGGTAAAAAATGAACAAGATAATATCAATTTTATTTTATCAATGAAGCAAACTTGTAAATTACGTTAATAAGTTACCCTTTACAAATATAAAAGTCCTTCTTTCTGTCCTACATTTTTTCTCTACAGTCGATCTTATATCGCAATCGTAATCCAACATCTGACATCTATAAAGTAATATTTCAATCCAAGTAATATTTCATAATAGTTTTTTTTTTAAATAGAAACTTAAAAAATTGCTCTATTATTTCATGCAAATATACCAGTATTACATTTATTTATTATAAATTTATTGAAAAACTGTATTAAAAATATATTATTACTTAATGCTAAAAGAATTCACGATGACCATTTTAATATTAATTATTTTAAATATTCTGATGAATGTTATAGAAAAGTTCTAATATATGTTTTAAAGAAAAATATTGTTACAATAACAGGGTAAAAAAAAGATAAAAGCTCAGTAAAATGTGTGCATGTATTTTTTATGTTTGCATCCTTACGAGACTATAGAGAATCACGTTTTTTGTTTTCCACCACTCATTGTTGCCCACTCTTTTTGTTTTAACCTCATTTTCTTGTTTCCATTCAACATATTCTGAGTACGAGTCGATTTCGGGGCTAAGGTTGTTTTTAATTGGCAAGAGCTTCTCTCATTTCCGGGCTCATTTCTTTTTATACCCTGGCACTCTTTGACTTTGCGTCGTTGTCACTACTGACGCATATTTGCGGTCCCATTACTGCAACTCGGAAAATTCTGACTTGTCGTTGTCGTTACCGTCGCCGTAGTTGTCGTCTGTGAAATCGACTTAGACGAGCGGGACGGAGCGAATTACAGAGTAGACCTTCGGAGATTAGAAAGTATCCTGGGACACGAATTCCATTAAGCGTTCGTTACGTACCTTGGGCAAGCGCATCATCTAATGAACGTTATTACTCGGTGATTCTTTTATGCATTTTGCAAGCTTCTTTTTTATCTTTTTTCTTTTTGACATAACGTCAAGCGCGTAAAATACGATAAAAATAAAAAAATGTTAGCTTATATTCAGAAAAATATTATTTAATCTACTCTTGACTGTTTTGATGACGCACAATTATTTTATTATCTACCACAAAATAAATAGTAGTATAACAGTACACGAATATTTTTATTTGCTTTTTCAGAAATATTTTTCAAACAATTATATTAGTTTGCTTTCATTGTTCCCAAATAATTACTTAATTGCTTAATAAAGGTTTTATATTATATTTATGATTTAGAAAAAATTTAATAGAATTGACAATTTCACGCACTTATGTTTTCTTATGTTTTTCTTTAATCGTAGTTCTGTAAAGTCAACACACATTAATCTATAACAGACCTATTATGAACATCAATTGTGTAGTTATATAAGCAATTTTATTAAGTAATATTTAATTTGTTAGATACTAAAAACAAGGAGTATTTTTTATTTTAATTTAATTAGCTCAGTAGAATTTGTAATATAATTTTTTTAGTTGTATAAAGAATGTATAAAAATACACATCTAGGATAATAGTTTTTGCTTATAATAAAGTTTTATCGTGCATTTAATTGAAATCTCTGTGTACTGTTTATTTTAATTTTAAATAAATATTCTAAAAGTTTTTAATACGACACAAAATCTTACTTTTCAAATCTTGGATCTCACAAAATCTATGCTATTTCAAATTGTTTCGTTTCTTCAATTTTTCTGTGCCAATTGCACACATTATATTACAAACATTTTTCTCATACGAAAGTTTTTATCGTTGTATTTTATTTAATTTCTATTTTTCTACGAAGATGGAGGATTAATTTTTCTTATACATTTAACAAGGTTCTATCCTATATATAACGTTCTAATTTCTCTCTGTCATTTACTACTTGGTCTCTTTCTTTTAAAGGATCTTTTTTCTCTTCTCATTGTAATACTTTTTTCGAATAATATTTCGTCGTTTAAGAGCTGTAATTTAAATAGAGATATATATAGTATAAAAAAAAAATATATATAGTCTGATCGAAAATTTCCTATAATTTAATTATGCTTATAATCGATAATGTAACTCTATTAATTGAGCCTAATGAATTAGTATAAATACATATTTTAATATTAATGTTTTTGATGAACTGAAAATAAAGTAGTATATCAAGTATTTTCTTTAATATATGTTAAATTATAATTATTAAAACAATTGAATATAAAATACTAAAATTAAAGTTTCATTTATGAATATTAGCATGATTTATTTTTAAAAATTAATATACCCTCTGGCAAATATTGTAAGAAATATAAAAATTTTTACTGGTCAAAATAAAGTTACAATGAGGGACTGTGAACAACTATATAAAACTATTCGAGTGAGTCTTAAACTTAAAAGTCTGCTGGACATATTTTCAGCGAATCAAAGTAGTTCACAACTACTAAAGTACAACTAGTTTCTTCCATCTTTCAACTTTTTATGTTCTTATTTTTATTTTTAGTTTTCCTAAATGGCTAAGCGCGAAAAGCTCGCGCGAGCTTAAAGACGAGAAAATGTAGTGATTTTCACGAGAAATGTTGGCAAACTTATTAACTGTAGTAAAGAAAGTATAAGTTTGTTTGTGCGTACGTGTGTGCACGTACGCGTGCGAATGTATGAGTTGCGTACCAATTTATGTAATATGTAAGATGTAGCAAGAAAAACCACATGTGTTTCTATATGTGTTATGCGAGTTTTGGAGAACGGAGGATGAGAAAGGAAACAAAATAAGGTATAGACGTGTTAAATGGATATCGGGTGATTATGAAGAACCAAGCATTTTATAAATAAGATTACCGACTTCTCTAAGAACTTGAAAAAAAAATTTTTTAATTAATAGATCTTTACAATTCTGCTTTTTAGAAGAAAAAATTATACATTAAAAAAAAAACTATATATTTGTTGAGTAATTATACATTTTTGTTGCAAAATAAAGTAAATAATTTCTTTCATCAAATTTTAATATTTATTATATCAATTAATAATCGATTAGATTAATTTTTAATTAAACATAATATACAATTGTTTATAGCTTTGTTAAAAATGTTTAAATCCTTAATATTAATATATTCAACAAATGAACTATTATAATAAAATATTATTGCATTTACATATTACTTTGTTTATGATTTATGTTTACCACTTCCTTGTGTGCCACTTATATATTATTTTATGATTAAAATACATAAATAAATGAAGTTGGAAAATTAGTTATTAAAAATTATGATATCAACTATGTTAAATTAAAAATATTAAAATAGGACGTACGAAATACAGTCTGCTGACAGTTGTTTTTAAAAACATGAAAAAGATTGTATTGTCGTGTTGTTTTATTTTTTTGTTAAAAAATCTTGATTAATCCATTCAGATTCAACGCATTTATTACACTGATAAAATTGAAATTATAGAAATGTTTAACAAAAGAAAATTACGTTCTTTGCTCGTAAGAAAGAGAAGATTGAATAGGAATGAGGAAATATTAGAATATTATACAATGTATAAAAAAAATTGTCAATACTTAGTTAGATATGCAATTTTGCTAGATTAAATTCTTTATTCTTAAATTATATACTGATATATGAGAATATTTTTCGAATAGTTCAAATTGTCGTTAAATATTATAATTAAGAAGCAAATTAGCATGTTATGACTTGCTGGGTTCATGAACCCGTTAAGATATCTCTTGTGGTAATATTGGCACGCACTTGTGAATTAATTATTTTTAACGAAGAATTATGTTTAAATAGGACGAATTTATAATACAAAGCATTAAACAATATACAAGAAAGCATTCAGTATGAATCATAAACTTTTACATGAGAACTTTTTATAGTTTATAGATATGTATCATGAAATTTCAATCAGAAGTAATACATCAGTTTTCAAACAATCGTGAAAAGTATTAAAATACATTGAAATATTTGATTCAACCCTTAGTAAATTTTACGTTAGTACATAGTATATTTAACTATTAAAAAGTTGAAGCATTGCAAGACTGCGTATATTATTGTTTGTTTATATGCTTTTTAAAAAAATTAGAATAATTTTAAATTTGAAAACAAATATAATGTATATAAGTTTTTTTGAATTTTCTGAAAAAAAGGATATAAAAGTAGTACAATATACAACTTTACATACGTCTAAATGTGATATATATATATATATATATATTATATTTATAGTGTTAGAAAATAATTCATTGAATAATTATACAATATAATGTATATTATTGAACTAGATAGATAGATAAAAAAAACAATAATAGCAGAATTTACTTCTACTTTCTTTTGCCAAAATAATTAGGTTTTACTGTAATTGCATGTAATTCTTTATTTAAAGAGAAAACACACTTAAACTTTGAGAAATTGTAGTAGTAAAATTCGTTTTTAAACCAAAAAAAACGTTTTAAATAAATAATAGTATTATGATTACGTTTGCATTGATTTAAGACATAAATTTATATTTACAATAAAAAAAATTTTCTTGTATGAAAAATGATGATAAAGTTAGATTTATTAGTTTATGAAGCCTTGACAAATTCGTTTATAACGTTTTTAACGACTTTTTGTTTTTTTGTTTTTTTTTTTTAAACACATGCATGTATTCATATGTTCTTGTTTATGCAGTAGCGCCTACACAAATGTATGCAAACCTTTAAAATGTTTAAATAAGATTTTTATAATAATAAATTAATATTATTAAGGAAATAATTTAACTTTTGAGAATAAGTGACTGTTTACAGTTACATCGAATAAATTAATTCAGGGCGAATGTAAAATGTGCTTGCAGTAATATAGCCATATAAATTGCACATATTTTTTGTAAATTTAAACAATTTTCATTATCTGTAATAACGATTGATCAGGGTTTTTTTTAAAATCTCTTAACATGAAATTATATGTTACTGTAAACTTATCCTAGTACATTTAAAGACATTTGACTACTGCGTTGCATTTTAATCTTTCTCGTAGTCTTTAATTTTAGTGAAATAGTATGGCGAGTAACGCAAGAAAACGTGGGATAAAAATCATACGTTTTTGAAAAATTATTTTTAACGATACGACGATTAACAGAAGCCTTTAGATGGTAACAGGTGAACGCAAATTGGCGTCGCCAGTTAAATTAAGCTCCCGGCGCAACTAAAACTAGTACTCGAATGCACTAAGATAATTCTCTCTATCTGTCTGGTCGGTGGGGATACCACTCCGTGACCTGTATCACAAACCCTTGTGCCCAACGTAAACGAGCGAGAGAGACATAGAGAGATAGAGAGAAAGAGAGAGAGAGAGGGAGTGCGAGGATTGGCGCGTAGACTGGAGCAACTCGAGTGCGCTCGAGTAACGTTGGGCGGTGGTGGCGAATGAGGATCAGTTGGCGATGGGATGGGTGAGGTTTGTGGGGGGGGGGAGAAACGGGTGGATGGGTGAATAGTACGAAAGAAGAGAGAGAGAGAGAGAGAAGGGAAGAAAGCGAGAAAGAGAGAAGTGTATGCAGCTGCGCCGGAAGCTGCCGACAGCGCTACCAGGTGGCAGGTTTGCGTTCAGTATCGATTTCTTGCGAATCTAGCCGGGGGTTTCCTAGCGGCCGCTACCTTAGTATAGCTATATGGAGTTGCTCTCCTGCCTTTTCTACGCGGAGAGGCTACCAGGGTCAACAGAGTCAGAGAGGACGAGGAATTTGTGCCTGAAGGAGAGAGGGAGACAGAGAGAGAGAGAGAGTGAGAGCGGGATGGAGGGAGAGTTGGCGGGTGGGGGGGGGGAAGATGCGCTCTGACGCCGAAGGCGCGGGAACCGAAGAGCTTGCATGTGGCGCGATTCTCTCCTGCGAAATTACTTTTTCCCATGAATTGATACGGCGGCTGCTGAAACTGCCACTACTACTACTCCCTTTGTTTCTCGCCCGAGTGACTTTCGATACTCTCGTACCTTTCGATACGGGCTAGCGGTGAACTGTCGTCTTTCCTTTATCGAGCTCGGTTGCAGGTCTTATGCTCGTGTCCCTTCTCGAAAAACGTCGCGATCCTGCTGATCGATCGATCGATGGCTCGACGACGAGTAGCAATTTTTATTCACTCGCATTTTCTTGACGTCTGACATTTTCGTGAAATTCCTAATCCTGATTTTTATACAAACATGGGAAGATAAATCGAAGCGTATATAATCAGAAATCTCTGCGCTATCTATGTGATATCGACTGTTCTTGTAACTGTTTAAATATAATATAATAGTGCCCATACCACTAACATAAGAATTTCATTTGAAATATGTTGAAATTGTCTTCAGTCACATATCCAGGATCTTATGACAACAAAAATTTTCAATGCTTCAGTATTGCAAACTTTCTTATGATTGTTCGCTAAGTTTATCTTTTAAATGTTATAATAAAGCAAATATTACTTCTTAAAGAAGAAAAATACTTTCATTTTGAAAAATGAGAGCGTATCATACTGGCTACGATATAAAAATAATATTTTTCTCTACTACTTTTTTTATTCTGCCTTAGTTTATTGTAAAACAAAAGCTAATTTACATTCTAGAAAGACTTTGTAAAACATTGTAGCATTTGAAATTAAAAAAAAAATTAAATTATTTAATATTAAAGGTGTTGATTCCATTTGAATGCACGTGTAGAATTTTTTCTAGGTGCTAAATTTCTTTGTTGAAAAGTGTATAAACCTTCATTTTGTATTAATAATATTAATGTCTTTATGAGAATCATTACGTTAAGTATTAGTAGAGTATGAGAAAACTTGTTACTTTGTGTTTTAAAATCATTACAAGTATTTATTAACGGTACGTGCTCTAGGGAAAGTAATCTACAGGTGTATAATATATATAGATAGACGAAAATTCATATTAACTTTACAAATACATCTATTGTTCAAGACGGCATGAATTTTAAATATTCAATACAATTTTTATATCCATGTCCATACAATAACGCGAAGGAGGAGCAACACGTACAATTCAAGAACAAATTCTTATCCCAAAACGCATATTATTTCCCTCGTCTAAAGTTCTCGCCTATTTAAAAGTAATCTTATAAGAGTCTTTTTAATAATAAAACTTCCAATTAAAGTTTTCGTTAATGCGAAACTTATTCTTAAGTTTCGAAATTGTTGCCAGTTTATGCATTAGAAGGGGCTTGCGTAGACTCGACGAGGATTAGTGCGCGAACAACCATTAGGTGGCTATGCATTTGCACGACGCATAATGCGGTCGATTCTCAAGGGTCTCGAGGAAAGCTGTTGCCCGCTGACATATAAGATCTTAAGATTTAAAGGAGAGGGTGTCTATGGCAGACACAGTGCCGAGTTCAGTAGGCCGCCCTGGGACGAAACGTGTGTACACTCGTACCATTGCGTCACCAATCATCCTCTGAAATTTTTTCTATGCATTATTAATGGACCAAGGTTATTTAATCATTGGAATCTCGCATGATGCATTTTGTTATTAAAAAAATTAAAAATTCATTTAAATATTAAATATTTATAAAGCTTGTGTCTAGTTATCCTTAAGATATATGTATAATATATCAAACGATCGAGTTAATTATTGAGGAAACAATTTCTGTTTTCATGATACTATATTTGGAAATCTTACAATCAAACGTGTTTCAATATGTCGCATTTTAAAATAATCTGTATTAATATTTAGTTGAATTAATAGTATTATAATTTAAATATATGTTGCAAGTTGCATAATTTAATCATTAGGTTGTTCACATAATATTTTATTTTAATGTAAAAGTACTCATTTAAAATCCCTACTCTTGCATGAAAATGTAGTTTTTAAATAAAACCTAATTTAGTTTTTTAAACACAAGTAAGACTGAATAAAAAATAATGAAACGTCAACTCGCAGAACGTATATAATTACTTGTAAGAGTGTATTTATTAAATTTTGAAATGTTTTAATATTTAAAGTAGCATACTTATCATTATTAATGTAGAATAAAGTATCTTATTCTAAATGCATCAAAGTTTTATACTCATAAAGTGGCTATTCAGCTTTCTGTATATGTAAGCCTTACTAATTAGACAGCAGTGAATGCATCGAATAAAGTAAAAAGCATAATCAATTAAAAATATTAAAGTTGTTGAATATTATATGCACTAATAAAGCTTGTATATTTTTTTATCAATCAAAAAAATTAATTTATTTATAATTTAATCGATAATGCTTTTACGTGGTTAAATTGAAAAATAAATTCAGTAAAGTTTTAATTTGAATATGAGAGGAAGCGATGAATGACATAAAATTAATAAATTAAAGGTCTAATAAAGTCAGAAGGTATTTGCATATAATCTAACACATTTTATTTATTCAAATATTGTATTTAAAATTTTTTTTATTGATTTTCTTTAACATGAATGCCCATGAAAGCCGTGATTAAATTTCCAAGGGCAGCAAATGCAATAGATCAGACTTTAAAGTATATGTAATTGTATGGAAATCAATCTGAATGTCATGTACATTTTATGTATTTGTCATGTTAATTTAACACGACTGTTCTATTGTGTATCTCTAACGGACAATAGTAATTATTATATTACTAAGACAAAATTTGATGCATTTAAATAAAGAGTAGCTTTGAATTAAACAATTTATTCTCTTTTATCGCTCTTTCACTGTCTCCCCTTCTTGACTGAATGTTTATTTTTATTATACTACGCAAACAATCGAGATAATGAAAAGTGAAAAATTTTGAAAATAGGTCAGAACACCTTTTTTCAGGTTAGAAAAATCTTGTTGAACTGCTTTCTAGATACTGTGCTCGCATATTTATGTTTCCACTTTCTTTTATTTTGCAATGGTATTTATATCCGAATATTTGAATACACGTATTCATAGCTAATGCTAACGCTTTGTCTGGCTTATATTTTGACATCATTATGACGAACCTTCTACATACAATGTATGTATATTAACGTATTAATATCTCGCTAGTATATTAGCAACTTTAACATTAGTGATTTCGCTAGCGTGAATTCCATTTCGCACATTTTAATTATAACTCCGCTTTAAAGTGTTATGGGATTTAAGCAGTTTTCATAGTAACCATCTGATTCACCCATTGTATAATATCTTTTCCATAATTGATACTGTTTCGATAGTTGGGTTTCAAAGGAATTGGATAAATTTGACTGGCGCTCGAAAGATGAAAATACAAGGTCAACCGGGTAAAGAGGTTAAAAGGGCGCATCATAATAGGGGTTCTCACCGTCGCATTACGTCAAGGCGGCAGTTTAACTTAATTATTCGCTATTCTGAATGATTTACATTCGCCGTTAAAAGTAAACGGGAAAATAGCGTACTCTTGTAATAGATAAAAGTATAATAATTCGTTCGAATCCATGGAAAAATGCGAAAGTTGAAAAGACATTATAAGTGGTCAGAAAGATTGAACTTCGATAAAGGTAAATGTTCGATCGGCAGGGGATGTGGAAGTGGGTGAGGGAGAGAACATCAAGAGCTTGGACGGAACGATAGACAGTGCAGAAATTTCTTGGAATAACATGTGCAGCGAGGAAATGGAAAAAGTGGCAACGAGTTAGCATCGAAATGATTTGGACCGACGTGGCATTCAGTACAATCTAAAAAATAGAATTCCAAAAATTGTAATTCTGAAGGAAAGTAATGCTAACCTTTGAATAATACTGTTGAAAAATGTGGGGGGGGGAGAAAAAATAATAACTCTTGCGCTGTATTTTATTAACAGAAACAAAAAGAAAACAAATGATATGCATTTCATTCGGATTTGATAGAGTCTGAAAGATGCACTAACGACATGTATTATTCTGACATATAGAAAGATCCTTGCTGATTTTAAATTACTTTATATCATACGGAAATTAGTGTACCTGGAAACTTATACATTAAGGTTTTGCTATTAATCGTATATTATTAATTATTAAATTTAGTAATGAAAAAATTAATTCGGTGTTAAAAATTCATTTTAAACGATTCGTTATTTTATACGAACCGTAAAATGCTAGTCCATTATGCATAATATTATTATTTCAAATGCTAGTCAAATATAATTTTTAATTATGAATCACGCTTTGTTAAAAAAAAAAAAAATTAACAGCAGATGATTTTTATAAATATAATATTTTGATGTTTAAATTCTTAGAAGAAAGGAAAAACGTAATTTTCAAGTAATGATCATGTAAGAAATAGCTATTTTTTCAACTTACTGCAGGTCTTGTAAACAAGAGATTAAAAAAGTTTGGCTCAGTTAACCTTCTTCTCCTTTTTATAATTTCTTTTAACCCAATAATAATTAATTTAAGCCTCTCGTAATATAGTATATTTTTCCCAAGCGATCTTTCTAAAATTTTATGAAAAGGATATTATGCTTATATGATGAGATTATTCGAGTGTAGGCTATAGGAGTTGCATGAAACAGAGATTTAATTATAAAAGAGCCTTATATGAAGCTGTAGATTAAACTTTAAGGTGGAAAGTAATAAATATTGTTCTATTTGCTTTGTTAGCACAGTTAACAGTTTACCGCACATGCTTATTAATTATAAAATAATTGGAGAGGAATATTATTTTGAATATATTTTTTCCAACTTATTGATATTTAAGCTAAATAATCGAACTGATAATTGACAATGTTATAAGAAATAGAAGATACCGATCTTGGTATAAATATGAAAACTAATTAATAATAAAGTTCGCATTGTTAACTGAAACCATTTATAAGTAATAATGGATAAGTAAATACGGTTATCAAACATATAATAGTTTGAGTCAATATTAGAACTATTATTAATATGTTATTATATGAAATTTAAGTTTACATATACTTCATACTTAAAAGCGATACATAAACCTAAATACTTAAACTTTAATGTTATCGATAGTTTCATATAAAGTTTAAAATAATTTTAAATATTTGCATAGAAAATAATCTTATTCTATTAACTTTTTTCTAAGTAATGATACAAGTGTTCTACATTTGACTTTCTTCAATGATCATAAAAGTGACAAAAAATTGTTAACTTTAGTACTTGCCAAATATATAGAATGGTAAGGTAATTTAGTATTCAAGTATTTCTTTCAAATAAAAGTCAACTGAAATTGGTTTTATTAATAAACTAAGGACAGGTTGTTCTAGCAATGAGAGGAAAATATTTCCGAAAAGTGTCACGAGTCTCGTGATACTATCTCCATCATTATTTGAAGCTTCCTAGGGCCAATGAAATAATTGAACTACCCCCGTCTTGGGTGACTCAATGGAAAAAAGCTGGGATATTTCCAGCCTTGAGAGAGTTGACGGTCGGAAAGAAGTTGTCACGAGTCGAGGCTAGAAGCCTTAGGATTTCACCTTAGCGTTAGAACTACCAGTCGCAGGTGGAAAAATTCTTCTGAGAGTCCGAGGCTTTCCTACCTGAAGAGCAATTGTGATAATCAGGAGTCGTGAAAATCATGTAAGAACTTTCAAAAATTTGTAGATTAAAATCCGAAGCTATGGATACACATAACAAATTACGTGTAAATAAAGCCTTAGACAAACTTATCTAGCATGCTAAACTGTAAAATAGCCTTGATTTAAATCAGATCCAAGTAAATAGAAGATTGATGCGCGACCGTAGAATAAGCAAGTAATTTTAAGTAAGCTTAATGCTATAGGTTATGGGCTGCGCGTCCATGCATAAATATGAAGGTGAAAGAAAAATAATAATGGGTTAGTGAGCTGAATAAAAATTGTTGTTCAGGCTCACTGAGTTTGCCTGCTTACACTCCCATTCAATTCTTGGGACAATCTTATTCCTACCTCCAACCATCCACGTCGGGAAGTACGAGAAATACTTAGAGATCGAATGATATTGTCCTAAAGTAGCTTCATCCATTAAGGGTAAAATAAAACTTATAAAAAGCAGGATCTTTGCGAATTGTTAAGTATTTAAAAGTACGCAATTCTGAAATGTAACTTTAAAAGAATATTAGTTCTCTTAATAGCCAATGCAAATATGACAAATCTGACCTGCTTTTGTATATTAAAAATAAATATTATGAATTGTATTAGAGGATCCAAGCCCATTAAATTATGTATAACAATTAATAAATACATACATACATACACATAACGTATGTACGTTTTATATACTTTACTAATTTCAATTTTTTATTATTTATTATAAGTTTATTATTTTATTAGTTATTTTTATTCTCTTTTTTCTAGAAAGCCACCGGAATGGTGGGCGGGCTGGGGGTGGGAAAGGGAGGAGCGGGGAGTAACGAGAGAGCTGCGAAATTGGTCCGCGTCGCCGGATCGGCGGCGGGAAATTGCGGGCGCGTAAACCCGAGACGCGCTCATCCATGTGGGTGCCAAGGGACCGGATCCTTGGCAAAAACCAGCGTACGTACGAAATCGACCGAAAGCATGGGTCTGTTGGTCATAACCGCCGTGAACAGGGGAGTTGTCCTCGATAAGCGCGATATATGATCATAACTTTAATTATTAATAACGATTGGTTCGAAACATAAAAAAGAGTAGTTGCTAATTTCTATATTTCTTGTTACGTTTCTGTGCATTAATTTATAACCAAAAATGCACGTTATAATTTAACATTAATAAAATTACACCCCTAGAGAAAATTATTCATTATCAACTTAAGATAACGTATTTTGTTAAAGCTTTTCTATTTACGTGCATGTTCTCTATAAAATGTCGCAACAAAAATTAAATGAAATATTGGAAATATTTTTTATAAGAAAATTATCAATATATTAGAAATATTTTCTTCGGCGAGTAAAATACATTCGCTTCTAAAAAGCAGTTAATTCAATAAACGTACCTAATTCATTATATTCACAAACCAATATTAATTAATTGATCATTTCAATCAATTTTGTATTTTTCGAAAAAAAATTTTAAAAGAAAGCCTTAATTTTTTATATAATGATTAAACTATATCCATATTACGCGTTGATATGTACTACGTTTTTAAAGAAAATTGGTTCGATCGACCGCATTGGCATTGCACTGATAAAGTCTGAGAACATTATTGTCTTCTTGCTACATGTTTTATGACATTATTATACAACAGATACAAGATCAGGTTCATATATTTTATAAATATATGTTAAACTCTTATTCACTTGGTGACGTTAATAACGACCTGCTATTATTGCGTGTTGCTATTATTTCCAAAGAACCCAATTTAAATGATTTCATTTCTTTTTTTTGTAATTATTTACTTTTATTTAAATTGGCCTTTATTTAGTTACATATTATAAAATGCCTGAAAAAGTCAATTTACATATGTTTGATCAATATCAATATCAAAATATAAAAATGTAAATGCTCTATTATGTTTAATATTTGCACAAAATTAACTATCTAGAAATGTACTTTCAACAATTTTTGTATAATAATTGATAAAAATGGAGAAAATAAATCATATCTAAAAACAAATATTTAAAATTTTTAAGATTCCAAAAAATATTAAAAACAAAACCTCATATAATTGATTATATTTTTTTTTAAATTTCAATAACAATACATTTTTCGACATAATAATAAAAAATAAATTATCTTGGATTATCTATTTATTATCATTCTTAAATAATTATGGCACTTTATCGTAACACACTGCAAGACGTCTATTAATATCATTTTTCTTATTTTAGAATTGTATGAAATGTATAAGGTCTACTTTTTACTCCTTTTTTACACATGAAGAAAAAGAATGGAAATACAAGAGCAGTCGTTGATCTTGAAAATTTGAGAAAAAAATAATTTTTTTTTATTTTTATCATACTAATATAATAATTTAATACAAACACAGTTATTGATGATAAAAACGAGGTTCCCTCTGTTAATATAAAAATTAAATAATTGTTATGGCATATAAATTTATTCATTGGTAAAAATATCGATTTGCTAATTAAAAATCCAAAATCTCTACGTTTCGTATCAGTATGAGCAATAAAAATAAATACGTGCCGAATTGAGAATAAACGTATGAAAAATTTCTTAGTCTTTTAATTCATTAATAACTACTTCGAAATACCGGAAATGAAACTATAGGGTGATGTGTCCAACTATTAGAAATAAAATAATATTTACCATTTAGTTGTTTACGATGGGAAAGCCGAGCAGAAGTTTTATGCAATAATATTCAAATAGGCAGAAATAGAGTATAAGGAAAAGAAAAAGAAAGAGTGAAAATGTAGATAGATAGATAAGTATATAGATAGATGTAGCGCAAGAGATGGATGTATAAATAGCTATAGGATAAGATGAAAACAGTGAAATATACAGTGAAGTGAGGGAGTGAGACTTAGAGTCAAATGGAAAGTCTGGTTTATAATTTATATATCATATATAAATTATTCGACCGATATTGCGGCATCGAGTTCGATCGCAACACAGCAACTATTTCTTTCCATTCCAGTGAGAGAGAAAATCCCTCTAGCAATTCGCTCCACGTGTACATGATTTATATCGCCTTCAAACAACTCTTAGAAGGTTTTACTTATAAAATATCCACCGATAGTATCTCGCTACTAGTTGCTTATGTCCCAGCACTTTCCAGTTATACTGTTTTCTAGCGCCGTGCCATTTTTGAAGGAACGAAAATGTTACACGAACAGTGTAGTTGATGTAGATCGAAAACGAGTAGCGTGTCGAAGTGAATAAAGCCGATGATGCTGCATTCGAGCTTTACCATCGATGCTTGCATATTAAAGTGCTACTGTAAAAATTACTTGAAAACAAAATGAGTAGGCGTCAAAGCACTTATAGATAAGAAAGCAGTATTTAATTATCTTTAGCCGCACTCGAGTATTAAAACGGGAACAGGTAACGAGTGCACGCCAACAAGTTGAATTCCTCAACTTTTTATTAAAAATATACGTGGATTACTCTAGTCAGACGAGTTAATAGTTGTAATTGCGGTATTGGGTAAATGAATCCTAAATATGCACACGTACACAGGCTATCTAACAGTATTTGATTCAGTTTAAAGCTTTTCCTACGTATTCGTAAACGTAAATCTATGATTAAAATGAACAGAAAATTTGAATGTAATAAAAGTGTTTCAACACTTATTCAAAAAAAGGGTAGAAATTAATCAAAAACTTCAAATTATATAGATTAAATAGAGAAAACTTTAAAAATTATATTTTTCATACATACACGTAAGTGAAGAAAATCAATCTATAAACTTTATGTAGGAAAGTAATATAAAAAATATACATACATTTTATAAGAAAAATCAATAATATCTTGTATTAAACTGTAAAATAATATGTTTATTTTTGCATTAATCATAATTAGGTAAATAAAATTAAAAAAAAGTAACAGTTTTTTTTATAATTGAGTTTTATGGTATTTTAAAAAATAAAATTGATTAAAAATACAAAAAAGTCAGAAATTAAAAGAGATTTCAATTTTTACTCCCATCTTTATATAAAGGTAGATTTTATGAGTCTCATTTTATATCACTTAATCTATCTTATTTCTGTTAATTTGATTTTGTAAATTTCTTTTTTAATTCAACCTTCATCCTCGGTAATTTGAAAGTTAAAAAAATATTTATTCGATAAATTTAAGTACGATCGTTAATCTCGCAAATGCACAGGTAAATGTGTTAAATATTTTTTTTAATTTTTGTAGACTTAATACAATCAGAAATATCCTTTTTTTCATTATATGTATATATTATATATTTGCATGATAGAATCTCTATTTATTGAATTTAAATAATCACACGTATAAATATTATAATTCATAATTATTACATTTTATTTATTAATTTACATTTAACTTTAAAAATTTTTCTTAGTGGTTACTGAGTATAAAAAAGTATTCTTTGGGCTTATCGGCATTTATAAAAAATACGTGAATATGTAGTCTAAAATTTACATAATTTTTTTGTTGATGGCGTGTATTGATATACAGAAGAGCTGGCGTTGAGTTGCGTGTCTATTTTCTTTCTTTTTATCTTACCTTTTACTTGACTTACCATCGTTTTCCTTGCCTACTATATTTAGACTCTCTTTTTCTTTTGAATTCTCTTTCACCTTTTATATTAACGAGACACATCCATAACGAGGGTAAAATAATGAATTTTCTATTTTCAAGGGTATCTTAGGCTTATCTTGAAATTTGTCTGATTGACCAGATACTGTTTTGATTTATGAGATTTCTTTAAAACTTGTTAGCTATGTTTCTTAACTATTCCGTTTATACTTAACCCATTATTATTTGATGATGCCTTTACCAGGAAGAATTCTTTACTTCTTTTCTTTTAACGGAATTAGTATTAATGTGACTATTAGATTTATGTATATTTTAAAACATAATTGAGCTACTTATATTAAATTGCGACTACTGCCGGTAAATATAAGCCTCTTATTTAACTTAAGGATAATAATTTATTTACAATAATTAATAAACGTTTTTAAATATTTAAATTTATTTACTAATTAACTTACGGTGTAAGTGCTTCATTAATTTTAAAGAGTTATATGCATAATTTTTTTCTTTGACTCCTAGTATTAAAATTGTAGCAGAAGAAGCAAAGAATAGTGTTTTATAATTAAAAATGTAATATAATACTTTTGTAATAAACAGCTTTACAAGAGGTAAAAAATTCACAATTTATACACACTGTACGAAATATTATATTATGATAAACATTTAACTTTAAGTAGATATCTATGTAATACAGAAAATGGTTGATATGGTGTAATAGATGTTGCTTAAATAGTGTAATTAATTCAAATGATAGTTGATATTTTATATGAAAATATCAATTGGGAAATGATTGATCGTATTAAGTATTTTAAAAATAAAAAGTTGGCATCACGTTTACAATCAATGTACTAATAAAAAAAAAACCTAAATACTACGAAGAATATACGAAATAATTGTAAAGGCTTCTCATTAATCATGAAACTGTAAAATTGACTTCAATTTATTAATTACTCAACTACTTAGTACAGATCCTTTTTATATTCAATTAATTTGCTTCAAATGAAAGAAAGATTTGTTTCTCCAGAAAATTATTCGATTCCCCTTTTAAATTTTGTCACATGTGCATGTCACACTAATAGATTTGAATATAAAATACATGAGTGATGTATCGAATAAAAAAGCAATTAGTTAATAGCCAGTCGAGTGCGCCTAAGCAAAAAAATAACGAAAGAGAGTACACAAATGAAACATCCGTCCACCGAACTTGGGATATAAAAATTGGTAGAACGAATAGCAAGATAAATTTACTAAACAGTCAAATGTTACGTTCAACATCGATAAAGCATAAAATGAAATTCAGAAAGTCACTTCGTGTCAAGCCCATTGTGAGTTCTCGCTTATCTTCTCTTTTTTTAGGATACTTTATGGAATTTTTCAGGTTTATGTATAAAAACTAATTTATTTTAGTCATTAATATTTTGAAAAATTAATATATGAAGAGAAATCGCTTCTGTTGTTGAAACTAGTATTATTACTTTTGGCTTTGATTAATAAAAATTCGTACAACTTCGAGTACATATTTATATTTTTGATTTTTGAATCATGTTCACAGTGTTTGAGACAAAATTGCACCATAGCTACTTTTTGCAGCTGATACACTCGCTCAATCACACCACCCTTCCTCCCGCATATATAGAGTCGTGTGCACAGTTGCTGGAAATTAGTGTATTATAACAATACAACTATAATATAATTATTTTTTGTATTTCAAATCATTCAGAAGTACGACGTGAAATTATGTTTTCAACTTCTTAATGTGCTATTTACTGGCACAGTAATAAGGGAAATAGACGTGGGAAAGTGTTAAAGTTTTAGATAATAAAAGAGTTTTTTTACCCTTATTTCCACTCCGATCATCAGTCACGTGAAATGAAGCTTATACTTTCCAGACGATATTATAATAAGACAATATATTCATTTAACTGATTGAGTTATTATTTACGAATGCTCAATTACATTTGGGGTTATACTGTAGCTCGAAGTTTTTACAAAGACAACAAGCAAATATAAACCATTTATAACAGTGTATACGTTGTTTTTATTTTCTAACTTTTTTTCTAATCTTTTTTTTTTTTAAATAATTTAATGATAAAAAAAATAAATTTCATTGATGCATTCGTATTTTTTCATGTGCGCTTTTCAACAGGAAAGAGAAATTATACCAGCACTCAACCGTTTTTTACGTTTTACGTTTCTTTATAACTTTTAAAAGTTATTTAAGAAAATATTATAAAAATTTTGTTTGTAAAGCATTGTTGCTTTACTCCTCGATTACTATATTTGCTTAGAAAACTTTCTCAAAATACTTGCGATCTTTCTCTAGTACTTTGTAAAAGTTTCCTTTATCGTTCGCTGCTCATTTAAATCATAATATTCTCTAAACTATAAAGTACGAATTAAGTATCCGCGCAGACAGTTTGAGCGACATTAAATTCCATAATTAGTCATTTATTTAAGCATTTGAGGGCTGATAGAATGAAGTTAGATCAGGAGCATACGTTTAATGTATTATCACCGGTGGCACCATCGATCATTCAATTCGACCACTTAGCCAATTGTACATATTCGACAGGTTTTCAACATTCACAGAGCTCAATGTTGCAAGCTGGACACGAGCAGTGAAAGATAGGTTGCGTGCCCCAGATATAGGGAGCATTCGTATACGAACGGCGTAACGAGGTTTTGGCTCTAAATAAATAAGGGCTAATGGCGGATGGGCGGGTTGGTGGAAAAGGTGAAGTAGAACGGGTCGGACCCGAATTCTATGTCGCCGTCATTATCAGCCCGGCCGTGACGGCCACTAAAGCCGCCACCACTAGTCTTCCTTATTCCCACGGAATTTCCCGAATTTCCTCGAGCCCTTAAGCACAACCCGGACCGACGTACAGGCCGAGGCGACCGGAGCTGTGCCGAACGACGTGTGCCGTACTGCTTGGCTACCCCCCCCCCCCGACGCCGCCGCCACCGCGCTTCGTCCGGGACACGTCCGATAGCTCGGCGTCTACCGGAAATCGTCGCCCGTACGCCGCACGAGGCCCGCACATTTGATCTTGGAGGGGACAATCGGGGGTGGCACTGCCCGGCGAGAGGCGACGGCGACAAATTGACGTGCGCCGAGTGCATTGCGTGCGCTTTGCTCTTCGGCTCCCCGGCACCGGGAGCAGCAATCGGTCGCCGGCGTTCACAGTGCGGCGCGGGGGTAGCAGATGAATAGCGGAGACAGACTAAAAGAGAGTGGCTGAGAGAGGCTGAGAGAAAGCGATAGAGGGCTACTATTGTCGTCTCGGTTGTTGGCGGAAGAAGCTCGTTATCCATTACTCTCTCGCTTTCTCTCCTGTTCTCACTGCCTTTTCCCCCTGCCCCGTTGAAATTGAGACCCAGCAGAGAATTGTTATAACGCTCTCCCGATGCGACATGCGGGTAAAAGTGGTCAAATCCATATGCGCTGCCGCTGATGCTGGATCATACGCCTACGTGGGCTGGCTTATTCCTCCTACTATTTTTCTATTGGTGTCGCAAATTAGCGCGTCTGCTTTTATGTACGTATGAACAATTAAATACTACATTGATCTTGACTATTCGTTATCCTCCTGAATAAGGTGGGGGCGGATGCTTTGACACGGAACACGTATACCTTGGTTTCTTTTATTAACCCGCTCTCGTAAAAGGGAAATAGAGAAAAAAACCATTTATCAAGAAGCTTAAAGAATACAACGAGAATTCGTTTAATATAATGCTATCTCCATTTATACAATAACTCTTCTTCTTATTTAATTTGTACTTTACTTCAATTCATTGTATGACTATAATTCCCCCACAATAGGAAGAAAAAAATATCGCCTTCGTTTTTTTTTATTATGTATTAATATTAAACAAGCTAAAATCAATGCTCTACAGAACGCAGCTTCTGAAATCTTTCGTCAGATTGAAAATTCGCTGCAAATCGATCTATTTTATTTTTATTACTATTAAAGTAAAATTTTATTGGAATAATTTAAATTCAGGATTTATTCGTCAACATTCATGAGCTTTGTATACAATTTAAATGATACATACATTTATACACACACACATATATATATATATATATATATATATATACACATTGCATTTTTTATCGATACAATTTTGCTGGAATCATTGAAAAATAATAAGAAATGGTCATAATTCTATTTGTTTCGAGCTTATTAGAATAATTTGTTTCTAATTTTTTCATTTACATATAACTTGAACTAGGTAATCAAATTAAATTGTCTTACGTAAACTGAATGGTAAAAAAGATTAAATATATATTTAGGATAAATCATTACATAAAATTTTTTTAGATCAAACGAAGTTAAAATACAGTCTTGTATTATAATAAGTAGGTCTAATACTAATAAATAAGACAACTATTTTTTTGACCGACTTAATAACTATTTAAAATATCATTGAGGATATTAAATATTAGTGATAGTAAGTTTTAAACATTTTTTTTTTACAAAATGATTATTTTTTACAGTAACAGCATTTTCAACGGAATAAAAAAACATGTGATATAAGTAAATAACTCTTACAATAAACTAAACGTATTAATTATTTCTTTTTTTTTCAATTTAGATATTTAATATTATGTTAAACATTCGTAAAAAGATTATAAGTACAAGTGTGCGGGTAAAAGAAAAATTTTCTTTTAATGGTGATTATATATTTTCTTTGCTTCAAAGCAAATCATGTTTAGTCAAATGAAAGGGCTAAAAACTGTGTCCAAATACAGTCAAAAGTTACAGCAATTTTTTCTTTTATTTTCAACAAGACGCGACATCGATTTTTCAGTTTGCTTTCGGTGAATGAGCGGTTTCAAATGAAAATAATTCTATTGTATACCATAAAAAAAGAAGTGTTTTTTTACATGAAAATATTGGTCAATAATTTTACCTGATATTATTAATTATACATATTTTTTAAAAATACATTTATTATTTTTATGGGTATTATATATTAAGTAACAAAATATTATAAAAACTATTATATTCTTTTAATTTCTAATAATATTGTCGTATAATCATTATTTTAAACGTAATTGATTCTATTTGTTTTGGAAGCAATACATAGATTAAATGCATGCATTAATATTGTAGTAAGTTGTATAGTACATTAATTTTTAAAAAGTAAGTTACTCATAATATATATTTATATATATTAAAATCTATACTGTAAAACAGAGTACTAATAAATGTATGTAAATACTATAAGTTAAATGATATTACAAATCTTTTTAAAAATACTTTAAAAATAAGCGAATTATTATCGAAAGAATAATTTTTGAAGTATTTAACAAAATAAAAATATTTAAAAAATACCATTTACGTATGTAAATATGTAGATTCACTCAAAAAAAAACTTTTGTAATTAAAAATACTAATTTTTATTTAATCCAATTTAAAAATTTCACCATTTAAAGAGAAATATTTAAGCTTCAAGTAAACAGTATTTATAAGGATTTTTTTTTTTTTGATTAATCATGGAACATTTTTTCCACGACCGATTACTCACGCAATAAAAGCGTATATTACAATTTTAAAAAAGAATATTTAAATGAAGTAAGAATAATAAGCAAATTCTTATCGCTTACAGGCAAGGCGAGGCAGATCGAAGTATCTTAATTTGAACTCAAGATGGAAGTCGCCGTTCTCTCGACTATTGTTGTTTGTACAGCGAAACAAATAGTAGACATTTTCCAGATCAACGATGAATGAAGAAGGTTTGCTTAAAGATTATTAAAACGGCATTTTCATAAGGGATACTCGATGGCCATCATTCGACCAAGCCATAACTCGAGTCGGGAATGCACGGCATGTGGATGGAGTATCACGCAGGAAGAGATCCGCACATCGGCAAACTCGATGACTAGCCCGCCAAAGGGAATCATCGGTGTGGGAGAAGCGTTACGTGGGACGAGAAAGTGCGGGGTGCGTCGTGGGGGTGGAGCGTGCGCGCGGCGGCGGCGGGAGGAGGCGAGCGCGAGAGGCGTCACGCAGCCACGCACGTAGCCTCACGCACACTCCGAGCGCGGCGGACGTCGGTAAGGATCGGCGTGTATCGGTGCGCGCGTGTGCCGCCTGGCGGGAAGCGGGGGCGGGGGCTTTCGGGGGGTGGTGAAGGGGGGCGCGGGTGAAGGCGATCGCCGAGAAGGACGCGCAAGAGCAAGAGGAGAAGTTGGCGGCGGAGAAGGAGGAGGCGGAGGAGGAGCGGCAGCAGTAGCAGCGGCAGCAGCAACAACGGCAGCAGCAGCAGCAGCAGCAGCAGCACCAGCAGGAGCAGCAGAAAGACCACGAGCAGCCACGCGCACGTTCGCAGCTGCGCGATGCCACCACCCAGGCTCGGCACCTAGAGCGAGGCGGGAGTATTCGCGAGCACCTCGGAGCCGCGGCCGCGATCAGTCGACCCCGTGCAACGCGGCACGTTGGCCGCCGCGCCACTCGAACCTCGCCTTCGGCTCTCCGACTCGCCGTCCGTTCGTCGACAAGGGCGCGGGCGCGCACGACGCTCCTCGACCCGGTGTCGAAAGCTCCGGTGCCGGAGGTCTCGAGGTGCGCTCTATCCGGGACCAGCCCCACTCCCCGTGCCACGTGCGCGTGCCACCGGGTGTGCGTCGGCGGTCAGGCCACGCGGAGCCGATCGCCCGGCCGTCTGGCCCAGCCGCGGCCCCCGGAGACTCGGGTTCTTAGGGCTTAGGATGCCGACTCCGTAGGGCTCCAGTAGCAGGGAGCCACTCGCCTGCGGACCCTCGGAGGCCGGAGTGCACGGAGAGCAGTGGAGGCGCGCCCCGACAGACACGCACCGCCAGAGGTGCACTTGTTGAGCCATGGCTTCCCCGGCTGGGTCGCTGCTCCTGGTCGCGCTGGAGCTGATGCTGGCCCTGCTGCCGTTCCTCGAGCCCTCGCACCTCGCCGTGGAAGCCAACGAGGACGGCTTCCACGCGATGAAGGACTCCTACGACGAGCTCCAGGAGGACCCTCTCGTCGTCGAGACGACTACTGGACTGATGCGCGGCTTCTCCCGCACGACCCTCGATCGGGAGGTTCACGCGTATTACGGTGTGCCCTTCGCCCAACCGCCGGTCGGGAGTCTGCGTTTCCGTAAGCCCGTCCCGGTCGAGCCCTGGCACGGGGTCCTGAATGCCACCCGGATGCCCAACAGCTGCATCCAGGAGCGCTACGACTACTTTCTGGGCTTCGAGGGCGAGGAGATGTGGAACCCGAACACTAACGTGAGCGAGGACTGCCTGTACATGAACATCTGGACGCCGAAGCGCCCGAGGCTGCGGCACAAGGGCAGCTCCGAGGCGTCGGATCACCATGGGGGCATGCCCATACTCGTCTGGATTTACGGTGGCGGCTACATGACGGGGACCGCGACCCTCGACGTCTACGACGCGGACATCATGGCCGCCCAGGGGGACGCGATCATCGCCTCGATGCAGTACCGCGTCGGAGCCTTCGGCTTCCTCTACCTGAGCCCCTACTTCGAGGACGACGGCGAGGCCCCCGGGAACATGGGCCTCTGGGACCAGGCGATGGCCCTCCAGTGGCTCAAGGACAACGCCAAGGTCTTCGGGGGCGATCCCAACCGGATAACGATCTTCGGCGAATCGGCGGGCGGGGGCTCGGTCTCGCTGCACCTCATGTCCCCCGCGACCAGAGGCTTGGTGCGTCGGGGCATCCTCCAAAGTGGCACCCTCAACGCGCCCTGGAGCTATATGAGCGCGGAGAAGGCCAGCGACGTGGCCAGAATACTCGTCAAGGACTGCAACTGCAACTCGAGCATGCTCGAGGAGAATGCGACGCGGGTGATGGAATGCATGAAGTCCGTAGACGCGAAGACCATTTCCGTGCAACAATGGAACAGTTATAGTGGTATTCTAGGATTCCCCTCCGCGCCCACGATCGACGGGGTCTTCCTGCCCAAGGACCCGCTCGAGCTCCTGCGCGACTCAGACTTCGACAAGACCGAGATTCTCATTGGCAACAATGAAAACGAAGGTAGGCCTACTCCTTTCTTTACCCCCCCCCCCCCAATTTCGATTTCCCGCCTCGGCTCCGTCGCTTTTATGGCCGCTTTGCCCGACCCTCCATCAGAAACAATATTGAAATCGACCGTAGGATACAGTGAAAAACATTTATCTTTACCTACGTTCTTGCTTACCCTTGAATCGTTTCATTAGTTGCGTACGCATAATTGATTATTTGACATATTACTTCGACATACCAATGAAACCTTTTACTGAAGCTTACGAATAATGTATCATCCTGACAAAGACACGATGCCTCGTGATATTTTATTTAATTGTTTCGCAACAAAAAATAATTACTCACGTGTGAAATTTCATTTTTAAGCTCCCAGTTTTATGTAATCTTTTGGTTAATATTATTATTCGAACAATTACCCGTTTCAGTTATGCTTAAAGAATGGTAAAACATAATGAAAAAACGGCCATTAAATTTTTTGAATGGATTTCAGAAGTATTAAATGTCTTTTCATCTTTTGAACAATTTTTTTTCATCGCTTTTCACGTGTAAGTGCCCTTTGTCACTTGTAAAAATTCGAAAATCTTTGCATTTCAATTACTCTATTTGTCCATGTAATATAAAATCAGAATTTTCATATGGTTTTTTATATTTAAGAATTACATATGTATGAAAGAGTCAATTCCATTCCATAACTACAATTTTAATTAGTATTTATAATGAAATGCATTGAAACATAAAACCAATTTCCTATCAGAAATGCATTTAAATTAATAGACGTTACTAATATTGTTAATAATATTTCCGATAAATTTACTTAAAAAAATTTTTTTTTATAAAATAATTACATAATGTCATACATATGCAAATATTTATGAAAATAATTTTAATAATCCATTGTTATTTGAGAATTGTAATGAATGTAGGCCTTAATGATAATTTTATTATACGTTTATGGATTTGGTTTATTTTTGATTCAAGGAAATTCGAGAAAAGGACAAACATTTCTAATAAAAGTAAACCAATCTCTGATATTTCAAATTTCTATTCTTACTCGATCAATATATTGCAAATGCAATTTAATTTTTATAAGTATTATTATATAAATTAAATCAGCGATTTTGTTAAAAAGAATTTAGAAAATTATAAATATATACTTTGACCAAGCATGCATTCGTAGAAGAATATGGAGCATAAGTTACAATTATTATTAATTCATTGACATCAGTACTCTTATATATGATTATCTTATGTAAATTACTTGCGAATACAATAGAAATGAATGAATGAGTGTAGAAAGTTTGGTGGATATTGTATACAAGTGGTATCATTTATGGAATAAAGTTGCTCAAAGTATGTTCAACATAATGTACGCAGGTGTGCTATTTATTGGAAATACAATTTTGATAATAAAACAATTGATTGGAATTTAATTAAGAGACACAAAATCATGATACAAAAGATGCTTTGAAATGGTTCGGGAAACACTAAAAACAAGTAGATGCCATTGGTAAATATTTTAAGAATATGGATATATTGTGCTAGTTTGTTTATATATACATTATTGCAATTAAAATATAATTTGTAATTTATGTATACGAAGTTCACTATAATTAATTTTTTGAATCAATTTTAAGTTATCACGTATTTGCTTATTAATGCATGAAAAATACTATTCAGTGTAATAACATCCCTATCAAAAGTTGGGTCTCTAATATACTTTCTGTATTTTATATTATAAAATTCTTACAAAAACATTAGGTTTAAGTTAAAAATGTTGTTTATAAGTAACTCTTTACTATATCAGGTATTGGTGTCTGTGTGGTGAACTATATTTTGCTTTTGTCATTTTGGTTTAATAAAGTGTGACTTAGTAACGTAAAGATTTCATGACTTTCAACTTTAGTGAGCTTTACTTTGATTTTATATTATGTCAAAAACCTTTCTACTTCTTTTTTATTAAAGAGCTTCTTAATTTTCTTTTTAACAACTTTTAAAATATCTTTCAAATAGTTGATGTTGGATTTCAATACACAAAAATTTTGAAAAATAAAGCTAACATTTAAAAAATATAATTTAAATAGGTATATTTTGATGATCATCAATAAATTTTTTATTTGTTTCACTTTTTCCATGAACATAAATACAGATTCAATAAATTTAAGTATCTTACAGAAAATAGAATTATAATCAAAGTTAATTAATATTGATTATAAATATTTGTTAAACAAATTATAAATATTGTATTTAAAATGATTCAATTTAGAATAGTCATTCATAAAATGTAAGTGTTATGATTGATAGAAAATTGTTTTCTTTTAATTTGGAATGAAGATTGTTGCAACAATGATAATATTTTATATATTTTATGAATAATTTTAAATCAAAATCAAAAAAAGTATTTTTAACAATTTAAATAAAGTAATGTCAAATATTTTTTTGAAACAATTTATTAAATGATTGCATTGTATTTATTGATTAATACAAATGTAAAAAAAATTTCCACGATAATCTAAAACAGTACGTTTTTTAAAATATTTGTTAATATAAAAGATGCATTTGATGTACTTCAATAATACATCATTAGATCATGAATATTGATTGTAAATTATTGGGTTTTAAAAAACATTTTTTTATAATACATATTTTTCAATCGATATGCTCACATACGCATGACATATATTTATCACATTTTTCTCAAATTCGTATCTAAATGATCAAACTACTATCTAAATGAGTATCGTATTGTGTACTGATTGTAGGTTATTTATTATTTACTATGAGCACTATATTGCTTACCTTAAAACTAATCCATCATTTTTATAGTCATTTTTTAATGTTAGATACATTATTATCAACGTCAATACGTCCTTTGAATATTGTTTGAAAATATAATAGTGTGATCATTAATATTATTTATTTTTAGAGAAAGTGAGCGTGTCACAATATTTTGTTTTTTTTTTTTTAATTGATCATTACAAGTATTTTCTTTTTAACGTATTCTTAATATCTGTTTGGATGCATTAGACAAATATTTTCATAAATAGACTTTACAATTATTCTGAAATACGTACATAACATAAAATCCTTTTTTATAGTATTTTTTAGCTCAAATTTTACTAAGAAAAAATATTAAGGTTAATAAATTTTTGACTTTTTATTTCTTCATTAAATGTACACAATATTTGGTCAACAAATATTTAACAGTATACGTATATAAATAGTGCCATTCTATATATTGAATGCACGTTGTCGTACTCTGTATAATATCTACAACGGTCTTACAAAGTTTATAAATACCAAAAAAGATCACATCTAAGTTTTCCTTTTAATAGATTTTATAACAATTTAAATACTTGCTGTCACTTTAGATTACTTAAAATTTTGTTTTATAAGCGGCGTTATAGTATATAGGTAAACTAGCTATGTTATTTTTAAGTTTTAAAGCACTTGGTTATTATTTAAGCACTATTATTTGAATACGTATAATAGTAGATAATTATTCTAGTCAAATAGAAATTTGCACTCAGAAGTTTCTACAAAATTTGAAATTTATAGTTGTTGTAAGTTATACTTACACAATATGGAATATTATTTATAATTGTGTAAATATAATATATTCTTAGCTGCCTATTATCTATAAATATGAAAAAAATACGAGATTTCTATCCTACTCAATAAATAATTGTATTAAATTTGTGTTGTTTTGATAAGAGTACGCTATCCAATTCTTCGATATTTCAAAATTTTATCTCGACTCAATCTAGCGTTAATCTTATTTTAAAAGATTGTCGACACCTTGTAGAGTAATCGTTACATCTTTACCAAAGTAATTGTAATATAATTGTGCAATGCATAGCTTTGGTTATTTAAGAATGGAAATACAACAGTTTTACCGTTTCAAATAAATATATAATTTTTTCAATCGTGAACTTCAATAGATTTTTTACATAGAAAATGACAATTATTATTAAATATACTTCAAATTTATATTTATTATTTTAAGTTTACAAAGTCTTCTATACGTTTATAATTCTATAGCCATTAAATGGTTGAAGATATTATTGAAAACGTATTTAATACTAAAGGAAAGCAATATAGGCAATAAAAATATTTGTTTTAGACACAGAAAATGATT
Source organism: Kradibia gibbosae (assembly GCA_018907135.1). Lineage (NCBI taxonomy): Eukaryota > Metazoa > Arthropoda > Insecta > Hymenoptera > Agaonidae > Kradibia > Kradibia gibbosae. The sequence continues at coordinate 222,564 of JACCHX010000003.1, read as the reverse complement.
AAGAAACAACGGAATTATAAAGGTTTCTAAGCCTCTTGTCTACAAAGAAGGTAAATCTGCGATTCTAAATGTTTTGTTTATACTGTGGATAATTATGCACAAATTGTGTAACATAAAATTTAAACAAGAATGAAACAAGAATATAAAAGTATGCAAAAAACAAGAAATCAGTCTTCTGAATTCTAGGGTTGAGCGATACAAATACCAATATATAATTCATCAGGTCATCCCAAATACAAACAAACGTATTCCTTACAATAAGAAATCACATAAGTAAAAAAGGCTTTTCTTTATATTGGAATTCTGACGCGAAAATATTTCAAATAGTAAAACAATTATTATCTGTAATACATAACCAATATATACGTTAACAATATGTGAATCTCGTGTTCCACATACATTAATTAAATAGTTCATATTTTAAATACAAATGTTTATTCACAATTAATTATCTAAATTCAAAATGTTTATCTATTTAATCTTGCTATTTTTTAAATTTATAATATATAATGAAAAATCGATTCAGTTAAATAGTAAATCTTTAAAAACATACGATGTTTTTTTAAAATGTCTAAACTTTTACAATAACTTATAGTGCAGTGTGTGTACGAGTATTAGTAGTTTGATCTAAAATAAAAATATATATTATCATTTAAAATAATAAATTTGATATCAATAAATAAAAAAATATTTTTTTAACAATTTTTATAGTTTGTTAATTTAAAAATTTTGTATACAATCAAGATAAAGTTTTCATATTTATATACATAAATTGTAAATCTATATATATATTATATTATATGTGTATATAATGAGATATTATGCTTTATGTTAACTTTATTATTATCAATCACATAAATATATTTAATAAATGAGTGTCCATGAAGTATGTTGTAATTAATTTTCTGTTGAAAAAAAATAATGAGGTTGAAATTTTAATTGTAATTATATATGTTTTATAGTAGCAACGAAAATAATACCTAACTTCATTCATTTATGAATAAGCTTTATGGCTTTAGAAAATAATATGTATTTACAAAGAATAAATTAAAAAAAAACATTCAAGTTTCCTTTAACCAGACTTTATTTAGACGTGGCTCATTCAATCCTGCCTTGAACGAGCCGACTTTTAGAAGAGGGTGAGACTTTTGTTTTTTAAGAATTTTCGTTAAGGCTTTACTATTCTGTCGGATCGGAACGACAATTGAAATAATGATGTCGCACCAGCAGGAAATTCGGTTAAAAATACTTGGCAATTGAATGATTAGTCAATCAGCGACGGAGAGCAAGTTTTTAAACTCTATTTTATTATTTTTTCGGTTCGTTGGTATATAATAAGACGTGGGATTGTCAGGAGTGGTCTGTGCAAACAATGAAGTAATGTCTGATCGAAGCGAAAAAAGTTTTGTCAAATTTATTTATATGGGCCATGGGTAAATTATTGGGTCGTGCACTCGACAATATCATGGTTTTTATTTATCCTATTTCAACGTTCAGAAAAAAAGTAAAAGAAATAACTAAGTGAAGTGTGCATTTAATTAGATAAAATATTAATTCATATATATATATATATATATATATTAAAGTATTAATCAGAAATCAATGCTTAATTTAAAATAGGTGAATGGAGATTGTATTGATTTGTTTTATTAACCTCATTTGGATATTTAAAAAAATGTTTTTAAAAAAGTTTTTGTCTCTAAAGAAATGCTTATTTGTATATAGTATATACATTTGTAAATACAAAACTAAAAAAAAATGTATCGATGCATTTTAAGATGAAGCTCAGGTAAAGTATTAATTTGCAGAATAAAATTTTATGGATATGGATTTTAATTAATCGACAATATAGCTTACTTACACAGCATAATCCAATTCGACCATTCGTTTTTAATTTAATTTAAAAGTTCCTCCCCAACTTAACTTTTGCCCACGTAATGGATTTCAATACACATTCTCTTCTTTTTTGTAATAGTTTATCACATTTTTTTCCTTTTTTAATTGATTATATTTTTTTTCTTGTTTCCACTAATTCCCCTCGTATAAATATATATTTTATTTTTTGCAAATATTTTGGTTTTTATTAAACACAGCGAATTATACAATACGTGAATAGAAAATGTAAAGCCTGAAAATAAAACACAAAAAGAAAATCCCAACCATAGTATTATTACACATTTTTATTTATATCAACTACTAATGTTCCATTTCACAAATTAATAATTGCATTGGAATAGAATAATTTGTTATTACAGTAATTATAATTATAAATAATAAAAAAGATTTTAATCACATATTACAAATATAAGCTGCAAATACTTGAAAAGGTGGAAAAAATTTCAATTACGTACACTTTACTAAATAATACAATCTTAATTCAAAATTCACAAAAAAAAATCATATTGACTTAGCTTTATATAATAAGCCATTTACGTACAGGTTCGTTGGATTAAAATTTATTCCACTCTTGAAGCTTATTGTTTACTTTAAAAGAGAAATAGAATCAATGACAAAGTTATTGCCTTGTAAATAGGAGTCAGTTATAAAAAGTCTTTTATTTACCAGAGAGCATTGTAATGCCAGCTCAGTGAAATCTAGTTATCAGTGCACTGAACGAGAGGTAAAAACTTTTCTACTCCCGTTTAAGCATGTAATGCATTACGCGTAAAATCCAGCCCTGCGGATAGCGACAGCCATTTGCACAAGGCAGGACAAATGGTGCGGGTCGCTTGGGGGCTCGGAGCTTCGAGTGACGCGGGACCGGATGTCGGTCGCACAGGCATGCAGAGCTGCTCCTGTACCCACTGCCGTCCACCGGATTGTCATAAGGGACGACGTTCTCCGGCTGGTCGGAAAGCAGGCTCGACTCTTGCCGGGGCTGCAGTTTCAACCGCGGCTCACGCGTTGCGACCAGCCTCGCACAAGATACTCCGTCCTTACGCGACAACGGCTGACGATCGGTACTCGGCGATGGTCTACGCATTGGCTTTACGGGGCAGCGCAAGTGGAGACTTCCTCTGGAATATTTATCCCATTGCATTCGCATTTGTGGCATGTGTCGCAATGGCGTGCACGTGGTGCAATTATCCTTGGCGTATGGGCTGCTTTATGAGACGCGCGTGGCTCGCGCACATTCACAACCTGTGGACCTCTGTAGGGAGCATTCGACAATTGGTAAATTTTGGCCAAATTGTTATGCCGGTGCTATCGCGTTTAACGAAGGTCAGTCCGCGAGCCAATAGCTGGCTAAAAATAAATAACAGAAAAAGAGAGTCACGGCACTGTGAAAAATCATCTAATTTTTACATTTATTTAAAAGGAAACTAGCCTTTAATAGGAAAGCGTGCTCAATTATAAATGTAAATTATACGTGATGTTGGTGGCGTTACGATAGCGAATTAAACCATAGATCGATTTGCTTAGCGTAGGTCTGCACACGAGTGGCCGCAAAAAGAGCGGAAAAAAGCGCTGGGAAGAAAGACAGAAATGTAAAATACAGCTAAATTTTCTTAACTCGGTTAACCGCTATCGCCGTTACACGCTGCCGTTTGAAAAATTTATGCTTCCATCCTGTGGCACGCTCGTACGTGTAAATACGTAGTTGGCAGAACGCTGTTGAATCAGGGATTCGTGGGGTGAGCATTTTGTTGGAAAAAAAGTTACGCGCTGCTTTTTTTCCGCCTTTTTAAATTATACGCCACTCAGAATTTGGTGCACCTTCCATGAAGAAAAGAGCGGACAAGTTAAAGAAGGTAAAACAGAGACTTCCAGGAGAAGAAGGGAGAAAGAGGAAGACAGACAGAGCGAACGAGTGTGAGAGAGAAAGCGAGCTTATTCGTACGCGCCCGTGTGATAATAGGCAGGATATAAATAAAGCCTTGTTTAGTGAAGTTAAATCTGCATTACCTCGCATCCCGTTTAGTAACTTATTCGTTAGTTATTTATCCGTTTTACCTAAATTCTCACATAATTAGCGCAAACAAGTTGTGGAATTATATTTACATAAAATTTATACTTATTGAAATATTCATCTTTCTGAATTTTTTCTAATTCCAAAAATAGTGTAATTTTTGTACTTTTATAAAATTCAATTGTAATTTATCCATCTTGTATGAATTGCACTAATGCTTACATAATTTCTTAATGCTCTCAATAATTTGATTCTGTAATTGTAAATTTTCACAATTAATCTTGGATAAATCGCGTAATCGACTTTAGAAGATTACTCTAAATAGAAAACTAATAAGTTAGCAATGCTTAATTGTAATTTATAATCCGGTTAATATATACGGTGCATTAGTGGGATAATTTATGCATAAATTAATTGTTGTATGATAGCCCTTCGTAAAATAAAATTAGTATAGAAAATTTTATACGTTATTAATCATTCAGCCTTTTAAAGCATAAAAGGGGGCGAATATTTTCTGCTCTTTTTATTTAAATTTATGCATAAATAAATAAATCATTTCACTGAAAACTAAATTCTCTTTTTTTTTATTTCTAGAATTCAGCTCGTATACTTATATCTGAGCAAAGAGCAAATCTGAGCGTTAAGCTTTCTCCTAATTTTTTATGTATAAGAAAATATAAAAGTATGTACAAAATTAAAAAGTCTACAATTTTTATGTAAATGAAGGCATCTTTATTAAATAATCCTTGCATTAGTTCGAAATCCTTCGGAAATTTTTTTTCACCCGTGGCTGATCACTCAAGAAAATATTCAGGCTCGTAAAGAAATATCGATATGCGGTCAGTAGTCGATTAGTGTCACACGTAATTTTCTACACTGCCTTCATATCTCAGGTTCTTATACACCTTTACACTACTGACAGGTCGTTGCATTTTTAATCATTCGCGGAAGCAAAGCTGAACGAATGTAGGAAACATGCACGTGACCGGGATATATCTAATCGAAATTGTTAGTTGGAACTTGATGTACAGAATAGCGCCACATTTATTTTCGCATTTTCGATTTGTTTTCATATTTCCGAACAATATAACGAACTACTCAAATCCAATCAACTAGCTTCCACAAAATAATATTATTTATATATTCCTTATTGTCCCTTATTGTCTCACAATTACATGTGCACATATATTTCCTTACTTTATCTATGATACTTCTGGTAACGTTGATCAGTATATTATAATATTGCTTGGAGATTAAAGGAAATTTTATAAGTAGCTTTTTGATCAATATATGATTTATAAAGTATCCATCCTTCTAATCTACATATAAATATATAATTTTTTGAAATTACATTTTAAAAATTTATATTTTTCTCCAAGAATTGAGAGGCACGTTAATTGTTCTTTTCATTTCATAGACACAATATTGTTTTAATTAGATTTTACAACTTTAATATTCAATGTATCAATGTAAATTTTTATCTTCAATTATAAAATCATACGAAAAAAAAGGTTCTAACACTTATTACTATTTTTTCGTGTAGTAATAATTTGCATTATATTTATTTCACAGTAGAATCTTAAAAGTTAGTTTGTTTCCAAAATATTTGTTCATTATAAAATTAAGTCCTAGAGAAATCAATATATATTTTCTTTGTATTAATACATTTGAATTAATAGTATGCATTATGTATTTATGTAAAAATACAAATAAATGTATATATATTACGCTTATTGAAATTGAAAATTTTTAATGCGTGATCAAGCATATGATCTATGATATATAAATACATACTTTGTATAAAAATTATTTTAATATGATGATTTAAAATTATCTTTTTATCCATGATAATTTATTGAAGTTAAAAATTCTATTAAATCCAAACTTTTTACAAAGCATAAAAAAAAATTGATAAAAAGTATTCTAATTGACGTACGTAATTAATTGTTACAAAATTTATTTATACATATTTATTTTGTTGAATATGTATTTTTATTACTTCTCGATACATATTTTGAAATTTTATATTAAAATTTATAAATGTAGTATATCTGTTACATATAATATTAATAATAATTGACACATATATATATGTATAATGTACAGACTATGTATACATTGAGGTTTTATACATTATTAGGATTAACTAATATAACATTTTTCGTACGTTTGCTAATCTTACTAGAATAATGTATGATCAAATACTTTAGTGAACTTTAACAATAAAGCTGTAGTACTATGAAAGTTGTTGAAATATTGTAAATGCATCCATAAAAGGTGCAAATCTCAATAATTTTGTAATTGAGCACTGCAATTCTGTTTAGATATTTTTGATTACTCTCCTGGTTTTTATTATTATTAATTTATTCACAAAACGCTAAAGTAAATACATAAGAATTATTAAAAATTTCAGAATTACTCAAATTTTTTACAAAAATAATTTAATAAATATTTCAAATAATATTTAATAATACTATTTTAAATTAGAACCCCGTAATTATGAAGTTACTCTTCTTTATCGAATTCTGTTTTTGAATTTATCGTACTTCGAAGTCTTAGCAAGTTTTAATGATTGTAATTGGTATTACAAAATCTGAAATGTAAATTCTCTAGGTTTAGTAATATTATTATTATAGTATATGGCCTGGAATTCTGCTTATGTACACATTTCAGTAGCTTTAATAATTCAACATTTCTTATCAACAGTGATGTAACATTACTTATTTTTATGAGTTTTAATCTTAATCTATTTAAAAAATCTAATAATATCCTATTTTTGCATTAATACTATTATTATTTTGCCTTATTACCTGACAGTCTTAATCCTGAAAATTTATTTAATACGTTATATTTTTATCTGCATATAATAATAATGCATCAAAGTTATTTTAAACGATTAAAGAACTTAAAAAATATCATTTTGCATTAGTGCAAATACTATACACTCCATAATTGAGGGTAATATTCTACATTCTTCATTTTATTGATTAAATTGATGTTCTAACACTGCCACACATAATTCATGCTTTGCTCATTCGACGTAATAATATAATGTAATGAAATATAAGGCATTTTTTATGATGTAGTTCCTGTAATGTAATTTGAAAAAAATTTTATTGCGGGGTGACCTCAGCACACCAGAAACGGTCAACTTTTTTAACGGTGAGCGGGAAAAGGCATGCAGGACTCGTTTGTTCCTGATTCGTGGCTTCGCAGATCGTTGTTCAACATCCAGATCAGGGTGGATTACAGGGCTTTCGTATGCTCCTTTGATCTGGGGGTGACTTCGCTGGTCTAGAATGTGACAATAAAAATGAATGAATAGTCTTTTTAGGGAAGAGGGAGGAAATTCTGATTTGTAGCGCGGACGAGTTGGAGCCGCACATTCTCTGCTGTAGTGTTGCGATCCCAAATGAAGTTTTGGTTGAATCGGAGCCTTTTCACTGTTGCATTCGGCCAAAATATTGATCACAGCACAGCCATAACATGACCGTTAAAGGTGCTGTGGCTTATTTCGAAGGAGATTAGAGGTAATGTCGATCAACGGATTCAAGCTCTTATCAATATTCATTGGATATGATGAAAGATGGAGGGTTTATTTACTTTTTACGCTTTCGAGTAGTGTTCAGAGAGCAACTGCCTCTTTTCCATCCTATCCTAATTTGTCTCTTAACTAGAGCTTGTTTTATATCTCCGCATTTCACTTGTTTTTCTTTCCCTCAATAGCGCAATTATTTATTCATGAATTGATTGCACCTCTGCTCTATTCTATTCGTTTCAAAAGCCTTTCTTTTTTTTCTTGACTGCTCTCTTTTTCTCTCTAACTCATTCTGTGTTATTCACTCTATCTATGCAGAATCTTTTTCACACAGATGCATATATGAACAAATTTTGTTTTACCTATCTATTATATGAAAGCCACATATGATGTAAAAGGCCTGAGGAAGGATAAACTTCTTTAGAGCCTGTAGTTATATCGTTGTAATGCAACTATCATTTTGACATTTGTGACTTTCATTGCTTTTTTAAATCACTCTTAATAAAAACAAGAGAAATCACAATAGTGAAGTACAATTTTTTACGTAATTCATGAATTAGTAAAATCAGCAAAAATTGTATGAATATTGAATGAACAAACACATTGTTATTAGCAGAATAAGATACCCTTCTAAAATGTTAAAATTAATTATAAGTATTATAATATTAACAAGTTTATGGACTAAGTTTATTAGTGTAAATTTATTAGAAAATCTTACAATTATCCGTATTGTTGGTAAAATGGTGATAGCTACATAAACACATAAATCAATTAGGTAAAATTACATATAATAAAAGGTTTAAATAATTTTTGGTAATAAGTCGCTGCTTTTTAATTTTTCATTTATACTAATTCAATCAATATTTAAATTCTGTTTAAAAAATGGCTCCTTTTTAGTGCATTTGTATAATTCTTAGAATTAAAAAATTACAATTCATTAGTACAATTAAAAAATTCAATTAATTTAGTTGTAAATTTAGTTTGTACATGTATAAACATAATTGTTGAGTTTCATATTATTTTAAAAAAGTTTTTCTATAATATTGCAATTTAGTAAAATTTAATCTGGTGAGATGAAGCGTAAAAGTAATGCTCCTGTGACTCTTCTGATCAAGTAAGTATTTTGTCATTTGATGAAAAGAGTATTTTATATTTAAATAGTAAAAGACCATCTGTAGTTTGAGAATGTCTATGAGTTGAAAATTTATGTACTAGCTGTATAAGGCTCTTCATCCGTATTTTATCATGTCTTTTTTTATCACAGGTACAAATTTAACGTGCGTTGAGTTGCTTCTCAATAATAACATCTGAAATGTGCCATAACTTCAGTTGTTTTACTACCTAATACCTATGTAAGTCTTTTATGAACCAGGTTTACTTCAAAATGATAATTAAATTATAGTAACTATTATAGTTTTATGGTGTGTTTTCATGATTTAGTACATGGAGGTGTTTACACAAAGGGGACATTAATGGAAAGTTTTTGAAATTCTTCAAAATTTTTATGAGAAAAAAGATTTTATCGAATAAGGTTACACTATCTTACACAATTCATCTGAATTTTTTGTTCGTAGCGTTACGTGTGTAAAAGAATGAGTGAATAGGTTTATGGTCTTCGTGCAGCTAGTCATAAAAGCAAAAAAGGTGCGGGCATGTACAGATAGCAGCATAGTGTTTGTACTGTAATTGTTTTTTTTTTTATTTAACGTACTTAGTGAAATTAGTAAACTAGCAATATTTTCATTACAAGTGAATAGAGTAATTTGTATCAAGACTAGGTATTTTTCAAATTAAGGTCAAAATAACAAAAACAAAATTGTTTTAAACGCAGGTTTCTCAAATTCCTAGTCCGTATTTCTGTGAAATGTAGATTGAACATTGACTATTCTAAATATCGTACATTAGAATGTTCAGAATATATCAAATTTTGCAATTTTTTATTTATTATATGAAACATAATGCAGTTGAAAGTAAATATTAAAATATTCTCATGAAATCCGAAGTTCCAACAATATTAAAAAAATATGTATTTACGATTTTGTAGTGATTTTATTTTATGATATCCTCTGTTTTCGAATTTTCCATTATATTGAATATTTATGATTGTAATAGCAATAATCTGGAATTTTATAAAAAACGGTGTAATCTCAATTTTTTCTAATTTATCCTGAATAATCAGAGATTCGACTATTTATTATTGACTTATTACTGACTTATTGATCCTTCAGCTAAAATACACTTATGCTGGTTAATGGTGAGCGTTATTAATGGTAAAAAAATAAATAAAAATAAATCGCATAGAGAAAGCGTTCGGTGGCGGCGGCGGTGGTATTTCAATTTACAGGTCGATTCAAGCTCCAAGTTTAGCAATACAATAGTCGACATAAAAGAAAAGTTCATAACGTTTTTGATATTTCTTCGTTTTCTCCCTTTTAACGAGAGTTTCATGGTGTTTATGAAAAGGCTACGTCGGTTACACATCAGCCCAAGTGATTCTAGTCAAGATGCCGCCTCATAAAACCTCGGACATTTGAGAGCGGTGCATTCGAAGCACGTCAACGATCTTTCTCCTTTCTCCCCTACTTTCCTAATCCGTCTTTCTGAACTTATCCTGCTTTCTTCTACATTTATCTTTTGGTTATTTCTACTTTGAAGCTTAGTGCACCCATAGGAGAGACTTGAAGAATGATAACGTATTTTGTCGTTCTCATTGGATGCTTTATTGCGTCATTTACTCTTCCATTTCTCATTCTATCTGCTCAATTAATTCATGAACTTTTTTTGATGCTTTAATAAAATTAAATTAATACAAATATTGAATTGTTAGATAAACGACTTCAACATTTTTTATACAAGTGCCCTTGTAAAAGAATTTTTTATATTTTTTACATTTAGTATCCAACATGAAGTTTAAAGGAACATCTTCATTATTTGTTGTAAGCTTCGAATAATCAACAATTCATTAAACAAAGTTTTTATTTATATAATACTTATAAATTTTTAATTAATAAAAAATTTCTTACGATAAAAGTTATTTTGTGCTTCAATGCTTTAAATTACTACTACTCACTAGTTATGTACTTATAGATTACAAAATCTATATAAAATTGTATTAGTTTTATTTTAAGTCCAGAAAGTAGATAAATAGTCATCGAATGTTATTGGATAATTAAAAAAGTTTTTCGTTCGTATAAATCGTATTAAGCTAATTTATGTACAGGATGCATGTATAGGACTCTTACTTTATTTGTTATACATCTATATGCTCATATATTACAAGATATCTTGTAAACTTTAACCGGATATTACTCAAGCCCCCTTGACAGGAAATCATATTTTATTATATGAAATTTTATGCCTTATGGGGTAGGAGACATTCCTGACACTTATTTGTTTGTATGTCACGGGATTTAATAAATACCTTTTTTGAAACTTAGTACTTAAATAATAATAAACTTAGGTAATGAAGAATTGTTTAAAATAAAGTTTACATTAAAAAATATTTATAATTATGGTATAAAAAAAAAATTAAAAATTTTTTACATAATAAAAAAGGTAATTAACATCAAAATTAATACCTTCTACTATAATTATTAGTTAGTTATATTACAATTATTACTATAAATGAATTTATTTATATTAATGTTGTGTTATTATTTTAATTATAAAACACACATTCTATGAAAAAGTAATATTTTTTTAGCCTTTATATACAGTGGATACTTACTGCTTTTTTTTAGGCAGAACAACTTGCATACTTGGGATTACTAGACTTAGAAATTAGAGTTTTCCAATAGCCAATAAAATTAATACATTGAAAAAGTTCACGTATAAAGTCTGTAGTATTACATATAATAAATATAATATCGAAGTACCATTATTTTTATCTTTTAAATAATCTATTTAAATTAGAATGTTCCAATTGTTATTAATAGCCTAATCAATAACAATTTATTTGATGAGTTTGTGAATTTTAATTGTAAATTAATGCAATTTATTAATACTGATATTTTTTAATGTTACCATTCTAATTAATTCTTTAAAACAGCTTATTTTTTAGTAATATTACATTAGTATATTAAAGCTTTCATGATAGATTGTATTTAATAAAATTGAATTGGTTGATCAACAATTTATTTTGATTATGGGTACTTAAACATTATCAAATATGCATTTTTTAAATGATCAAAGTTATTGGTTAAACTTATTGAATTATGAAATACATTTTATACTATGCAATTATTATAAATTTAAAATTGGACTAATATTATTCTATTGTGCTGTACATTTAGTAAGAAGTTAAAACTACTTTAACGGTTATATATATTGAGAATTTTTTGTTTTTAAGTGCTGCTTATAAATTTTTTATTTTGAACATTCAGAAAAGGTAGTGGATTGAAATTTCTTAGTAAAATGTAAATTTTTACTACTACATTGATGGCAGCATGAGACTGAGGAGCAACCGCATGTTGATTTCTGAAATACTTGTTTGCATATGCATACTAGATATTCTGAAACTTATTCTTTTAATACATATATTATGTTATTTCACGAAGACAGTGATATATGTATTTTTGATGTTGTGACCACATCTTACTATTATTTTGTGATTTTATTATGAATGGTCCTTATTGTATGAATACCCCTTAAAATGTTCAGTTCAACAGGAATTCTTATTACTTTTGATGTTTAAATATTAAATAAAATTTGTCATAAGATTTTTTCATACTATTCCTTCGTAATTAAATATTATCGATTTTAATTAGATTATCACATATGTAAGTGTATAAGAATTAATTTACGTGAGGTCTAATTACGTAAAATCAGTAAAGGTTATTAAAAAAAAAATATATTCTTTCAATGATAAAACCAGTACTATGAATCATTTAAGCTCAAAAAATTGTATACGTATAGATAAATTTGAAAGAAAATGCTCTGTAAATGAAAACAATTATGCGTACTGTTGTTTCCAGTATACTAATGTCACTATAAATAACTAAGTAGTGTAAATCAATATGTCGTATTTAGAATCAGCGGTGACATGATGTTTTAGGACTTTACTCTTTGCTACTCTTCTTTATCCTGGCTTTTTGTGGACCTGATTTTCTTTTCTTTATTCTCAGAGAAATAGTTTTTCGGGTAACTTGGACCCTGAGGAGTGATTCTAAATACGCTCTGCAAAAAGAAAAATAAACGCCCACCAGAACTTAATATCCCCGACGTATGTCAACATTCACATTTTCATTTTCGATAAGGCAGATAAAAGTATTCTAGAAAATAAAAATAAAATTAAAACGTTGCATAAATATTAAAAAACATCACCTTTGTTCAAATGTTCTTTTATTATTATTTTCCGATTTCTTAGTTTTTTAAACATTTTTTTAACCTAATTTAAAGTAGTTATTATGGTTCCTCTTACAACTTATGCTTGAGGATTTTGTAAATTATATTATGTACTTTTAATTTTTGGAATTCTAATTTTGAGACAAAACTTTCATATGCATAATAGTATCCACATGATGAAACAACAAATATACGTGGGAAAGATATATTACAATATTTATTTTCTAAGATACATGTTTTTTTAACATTGCTATAAATTCAAAGTACATACGTCAAAACTGTAAAATTTGATGCTTGTGGCAGATTTTATTTCTTGATAAAAATTCTGTAAAATATATATCGTATTCAAATATATCTTACAATTATGTTACAGAAATTTTGTATTTTTATCCATAGAAAACCAAGATCATCAAGATAGAAATTCGCGCTATTCTGCTTTTCCAAGTAAATATTAATAAAGTACAATATTTCTTGAGTTTTATGACTTGCTGTTCATTTTTTCACATAAATTTTTGTTGAAAAAAGCAGTAATTCTACAAAGTATCTTCTTTGTTTAAAAAAAATTAAATTGTAAATATTGAAAGTATATTTAAAGATGTTTTGTATTGATTATTTCAAAAAATTAATCTTATTATAAATTCAGGTGTTTAATAGAATTTATTATAAAAAATTCAAAGATACATATTTGTTTAAATATTGGCGTAAATTTTTATTCTTATTAGCATTTTTAAATTTTATAAGAGTGATATTTGAGTATTTTCGACTAAAATTTTTGAAACTTTTCTATGCACTTAAAAATATGTAAAATAATTATTATTTAAGCATAATGCATAATTTATGTTTACAAAAAGAGATTCAATAAAAGACTTTTAATACATTTATTGACTGCATTAATGCACAAGCCTATTTGTTCTTAAAGCATATACATTTTTTCTATATGTAAATAACATGTACGTATAGAAGTCTTAATTCAAATGTAATACATTCAAAATATAAAATTAATTTGTACATATATTTTTCAAGCAACTCAAAATATCAGATTATGTGATGTAAGAGCTATTATTTATCTTTAATCTAAAACATTAGTTTAGAAATAGTTGGTATTTAACAGCGAAAGTTAATATATGTGTGCAAGTCTTGTAACTATATTATAGTATTATAGTAGAGTATTCGGAATTTGATTAGGGTTGATAATAGGGGTGAAGTATAGCGCCTTTATCTGATAAAGTGCTATTTAACTATGATATCCATAACTAACCCTTTATATTTACATTGGGATGGACGTCAGTAAGTTTAATAGTTTAAAAAATCTTGCTTCGTCACACTTCATGAATATTATATTGGACACGTCAAAATTATATTATTGGCAATTCGAATTTTCAGTGATTAATACTAAAGTTTTAAAAACTACTACTTTTGTGAAATATCTAGTTACGATAAAATCCGATGTTATTCATAAAAATTGTGTTCAATCACTATAATTATATTTCAAAAACGTGTTTAGCTGATTTGGAATTAGAACTTTCAGAATACAAGTGTTCGAAGAATATTTGAAGAATAATGCAATAAAGCTAATTAAAATTTTTCCTTCTTTAATGTAAATATTTGTATAAAATATTTTTGAATAATCTGAAATTCTTATATATTATTATGGTATTAATAATATAGGTTTGACGTATTGTAATTACGATTAAATTAATATTACATTAATAATTAAAATATATTTACAAACATTGTTTAAAAGTCATATTTTTTCATATTCATATTTTTTTGTTAAAACTCTTTCTGGTTCGTTTCAAGAAACATTTGCATAAATTTAACGTGTAGCAAGCAATATAAGAGTTTGTTTAATTGTTCATATTATTAATGTTTCAAGTTTTAATTGTAAGAATAAATTTTTACTTATACATTTTTAAGTCTATTAACTCTGTAAATTTCAATGCTGAATATGTATTTAATAATTATTAAACAACGTTTACAATTCAGATTGTTCCTCTCAAATATAAAACTTTATACTTTTATAATTATGGTCTTGTGTTGTATTTTTATTAGTAATAACTTTTTATATGAATATACGAATTTTAATTACATTTATAATATTTTTCTACTGAATATTAATATATATGTTTCTTCAAAATGATAATTTTATCTAAAAAAGTACTGTATATCATATTTTGAACATTCATCAAATAACAGTTCTACTTTCAGCTTTAAATTAATTTAATTAATTACTAATCATTTTTATATAGTTACAGAGTTAATTCCGTGTAGCAATGCAAATATTTATTTATTATTATACAAGAGAGAATAATTTATAGTCACTTTTTTATTTTTTTTTTATTAGAACATTATTTATATTTTAAATATATTTTATACGCAAAATAATTTTAAGAATATTAGCAGGACACTATGATTTTCATTACTTTTATAATATTAAAAATAATTTTATTAGGAAAAAATATACACAAACTATAAATCATTAATTTTTCAAGAAATGCTATTAAATCATTTTTTAAATTTAAATATAGTAGAATAGTTTTCATCAATACTATACAATATTTATAGTTAATATTTGAGCTGGTAAGAAATATTTACAATTATAAGATATTTGATTCAGAATGAAACCTCTTTGATTAGAAATATTTTATGTTTGCAAAAAATAAAAATTTTAGGTGTAATAGTTTCAACCGTGATACTTTATTAAGGAATCTTATGCCAAATAAACAGTAATGATCGTATGCAAAAAACATAAATGTTTTTAATCGAATCTTTTTAATAAACCGAATGTTCAGAATGATTATATAATGGTAAAGATAGTCTAATAAACTATGTGTATATTCCGTGGCTGACGTCAGTCTATTTTATAACAGTACACATAATTCAAAGGTATAAAGTTACCGAGATAAGTCTCCGACTCAGAAGGTCGAAAGATGCTTGTTGGCTTCACAAATACGACCGTATGAACTCATATCTGTATCTTTCACTAGGAAGAGATATCTGCAACAGAGTGTGGCAGTCTAGTACGTAGGAAGCGTTTCTTCGCTCCATTGTGTCCTCTATTCCTCTTTGGTTGACTTACGCCTCGTGTGCTTCCACTGTATTCTCTCCAATAAAGTTAAAAAGATATACTAAAATGTACACGTAAGGCTTATACTTAAGCTTCTTACAGTTCTTTCTTAAAAACTTGTACACACCAGCGCGCGCACACATAAATGACCTTTAGTACAAGCTCGTACTATAAATACATATGACACAAGCAACGGAAGGTCGCATTGTCGCAAATATAAAAAGAACCGAGAGACATAATGTGACAAATAATGGCGAAGGAAAAGATCAAAATATATTCAGGAGGGGAAAGTATCAATTATTAATAAACAAAATAAAACTTGTCCGTGTCTGCATAATTTCGTTCGGAATGAGAAAAATTTATTCCGAGCAAGGGCATTAACATCGCGTGACTCGAGCAGAGAGGCGCGCGAGAAAAGACCAAGAGTATCGCTAATCCAGTTCTCGATAGAAAAATCAGGTTAATTACCATTATATTTTCGCTCTGGGCTCACTCCGATTAATATAACCGAATTAACGGATCCCGCGGCAGAAAGTATACTGGTAATGAAAAATGATAAGCACCTTTCGAGTAGTCAAGGTTGCAAAGTAGGCGATTCCCCCTTTAAGGACCGGAGAAAAGTGTTGGGGTATTGTGCTCGCGAACGAGCTGACGTACAACGCACCGTTTCAGATCTCGCTGGAGTGTTTTAGTGCCTCGTTCCGCGGAACGCTTGTGTCCTGAGCAACGAGGCCAGGCGAGGAAGAGGAAATGGCTTTCTCGACATCTGCTTCCGTGGAAAGAGGTAAAGAGGAATCAGCGGGGCTCGAGTGCGATTACGAGCGTCTGGGTCAACATAAAATCCGCGGACATATTAGATGTCCAATTATTTACGAGAATCCAATTATTTACTTTTGTTTCTTGATGCTTCGATCCAGATAGGCAAACAGTTGCTTCCTAAAGTGTCGTTTTTTTATTCTGTTACTTGTTACAATTTTTTTTTAAAATAATATGTACCTAGGCAAAGAGTCTAAATCTTCTAAAGATTTCTAATATCTACACTGATGGGTAATGACATGTTAAAAATTATTGAGGTAGGATATTATTAAGTAATAATATGCTTATTCGGATAATGAGAGTAAAAAGGCAACTAGTCTCAAAGTATGTTGAAAACACGGATCCTACCAATTATGCTTAGTTGAAATAATTGTTTTTATATTTTTTAGCAAAATATCTCTATATAAAATGAGTAATGACTTTCTGATATCAGATGCTCCGTTTAGCAAACATATCATTATTAAATCTACTTAAAAAATCTACTTGCCAAAATTTACGTTCATTGTATTTTAATAATTCATCTAGGTATGCTTTTTCATTTTCGCAAATACTTACAAGTTACAATTATTGGTTCTCCATTCCTAAGTATATTTAATTTACTCTAAAATGAAAATTTTATAAATATATCATTTAAACCTCAAATATTTTATTTTTCAGCAATGACTTAACATATGTCTCGACATATTTCAATCATTTACTTATTTTTTTTTACATTTAATTATATATATATCATTCTAATTTTAATTCAATTTTAACAAACTAAATTGTAATAATTAATAAAAACTAATTAATTTAGTTCATATGTAGATATAAATTATTTACATAATTTTCAATTATAGTTTCAATCAGGTCTTGATTAAACTTAATTTATATTGAATTCCTAAAATAAAATTGTTTCAGATCCTATTGTAAAACACTATTTAGGATAAAAGTTGTTTTTTTCAATATCTAGTTGTTATACAATTTTAAACTAAGAATTAACAATCGTATTTTTAATTTAAATTTAATTTAATAAAGTTAATAAGGCTATATTTTACTATGTCTCGGAGAAGCTTTAAATGTTTCATATTATTAATACAAGCGTCATAATTTTATATAACTCTGGTAAAAAATATACTTCAATAAATTTTCAAAGTCAAATTGCAGATTTTAATGTCAATTTATATATACATATAAATACATATATATATATGTATATATTACTATATTAGTAAACCGAATATTATTAAGAAAGCATTATTTTGCATGCAATTATATGCATTTAATAGATGAAAGACATAACTGATTCAGGTTAAAATGGTTGAATTCAAACCTTTATTAACGAATAAAAGAATTTTTATATGTTGAATTAATAAAATGATATATATTTCGTATGAATTGAGGTAGAAAATTGTGTTAAGTAATTTATGACTGTCTACGAATGCGAATGAGAAAATACCAAAATTTAATATAAAATACTATTTTTATTTAAAAGATGCTACATTAAAATAAAAAGTATATTAATTTTATTATTGATTTATTCATTTATTATTAATTTTAGTATTTTTATCTTAACTATTTTTACAAATTTACAACTTTTTTTTAAAATTCAATTTATTATTAAAAAAATTTAACCGCCAAATAGTTATTAAATAAAATATAAATGCTATTCATTTATATTTTAAGTGCATATTAACTATTAAAAATA
The DNA here is from genome assembly GCA_018907135.1 of Kradibia gibbosae. Lineage (NCBI taxonomy): Eukaryota > Metazoa > Arthropoda > Insecta > Hymenoptera > Agaonidae > Kradibia > Kradibia gibbosae. The sequence goes on along the minus strand of JACCHX010000003.1, from coordinate 204,203 downwards.
ACTACATGAAAGAGTGCATTATGTAATTTGAAAATGGTGCTAGAAATAATCGCTTAATAATTTATTTTTTAGTTAAAGAATAATGTTAAATTTTGAAGGAAAAGTGTAATAATCTTCTAGGAGTGATTCTACAATAGATATGTACTATGTTTTTAATAAGTAATGTTTTTGAAATTCTTAAATTACTTTAAATTATTAGTAGATAAATTATTTCATAGCTTAAGCCAGTCACTATTGAATAATATTAAAATAAATGTTTGCAGCAAAATCTTACTAAACAGTAAATTTACTAATGAGTTACTTAAAGATGTCACTATTATAGCTGTTAAAGTAGAGCTTATCAATTTTGTTTCAACTTAACCTACGTAAACCTCTTTCCTATTATATTAGATTCCAACCTTACTATTTGATGTTTTTTTTAAGTCCATGTTTCCTCTTGCTTTTTTATATTATTTCACGTTAGATTCAATGTCATTCTTGTCAGAAAAAGCTATAATTTACTTTTATTACATTGAATAAACTTTTTTCATGCTTGAATTAGAAAATACTCACTGCCTTATGAAAACAAGTAAATATGTAAACATAAAATATTTATCTTGAACTGTTAGTTTTTATTTTTGCAAAAATTAAGAAATTTTATTTATTTAACTTTTTTCATATTCAGTAGTCCTACATTTATTTAATAAAAAAATTTATTCGTATTAATTTAAAATCAATAGAAAACTAGTTTCATTTTAATTGCTAAGTTTCTCACATATTATTATTCGATGGCTAATATTTTAATAAATATACATAAGGCTTATGTATATATATTTATATATATAATATATATATTTATATATATAATATATATATATATATATATATATATATATATGCAAGCATTTAATATATGTACATATGTAATAGATTATAATAGTTTAACACCCCCGTTCTATCTAGAGTACCGACGACGATAATCGATTAATCCGTATAAATGTGGGTGTTCACAGGTAAGTGCGGACATCCGGAGCAATGACTGAATTACTTGCGGTGGAAGCATTTATTCTAAAAATTAATTTATCTAAAATCGCGTTGAAATAATATTTCTTGTCCATTTAACGAATTTATTATCTAAGAATTAATTAAGCTGGCTTTTGTATATACATATTTCTATTAGTGGACGATGTCACATCACATCGTATACGAACAAATGGCAAAAAAAGTCACAACATATAAAAAAATTTTGATTTGTTTTTAAATATAAAAACATATTTAATCGATTTTCAAAAATTTTTACTGAAACAAAATTGAATAATTACGTTATATTGGTGATTTCTATTTTTTCACGCTTAATTATAACAAAAATGTAATTAAATATAATTTGACTTTAATATATATTTATTCTATTCGTATATATTATATATATTCCTTACTATTTACATTCATTACTGAAATATATAATTTATAAAATAAATGTACAATATGAGATTACAAGCTGTAAGGGAAATTACATTAAATGATGTAGTACATTCAATGGTTTTGCCAAGTCTGACCATACTGTCTGATTTCTACTTGTCCAAAGCTCTACATATAATTTCATATTTATAGAATTTTTTTCAAAAAGATTTCAAAATAATGAAAATTAATTGTTTTAAAGAAAGTATTTATTTAAAAATTATTTGTTGTAATCATTTTTTATTAAGGAACAAAAATTTCTGAACCATTTTTCCTATTTTTATTTCGCCCTATCTTTATTTCTCCTTCTCTCTGGTATACGTATACTATACGTAAAAAACAAATAATTTGAAATTACGCAGTAAATATTTATTTTTCTTAATTATTTCAATTTATAACTAAATCCAGATTATTTTGATCAAACTAGATTAAAGCAACGGATGAAATCTGTTTCGTCTGAGTTTATACGTTGACTAGAAATAGTGATTTATATGATAAATGTTAGTATAAGATCATCTTCAATAAAATGTTTTTACTGTATTAGTTCACAATATTATTTTATATAACTTTTAGTTCAGAACCCAAGAACAAAAAAAATCTTAACAAACAATTTTATCAAAATTAATTTTTAATGAATTTAATACTATCACAATACACAAAAAAATATTCCATGTAAATTTAGTTTTTTTTAGCAAGTACTCATTACAAATTTTTCAAATCACTCTTATAGTCAATGAATATTTGTTGAAATATTTAGAGTTAATAAAATCTTAATTTTTATTGCTTTTTACCAATTAAAAGATAATTAGCTATAAATATATATTTCCAGAACAAGATATTTAATCAAATTGCCCATACGGGATTTTTTTAACAATTCAATTATTTGTAAAATGCAGTGTTTCAATTTCAAACCTGCATGTCTTCAGGAGTTACTAATCCTTTTTTTCTTTTAAGAACTAGAAATCTAATTTTTAATCTGTTGATTCTGGCCATGAGCCAAAAATTCTAAGACTCTGATTCGTATGAATCAGATAATAATTTTCTTTCTTATATTCTATATCAACTTAAATAATGACTTAAATTTGAATGAAAATACTATGTTATTATTAATATTATATTATTAGTAAACTATGAATATTTTTAATGAACATTTATCATTAGCTCTAATAAAAAATGAAAAAATATGTACAGACTATGCATTGAATGAAATGTACTCTATGTATAATATAGAATTTAATTTAGAACATATGTTAAACAATACAGAAAATGTGTGATTTATATATTTATAATAATTCTTTTAAACATAAGAATTGAAATAATTTAATTATTATACTAGATATAAATGATTGAAATTATAACAGAATAATAAATACGATTGGCTTGAATATATACTTATCTTTCATTCGCATTTGATTTACAGAAAGCATTTGTAGAAACATTAATACATTACTGCTCCGTAAAAATAATGCTTGTGAAAAACTCTAATGAAACGAATGAAACGAGAACGAAGTTTAAAAGCTAATGCAGTCTAAAAATTAGCAATAAGAGAAACAAAAAAAGCAAAAGTAGCTTTTAATGATGAAACCATTAATACAAAAATAAATCCATCAAGTAGCCTATGTTTATTTTATAAATGAAGCTTATATTAAAATATAAAGTCTATGCCATTCTTTAAACGTCCAGAATATTAATAGAAATATATTGTCTAACATTATTTTTACATATTTTAAGACTAATAATATTAGTGTTATCAACTTAATTGCGCACAAGAAATACGTTAAGAAAAGATAGATTTAAAGTTTTTTCCATAATTTTATTAGAATGTAGGTGTTCGGAAATTTCAAGGAATGGCTTTAAATTTATACAGGAAATGTTTATATATTTTTCTTTAAATAATTCACAACAAAATTGCATTTTCTGACATAATTGAAACGTTGATGAATCAAACACATGTATATGTAGTGGAGAGAATGAGCAAAATTGATATAGAATGATTTTTTCATTTGATTTAATTGTTTATTTTTTTATTAAAGTATTATAACTTGCGTATAAAATTAGAATTATATTATTAATATATAAAACATTTAATGATAAAACAGATCATCATTTAAACATTATATTGACAATCTTGTACCAAATACGTGATATAATTACTAATTTTTTTTTTTCGATATATATCTACCGCAACCGTTTCTTCATACAATTTGATCAATATATAACTGCCTTTTTTAAATACGTTAAGCGATTAGTTTAACAAAGTATCAATTGTTTTAATACATTTTCCTCAGTATTATTTTGTTGAAATAAAATACACTCAAAATAAGTCAAAAATATTTTGTGTAAACATATTTATCATAAAACATAAAAGTAATTATTGAATTTCAAATAAAAAATATTTGATTTAGTACATAAAGATTAGTATGAATAATATTTTTATTCAGTATGGATAGGCAAACACTAAACAAAAGTATTTTAGAAAATTTATAAACTCTTTCGATATGGTAATATTTCTTACTTAAATTATTACAAAAAATTATTATTTTATTTTAATCAGATCAAAGATACGTAATACTTAAAACTACGAAGATACATTTAAAACATATTTTTTAAGAGGTTATTTTCAAAACTAATGTAATAAAAATTCATTATATTACTTTATAAATAATTTAATCATTAAACATTTTTTACTTTATAGATTGCATTTTTTTCAAATTAGATTTTGCAGTATATTTAAAATTATACTTCAATAATGACCAAGAAGTAAATATATTTTATTTTTGTAGATAATAATCATAATCATATAATTTTTATTAAAAAAAATTATTAAGTTAAATAATATTTTCTTTGTTTAGAATAGTTTTTTTTAGATAAAAACTAATTTAATTATTAAGATATAATTCAAAATGATTGAAAAAATTATCATATTTTTTTTTTTTAATATTTATTTTAAACTTATGAGAACAATAAATACAATTATTCTATACGTGAGCATGATTGCAAATATATTTTATTGCTTGTGTATGTGTATGTGTGTATATCAACGAAAGATAAAGACGATAGAAGACATCAGAAGGAGGTCGTAATTCTTTAGAAAATGAACAGGTTTCTTTTTACAAGTCTCTATATACTACTTTTAGTAGCATCTTACGAAGTATATATTATGGTTTTGTTTCTGTAACTGCTTCTCGAAGTCTGAAAATCTATACTACGGTGATTTTATGTCAATAAACGGAATTAAGCGAAAACTAGATTTTGAAGAAAAAGCTTCTGAAGAGGCTTTTCAGTCGGTTTGATGATAAAATTTGTCTTTAGATTTAGATAATATGGATTTTTAGTGAAACTTATATAGCGAACATACATTAATGCTCCATTGAACATTGAGTACACATTACTTTGAATAAGCTTCTAGAACTTGTGACAGCATTGTATTTAGTCAGTTACATTGCCTTTAGTATTATTGAAGTTTGGCTGACGTTAAAATTTTGTTTATGATACTACAAGAAAAATCTTTATATTAAAATTTATCAATATTTCTCAGAATTAGTTTTTTCATAAAACTTTTGTGTTTTATGATTTAAGAAAACATTACTTTAACAAATTTTTTACAAAAATTTTTCTGCAAAATATACATATATATTAAACATAATACTAATTCTACATAATGTTCCTATTTTTTTATAAATTGTAATAAGTATTTTTATTTTTCTCATTATACCCTTATTTGGCTTTTTTTATTCTTTTCGACAAATATGCATACCTAATAATTTCATAAATATAGTTACTGTATTTGGATTAGAATTTTGTAATATATACGTTGCTGACATTTGGAATAATAAAATAAAACTTTAAAATACATTAAAGCTATTTAATGAAACGAAAAAAAATAATGAAAATAAGGATTATTGTTTGAAATTGAAATTGATTTTTTGATAAATATGCTTAATCTAAATTATGCTACACAATATTTAATTTAAAAAATTATTACTATCTTATTTTTTGAACATTTATATAAAAATTAGTATAATTTTAATAATACGTATATTATGCCTATATTTTTTTTTATGAAATTTAATTCATTCATATGAAAAATAGAATATGATTATGATTTTTAAATATTTTCAACACTTTATTTTTCAACAATGCTTAATTGTAATTGCAGTAGTAAAAAACTTTCGGAAAACCAAAATAATTCACGATTTATTGTATATGATTGAATTTTAATGTCACATGTTATTGTGTTTTAAGAAAAATGGTATTAATATTTTTAATATTGATCAAAGGAAAATTTTCGGAATACGAGTTATTAAACATTTTTTATATTATTAGTATGACTATACTAGTTAAGAAAAATTTTTTAAATAAATTACCAATTATAAAATACATAGAATTGTTTAAGCCTTGCTAATCACAAGCTAATCATGTAGATGTTTAATTAAAAATTACGCTACGCAAATTTGAATTAGAAACAGCCTTGGCTAACGCTAATGAAGCGTGACAGTTATTATCCGCAGCTTATAACACGTATTGCAATCGCTCGCTTTCTATAAGTTTAGACACGTAATATGAGTTACTGAATTAAAAGAGGTGGAATTATATCAGTATAATATTCAAATATAAATATTGGAAAATAAGTTCTACAAATGATATAATGAGGAAAAGTCAACTGAAAACATTAATAGACTTTCACAATGTAGCCAAATATCAGATACAATAGAATGAAAGACTTCGAATGCAAATTCTGGTCAAGAAAATACTTACGTCGTTATTAACCAGTCCTATCCTGCAATATTTTAGTACTAAAGAAAATTTTATAATAAAAAAAATTACATTTAATGTTTTGAACTTTGTGGTAGAAGATTTTGCAGTAGTTTTTAACTATTTTTCATCATACCACAATATCACGATCATATATATTTAAAAAAATTTAGTTTTCACTAAAATCCTATGAAGGTAATTAGTGTTAAATTGAAGGTAATAACGTTCATGAAATTAAAAAATTTACAAAGTAAAACTATTTCGAATCTTTACTTTATTCTTTCTTTATCATAATAACTGACTTATCATCTTTACGGGTATCAAACTAGCTCCCCAGTAATGGGCAATTATGTATAGTGACATTAAACTCGGATGGATCAAAATAACATTAAGGATGTCATGCGAAGGAAATCAAATGAGCGACCGTAATGTTAAATAATGCTTAATTTAGTGATATCATTATGCAGGATTATTTTCAGTGAAATTATGAGAATATATTTAGTTTAAAAATGAAAAGTTTAATAATGTTTAAAATGTTTAAAATTGTCATAAATCTCGAAATACGTTTATATATGACGAGATTTCCTGTAATATATATTACTCTTAAGTTTCCAATATAATTAATAATATTGTACAATATTACCCAAAATATTCTACACATATTCTATGCACGTGGAAAAACCTTTTTATAATAAATGCAATACTACCGTTACAAATTTCATTACATTTGTTATAAAAAATTTGCTATACATTGACCATTTGATACAATGTTTTTTTAGACTTTAATAATAGTAAATTTCATTTACTACTAAATATTAAATATTCTACTTGTATTGAAAATTATCTAAATTTCTTTATTTGTTAGTAAAAAATTTTATGATCATTTTATAACTTTTTAATAAAATAATTCAAATTCAAATACTACTGTTATTTGATTTTATTAAGATCAAAAGAAATATATACTGTATTTACATTTATTTAATTTTTAGTAATCCTCAAAAATTTTAAATAGATTATTTAGTGTATTTTTTAACGAAATATCAATTCTCAACGAAATATCACAAATAATAATTTTTTGAATTGCAATTATTTTCTTATAAAAATAATAAGATACAATAGATGGAAAAAAATGGAGAAAGAAACAAAAAGAAAGCATGAGAGATATCAGTAAATACATAAAATTTAATGAATTATAGAAATAAAAGTAATGATAATATTAAATGAGAAAAATTACTGAAGTATTTAGAAAATTTAAAAAAAAAAACGTACTTATGAATTCATTTTATTTCCTTATCTTACAGCCCCTATAAAATTTAAAGACATGAATTTATCAGAGATTTGAAAATTATGATAAATATAGTTGCATCTAGATTATAATAATTTATAAAATTAATATTATTATCTTTAAAAATAATATTTAATAATCTTATTAATACACATTTTATTGTTTTTTAATCGTTTAAGATATTTTTGTGTCTTACAACGAATATATTTTCATTAATTTTATGTTTATTATAATAAGTATATATTTTTTCTTATATTAATTATATGAAGTTTTTAATTATTCATATACTCCTAGCAAGAAATGTAAACTGATAAAAAATCTATTTCTTTAAAGAAATTTTACACCCACTTTGACGGAATTAAGATAAAAGAATATGAAAATATTCTTTGAATTAAATAGACTTTAAAAACCTATCATATTTTTTAAATTATATTTATTAACTGATGAATGAGATTTGTTTTATTAATTTAACAAATGAATTGAAAAATATAACTTTTTCTACTTTTACTATTTATAAATGTGAAGACAAATAAAAAATAAAGCTTTTTATTTTTTTGTGAAAAAAATGATTATTGTCTAACATAAATGAATGCCCGTGCTTTTTAATAATTATATTAATTATAATTACAATATTAATGCATTTGATTGTCGGACGTTATGTCGTAATTCCTATTTCTCATGTATTTATATTTTAACATTAATTTCTCGTTCTTACTTGGTAAAAGTTAAATCGCAAGCAACTTCAATTTTTTCAATTTTTTCCATCAAATACTCGAAATTTTCTTTTGTAAAACAACAAATGACTATTTACCGAGCCCAATTATTATCTATTAATTATTAATTAAATCTATAGAATATATTTCAGCCGATAATATCCAATTTATGTATTTGTTACGTGTTATATGCAATTTTTAATTATTTTCGGCACTTGCAAACATCGGCAACTAATTCTTTGATATTGTCTATATCTGAACACTTACAAAGTTAAAAAATAATTATTCACTAATAAATGTTATATTTAAAAATATGCTTTTAAAATTATTGATTAAAACTATTTCAATAATTATTTACTACGTTTCATTTTATATACCTTTCATATACGTAAAAGCATTTTGGCACTATACATTTGATATTTTCAATTTAAACCTCCCTGTCACACATATGAGTTTTTATACAATACCATTATTCATTACAATATCTTCATTAGGAATGCATTAGCTTTTATATTGAAAGTTTTTAATATGCCAATGAAAATGATACACTTTAAAGTAATTTTAATTAAACGTATTTTTATAAATTCAATAACTGAAAGATACGCACTGTGTAATGTAAGCTATGTTATGTATGAAATAAAAATTAAAATCAGGAAAAAAAAGTTTTTTGATACTAAGCACGATAGCTTTTACTACAAACGCTACACTTCTCTTAAAATTAATAACAAAATGTTATTTTAGAATAGTAATTTAAGTCTCAGACTTATACATTTACTCATTGGTCCCTTATTTCTCTCTCATTTTTATTTAAAATTTTGATAAAACACTTCGTCATGAAATTGTTTTTGAAATAAATAATAAAATAACATCAATTATAAATTTAATAAAAATATTTTTTTATATTGGTATATTTAAAGTTGAATTATTTATTATTGTAATATATATAAATATATATATATATATTTTACTATACATATAAACAACTTTAATTTCTGAAGTGTGATGTACTAAGAAAATCTTTTTCTTGCTCCATTTAATGACCTATTAGAATGAGTACAATTACAGTTTTAGAGTTTGTAAAATTACTTCTAAACTTCGTACCCTGTATCTAGTTTGTATTATGTCAAGGAGAAATTTCATAACTTATGCAAGTGATAAGTTCATTGTACTATAGTCTTTATATTCTCATACAAATTTCAAGTAATGTAAAAAAGTATATGGCTGCATATAAAAAGTTTGAATGTAAATTTCAGATTGAATTATAGTGTTAATTATGGTTATTTTTGAATTAGTAGCGTCTTATGTCTAAATAAAAGTGCATTTAATTCTAAAATATTCTTAACTTAATTAGTGATAAAAATTGTCTTAATGAACTTTTTGGTTAACTGTAGAACATTGAAAATAATTAATTGAATTTATAATTATTTTAGTAAATTGTTTACGTATTATCATTTTCTTCTTGCACCTATACTTTAGTATACCAATTCGTTTTATCATAAATCTTTAATGTGTAACTTTCAATCCATAAAAAGAGTTTAAATACATTACACAAAATTATTTTTCATTAATTTAAATATTTAAGCTATAAAATATTTTATTATTACATTCTACATTTAGACTTATAAACTTTATGTATACAATTTATTTATTTAGATCCATGCATTAATTCTTTTACATTTATAAGCTCTTGTTAACTAATAATTATTATGCAAATACAAAAAATTATATAGAATATATAGTAATACATTATTTTACGCTACATTGGCAGAATTTTAAAAATATCGTACGATCATACGTTGATTCCACCATAAGACTTTCAAAATAAATTATAATTTTTATTTTTTTTTTAATATTTCTTTCATATTATACAATTGAATTTTGTTAAATTTTGTTAGGTTTATAATGTTTCACAAGCATACAGTATGGTATTTATAATGAATTAAATTTATTAAGACTCATCCTTACAATCCACTTTTAAATGGAATCAAACAAAAGAATTTTCATACTCAATATAGCTTTATAGATATTATTTATAAATAGATTACATTAATTTACAATATTTTTTATAAATAGATATCTGCATTCATACAACATAAGTATAGTAAATTTAAGAACGATATGAAAGTTTAAGTCCAACTATATCTACTACGTTTTTGTTAGTTGTAAACAGTTTTCTGTATAATTTTCAGTGCAACCTCATTTTCATTCATTTTTTGATTGAGTTCTATTAACCAGAGCTATTATTATTATCCATATATTTAATAATGAACTTTACGAAGATGTAGTTAATACATTTTAAATTATTTTGAAGAATTTCAATTAAAAATTCGAATAATGTATAAAATTATTACACAATATAATAAACATTGAGCGTGCTTAATAGAAAGTAAGAAAAAGGTATATTTTTTTTCTAGTAGATACAAATATATTTATTTTTATCGATTTATCGTATGCATTATGAATCCAAAATAATGCAAGCCGCAATTTTTCTCAATATACATACATACATATATATATTTTTTTTTCACCATATCTGTTATATATACAGAATTCGATCAATGCATAGCCATTATTTATTTAATAAACTACTTCAGATTGAATTGATATTTTATCTAAGCAATTTACAAGCGGTAACATGTATATGCTAATATGAAATTATTAATTATATACTCTAAATAAAGTGTTTTTAAATATGTAGATAATATATCCAATCAACAATAAAAAAACATTTATTTCTATGTATCATAAAAACATTCTCGATACACATCTTTAAATAAAAAGGAAATCATAAAAAATAATAGCAAACTAAGTTAACGGAATTTTAAGGCATTAATAAATATTGCACTCAAAATATTTCGTAAAACTTTTTTTAAAACATTATGGTCTATAAATCTTTTTTATTATGTGATGAATTTAGTATTAAAGTTATAAGAGCCTATAAAATTCATAATTTTAATATGAAATACTAAAAAATTTTCTTAATTTTGATTTTTGTATTTAAAAACTAATTTAATATATATATATATATATATTGAAAACAAATTCGAAGTGGGAACCGAAACAGAAATACAGCAGAAAGTTAACAGCTGGTCGAATGAGGGGAGTAAATTTTCTTGAACTCTTATGATTGAGTGGGGGTGATAAACAATACAGTGAAATGAAGTTTGATTGAAAATAAAAATTGATCATTAGATGAAAAACAAATATGATGAATAACCTCATAATGATGAGTAACTTCATAAAATATAAGCAAGTTAATATTTCTATTTTTGTTTTTATGATTGAGTATAATTATATGTCATGTTCATGAGTTTTATGTGAAAATACCCAATGAATGCGCCTTATTCAGAAAAATATAAGAAACAGTAAAAATTAAATTATATGAATTAAACATATATAAAGATCTAAAAAACAAATTTACAGAATAATAAAAATTATGCATGGACAAACTATCATAAGCCGATTTCTTATAAGATTTATTTTAACGGATTTTTAAATCTCCTTTATATCTGTTGCTTCTATTATTGTGTTTTTATATTTAAGCGTCCGGTTAGTCTGATCGGCTTCATCTAAATTTATGTTATGACTTCTTCCCTTCTCAACTTCCCTCATATATTTTGTTAAGTTTCTGAAACATGTTTATTTGAAAATATTAAAGAAGGCCTTATACATTTTATAGAGTTCTTTACGTTTACCACTTCTACGAAAATCTTTAAGAAGTTTTCTTTTTAAATGTGGACTGCTTAAAGTAATTATTATTCTGAAAAAGTTTTATTAAATAATGAAAACAATTTAAATTGCTATAGAACTAAACATTCTTTATACTTCTAGTATTTTATAAAAATTATTTTTTTTTTTGAGTAAACTATTATTTCACTGTGTGTTTGAAGGGTGTGTTTGAAGGACAAAGTTGGCAGAATGAGATGAAGTAAGGGCTAGGAAGAGATAGAGAAAATACAACATGGAGATAAGAGGGGATAAAAATTTGAAAATAATGTCGAAACGTGCGTAAAATTCATTGAACTACATCCGTTCCAAGCGTGTGAAGAGGTTTATGAATACATATTGATGTAAATAAACTCATAAATATATAAGCGTGTATATATTTAAATGTGTGCGTGAGCGTGTGTGTGTGCGCGCGCATGCAGGGGCGCTCGCGCGGGTGTGTAGCAGGTAAAACTCCATGGGCACAAGTGAGTAGAATACAACAGCCGAGGTGGGTCATCTTCTAAAAGCCAAATCGTGACAAGCTTTTACGATTCCATTGTCCTCCATCTCCTCCTGTTTTCCCGCTCGCTCTCCTTCTCTCCGTCTTTATTACTTTTCGCTTTGTTTTCCATCCTCTTTGGTCCCATTTATTTTGTATTTATATATGTTAGACTTTACATTCACGGAGAAAAGGTCGCGGATCCGTTGAGCAGCTACATTTTTAGGACAGGGAAAACCCGATGAAAATAAGGGTTTAAATTCATTTGCAACGGCTGTTGAAGCTACTTTTATAGTTGCGATCAAAGCATATTTGTTCATCCAGACTATTTTCTTTTCTATTGGCAATCTTACTTAAGGTATTTGAATGAATGCAAATATAAGTATACGAAGAAGCATAAATTAATATAGAAGACTATTTTTTAAGAGGCTCCACTCAATGTAGGTCTACCAAATAAGAAATGTATGAAATTGAAAACGATTCTTAGTAACATGTACAATATTCAAATGTGATTTACAGAAAGTTTTGAAACATTATGGCTTACGTGTCTAGCGAACCTAAACAAAAAATGAATATACTTGAAAAATTGTGAAATATTAAATAACAAAATTAGTTTCAATGAGAAAAAGGTACTTAAAAAAAGAAATTTTTTTTTTATTCAGCCGGAATTTTGTGCTATTAAGAAGATTACTTTTAAATAAATTTGTAATTTATAGCTCATATACCATAATTTTCTAGTACACTTTGTATAAAATTATTAAATGTGGATACAATTATTAGATAATTCAATAATTTTTAAATAAACAAACGTCTATATCTTGCTTTCATGATAAGAACCTGACGAAATGTGTACATAATCAATAGAAAAAAATATACACGTTGATTGCATGCAAATGATACCACTTGCTAAGGAAATAACTTTATTTCCGTTGCACGGATTAAAAGGTACATTTATTTATATCGAAAGTTGAAAAATGAAACAATGTAAAGACGAATGAATATATTAATATTTTGATAAATAATTTATATATTTTACGTTGCATGTAGCAATTTTAAAAACATGTCTTTGTTATAATTTTTATCATTTTATTAAAAAATTAAGCAACTTTATATAGGATATCACCATTTTATCGAATAAATTATAAAAATCGCTATACTTATTCTAACTAAACCACACAGATAATTTTGCTTTTTTACGTTTCATTTTTCGCAGTTTAAAGAATCCGCGAGATGATAATTATAGACATTAATAATAAATTATAAAAACATAGTTACAAAGACAAATAGAATAATGATTCGGTTATAAATATATCATAAGGATTACGATATTTAATATGGAAATATTGTCAACTTTTCTGAATTTAAAAGTAATATACGCCATAATTTCTATTGTAATGAAATACAATACCTTTGCAAGCTTTTTTTTATTAAAAAATACAAGTAAGTTTAAATACATTAAACGCAATCCTCGTGGATATTATCAAATAAGTTGACATATATATATATATATATCAACTTATAGGAAAAATTTACAATAAATTATAATAAATTGAATGGGAGTCATTGAATATGAGATGATTTTTTATGAAATATAAATTAATAAATGTATATAGTTTTGATAAAAGAAAAGTTTTTTTGGCTTTACCATTAGCTATTAAGAAATTTAGCTAAAAAATCTTAATTTATTTTTTATATGTATATGTATGGTACACAATTATGGATTAATATACTTATTGTGCTTTTAAATGTATTAAAATAATAGCTCTGAACACAATATGAATCAAACTTACCTCCACATCTGGTGTGAAAGACTGAGTGTAAATTTTGCAATAAGCAATATAAATAAGTGCATGTTTAATATGTTCATTAGGGTAATAGGTAACGTAAGTCTTCTGAAGAAGAAATAATTTATCATAGTTATCATACGTAACTAACAACTTTAAAGGCTCAAAATCGTCAATTGGATTCTATTCAAAATTATATATCTGCTCATTTGAAAACAGCTCAATTTAACTAACTGGAAGGTTGGATGGATGTGCATCAATGCCTTCAATTTCATTTTCATTCCTTATATTGCAGTTTTCCACCTACTGCACATGATGCTAGACTAGGTCTATTACAAACCACAATGTCTCTTAGAGTCGGCGAAAGTCAATTTATCATTGTCTTCAATTTATGAATTTAATGGAATAAGTGGCGACTATCTTATCCGAGTCAAATATCAGATGCGCATATTTAGGCCTGACTAACCGCAATCAACATTGTATCGGCATCACGAGCGAGCACTTGTCCTCGGTGCATTAGATATCTTAACGATAGGAAACATTTCTTAACTCGAGATTGCGATGCAAGTGCCCTGCCTTCTGCGTCTTGTTTGCTTTAATTAAGAACGTGTTGTTTTATTGGCACTAAATAAAGTAAGCTCCTAATTTAATATAATTGCTCTATGCGCTATACGTACCCATAAGATACCCTTTTTACGGCATAATTTTATTTAAATTAATAGCATTACCTTCACAAGTACTGCTGGGATAGTTCATATTATACCAACTAGCTAGTTTATATTAGATTATTCTAGAGTGACGTTCAATTTTTATTCCGCTTGAATTTTGTTTTGTATTCTTTTTAAATTTGATCATTTTGCCAATGCTTTTTTTTCAATTTGTGGAAACCGTCATAAAAAGTCTATTTTTTATGTGCGAAACAATATAATCCTGGAGTCATTTTACATATTCTTAACAATTAATCTTTTAAGTAACGAAGATTATAAATATTGTAAAGTATCTTTTTGATGTATTTTTAAATTAATATTAAATTGCATTATTAATATTAAATTTTTAAACGATAATCATATTAATCTGAAAGCAAATAATTTGTTATACCATTAGACAGTAATTTACCAAATATCGATAATGAAAGTTAAACATCTACCAAATATGATTTTTGCCTTTATATTGAGTACGAGATTATTATCTAGAGAATTATTAAGCCTGATTACATTAGTTTTTCTAATATGAAAATTTAATAGGGAATATTAATATACGTTAAAAAATATCGACATTAAAGATAATTTAATACATTTAAATAGAGGCATCTTTATGTACGACTTTTCAAGTCTTCGAAACTTGTTCATAATAAATATCAATAAATACGTATTCTCTGATAAATGATAAAAGAATTATTAAATAAATAAATTAAGTATTAAGGAAAATATTAAATCTAATATCTTATCCGATATTTATTTTTTTTTCATCCGAGTATTCACATGCAAGGCTGATTCGCATTTAAATTTTTTATGTATATTCTTCCTATAAAAATGTCTTACA
The DNA here is from genome assembly GCA_018907135.1 of Kradibia gibbosae. Classification (NCBI taxonomy): domain Eukaryota; kingdom Metazoa; phylum Arthropoda; class Insecta; order Hymenoptera; family Agaonidae; genus Kradibia; species Kradibia gibbosae. The sequence goes on along the minus strand of JACCHX010000003.1, from coordinate 188,480 downwards.
TTTCTTAGAATTTGTATGCATTAAATAAAAAAAATTTGAATTGCAAATGGATTATAATAATGATATATTCTAAAAAAATATTCAACATAACGTATATCTACGATAACAATTTAAAATTAAATAAAATTTTTGTTTAATATACGGTGGAAATTGCTTAAAATACATTCATTTTGATTATCTAGTCTTCTTTCCTCCTATTTACAATTTTCAAAAAATTTTTGATTATATTTTATGAATATTATACTAAAACCTTTTTATTTCAAAATTGCATTATGCATCGCTTTATGCTAACTTATACTTAGGATATGTACTCAAAAAATCGATTTCAATAAAATTAAAAATTTTTTAAACAATATTTTTGCAATAAGATGTTAGTGAAATTGAAAAGTTTTTACTTTTTTAAATATTTCATACAACTAATCTTTTATTTTTTTTAAATTTTATTACTGTATTTCCCTTCTTTGAGTTTAGTTAAGCAAATTTTTCATTTTATCATTCGATTTTTTCCTCAAGTTTTATAGATGATTTCGCTCAAAAAAAAATAAAATGAACTATAAAGAAAAGTTTGAAAAGTTACATATCTGTGCACATATGTGGGCAGAAAAATAGTGAAAAGCCAACGCCTGTGGATTGTAACTACGTATTCGACAAATAATCGGGGCGCACTTTGAGCAAATAGCAATGATGGGAAATGGAATTTTCCAACGCGATCGATGCCTTGGACGTGATTTTCATCATCCTTCTTCATCAGTTACCTTATTGATGGCATATGTGGCTATTTTATGATTATTAAGGCTCATAAGCTGAAGTATTCTATATATTCAGCAGCTAATTTTCAAATTGTATATTCTAATTTTATATTTATCTATATTTTAATTTTTATAATTTTTTAATATAAAATAATTATCATTTTTATGATTTATCATTTTAAATTTAGACATCTAAATTTGAATTTATTATGAATTGTTTTTATATTTTTTAACAATACCATGTAAATATTTATAATTAATATTTTATAAATATTATTTAATTCTTAATTAATTCTTAAATATTATAATAAAATAACGATGACGATAGTAATGCTGACCATGGTGATTATAATTCTAATAGAAGATTTTTAATATTCTCAGTAAAAAATTGTTAATGAATGATTATATGTGCGTTGACTACTGTTAAATATTTATATATACGCATATAAAATATTTTAACTTTAATAAAAAAATTAATACTTTATTAATAATATTTATAATTAATATTATTAATAATCATATGGTACATATGTTCATTAAAATAATTTCATTAATATAATTATTATAAGGCTAGAATATCGTATTGTGCAGTTATAATTATGAAATTAATTTAGAATTTAAAAGAATACGACTCATATAATTAAATTTCAGCCTATCATGAATATAGTGAATGAACAAATTAAATTATTCGCTATATTTCGTTCAGTTCACTTTAATTATATACATTTAATTTGATATTCTAGGATGGATAGCTATAAATTTTACTGATGTTGCTTATTAAACGTCAACGTATTACTCATGACAATAATATATATGTATTTTTTAAAAATATTAATTATAAAAAATAGCACTGATACTGCTCAATATTCCTAAGAACATAATTATTGAGATTTATGATTCAATGAGATTAGCTATGAATGATGACCATAAGATAAGATACATTTTTTTTCAAAACGTAGGTTACCGATGCAACCAAAATTTTACTAAAGGACAATACACGTGCATGAATACCGAGAAATAAATTCAATCTCTTTATTTTCTCAGCTCATTTTTTAATCTAATTTATGGCAAAGACCTGTTCCATATGTTCCATCTGTACAAGTAATGTTATAAAATGACAAGGTGGCAAAATAAAAGAGAACATCCAAACCGAATGTCTCTGTAGCAGTGCTTGAGAAATAAACCGAGTTAGAGTGATTCTGAAACGCGGACCTGTCAGCAGCCTTCCAAGTTTCTGTTACACGAACTCTTTTCCTTTCTTCTCTCAAAGGTACTATCCAGCGAAACGATTGGTCTAAGTTTTTCTTCCCTTTCCTTAATATCGCCTTCTAGTAACTTCCTTATATGATTTGTACATCAAAGTGCAGAGCAAAACATCGGTTCCCAATTTAACCTTTTAGGTATTAAAAACCACTTTCGGTTCATCTTCCCTGTCTTTTTGCACATTTAGTTTCGTCTGTCGACACGACACATTGATAATTTCATTATTGAAAAGCATTCGCCTCTTATTTTAGTATTACAAGCCATAAAAGTTAAATAAATAAATATAAATATAATTACATATATGTGTGTATATATATTAATATTGAATACAAAACTAGTAAAGCTAAAGAGTAGCTACTTTGAAATTGTCCGCATTTAATACACTTAATAGAATGGAATATTCTAAGCCCCAAAAAAAAGTAATGAATAAGTAAATCTGGTTATTTATGCAAAACGATTTGTTTAAAACACGAGGGACAGAAATATAATGCCGAAGAGTTCACAACACTGGAATAATGCATCCTCGCAGCTGAAGTTAGCCTTTTAACGAATGCTAACCGGGTACTTGCGATCGGTTTAGCTATCTCCTTAAAATAAGGATTATTTAAAGAGACGAATGCAAGTACTCTCGCCCACTGTTTTTTGTCCTTTTTCGTCTTATCCCTCTTCCGTCATCATTTTGCTTTTTACGTTTTTTTTTTCATCGGTATTCCGTTGTCGTCGTGTTTTTTCCTTACTTAAGACGTTTAGATAAAGAAAAAGGGGTCAGGGATGTGCGCTCAGGGCTCCTTCCTTTGGTGTACTGCCGTTAGCCGCTATTTCGCAGTCGTTAAAGTGAGCAAAATGTACGCCCTTGTGTATACGGCGCAGCTTTTTTGGCCTTCATCACGCCAGTCACTTGCATATTTCTGCTACTAGGTATTGTGAACGGGAAACATATGTAACAATGAATTTGAAAAGCCTTCACTACTATGTTCCTCCTACTGCTATGAACCCACGTACTTTTTTTATCTTCAGATACGTATCTTTATTTCAATACAGAAGCGTACCTGATGTCTCTTTTTTTAGTTACTCATTGTATGGCTATTTTTATAATTGTAAACGTCATTTTTAATCTTTTAGTTCTGATACGGAGGCAGATGAGTTAAGACTCGGTACTCTATAATTTATGTATTGTTCGTTCAAAAAACTATATTTTTCATTCTCGAACTGCCGTTGAAGTTTTATTATACTCGTATTATTCAGTAATTGATGCACTTAAGAGCTTTACTATGCGCAATATATTCATGCAAATTTTTTCGTTAAGTTTGACTTAATGCACTCAACGATAAAAAATTCTCTTATTTTATAATACTTCAACTAGCGTTACAATGTAGAAGTTTCTATTAATTTATTTTCTAAAACTATATAATACATTCTACATTTATTAATGTATTAATTATAATAACTACACGTAAAATTATAATAATTAACGTATTATTATGTTCGCTTAATTGTATACAACATGTAGTTTAAACTCAAGCGTAAGCTATCGATACATTGGTTTGATATGGAAATGTTGCTGCAGATCACTCAAACAGATATAAAAATTAATGTATAATAAAAATAACCATATTAGTAGTTAAATGCGATTACAATGTTTACATATTATAATGATTTTTAAGTTTCATCAATTGTATTAAGAGTAGGTTAGGTACTAAAGGCATTTTTATTTTCAATGGAATTAATCGTAGATAATATTATACAAATATCGGCAGTGATATTAAGTGACACTTTTTACTATGGTTTGTTTCATTTAAAACTTATAGATATATAATTTATTATTTTATAGACGTATAAAATACGCATTCTTATTTTTAATATCCATCATGTCAGAGTAAAGTTATAATTAACTTATGAAATAGTTACGATTTATTAAATTTAATGCGCGAGATTGATATGCAAGCTTCGAAGATCTAAGCGAAAATCATTCCGAACTGCAATTATAATTGCTTAAAGTAACGACACAATTATATATACGTATGTACACAACTTACTGATAAAGTAGTTAAATATCGCGACTCGCCTGCGCCGGTAGAGAACATCGTCGCGGCAAACAAATGAGCGCCGTCGATGTAGGCGTTGGTCGTGTCAGCTCGAGGAGGCTATGCCGTATCGTACAAATCGCAGCGAAGACACTTAAGGAGCGATTGCTCGTTAATCGAGAAGGTCGGGCAATCGCTCGGTACTGCCGTAGGTATTATCATGGTTAACGTCTCCCGCCTGGCCGGTCAAGCCGATCGATGGATCTGATCTTGCAGGGGCCGCCGAGGGGTTCAGCTGATTTGAAGCTTACCGGCATTCGCAACAGCTAATTAAGTTCTCATTATTAATAGCGCAGTCAGGAGTGTTTTTTCCAATGAATCAGCTGCACTCTGGCCTAATAGACATATGACTCTTCCGCTACCTTGAACTCACAGTTAATGCCAATCTCGAGCGATTGATTAAATTCTCTACCGTGTCTGTTATATCGTCAACAACGTTAAATCAATAAGCCACAATCCCAACAAGTTGAAATCCGGATATATAATCAAGCACTGATATTGATATATAAGTACATTCCGACCAATTTCTTATACAATGAAGTCAAGACCAGAGTAAATTTTACACAGTGCATTCGTCGTGACATGAAACTTTTTAAGCCCGCATGTATGAAGAGTTTACGAGTAACGTACGCTTTTATGAGAGATGAATCTGAAAATATGTGCTTGGAGCTCGCGTCTAATCGCTCGTGATATCGATGAAGTCTTTTCATTATTTAGGAATTATTTTTTCAAAGTGCTTTTGGATTTAATGCTGCGGTAACATTATTTCTTCATTATAATTATTATATTGTCTGTCCCACAGTGAGCTTTTTGGGCTTTGTTCATCGCACTATCCGAATGAATTACTCAGTTTTCAAATTAAATAATTTTTTCTGACTATTTCCACTCGAGTAATCTTGGCAGTGTCTAATTTTTTCCCGCCTTTGATTATTTCTTAAGACGATACTCATTCTTGAAAAATGCTTATTTTACCACTTCTCTTGTCGAAAAATATAGGCTCATTTAGAGTAAGACAATTTCCTCTATTTCATCATACATTAACAGCACGTGTTTATTCCTGATTCATGCAAATCACACGGGCGCAAAGCGAGCAGTGTTGCATTTTATGGTTTTCTGTGATTTCGCAAGTGTTAAAATAAAGAACCTTTCTGAATTACGATCATAAAAATAATACGAAAGACTGCTACATTCCGTACAATGAAACTTTCTACAACTTTAAACCGAGTAGACTACGATTAAAAGGCCGATATCACTCGTGACCTCGTGTAATACTTAGTGTTGTTGCAATCATCCCGGAACCCGGAGAGTTTACCGAGTTCGTTGCACTACTCCAAGTCGCGATATCCAAACTCAAGGCGATATTCGCCTTCAAGAAATCGCGTGCTTGGCCAATTACGAAAATACGAATTTCATTTAAATCGCTGGTACGTGTACACATTCCTAGAACCCGCATGAGAGGTGCGCGAGATCTGACGATGTCTAACATTCAAAAGGCTCCCGGGACTCTTGGAAAAAGAGACTTTTTTATGATGTTGCGCTCAATAATGATATGGTAGAGTGAGTATGAATAGCAATTGCGATAATTATATCTCTCAGCGAGAAAAGACAAACATCTAGTCGTGAGCAGCTGTACACTGTAACACAATTGTAAAAGCACTTGTACTAAATTTTATTTAATGATTAATTTAATGGCGATTATTTTTACGTATGCTTAAATACTAACTTATACTACTAGGAGTATCGTAAGGATTTTTATAGGTTCTTGATAAATTGATGTAGAAATCGTAGTTAGACGTGATCGCACAATTTTGGAAATAATTTATTTTAAGGATTCGTATTTATCATTGACAAATAAATTGAAGCTATACATCGAGCACCATATAATTTAATGTCAGACATTAAATCGAAATAATGATTACTTAAAATTAGTTTTATACTTGAGTACTTGACATTACAAGATTTTAATACGATTATCAGTGATTCATTTTAGTCTATTAATTATTAAAATGGAATGTACTTACATACTTAGGTACACGTTGCTTAACCTAAAATGGTTTGATTGATTAATTTTCTTAAATGCCCTTTCCTCTGCTGAGTCATTATTGAAAATGTCTTTGTAAGAATTTTGTAATGCAATAATATGAACCAATTCCATCCATCAATAATATTTGCCAAGCCTTTGTTTGACAAGAGCGGCATTTAATTTGAAATGCCGAGGGAGGAGTAACTTTTTTTTATTACTTTAGTTATATTAAAAAGATGCTGGCAAAGGAAAGAGAAACGAATTTAAATTTAAATAAAAACACTACGCGCCGTGGGAGGCGAGGATGAGGGGTAGAGAGAGAGAGAGAGAGAGAGAGGGAGGGAGAGAGAGCCGAGAGGGCCAACAAGTTGCTGGTGTTGAATCGATAGAGATGGGTGAGCCCGTGTGGAAGGGACATAGGGTCGGGAGGAGGAGGAGGAGGAGGAAGAGGAGGAAGTACTCGGGTGAGGTCATGCTTGTCTGCTATCTACCACTCCTGGCATACACCATTCCGCCTACCACTTTTTCTGATTCTCTTTACTTCCGTCTATTCGAGTCTTTTACTATCCCACTATTCCTTGTTCTCCGTTCACCTTTTTCATACTTTTCGAATATCCTCTTCTAAGCTCTATCTGGCTGTCTCCCCTCCGAACATTTCTCTCCTAGACCCTATGCTTTTTATCCACCTAATTTATCATTCTTATTGAACTAGAATCTCCTTTTGTATACTTTTCCGGAAACATATCTATTTATTTCACTTTTTCGACTGCCCACTTATTCGCGTTATATAGCTTGTTATTATATTGGTCAACTCACGACTATCCATCTTTTTTTTTCCCAATATTTATGTTTATACTTGTCAACTTTTCGATCTCGCATGAAACGTAGTTCGGTATTTCCCCGATCAATCACTTTTTATATTTTAACGGTTCATGCAAGCTTGCCCATGCTTTATTTTTATAATTTATTATCGCCCGCTTACCCCTGCTCTCCTAAATACCTCCTATTATAACTATTGTGCTACTCCTCTTTGCTTCGACCTATTAGAATTAGGCTACTCGGCCTTTCGACTTAAATCGAGCAGCGGGTCGAGGGGGAGGTACAAAAAGAAGGTGTGACCTTAAAGGCGTAGTACGTCTTCATCGTTCGGCTTTCTTGGCGCGTTTGGCTTCGTTCATTATTTTCTTTTGGAAGCTCTTCTTCGTAACGACATCCCCTGCCGCCCACCAGTATTACCGCGCATTTATCTACTTGTTTTTCCACGTAACTCCTCCTGCGAATTCGTTCTCGGCTTTTTAAGCATTTCACTTTGATCCCCATCGGGCTGGGCGGCAGCGACAAGATCCGAATCGTAAAATCGTCCCCGCCGAATATCTTTATTACCGCTGGCGTCTTCTCCCTACCTTCCGCACGTTTTTGTTCAGCTGCTTTTCATTTATTCGGTCTTATCTTTATTTGGCCGCCGTCACTGGGAAGACTCCGGGCTCCGCAGCCTCTCTCGAGCAAGTGGCGCGTGCCGTCTTTGCTCCCTGGCCTCCGGGGAGCCTCGGGCTCTCTCTCCTGGGAGTGACGCGCGTACGCGGGGCGTCGGCTTCCCTTTGCATCGATCGTCCTCGTCGACTCCTCCATTATGGTGTGATTGTCCGAGGAGTCAGTCAGCGGGCGACTGGGTGAGCCGGCAGTGGCCGAGGCTTCATTTTTAGAATGTATCGAAGCCTGCGGAAGACTGTAACTCCTGCGCTGACGTACCTTCATCAATATTATTCTCTTAATGTAATTTAACCATGTTACGAAATATCCTCGATCCTCCTCATTTATCTAATAGAATGATTTAGCAGTGCGCCACGGCTCGTCCTTCCTTCACCAGTCACATATTTGCCGCAGCTTTTGTATACAGCTTCCCTTACAACCTATTACAATTTCTTATTCCTTTTGAAACGAGCAAAGTTATATGGAATACCTATGCAGATTTCATTTAATACGGTATTCACGATAAGAATTATATCCAATATGAGTTTTATCTTATAGCAAGTAGAAGATACACTCGATAGCTCAAGGCTATCATAGCTTATATTGTAAAATCAACAGTTTATATACATTTTCGTAAAAGGAAAGTTCTTTTTGATTTTCGCTTAGGGAGAATTGAAATATTTTTTAAAAATATTTTAAGATTATTCTTTAATAAAAATATGTATCTAATCAAAAACTTCCGTAATAACGTACTATTATTGTACAGCATTTATATTGTTAATAAAGAAATTTTAACATAATACAAATCCTGTAAAAACCACAAGATACGTCAATTTTATATTAATATTTCTATTATAAATTCTTGTATTGTATATAAAATTATAATAACAAATTTTATAATTTTAATAACTTCTCGAAATTATAAAAAATAATATCTAAAAATACTCTTTTTTTATTAAACATTCGATTATTGTACATTTCGACTAATAATAATAAAATTTACGTCTAACATAAGTTCTTTAATTATTAGCTGTAATATGTTACCTTACAAAAATATTCTAGATAAAGCTGAACTAATTTGTAATTTATAATTTGAATAATAATATAAGCTTCACTTGTAATTGTATTTAACAAAATTTATTTAACACATATAATATTTTAATTGAATTAATTAAATTTTTTTATTTTAGAAGACATTATTTTTGTTGGCAAATCTTAAATTGATAAATTGAATTTTTAATATTCTGTATTAAAAATACTCATTTTTCTAATTTGCTAATTTTTTCAAAATCAAAATTTATCCAAGTTTAATAACTTAGATAAATAATAAATCAAAATTAATTAATGAATTTCAAATAACGATTAACCAAAATTTAAAAAATTTGAATATATTTAATAATATATTAAAAAAAATTCTATTTGTTTCCTTGAGTTTGATTAATTACTGGAAAACAAATTTATTTATCGAAGCGATATATATAAATAAATGAATATAAAAGTTTTGGCCTTTATTTATATCGTATGAATAGTTTAATGAAATAATGTGTAACCATAACAGTATTTTTATGGGATTTTTTAATATCGGTATCATACATTTGCTAATCACATCTAAACAACAATTTGTTGTCAATATTATAAGGACAATCAGAAAATAAAATTCATAAAGTCATACGTGACCTTTACAAACTACGGTCTTACAGTTTGTATGTATATTACATACGTATTTATAATTATAATTATAATTTAAATACATACGTATTTATAATTAAAATTTTCCTTTTTTAGTCATTATATTAAAGCATTAAAGTATTAAAGCATAATTAAGATTTTGACGTTTTGTACCATAAAGTTATCGTACAATAGAAGGTTTTTAACTTTTTACTGACACCTAATATATAGTGAATAAAAGAAACGCAGCCCTGAATTCGAAAAAGTTAAGGGGCAATGAGGCAGTTGATGAGTAAGAAAGAATTTTTGACCCAGTTCATCGCTAAACCCCTATTACTTGAATTCAGTACGTATACGTTTGATGTATATCAGAGGTCCAACTCTCCGAATGTCGACTTGGTTAAGATAGCCCTGAATCCCGAGTAGAAACTGCAAACTTTAAACTTGGCATCCACACCTGTGCCCCGAATGCTTAGCTTGCTATCGTTAAATTACGGCAAGATGTCGCGGCTCTATTCCTCAAACTTGGCTTCATTATTCAAGGGAAATGCAACCAGAACTTTTTGAAACTTTCTAACACGGTAGTGCGACATAAGAATTTTGTAATCACAAATATCTCAATATTAGTGCTGGGTCTTGTACTACTCTTGAATTCGATGGAAATAATATTTATAAGAATGTAAACTATTATAGCAATTCGATGCATACAAAAATATTTGTCAAAAGTCGTATGTATATATATATATTAATTTAACAATCTTAAAAGATGAGTAATTTTTTCATTAAGTAAACGTTTCATATTCTTACTAAAAGTAGAAAAATATTTCTAATAGTATTTAAACAGTATGCCATTAAATTATGTTCTCTAATGTTGTAATACGCACTCTGTCATTTGCACGCATACAATATTAATCTCCATGCATACATGTGTAGATATTGCAAAGGGGACATTCTGAATAATGAAAACCTACTAGAATAATCGAAAAGAAAACCAATAAAAAGTGTCGCACTCAGTGAGAGAAAAGACAACTCTTTATCAAGATTAAAGTTTTATTTTTAATAAATTAACTTTTGTAATAAAATTTTTATGATATAATGAAGTTTTCATCCACAAATCATGTAGAAAAGTACATAATTTATTTATTTGCGTATAAGCATTAAATACTATTCTATCCGTGCGTTTGCGTGTATTAAATTATGTTTAAAACTAAATGTATACTTTCCCGATTCCCGTCTTTTTTTACTGCAATAAGCTGTACGTATATTAAGTGAAATGTGCACCCTGGAACCGACTGGTGACGTGACGCAAGCAATATATTTTACTCTGACGTTATTCAAAGTGTGCTGGGAAGACTTCATAATGAACTCAGTATGTTGTTTTTATTGCTTTATAATTTTCGTGAGTTATGATAAATGATTTTAATTTTTATTACATTTGATACGTTATATAGGGTAAACAAAAATTCAAATATAAAGCTAATTGGACTAGTATAATGAAATTGATAGAAAATATATCATTAGACTTTATGTAATTAAGAATCATTTAGCACTATAGTTGATTATAAAAAAATCTACTCCTGCAAAAAATCACTATGATAAATTTCAATTTTACAATTGAATATTTATTTATTACTATAGATTTTATTGTATTTCCCCAAGTATGAGTCATTATATAATTTCATTAATTTTTGTTTGTTTAATTTAAGATTTAATCGTAATTAAGCTTAATCATTAAGATTTGTTTAATAATAAAGATAAATCTGCTGTAAAAATAATAGCAAAACATAAAATTCGTGGCTTTGTTCAATTATAGTTATTGTTCAAGTAGACAATAACTAACGTAAGAAGAAAAAAGTACCTGATTATTTTATTATCATTGTTTTTTTAAAGTCCATGTGTGTGTGTGTGTAATCAGTACATCTGTGGTTATAATAGAGCTTAATAGAGGACAAGCTTAATCTAAAGAATGAGAAAAGATGGATAAAGGAGCAGAGCAAATCCAGCAATTCCGTGATCTCGAAAAGGAGTCTAAAGGACTTCAAGAAAAGTTCAAGACTACGTCTTGCATTTTCGTAATTTTCGTTGATCTTTCAAACAGACTTTTAAGCAAGAAGTGCCATTTAACGAAAGCAATTAATTGCAAAGATCGTGTGCACTTCTAATCATTCTCTTAATTAGAATTCGTATCAACATTTCAGAATATTAAAAAATCTCTTTGATGAATTGATGATCTTTGATGAAGCGAATAAGACGAATAAAAAAATTTCTTAATAATTGATAAATCATTTTAATCGATTGTTATTAATTTAATTTATTCATAAAGAAATTTATTTTTATAAAATATATATAACTGTATACCACGACCCTTATCAAGGTCATAAGAGATTATAAAAGTCTATTCTTTATTTTAATAAATGTAATTGACGTTTTAGTTCAGTATTTTTTTAAATTGTGTCTAAAATGTGTAGAAATAACAAAAAAATTTTGACAGTGTTTTTCAATATTTAAAAATAAAAATTTTCATGTTCAATTTTATTGATTTATCACATATAGATTGAGGTATCACCGACGACTTTCGTAAAGGTAGATATTAAGCAACCATCGAAAAGAAAATAAAATAAAAAAATTTTTTAACGAAAATATTGTTACATTTTTTATAAATAATTCTTAAAAAATAATAAAATAGAATGAAATATCGAATAATTTAATTTGTTTTAATTTAGGATTTTTTTTTATATATAACTTATTTATTGTATCAATTTTAATAGATCTCAACATAAAAGAGTTAAAAAAATGTACCCTAATACTTTTGCTTTTGCATATAATAAGATTAATTTTGAGTCTTTATAAATAAAAAAGTTTTTATTTACCTTAAGAGTCTTAATGGTTACAACTGTATAAACAGGTATTTATTTTATAGCGTTTGAAGTTCTTGAAAATTATCTTGTACATCTAGAAACATACTTAAATGTACATAATATTAATCTTGTTTGAGAAACTAAACTACATTTACAATATCTGTTTGCAATTTTTAATTAAAAACGCATATAAATGCTCAATGTACATTTGTTATTACAATATAAAATATTAAAATGATGTACTAAATTAAATAATCCATTTTATGATCAACTGCATTAAAATTCATTTAAAGCTTTCAGCAAAAATACATAGATTATATAAATATTTACATATTCAGATTTATATGTAAATATATATATATATTTTTATTATTTATATATTATTGCTATGTAATTAATGTTTCTATTGCATAAGAATCTATGTTATAAATAAGTTGAATCAATAATAAATTTTTAATTATTATAATAGTGTTTTTGGATACTAAATTTTTTTATTTTGGAAATGTTTCTGATATGTATGAATGATAAATTTAATACAAAATAAGCGTCAATGAAATATTATTGCAAAAATTTGACTTCGCTTTAACCCTTCATGATTACATTTTTTTTTGAAAAACGAATTCCGCTTACTTAATTAATATACTACAAGTACATTGTTTAAAATAAACTTTGACTTATTACATCTGTACATTCGGCCCTAATAGGTATATGGAATTTAAAATCATTCAATCTGTTACGTGAAAATTTATATCCTTTTTGTAAATTAATTTCACGTAGCTTAAACATTTATTTGAGTGTTACACCACATGAATTCGAACTACCAGTTAAAATTTAATTTTATGACTTCACTTTTTAATAGTTAATGTATTTAATAGATGTATTTATCCTAAGTAGTAAATAATTTTGCATATGAATTGTGCGAGTTTTACTTTACATGATTACTCTTCATTAACACTGTCATATTCAAGTTATTAGACTCATTCAAATTATATATTAATCCAATATAATGTAATAATCAGCTTAGATTCAAAAAAAATTCTTTATTAAAAATTAAAGAATGATGTATTGTAATTTATATGACATTTGCATACATGATTCGCTGACATTATCGTATCTCATTTTTTTCTTATCTTAAATTTTTTATGCGAGTTTATGAATATACTATCTATAATACAATATTATATATTCTATCTTCTAGTATTAGATTGTTTTTTCGATAAAAATTTTAATAATATAATTGATTTCTTTAAAAACGGTTTTTTATTTATACAATTCACTAAGCATCTCAATTATATAATTCAAATCATATAATTTAATCGATTTGAAATATATTTAATATAATTACGAGAATTTGAATATATTTCTAAAAGTCTATAATATTATACAAAACTTATTCATTGTTTTTTATTAATTTGTAACATACATTATAAATGAATCTAGCTAAAAAGTTTGCCTAGGAAAAAATGAGAACTATAATGTTGATAAAATTGTAAAATAAAAACGTATAAAAAATCTATGAATCATTTACATTAAACATTTGGCTCCGTAATATAAAGTGTGAAAAACATTTATTAAAATAAAATTTGCAAATCTTCATGGAATTAAAATTTTATTTTTGAATTGATTTTTCTAAATTGATTTAAATTTATTCAAAACAAATAATTGTTAAAAATTTAAAAAACAAAGTTTTTAAAACATAATTTTAATAAAATTAAATTTAATTAAATTCATTATTTAATTAATTTTAAATATATATCCTATCTTTTATATAAACTCACACTTTGCAATAAAAACCTCTGATAATGTTAAAAAAAGGAATTTAATGTTTAGAATTATTAGAATAACGTATTACTTACACCAATAGTAAATATTGATTTAATAATTTTAATTTTTATTAATAATAAATAATAATAATTCTTTTGAATTATTTTGTAAAAAATTTTAAGTTATAAAGATATTATAAAAAAAAATTTCCTTCCCTAATACAATTTTATTTTCTAAAACGTTAATTTAATAAATTTGTACAATTTCAGATATTTCAGATATTTTTATTAGATCTAATATTCATTGCAATTAGCTTTTAATTCAAATTTTTTTAGTTGTATTGCATAAAGTTTAACTTATTGTAATTATTTTAAATTTTATTCGAAATAAAACGAGAACTTGTTTTTTGTTGCAGGCACTTATTTCATACTTTATGACTTTATCGACTATTTTGATAAAGATAATCCGAGTTCTTTGGATCGCAGCAAATTTCTCCACATAATAAATACAATATTTAAAAATATGTCAAGTATCGAAAGAGAAGCTATAGCTTTTCAGGTAAGAAATATTTATATTAAGTAAATTAATTTTACATTATTGAATAACACGCGAATGAAATTATATTAAATTATAATTCTTATTTTGTTTATATATTTTCTTATTATAACTACAAGTTATAAAGTTAGATATAAATGTAAATGTCCTTCGTATGTAATTCCCTTTATAATAACTACTTATTTGTTTTTTTTACTTACTTATAATAACTACTTCCTTGTTTTATTATGTGTTATAGTGTCAAAAAATATAGATTTTACTTATATAATCAAATTAGTTCGAAAATATAATATTTCTAAAAAAACTTTATAACAATTAGAAACAAATATGATAGTTATCCCTTTTTCTTTCGATATTATATGGTTACAAAATTTCTAGAGAATAAATTATACAAGCGTCATGATCTTTGAAAACTAAGAAATCATTTTATTACAAATTATAGGCTTTAAATGAATAAAGATTTAATTCTTATCGTAAAAAAACTTTCTTATAAATATCATTAAATTTTTATCATTACATAATTTTTTTTCTTTTTTTTGCCATATTATCTATAATATTGCTCTGAAGAGCATAGAAAATAATGACAAAATATATGTGAATAACAAAAATATGTTTTAATATGTATTGATGTTTTGATATGATAGTTTCATGAATACAACAGGGATAAAAAAATTTCCAAGCAATAACTGTTTGCAATGAAGCTCCTACAAAAAATATTAACGGATCCTTAATTATTTAAATGTGTAAGTAAATGAAGAATACATTATAAGCTCATATCCTGAAACATTTATTTCGGATTTTTATAAAATATTTCGACCACACCTAGCGCACAAACTATTTTTCTGTCTTTTTCTATATAAATGAAAATTAAGGAGATCGCATGACCGTAATAGACAAAAAAAAATTCTTTTATCAATAATGGTAATTTAATGATTGATAAATTACATTTAAACATTGACTTATTAAATGCGGAATAAAGTTTTTTAATAAATAATGTGGTGAAAATATTTCAATCAATCATTAATTATTAAACTGAAAATCTTACTCTGCTTTAATTGATTAATATTGAAATATATAAGTAATAATTTAGTATTTATTCAAAAATTTTAATAAATACACAATAGTTATTCGGGGCCTTAGATACTTACCTTAAAATTTTTTTTTTAAGAAATATTGTCTTTTTTAAGAACAATTTCATTATTTTCTTCTTTTAAATCTTATTGATTTTACTCACTGAAGAATATTATATTAGATCCACACTTCTGTTTTTTGAGACATAAGAGTCGAGGGAAAGCTTGATTTTATCCGAAGAGCATATATCACTTCTACATTATTAACCTTTTCGAATACATTAGGATATCTCGTTCGTCTCTTCCATCTCTTCAATATCGTGCAATATTGGATTCACTTTTATATACTCTGCATCATCGAAGTGAGAAGTTCAGGAATATAGATATATCTCGGTTTGCTAAAGAAAAAGCCAGAGCGGGTAGAAAATTCTGACATACAGTTAAAGCTGAACTTTGCGCAAATCCTTCGAGAAGTTTTCGAGCATTTCCTCGCGATATCTTTCTTGACATTGTTAGGTATTCAGTGTAAACATTTAGAATTCTTCTCTTTTTTAACGAATGACAATATCTTGTTAGATTGAAACGGATATTTTTAAGTGATTTTTGAAATTTCCCTATCATTATCATTACGTCAACGTAACGAGCTATTTTTACCTAAAAATGATAATAAATTTAGAAAATTTATGGCACCTACTTATTTTAATTTCATTAAATTTGTAAATAATTCAATTTCATTACAGTTATTTTTTATGACTCATTGACAACTAATGTATGTAATCAACTAATATCAAATTAATAAGCATATCTACAATATATGTTATTAATATTTTATATGCAGCATATATAAATTTATGCTGCTTATAAAAATTCTGGTACATATTTGAAATATATATTTTTTTTTATTGTCTGAAGAAAGAATAGTAACTTTATAAAATTTTATGATAAAATTTACGGAAGCAAGAAATTGTTTTAAAAAAAATATCTATATATGTTTTGGAATATTCCTAGTATGGTAATGTTGAAAAATGTGAATAATTGTAATATTTATTATCTGAAAAATAGAAAAATTGTCAGTAGAAGCTTTTCAAAAAAATATTATTTTGGAAAGACTTACAAATGTTGAAAGATTTCTATATTAATTTAATAATTATTATGTTAACTAATGCCAGATTACAGTTTTTTTATGATTGCGTGTAAATTTTATTTACTATTAAAGTTATTAACGTAACAATTTAAAATTATTATGCATCGTTATTATTAGTATGCACGCTTACTTTTCACATGTATTCTGATTATCTTCTTGCATGCATAATGAATGTAATCATTATATGATATTCATAGATTGCAAAACGAAACGATGAAATTTGAATTCTCTTTTGTTAATTTATACTTAATTTTATAATTAAATATTTGCAGATTAAAAAAGGAAATACTAAATAATCTTCGATAAAAAAGATTCTTTTAGATATAATGTGA
Source organism: Kradibia gibbosae (assembly GCA_018907135.1). NCBI lineage: Eukaryota > Metazoa > Arthropoda > Insecta > Hymenoptera > Agaonidae > Kradibia > Kradibia gibbosae. Next base: position 171,500 of record JACCHX010000003.1, on the reverse strand, counting down.
TGTTAAAAATTTCTAATATAGTAGTTGAGGTTTATAGGATTTCATAAAAAATACAAAAATATTTCTTCTGACTTTTCTAGAAGAATATTTTATTATTATAAAGGAATATCAAATAATTCACTGAAACTCTTGTATGAAAAAAATTTTCAACTATTTTTATGAAATGTAATATTACTCTAGTCATATTAATAATGAATACGTTAGTAACAAAATCTACTACCTATTTCATGATTTAGCATTAAAGATTCTTTAATTGAATAACTTATTAATAGCCAACATTACCTGACACTAATTTATTTTTTTTTATAATTTTATTCGTAATACATTTTTGATAGTTCAATTCAATTTAAAATTTTTGTAATTTTATTTGAATGTTGATTTACTTATTTTAGGTCAGTCCGATATCAAATATATATTTAATTTTTATACTATTATTTTCTATATAATAGTATGTACTATTATAAAAATATTTCATTATATATGATTTACAAATTTTTTTGAATCTTTATAAATCTAATAATCGATTTGAAACAAATATAAAGGAATTTAGTAAACGAATCTTCTACCTTTAAAACCTTCAGTGTCAGTTAAACTACGCAAATACAGTTTACCCAGTAGATGTTATCAACGTTTGTAGTAGCTTATATGTTTAAATAGTAAATAATTGTAGATGATCTTAATTTATTCATAGATACTCGAAACTATGATAAATTAATACATCGTAATTTAACTTTTTATATGAAATAATATACAGCGAAATAATAACTGCCTATTAATGTTATTTACACATCAAAATGTTGAATTAGGATGCATTTCTTATGCATAAGTTTGATATTCTCTCGGTATACTTAATGTGAAGGTAATTGTATAAGACTTTCGTATTACATGTAGCGTATGTACAATTTGAGAAATCATCTTCTATTTTATGTAACTATTACATTTTGTAGTCAGTGTATTGTACCTAGAAAGTAGCTTTATGTGATAAATCATTGCATACTTAAATATACGTTATTCAAATTCATCATCATTTGTTGAAATAAATAATATAAGGAAATAACTGTGTTAAAAGAGATTAATAACATAAATTAATATATTTAAGCATAAAGAAGTAGGTAAATTTACAAATCATAAAGATATCAATAAAGAAAATACAAAATGAAATTTGTGAATAAATAAAACCCGGCATTTTTTTGAAGTACCCTGTGAATATAATACTAACATTTAAGGATGTTTACTTTAGTATGCCATTATAACAGAATAGCTATAACCCCCTTACTATATAATTTTAAATTCAAATTTCTGGAAACAAAAAATTCTGAGTGTTGAAATCGCACATGTACTCCAAGAAATTCACGGGAGTTAAATGTAACTAATGGTTGGATAACATTGATTCCATTAAGCATATATAAATCATTTCTACAACTTGATTTATGATTATGGTATATATCATTTGAACTCAGATTCATAATTATATTGGCTTTAGGTCATTTTGAATGATATCTGCATTTCAAATAATCATTCTTTTAATACATTTTACAAATATATTATTGAAAATTTGCTAACGTATTCGTAACATGAAAAACATATTTATGAAAATTAGCACATCTTGTCCATTATTATTCGTTATTATTCGTATTTCACTAAATATTTCGAAATATGATAGTAGATCAAACATTCTTAAACAAGATGTTTTTTAATCTTTAAAATTTGAAGTCATGTGTACTTATGAAATGTATTGTACGAAATATTACCAGTATTTAAGAATTGTATTTACTTATTTCATTTTACATTTTATTTACTTTACCAGTATGAACAATAAAAATTAATAATTAAAGCATTTGTTTACATATTAATTTATTCAAACAAAAAAGATTCTCTTTTTTTAAAAATAATAAAAATCTGAGTAATAACTGAAAAAATAGTACTCCTTGTAAAAAGGAATAGGAAAAGCGTCAGAAGAAAGAATACATATAGAAAGCGCACTGAGTAAAGACAAAAGAAAAGCACAAAGCCATTGCCAACGGGCATCAAAGAAAATAGGCTGAAAGTAATTGCCTAGGAAATTATTCGCGAGTTTATATTATACGTATATTTTTAACTGTTGTATCATGCTGACGAGTTAACATTTTAAATTCAAGTGTTGAAACGCACTTATGTCGGATGTTATTACGTCCCTTCAGTCTATTTATTTTTCCGTATTGCTCTTTTAAATAAGTTGATTCAAAAATATATTTAGTTGCAGGGTAAATTACGAGCTTTTAAAGAAGACTTTAAAAAAAAATTTGTTTTTGGAGTTTATTTGAACTAGACTCAAACATACAATGTCGTAGCAACATACAATGTCGTATAAACATACAATTTAGAATAGGTGATATTTTTTTTTAAGGTTTTTGTATAGATTTGTATCCAGTATATATCAATAAAATTTAGTTGGCCGATGATGTGTATATACGTAAGTCGTCAGAGTCAAATCCAAAATTATCTACTTGGTACTATACAAAAGCAGATTGATACAAAAATTAGATTATTGTAACTACAGGGATACATTAAATAGATAATCGACCGAACTAATTTGTGCACTTGCAGGAAAATAGTTAGTGTACTTCGAATGAAGATAATTACCTATTATACGCTTTTCAGATAAAGCTACTCACTGCAATATTCTTAGTTCCAGTTTATTCTTAATCTTGCCTATAATAGCTCTTGATCTTTTTCATTTACTTGTAATAAAAATAGATATTGTATTTATAATTCATATTTTTTTTATTTTTAAATTATTTTTTAAGATTTTTTAAAAACCGTTACTTTTTTATGAAGAAAAGAATTAACAAAAATCAAAAATACTTCTAAACTTTCTTGTTTAAAAACGTACGTGTAAAGTTACATTTAATGCGCATTTACTTTAGCATGAATTATTTATTTCTAACTATTTTACATTTATCAGAATTAACATTGAAAATGCCTATAATCGAATTTTCTTGTATTATCATATAAAGTCTATGTTTAAAAAATACGTGCAGATATTTCCAGATCATTTCACAATACTTGAGCAGCAAGGACGAAATCATGTCTTCTAACGACTAAAGACCCATCGATTATGGTTGTCGTACGTCAATTAACCCTAGGTGGATCACCGACGCTTGTAGCGGGAAATTTGTAACGTAAATTATTGTAATCTGAATACGTTGAACAACAAATCCTTTTTTTTGTAGAATATTAGTTACATTGGAAGCGGATGAAATTTCATAACATTTTGTCAGTCTTAGCTATAATTGATAAATTTCAATAAATATAAACATTGGAATAAACAATTTTCAATAAAGCTTCGTATAATAACCGTAAAATTGAGATTTTCATTAATTATGTTACAGATATATGATAAAAAGTAAATTTGTCATTAAAATTATTGATTTATTATACGACAGAAATACTGCAATTGAATGAGCATTTAAATGCCTAATTTAAAGCAAAAATTTAACTTTTTTTAAAATAATTCTACAGAAACCTTTTACATATCCGAATCCTTTTAAATACTAAATTTATTCATTTAAATATTTAAAATAAAAGGATTTGATAGAAAAATTTTTTTTATTATACTGTGAAATAGACAAAGAGTAACTTTTTTTGGTCGCATCTCATCGTCAATCGAAATTCATTTGAATTTGTACAAGGTATTGCGCGTTAAACAAATAAGTGCATCTGTTGGATAGATACATTTGCTCCTTAAACAAAGTAAATGAGAATCACTCGACTACAATCTAGACTGACAAGTTCGCACTATATATTTCGTCATAAAGGTTTTGAAGCTGATGAGCTGACTCCATGAAAATTACTTCCCGAGAGATTCCCGAGTGAACGAATTCGCTAAAGTTTGTTCTGGAACTTCCACCTCTCTTGGCAATATCTGACTTTCACGGTAAAATCAGTTGTCTCCGGGGTATGTTCATAAGACTGGGGACGTGAATATAAAATTAGTTATAAAATACAGAGCATCTAATGATGCACTAGTTCATTCATATCCGTTTATTATGGACAACAATTAAATTGATTGGAAATTATTTTTTAAATTCAATTTTGTTCTTATTTTTAATTTTGAACTATATATATATATATATATGTATATGTATATATACACACATTATTGAATATTGTTCTTTATTTTCTCAATACAATAAATTTATACATATTATTGTCTCTTTGAGATTAATGGAATAAGTAATCCACGGCTACTAATTGTTGATGACAAGAATTTGTCATTTAACATATAACAATAATAGATGCAAGTCCATGAATATATAGACATTTTTAATGGCTTGATAAAGATAAAAAAGCTTGAAAATTTTCTGCACTAAAACTTCAGTTACGACATTTTCAACATCTCACGTTAAATGGAATTTTTTTCGGATTTATTGATTTATGAATTTTTCTAAAACTTTTAAAAATAATGAACCACTTTATAGTCACTATTTTCGGAAGGTATAACAGGAGAAAGTTGCTATATTAAAATAACTGCTAAATGATTGTTATTTTAATGTTAATAAATCGTTGGAAATATTATTCAATTACTCAATTCCTTTCAAAACGTTAATGCTTTGTATACAAAACAGTGCCATCGTCGATCTTGACTAGAGTACAATTACACTAATCATATAATAGCTCAAAAAAAGTAAAGTAAGGCGTTTGTATTTCAATATCGAAACAGTCATTATTAACCACATAAAATTATCATACAATACGACATATTGATCATATAAAAGTTCATACCTAGTTAAAAAATACAAATTTCTGTAGTATTCCACCCCATCATATACTTCTTTTCAATATGTCAATATTTTCATTTATTCATACAAGGTTATGAAACGTAATTTATCAGTCTTTTAATACAAAAGTATCTACTTCAGAAAACTTGCATGAATAAGTATAGCGCTTAAAGTAAAGTCATTATTTTTTAATAACAAAACAATTTTACAACACTAATTTTAATCTCTGCTATTTTTAGTTGCTTCAATTTGTTGCATCAGGATGAGAAAAATACGAACATTCAAATTTCTATACTTATAAGTACAAGAAAAAGATAAATATTTTTAAAACCTCTATATAAATAGGTTGACATTGAAAAGAAATAATTTATAAACAATTAGTAGAAATAAACGATTAGTAAAGTAAATTTATTTAAAAATAATAATAGTACCCAAAACGATTTTTTGTGGCCATTTATATCTTATTTATTTATAAACAAATAATATTGCAACTTTTAAGTGCCCTTAGTTAAATGTATTCATTAGGAAATTATACTAGTGCTTATTTACTAAATTAATACAAACAATTTAAGTAGCAATTTAAAAATATTTCAATTTTAAAAATTAAAGCGACTGTAAATATTTTCTTTTTATAAAAAAATTCCTCTCTCTCTCTTTCTATATACACATATCATACTGTAAATATTGGGTATGTTAAATTTTTTTTAATACTTTTAACAATATATTCATTTATAGTACTTATATATTTATTATTATTACAGTTTATAACATTACAGTACTTAAAATAGATTAACACTCATTGATCATAAAACTTTTTAAAAATATTTCATTTCTGACAAACAGTTTGTTAATATTACACATTTTTTCTTTTTAACTAATCTTAAAGAGCAATTTTTTTTCATATAAAAATCAAATATTTGGGGAAGATTATAGCATATATTTTTTATATCAAACATATAAATCAAAAAATAAATTGAATGAAAAAATTAATTGAATATTATAAAATTGTTCTACGTTATAAAACGATCCATTTTTAAATTGCCTACTACAAACTAGTTAAGATGAAATTTAAGATATAAAGCTTAAGAAAGTTTAAGAAAACATGATCAATAAAAGAAAAAAAATTAAGAGATCGAGGGTTAGAAAGATATAATAAGTAAAAGAAAGAGAGAGAAAGAGAGAGAGAGAAGTAGACAGGAATAGAGGGTAAGAAATAACAGAACATTCCTCCATAATTGGAATCTGGTGCTACTGAAGCTCTGCAGCACCATTCCGTCGATTCCAAAAGCTTTAACGGGATATGGGCATAGCTGTCCTTGGAAATCCAATTCCTTCGTTAAGAAGGCCACTTAAAGATTGCCACATCACGAATATACAGACGTATACTCGAGCGCTCGCACACACACGCACATATTTGTACATGCACGTACGTGGTCGCAAGATGTAGGTAGAAAACTTGCCTAGGTGATGATTAGAAGATCATGCTGACGTGATCGGGAAATTGAATGTCGGGCGGTGTTTTCAATGTGTCAGTAGTGATTGGGTGTAACGACATGGAGGAAGGGTGCAGGATTGAAATATTAACTTACTGCTTTACGTTTTCACTTGTCTCTGGCTTTAAACTTAGTTATATATATATATATATATATATATATATATTGGTATTGTAAAATTGATTTTTGTTATCAATATTTTAAATTTTCTGGAAATAGAACAAGCTATAAAAGCACAAAACTCGCACGGGGGATTTGCTGAGCTGAAATTGATAATATTAGAATGATAGGGAACAAAAAGAAGAATAAGGTAATCGATCATTTTCATTTTAAAACACGAAAGCACAATTTACGATTAATTATATACAAAAAGTTTTTGAACCATCCTATGTATATCCAGCATACAGTACATTTTACTTCTCTTTCAATCTTTGAAAAATTAGATTTCATGTATGTTTACTTATATAAATTTTTACTTCTCATTGCTTATTTGCTCTTACATACGCACAAATATAAATTCGGCCTTAATAAAAATAAATATTTATTAATTAAGTATTGCATATTCCAATCTACAATTCATCAAATTTAATTGACTAATACACAATTTTCATTTTATAAACATTATTAATTGTTGAAAATGAAAAAAAAGATTTATATGAATATTTTGCTTCATTGTACAAATATGTAACGATTCTCAGTACAGGATACGGAAACTGTTAATTATATAGATAAAATTAGATTATTTTTTCCGTTCCTTCTCTTTTTTAGAGAAACAATAAATGAAGATTTCTATTTATATTATTGTAACAGCAAGTAGTAGCCGCCACTCTCAAAGTATCGTTTCTCAAGATACTGATTGAAATTCCGATAAAAAAAATATCCAGTATTTTTAAAAAGAAATAACAAACCAGTATGAATATTAGAATGCATGTATATCGCTAAATTTTAGAAAGAACAAAAGCATTTTCATACATTTGTAGAAATAAAATAATATAATCGAACTTTAAAAATTATAATTTCGTAATAAATGTATAAGTACTCTTCATTGGCAATGTATAAATTTATATACATACGCATACGTGACCTATCAATGATTATTAATTTAAAATCTTTGATTAAATTATTACATCGTGTATACTAATTATGTTAAAATACAAAATTAATTTTTATTCTTTACAATCTATGTTGACTGAATACAAGCTGAGGGGTTCTTATTATATAGCAGTAATAAATTTTCTCCATAAAAAATTATTTAAAATATACCATCATATAGGATCTGCTACTAAAAAACTTTAACATCTGCTTGTCAGCATATATGAATATATAAATTATTTCTTCTTGGACTAGTAAGATACATAAGACTTTCATTACGAAGGATATGGATAGACCATTTTATGTGAAATCGTTACGCAGAAAACTGGTGATAACATCTTTTAAAGCATTGTAAATAAAGAATTACATTCCAGATATTTTTAAATTGAAAACATTTCAAAATATATGCTTGTTACATTAAGCTTATAAAGTAAAATTATATTTACTTTTTATACTCTTACATTACAACAATGCGTGTCATTTATATATTTTTAGGTACAATTTCTTTATTACATTACTATATTACTTTTTATGTCAAATTCAAAATGCTCATAAAATTATTTATGCGTGAAAAATGTATTGAGATACATATAGAAAAAGGTAATATATTTGAGAATCAATAATTGCATTAGCAATAATGTGTCCATACTAATATATGTATATTTAAAATTTTATCACTTAAAAATTATATTTTTAAAGAGTTGGCTTAAAAAATAATATCCTTTCTCTCTTCGTGACTTTACGATTATCTCCCATTTCATAAAGTATATCTATCTTAATGTCTAAAATGCCTTAGTGATAAGGACGACAGAAATTATATATTGATGTAAAATTATGTGTATTAGGAAGTAAATCCTTTTATCTTAAAGACAATTAATTATTATAAATCTATATATTTACGTATACAGACATACATACATATATATGTATATATATATATATACATACATATATACATAAATATGAATAAAATGATGTAATTTTGATTATTCTAATTAATATTTAAAGGCTATTATTATCTTTTATAGTGTTGTAATAAATTTTTAGTAAGCTATTTTTAATTATTATTACTTTATTAGATTATTTTTATGATTCTATTTTATGTAAATTAGGATGTTGAATGCCAAATGACTGCATTAACTATGTTTCAGTATACCGAATGGGAGAATACGAATGATGAATTCATGTATCAAAGAATGATAGCTGACATCGTTGGTGATTATTTCTTCATCTGTCCTTCCGTAAAATTTGCTCAACTTTTTGCTGACCGTGGCATGAAGGTTTACTATTATTTCTTTACCCAGGTTAGTGAAATTACTTTTATGTTACTAAAAAATTTGTTAAAGTAAGTATATTGAAAGTTTTAAATATGCAATCCGTATGATATATAATACATTTTATAGAAAAACATTAAAATATATTAACTATAGCATAAATTTTTATGTTTAATTAAGATTTAATTTAATTAAGATAAAAAATTTCTTAAGTTAAGATGTTTTTTTAAGACGAAAATGGTATAAAAATACGTGAAATTGTATTTTAAATAAACACTTCTACTACATAAAATAGCATCGTGGCCTATGGTAATTAAATTATGAGAACGATTCAAATATATAAAAAGGCATAAATCACCGAGTTTAGTTGAGGGTATCTGAAAAAAAACTAAAAACGAAAATACCCATATATTATTCCAATTCGCTTAAGTCCTCCCGCCGCTTTTATTGAGCAGTTCTCTATTTTATAGCTGTCCGATCTTCGCAAATAATTCGCATTGCAACGGACACGAGAATTGCAGCGCAGATTCTATATATAATATAATTTACAGTTTTTGTATACATGTAGCAAATATTTTCAACATTGCATCTTCTTCCTGTTTTTTTTAAATGTCGTTATGGACAAATCCTTAGATGCCGCCTCACAAATGCTAAAAAACTAAACTTTTATGATGCCTTCTGAAGAATTTGTTTTCTTTTTGTTTTCTCGACTAAAGTAAGGATTTATTTGATACTCTAATGTATTTTGTAATTACCAACAATAATTACAAATTTATATCTTAAGAAACTTAAAAAGTAAAGTTTTAGAATAGTTATAGCTTGTAAGTAAAATAAAACTGTTTAAGCAAAATAAATTTCGTTAGATTGTTTTTAATATTATTACAAAATATTAATTCCATAATAAATGCTAAAGAATTTTTTCTTAATTTTGAATATAATCAAGAAAGTAAACAATTTATAAAAACAATTGTAACGGGGATCGTATTTTTCGACACTTGAGCACTCAAAAATGGCGAGAGCCATTGCGGACGTGTTGCGTTGTGATTTGAAGGGGGAAGTGGACTCGAACTTAATCCAACTTTTTTGAACGAAGATGGTGTAGAATTTAATGATCTTTCGCCTAAGCATCTGAAAAAAAGAATTTTTAGATGACTTTTTAGGGACGCGGGGAAATGTCTAAAGGGGATGGCATTTTGAATGACGACGTAGATGAAGTGCAGAATCTACAAAGGACAATTTTATGAAGATCTTATGCCTGAAAGTACGCAAAAGCAGTGCGCAAAGGAAGCGAATATTTGACAGTTTAATAAAAGCAAAGGGCTTAATAAAGTGAAATGCTGATTTACGAGGATATATAAGGATCAATAATATATCCGGGTGTGTGTATAAAACTAATGATTACAAATGGCGATCGCCAGAGGACCAGACACATGTAACTCTAATGTAAAATGATGCCCAGATAGAACTGACTTAGGGCGAGGGTCAAAAATTCTAATGTAAATGGTTGACGCATAGATTGAACAAGTGCGTCGATTATAATATAGACATCGACTAAGAATCAGCAGCTTTTAGCTATTATTATTTCTTATATATTATGAACGATATTTAATCAGCAAATCTTTAAAAGCAATATGCTGCTTTCACATATTTGACGATTCATTTGTATAGAAAATATTTCAAAGCTATTCGCGGTGGAGAAATGTATGAGCTTACGCTGTATAAGTGCCAAAGAGAATAAACGAGAGTCTGAAAGTATTTTAAAGACAAATTTGCTTTTCTTTATTGAAAATCCATCCACAACAGCGAGCGGTGAGTGTAGGTGACAAGCCGAAAGATATGTCAGGGATATATACGTTATCTCGGTGCTTATTTTTGCCCTTTTTTGTGCGTTTGATTCTTTTCCGTGGAATAAATTGTTTCTCCCGCTTTTGCCTCTCCCGACCAACGAGGATAGCACAAGCAAGACCAGAATAGCATCGCCATAGTCGGTGCGCGTAAACTTAATAGCGAACTTTCTAGTTGACTCTTCTTGTTCTGCGTTCCTTCGGTCACCGAGTTTAACGCTCGGTTAGCGTTTAAGAATTCGGATATTTAGCTGGATTCACTAGGCGGGGGCACAAAAACAGTGTCCTCGCAACTATTATCGCTATTATACCCTGTCCTCTTACCATTTGTCACCTGTCTTGTTGGAGTAGACAGTCTTGTAATATCGGCCGTTACGTTCACGGATACGTGGAATAGATTTTTCGATATCCAATTCCAACAGTGTAGGCTTTCTGGGGTGGGAAATTGAAGGAGGGTTGGGTCCGCTACGTCGTATATCAACCATGTTAAGAGTCACTGATGCTTGTAGAATCAGGAGTTGGTCATAGTAGCGCAGCTATTCAAAGCAACATCATCTTCCTTCTGGCGTAGAAGAGCGACGAAAATGGCAGCATTAGGTTGAGCTCACTATCGGGACAGCTAACCACCTTTTTTAGCTTAGAGTAAAAAGAGGATGTATTCCAGGCTCGCGTGCTCTCTGTCGGTCTTCTCGCCGAGATCGGAGTGCGACGAACCCATTGGCACCTCTAAATTTGACAGGGTGGCCCGACCCGCCACCCTCTAGCGCTTTATGTCTGAGTACCTATGGGCGACGTACATGAGAACAGGTTTTGTAGGAATAATGCCCCACGACCTTCTAGTTCGCTATCCTGATCTTACCGGAAGCTAAGAGTAGATCAGAGAAATTTCGCTAAAAATCAGCAGAAAAATGTTCGCTTAGCAATAAGCTCAGTAGTGGTCTATAGCCACAGTATGTTTCGACTATCGAATCACACACGATGTGGAAAAAATGTTTCTTTTCCGTCTTACACTGTGGCGCCGTCAACGATTTAATAATGTAAAAACCACCAATAAATAAGCGACCGTCCCGGACTTGGACAACAAAAACGGCTCAAAATTTGTAAATAAGGTTTGTTTATAGATACGACGGTTCCAGGCCTGGCTTATACCAAGGGGTTAAAGATTTTTAAAAAATTCGTAAATAGCTAGTACGCCCGGATGACCCCCTCCCCCCGAACCCGACCACACGCACCCAATTAGAATAAGGAAAGGGAAATTAGTAACGACACAATGGACCGCGCTGCACAGTACAAACTATCAGACGAATTATTACCGCTTCGAGAAGCATAAATGAACATCGTTCGACAGGCGATTCCCCATCCGGCCGACCAGAAGCGATCCGGCGGCATCCTGGGTGCCGACGCGGCCGCTCCCAGTGGTCGCTTACGCGTGGCGACCACCGGCAGCAACTGCAGCCCGACCATCGGCACCCCTGCCACGCAAACGCTTCTTCTTCCAAAGGGAGAAAAAGGTCCACCCACTCCTAAGGGGACGTTCGAAAAGCCGGACCATGTGCCGGGCCCATTACGGTCGGGCGAAGCGAGAGAATAAATTCTGCCGGCGGACCGCCGCCTTCTTGTGGGCCGGTCTTTGCCGTCCTGCAGTCACAGCCACCAGAGCGAAGTCCGAGCAGTCCCGGTCAACCAAAGTCCCGGCCTTGCTCCTCTGGATCATCGAGACGACGCCACAATTGCCCCCCCCCCGCACATCCCTGGACCGTACGTGGGGGGGGGGGAGCAAACCCGAGAGATTTAAGATCTGGCGAAACTTCCCGTGTTAGCCCATAGTCGCCTTAGATAAGTTTACGGCACTGCGAACAAAGTGCGATTCGCAGGCCCCTCGCACCGGCTTGGCAGGATCTGTCGGCTATGTGTCAATATAGCCTGACCTTGGCTCCCAAAATTACCGACCCCAGAAGCCCAAGACGCAGTGTAAGCCAACTGTCGAACTAAGCTAGCCACGATTATAGGCCAGAGTCGAAGATCGATCAATAGCAAAAACTGTTAAAGCAACCACCTGCCGTAAGTGATAGAATCGATAAATCAAATGGACAGCCGAGTTCATAGTCTTTTTGCGCCGAATTCTAGAATCTTTGAATTAGCCTCAACCCCGTTTTTTCCCAGATGTTGGGTCCGTCAAGGAAACCAACTTTCCTTACCTGGCAAGGAATTCATAGTCGAGCCTCCCTACAAAACTTACGCTGGAGTATGTCTTATTCTTCAGAGCTCCGTATCGCTCCCTACCATGCCGAGCTGATCGTTTGATCAGACAAGGTATTTTCACAGCCGTGTCCAAAATAAATGGATCCCGCGTGCGGTGGCTTGTCTTCCTCATCAATCCTCACGTATTGTCTTCTTAAAAGGTAAAATCCCTTCCTACAAGTCAAACACCCCGCCGAATGAGCAACCCACACCAATCAGCACACTGATTATCAACGCTGAAGAGCCTATTTTATAGGACCAGCGCAGAAAATAGAACCTACCCATTGTAAGCCTAATGATGTTGACTATAAATAGAGGCGTTGTGAGATTATGTAGCATCAAGTTATCCTCTATTTATTAATACAAAATTTATAAAAAAAATTTAAAATGATATTAATGACTTATTAAATTATTTATTAATATTTTAATATTTTTGTACGCCAATGGATTCATGGGCTAGATAATCATGTCATTTTATTTAGATATGCCTATCAACATGAATTAGCAGTCTATTGACTGACTAAATAACTTTCAATAGCTTACTTGTTCTCAAGTAAAGAAAAAAATTTCAATCGTAAACAATTTCGAAAATTTTCGTATTCAATTGTATTTTCATTAGTTTCTATTCTGCAGTTGAATATGTAATACATGAATCAATTTGAAAAATACAAGATACAAATCATTTTCAGGACATTGTTTTCACTTATTCGTATAATCGTAGTCAACTATTAATTTACCTGTTAATATTCATAGATGAATTATGATTGAAAATTTATTGCTAGTTAAAAGTTAAGTATAACTATCATTTTTTACATTTTTTAATTGTTTTTAAACATGAAAAACATAAAAAAAGACAGAAAAGAAAAACAGATCGAATCATAAAGATTTTTTTCATGAAGCTGAATAAATATTGTAAGAGAAAAATTTAAGAAATGGTTTTATAGAATAAATACCAATAGAATTTTATAGAATATATTCAATCATAACGTATGTATATTTATGAGAAATCCAAACAGAGAAAAGTGCCAATAAGTTATAGAATGCGAACCTTGTGCACAATATAGGACCCTATGAAAATTATGTTATAATTTAATACGAAAAAAAATTTAATAAAAATAGTGCGTTAATAATAATATTAGGAATTTTAACATAATTAAATTATCAAACCTACTAACGAACAACAGCTTCTTTTTATTTAAAAGCGTTGTTTCGTATGATTATATTACTTCGTATTACTTTGACGTTGTATTTAAAACATAAATATAGTTTTCAAAATAACCAAGATGCCCATAAAGTTTCAAGCAACAAAGTTTTGTTTCCTTAATTTAATGTTGGTGAACTAGTTTAACAATTTCATATCATTGTTTTCATCATTTACTTATAGTTGAATCACTGTAAATTTCATATATATTTGTTGTCCTTTGTAGTCAAAAGCTTTCATAAAACATTTGATAAAATACTTCAATTTTTATAAATTGCTTTTTGCTGATTTCTTAAAGAATATAATATTTAATACTTATTATTCCAATAAAAAACGATTTTATTTATGAAAATTTTTCCATTTACTAAGTATGTGTTTATGTATATGAAACATATACTGCAAGTACCTAATTCAGAATCGTAAGCAACCAGTACAACTTTCAATATGCATATTCAAAGACTGCATGTATATGCAGTGTTTCGCAAAATAATATCATCTATCATGTGCTATAGAATTTAGATCATATACAGATAAATTAGATTATCATGTAACATAGCGATAATTGCGAATAATTATGTATTTTAATTTTAAACTAAATTGACCGTCATCATAAATTAAGGATGCCATCTTTGCTTTGAATTAAAGTTAGGATAAGTGCATTAAAACGATTTCTAAATTGTAATAAGTTGGTAATCAATGTATTTTAAATTTAATAATTTTCTTGTTCATTTAATAGATACTATTAAAAATACAACAATATAAATATATATAATCTTTTGCAGTTTTCATTATGTTTCTTTTATTCAAGAATCACAAACAAGTTGAATGTAAAATTTTAATTAGGCTTATTAGTTTATTATAAAAAAATAAATTTACCTAAAAACATTATATATGCAATAGATACTACATGCATATGAAAATTAAAGTAAAAAAGAAACAGAGGGCAAAATAAGTTAAAATTGCGAGCTTTATGGGATTTAAATATATATGCGTAAGTTATTAAAAAGAGTAACAAAGATAAAAGATAAAACAAGGAAATGAGATGGCAGATTGAAATGAAGAGGCAGAGAGGTAAGAAGCAAGGTTGCAAATTTCTGGGTGGCGAAGATTGATTTTAGGTAACCTCGCATATAAATACATTTTTAAAAACCATTGATTGTTTATATTGTATCACATTTATCTAAAGCATGTTTATTGTAAATTAAATAATAGTATGATTAATGGCTATAATTAGACTGGAATTGTAATTACTTGAATACTAAAAAAAGTAAATTTTATATTTCTTGTAATTATTATCAGAAAATTTTAATCACTCAAATCAATTTAACAATAAATATATTTTAATACTCAATAAATTATAAATAACTATCCCCTATTTTTATCCCCTATATTTAATCTTTAAACGAATATCAATGTTTTATATTGATTATAATTGTTTGATTCATTCTTAAATGCTTTATATCTGTTAAAGTAACTTCTAAAGGAAATATGTTTCTTGATTTATTTTAATATTTCATTTATATTAATTTACGAATTTAATATTTCAAGAGTCATTAAGGAAAACACTATTCAATAAAAAAATTTAAATCTTTCGAAGCTAAATGCGTTTTTTTATTTCGGTTATCTTTAAGCATAATAAGAATTTTTGTATTAATCAAAGAATTAAGTTTTTATACACTGCAAAAGAAAAATCAGTTTGATATTAATTAAGACAAATAACGCAGAACATGTAGCAGTTTAAATTTTATACAATTTAACAATTTAAAAGACTAAAGCCTAAATATTTTAAGATACTGTAGTGTAAGAATCTATATGTGAATTATTTCTGTAATAATGTCAAGTTTGAATAACACTCTAAAACCACAGCTCTAGTGAAGTGCATTATACTAAATTGTATGTACGGATACTTTTCAGCATAACAGACATTGTTAAGTTAGTAAGCAAGTTTTGAAGACTAAACTTATGCTTGGCACGCGATTAACGGTAAATGCGCCTCTGGTAAGCGTAGATTGTAATCGCAATATAAAATGGTGCCTAAGAAAACTGTTGGAAAGCTAAGAGAGAGCAATGAAAGGTTAAGAAAGATGTAATGAAGGAGACGGTATGAGCGAGAAAAGCCAGAGCTATCGAATACTTAAACAGGATCACGAAAGGAGATAAACAGGAAATATTAGAAATATTACAAGAAATAGAAGCAGATAGTGGATTATAAAATCACTACGGCGAACAAATACTCAATCATTTAAATATACATACAATGCTTGAATTGGAAAAAAATAATTACAATGAAACGATTACATTAAAGTAGTTAATGATAATTTTATACTTAATGAGAGATTTCTTACAAATATCTATTTTAATACTCGAAAAAAATTACTTATTACTATTTTTAAAGCAATTAATTAGCGTCACAATTCATTATTCATCTATATAAATATGTTATAACTATTTATCTACATTAATAAACAAATTATAAAATAAAAAAAAATTGTTTTTTGTAATAGTTTATTCGACTCGTATACAGATAAAATAAAACAATAAAAATCTTGCTATTTTATTTCCACTTAACGACTTAATTAAATAAGAATAAGAAATAAATAAGAAAATTTCTTGATTTGATTTTTGTGAAAACAAAAATAAAAAATCTTATTTAGCAATAGCCTTAGCATTTAGCTTATAAACAAAATTATTCTATTCATTTATTTGTTTATTTTACCATTAATGTAAAAAAATTATAAAAAAAGTACGCCGGAACAAAATTTATGTATTATGTATCAATTTAATCGAACTTTGAGCTTTTCTTGAACCTTTTACTTGAACTTTTCTTATCTATCTATCTTAAAACTTTAATTTAGATTTTTCTCTGTTATTCAATATGATTGATTTAACTCTAATAATAATTCTAATGCTTTATAAAAGTGTTTAATTCAAATTAATTTAACAATTTATTCTTTTTCCTGAGATTTTTGGTATATTACTATAATTAAAAATACATTTATAAACGAAAGATTTTCTTTGCACACTAAGAAAACAATGTCTTATTTTTCTTCAAAACAAGCTAATGAAAAAATGTCATTATTATTTATATTTATGTATGTTCATACATTGACAAGGATAATTATAAAAATTTCAACTTAGCTTTCGTTTACATTATAAATTTGACACACGTTGTTATATCACATTACTCAACTTGCAATGACATTATATATCTAATTGTATGTCTAACACTATTCTGGGAAATTGCTCATAGCCACGTTCGTACACATTGGAGATTTAACGGCATTCGCGAATGCTATAACGCGGCGTTGGCATTAACATTCCCGCTGTCATTGTGTTACGAGATCTATTCGCATTAAGTAAATGTGTCGGTATCCAAACTAAACTGGAAGAAAATAAAGTGATTCCCTCTTAATAAAAACCAAGCAACTTTTTTATAATCCTACTACTACAGAAAAACTCTATTTCTTCTTCACTTTTTCAGAGTCAATCAAACAAATCTATTGTTGTTTTACTTAAAAGCAATTTCAAAATATTATAGCTAATAAATTTGAAATAAATATTTTATTATTATGTGATGTGAATCCTTTAAAATGAGTGGCGTATCCCTATATACATATATATATATATATATATATATATATATATATATCTGAAATTCTTTAATTATCTATTCAAAGCATATAAATGTGCAGATTAATCGGCGCAGCTTACTGAATACTAATTCTCGTTTAGCCCAATTTTAGAGACCTGTACGGTTATGTATAAATTGCACATGTATAGTATGAATAATTACGTCAAATGAAAACAAGAGTCAAGGTCATAATTCATTTTAAGAATAGGGAAAAATATAAAGATAATAAAAATTAAGTTCGTTATATTAAGACAATTGTAAATTTATTGATAATACTAATAAATTGATACAAATATATATATATATATATATATATATATAAGGTATATGTAGGCTGTAATGTAAAAACTAAGTAATGTAAAAAAAATAAATGTAAAAACTTTTTACATTACTTACAAGGAAAATATTTTTTGTACAAACTTAATCCCATTAAAATTACTTTAACATACATGTAAAATAAATTACGAAGATCGATGTTTAATTCAGTAAAAATTTAGTAAATCTAATTTTAAGTATTTCAAACGTAAATAGCTAAACTTTTAGGAATAGTAAGATTCAGCCAAGAAACATAAAAGAAATAAACCTAGACACGTCTAGCGACTTCGAAAGCGATAATTTACGCAGAATCGAGTGAGGCATGGTAGGAGAAAGAAACCCACCAAATTCACGCAGGAATTATACGCGGCATAAAAAGGAGGACAAGGGAAAGTAATTGACGATAGGCCGATATTTCGTGGAAATAGGCCCGAGAAATGGTACTTAAGGGCACAAATATTATATCGATGTAGTCGGATTTTCGACCAAGTTAAAGTTATAACTTCTGAGGAACTGCATTCTCATATTATTTGTCGTAATCAATGAGCCTTTTCAGAGAGATACAACGCATGAAACATTGAAAAATGTATATCTTGCTTTCATACGTGATGTATGAAAGGTGAATATTTTGATTATTTTAAGTGAAACCTTGAAAGGAAATCTTTCTAACACCGAATCATTTATAAATAAAAAATCTGATGTTACAAGTCAATAAAGCACACGCCTATAACAAAAGAAGCTGGTCTGTAGGAAAACGAAAACAAATGAGGAAACTGCTCATTACGAGAAAAACTGCTCCCCTCGCTCAAGCAACATAATATCAATAAATCACGCAATTAGAAAGCAAAATTTTAAATTATTGTAATACAACTGAGAATGGAAATTTGCAAAGCTAAGACCAGGGTAAAGTCATGCGAATTCGCGCAAATTGCAAAAGTACAGCAAAATAAAATATTCTGGATATTCCAGACACCATTTAAACCTTCCGCTTTTGAATAGAATACTTATAAACGTGCGAAATGAAACAAAAATATCATGAATATTCCCCAAAAGATAAACGTCGAGAATTTTAATATTTGTAAATTTGTAAATTAACAACATGTGTTCTTACCGTTAAAAAGCTCTTACCATTAAAATTTTTAAATTCACATTGTAAATAATTATGTTTTTTTCTTTTGATTTCAAAAATAAAAAATTATAGTCTTTGGTCATTTAATATAACTAATTGTTTCCTATTTTTTTTTCTTTTACTCGAAAAAAATCCTTGGATTACGGCGAACTATCTCGTAAAATTATTTTTAAATACCAAATAAATGCGGATAAACAAAATTGACGCGATAAAATTAAATATATGTATTATATTAAAAATAATACTATATTATAGCCAAAAAAATTTACTTAATTTAAATCATAAAACGCGTATGGATAATATTTAAAAGATATAAGAAAAAAAACTAAAAATATTTTGAAATTGAAAATCAAAATTTTGGAAGATAAGAAAAAAATAGGATAATATCAATTAATGATTTATTATTTGTTAATGTACTCATGTTATGAATATTTGTGCATTCATTATTATAATTTGTATCATATAATTTAATAAAAAAAGTTAATACGTAGCTTAATTTTTTACAATGCTTATTTCATAAATAATTATAAGAATAACTTATATAGTAAGGAAAACTTTAAAAGTATTGCACTTTAGGCATATAACGAAATAAAGGAAAATGTTTGTTAATTCGTAAACAGTTTTTTCTTAATTTTTAAAATTAATTCTAGAATTTAGATTAATGGTGGATATTTAATAACTAATTGTGAAGTATTTTGTTGAAATTATTTTATGAAAATAGTATTTACATATTAGTTTTTAATATATAATACATAAAAAAAAATTATCGTGAATATATTTTTGTAACATTTTATTAATTGTATATATTTTAATTATATAACTATGTATCTGAGTACGAATTTTTTGAGATCTATACGATGAAATCTCTAGGATAAGTACATAAAATTTAATTAAAAATGTATAAATATTAATTGAAAATGTTATTAACTGTTTATGATTTTAAATATTTGAATTAAATACGATTGTTCAAGATATTAGTATTGGTTTGAATATTTATTATTTAAAAACCTTCTTTAAATTGAATCGAGTTATTAAGTAAAAGTTTTGTTAATTGCTAATATCTATAATTTTTCAAAGAAGAGTTTCAAAAATACTAGAAAAAATGGCTTTAATACATATAAAGTCATAGCAAATTATAATAAATTACTATAGCATAAAAAGTACAATTAGATAATTATATTATTTTTAATTACTTATGAATAAAACTGTTAATGATGCAGATAATAAATAAATAAAAATATTAGAATTTTCACATTTAATAATTTTCAAACAATTCTGGAATCATACATATACTATAACGACAGTTTTCTTTGGTGTAAATAATCACTTGTCACCAAGCTCTCGAAATTGATTCTTTTTCTGATAAAAGAATTTTCTAAAGCTCACCTTCGATTTACCATTCATTTTGTTTCTTCATTCTCTCTTCTTATTAAAAAATAATTTTTCTACTATTTTTTTAATTCAGCGATTCGCTTGTAATTTCAAAAGTTTTTAAATTGTGTATGATCAGTATTTTTCATATTCTCTAAAAATTTAATCATTCATAAATTCGCTGAGCTTTGTCGTAAATTATGTATGTATTCCTGAAATTTGAAAAGCAATAATCTTGATAAAATAATTTTTCAATAGACGTCATAATCTATAAGATTTCAATTATGATAAAAAATTTCAAAATTAATATAATTGATATAAATAAACTATTGATCGTAAGTTTACTTCACAGACCAAAATTTAACAAAGTTTAAGTAATTTCTTATGCGACAAAATTCTCATCGTCTCAGTATCTCTAATTTATCTTTTCAATGATAAAAGTTGTATCTTACAAAACTCACATCGGATGTATTCAATGTACACAGTAACTAATATTCTGCATTTAGTAAAAACGTCTGTTCATACTAGTTTATTTATCCATTAATTTACTTTATAGCTTATTAAGAATATATGTTTACTAAAAAATATTTGCAGAAAATCAACGTAAATCTTATGATACAAACGTGAGACTCATCCTGTTTCGATGGTGCAATTACATACCAGAATAACATTTCTGAAATACAGATCAGATAAGAGATTAACATGACTATGTTATTATTCCAATTAAGAACTTTGAAAGTATTCGTTCTTATCTCAATAAACCTATATGATATTTTTCTTTATTTATCAAATTTTTAGTTTGTATTAAAATATAAATATATTTTACAAATGTATTTTACATGTATATAAGAAAAAGTCGATGTTAATGCTTATGTATCACAGATAGTACATTTAATATTACCTTTATAGAATCGGCATAAGAGAATATATTTCAAAGAATTTAATTAAAAAGCTATTCTTTGTCTTAGTATAGCTTCAGAATAAATTTATTAATTTAAATAAATCTATCACTGCTCCACTTATTGATCAGTTAATCAAACTCCTTTAAAATATTATTGCTAACATATTACCATAATTTAATCTGAGTGAGAATTGGATAGTGATAAGGATGTCGATAGCTTTATTCTTGCGTCCAATGGCTTTCACGTTTCTTTCAATCTGAAGTACCATAATGTACTACCTAAAATGTGGTGAACTAGTCTACCATGCAAGTCCTAAAAAAAAGTACGTCACATCCAATTGCGTTTTCCATTTCTCGAGGTTTCACTTACCTCGTTCTATTTGATCCTTTCTCTCTCTCTCTTTCTCATTTCCACTCTCACCCTCGTTTCCTTACTCGATCTTCCACTTTTTCTCTTTTATCTTCTTACACCCTTATTTTCTTGTTTTTCTCTTTGTCTCTCTCTCTCTCTCTCTCTTTCTCACTCTTTGTATCTCTTTCTGTTTCTCATTCACTATCGTGTTGAAGTAAATGATCTTTCAAGTGTGTATGTTTACGAATCCATTCAGACAAGCACTTTGAAAAAAATATGTGTGGAATCGATTGGGATTGCACACGTCATGCTCTATCGGAAAGATGCATGACTTTCTAACATGTAAAGGGTGTTATCCAATTTAACATTTTTCATTTACTTAAAACAGATTTAAAGAAACTTAATTACGAGGGTAAAAATTTTAAATAAAAAATATAAATATACATAACTTAATTCTTTAATTATACGTAATTCAATTTCACGTCCATTTAAATTCGTTTCGGATTTTTTTATTATTTGCTCTAGATATACAAACAAATTTAGCGAATCAGAAGCGAGGATTGTTTTTGTTGTACACTTTATCAATAATGAAAAAAACCTTTTTAATTAGATCAAACATAAGAAGTATAAAACTGCAGACCTTTAATGTATATTTGCTTTTGTAATTTTTCAATAATTCCAATGTAACGTAAAAATATTTTTAAAAGCAGATATTTTTAAATATATTTAAAGTTAGATTTCCTTTAGATAAATGTGAAAAAGATGTATGCTTAACGAATGAATCAAGAGACAAAGCAAAATCCTACAGCTGAAATAAAATAGAAACATCGTTGATGAATCTTCTTAGAATACGCGATGATAAAAATTACTATTGATAAAAAATTGCCCTTTACAAAAGTTGAGTTACAATAGGTCACGGTGAAACGTGGATTAGCCCCTAGCTGAAATGCATAGCCTAACTAACTTAGCTTGTGTAACTTTTCTGAACTTCTCTTTGTCCGTCTCGCCGAGAGCCCTTTACTCCATAAGTGGCCTCCCATTCGGCGACGATAAAATTCATCGTAATACAGAAATAGAGTTCAACGTGAAGATGTTCAAGCCTTGAAGAGCAATACTGTATGAGCTTAAAGAATCATAATCCAATTGGCATTGGACTTATTCGTCAAATTACAATGACCTTTGTGAGGGGACGACGTCGTTAACGATGTCGCGAGTATCTTCAGCGGATACTGCAGACACGTTGTTATAATATATACTGAAAAGGGACACTTGCCTCCGTACGTGGCCCCTGAAATTTACGTGCGGTGCCTTATCATCCTCAGACATTCTCTATTCTAGTAGCACATATCTCTCATTATCTCTCCCCCTCTCTCTCTCTATCTTTGTCTCACTGCTCCATTTTATCCCTCTACTTCAATGCTGAAGACTCCTCAAGAGTTTTTTACTTTCTTCAACATTCTACCCTCTTATTCTAGCGCTCGTTATAGATTACCTACGCTTCGCAACATTTTCATTTTCATTTACTCCCAAGCTATACTTTCTTTTCACAAATGCGATAGACGCAAAACTTTAAAAAAAATGTCCTCCTACACTGTATATAATTTTTTAGGCACAACATCTCTTGATTTTCAGACCCCATTAAGACAATTAAAATCTACTTATCATCTAACTTAAAAAAAATTATAAATATTGTTATATTTATAATTGCTTTACAACGCATCAAAGAAGTTATCCCGACAATAATCTCTTACAGAAATACGTGTTTATATTTTTTCTTATAAATTTATCTGTCTTGCTTATCAATCACAATGATTTTAATTTTGTTAATTAAAATTAAGAACTATTGCTATTAAAATTACGCAGCTAAAACTTTGGGAATACACTAGTAGGCGAAAATGTAATCTAGATATCTTATAGGTCTCCGTGGACTATAAACATTAGGTAATACTGTTAAGTACTGCTTTAATTTTGAATACTACCATTAGTATACGTATTAGACACACAAAACTTTCATACAATTAATATTTTGTATCAAGTAAATAAAAGCGGTGCTGCATGCAAATAAATTGTATATTTTTAAAGGAGTAAGGCTTTTTAAATTTTTTATCAAATCAATTGCAAGATAAATACTGCTATCTTGATTAAAGATTCATTCATCGAAAGGCGCTTTACATTTTATAGTTTACTTACTTGTCAGAATATATTATTTAATGACTATAAAAGTGTCAATTCAATTAATTCAAAGTATTTTTGAGTGCGTATACATGACTGAATTCGTATTGCCATTTATAAGAATACATTGTAACATAATCTTTTTTAATCTTACAGTGCACTTTTAATATCTTCCATTTATAATTTTGTTATGTAATACCTTTTTAAAGTAATAGCATGAAAAACAAAATTTAAAATTATCTATAATCTTCTAGTATATTATCCTTATAAATTAAATAAAATTTATTCAGTATAAGCACATTTAATAGAATGTACAATTTCGACCTCAAAGATCGATAAATTAAATAATACCTCATAATATCAAATTCAAGTAGCTTTTGAAATACCTATTCAACAATTCCTTCGTAGAATGTAAATACATAATACAATTATTGTATTTTTTTTTTAAATAATTTGATTGTTAGTGTGAAATTCCAAAAAAATATTTGCAATATTTTTCTATAAACTTAATAAATTAATGTCTGCAATAATTTTTTCATACTAAATATTTTAAATTCATAATTTAACTCTCACGCTAAATTATCTCATGATACAAAATATTGAACAAGATCGTAGTTACACGATAAGTTATATTTATAAATATATTCATTTACAGGTGCGTAAGTTATATTAAGAAAACGTCTTTCGTGTAATAACGCGAATGCCTATGAGCATAATGATTTCATAAAATATATTTTAATAGACGAACGTATTTATATATAATCTCTATATCAAATACTAGCTAATAGTATTTTATTTCATTACATTAACAGTGATTTATACGAAGCTAACGTTTCGAAAAAAGTAGTCATAGTAAATAGGATTACGGGGGAAACAATGTTAATATTATAAAAGTAAGAGGTTCTTTTAATGGTCTTCGCAAGCGAATACATGCTAAGATAATTTGCTCAATTCGTAATAAAATTGCGAAGTTACATCTTTCAACAAAGTTTGAAGAAAAATAAAAAATAAATATAGGTATTAAGCATAAAAAAATTTATTTTTTCACCAGTAATTATAGAAGATTTTCAATGTGTTATATTTTAATTATGAAATTTTGAAATAATTTGAAAATGTTTTTCATAAATATGTTTGATCTGTTTTATTATTTTGCATTTTATTGATACTACATTATTCAAAGAATACTGGTCAATATTTTTTTATTTTGACATTAAAATATCACGTATACTGATGGAAAAGTCAAATTAATCGATCAGAAAGTGAAAATCAATGATGTTATTGTAATTTACTTATCTGTTTGAAGAAGGATTTTGCAGAATTGTGTTCATCTTTGCATTAGATTATAAAAGAATTAATTTCATGCATTGGCTGTGAATAAGAACCACGTACATTTGCTTTTTCTTTGAGGTATTCAAGATTCATTTGAAACTGTGTATCTTCAACAACGTTTGATGGTTCATCTGCCAGAAATCATATCTGATATCGACTGGTTGCTGTTCCCACCACTAAGTATTGATAATCTATTCACTTTAAAATTGCCTCATCGATAGTAGAAATAAAAACTAGCTGCATTTGTAATTTAATTGAAAACTGCTTCTCAGCATTTATGATGTGCCAGTATAAAATTTTGTATAACTGCTTCAAGCTCTTTTTGATCCCTTCAAAGTACTTAGATTTTATTACCACATCGGAATCATATCGCGATTTGCCCCTCTGAGCATACTTTGATCATCGCAGTCTTCGTGCATTCTGTAATCTGTCCTTGTCCTCGATATTGGGTTATTTCGCAGCCAATTGTTATCACACTCACAAACTTCTGAATTGTTGAACTAGCGGGCTTGTACTCATATTATGTACTTTCAATCATTTTAATAAAGCTACATCAGCACCAATCATTGAGAGCATCATTATAAATATCATCTCACTAATCACCACTGTTACTCTTGAATCTAATGAAATAGAAGTCCTACTGTCTCAATATCCAGATGGCCTCCTTAATATAAGCTCAAAACTTAAGCATATATTTCCAAAAAGTTCCGAAAGCAAAATTATAATGTTTGCTGTTCCTTCTTTAAAATTTGACATCAAGATCGGTTAATTTCCCTTTCTGATCAAACCACAATTTCATTCGGTCATTGCTTCATGAGCGTCAAATTAGAAATATCGGATTAAAAATTTGAATATTTATATTGTGTAACGATGAGTGTCAAAAACTTGATAGCAGCATTGTTTCTTGAAGTTCGTTAACTAAAAGAGAGGCGCGAATATCATTTTTTTTTACCGATGAGAAAGATCGTTGAGGATTTCCAGTCTAACTGACCCTATGAGCATTAGAAAAAAAAATGTAAAGGTGAAATGAAAAAAACTAAAGCGCAAGCAAATCCAGAATGTTTTAACGCCTTAGAATTGCACATTTATAGCTATAAATAAAAATCGATTTATAAAAATACTTTATTCCAGATAATACAAGTAAACTAATTATTACTTTATTTCAATAAAATCCTATCGCACATTGAAATAAATATTAAAAAAATACAATAAAATTGATAAATACGAATTTTATTTAAATTTTAAATTAATATTATACTTTTTATATCTCTTACTGTCTTTCCATTTAATCCTCTTTCATCTCATTTTGCTGTAACTTGTCTTGACTCGTCTAATAAATAAGTTTTAGCATTCGTACCTCATATGCCGAGTCACGTAATAATGAGACGCATGACATGCATCTATAAACACTATTTCTCTCCTGACGAATGAAATCCATACATTTTTCATTCCTTCTGATAACATAATCTGAAAAAAATAAGTAACATTTACCCGAAACTTTAATAGTGCTGCACGAAATATATCTCGAACAGTTTTAATTATTTCAGTTAAAATTATTGTAGCTGTTTCATTTCTATACTTCGTATTGTAAGAATAATGAAACTATGATTGTGCACTAAAATTTGATACAAAAATTCTAATACGTAAATTTTATTAATATTATTCGTACATGCAACATTTCCTTATATTATAAATCACAATTATAGTAAAGTACGTTATTAGTAGGTGTATAATATTAATTTAAAAAAAATGTTTTAAATATTATTACTATTTTGTAGTAATTAGTCATATATAGTTTATAAAATTTTAAATATATTTAATAACTTATTATAAATATTCAGAAATGTTCATCTTTATATATATAATCACAAGCTGTATATATATTTTAGAATAATTGGTTTCGAGATGATTTACCAAAAAGCATTTCATCAAACGCAGTTTGACGGGTCAATTTAATTGCACACCAACCGATGCCTTGTATTTCGAATTTCACAAAAGCGTCTCGTAACGGATATTTTGTATTTTTTACAGTAAAATTTATTGCTATTTGCTCCTTTATTTTATTCTTTACATCTTCAAGTACGTAACGTTCCCAGAAGATCAATGAAACCTATAATATATTACCAAGATCAAGGTAGAAAGTTATCCTTATATGAATAACTTTTTGAACAAAAAAGTTATTAATAATATTTATAAAATATAATTATAAAGAAAAGAGTGGTTGATTATTTAATAATAAAGCATATAACGATGTAGGATGGTATAAACGTTAATACTATCCATATAGGAACTTTCTATATTTCACATGGTAACATGTAACATGACATACTAGATAACACAATATTATCAAAATAAGAATACCTGTGATTCGCAACCAGTTTACTTTTAAAAATTCGAAACTGAATTGAATTCTATCTATGGCTACATGTTATATCTGTAATAAAATGATATTATTAGCTAATGTCGCACAGATACGAAGTCCATTATATTACAATTTCATTATTTAGTTTTGAGAAAAAGATACTTGAGATATATAGGAAATGTAGTATTAAATTGTACATGACATGTTTTTAATAATAAAAATTAATATTTTTAGCAATTAATACTTTTTCATTTATAATTTCTTACATGAAAGCAGCCTTAATTTTATAAGATATAAAGTATATATGAATAACTTCTCTAATGTTATAATCTGAAGCTATACATTTTTTATCAAATTTCGTACTTCTCACATGCACGGTTATATGCAAAAGCTTTTAGCAATTATATGACTCGTGTTATCGAGATCAAATAACCAATCTGTCACTTTTTTTTAATCAAACGATAATTAATCTGTAGACTATTTTAAATATACGCGAATAAAAGCTAATAGCAGAATACTTTTTTGACGAATTTTTTTTTAATTGCCCTTGTATTCTCACAAAAAAGTTGTAAACGAACAATACATGGCTATATATAAATAAGAAATGTTATTGAAATAAAATGAAACCATCCTGAGCCTACAAATCTTATATTCTGAAGCTAAAGAAGCTTAGTTCATAATATCCAGTTGTACTCGCCATATTACATACTCAACAAGTTTCCGCTCAAGTAAATAAGCAACAAGTTTAAAAAATAAATATAAAATAGTATACAAATGTAATGTAGTAATGACTGTATAATTTATTTTAAACAACATACAATTTTTCATTTACATGAATGAAGGTATATCAAATATTAAACTTAATCTTTATTTAATATTAGTACAATAATTATATTGCATAAGTCGGTAGATAAATATAATAGGAGTTAGCAATTTTGATTCTTAAAATACGCTGAGCATAAAAACATTCATATCTATATGTACATAGAAAAATAAATTAGAACTGTCTTTGATAATAGAAAAATAACAATAAAAAAAAAAAAATAAAAAATAAAAAGAGAACGTCGAAATACCGAGCCATGATATACTTAATGCAAAATTAAGTTACTACTATTGTTTTAAAAATTACGTATAAACTTTTTTTTTATTAAATTACGGAATTTCAATCATACATTATAATAGTTTTTTTTATTAAATTGTAAATTTTACTTTATAAAGCTACAAATTAATGTCAACTGCATTGTAAACTATTCATCTAATATATTTTTGCAATATTAAAGATATTCCATTATTGTTTTCTAAAATCTTTTATTAAATAACTTGGTAATATTGATAAATATGTCGTAATAGAGTTACAAAATGTATCTGAATATAATTTTTATGCACTTTATTTTGTATTATTTCTGCTAAACGTTAAATCATTTTATAATCACCTTTATCATTTGTTAAGCTATCTATTCATAAATGTAATATGTATAAAGGTGTTATGTTTTTCAAAACTTTGTTATTACGATTAGTGGATTCACAATATATTATAAGTATATTATTTTTTGTTTTATATAAATATTGTGAACACATTTTACTTAAAAATAATATATTAAATAAAAAAAATTTGTGTACTTTTATCATTTATTAAAAGTTTTTATTTATACATCACAAATTAAATACTGGTGAAACTAAGAAAGTTTTTCATTGTTTTTCATGACTTACATCTCATAATCTATTTAAGAAAAATGAATGAAAACTGATAGCAAAAATTTTTTATTAAATTGCAGGAGTTATATTTTATTTTACAATTGAATTACAGTTAATTGTAAAATATACCACTATTATTTTCTATCATAAATATATTTTTATTATAAAAATTTGTTTTGTATGTTAAAATTAAATTTACATTTTGATTAATTAATTTTAATTGTAACATATACAAAAAGAGATAGAAAAAAAAAGTAACGAAATAACCATCATATCAATCAATATGCTTTCTATTCTATATTTTCACAGTACAATTCATAGGGAGCTGATGAACAATTAAAATTGATTTATATTTAGTCATCGACAGTACAATTAGGACTATTATTAAGAAAATTTAGTATAACAATGTATAAATTATCATTGAGATAAAACAGCTTTAATCAACAGGAATCGGATGAGATGTGACAATTTTTTTAAATACTATATCCTCCCCACTCATTGATATTCTTCTGTCTCGTATTTAAGTATGTATTTAAAAAAATAGTGGTTTTTACTGTAAAAACAAATGAAGGTAATCCAAAGAGATTGAAAAATTTACAAGCTTACATTAATTATTAGCGTAGGGATATTTTTTTTTTAAATCCTCTTTTATTAGGACTTGGAGGTGCCCGATGAAATTCCCTTCATTAATCCTTCCGAATTTATTTTAATTAAAAAATTTTTACAGCCATGCCTTTTAAGATAGTTGTGTATTTAAATTATAGATATGAACAAATGATTTGTTCTATTACACAAGGTTGCGTAATATTACCCATGCTATGCAATATTACACAACAAAAAATATACATTGAATTAATTAATTTACATTGGGCACCAAAATTAAGCGAAATATGAATTTTATAGTCAGCTATACGAGTGTGCTCAATCGCATACTTGAATTATGCGTAGACCTTTTACCATAGTGATTTCGGGGCTCGCCATCTGTCCGCGCATTTCTGCATTACCAATGACTTTACTTGTATCCTACACTCGTATACTTTGGCTGGACGCCGACCCTTTCGTATAATAATTCCAGGCGCTCGTTACCTACCGGTCGCTTAAAGCACTAGAGACACTCCAGCGATACGTTATACTCGCTCTCTTACATTTTTCGTTTTTCTTCCTTGTAAACGCTGCATTTTTAGTTATTGCTGGATCCAGCACCACAATTTTTTGTCCCTTATGGACTCTATTTCGCGATAATTTATCGAAGCAGTGCTGCATTATTTTGCGCTCGCATATACGGGAATCGCCGCAGTTACGCTCTTAACCGTAATATAACTTCTGAAAGTTTAGAAAACTGAAAAATAATTTTCTTTATAATGAGTCGAGGTATTTGTCATAAAATGGAAGTTAAAGTTCGCGTTTTTACGAGAATTCAATTTAACAGTTTGGCAGTAAATTAAACTAACGGCTAGTAAAGTAAAAATAAAGCTAACGCTGTAATGCCAAAAATAATAATCATTTTGTTGTTCATTGCATTGCAGAGGTCTAGCACCAATCTATGGGGTGACTGGATGGGGGTGATGCACGGCGATGAGATTGAGTACGTATTCGGACATCCGTTGAATTCAAGTCTCAAATACACGGAGGGAGAACGAGAACTAGCTGTCAAAATGATATTGGCTTACTCCAGTTTCGCACGACATGGGTATGTTGTTGTTGTTTTTATATTACTATGCTGTTATTTAATGTGAAATATTACTGGTGCAGGTTTTGTCCATTTGTAAGTAACTTTTTTTAGTATTGTTGGGAAATAGGGCATCCTTGAGAGGAATTTAATGCACCTATTGTCGTATTATTGCTCTGCTTTTTCCTATTCCTAGTTCATTTGTCATGATTTATGATTTATGATGATATATCAACTGGAATTCCAACCGCTTAAGATATCGGTACTGATATTCCATTATTTGAAATTTATCTTCTATAGATTTCTTTATTTATGCGCACACTCAATGATATTCCTTTTCAATAACAAGAAATATTTATTGAAATAAACTTGTTTGGAAGATTAGGAGCAAACAACTAAATCATCTGAATACTATGTCTACAATATTATCAAATGCGCGAATGAAAATTGTTACTTTTAATTGTCTTTAATGTTATGTTATATCTGCATATTTTTAAATATTATATAAAAAAAATATGTTTTTTCGTCAAATATTACATAATTATGAATAATTTTTAAAATTAGTACAATACAACTGTTACAGGATTATTATAACGCAAATTTATGTATATTATTTATTTTGTTCTGGAGATCAATTTGCGTATTATCTTATATGATGTGATTAAATTAATATAATTATTAAATTTAAAAAACGACTTGAGTACATATCATATTTACATAAGAAAATCTAATATATATATATATACGGTTTTTAAGAATTTCTGAATACAACAAACCAGCAAAAAAATTGTTTTTAACGCTACCAAGTATTACTAAATTCCCAACTTATATACAACAGAATATAGTTGAGATACTCATGTATTCCAAATTTCTATCACGTTCTGGATGTCCTTGTTAGTGAACTTCATAGACCCGGATTGGTATGCTGGCTAGTAAGCCATATTTAAGTTTATTTTATTCACTTGTTAACATTAATCGATTTGGTAAAGTTAGATATCATTTGTAGCCACCTTGCATAATTTGCTGCAAAACATTTTATAATTTTATAATAATAAACGTTTTTTACTTACATCTTTAAAATATCTGGATATTATCGAGTTTGTAATTATTTTCATCATTGATGATGCAAATGCAGCTAGTCATAATAAAATTGTACTTATATTTAGTGATAAGGTGAATTAATTATTAAAATTCTGTTAACATAAAATTTTTAAATAACTAAATAGTTTGATAATATAGTCGAAAATTATTTATATAAAATGTCGGTATAACTATTTGCATTATTATTATCGTATTTTATAGAGTTTGAGAATAACATTCATAATCAAAGATTTATACTGACTCTTTATATTTATCGAACTTTTATATTATCAAAGAAAATATTAATTATTTTTCTTAAATAATATTAATTTTTATATTGTTTGTTTGATAAAATCAACCAGCACAAAGATACCACCGTATTAAAATAATTAAATTACTATGTAATACAATGATAATATAATATAATAAAATAAATATCCCGATAATATTAAGCAGCTCATAGTGTTTATCAACATATAAGAAATAAATTATTGATAAAGTAACAAAAAGCGTTTCAAAAAATAACCATAATAAATAATGAACAAGGAGAAACCGACAGTATGCGAACTGAGAGCAGTGGAGAATAATATTAAATTCACAGATGAAGTAACGACTTCTCAATAGCTAACATTGAAAAAAAGAAAAAGAATTAAAATGACGTACAAATATGTTATTGATTTGTTTTGTAGTATATGTGGTAATTTATTACTAAGTTCTTTTTAAAACAAGGTATCATATCAAATAAAAGGACGATTATTATATAACGATGAAAACTGCCTTTACGGTAACTTTTTTTATTATTCCTTCTATTCTATCGAATAGTTTTTGGTGATCCAAACAAATCATAATAAAGAATAAGATATTCAGTAATGCATATAGACAAGTTCTTCTTATACCATAGAACAATCGCTGTAATCAGATAAATAGAAAATAGAATAGAAAAAAGTATTGCGTAATATTAGGTGGTGGGCTGGGGAGAAGAAATGACAAGGATAACAAGAGTCTCAAGTAGAAGATGTCAAACAAGTTACTTTGAATGAGATGTCCATGATCAAGAAACTCTTACCCGAGAGAATTATAGTATAGGATTATCGATTATAGTAAATATAGTCAATCTATAAATATAGTACGTTATCTAAACAATCTTAGTAACAAGAATAAACAATTACTAACTCTGTACAGTATTTAATAATAGGTCACTTTGGACACATTATCACAGTTTGGCAGAAGCTTGGTGAGTATTAACGTTACTTATACATCAATACCAATACGTTGATACTTAATAATATCTTAATAAAATACTTAATAAAATACTTAATAAAATCTTATTAGTCCTTCGAAATAATAATTACAATTTTTAAATAAATTAAACTAATTCATTCGCTGCAAATTAGATTTTTAAATGTTTAATCGGGAGCAAAATTCTATGATTTATATGTTATACATTACAACATAGTAATAGATTCTGTTCCATGCAGATGGAAAGCTATACAATACTTCGATTACAACACTTTAGGAAAATTACAAATGTTATCGAATATAAAAGACACCACTAGTTTACTTATACTTGCTCGTTTCTAGTCACTAAACTGAGAATCGGTTAAATTTTCTTGAATAAAAACTCTATAAAAGTGAACGCTGGAGTGAACGTTTCCTTGATCAGGATGCCTTTCCGTGCAATCTGGAAACGTTCCTATATGAATTCCTACAAGCGTATTTTGATATACAACTGGCCCTCCACTATCACCCTGAAATAAACGTAAATAAATCATTAATGTATGTTTGCATTCGTAGTAAATTTTAAAGAAGGCTTCGACAATGAGCATTTAATTTCTTTCAATTAAGTTATGGCAATTTAAAAGATTAAAATGTAACTTAATTAATTTATGCAACAGAATCATTAACTAAGAACGGGTTAAATCATGCAATCAATTATAGGAATCGATTCGGTTTTTATGAGAGTACAATGAAAATATCATGCTTACATATTCCAAAAGAGCAAGCGGATTAGCAACAGTACAGAATTCACCTATGGAAAAGAAATAATTGTTCCCCGTGAGCCTTGTGTATATATTAAGACACTCGGTGTCCGATAGTATTGTCGCATTCATTGTATGCAAAAGTTCAGTCGCTACTAGGCCATTTCGTAGGCCCCAGCCTGCAAGTGTGGCTTTTTCTCCAAATAATTGACTCTTTCGTACGGTCGATACCGTTAGCGGAACTATATTAGTTGCCAGGGTAAGTAACTAAAATGAATGGTATCTTCTATTTTTAAACGAGCTTTGAAGATGAGCGGACCCCTTCAGTCCAAATAATAACATACCACCAACATAGAAATGTCATTCTCCTTGTAACGAGTACGCCTAAGACTATGCGCGGCCCACTGGTTGTGCGTTATCCACCACATGATACCCTTCCTTTCTCCCAATCGAAAATCAACCGATCCAACGACTACGTCTAGGCTATAGTTGTCTGCATGCAGTGAACAATGTTCAGCTGTTAAAACGCGACTCAACGAAATGAGCGTTCCGGTGCATAGCGTTATTTCGCCGTGCACATTAAATATCTCCGGATCAAGATGACGTGCCCGTATACAAACAACAGCAGAAAAATGTTCATTCGTTGCCACTTGGACATCTTCACCAGTGATTGCATTCGTTTTGTGTGCATTATCTGAAAAATTACATGAGCATTTCAATTGCTATGTAAACACTAAATTAAGTGCCATTGTTGCATTGATCTTTTCACTGAGAACAGAAACAATTTCGTTTACTTACAAAATATTACAAATTGTATACAAAATAATAATGCTTTACAACTCATTCTTCAAGACAGATTTAAAGTAGGTATACGTGTATTATAATGTGCTGTAAACCAAATAATAAAATAAACTGAGCGAACATTATTTGTCAGCATTGAATTATCAGTGAAATAAAATTTATCAGAAATAATAAAACAATCGTAAATGTTCGAATACGTTTACTTAAATTTAATCATACTAAGCTGTCACTTATACGTACATATACTTGAATTTATATATATTTATATATTCGCACGCATTTATATATAAAAAAATGTGTATTAATTTATAAATATTTGTATATTTACATTTGTAAATTACCGCATGATACCTCTTATTTAAGCTGTATGCTTAACTTTTTGTTTCAAACTCTAGAATATAGGCTTACGTGCCCATCTTATACTTTAAGCCGTTCGTTATCATTCGTAAGGTAAGGCATAACGCGTGAAACATCTGAAAATACTCATACGTACTCTCAGTGATTCTACGTATCATTAGTAATGAATCATAAATTTTTGTTTATGGAAACATTGTGTACTCAAATTGCCTATATTTACCCAATATCAAATAAGGAAACATAATTTCCATTCACCGAACTCTTTTCACGGCTTCGGACATTACAATGTCTAACCGAAAATATCTGTTTCGACGAAAAGTAATCCCTGAGCATAAGCTTCGTCTTACTTATAACTTACTGTTATCAGTGTACACCTTGTAGCTGAAATCATACATGTATACACATATTTGTAATTCGCATCTGTATTATATTCTTACTGCGTGCACATAATCGGCAATTATATATTCTGATTCTAATCTGGTCCAAACGTCTTTTTACACGTAATAATCATGACTTCTACTAAATAACATTTAAAAATCATGCAGCAGCATGTATTTCATACCTTAAAACAGCAGTTAACAAATCATCTATTGAATTTAAGCCAATTTTCCTAGTCGACATACTTGATTCTCTGTTCTACATACTCGTACTAAAATTTAGAATCAACTTTCTTTTGAGATTCAGAAAGTTATGCGTACAAATTCTACAAAACCGATAAAGATTTCTATCAAAGAATTTGGGAAATTCGAGACTACTTAGGATGTTGTTATATTGTTTGTAAGGGTGATTGTTAATTGCAAAAAAAAACTAACATAAGTGTCAAAATAATTTATCTACAGTATATTTTACAAATTCTCAATTTAGTACTGACAATTCTCTAGAAATCAAAAAAAATATGGCAAATTTCAGATAACCAAAACAATAGTTGAGTGATTAGTAATGAAAAAAGAAATATTTAAGACTAAAACTTTTCCGTGATAATACTTTATTCAATACAATTCCGTCATTGTTTGTAATGCCATATTATTCGGATTTTTTATACTCTGACAGCTCAACATTCTTGCAACTTGCATTATTGGTCTATTTTTCAAAGTACATCATGTATGAGTGATATCTTTACTTTTGAGTAATCAAGATGGAACAGAAATTATTAACAAAAATATCGATTTATTTACTTCAATAAATCTGAACATATATTCGTGACATGTGCTTGGAACAAATGATCTTTCCATATCGAATACCAATTCTCCTACGTGGTCTCGAAATATATTGAGCAACATATTAAATGTTGGAAAAAGGTGATGTATGCTTCATTTGAAACAAGCGCAATCTTAAAATATATGGCTATTTATATAGAAAACACTCATACGTGCGGTTTTTAGTAAAGCTAGAGAAATATGACTTTTGCCAATATAGCGGAACTAATCGCAGTACACAAAATATGTATTTGGTATATAAAAATTAAATGACAAACTCTAATTTCTAATTAGAATTCTGGTTTAGTTTCTAAAATTCTTTTCTATAATTCTAAACTTCTTTTCTATAATTCTAAACTTCTTTTCTCTAATCTAGTAATTTCTTCGGCACATTTATTCTTTATTCTTATATTTTGTATGACTTACAATGAAGTAATTTTATAGTTATTATTAAAATTTTAAATTATGCTGCTCGATGATTATTAAGTTGAACTTAAACATTAAAGTGATATATTTATACTCTATATTCCTATTATGACAATTGTAATAAATAGACAGTTGTAATAAATATTTTAAATTATAAAATAATTATTTATGTCTTTTGATCATAGTTAAAAAATGTATACGTTAAATTACATACGCCTTAAAATGGCAACCAATTTTACGCCGGCGTATGATTTTTCCATTGTCTTCGACTTGTTTTTTTTATATAATGTGATAACACGCAAATAATTTTAAATCATATTGCATCATACTTTTTTATTTATAAATGAAACAAAAAAAAGTTTATTTCAGCATATAGTATTTTAGCGTTAAAATGTTATTTTCAACAACTGTGAAATAAATATATGAAATAATTTCAACATAGATAACATTAACATAAATATGTTTTATAAAAATATCCTCAACTCTTACTTTCAGAGTACCGATGTCAGAAACCGAATGGCCACCTTATACTAGAGAGAAACCTAATTATAATATTTTCAACGGGGAGAAAAATGGAGTTGGAAAAGGGCCACGTACGACCGCCTGCGCATTCTGGAATGAGTTTATGCCCCGATTAACAGGAGTACCAGGTACATTACGTAATTTATAACAACGGTGCCTAATTTTTTCTTCCTTTTAATTCTGTTTCGCTGTACTATCAACAAGATTAAAACTTTATACATCCTTTTCGTGATCAATATGTATATTATTAATAAATTCATTACATCAAATTGCACACACGATTTTGTCAAACTAGGTAAACAATTAATTTCAAAAAATAATATTTGTTTGAAACCTAAATAAATATTAATGCAGATACAATTCATTAGTTTAGTAAACGTTGTATGTTGAACCGTAATTATCCTAATTCAGGATAACTATTTTATTTTCTTCATAGCAATTTGAGTAATAAACACATGCGATGAAAAACATTAAATACGGAAAGCAATACATATGCAATAAATAATTTTATTAAAATGAAAACATCTTTCAACTTCTCTTAAAATATTTAAACTAGAAATGAGTTTACGATTTTTATTATTGACAATGAAATATTTATTATAATAAACTTATAGTCTTATAAATATATATATTGTATGGTTAATTGAAGATAGTATAACATAAAGTTAAAGATTATATTATTTTAAACTAAATAAACTAAAATAAATTATACTATTTTATAATTAAAAAGCTGATTGTTAATGTTAAACTAAAATAAAGCTTCGTAAAATTATATTGTAATAATTTAATAATTTGCTGTTGATTCATGGTATAATTAATCGTACCAGAGAAAATATAAATAAGTAGTGTAAATATAAATGAAAATGTGAATGTCTGAATTTACAAATAACGAAGAATATAAACTTTATCTAAATGCAAATTCAAGTAACGCGTTTGAACTTATATAAGATGACAAGTTAATAAATAATATGTATTTCATGATGTATCATTTTGTAATTGTATTGAGTCTTCATACAAAAAAATATGTAGCTGTGAAACAGTTCAATAGACCTTCACTAATTCCGCAAAAAAGTGAAAAATTGTATTAATATATAATTTTTAAAATACATTACTTATTTTATGAAAAATTTTATTTTGTTATTAATAAAATATGAAATCTAGTATAATTTTATCATAAAGTATTGATCAGATTACACAATCTATTATTAAAATAGAAAATACGATGTTTTAATAGACAATTTTTATCATCAGCTACTCAAATTATATTTATTTTTGTTAATCCTGTAGATTAAAGTTTATCATAGCACATGATTGTAATTTTTATGTTTTAAATGATTACAAAATCTCTCAAGCACTATAAATGTAATAAAATTGTTGTTTTTCATTATTTTATATTTTAAGATTTTTTTATTTGATAATATATCATTTGTCTCCGTATGAAACTTCTTATCATGAGATGAGGTTTTGTTATAATTATTTGCAAAGCAATAGATTCGATGGACTGTTACTAACTGACGTTGCATTTCATAGATATATATTTATGAAATACAAAAGGCATAATATACACAGGAGAATTTATCCATAAAATATATCTGACTTAAAAAATTACTGCCATCCACTACCTTTTCATAATTTTAGTATATACGAAAATTGTTTAATTAAAAGCTATTAACAAACTTTATCCTGCTTACATAAATTGAATCCCCTTAAAACTGCATAATTATTTCTTATTTATTAATATTTACTCTCTTAAAATAGTTTCGCATTGCACATACAAAAGCTATTTATCCGAGATTGTTTAAATTTTACGTACTTATATTGAATACGTTATGCATTTATATATTTTTATATCATTTTTTTTTAATACTACCAATTCTAAAACTTGAGTGATTTATTTTCGTTGGACCCTCAATCAATCTATACACAATATACGTATGCATAACATGGTGGTGTACATTAGTTGAAAATAAAGCTTTCTCTGTATTTTTTTTTTTGTTTTACAATAGTTATTTTTATTAATTACAACATTCATTTTATGGTATAGAATAAATTTTGTGGAGGACATATAACAATTTTATTTTTCTCTCTTCTTAATTGAAGGAGGGAATTAACTTTTTATTATATATATACAATTGATTTTAGTATATTGAATAGGTAAAAGACTTTATTATACACCTGTCATACTAAAGAGAATCAATTTTTGCGAAAAGTAAGCATTAGCTATTGTGCTAAAGTGTTCCCTTACAATAAACATTTGTATTTACAGCGAATTATTTATAACTTTTACATTAAATATGAAGTACATAATCAATTTAATCATAAAATTTCCATTGTATGCATGATATTCGCATTATATAAGTTCTTCACTTGTGGTGTTAAATGTAACTGAAAATATAATCTTTCACTGCTACTTAAGAATGGTTTAATATTACTTACTTGTTTATGTCTACATATGGATATAGTATATTAGATGTAAAAGGAAGACGCGAAATTTTATCTAAAATTAAGACTTTTGTTGTCAAATAATCATTTTTGATTATTAAAAACATTTTTTAATATTTTTCATTGTTTGATAGTAAAATTGCATTCAAAATGGTTTTTATTCAAAGAGAAAATTTTATTTAAAATATTACTTGAAATACATGTATTAACTGTAAATATAAATTTTACTTTCACCTTAATAATGAAACCAAATGTCAACAACATGTTTGTCTTATTTCTTTAAATATTATATTAGGGACATTATTTCACATTCAATAAAAAATACTTAATTTTTATCATACCTATTATTTTTAATTATATGAAATTAATATCGAATATCAATTTTAATATATTTAACAATTGTTTAATGAATTCTTGGCTAAAATAATAAGTCATCTTTGTTTTATTTAGTATATGAGGTAAACACAAATTCGCATATTTTACA
Organism: Kradibia gibbosae; assembly: GCA_018907135.1. Classification (NCBI taxonomy): domain Eukaryota; kingdom Metazoa; phylum Arthropoda; class Insecta; order Hymenoptera; family Agaonidae; genus Kradibia; species Kradibia gibbosae. Next base: position 131,382 of record JACCHX010000003.1, on the reverse strand, counting down.
GGAATCATATGACTAAACTTATTATTTCCGCTATCTATGTCCCTTACGATTATAAGAGCTCGTAATATCTTCTCTGTAAAGGTCTTGCGACAAGAGTGGTAAAATTCCACCACGAGAATTCAAATCACTACAATTTCAATCAAATTTTCAGGTACTTCCGATCATTTGTTTGTATTCGAACATTTTTCATACAAAAGAGTTAATAAATTCCAATAAAAATTTTATATAATACTATAGAAATGTTAGTTTCATATGTTTGAGGAAAATATATCAAACACGCTTTAGATTATTTTTGTGGAATTGATGTTGTACACAGGAAAATATTCACCTTCAATAAGTGGATTTGATTTTCCCTAGTGTTTTTATTCATCACTGAGTGTAGGAATCTCTGTATTATTGAAACTTGATATATTTTTTTAAACTTTGTAATCAATAAACTGTAGCATATACTGCAGCGAGTATTAAAATTATTTTATCTATTAATATTTTTATCTTGATATTTATCTATCTGTATTTGCAGTAATCTTTGAAACTACGTTCTTTAAATTTAAAATAGTTCACATTAAAAGTCACTACGGTTTTAAATTATTAATTTACTTTGTACATGTTTCTTTGATAAAGGAATCACGCCTAAATCAATTTTTAAGATTTGTTTGTAGATTCGTTCCATGTCTATTTTACCTTGTATTCAAACATGTTTTTTTTTATATTTCACCACAGCTTTTGGAAAATCACTATTTTTTTTCTTCATATTTAAGTATCGATGTACAATAATTAGGATGTCGTTTTCAGAGTACTTATTCTTTAGTCATATTATGTTGTTTTATACAAAAAAAGTCTCACAGAGTTTAAAAAAACACTAAGTGTTGGATAAAAATTTGATAATTCTTGAACTTACTACATATTATTATATTTATTATATATATTTATTGCATGTTTTTTAAATTCTTGTATTAATTCACGTTTATGAAAAAAACTATAATTATTATATGATACAGAACTATTGAGACAAAGATATTGCCTTGACCTATATATAAATCAAGAAGTCGGATACTCACAATAGTAGAATTTTCGTCTCTATTGTTTTTGGTCTACATTGTTTGTACCTATTGACGGTCGATCATACCATGTATGAGAACCAACCGATCGTAAAATCCGATTACACAGCACCAGTTAAAATATTTCAGTTAAAATAGAAACAAATCACGGAAATTGAATCAGTCGGTAATTCAAGTCACTCGAACGTTCTGGTTTCATTGACTGCAATTGTACACGAAGTTTTATCACTAATTGGCCTTATTGCACGCTTAGTTAAAAACGCGGTTTGACCGGTATTTCCGAGAATGGAGAATTTATTACTTAAGGGGGAGGGCAAAACCTATAGGAATCTTAATTTCAATAAAAGATACATTATTAAATTGATTTTCAAATTATTTTGCACCAGTAAATACTTCTTAGAATTGAATATGAGTGTGGTTTTAAGAGTAAATTGAAATTTTAAACATAAAATGAACATTTACCGTATATCAATGATTGTACGTTAATATTTTTTCTATCCATTTATAATTGTATAATAATTGAACTTTAATATTTCAATTAATTTAGGTAAATGCACTGCTGAATTTCGGCTGCTTAATAATTTTCTTTGTGAAAAAAATTATATTTAATTTAAAAACGAAGTCATGAAATTAAAGCAAGATATAAATCAAATGAATAAATAAGTATCTTGTGTTACAGATCCGTTGCCGGAGACCTGCGTAGGCACCGTGGCATCAAGCATATCAGCCGATGCCGGGGCACTTAGAAGCTGGATCCCATTGACTCTGGGGTCGCTTCTGCTATTTCTACTCCGTATTGACCAAATACTTTACAAGTGCGGTTAGGGTGGAGATTCTCCACGGTGGCGCACCTGTTGCGGAAGGTAGAAATAATCGAGTGGGTCTTTAGGACTCTTACTTTACCGGCAGAGTGATTGAATTTCCAAGACAACGTTTTATGATAGCATTTCCTTACATTTTAAGGCAACCGTCTGTTTTCTTACCATTGCATTTCCATTACAGATGTCAACTTTTCATATTGAATCTAGATATCCAATCGATTTCCAATAAATTTCGCTCTAACTAACTTACTCAGATTTTGTTTAACATGTTTAACTACATCTGCAAAAACGGAACAGTTTAGTTAAGAATTAAAAATACTGTGTATAATGATGTTAAATCAACGGAGCAAGCACAATTGAACAAATATCGAACTAATAAAAGAGATTGGTCATAAATCATTAATCAACGTGTAAGATTCGTTTGAATTGTTGAACAAAGATTTATGTTTAAGAATTTACCGTTAGAAATACGATCATATTTGGTATTATTCTCAATATTTTAGTGAATGCCATTAAATAATTTTATATCGAGTTTGTTGTCTTGTAAAATAAATTAATTTCCAAAACAAAAAAATACTTATCATGTCAAGAATTGACAAAAATTTTAAATATTATTTTCTTTTCTAGTATAAATAGTTTTAAGCTTAAATTGTTTGTTAACAAAAACTATGAAAATTGCTACAAAGATTCACCGAGAGCTAGTAAATTATTCTAATTCTGTGCAATTTATATGTACGTATACAAATGCAAAACAAAATATATTAGGAAGCTGAAAAGTTAAGATGAATTAAGTTTTTCGTGAATATGTTTTCAATATCAATATACTGACACAAAGGAGGATGCGCACTCACACATTTTCGTCTATAACGAAATATCGTTTCACTTATTCATAAATACAAAAGTGAAAGCATTATGTAAAATTGAATTATTACAAAAAAGTACTGAAACATTACAGACTTTTGATTAATTTTATCATTTGTTTCTTCCCTTTTTTATATAAAAACTATTTGACGATGATACATTAAATGGTAATAAGCAATTTAAAATTGCTCATGTTAATTTTCGCATGAAAAATCATTAGATTATATGAATACGTGAATATATACACCGAAAAAGCCTGAATGTAATTAATTGCTCAAGTAATTCAGTATATATATTGATAGCTATGCAGAACTGTAAAACAAGATGTGCTGTAAGGGTAAGGAGATAATAGCAAAAATGAAATTCATATAACGAAAAACATCAAATTTATATAACCAAATAAAACCAAATAGACGGCTTACTTACAGAAAGATATGAAATTGCATACATGCGAAAACAGAGAATTAATCAAAGGGCGCTTATGTGAACCGATCGTGTCCCGGAACACTAACGGAGTACCCATTAATTTGATTATTAAGTGACACGAATCTTCCATTTGGTACATATCACCCGTAGATTTAAATGAAAAGTGAACAAGTAAATGTATATTCATATACTTATTTGTTTTATACATATATAATGAATAAACAAATGATAAATGTGCTTGTTTAAGCGAGGGATTCGATGGTTAGAAATAATTGGAAACAACAATAATAATGAAAAGAGTTTTCATATGAGAAACGAAATGACATTTATTTTGAGCAGTATTTTATGCATATTATACTAGTACTAAGTAAGATACTAGTATAATAAGTAAGATAGAAAAGTCAGAAAAAAGACAGCTGGTACGAAGAAAAGACATTGCAATGTACATTAAACTTAATACGATCAAGTTTCAAAGCAAGCAAAAATGCAAATACTAATCTTAGATTTTAATCTGTAATATTATTAATAACTTTTACTATGGTTCCTCAATTTCTGTATCAAAATTAATTATATAGAATTAAATTTATTAATAAGTTTCTTTGGGGCATTGATAAAATTGTATTGATAACAATAAAAAGATCTTCACTAGCTCTTGAGTAGCTTGACTAAAAAGTGCTTCTTAGTTAAATTGGAATTTTTTAGCTTTCGATTCTTAATTTTACAAAGATTATTCACACTTAGCAGCTAAAATTCGTAAAATACAACATTGATTTTTTAATTTAAGTATTATATTAAATCAAATGATGTCAAGTATCATTATGATTAAAATTAAACGCCATACGGGTGGGTATCCAAAATAAATAATTTTTAAAACCAGGGGATAATTAGGCACAAAGCAGCTAAACATGTGAAAGCCAATTATATATGTGTAGAATAAAAGTATGCGTAAAATGCAATCGCATGATAAACTGTACACAATATACATACAATTATATATTATACGAGTAAAAGCTATAAATATATAAAAATGTATACGTACATCTATATTTATATATATATACATGCGACGGACGAGAGAATTAACTGCCTCAAGACCTTAAAATTGTATGTACTTCCTTATACATTTACAGTAAATTACCTTAAGTTAAAATAACAAAGCTCCTTGAGGTACTTAAGCCTCTCGCCCAATCTACATGTATAGATATATAAATGTAACCGGTATTTTCATCATCTGCGTAAGCAAAAATTATTTTCTACGAGTAAATACTAGTGGCTTAGAGACCTTAAAAACTTTGAACAAAGAGGCAAAGGATAAACAGAATAAATAATTTTGCGATTAACATTAATTATCTTGAAACAGCTATTGTAGAATGAAGCTTTATATCTACGCGCTCAAAATCATTTTATAGGTAGAGTACGAAAGAAGCTGCACGTGATAACAGCATAACGAAGCTGAATTATCCTCGAGGAGGTTCGACTTGGGCAAATTTGCTTTGTATTATAGAAAGAAAGGCTCTTCATTCTGGAAAGAAAATGTTCTCAAGCTGCATTTTTACAAGTAATTGAAGGAGAATTATATAAAGTTTAAATATAGAAATACAAAATTACTGAAAATTAAGAATAGAAATTAAAAAAATGTTTCGTAATTTAATTTAACTTGTTAATTAACTATTTTTCTTAAATTCATGATCATCAAAGTTAAAATTAAATACCAACTATATTAATTTTTTGTTTAAATTAAAAACAATATTATTTTTCAAATGAATACCAATGAATTTATTATAATGAAAAAGAATAGGTTATTAGTTTATCAAAGCGATAGACGCTATAATATTTTTATAAAAAATGAAAATTTCCTTTCAACTGTACTTTTCAGTAGTAATTATGAGAAAAGTATAATGTTCTTTTGGATAATAAGCATTTTCTTACAAAGATTTCTTACGAGACAAGAGATTTTTTTGAATTGTAATAATTTTTTAAAAACGAGAAAAAACAATTATGATAATATAAACATCAATATAAAGATATTGTAAAAAAATTAAATTCAAATTTTTAAAAACTTGAAATTAACGTAGAAATGTGTAATAAATTTATACTAAAAGCAAAGGTTTTCTTATAAGTTACACGATAGAAAAGGACTGCCAAACAAATTGCACTTTTTATAACGTGCCATTTAATTATATTCCTCGTTTTTAAAACAATCAATGAATGATTTAACAATTTAGTTATAAAATTTAAATCTTATTTGCAATTTCACATTACATATATATGTTTTACAATAAATTTAAATAAAACATAATATAAATTTTCCCAAATTCTATTTATACGTATTTATTTATTTTAAAATTTCATGATTTTTTTTATTACTAAAAAACAAATTTCGGTTAGCTTAATATTAATAAAAAAAAAGATTTTATTTCTATTTAATTTATATTATGTAAATTTGTTTATTACAATAATTTATCGTAATTTGTCTACTATAATTCAACTCGTCATATACTTATATCGATAAATATTCATTACAATGAAATAAATTGATGTTATGTGTTTATAAGTGTGCTTAATCGATTGCCTGTAGTGTTAAAATAAAGATTAATTTTGGTGTTTAAACGCGTTAAATATTTATTGAAATGATTACGAATGTTTAATAAATTAAAATAATATTATAAAATCTAGTTAAGAATAGTTAAAGCGTTACATCTTTCTGTTTCTAACTCTCAACTTTCTCAGATTAAAGTATTAAACGCCACGTAAAAATATGCAGCATTGAATTTCGATTGTCAGCTTCAATTTAAAAAAATTCATATTCATGTTAGAAATACAGCAATAACAGGATTGAACTATTGACTAAACATAATTTGGGATAATCAGAACTACGATTGATTACATTATTAATTAAAATACTCATTTACGCAAAAATATTTCGAACAAATATCAGAAGATATCGTTTTAAATGTTATTTATGCATATATGCACGTTATGCAATTAATCGAAAAATCGAAAGGAAAATTGCGAATAGAATATTTAACATATATTTATTTCTACCTTGCTAACTACGATTTTAATAAAATTGTAGATACATCAAATTTTTATTGAATATTACGTTTTATCATTCAAAATATGTATTCTATAAAGATATATTCATTTTAGATTTACAATAAGTACTGATATATCTAATATATACATAGCAGTTATTCAAATCGAAATATTGGATACATTGAATATAAAGAAGAGAAGATAAACATTTTTTGAATACTATAGGTAATGAAGCTACACGCAATAAAACTTTCAAATAAAAATACTTAAGAAAATTGTCTCAATATTATATAATTAATACTATATGAATGTTTTTTACATTCAGTAAATAAAATTTTAATATGTTAGCTGTAGCATATGAATTGTATATCAATAATAAACTATTTCAGAAAAAATCTAATGTAATGAATTACGAGCAAACAAAAAAAAATTAAAAGAACCTAAAATTTCAAGGAATAGTTAAAAACTAAAATAATAATAAAAAAAATTATCACAAAAGACAATACGACATAATAGTCTACAACTGAATAAAAAAACAATTTAGTAACTTAACAAAATTGAAAAAAACTTTTTGGATAAATTGCCTGTACAATCACAACAATCTCTATATTTACTTAAAAATAAGTAGCACAATGTAAGAAAAAAAAATTTTCAACAAATTTTGCAAATTGCTGTCTTCCAGTATGGCTGAATTCTTGAGTCATACTTTTAATCGAACTAAGAAATAAATATCTTTTATTGCATGAATTATTAATCTAGCAATATATTTTTATATATAAAATTATTTCTAAACATGATTCTTTCAATAAATTTTTCGTAAATTAATAATTTACGTCTCTATGTTCATTTTGAAATACTATTAAATTAATAGAAAGTAGTTGTTTTGTTACTTTGTTCGTATTGAAATATAATTACTGTTTATTTTATTTTTTTTTTTTTTTGAATTATCTAATATATTTTACATTAAATAGAAATATTACAAGTATTTAATATAAAATATTTTATTATTTTTTTGTTTTTAATTATATTTATGTCAGTTTAGTATTATAAATAGATACATGATTGAAATACAAAGATTAGTTTTTTACTGCAGTTATACATTATAAAAAATTTTATACTATTAAAATTTGATCTAAAATTTAATAATTATTTTTTCTTAAAGATCTAAATAACTTATTTATGTACAAAAAAATTTCATTGACAATCAAATAGATAATTATCATATTTAATATGAAATAGATATACTGTTTTTTAATAAAAAAAATATCTCTAAGTATATCATTCTTATAAAAAAATTACACATGTAAGTAGCTTATTTTTAAATACAGAGTGATTGAATTAAATTTGTTATGAGTTATTAAAAAATTGATTATGAGTTTTAGCCTTTCTTAAATTGTATAATGATAAATAAATATTAAAAAAAATTTCAAAATAGATTGCAGTTTAAAAACTATTATATTTACAAGTACAATATGATTCCTGTTGTTAAAATAATTATACATTAATTCTAAATTTATCTATTAATATAAACCTATTTTTAGAAAATTATTTACTCAAAAATATGTTACCTAATTGCTTAGTAAGCTGAAAATTTTGCATAATAAATATACGGATTATTCAATGATTTAAAATGTATAAAAACTGTTTTCAATCTCTAACGCTGTTATTGCAAAAAATGTATATTTATCATAACAATGCTTAAAGTGTAGCTTTTTTTAAAAAATTTTATATTAAATGAAGTAGATTTTATTATAAAAAGAACATCAATTATATTAAGAACAGCTCTATTGAGTACATGAATAAAATTTCTTATAAATATACTAAAAATTCTTTTTAATATTTTAAATACCCACTTCTACTTTTGCATCATTTTTTTAATATAATATAGTCCTAATTTTTGTCGGAACTTAATAAGAATTATCTACGCCATTTATGAATTTATTTAATGAGACTTTCACAAAAGTTGAACTATAATTTTACCCTCTGATAATAATTATAAAGTCAAAGTTTTGATACAACAAACATTAACTGGACTCAATGATGCGTTTCGTATATTCATAAATAATAAACATACTATTACATACAATATTTTTAAATTAATTTTTTCAGAAAATGCTTATCTTAATTAGTTATTTTATACCTCTAAGAAATGATCTTATATTCGAATTCTCATATTTAAAAGTTATGACTAAACATCTACATAATATTGTATTCTTTGTCGCAATGAATATCACTTATATCATATTGAATTGGTAAATATTCATTTTCGGTATTCATTGATAAAGTTATTTTGATTTCAAAACAGTTAAAGGAATAAATATAATTATTATAAAAAAAACTGTATTTGAATAGAGAAATCAATTTCAGAAAATTTTAGAAAATACTGTTTAAATCAACGGAATAATGAATTGAAATTCATGAGTTTTTAATAACTGCACTTTGAATATTAATGAAATTATCTTAGAAATATTATAATAAAATTGTTAATACTCCAAATACAGAGAAAAAACCATTTGTTTATTTTTTCGTAATTAGTTGTATCCAAGACGGACCTCCTATGAGCGAAATTTCAAATCGTAATATTAAATAATATTTTTTAATGATTACCTGCAGCCATTCCTAGAACTACAGTAGAATAATATCATATATTATATCAGCTTATTTTTAAGATTGTGTTTCCGAATATAATTTTAGATGAAAAAATAATGCTTATAACAGCAAATATAGTCATTGTCAGATTATGCTGTATTAAGTTAAATATTACACTTTTCAATAATTTAATACTTATTTTTCAATTGATCAGCCAATTTTTTATAAATTATTTCTACACATTTTTTAAACCATTATAGAATAGGAATATTTCAAAATATTCAATAAAATGTTTTTAAAAATATTACCTAATAATACGCTAAATTTTGATTGAGTAATCAAAATAATCAATTAGAATATAAAAAGCGAGTTGTGAATCAAAATTGAATTTCTTTTAAAAAACATCCATTGTATTTAGTTTAAAGTATTATCTGGATTGTCTATGTAGTAAAATTTCAATGATGGAAATTATATATATAACTGATATGTAAATTTGAAATATTGTTTCTGAATGATCATTAAGAAAATAAAAGATTGTACAAAAATTCGCTACTCGCGCTAATGTTCGATATTGTGAATTGTCGTTATCATAATTACTACCCAATAATACAGTCAATACCCACGAGTCGATGTAGAAGAAAAAATGATGAAAAATCGCAATTATTCGGACGCTTGCCTGCAATGTACCTCACTACAATGTACTCACTCTATTGTATAAATTGTGTATACAATAGCATTTTAATTTTTCACCAATTCGAATAAACATATTTTCAAAATTGCTTATCAAATTATAAGAATTCCAACTCAATCTTGATGAGATTCTTAATAGGCAAATGTTTTTCTTTGATTTATACTTGATTTTAATTAGAAGATAATTGTTTGGAAATAATTGAACGGAACTTTAATTGAATCTAAATTACTATTTGTTACACTTGTATAAACAACATTAAAATGATATTATCTGTATGTAATTTTATGGTATTGTATACACAACTATTTCTCTATTATTGAACAATATTATACTCAGTTAATACAAAATATCATTTAAACGATCTTTTAAAACATAAACCACAACGCCATTTTCAATTACTTTCCACATTTGATCGAAGTAGCCCCGAACACTTGTACCAGACTACGCAAACACATCGTAGGTATCGGATCATCCACACTCTTACCTTTCGCTGTCTTTGAATTATTGTTTTTCTTTCCCGTGGAGAATCCGATGAAATTGACAAATTAAATTCCGGTGTTTTTCTTCTGCGCACTTTTACAGAAACGAGGATATGCGAGACAACGAGAGCTCCGTCCCCTCCGATTGTGTATCCAACCACAAACACATACGCGCGAAGGGTACATACGTTTTCATTTGCAGCATTCCTGAATAAGAGTAAAGCTGTAGAAAAAGAAAAATACTCGAAGGGAAATGATGAGGTACATACATGCGGCTCAATAGTTTATAAATATATTTCGATATTTGTATAATGAATTTAATGACGAGATAGTGTGTTCGGTGCCATAAACTGTGTGTAAAAGTGTGTCTGTTAGTAGCGCTCTGACGAACCGAACAATTTCTATATTTTTAAGAAAAAAATAGGTATTGTGAATAATATATTTTCTTTCCAATTTTCAATAAATATTATTTCGATATTTATGATTGCGTGACTTTCACGAAATTCAAACCATTTGACACGTACTTGAAAACACTTGCTTTAAAGCATTTAAATATAATAATCCATGCAAATGGCAGTGTTTTAATGTTATTATTAAATTATTAATATTTATAAATAATATTATTTTTAAATTTTTCAACTGCAACGTACCAATTCTGATGTTGTTTAATTTTAAATTACGTTTGACTTTTTCAATAAGTAGAACAAACGTAATGATATTTCTCAAACGCTACTAACCCTACATTACGTATAGAGCTTAGAACTGCGATTAATATACCGAATAAGTAAGAAAATAATAATAATAATAATAGAAAAATAAATAATTATAAGAAATGCGTATGGAGTATGTAAATAATATACAAAATAATTTGTATCATACATATACAAGCAAAAAATCGTAGCATTCTAGATTTCTTTTCCCGAATGAATAAATTCTGAATTATCAAAAAGGGTTTTAACGCGGTGAAATTTAATCATGACAATCCTGATGAAGACAGCGATGAATTTTTAGCAGGCAATGTCGGGATAATGTAGCTCTCAATAGAGACTAATTTCTCCAGTGTTCGATGAATGTTTTTTCTGAATTTGCGTTCATTATGATCCTTCCGTTTTTCTCTTATGCTGCTCGTTTTCTCTGTCGTGCACGATTCGAAAAACAAACGAAAGCGGAAGAATAAATAAAACCATGTACCGAAGGATCGATAAATGTATGATAAGAAATGAGGTGATGTTTAAGATGCTAAGAGTAGCTTTGATAAATAAATTTTACAAATATACATACGGTTTTATTATAAAACTTCGCGTAGGACTTAAATACTCTTTTATGAATGAATCTAGATGGATTACTATAAGTAAAAGTGTAATTCTGTGTGAATAGGCTTTTTGAGAAAAATAATCTTCATCTTATCTATGATACTACTTTTTGTTTTTCAAAACTTTTATTTCTTTTCAAACTCCTTTCGTTTATGTGCTATTAAAGTTTTCGAAGCAAACGTCATAATGAAAGTGTTTATTAACATTGCCTTTTTTGGAGATAAATTACTCCAGTACTCCAAAAACTTGAAATGATTAATTACCAAAATTTAATCTCCTTACTTTCATTCTTTTGGTAATAAATTAGAAAATGAAAAAAAAGAATTTCTAAAAAATTTAAAATTTAAAATCACATTTACAGCAAATATTTTTAAATTTCGCAATATATATATATATATATATATATATATATATATATATATATATATCGAATTTTAAAAGCTGCAAGGTTAGAAAAATTTTATTAGGAAAAAACTCATATAAGATCTTTGTAAAATTGAAATACAGAAACTTTTTTCACAATGTGGTATTACGGATTATCGTAAATATTCGAAAACTAAGAAACGTTGATTTCCTTTAAATACAAAGAAGATTTTTTTACTGTAAATCTGACTGATACAAAAAAACTTTTAATGAGATAATAGTAGTAAATTACGACTCGAATGCTTCAAAAACTTTGAACGTTTTAATAAACGCACCCCATATTAGTGCTCGTATGCACTCTTCAGTTTCTCACAATAGCTCCTTCATTAATAAACAATGGATAAGAAGTAAAGTGATTAAAGCAGAAAAATAACAAATAAAAAAAAATCGAATAAGGATTTAAATGGAGCATAAAAAAGGAGCACCGTCTCTGTTCGCACGAATTTCTACCGGTCGGGACCACTTCGCGTCACGTATGCCAAGGTACAATACTTGTAGTCAATTATATTAATGAATAAATGTGCGAATCGACTGCGATGTCTGTTGGTCTGCACCAACGAAGCTGAAGAAGAAACAATTATTGCATAAAGTTGTAATGAGGCCCTTCGGACTTCATTGAATTAAACGACATAATAATTGGCCACCTGTCATTTGGGATACGATCCGCTTACGTATTCTCTTGCACGAGTGCGCAAGCAGATGTCGTATACGCTTGCGACTCGCCGATCCCCTGAATTTAATCCCGCTGCAGCTTCCGGTCCTTCATGGCGTTTGTTTTACTCCGGAGTAAGGTGCGATAAACTATGAAAATGAAATGAACGATCGGCCCTTTTTTACGGCGAATAGGGCATGTAATTGTTGTGTCGCTGCTCCGTTATCAAAATTAAATGCAAATTATTGCACTGAGTCTTACTTATTATTGAAGGGGATAAAGTGATAAAAATGTCGTCTTTTTCTTATTAGGTCATAATTGAGCTTCAAGTAGTAGATCAAATATATATATATATATAGATATATATATTTGGTCCGATGATTTTTTTGAATTAGTATATGTTTTCAAACAATATATCTTCTAATAATTAAAAACTAGCGCAGTTTTCAAGTTTCAATTAATTACAAAATAATTCAAAATATAAAAATAGGAAGTCCTTCATATTAATGTTAAAAAAACTCTTTTTAGCATCAAAATTTCAATCGTATAAAAAACAGTGTAAGAAAATTGATATTATATTTGATTAAATATAACATGAAATATATAAGAATGTAAAATTTAATTATTTAAAGCTAAACTTACAACCACATGTACAAATTAATACAATAACCTTATCGATTCTTTACATTATCGAGCCGGCATTCTTGTAGTATAACCCTCGATATAATTAACATTCACGACTGAACAATTATTTATATCGAATAGCTTATTGCATTTCTTTACCTTCATCATTATTATATCGAGTTTGGATACCAAAACTGTACATTAAATAAACAATTGACATCATCGGAAAAATATTTAATCAAGTCAGTAGTAAATGTAATCTCTGAAGGAGGAATTATTACGGGGGATAAGCTGGGACAATCTTTGAATGATTAGTTTTATAGTGATAAAAATATGGAAGAAAAAAGGCCAGGATAAATATGGAAAACGGTGTTGTGGAACAAAAATAAAACAGATATTATTGGAATAAATTCAATTGTCTACTCGTTGATCAAGTTTGCCTTTTTACGAACATGGAGTAGATTTTAAATTAAAGAAAAAAGACAAATCGAAAAAATAAGCAATGAGCAAAAAATAAGCAAATTGATGCTGCTTAAGGCAGATAAAAATTCTGAGAAACATTGAAATATTAAATTGGTATACACGGAGGTATCCAAAGTTCCCGCCGGTATAATCATTGTGTACGAAGTCATACAATGTTTAAAATATACTCATCGTTATTTATCTGCTTGTAAGTGATTTAAGCGTAACTTTCAGCGGGGCAAATAATTTTTAATAGTAAATTGTAGTTAAATTTCTGAGAAAGGATGGATAGTAATTAAATAAAGCTACTCACAAATAATGAGCACGTGATTGAGAGAAGCAAAGAAAAAATTCAATGAATTTAAATAAATTGACATGTTCTTGATGTAAACATGTGTGCACACGAATGAGTGATATCATTTAAAAATAATATACGAAGGTGATGGTGGAAAATAATTATCAATTATATTAATTCTTGCGCGAGAAATGAAAAAAAAGAAACGTTTGGGATTGGTTTTGAGGCAGAATGTGAACATATACTGGTGTAATTACATATGGAGCAATTTGCGCATTATATATAATATAAATACGTTGTAGGTATTGTCTTACTACAATCGGTATGTGCATACGATTAAAAATACATGTACGTACATGATGAATTGAGCGTAATACGTTAAATGTTATTAGGTTATACGTAAAAATATTATAATAAATGTTACAAAAACGTTGTATGTATAAATTTAGCGTACAAAAAAAGATAAGCAAAACAAATCTGTGCGTATGAAATATTTCTGTAGTTAAGAGAAAATAAAAAATTAAGCAATCAAAGGCTTCAAATGACTGTTCACATCCTTCCAGATAACTATCCTCTACTGCAAAATTACCATTAATTTGAATCATTTTTAAATACTCGATAGATGAACCTATACATTTTGTTTTGCCCTGGACTTCATCTCAATATTTTGTATTCGCTCACTGCTAACAAATGTACCATCAGTATTTGCAAAATCTAGTTAAACAATAAATACCGCTGCAATTCACATCGGCCGATACAATTTAAAGTTTCTTAGTGAGACAATCGAGTTAGACTAACCAAAAGCTGAAACAGTGACAGCAATCAGAATACTATTCAAGCGCGCAGTCGACAATCTGAAAAAGATAACTGAAAAGAATAGTTGCGGCAGTCGCTCCATAAATTTCTTCTACTTATACGCTCACTGTTATCGCGACGTACTGGGATTATGGATTAAGTAAAAATTTAACTCACTGTCTGGCTTCAGAACGTCAGTAGTTGCATTTACGCGTTGAATATATTTAACTCGACTGGCAAGTGATTAAAGGCATGTGCGCAGATCTTCCAGTTTAAGGTAATCAAAAACGAATCATCAGCAACTAGAGTTTGAATTCGGCTTTGCTCGAGTGTCGTTAAACAAAACTTGTTCTAAACCTCATTAATTATACACTTGCCAGTGGTAATTTAAAAATTCAAAATAACAATTTTAAAAGTTTTCCTATAGTTCTCCTTAAGTACTAAAGACACTGATTTTTTTTCCCTTTAGTGTGATGCATTTAAGGATAACCACTAATTAAAGTTAAATAAAAGTGACTCAATGGAAAAAGAGAAATTCTATACTGATTTAACAAAAATATTTTTTTACAAAAATACTTAATACAAATTTAAATAAGCTTCATTAGTATAATTAATATTGGTTAAACTAGTATATAAAAAGTATATTATACACACACATCTCTAGCAATACTATCCTAATTTAATGGTAAACACATATACGGGAAATAATTATTTACAAATTACAGAAAAATGTTTTTATTTTTACACTAAATTCTTTGGCGTTGCGTAATATAACGCTGAAACATAAGACCTAAAAGATATTTTTCATTATAAGCAGCTACATTAAAAAAAAATAATAATGAGGATATCCATAAATAAATAACTGCTTTAGATGATTAGACAGAGGAACAT
The DNA here is from genome assembly GCA_018907135.1 of Kradibia gibbosae. Classification (NCBI taxonomy): domain Eukaryota; kingdom Metazoa; phylum Arthropoda; class Insecta; order Hymenoptera; family Agaonidae; genus Kradibia; species Kradibia gibbosae. The sequence continues at coordinate 115,966 of JACCHX010000003.1, read as the reverse complement.
TATCTTACTACAATTTTTAAAAACTCTGATGAAATATTTAAATCGTTTTTTTTAAATATAGGTCACTTTTTTTTACTTTCCCTTATGATCAATACATATACTTTTATACAGATATGTATACTTTTCTATTCCCTTATTTCATGGTATTAATATTTATTTGTCACTTTGAGTTATGATTATAAAATATGGAAATTTACTTATTAACTGTAATTCAAGCACCAATTTATGGATTAAGTTATTTACGCATGGTGCTTTATAATAGTGTGAGTATAAATAAATGAACGTTACGAAATATTGTCATTATAATACAATGCATTTTAATAATGAATTCACAGCAAATAGATTTCAGTTGCGTCGATCAGAGGGAGGAAATTTACAAATAGGCGTTCTTAATTGCACGTGTACATTCGCATTTAGTATTAATTTATTTGAATATTCTATAAGACTATTTTATTTCCAATTTTTCAGAAATAACGTATAACTTTTAATATGCATAATTATTCATAATACATGCATGACATAATTTCTAAAAGTAGTTAACTAAATAATCTTACACTGCTTTCTATGTTTATACTATTCCAATTTGACACTTTCGCATTGCACATGTATTTACTCTATTAATGAAGTCTCATCTAATAATTATATTTAAAAATAAAATGCAAAATAAATTAAGTGTTAATAAAACCGACCGCTTATCTTTATTAACTTAAACCTTCTTTTACTTTCTTCACTAAAGATTTCATCATTACTATTTACACAATCAATTTCTACAAAATGTTTTATTACGTAACACTTTTTATTGATTGAGTTTTTTATATTTTTTTTCATAAACTCACAGATAAAGTCACATCGTAATGTCCAATTTCTTTTTTCTATCGCTCTCTATCTCTCTTTTCTCTTTGCATTAATCTCGGACTTTTATTCTATATATATCTTGTTCTGTTCTTCATTTGTTTTTAATTGAATTGTGTATATATATACACATCCTTCCACACGTAGAGGTAAAAATTTATCTAAATCCATAACTGAGACTAGCTTATTTATATAGTTAAATTTTAATAAATAGTGTTCAGTTTTTTACACATTATAAAACACTTTTATTTAATTACATAATTTAATACCTAATTATATTTACTAATACTTATTTATGCCTAATTTGTTTACGAAGTTACCATTTCGAAATAGTTCAGAACAAAAAATAGAGATATAATATCTAGTATAATTGATGTATATGATTACTTTATAATTATTTTAGTAACAGATTCTCAACCCACCCCTCCTAGCTTCACGAATTAGTTTTTTATAGCGATAGTTGATGCAATGAAGTCTATATGGATAAAATAATTGAGCGATTGTAAAAAAGACAAATCGTTTGCCATTGCTAAAGATATGGTAAGATTAATAACATCATTATAAAAAGGAGTATTTAGGCATAATAACAGCGTTTTTAATTATGAAAAATATGTGAAATATAAAAAATTAAGAATTGATAAAACAAAAAATATTTAAAATTGCAGTTTTTGTTAAAAATATTTATACAAATATTTTTGAGTTACGGTAAATAAAATAATACCTATATCATAAGTAATTTTAATCAAAACTTATTTTTAAAAATAAAATACCACCAATTTTCAATTTTTCCTTTTTGCATCCGTCATTTTTGCCCATTCCGCAACTAAGCTATCTTTATTTTGGTCTGTCCGTTATGTGGCCACCGTTAAACCACATTAAAAGGCAACGCATTAAGAGTCTGGTTTCATAGAGCAATCAGTTATTGCTGCTACAACTGGGTGATGAAGCTAGACAAGATTGTCCTCTTTCAAAATTATTCTGCTCTGATTTTTTTGTTTTTCATACTTTGCTTAAAATATAATTTTTATTTTGATATTATCGCTTAGCCTTTAAAGACATACTTGTTTACGCTGTATACTTTTGTAGCTTACTTTGCTGATTTCATTAGGCAAATATTGCCTGAAGTATCTCTTGGATCTCTGATTTTCTGAGTTATCAGAGCTTATCATCTCTCAGTGCCTTGTGCAATCGTTAGTCATCTACGTTTGCTTATTTTCTATGAAGAGCTGCTGTCACTCTTCGCTCTATCACAATCACCTCAATCCCCTAATATTTCAATCCCCTGCTCCTTTTAATCAACCTGATCCGAGCATCAAATCGATCTGCTTCTATATATTTGGTTCTCCCCCCTCCCTCTTTGCCCTGCATGTCGCACGAAACACAGATTCTAATTTTTAATAAGAATCACAAGTTTATATTTGAATTTATAATTTAATTTTCAATGTGAAAAACAAACGTACTTCAGGCAGTGGGACACGATATTAATATTCAAGGTAGAATTATAATAAAATTGAGAGTTATTCACGTGAGCACCAAGCTGCTAATCGATCTAAAAATGAAAAATATGACATCCAAAAAATATAACACAATACATTATTTACTTGATTTAATATATATACGCATTTTATATAATTTATTATATTAAATTATTCTATTCCATATCTTCCTTCTTGTAATATAAATGAATTAAAGTTCATAAATTGGACAGACAGTTTTCACTAATTAAAATTAACAGACAGCCTTTCCCGATTTTTAATTAAAATATAGCCAGTAGTTAGATTCTATGAAATATTACAGATCGCATAAGAGCCTTAGTTATACTTAGTTATCAATGCCATTAGTTAGATTTATTTTTCGTTAGGCTGGCTAATTTTAAGGTGCTACTTAAATATGTATCACTTTGTTAAAGTGGAGTGAAGTTTTCTTAAAATTCAGAATTCAGAGGTAGCCAACATCAAATGAATAAGAATATGAACATTTTTGTTGAACAAATAATTTAAAAAATAATTAATTTTTTTATCCTAAATTTTTTTATTATATTTTTTCTAAATTTTTAGGGGTGCCATGAACAGAAAAATATGAAGTTATCTAGATGATTGGAATAAATTAAAAAATGGTTAATTTATATAGTAAAATTGCAAGAAAGTACACTAAAATTTTTATAGTAAAACAATTGAAGTAAAACAAAAATATTTAATTATAAGTGACTTTTATTTACACATTTCTAACATTTAAATTTTGGTACTTGTAATGCTCGTCAGAAAATCATCGATCATCGAGAAGGTATTGAAGGAATGCATTATGGAACACATTCATTTGACATTTCACATGTCAATTACTTCTATGAAGTAAAGTAAAGAGTAACTATGCTATTTTGTTATCGATTAGCAAAAATGATAATAACAAGTATATTAAATTCTTATTAAAAAATTTATATTGGTATTTAAATACGATAAAAATTGTTTATTAACAAAAATAAATATGTTTTGAAAAAATTTTATTTTTTAGGTAGGAAAATATTAAGATTATAAACTGTCTACAGGATACAAAGAGTGAAAATATTATAGAAAATAAGGGAAAATTTTCTCACGAAGATAGCAGATCATTATTCAATACTATTGGAAAATACTCAAACAAAATGTTTAAAAACGAAGTAGTCAATCGAAGAGAAGATGCATGAGTTTTTTATGTTATATGACAAAATGAATGTTAATATAAGTCAAAGTCGACAGTGATAAAATGCAAGAAAGAAGGAAGTAGATGGAAAATCTATTGATCCAGAGAGAAAGCCAATATACTTTTCTTATGCATAATCTATATTCATTATGTTTTGGAGGATGCATATCAGATGTGAAAATTACTAATATAAAGTAAAATTATGCTTATAAAAAATAAAAGCAACATTAAATGTAAAATAAAAATTATATTTTGTGCGAAAAAACTATTGCATTTCTATTACGTTAAATTTTATTTTATGAACTGTCAATAACATTCAGTAGATTCATATTAGACAATAAAACCATTTTTTATTACGTTAAATGACGAATTAATGGATAATTCTTTTGAAATTAACTTCATAATGTAATATTATGATTTAATATAATAGAATTTTTATTATAATGATATATATTAATATATAAAAAAATTGATTCAACTTTTTTATTAAATATTATTCTTAAATATTATTTCTACCATTTTAATTTTAAATATAATTTATTTATCAAAATAATTCTATACACACCCATACATATATTTATATATTCGTTTATGTATTATCTCATAGACAAAAATGTCGATTAATGATTTTTTAATGACTTGAATAACTTTAAATAAAAATTAATATCAATGTTTACTTTATTTATTTCATTCAATATGTCAAAATTTTATTACTTTTATTTAATTGTTTAATGAGACTTTCAGTACATAAAGTACGTCATTGTAGAAATTAAATTTTAATAAATACTTAATGAACTAATCCTGTATTAATGTATAAATATTATTAAAATATATTGGTTATTTAATCAATTAGCATCCAATATTACCCCATATAAATATTGATTATTGCATCTATTTTTTAATATTTTATTTCTTTATTTTATAATTTAAAAACACATTAAGTAAAAATTTCATTAGGTTACCTGCATAATTTGTATTTTTGCATTTCATAATAAATTAAATTCTGCTGCATTACCGACCTCTTGCTACAATAATTAGCCGATACTATAGTACGATAGAATTGGAAATATATATTCAAAAACTATTTATTCGAAGTATTGCCATTTGACTAATCCGTTTGAATTTGAAACTAGATGTACGTTAATATTAGTGTTTCTTTGCATCAATGCAGGAAGTTACATTCATCCAACGTCAACTTATTGTATATAAGAGCTCATGATTAAAAAAAATTCCGTCTTACTAAGAATTCAAGTTCTTGTACGTATTATACGGATGGCTGCTGACTAATGTACTCGCGCGCGCGCAAACACAATAACACACGTCTATGTAATATATAAGGTATTATATCATTGTTCTTGCAAATAGAGGGAATATAGACAAATAGGCTAAGCTGTCGAAGTCGGCACCGTTGAAACAATTTATTTTAATTTTCGTCTAATGAATTTTGTAGGGATAGTTTTTTCGAGCACCTTAATTTTAATTCATGTTTCTGTTTCATGTTTGTCTCTGCACGCTGCACTATCTATTTGTAAAATAGGGAACCGACGACAGCACAATAATTTATAATAATGACATTCATAAGAATGGCAAGAAATAAATATGAAAAAACTTCTTGTAAAATCAAGAATTAATTAAAACATTTATACGTATAACAACTTGATTCAATTTTTGATTTATTTCTTTTTTTTATGAATATATCTCATTTATTATATTTAATGCATATATACTGATTATAAAAATGTAATTATGAGTGCAAAATTTTTAACGCTTTCCTTAAAAATTATAGATTTAGATTCGAAAAGCTTTTTTACGGAATTATACTTGAAATAAAAAATAACTATAAGCTTTAATCGATAATGAGCGAACAAAAGAAAGTTCGTTAGTAATTCTGACCCCGTTTCTCCAGTATTATCTGTTCATTCATACCACGTTTCATTTCTTTTTGTACAGTGTACCGTCAGTCTATATGACTTTTTCATCTCAAATTCTTGTCCCCATCTCTTCCTACTATGTTACTGCAAGATTTTGAATTAAACAAGGTATCCCGACATACGTTAAAATATACAAATGACTTGTAGGTCTCGTATAATTCTATATATATAAAAATTATGTATACACTTACTGGTTCTAAACATAGAATATTATAAAAGCAAAGATGAATGGAACGTGAAGCAAGACTCGTCTGTCTTAATGTTGAATATTTTATAATACCTAAAAAATTATTGATATTTTAGCCATATCTGTTTAAAATATAATGAGAATAATAACCTTAACCGTCGTTATCTTAGCATATGTCCTATGGATTTTTATACTAACAAAAATTCATAAAAATATTTAGCGCATCTACAAAATTATTGTAAGAATAAAATAATTTGTTTTTTCTATAAGCAACAAATATAAACAGAAATTTATTTTCAAGTTTATATTAAGGCTTAAAATAATATTTTACACAAAATGTATACAAAATTAGAAAATAACAATAAAATGAAATGGTAATAATATTCAAAATAGAATATAATTACGTATGCGCACAAATAAGGAAAGTTCATAAACGTATCGTTTAGTTTGAAAAAATTTAATAAAATTAAAATCTATGACGAATTTCTCACTTGACTGCTTCGTTTTTCACTTTCGTATTATCGAGTATTTAATGAGTTTCTCTTAAGTTAGATCATAGGTTCAATATGGGATTATAGAATTATTTGAATTCATTGGCAAATAAAGCTGCTGATATTAATGTTCCTATATATATAGATATACACATATATGTATTTATTTTAAATCCCGTCTATTAGGATATCGATTGAATTTTTTTTCATTGAGCTTTATTTGGATTTCGCATAAAAATTATATAATTTATTTACTAGACACTCAGAGCTTATGTTAAAGTAATTCATGAAAGTAGTTGCGTTTCTGAATTTATATATATTTATATATATATATGCATTTCATAATGTACTATCGATTTCATTAATCTTATTAATAATAATATTAATTTAAATATCTATTTATACATACAATTTTTATTTAATAAATTAATTAAAAACAAGGGAGATTTCATTATGTGGCGAACAAGCAGAATTAAAATAAAGACACGCTAACAAAGAATATTTCCCATCACTTTTGACATATGTGATTTTCGTAATTATTCGTTCCAGATATTCAAAAAAAATCTCAGTAACGTAACATGATATTATAATTTTAATTCTGCGATTGTCCTGTACACAGTATTTTAAAAATGCCTTACCTTAAATTAAATAAATGTCAAAGTGCTATATAAATATCCAATTTTTATTTCTTATTAACATAGTTATTCTGCAAAAATACAAATTTATGCTGAATTTATATCATTAAATTTTAACAAACATTTTTTTAATTATATAAAAAATTTTAATACAATATATTTTAAAATAAATGTAATAATTTTATTTTGGTGCAGAAAGATTATAAATATATATATATATATATATATATATATATATATACATATGTGTGTGCGTTTATGTGTTTTACACGGTATTAACAATGACATAGGTCAATATTCACAAACTAATAATAGCAGTTTCCTTTTAATTTGAAAACAAATTTTTTTAACTTGTTTCATCGATAAAAGATAGGATTACTAAGAACAAGATTTCTTATTCATTTTTAGGTTACTAAGAACTGGAAAGTTCATTAACACATAAATAGTATAATTCATGTTCAAACCTTAAATAATCCGGTTTTTTTATTAAAATTCTAAGCTCTTCTATATTTCCCGGTTATATTCATGCATAGTCCATTTTAATTTCATTATTGATTTAATTATCTTACGAATATCAAAATTGGTATATAAATTTTTATTCAATACTACGATTATACTTTCGATTTTTTTACATATTATAAATTATCTATGTCGATTGGTTAAAATAATGCACAAGGTAACATTTATTTACGTTTTTTTAATTGATCATACTTAAGTTATGTCACTTCCGGTATCTAAATTTAGAAAAAATTATTGAATTTTTTCCATTATAATTTTTAATGTAATTATATTTATAAATGTGTAATTGAATTAAAATTTTCTATGTTGAAGTTAAGAATATTTCTTTAAAAACCTGCAAGTTTAATTATTTAAATTATCGAAATGAAAATACTTTATTTAACTTTTAATCTTATGAATGGTGGTACTCTATCTCATCTATAATATGGCTTATCTCTACGTTCATAATTTTATAGCAATTCTTAGAATGTATATATATAAAATTAGTTTTTAGAATTATAATAATATAACTACTAATTTCGCTTGATAATAAAAATTAAATTAATAATAATATGAAATCTAAAAGTAATATAAAAATTCATCAATAAAAAAAATGAAGTTAATAGGAAATTTTTTTTAAAAGAAAACAGTTTTATTAAATAGTTTATATAAAATATAAACACATAATAATATTTAAAATAGTTGAAATTACTATTCTGCTAGGATTTTTTACAGTATTTAAAATTAAGCTAATTTTATAAAAATGATTCTTCGAAATAATGTTTACAATAGAAATAAATAAAATATAATTGTATAGACAAATACAAAAATATATTTTATATTTCAAAAGTGGATAATATATGTTTTTCAAAAGTTTGTCGATTTAATTAACATTGCAATTATATTTACTATTGACTGAGAACTTATCCATTTCAAATATATTCATAATTAAAAAAAAGTAATTTATAATATATTTAGAAAATAGACAAAAATGATTAAATCAAATTTATTTGAATAACGTAAACAAGTTAAAATTATGAACTCTGTCTATAAATTTTTTTTTTACAAAAAAAACGTAGTTTATGGTAGTCCTGAAAATGTATGCAAAGTAATTTTCTTTAACTTTTTATCACATTGCAAATTAAAAAAATCAATCTTTCAATTACCTCCATCTAAGTATCATCGTTCAAGAATAGTTACATATTTGTATTGGTCTAATAAATTTAAAAATTAAGAAAAGCTCTAAGAATATAAGAAAAAAATTTTAAAAGAGAAAAGAAAAAAATGTATTCTGTTTAATAATAATTACTGATTTACAGATCTTTTTTCTCTTTATTTTTATCTCTTTCATTTTTCATCTATTAATATCACAATCAATCTAAATTTCATCTACACTTACAATTATTCTATTTCCTAAAAATTCTTCGTTACCGATATACATTTTTCTTTCATCAGTAATCTAATGTATTTTAATGAAAACAACCCCAATGGTAATGAAGAAAATTTCCTATCAGCAACCAATCGGAGATTTTATTCATTACAGTCAAGACTGAGTAAATTATAGTACAAATGTCAATATTCGTACAGTGTTTCAAGGATATAACCATTTTTATTCCCACTATATGTATTACAACTTATATTCGAGCTAAAACTTAACAATGCATTAAACAATGCATTAATAATGAATTAAATAATGAATATTACATAAATTTAGCAAATTGAAAAATTCGTATCAAGTAATGCACACATTTTAATACCTATACGTTTGTAATAACATTTATTTACTTGTATCCCTTATACATTCTCATTAATATTTAATATATAATTATGGACCTTAATTTCATTTAAACAAAAATTTAATATTTGTATACAAGGAATATGGATGAATGCAGTTTTTGATCAATTTCTGTATGAAAACTATATTAGTTATATATAGTAATATTTCAATTTTTAACAGAAAAATTGTAAAGTATTATAAAATAATAATTATTTATAATAAAATGTTATACAGGAGTAGCAATAATTACTCTATAATAATGATTATTTTCTATTAAATAATTTTAATTCTAGCTGTAAATTTTTTAACTAATATTAATTACTGGATAAAGTTTTTTCAAAATTTCTTTTAATTTAAAATTTTTAAACTTTCAAAAAATTCATTAATGGATAATTAAGAAAACATCAATTAAGTTATTTTATTTTTAAAAAAGAAAACATCCAAGAATGTTTCTGTGTAATAACGATTTTGATGTATACTTATATGATAAATATATGCTAAGTATGTTGATAATCATCTGATTCATTCAGAAATAAAATTCATTGAGATTTGTAAATATATTTTTAGAAGTAATCAATCATTATTTATATTATAATTATACATTTTAGATATTTTATAAAGTATACGTTTATATAAAATGTTATTGAAATAGCAAATTTGACAAATGTAAGTAATATTAAATTAGTACAAAAAATATTAATTTACGTACATACATATAAATAAGCTTACAAATATAAGTATTATTCAAATTTACGTTTTAATTTGCAACATTTAATTGAAGATTACCAAATTTGATTCAAAACTTTTATCTTTTTTAAAAAAAGTAATTCTTTTAAAAACATTACATTGTTAATTTCGCTAATTCTTTATAAAATATATTTATTGATACTTCTGTATTTATAAATTAATAGATAAATTCTTAAATTCATTATAGAAATTGATAGAAACTTAATCATTTTATATATCGCATTATAAAAATATGTCTATAATTTAATTATTTTAATTATTGAAAATGCAATTTTTTTCAAAACCTCGTGATAATATATTCCAAATTAGATCAAAGTCTTGTTTAATAAACGGTAAGCTCATTTGAACTATGCAGATAAAATAAATATAAAGTTAACGCTAACTGTCGGAAACTGAGAAAGCATATAAAGCTATTTGCGATTGATTGATACATACATATATATATATATATATATATATATATACAAGGACAACAAGTTTTACCTCTGAGGACAGGCTTTAGCGGAAGTTTATATGATATACCTATAATGTGCGAGTCTCAAGGCTTTTAGGGAAAAATTTAAATAAGAAGAAACAATTAAAAATGATTTATGTCAAACAGACAGAAGACTGGAAAAAGCGATACTTCTCAACTATCCTTTCAGTTTATGGGAAACCGACGATGGAATCGAACGTTTCATCTTTAATGATCTTTGATGATCTTTGATATGCGCAGACGATCGGCTACACGGTCAAGGTTATTCAACTATTTAATTCATAAACACCTCATAGTCATTGATTCCAATCCCATGCATAAGTATGTGGAAGAAGCGTCATTCGAAACAGACCATCGAACTAGGATAGCGTAATCGTAGTCGCTGGGAAAAATATTGGGGCCATGCAAATATAGTATATTTAACAGTACTTGCACACGTCATAAAACATAAAGGACTTTTATTCATAAGTCTTGGTAAAAAATCGAGATAACTTCGTAAAAAATTGCGATCCTGTAGAGAAATACATGTTGAGATGGTGTATACTTTGTTGATAATACTTTGTAAGCATGCCAAAGTATCATCGCTTTTACAAAAGAAAAAAGATGCGCTTGTGAATCCATAGATCTTACAAATTACGTGTGCATATTTACATCAAAATGCTTCAGCACTTTCGGAAATTTCACTATCGCAATGCGACCTTTTGTAAACATAATATTCAAAAAACTTATTTTTACATTTATTCTGTTTTTTATTTACTTGATTTTTAGAAGAGATTGTTACATAATCTTATGAATGCATTATAATGATACGTCCATAAAATATAGAAATTCCCTAAAATTTATTTTGAAGTAATGTCATTGCCTTATGATTATTTATACTAGTGCGTACAATTGTTAGTCATACAACATTTCATCTGTATATAGCCAATCACATATTATTTCAATTTATGCAATAATATAAATAGTAGATGATCGAAATCTGGAACATTTTTTTTTAAAACTAACGCGAATCAATTTTTATGTCATCTTCTATCTATCGTTTGTAGTATCAAATTTCTTTTGAATAATATAATGACTACTTTTAATATTAAAAAGAAAATTTTTAAATAACTATTATTTGTTTTAACAAAAAAAATTCAATTTGAATAAATTTTATAAACAAAATATTTAAGAACGTAATTTTTTTAAAATATTGTCTTTATACACTTATATGAAATATTATAAAGATATTTGTTGAAAAGTTTTGGCATAATTAGATAAAACAAGAATAATTTTATTTATAATATAACAATGCTTTCCATGATACCAATTGATTCCATTATTGTATTAAAACTAAAATAATTTTCAGGACCTGCATTTAAAATGTAAACTTTTTTTTATAAATGTTAAATATTTTACATTAAATATTTTACGATTTATTGAGGTTATATCAGTATTTCAGTTATTGAGGTATGTGAATTAAATACTACTTTACATCAATTGTTTATCATCAACATTTAGTTTATTTTAATTATCTTTAAATTTTCTAATTTCTCTAACTATTTATTTTTTATTTTTAATATATCTTCCTCTCTCTCTCTCTCTTTCTCTATATATATATATATATCTGTATGATTATCTGTGCATTTTTCCTGTAAAAAGTATACAAGCTAATGCAATATATACATGACTATTTATTATTACTAAAGTAAATACTTTAAACAGGTGCAATTATTATCAATTATTATTAAAATTTCATTAAATTATCTAAGATTAAATCGTAATTTGTTTGCAATTACAATATTGTAAGAATATGTATTTTTCAAGAAATTTAATACAATGGCGATAATATTTGTTAATAAAACGAATAGTTTTTCTTTTAAATATATTTAAAAAAACATTAAATTTCCAAATCATTTATACATTTTATCAACTACTAGTTTTACTGTATCAAAAAATATTAATTTAGTATTATAATTGTTTTAGTACTATTGATTTTACTACAGAATCTGCTAAATAATATTTGCTTCTAACTTATGTACAATGTAAATTATTCAATTAAAAACAATCATAATTACACATAATTTTAATGTAAGTGTATTTTGAATATACGTTACGTATAATCATAACATTTATTGAAATATATTTTTATCCAGACTTTACGTTTGTTCAAGATTCACATTAATGCTAATTAGCAATAATCATTACTTTCTGTCACTTATTCTTGGAAAGTCCTTTCAGAATACAGAATCACAGAAAACAATATTATCAAATGATCATTGAAGCTATTTATTGTTGAGTTCATTTGCCAAATGAAGTGTCCCAACTGATTGCCACCACCTGGTGAAAGAAAGAAATCCTTTAATACAGTTAGTGTTCATTTCTTGCCTTCAACCTCCTTCGTACAAACTGAATAATTTTGATTTAACTTTAATTAATACTCATTCAATGAAGCTGATGATATTTGGAATAATAATACTCTATAAATGACAGTCCGTTTGTAAACTAAATTCATAAAGTATCCACTAACTCTTGAAGTCATACAATACTGGAATAACTAAATCAAAACATTCTTGATATCCGGTAAATATATTTACAAAAACATTCGCTTTCAGACGGAAACACAGTATAAAAGTAGTCTCTTTCGATTAAATCACGAGAAATCAGATGGTTCTTGTAAACAATAGGTTATTTTGAAACTATACTTTAACGTACTGATAACTAGTTCACCAACTAATCCAATGGTCCATTTTCCATAAGCCAGGTATTGCGGACGACATTACTGATGTGATAATTTTACGTATGTAAAGTAGTTGGAGCAGAAGCCCTAATGGAGTCTTGAAAATATGTACACCCTGTCAGAGTAAATAGCATTTTACATAAGCATGCGGAGTAGCATTTAATTCTACAAGTATTCATAAATATGAGAAAAGTGTTAAATGTAGATTTTTGCTTAAGGCATAAGTAATTTCTAGCTTTCATTTTAATTAAAATTTAAAATATACAAAACAAGAAATTACTCACATAATTTACCAATTCATATGTTTATGAACTATTTTTTAAAATTGTCATTGCATTCTTAAAGAGTTCATATTACCAATATTTTTTATAACTCATTTATTCATTCAATTAAATTCAAACAAGTGAAAAACTACTTAATAAATTATTGATTATGAGTATTTTATAAATCCGTCTACGTCTAATGTATTAATATTTCTTTAAGACTGATTGAACTAATAGGTAGTAAAAAAGATAATTCTACATTAGCTAATCAAATAATTTATTTATTTACGTAAAACACAATTTAATCAGTTAGACGATAAAACTTACCATTATTGAAATATATTTTTCAATAAAATATAATTTTTTTTTAATTGAATATAAGAAATTTTAATTTAATGATAGTAAAAAGATAAATAGAGATACAATTTTTGCAATGAATTCAAATTATATTTCTATGTATAATGTTATTCAGATAAAGATAATTTAAAATAAAATGCAGAAATTATGCACACTTGTAATTTAAGAAAAAACATTTAAATTTCTACCGAAAGTCGTAAAGAATAAATTTGTATTTATCCTATTATAAAATTTGTACTTACAATATTATCCTTACAATATATTAAGAATTTTCATAAACAAACAAATACTAATCATGATACTGATTTTTTCCAAATTTTTATTTATATTTAAACTATTTTCGTAATAAACATAATTATTAAAAATACAAAAAGTTTGCTACAAATTTGAAGAGTATAATAGTCAAAAAAGCTTTATTTTACTCTATTATCTTTACATGATGTGCTTATAATTATAATAGGTAAAAACATTTTTCGAGAAAACCATTTTGTATTCATTGTTGAATATAGAGCTGTACTAGATTCTTACAGCCAATGAATAAAATTTATTGAAAATTATTTACTTTTTGATACTTGTCTTACTTGATGCTATTTATTATTACATTAATCTTTGTTTAAAAAAAATATATATATTTATATGTGTGTATACATATATTTATTTATTTATAAAATAATTTAAAATAAAGTAAATTAACGAATATTTGTATTTGTAAATACATAATAATATTTTAAGTCATACAAAATAATATAATAAAAAAATATTACAATGATATTACAAAACGAAAAAAAGTTTAATCGCAATTTTTTGTAACCATTATTACAATATTTTGTACATCATTCATTATTATTTATATGGTATTAAATTCGACGCATAATGCTTAAATAATAATGCTACTAACAAATGTTTACAAAAGGTACTAGCGTGTAATATGTTCCCTAAAACAATATAAATTATCAAAAAAGGAAAAAATATTTCCGTGATTCCATTTAGTATATCTTTCATATTATATTTATTACAATAATGATAATAATGAATAAAAGATATTGACAAACAATTCGGTAAGATTTAATTTCATTTTTAATGTTTATAAATAAAAAATACCATGAATTAAAGAAAATAATAAAAAAGTAAGTAAATTATTACTATAATTATTTTAAAAAATTCTTATTAATTCTAAATGACAAATTGCAAATTCTTTCCAAGAAAGGCGATCCTATATAATTATATTTTTTAAATATGTCATGATTCAATGTATGAGATAATATCGTAAGTTGATATTAAATTAATTAATTCCAGAAGTAAGAAGTGTATTTATATACATGTTATATATCACATGCATTATCTTATTAAACTAATTGAAATGAAATTATTTATAAGACAAAGTAAAACCAAAACAAATTCCCATAAATTTATTATCATTCTGACATTATTACATATTTTATTATTGCTTCCAGAAACAAATACATAGACTTTTCCAACGTATCAAGTTTAAATCTTGACAAAAAGGTAATAAAAAAATACAAAAAAGTGTTTTTGCGTAAAATTGATGCCTGATATCCCTATTTCATCTCCTTTAAACAAATCTTAATACGTAGGATAAATGTATCAGTTGGTTTTCAACGTGATATAATTTATTACAAAGCAAATGAAATAAGACTATCCATTCTGAAATAACTTTTGTAAGATATTTATTACTCCTTCACAAATAAATCTTCATTTATAATGGGAATTCGACATTTCTTTTGCACCCCAGCATTTTCAAAGTATGAAAAGAAAAATAATATTTTTGAAATTTTATTACTTCGTGATAAACAATTTTTTTATTTTTTATGTAAACTAATTAAATATTCTAATGATAAAAAAAATAATAACAATCAAATTGATTAAAATAATGGGTAAATTTCGTTACAAATTGTGTACGCTAATAACATAATAAGGATCAAAAATGCTATTTTATTAAATGTTTATGTTTTTAACAACGATAAAGTATACATATGCATACGTATACATGCATGTATGAGTTTTATTTTTTATCGATTAGATCAACCATGTGAAATGTTTTGTTAAAATAAAAAGATAAATTTTAATTCAGCTATTGTTGATACATCAGTAAATAAATAATCGAGCTTACTTATTAAATGAAAAATTTTCATCCGAATTAGCTGAAAAAGTATGAAAAGGTTGTATGCATATGTATGTGTGGGTGTTTGTGTGTGTATGTTTTGTGTGGGTCTGTGCGTATATGCCTAGACCTTTTTATATAAGAATCGATCGGATGGGTCGGGTATGAGTATATAATGAGCATAACTATCCGAAAAACGAAAATTTCATCCAGTAACAAAATCTACCCTTTGCGCGAGAAAATCTTTAATTATGTAAAACATTTTTAATTCTGAAGCGAGCGATGGAGAATGGAAGTAACTTGCGATTGGCCTGTTCACTCGCGAAGAGAAAAAAAAAAAAAAAAGGAAAACGCCGAGCCACAACGATCCAACGAATCGAATAGGCTTACACGCATGTATCTTTGTATTGTAAGTGGCTGGTCTAATAGCCTCGACGACAACGTCACGAGAGCAGATCCAGTCATTCTGGAGAATATAAAGCGATCGAATACTCGGTATCAGACCGGTAGTCATTTGAAATTGTGGTTCAGAAGCTGAACTATCTGCTACCTCCGGTGCTCCGATGTCCCAGTTAGTATAATATCGGATCCTTTTGTTCGGCGTACATCAAGAGTACACGTGTTATTACTCTAGGAATCAGGAAAGCCAAAGTCATGAGGCTGTCACCATTGATACTGCCGCCAGGGCTTGTCCTTATTTTAATGTTCGTATCCGCGACGCGCTGTCTGTCGTGTACGGGGAAAAACATGCTAAGTGAGTACATTATGTAATGCAAATCCCAGTTGCCTTTCATCTTTATTCGAGATGTGCCTACTTATGTAAATGTAAATTTTTACTAAGCAAGCATAGCCACCGCTTCCATACACTTCTATTGCAATTCAATTGGGGAGAAAATTTATATAATAATTCTCTACTTGCCAACAATTGTGAATTATGAAGAAAAACAATCAACAACTAATGTCTATTAATGAAATAGATGGGCTGCAAATAATTTCGTACATTATGTATGTGTTTATGAAAAATTCATCAAGTGTAAATTGCTTATATTTCATTGAAAATCTTTCTTAAAATGTTAATTTGTCCGAGCTTCGTGTGATTGCAGCATCATTAAATTAACTAAACTTTATTAAAATATGCTGAACCAATATTTTTATCCTTCCTTAAGAGAAAAGATTAATTAACCATTACTTTTTATTTATTTTTAATTAGTATTGTATTGTGGTCATTAATAATTTATAATTTCTTTCAAATTTTTATAACTTTATAATCTTTATTTTCAACAAATTTTATTCGATTCAATTTTGTGGCACTGAATTTTTAGGGTCATGTTTAATAATCATTAATATTCTATTTTAAATCATAATTTTTTATAATGATATGCAGGTCAAAATAATGATTTTTTTTCGATAAATTAAAATTAGTATATAGTTCGCATAATTAGTTATAATTAGAGATCGTGCGTATTTCATAATTTGCGCTTAAATTAATTTTAAAACATACTATGAATATAAAGTATATTTTGTTATTAATTAATTCGTATATATGAATATCATATGTATACTTTAATGATGAAAAATAACGGATAATCATAAATAAATCGTAATTTGCAATTCAAGCTTTTTGTTTAATACTCTGTTGTAAGGGTTCAATCCATTATTTAAATTTTGTTTTTTAATATACATTACTTGTATTAGTTAATGCTAGTTACAGTTAATAACTATAAAAATTTCCACTTGTAAAATATAAAGTAAATAATAATAAACTAAAATTAAAATTAAATAAATATATTAAGAATTACTTAAGTTAAATTATATTTTACCACATAATTGTAAAATATAATTTTGTTTTTAATTTACTTGAATTTTGTTGTACAAAATTCTGAAATTAAAGAAAATAATAAAACAATTGATGTATCACTTTGTATATAAGTAACAAACAATGTCTGATGACAAATAAATAGAGCGTATTAAAAAAACGTATGTATAAAGAATGCCAATTTATAGTATTTGTCAGCTTAATTTTCAATGTGATTAATCATGATTTCACAGAAATTGAAAAGACTTCAGAGTTACGTTTCTAAATTTCGCCGAATGCCGCAGAACTCATTGAATTACTTCACATGCATACATACGTAAATACACAAGTGTCCCAAATATTGCTCATTCATTGTTGTCATATGATTGAGAATGTCAGTTTCGTGTTATCCGTCAGGCCGGAAATGAGGAGGGATGGGTGCAGTAACTCGCACAGCTTTGGTCTATTTACTTTCAATGCTTCACTTTGCCTTTTTCTCTCTTTATCCATCGTGAGAAAAAGTATATGTAGACCGCGGCATTAAATCGTATATCGATACACAAAATCTATGTTTAGATTTATAATAATTTGAATCTATGTCACCACCCTGCTACACCGCGTACTATTTAAAAGCACAAGCTCATGATGAAAATTGAAAGATGTGTTTTAAAAGAAAAAAGTTGCGATAAATTTTTACTTGTAAGAAAGATACATCTAGTAAATTATACCTAATGGAGAATATATTTTCAAATACTTGCGTATAAAATTAAAACTCTTACTTTTAACAATAATGGATCATTTCTTATTTTAATAAACATTATTTAACTACATATTATTAAATAATAAATGATCCAAATAAATTTTATTTTTCCATTTCATACAACGGAAATAGAATCCATTACATAATGTTCATAAAACCAATTTATTTATTTAAATATTTTTATTAACAACTAATCAACAACTAATATCTGATTTAAAAAATATTTGTGCAATGTAAAATATCTGAAAAAACAGTCAAAAATAAAAAATATGACGGTAATAATAATATAGAATTTATTAAATATCACTAAATATTTAGTTACTCAATTTCAGTAATAAAGTATTTAACAATAAAGCTTGAACACAATATCCCAAAATAGCTTCGTTATGAATTCATGAATTAACCATCTTAATCGTCAAAATACTGATCCTTGCTCTATGAAAAATTGATACAATAAGTAACAAAGTTTTTATTATTTTTATAAATTTATTTGAAATAATACTCGGAGATCAATATAAGATAATTGCTAATCTCAGATTTCCGATGAAACACAATACGTTTATATATATATTTATCATTTAATTGCTATTTCAATGTTTCTTACGTAAAGGGACAGGAGTCTCTTGTCAAGATAAGCGAAACATACTCGACGAACACAATCGACTCAGGCAACTTGTGGCATTGGGACAAATTCGTGGACAACCACCAGCTAAATTAATGATGGAAATGGTATAAAAAATTACTGCTATCTTATTTTTCATTACTACCTTCTATTTAAATAAAACTACACATTTTTCTATATTTTTTGGAGAGCATTTTAAAAACTAATTATATATTAAAAGCAAAAAAGGTAAGAAAAATTTTCCAGATATCATTAAAACGTGACTAAATATTGATATCAATCATTCTCCATCAACCCAATCAAACCATCGATACTAATGTATTCCTTAATTCCAGTTATTCTGATCACCTTGTCAAATCCAATACTTATACACGTCTAACGAAACATAAAGTATAATATTATTATAACCCCATATTTTTTCGTATTAATCTTTATATAATAATCAATTTATAAACAATTAATTTAATTTACTGACCTTCGTTTGCGTAATTAGTAAGCTAATTAATTTTCTTTTGTAACAGTATGTTGTTAATGAAAACTCGATAACTTAGTGTCTCATTATAGCTAGAATATTATCTTTATATACATGTTCATAAATGTATTCATGTATTTGCTCATAATGAAAATACATTTTATTTACTATTGCACTATATTTCGTCAAAAAATTGATTGAACCTTTATGGCTCATTTCAAATAAATTTAAGAAATATTAATTTTTTTTTTAATGTTTCGAAAACAAAATTAAAAAATACATTTTAACTTTAAAAACCATGATAATAATATGAAATAAGTGAGTTGTTTTAATTAAATGATATAATAAAATAGTATAATTTATAATAGTTTATACGAAAATATAAACAATTATAGAAAAAGAAATTGTATATTCACGTGGAGATATTAAAAAATTACGGTTTGAAATTAAAATAAAAGAAGTGTCTTAGATTCCTCTAGTATTGCTTTAATGCACGAGGAATCATAAATATTTTGAACTAAATTTCGTAAGAAGATTCAATTTTCAATTAAAAATCCTTTTTATTTTAAAAAAAATTTGAAAACGATCTTTCCAAGCATTTTTATCCAGGATTAACTTTGAATTATAAATTAAACAAGAATAAAAAACTTAGTAATTAAAGAAAGTAATTAAAGTAAGAACTTAGTAATTAAATTATTTGTAGATTGTACTTTAAAAAATAAAATTAAGAAAGAGCCCTAATTCAACAATATGGAAAATTTTGTAGATTTGGGACGATGAATTAGCGGCAGTAGCTCAACGATGGGCAAGCCATTGCAATGAGAACCACGACAATGCAAGGAATGTTCGTAAGTTCAGACAACTATTTTAAAATTTGTAACAAAATAAAAAAAATACTGAAATAGTTTGAATTTTTATGCGAATAAATAAATGTACATTAAGTAATAATACTTAATGTACATTAAGTAATCTATTAAGAGTAATAGAGCATATAAAATTTCTCTCAACGCTAAATATTACGAATATTATTGAAGAAATCGAAGTTATAGAAGAACATTTTATTGACTTATGTGTATGATTATAGAAATTACGTTTTTACCCACATTACGCTCATTGACATCCTTATTTATTACCGTCAATTGAAAAATTAACCGAAAAAAAATTGCCTTTTCACCAATACCCTTATTACTACTGGGGTTAAGCGTCTGCCACAAGCGGCATTCGTAAATTGGAGAGAGTCGAAAATAAACGAGCGCCTCTCGCCGAAGAGAATTAGTTTTATCCAGCCGTAAGCACTGCAAGGCAATGGAAATCTCTGGTTGAATTAAAGGTAGATTCGCCGTCGGGCAGAATCTTGCACGGACGTGGACGACGCGTCGACCGATCAGTTCCTACGATTCCGAGCCAGACTGGAGGCGTCAGATATCCGCCTGGTTCAGTGAAGTCCAGTACTATCGAGGCGGCTACAGCAGCGTCACCGGACATTACACTCAAGTAGAGCATCGCCAATCTCTATGCGATATTATCAGACCACTGGTCGGAGAGTTCTTTTAACGCGCGCTGCTTTAATTTCAAGGTCGCATGGGGTACAACCGTTTTAGTTGGCTGCGGCTACTCGTACTACTACGATCCGTTGCGGGGTTACACGAAGAACTACGTTTGTAACTACGGACCGAGGTAATGGCAAATTTTAATAACCATTGGTTTTATTTTCATTACTTCGCATGGTGCCGCAGTGTCTAAACTCGAGTTACATTAAAGTTAAATAAGTTACTTCAATACCTAGTTTATATTATCATTATGCATTGGGAATCAACGATAAAAAATTACTGATGACTTACATACCTCATATCAGTTCTATATCAATAATTTCTGAAAACTTAATATGAATAAATTACTTTCATGCAACATTTTGTTCATGAATTAAAATTACTTTGAAAGCTTTTTATTGATAAACGCATCCTTTTAAGACGTGCTCTAATTTTTAGTTGTTTCGTTTAAGAAATTTATAATTTTAAGGGTATATTTTAAGGGTAATTAAAGGGTAATATATTAAGGATTCTTTAATATTCAATAGTAAAACAAAAATTCTCGCGAATTTTTAAGCACACATTTTAACCATTCATTTCGCAAAAATCTACTTATATTAATATATTACTTCGATTAAATTTTCTTCGATGTAAAACAAATAAAAAATTTTAATCAAAAATAATTTTCAAATTATAAATATTCATTGGATATATCTTATCTTGATATAGCAAGAGAACAATAGAATACGTATTCGGATTTTCAGTAACGTAGATAATCTATATCCTTTGAATATATTGTAAAAAGTGTTCTCAGATTCAGAATCAGTCCATTTATCATAATTTATAAAATTATAATATAAAATAATTTCGTTGTTTTTTTTTGTTACGTTTCGTATGCAATTTAAAAAATGTTTCACTTTTGAGTATTCTTAAAAATCATAAAAACCGTAGCATTGAAAAATTTGGTTTTTCAGTACAAGCACATCTTTTCTACATTAAAACTATTTTAAAAAAATCACAATAATGTAACATATAGTATTAACTTACGTTTATGTTTCCAGTGGAAATGTGCTCGGTTACAAACCATATCCATTTGGTTGGCCAGAATGTCATTCATATGGTATCAACTATTCCAATAGATATTCCGGCTTATGTTGTAAGTTTAAAATAAATATATATGGCTATTCATGTATATATATTTATTTACGTTTCACACCAGTTTTCAATACCTAAACCCCTTAAAGTAACAAATAACTTGTGATTTTCAGCCCGAGGAAGCTACTATCCACTTGGAGCCTACTGTACTTATGGTTAGATATAAAACTGAAAGTTGCTATGGAGTTTTACAATGGTATCTTCAAAAGAATAGAATTAAAGTAGAAAAGTAATGAACAGTTAGAAAGAAATGAATTTTGAATTAAAAATCTTCATAAAATTAAGATCAAGTTCTTTAAGCTGATCAGCACGTAGTATTAATAATCCTAAATAATCATTAAGCTTTTAAATTAATTATTCAAAGTTTATTCATGAATTTAAAATCTATATTTTTGAAGTTTCATTGTTAATAGTATTAGAAATAAATAATTTTTTAAAAATGAAGTAGAAAAATTGACAAAATTAAATCATATTTCGTTTAATATTTATACAAGATATTCGTTATTAAAAAAAACTTTTTTTTGATAAATTACGCATAGATACAAATGGTTATAAGTAATGAAAAATAACTGAATTAGTAATTCAAATAAGTAATTCATTATACTTTATAAGGATAAACAATTTTACATAATCTTAGGTTACATCAAATTTATTCAATGATGGTTTATTTAATGTCTTTCCTCTACTTCTTTTTTTAATACAATTAATTTTAAAAAAATGATAATTCCGTATTTTATTGAAAACATTTTTTTTCATACTTATTATATTGTAAATGATCGAAATGAAATTTTTTCGAATATTAAGTTAACTTTTTAATTCAAATAATGGATACTTACTACGAATTAATACGAGTATTTTAAATTTTAAGCGTGAACGTACTTTTGCCATTTTTTTATAACATTATCTAAAATTATTTGTTGTGAAAGTTTGACCATAAAGTATAATCTTCTTTTTAAAATTATTTGACTGAGATATTATCATATTTTTTTACTAAATGAAAGTTTTTTAATTTGATAATTATCTTGTGATATGCATATATTTTTCTATATAGTATATAGCTTCTATACGTATGAAATATAAGTCACAAAACGAGTAATGGATTACGCAGACATTACTAAGAAAAAATTGTCAATAATTCAATAATCACAATGATTGTCAATATTTAATTTTATCATAAGATTAAACATTCATTAAAAATTTTATAAGTATACGATATGTAGAAACGTTATACTTGTTTTTAAAAATATGTAATTTTGGAGAGTTAGCAAAAATTACGTTTATTTCTTTAATATTTTTAATAATTGCAATAAACGTTTTCATTTAAATTTAATTTTATAATAACTAAAATTGTGTTTAATTTAATTATTTATAGTAAAACGGAATTTATATGCATAATTAATATAATGTAATGAATTCGAAAGTCAGATAACATTTAAAATGTTAACAATGCTAATATCTTAAAAAGCCCCTTTATGTTTTTAAAACTCAATTTTCTTAAATCTAATAAAAAGAAGTAAATTTAACTTCAAACTTTAAGATTGCTTACCATTCATAATAGTAAACTTTATAATTATGCCCTAAATACTTTAATTCATACGCTTCTGCGCGCACAACGCACACACAAATAGCGAAATATAAATTTAGCCTAAAGAATAAGAAAAGCTTCTAGTCTTTTGAGTTTTAATTAGTAAGCAAATGTAATATATAATAATGTAGTTTCATTAATAAAAAAATATACAGTATGGTAAAAATATTTTATTGCAAAATTAACCTTTTGATAGCAATAAGCATATTTCCTTATAAAAGCTTATTTTTACGAAATTATAATTATATGTCATACCCCTACCACCCACACGTGAATACACATATTGTGTAAACAGATACAAAGATATATATAGCAGTAATGTTTTAATTATATCCAGTGTTGATAATAATTAATTAATCATATGTAATTACTATAATTATTATTATTATATACGTATTATAATATAAAATTTAATCGTAACACTAATATATTAATGTATCTAACCAATATTGCTCTCATTTTTTTTTAAATTATAAAGAATATTTTATTTTTAAAAGTTACAAATACTAGAAGTCAATATATAAACACGAATAAAGCCCTAATGTTACCCAATTTAATCTATTACAACATAAAGCAGCGTAAAGTAATTGATATCGTTTTTATAAAAGATTAAAACTTAAATGTTCAGATCGATCATCAAAACATCAATCTTTTGAATTATGTAATTATGTAATAATGTGGTTCAAAAACATTTCCTTGGCAATAAAATATACTATTTATTCTGTAAATAATACGATAATAATTTATATTATATTTAATTATGAAATCCGTATTTTTAAAGTATAAGTATTAGTATAAGTATTTTTCACCACAATATTACATATTAATGCTCGATGATTTGTATAAATCCATTGTTTTTATATTACGTCAAAAGCTTTTTTGTCATTATTCGTATTACTATGATGACTTGTGACATATTATATCTCGAGATACAGAGAAATTCCTTTCCGAATATTATAACATGCTTTTCTCGAAATTTAAAAAAGATTTTTTTATATTAAATATATTGTAACAATGATCTTCATGAAATAAAGTAATTGAATAATAAATAATCTTAATTCATCATACAGTAGGAAAAACATAAAGTATAAACTTGAAGTACATAATAAATTTAGATCATAGTGACTCTGATTACCATCTGATTAAATATCTGTAAAAGGAAGCAATAGTAACTTTTGTATTACTTAATTGAATATTTGAAATAGAAAAGGCAGCAAAACCATATATTTTTTAATAATAATAAGTAGTCTATAACGATAAAAGTTTAATGTCTGAAATAAATTCTCTAATTGATTAATCAATCAATTATAAATATAGTTTCGATTAAAAAAGGAAAATTTGAAACAACGTTTACTAAGCTATAACTATAATAAGTAGATAAAAACTAAATGTTACACTAAAATATTGCATTAAAATTTTTTTGTACCGACATGCTGTATTACATAAATAAGTAAATTCTTAAAACATAAATAAAAGGAATAAAAATTTTTTTTAATACATGTTTATCAATCGCTACATTATATATTATTTAGATTTGATAAAGATTAAAATTTATTAAGATTTAATTAGATTAATTTAATAATATATTTACATTTAATATATTATAATGATATGTATAAAATTCATTTTTTATTTTTTAAATTCGATCCTATTATTTCCTACTTATATATTCGTGTTTAGAATGCTAATAGAAATTTTATAGGTTTTATTTAATTATGAATAGAGATAATCAATGGATACTCTGAAACTTTTACGTCACTTTTGCTGAGTGTTAAATTCATAGCAATTTATCAGAAATGCAATATATTTATAATTACATGTGACGTACATTAAACTATTTTAATATTTATAGTATAATATTTTTAGAATGTTATGAAATCCTTGAACAGTATATATTTATCCATTTTTTATATACAAAATTTCAGTTTTGAAAAGAAAAATAATTATATTTAATAAAACTTATTTAAAATTTTATAAAATTCATTTTTTTGTACTAATTATTAGTCGTTTTAATATCTATGTTATAAAAATTTTACATTATATTATGTATGAATAATTAAGAAAGGACGAAGAAATCAACAGGAGTAGTTATATGACAATGACAGTAAATACTTAGACACATCTGCAAAGAGATTTCTTAAGTTATCAATATTTATTAAAAATAAAGTTTGCAGCTCCAATTTATGAAATAATTTGCAAACACAAAAGTGCCTGCGAACTTAAATAAGAATGTAATTCAAATGAATAATAAAATTACTCTTACTTTATAGGTTTTTAAAAACAGTGCCTGAATGTATACAATGTACGACGAATTTGGTTATTTAATGTAATTATTATGTTAAAAATTTTAAACATTAATTTAAAATACGTGTCACTTTAACAGGTGGTCGAGTAATACGCAACTCTAATCACAGTACAACAGCACACGTTGAACGAAGGTCATTCACAAAATATTTGCCTACAGATTTACGTTGTAGCATGTATTCAATCAACTCTCTGCATAAACAAGTATGAGCGTATCTACATGCATTTGATGACGTTGATGCACGGCTGAATTGCGATGAAAATGAAAAAAGGGGACCTTTATAGCGTCACTTTTAATTGTTCTTATTGCACGTCTGCACACCGGTTACACATTAACTTATCACAATAGCTATTGAAAATTTTGTTGAAATATCATTAAATTATGTCGGCCAATAAATACCGCCAGATGAATAAACAATTGTTAGCTTAAGCTTGAAATAAGGAGTAGCGCTTATTTTTTTAATACGACCTAATAAAGACTCATTTTTACGCAATCAATTACAGGCAAAAGGCATAGTATTTTTATTACGCGTAGAAATGGACGATCGGCCAATAGGATGCCATCCGTATGCAGGGGCATGAAAGTGCACTCCCTGATTATTATCGTTTTGACGATGCGGTTCCCATTAAGGAATCCATCGTCCGAAACTGTCGATAATCAAGCATATGAAAAAATCAGTTAGCTAGTGGAGACCGAAGGAAGTGAGCTGTACCGTGGCTGGCTCATACCATGATCAAGCCTAATAAGATTTCGTTAATCTTGCTGATTTATTTTTTTGGCCCGAGTGTACAATGGCCCGCTAATAAATTTATTTGCCAAGGCAATCACGTTTATGGTAAGAGCATCCGAATTCTATACCAATTCTTTCTTTAATTTTAGAATTCAGGTACATTTGAAAGATAGCAATCACTTCAAAAGAGCTCAAATTTGACGAAGTTTAACGATAAAATTCTATAAAATCTAATTTTATATTTCGAATGTTAGTAAACTCGACGGAAAAAAATTATAGAAAACCGTTAATGAGAAAAATAAATACCTAACTCTTCTAATTTAGTAGAACTACTTTTTATTCATATGTTTATCTTGAAAAAAATATACCCTATATTGCAATTTTGGAGACATTAAAAAAGATATACATTGATACTTATCTAGTTTTCTATAGTCTATCAGCTATCTTCACATGAAAATATTAAGGAATATACATAAACATACATAATGTAACTAAACTACATAATCAGTATTATGAATATTATTTCCGCACATATTTTACATCGTTATTACTTATGAGCCAATTAATATTTACATTTTATCTACTGAACTGCGCCCTCTTTTATTCTTCTTCATCTCTTTCATGTCATTCCAAAGCCTCTGTTCCTTAATCCTTTTCATCAAGCACAATTTTTATCTCTTCCTTCTCTTCAATACCGCCATATATCATCATTATATGTTCACGTGTTTTACGGATTGCAGCCTTCTTTTTATACAACTGGCACTTCTTCCTTTTTCATTTTCACATCCATCACTAGAAAGTAGAAATGTGGATCTTTCATTTTCATTATTCAAACTTTTTTTAAATGAGCTATTAATATCAAAAAAGTTTTTTACTTATTTCAAATCGTTCTTCTATCATACCATGAATTTTAAAATCAGCTACCAACGCTTTGTAACATACGTTCCAACTGTAATTCATGTAAATTGATTTTGAAAAAAAAACAACTCCTATACTTTATTCGAACTCTTTAATTGATTTGTACATAATTATTTTATACTAATCAATATTATAAAGATAGAAAACCTACTTATCAAAAGATTGTTTAAAGTATATTCTTGAGTTTTTCTTATTACAGATGAACACTTATTTCAAACGAAACAAGAACTGTTAAAGTTTTTTTTAACAACTAAAAACTATTATAAGAATTAAGATTTTTTTTAATGAAAAACGTCACTATTTTCATCAATTTTGTTTATAAGAAATATTTTATATATCCTAAGCTCTGATTAGAATCACGTGATATTAAAAAAAATAAATTTTACATTTGATAAGAAATATATAAAATATTTTCATTTTTTAAAAATTACATTTTATACTTTTATTTAATTTTGGATTAACTGTACTTAACTACGACGTAACTGTGCTTTAAACATAATAATATTTACAGGAATATGTATACTAAAAAAAAAATTTATGTATAATTTTTTTATATTTAATATATAATTATTGATGTTATTCAATTTATGATTGCTATATATAATTGAGTTCTTACTTTGATGTGAAATAAATTGTATAACTGAAAATGTAGGCGTCGTTTGATAACATAAAAATTAACGTTTTTATCTTAAACGAAAATATTTAATAGCCAATACATAAAAAAATTACAATTGATTCTTAGTATATTTTACTCAATTGACTACTGTTGTTAAAATAACCTCTATTATCTTTCAAGATCTTGCACGATACAAACAAAAAAATAAATATCCACATTTAAACATTACTGTAACAAAAGATGACATACACAAAGTATAATTTTTTTATAGATAATGATAAATTAAAATAAAACCTGATCTGCACACGTAATAATAGTACAAATTTTGTATTTAAAAAATTTTTTATAAATGCAACAACTATATAAATATAAATACCATAAATATACTTACTGTATACGAGAGTACCTTTTTATGAAAATTAATTTAGCTTCATAAGCTATGTTAAAAAGAAGAAATTATCATTAAAAAATATCAAAGTAATTGTAATACTCTACCAACTTTATATGCAATTTAAATAAAGGAACAAAGTTAGCCGGTCGCTTGCCAAAATTTTCATTAAAGTTGTTTATAGTTTATTTTCAATTATTCGAAAAGTAATGAAAACAATATAATTATCAATAAAATCTTTTTTTCAGATGAGGAATCATTTTGATATATTTATATGAAAAAAGAACCGAACTAATCAGCATGCCTAAAATAGAATAACTGTCTTTGTTCATTATCCCATTCATAATTTCCTATAATTCTACTGCTAGTGTATGTAATGAAATGCATCTTCCGATACTGTGTCGGATGTCGGGTCCATTCAGTGTGATGAGTATTTTGCTATTGTATATGAAATAGCGCACCAGAGTGGGTGAAAATCAACCTATGCTTAATGTCTTCTGAAATATTGTATAATTTTGATCGATATGATCGTTATTATGTTCTGTTCTTATTACTCAATTATTGTTAAAACTATTATTAAAATTCGTAATACTTGTTATCTTTAAATTGACTATATTTATCATTAATTTCTGTTTTGTTGCTGTTCAGATTAATCGGTTTACCATTTAACATGTATTTTAAATTTCTCTAATTCTTTATTCTTTATTATACTGAATGTAAAAGCTGCAGACAATTTATAAAACATCGAATTATAATTTCTCTAGTTTGAATAATCATGGCTCAATAATTAATGTATGTGTTTACTATCCATAATAAGGATACAACTGATATCATTGGTTTATAGTCACTCATTAAGATACACATTAATATTAATGCTTTATAATCATGCACCGTTGTATATTCTATAAAATATAATGCCATAATTTTTAGCATGTACTTTCTATTTTTTTTGGTCAAGTGTCATTTGAAGTTATTATGATACGTCTTTTTTCTAGACATTCTCATTTTTTTAAATTTACTCTTGTGTAAAATATTTTATTACACTATCAAATTATAATGTCGTTGGTATCAAATCTACTAATGTCTCAATAATTCTAAACGTTATTAAGACTAAGGTTGAAATATGTAATTCTTTATATTTTCACTATATTATTAATATTTAAACACTATACTTCAATTATAGTACCTGTACATCGATCGATAAAATTTTATTTAGTTACAAATCAAACGACTAATAATTATTATTTTAAGCAAATCAATAATCCTATTAAAAATTAAAAATCTTTATTTTTAGTCTAAAAAAATCACAACTGGTATCAAGCTGTATTTCTTTACGTCGAAATGTGCTTGTCAAAATTTCTAGATGTCGATAAATTTTTTACATTATTCTTAGATTAAAAATTACCAACCTAAAAAGTTTCCGAATTTGTATCCTTCGCCTAAAAATATTTTTTCTGCAAATATAGTTACCGTTTGTCTTCTCACAATCCACACAATTTGCATTCGATGAATTTGCTTCATATTTATGTTTTATAATCTGATTGTAATTATAAAATCTCTACAATATTAATCTCTATTTTTATCTCAATTTCGAGACGAATTCATATCGGCATCGGTTAGTTCAGTATGTATGAGTGTTTCCGAAAATTTCATTACAATTTTAATGCAACTCCGGCTTCACTGGTGACCAATTTATTTTAATTCGTGACATTTTGTATATTGCAAAACTGTCGCGATCTATAGGTGACAAGATATATAATAAGCGACAGGAGTGAATCATGCATATTACATTATTGGTTTCGTTGCATTTCAGTTAATCGATGAGAGACCCCTGTACATGCATATAAATGCGATTGTGTTAACATTGAATAATTATATCGATAGTATGGCCTTATAAACATAAATTGTCGTATAATTATGTCGAACTGAGTAATTTTTCATTCAATTTGCATTCCTCGTACGTTATAATTTTACATCAGTCTTTTAAACTACTATGTACGCATAAAGTCTTATAATTCTTTTTATCGATCGTTTATAATGCCTCTGTTAAATATCTCTTGTTTGAACATGGAAATGATTAAAGAGTGAGCTTGATTATGAGTGTAAACCAATTAATTAGAAAAAAATTAAATAATGAATCGTAGTTTCAATGTTCATAGAGGATAGTGACTTTTCTATCATTATTAAACTTTTTTTGAGCTATTCTCTTTAAAAAAATTAACATAATTCGCTAGTAATATATTAAAATTGGCTTTATATTTCCTAAAGTTAAAAAATACTAAATTTTCTTCATGGTATTATTATTGCTTAAGGATATTTTTATAAGTTAGAGAGAACAAAAATCAATGTTAATTATCAGACATAAATGAATACGATATTAATTAATACGATTAATCTAACATGTCTACGATATTTAATAATGATAACTGTATTTAAGCGTATTTCAATATTTCATTAGAAAAATAATTTTTAATTTAGAAAATTTAAATTATTGTCTTAAAAAACTGAAAAAATTATACAATATTTCACTAAAACATTATTGAAATATGCTATTTAATTAATTTTAATAGATAATAAAGAATTATCTTGCGATGTCAAACGTGAAATTCTTAACGTTCACAATACTTTGCGACAATCAGTGGCCAAAGGATTAGTCAGGAGGCAACCTCCAGCATCAAATATGCAACAAATGGTATTGTATATTCAAAAAATGTTTATTCGTATACGTTAAATATCAAATAATAAGATTTTATAATTGAACCGATGCTCGCAATATATTTACTATTTTATTGTAGTTGATTTTTTAATCAATACTATAATTCAAAATTCTGTTGCACAATTAATACGTATAGTATATAATATACGATCAATACATAAAATAAATTGTTAAAAGTTTTATGAGTTGTCGACTGTCGTAATAAAATCATATATAAATTTATATATATATATATATAAATATATATACATATATATATATACACTTTATATACATACTTAATATGTATTTTATT
Source organism: Kradibia gibbosae (assembly GCA_018907135.1). NCBI lineage: Eukaryota > Metazoa > Arthropoda > Insecta > Hymenoptera > Agaonidae > Kradibia > Kradibia gibbosae. The sequence continues at coordinate 84,350 of JACCHX010000003.1, read as the reverse complement.
CCAATATTCTATTAAAAAATTTACAAGAAGAGGAATCTAGTATCAATCTAGAAAAGAAGAATAAATTACATAATGTTTTTTTTATTTTAATCAGACTTATTAGTTATTTATAATAATAAAAATATTTTATAATTCTGAAAATTATTAATTAAAATTATTATAATTTTTAATATTAAAATTTGTCCCTTAATGCATTTTTAAAGACTTGTATAAAGACGCGCTTTCAATATAACAACCAATTTTTTTTTTATCATTTTATAATAAAAATTTATATTTTAAATTAGTATAAACTATCGTGATACATTATAAATATTTTCATGCATTCATCGTAAACATTTTTTTTACGTATTATTACACTCTTTATGAAGTACATTAAAGACGATAATTCTATTTTTATAAAGTGATTGTCCATTTGTTTATATACTATATTTTGCATTTAAGATTAGAATTTAGTTTGTAATTTAAAATAAAACAATGAATGATATCAGAGAAATTAAATATAATTTTTTATTTCTTTGAATAGACATACTAATTATCCAACTGTTATCGAATCTAAATTAATTATTAAAAATTTATTAATTAGTAAATTGTTTGTTTTTATATGATGATTTATGTGTTTACCTTTGAATATAAACACTTCTAAATAGCACAATAGCTTTATATATCTTAAAAGAAACATGGATTCAATAATTAAGCATTGTAAATCATGCCGTTCGTATTACGAATTCATCGATTAACGTAACATTAAGGCAATAGTCGGAAAACAGGCAGTCCACATAACGAATAAAATTTAATAATGAAAGATTTAGCATACTGAGTTATTTAGTTCTCTTTAATTACAAAGAAAAAAAAATTGTTTATGGCTCAAGTACTGGGACGACGAGCTGGCGAAAGGAGCCCAAAAGTGGGCGAATCAATGCCTCTTCAAGCACAATGAAAAAAAAGATCGAAATGTTGGTAGGTATTTCGGCGGAAAGCCATAGTGGCCCTATAGACAACCGTTACATAGAATGTTTGAATGACAAAACTGTACATCTTGACTTTTAATATTCTCAGCAAGATTTGCAGTTGGTCAAAATCTTGCATTAAGCGACTATACTTTGCAAAAGCCGAAGATCAACGTTACTCTCATCACAGAGGATATAAAAAAATGGTTTAACGAAAACAAGGATTTTACCTACGGAAAAATTAAAAAAATTAAATCAGACACTGTTGGACATTATACACAGGTAAAAATTTCAGTACAGTTAAATTGATCAACTTTAATGCTTGCGATTGCAGATTATACATCGATGTTTATTATATATTATATTGCTTATTTCTGTAGTTATGATATTATTGCATATATTGTAGACTTTTCTTTTGTACAACGTTCTGATATATTTTACAGTAAAGTGCATTAGTCTTTATGCAATTAGTCGTTATAAGCTCCTTTTTTATACACCTTAAATACGTAAATATATTTACTATATATATTATTAAAATAAATTGTTTATGTTATGCAATAATTCAATCCACTTTTTGTACAAATTCATTAATGCACAATGCTTTTAATTTATCATTTATAATATGCGTTCATGCGTAAAATATAATACTCAAAATATCTAGATATTTTATTTTTAATTGACTAATTAACTAACTAACTTAAGTATATAAAGTCTCGATATAAATAAATACTTACTGACTGAGGTCAACTTCAAGAGTGGATTATTAAAATTTGATGGATACAATAAAAATAAAACAACTCTATTTTCATTTTATATTGTAATGAGTAAAGTCCATATTTGTTGTCAAAATTATAGTTTTTACGCAGCGCAATCTATTTAAAAAATGAAGGGAAAACAGTACAAACTACATTATATTTTACCTAAAATGTATGTGTTAATATACGTTTCTTACAGTATGCTGCTATAGAAGTATATCAGAAAATGTCTTTTTTGCACAACTTCGCTTACCTTCTTATCCAACTTTGAAACACTAGTCATAATTCTTTTAAATTTGTGTTTACGTGTGCGCGTCTAACTCGAGTATAGTTTAAATATACAATTTACGAAGAAGCAAATACTTCTATTAAAATTTCTTCTTTACACTCTCATAACGGTTAAAAAATAATTAATTCCTTTATTTATAATATAGTATTTGCTTTTTAAAGCTAGACGTCCTTTTGATTTAAAATCTTAGAATGAATAAATTTCTTATATTCGTCATAGGATTTGCACATCATATTAGACATCCACTAGTTAATATAGGCTAAAAGGAAACATAAAAAGGATTTATCCATAACGAGTGAAGAATCCTTTTTACGTAAAAAGATACGAAAAGTCCTCGTGCAAGACAAATGGTTGTTCCTCTGGTAGAGTAGAAATGAAAACTGTTCCTACATTTTCCGGCTTTCCCCTTCCCTATTAGATTTGCTGAAAGATTATTTGCACAACGAAAGCTGTCATAATCTCGTTATTTATCGCCAGAGAATTATTTTACACGAGAAGTTTGCCAATTCAAAAGAGTAAAGTACAATCGTTTGAGTAAAGTGTTACTTAAGGACACGCATTCTGTTGTTGCTTTTGACGCAACCTGAAAACAATTCTTAGTTGATTTCGTTGAAAAACGAACTATAATCTCATTCACGAATAGTCCATGAATATTCCTTTAATTTACGTTATGACCAATAAATATTCTGTAAAATACCCTCATTTTTCGTAAGTTTCTTCGCTGAATAATTATTATGAACAAATATATATTTTTTATCGTACTGTTACAAGTCTTCTTGACCCTTTGTTTGAAGATTATGAATAGGCAAGGATAATTTTGGCGTTCATTTTGTACTTCGATAAGGAAATAGCCTTTACTCACCGACGTCGTTTATGGGTCTTTCTCAAAATGCTGCAAATGATCGTTAAACTACACTCTAGGCAAGTAAAGGCCTACGGAATTCGGAGCACTCACACTTTATTTGAAACTGGAGTTTCTCAGTTTGAGCAATTTCTCGTCTGTCTCTCGATACTCCCACGAGTGGTCAAAGCTGTGCAAGTCATCTCGATCAAACTGTTTCCAAGCTGTTCATTAGCTATCATTCGTATATATTACTTGTAGATGTGTTTTCTAGTATCTCTATGACTATTGCTTTCGGTACTTCAAATAACAGGATCATTTGTTGTGCGACAGTTACTTATGTTTCAGAGAATATAAACATATGCCAGTGTTCTTGCAGTTTTGAAGTTAAGTATACTCGACGAATGAATTCACAGTAAAAGACGAAACATATTAAGTGTAAATGCAATTGGAAATGATCGTATGAAGCAAATCTAAAGTACAAAATAAATAGAGAATTTTTAATCATTAAATAGTCGAATTGAGTAATATTATGAAAAAAATCGCGTGTGGAAAATCTATATTAAACCATCACCTCACATTAAGATAAAAGAAACGACAATGAAGATATCGTAGTTAGGATCTCCTTTAAAAGAGATTAAAATAGCGAAGTTGTATATAATATTACCTATCGATCCTATACGGGAGTTTCGATACACCCATAGCCAACTCTGCAGACTAGCACAAGTGCGTTAACTTCTTTATATACATCAGTAGGTACATTGAAGGTCATTGAGAAAAAAAGGAAATTCCCAAAAGGAAAATCCAATTGATACGACCTTGCTTTATCTGAAAATGCAAAAGTATGGCACATTAAGCTCGATGGGAGTAAGTAGAATTTTAGTGGAAAATGGAGGAAGACACATTACATATTTCGATGGGAAATACGACGTTAATCGTAAGAGAAATATATCCTTAGTTAAATAGCTTTTCACGGCCCTTTCAAGGCTGCTCCCCGCTGATTATGTGCAGCGATTACACGGAACATATTTTTATTGCAATGGAAAAACACTCACAGGGGAGTATTAAATGCGATTAATGGTTAGATGTAATATACCATTCCAGAGGATGTAGATTAACTTATTGTGAAGCTTACTTTTCCTTCTACTGTAGATCACTCACTTAAATGCTATTTAAATCCCAAAATTAATCTATCGACATTATTTTATTTTTTCTCACCTATAAAATGTTTTAAATTTTTTAAAATGTACAACTTTTCATTCAATTCGGATATATAAACTTCAGGCTCTTATCCTTACGATTGCAGTATGTTTTTAAGATTTTTATACAATTAATGTAAAACAAGAGTTTCTTTTGACGTGAAATCTGTGCTATGTACATAAATTATATAAATCGAGTCAGTGTGTCAACGAGTCTCCCTTTAAATTTTAAATTTATACTTTAAATAAATTGACATAAAGTATTCTTTGCATGATCTAATGTTTTTGTTGCTCACGGAATAGTGAGAAGCAATACAGGGTTAATACCTTAATGACATTTTTTATATTATAAAAGAAAGTAATGTCGATTGAAGAAAAAATATTTTTAACAAGAAAACTTTTAATTTAACAATCTCCAACTTATTTATGAAGGAATAGGGGGTCAGAATATTTAAAATCTACCCTCATGTTTGTACAGATTTTATAATTGCTCTCGTTGATGCCTCTTCGTTATACCTACAGCTAATGACGAGCTTTTCCTCTAATTTTCCCCATTACATTGTGGTTAATTAAGAAATTTCCCTAGAGACGGTGTTGTTTATACTATGCAAGAGGTACAAATCTTCGTGTTGGCTACAGTTTGTAATTAATAAAAATCAATTACAAAATCAATTTCTATTTCAGCTTGAGCAATATTTTTGATAATTAAATATATATATAATATAATGATATATAAAAATTATATGATAAACATATTTTTTAATTTAAATAATAAATAAATAAATATTGGAATGTTTTTTATAATAAAATTAATTAATAGGTTTTTATCAGAATATAATAAAGTTACAATTCTTTTAAAAAAATCTCAAGAACGTAGTCGATGTTATTATTATTGTGTAAACACTTAGTTTAATGTTTTTTTAAAATCTGTAACAAGATTTTTCTAATAAATATCAGCAACAAAAGTTTTATGTAAAAAATAAAATCTTTTATTCATTGCAATAAAACAATTTTAATAAATGTAATCAAATATATTACTACAATTTTTATTAATATTTTGCTACTTCACAAATATGAAAGTTTGATCAAATTAATGTGACAAAATTTTTATCGCTGTTTTTTAAACGAATCATGAATATTTTTCAAAAATTTTATATGCAAATTATGAAAAGTTTTTCTGACTTAATTATTTTTAATATTTTTTATAGATGATTTGGGCAAATACTTACTTGGTAGGTTGTGCTTACATTATCTTCGATAAAGGGAATGCGATAATTAGTCAATTTGTTGTCTGTAATTATGGTCCAGCGTAAGTAATTTTCGCCCTGTACTGGGTTTATTCATTTATTTCAGGAATTTAAATAAAAAAATGTTACATTCGCCAATATTTTAAATCTTTCATATTTATTATTAAGGTAATTACGATTTATAATATACTTAAAAAAAGGCTTATATTTCAGTGGTAATTTTGTGAATGAGGAACCTTATATAGCCGGAAAAATGAAATGTACAAACAAACTGATACCATCATCTCAATACCCTGGACTTTGTAGTAAGGAATTTAATTTTTATAGGCTATTTATAAAAATATTATTACAATATATAATATATAACAATACAATAAATAACAAAATACAATATATATGTAAATGTACTAATGTTTTTGAATTATTTACAAAAGGGATAAAGAGTCCAGTGAAAAATAAATGCAGTTCTCAATTCTCTCATGTTTTTTCGAATTTACAAATTCCAAATTTGCTCGATCATTATAAGGAGACTGGGAATAACGATAAAAAAAAGAAAAAGGATAAAAGTAAAAAGAAGAATAAGCATAAGAACAAGAATATAAACATAAATAATTATCTCAATTTTAAAAAATCATTAATTCAACATGATGTTTACAATGATAATATGATCGATGATTATGCGGAAAATGACAATAATGATATCGCACAAATCATTAAGATGAAAAACTTTGATAGTTATAAAAATAAAAAACACGAAACTGAGGAAAATAAAATTTTGAACATTAAGCAGATTGAAAATCATATTGCAAACTTGAAACCGTTTGAGAATGCACAGTTATTTGATGTTAAAGGTCCAATTAATGTATTTAAAAATGAGACCGAAAATGAAAACACGCTCTTTAAAACGTACAATATTGAAGACTTAGACAGTGCTGGAAATAAAATAGACGATAATTTAAAAAGTATAATTAAAAAGAAATTGGATGATTCGGAATCGAATGATTTAAAAGTTTTTCGTAATCACGATCTTTACAAGGAAAACAGTAAAAATATAGAAAAAATTCCAAAGGTAAATACAAGAATTGGTGTATTTGAGAGCGTGAATGACAATCATCTTATGGACTCCGAAAATCCGTTCTCGAAGTATCAATCTCGAAGCTTGAAACACAAAAAGAAAAAGCACAGTGCTTACGATAATGGCGATATACAAGATACAGGATCAGAAATGTTCAATCCGTTTGATTTTTTTGATGTTTTAGAAATAGGAAATTGGAATATATTTGACATTGGAACCAGAAAACTGAATGATAATGACTTAAAGATTCTTCCAAATGGAATTCTGAAAAAGGCTTTTAATGAAAAGATACAAGTCCCTGGGAACGGAAGAAAGAGTATGTTAAATAAAATTGCAGGCGAGATAAACAATGCAAACATATTAAGTAATAATAAAAATAAAGAATATACTGAAAGCGTAGAAAATGATGATTTTCGCAATCTTATACTTCAGAACTCCGAAAACATTTCTAATGGAAATGAAAATGACGAACATAATGATAGTTGGAGAAAGAAATCAGAGTATAAAAAATTTAAAACCAATAAACATTGTATTCATTGTAGTATAAAAAAAACACTGGCTTGTACCAAGTGGAAAAGGAATCACAAATTCAAGTCACTATATAATTATTTGAGTAAATGTTATTATTTGTCGTTTATAATATCTATATTTTAAATAATAAAGCTTAAATACGACTCATACTTTTATTAAAAACAAATTTTTGGAAAAACTCACCATCTTAATTTTCATAATATTTTTATTAAAATTCTATTAAAAATGAAGAAAAAATATTTCACAAATTTCTCCAAGCATGTATGTAAAATAAAATTTGTATTACAATTTATCGAATTTTCATTAAAATAGACAGTTTTCGTACATTAATTGTATTTTAAATAAATCGCAAGATTAAAAAAAATTTCAATATTTCTTTTTTATAAAATGAAAAAAAGGTTAAAATCAAGTATCAGTAAAATCACCTCTGTCAGGCATTTTAATCTACATATTTTCATCGCAATTTTGTATTAAATGATAATGCGATAAAATATAACATTGTACCACATAATGACGGAAATATGTTTCATAATTGATCGTGTAAATAATTAATTGATCGTCAAAATGTGCACGTAACAATTACATAACAAATAGATAACGTTGAATTCATCCATATTTTTTTTGCATTCTTCAAATTCCTTTGATTAAAATTGTACATACATCAATATAAATGTCTATAAACTGACAAATATACTTTTGTAGACTGCTTTTAAAAAATGATTTCATTTTTAATTTTGTTAATTGTGTATAAATAAAACCTTTAAAAATTAAACGCAATATTATTATACGCATGCGAGAATATAATATATATATAGTTTAAAGTCAATTGATGAAATTTGTATTTAGTTTTTAAGATAATTTTTAGCATCTTAGGTAACTATGTGCAATCAATATTTAGCATCCGAGAGTATGAAATCCTAGCGCTGTTTTTTTCACAATAAAAATATTAAAAGATTGTCTAAAAGTAAGCAGTGAAAAACAACAGTTCCAACATGGAATGAAAATTCGTCTTTCGTATACATAAGTAAAACTTGACGTCAAGAGAGAAAAGAACCAGCTTCGCTTTCAAACATATATATATAAATACATGAAACTTCAACACTCTACGTTCTCGATCGAGTAACGTCCCTAACGAAATATAGGAAAAATATTTCTATCTCTTTGGTCGCAGTATTCGGCCTTCATCTTTTGGGTCAAGTGCGCTTTCTCTTTAATCTCACTCATCCACACTCTTCTCTCTCTTTCGAGCGAACATAAACGTATAATATTCACTTATTATACATTATACATATGTACAAATCCAGAGGTAACAAGTTCATATTTTTTCTATATTTTATTCCTATCTATATAATGAGTCTTTATGTATTTTACTTGTTTTAATCTTCGAAGTTTGATATTAGAAATGATATAAATTAGGACCGTAGACAACTCCGTTGTGAAACAGGCTAAATATGACCACTCGTCGAAATATATACTTTTTGTGTTTTGTTAAGAAATATCCTGTTTTCCTTCTCCTTTATTTTTTTTTTATCAACAGTTGAATTGCCTTTACTTTCTTTCTACTATTTATTTTTTTAATCTCTTCTGCGTGTTCCAGACACGAAAAAAAGAATATTTTTCATGAGTTCTAATACTTCTCAAAACTTATATGGAACTTTCTTTCTTTGCGATTTGCGTTGTGATTTACCTCAGATGATTATTTATCAACGCTGTTATGGCTTCGATGCTTGGAACTTTGGCAAGCAGAGACCGAACTTGCTTTCGATCCCAGTGAAAATCGGCAAGGCCACTTGATATCCACCTATGTGGTCCGGATTCGTCGATCGCATGTCATCGGCACTTGTAGCGGGAACTTGATGCTCCGATCCTGCTGGCCGTCTATTAAAAGCAATCGAGTTATTGGCAATTTTTTGCTTACTACGCGATACCACTCTCATATCGGCAAACGCAGTTATTACTATTGGCAAGTAAAAATATACATGGCAACTATACTCACGATCCTCCGAAATCGACGAAGAATAACCTTTGCAGCAATTCATAGGTAAAGAGGGTAACTCCAAACTGAGGCGATGATCTGAACACTCGTGCTACAAAATGTCATAAAGTTGTATAAATTCGTTTGTTTTTTTACAGCATGCGTTGTAATCTATTTTTCATAGCCAGAAATAAGACTTGTCGATTAACTTTGTATAAACCAAGCAATTATTTTCTTTCTCTGATAATACGATTGGATGCTTTACGTGAACTATTAATAAATTAATTATGCAAATGAGTTGATATTGGCGATTGAATGATTTTTAATAATGAAATAATTTTTAATCGATTATGATTTCAAGATTCATTAAATTTCACTACAAAATTCAATGGTTAATAAATTTTCAATGTTGCAATGAAAATTATTAAAACCAGAAAACTAAACAAAAGTACACAGAATCTACGCACTATTTACTTACTGGCAATTAAAGGTCATCGGGTCATTTTAGGAAGATTCAAGAACCGATTGTTGCTCGGCGTCAGTCAGCCATTTTTATATTAAATTAAATTTAATTAATCTATTTATACTAAGTCATAAATTTTACTAAGTTTTAGTTAATATAATTTAACAGTAACTTTAATTATAATGAAAGAAAAAAAGTAACGCTTGAAATACTCTAGTCCAAATACATTATCCGATTACAAATATCAAACTTTTATCATTTTCACAAATATTATAACTTTATGCTTTTTCATAAATAATTCATGCAACTGATGATTTAAAAGTTGCATAATCAAGATATTATAATTTAACAATATTGCTATCCAATGACATGTAAAAAAATGATTGATCAACTCAGTTTATTATTAATTAGTTTTGTTACGTTATAAAATATATATATTCACACTTCTGCTAAAAAATATTAAAAATAATGATGTATTATACCTTAACAACACAGTTTGTAAAAAAAATGTGTACTTACACATCTAAAAGCACTAATGAATATACTAGTTAATCGACTTTGTTCATTTAAAAAACTAACATATCAATGGAGTTACAAGATGCAACAAAATAAGCATTACGAACAAAATAAAAAGCAGTTATTAAAAACTGTCAATATATACATATGCATTTATTATCTCGATAAGTTAATGAAACCTTTAATATTTGATCTTCTTGATTTATTTATATAATCAGTATATTAAAATATTAAAAAATATTTTTAATGGTTTGATAAAAACATTGGATATAATATTATTAAGATATATGCTATAAAATCGCGTAATTATTGCAAAAAGTCATAAATGTTACTTCATAGTCGAAAAATGAAAATTGATTTTTTTAAATACATTCACCAATCAAAGTTGTTAACTAATGCTTAGTAAAACCTATCCTATATTTCTTTTGAGCTGCATTTTTAACTGTACAAATTTCAGAAAGATTTATTATCAATACCTGTTGCTCCTTTCCAGAATGCCCTCGCACCCTCTTCCTGGTAAATCTTACGTGCACAATCTACCAACCCGTTGTAAGTCGTTTGACCTTCACGCGCAACAACCTGATTTAAATAAGATATTTCAATTAATAATATTTATTTCTGAATTTTGAAAATTTTGATTTAAGAATAATTCCAAGCTCCTTCTATTTCTATTTTTTAAACGTTTTTCGGAGGAATTAATTGACATTATTATTTAATCCTGTGTTTAAAATAAGTAGAAAAATATAAAGCATACCTGCAATCGCGTTTTTATAACATCTGCAGGAGTCACGAGTGCTGCAGCTGGAACACCAGCAATTGCTCCGGCAAATAACAGAGATAATGGTGTATTGTATCCACCTTCGTCAGCAAACTTTGTTTTGACATGCGCGTACATGGGGAAGTAAATGGAACTGAATGGAACATCCCTTAGAAGACATGCTCTTGCACCCTGCAAATATTTATTTAAATAAGATTCGCAAAAGCGAAAATAAAATTCAATTGAAATTTTAAAATACCGTTGTGAAAGTAATTGTGAAACAATTTATAATTGAATGAATATAAATGAATAACATTTTCTTTCGTAAATTGATCATATCATTCACTTATTTTCGATTCAAATATTTTTATATTTATTTTATGGATTTTTATAACGCATCTATTAAAGAACTAATCAATTTTAAAATGTTTGATTACATCAACATAATAGAGAAGAACTACTAACTTTGTACAATCCGAAAAGTCCAAGCTCTTTGACAACCGTCAACGCTCGAACTTTCTGACTGCCAGCTATTTCTCCGGCTACTTGTAGCCTTATCTTAACGATCTCTAAAGGATTGGTAAAAATGACCTGGGAAGCACCGGCACATGCTCCTGAAAGTATTTCGCCGTACATCGGCAGATTACCATTTTTGTCCATAAACTTATCGCGGACAAAATCATTAACGGTAAGCTTTATGGCTTTTTCAGGAGCTACTCCCATCAACTGTGGCACCAAACCTCGATATAGCCCGAAGAAACCTTCATGACGAATTACCTATTGAAATAAAAATTATTAATACCAAACCATCGGAAAAGGCGCAAAAAATATTTTACTGTTTCGTGAGAAGATTTCATATAAGAAATAAATCATTGATCAGTGATAAATGGGGCTTTTCTTAAATCTCGCTGCCTCATAAATATTAAGTGACTTCAATTTATCATACAAATTTCATAGTTAATTTTATATATCTTTTCAATTCTTATTTCATAAAAGACTGTAAATCAAACGCTTCTTCATTATTTATGAGAAATATATAATTTAGAAAAGAAAAAAATATGACTTTTATAAAAGTAATCCCTTTTACTTTAATGAGAATAGATTTTCAGAAATGTATTTTTGTATTGACCTTTTTACAACAATCGAAACTATTTCGATACATAAGTTCACCGATGAAAGAACCCGCACGTTGATTCTGCATACGCGTCTTGACCAGGTCAATTGGGTAAACGGCCGTTGCTCCGACAGCTGAAACATTGTGTTTTTATATTTAAAAATTATAAAAAGAGATAAAACATATTCTATAAAAATATAAATACAGTTTAATTAGTGTGCATAAATACTTGTAATCATAAAATCATCAAAATTAACAAAAGTTTCTTTAATATTAAATATAGACAATTTAAAGTACAAAAAAAAACTATGAAATAAGCATAACTATTAAGAGAGTAACCTTGATAAAAAATTTACAAATAAAATTGAATTCAAATATGATAAAAATTTGTTTGAGTTCCAAACGATACTAACCTCCACCAATTGAACCTAAAACAAATCGATAACCACTTTCCATGATTTGAACAAAAATACCTCTTTCCTCTGGACTCTAAAAAAATCATTTTAACGTTTAAATACATTTAAAAACTTTATAGGCGTTTATTGACTTACCGACACAGCTTTAATTTCTGCAAGCCTTTTTGTAATCTGTTTAAAATACTGCTCAGGGGTAATGGCTATTAAATCATTATATACGATTTTCCTAAAATACATTAAGAGTTATTTAAAGGAAAAAAATTTAATAGCAATATTGTATAAATGTGACACAATATTTTCATCATTAATTTATAAAGTTAAAAAAAATACTTTTTCGTACTTTATAATGTCATTAAAAAGCTTCGAGATACTTTAAAAATACCTACATGCGAACAAATGCAAAGATTAAATTGAACGTACAAAAATAAATCACAAAATATGAATATAAAGTAATACAAGACAGACATTAAGTAGTATAAGACGGAATAGTGTAGACTAAAGAAAAAAGTAAGCTTGAATATTGGTAAGTGAAGAGATGCAATAACGATAACGACGATGATGAAAACTTAATTTTTATAGAAACCAAAAATATAATGAAACGCACCCATAGCCTGTAACAAGTGTCCCCGGTTCTTCGTTCGTACTGTTCCCGATAGCGTGAACAAATTAAAAAGATTTAATATCAAAAGCTATAAAATGCAAAAAATTATGGAGCACGAAAATTATGTCATTATCCCTTTAAAAAATACTTAAAAAATTATTTTCTATACATTCTTCATATTTTGTATATTCATATTTTATATGAGCAATTAGATGCAAATAGAAATAGTGTTATCTTAATCTTAGAAAAATATTCTGTAATATTTATTACGCGCTAAAGTTAAATTTGCAAATTTTTAGGAAAAACAGCTTCAGGTAGTAATTAATTTTTTGTTACGTTTATTAAAATATGTAATAATATGGTTCTTACCCATTATGGTGTAAAAGATCGCAAAGATGAAATAGAATATCAACTTCAAGTGGTGTTATTTGAGACATCATTTGTGCCGAATGCAAAAATTCCTCTAAAAATTTGACAATATTACATAGAAACTTTATTATTTCATAATAAATTAATAATAGTGGCTATACCAGTCCCAACCTTTTGTTACTTCTTGATATCTATGTCCATGCGATGCATTGAGGTAGATTCGTTTTATAAGTTCCATATTATTCAGTAACGAATTAAAGGCCATAAAATATGGAAAACTTACTTTTCTTCCAGTTTGTCCAATATTTAAGGCCTTAAATAAAAAAACAGAAATCATTTTTTTCAAATAAATTCGATTATTCAAAAAAATATATAATAAAATACTAACTGCTACGAGGTTTTCTCTGACATCTTTTGTCAAAAGATGGCTCTTAATACTAAGCATGATGTCTTGAAAGTCAACCGCCGAAATAAACCCTGTACCATCCTTATCAAATTTTTTGAAAGCTTCGGTGGCATACTCTTCGTGGAAATCCTATTAAAATAAATTTTGTCAATGTTTGCAATTGTTTTCAAGATTTATGATTTAAGTCGTGATTTCAAACTATGTGAGCTAGCTGTACTTTATAATTTTTATATTTTCGCTAAGTTATGAAAGTAAATTAAAAAAATTAATGCATTTAAATGGTCTACAGTAGTATTTTAAAAATTTTAAATACATATCAATAACCAAATACTAGTAATTAAGGTTACATAACAATTTATTAATCTTTATCTTTAATTATGTTTATCAATTAAAACAATGAAAGAATACATCGTCTATGAATTTATAACTTTCATTCTGATTTGTTAAAGCCATTGTTACTTACGTGTAAAAGTTGCGTGAATTCTGCATAGGTAATAAGTCGTTTTTTATCTTTTCCAAAATACAATTTAATAAAAGCGCTGTCCATATTAAAAGGCATCCTTTGATGTAGGACTGTTTTTTGCATCACCTCAGCGAACTCATCTGCGCATTATAATAAAATCATTATTTGTTAATTTCATTGTTTACTGCAATTACGAAAAAATATTAATGAGAGCTTAAATACCAAAAGCAACCATTCCATTTCCATTCGTGTCAAACAGTTGAAATGCTGTTTTATAAAGAGCATCTGGTACGCACAGCAAGCCTTCAAATTCTTGAAACTCGGCAAAGGAAATAAGTCTAAAAAAATTAAATATATTTATAAATTTAAAAATTAACGACACATTCGTATCTTACATTAGAACGCATTACTGGTTTTTAATTGTATGCAATAATATAACATTATATAATATGCAATAAACTAACATTTTTCCCAAAAACTATCATTTCGCTGTCAAAATATTTCGATTAATTTCTTACAAACCGTTAAATAAAAATAAGAATATTTATTGACCTTATTAATGCAGTTACGGAATTTGTTAAAACCTTGAAAATAGAATTTCATTATTATAAAAAAGTTATCTTTACCCATCTTTACTTGTATCGACAATCCCAGCAAGTAAGGCAACAGAGTCCGGGTTAAAATCCGAATCTGTGTACAGTCCAAGATAACTTCGAACAAAATCGCTGGGGGTCATGAACCGCTCTCCATCTTTCTGATATGTTGCATACTAAAAAAATAAAATTGAATTAAATTTTAATAAGACATTCCAAATTTAATAATATTATTAACTTTTGATTGAAAATTAAATCACACAAGCTATCCAAATTATGTTTTTAATGAACAATCTTTGAACATCTTTATAAATCGATTAATATCAAAGTGCAAATTCCAAAAATGTAAGTATTGATTTTACGTACGTAATAGGCAATAAAGTAAACTACGATATTATAATTATTACAATATAATGAATATTCAAAAAATACCTGATTGAATATTTCATGAAGCCGGTCGCTGTTAGCGCGTTTCAGATATCCGGGACCCTAAAACAAATATTCATTATATATAAAATTTGAAGGATTCGATAATAGAAAAAATTACAGTTCATAGGTTTCATAAATTCTACGGTACTTTCCAAAGAATTACATTTATATATATATATATATATATATATATATATACATAAGTGATTTATATTTTTAATGATGTACTAATACAATACATGTTTTTAAATTAAATTATAGTATTATTAATTTTCTATCAATATTCTATTAATATGTACGTTTTAATTTTTATATTACATCGAACAAGGTTTCATATAAAAAAATAGAAATTTTGTGATTCATTGTTTTATCTATCAACATAAAATAAATATAAAATACAATATAATTCATAAAAAATATTGAATTTATCGTAACTGCAAATTTTGAATCTATATTTTGTGTCTGCATTTTCTACAATTGATTTTATTTTTAAATATTTGGCGGAATTTCAGTTACATCGTCACATACGCTACTTGTGTTATGCATCATGTTTGATGAACTTAAGCATAACGTCAGATTGGTTTGCAAAATACTTAATTTTTTTAAAATATTTTTATTATACAATTAATTATTTCATTGTCATTCATATTTTAAAAGCATACAATTTCACTGAATTACCTATGTTTTTATGATTTCGGTTTTTAGATCGAGTTTGAAAAACTATTTCTTTAAAAATAATTAGATACCCCTTCATTTAATAATCAGTAATTGTGCGGTTTACACTTTCATTTTTATTATTATGGAAAGAAGATAAATAAAAAAGAAAAGGCTTAGAGAAGATATAGATGTAGAAGGAACAGAAAGAGCCACTATTATCCTAGGCAACTAAATATAGAAGCTATTATTGCATCTAAATGTAGAAAATAATATTGCAACTAATTATATTTAACTTGATTATGTGATTTATTGAAACTATTTGATGACTTTTTTTTTCGCTTATTATTTATATATTTTTCTACACATTTATATTTCCCATGCAAAATTATATATACATTATTTTTTTACTCCACTCTAAAATGTAAACTACAATTTTGTATAGCAGTTTATTATTACATTATAGAAATATCTTTATAATTTAAACTTTTATATTATTTTTTAATTTATAAAAAAATATTATAAACAATAATTGTTTGTAATGCATTCGACTATCTCAATTTCAACATTATTAACGAGTTTCATTTTTTTTTTAGTTGAGAAATACTTTTACATAAAATATTTAAAAACTGCTAAAATTTAAATGAAATTAAAAGTACGTCATGTACTCCAAGCAAAACTTCTTGATACATTTTGACCTATAAAATGTATCGACATCATTTTTATTCCTCCACTTTAAAAAAAAAAAAACAGCCCTGCGAACTTTTGATTTTCCATTTTATTTTACACAATATTGGACCTGCTATTTCATATTCACAGAAATAAAGTTGACTATCAGTATGCTAGAACTCTACGTATTTGGCATTGACACGGCATAAGAAACAGACCATCGTTAAATTATATTGGGAAATGTCGTGATATTAATAAAAAAAAATGACAAAAAAATATTATTGGAAATATAAGTCAAATATCGGTCGATTGCTCTCTTGTGTGTTTGTAAGCACTGCTCAGCCCAGTGGAACTGCTACGATTTCGTAAGAACAGAAGAGTAATGGAATGAAGAAGCCTAACTTAATGACGACACAAACTACTCGTGCAGCACGACTCGTGACCTCTTGGGCGGTAGTGGCCTTGACCTTTCTGAAGGCGGCCTTGGCAACGACCTCGATACTCTAGTGAATTAAAACTGCATCATCAGTGCCACAGCAATACCAACATAACGTCATTAATCACGGCCATGGTGTGACCTACATAACTAAACTACATCTTGCTATAAATTGCAAGAATCTCTTATCCTCTATTGTTTGCATGATTGTAAAAGCGCTTTGATAGGACTTTTGTTCGGACTCTCAGTCTTAGCCTTTTTTAATGAATCGTAATGAGCATCATGGCGATTTCAAGATCAATGCACGATTTATCACTGCGAAAAACATTGCGTGCATAATTTAAAAGAAGATAAATTGCAACAAAAATAATTATCAAACGATTAACTTGTTGCTTTCCTGTTACTAAACAAATTAATTAATAATAGAATGGTTAACTAATAATTGAAATTATTAACTAATTAAATATGTACTAATGTACTAATGTCATATTAAATAAATACTACACATTCATTATTAATTTTTAAGTTTTGAAATAAACTTTAAAACTTTAAATTTAATTAGATAATAATATTTATTAGTATGTTGTAAATTCATTTATGCAAAAGTGTAGCTTTTTAATGTTTTATTTGTATTTTTTTAAAGATATTTTAATGATTAAAACAATAATGTTTACGGAATTTATCACATAAATATACAAAAAAATTTACAAATACCATTTTTATTTTGAAAAAATCCATAACCTAAATTGAATAACCTATTTAATAAATACAATATGTTAAAAGTATAGTGCTTATAAGTTTAGAAATAAGTAGAAACCTAATGAATATTTACGAAGCATGATTATCTAAGTATAAGTTTTGCTAAGTACGTATGTATAAAATTCATCATATTATAGAATTAATCCTTCTAATATACCGTTCTTGATTCTTCTTTTAATTTATATGTTCCACTTTATTACTGAATTTATACATCATAACTTATAATACGCTACAACAAAAAAGTAAGTTATAAATTCGTATTGAATTGATTCTCCTTGAAAAAGAAAACTGAAAAAGTAAACTTTAAATTAACTAATAGGTACAATTTAACATATTTCGCATCATAAGGTGTTTGTTAATTTCGTTCTAAAAAATTCTTTAATATTTCCAAACTACATTTTGTAACAAAAATCCACGTGTATATTGCTACATTTTTATAACCACCGAAGCCACGTTGCAACGAAGCACTTCTAACTAGTTTCATAAAAAGGAAAAAAAAATAGTTAATAAATGTCAAACTAAGTTTATAAACAAAGTAAGGAGTAGTAATAAATAATGAAATAATAAATAAAATAGCATCGTTTGAGTAAGAACTTTAGGGAGGAACGGACCTCGCCTTGCGCTTGAAATTGCGAGAAACGGTCGAAACGTGATGTTTCATCCGATTCCACGTGTACAACGCGTGAACTTCGTTTCTCCACCTCGTTCCTCGATCCCGTTAATCATTGCCATAATCGGGGCTCTTTTTCACTTGGACACAAAACTTGTCTCCGTGTCTTATTTGTGACAACGCGTCATACGCTTGAGAACCTGAAGAAAATATAGTGTGTGTGTGTGTGTGTATATTTGTAAAATTATTTATTTATTAAGCATTTACGTAATCAAATGCTTATATAATCCCCCAAATCGGGTTGTGATATTAAAGAGATCTAGCACTTATTTCATGAACAACTTTTCTGTAATGAGTGTAATAATATATTTCGTGTTATTCGACAACATGAAAATACAGTATCTACGCTTATATGATTGTCTTTTTTCTTTACTCATTATTCACACCGTGTCGCAACGAGTAACGATCATCTTCGTATCTCTTTTTCACTTACGTATTTTTAAATCTATTGTAAATAGATAAAAGAACTGTATTTATCTATAATGAAAAAGTGTCATCGTAGAACAGTAGTTTGTTCTACTCTAAAAGATAAAAAAGATAAAAATTATTGTAAAAACATGAAATAAAATAATTTTGTTGAATTTGACACAATAAGCCTAAGTCAAACGGTAAAAATGTAATGTATAATATAAAATTTACATAAGAAAAATTGTAAAAAAACTTGTTTCAAATATATATATATATATATATATATAATTCAAATATACAGTTCAAGGTTAAGAAATTTTACACAAAAATTTTATTTGTTTTTTACATTTAATAATTATTAATTTTAATAATTATATATAAGTGGCTGTTTTTTTTTTTATTTCAATTTTTTAGCATTTAGAAAAAACGATAAACTAAGTATATGTTTTGTTATGTAAATATTAACATAATTTATTATCTGTGAACATTTAATAAAATAAATCCTTACAGTTCAGATTTTTGAGGTATGTTAGTTAATATTTTATTTCAAGAATTAGTTTATAATGAAAAGTTTATATAATTATATTTGCACACACGTAGACATAATTACAATCTGATTCTTTGTATTCGTTTAATATTAAAATATAAATTACGATTATATTTATGTCATTTGAAAAGCCGCGCAGTGCTTAGATAAATAATAAACATTAAAACTATTCAAATTTTACAATAATATATTTTGCTGAAAATCTAGTTCCCTACAGCGAAAATTAATTGTAATCAGTGCACAGAGTTTTTGATTACAATCAACTGTTCTTTCTAGCCTAATTTCAAAATTACTGGTCCATGAAGAAATACAATCATGATAGCAATTACTGAAAATTATATCATTAAAACGAAAATAATATTTCTTTTAACTGTAATCGTAGTCAAATATTGCAAAATTGTCCATATTAAAACACTTCCCAATCCCAATCGTTTACCGATGTGATTCCGTACTTTTGAATAAGGCATCTCAAATAGGTGATCTCTGAATTTTTTTATTTTGTTCTTGTCTCCGACTTCTATCAATAATATTCAATTGCAGAAGCCGTTGTATTTGTTTACACATACGCAAAGTAAATAACCTGTACCGAAACGTGGCCAAAAGAAGACAAAGTAAAATATAACGATTCGGGTTGCAATATATTGATTTTAAGTGTTAATTGAGAAACTGTTATAATTCACTATTGTTAAAAAGGAGCTTTATGTTCTGGTGCCGGTATTTTAACCTTGGTGTATGTATATAATAATGTAAACTGCTTTTCTCACCGACGCGAAAAACACATTCCCGGTGATCAGTGACTTTATAATTACAACGCGACGCGACGTCGCGAGCAAACTGATTAAAAACTGTTCGAAAAAAGAGTAACGTCTGATGCTTGTTATTTCAGCTCCATTTTACTGCCATTCTCCCACTTACTGTACAAAAAATGCTACAGTTTATATCATTAGCTTTTCGTGTGCTTATCAGTCCTAAACAACGGGGATTCAAGGTACTCCCATTTAATTGCAAATTAATTGTTTCTATTTTTTAGAACAACTTTTATTCATTTATTAAAAAATCAACCATACTTTATACTCATATAAAAAGATATATGTAATTTTATAATATAAAATTGTACATGTATGATAAATTATAAGGAACTGGAAATAAACGATTATTATAATGTATAATTTCAATGTGCTCTTATACATACTAAAATAAGATTAAAAATTATATAACCTATGAATTAACGTAGAAAAGGGTTAATTAATACGATACTAGTTAATTATTTGTTTACGATTGGATTTTAATAAGCTACAATCAATTCATAATTAATTATTAATATTATTAGTATCTTGGCTGAAATCTATCAGTAATAATATAATTTAGATTGACAGAAATATTATTCGTTTAATAATAAAAAAAAATAAAAAATTTTTAATAAAATTGTTGAATAAAGAAGCTATGAAAGTGTTAAAATATTTTTTTTTTAATAGTACGTTACTTTTTTTAAAATTATTAAAACAGTTAACAATATTTAAAACAGTGATCTTTAATTTTTATTGAATTGCAAAAATGGAATAAACAGGATTTGAAATTGATAGCATTTCTCTGTATAATTTAATTTCCTCTAAATTGCTAGAATATATTGCATAAAAAAAATTAAATAATTGCAATTTTATAATTATACATTAATTGTACTACAATTATATTTTTTTACTACTAAGTGTTGGGAAATTAAATAATTTTACTTAAAAATAGTTAAGATTCATTGAATTATCTTTATAATCTCATTGTACTGTTCATATCAAATAAATAGTACAAAAGAAACTAAAATAAATATAAACATTTATAGAACTAAATAACAAAAATTAATAATTTATCAGTTGAATTTTACGTGATATTCTGATACCTTAAAACTTTAAATATGAGACGATTCTTCCATTAAAAGTATTAAATTTCAACATATATTTCGAGTCGTTGCACATTAAATACAAAAAATGATTGTAAAAATAATAAAATAGTATAAACTTTAAAAAAGGAAAAAAAGAAGTAAAAGAAGAAAGACAGATAGTGGTATATCCAGGGAAAAACAGAAAAAAATAGTAGTTTTGCGAATAAATAATGATAGAAAAATACAACGTTAAGCGGTCCCCGATCTTTGGACCATATCTACTTTTATTAGCCTGATGCAAAATCTTTTTTACATAATACAGGATAGAATTCAAATGTTATAAATCAATAGTGTTCTTATAATACATATGAAGATAATATGACGATAACAGATATAATTATCTTAATTTTAAAATGTATAAATAACAATCAGAAAGAGATCAATATTTTAAAAATGACGTTTATTTAAACTCGTAAATATTAATTTATTACATAAAAAATAAAGCTCATCTAATGGTAGATAATTTAATGATTATATTATTCAGTCATACAAATTCAATTACTAATTGAAGTGAATAATTTAATTGCATATATTTGATCATTAACAAAAATATAATTTTAACGAATTGATTTAAAAAATTCGAAAAAGGAAAATTTTTAAATTCTTTTTAGCGAGTGGCTAGTAATACTTTATCTTTTTGGAATAAATAAACGTATGCATGGACGATTTGTCATTTTCAGTTGTAAATAAAAGGAATTTGAAATGAAAGCGTTTTTCCTAAGTCTTTATTATAATTGACACACACTTTATAAACTATACAGCATTATCTTTATATCTCCATTTATTAATGGAACATGAACACCACGATAAACATTGTTGTACCCACGAAGATTAAGTAGTGTACAGATATTCTTCAATAATCTTATTTTTGAAACTATTTGTGATATCTTAAATATGCAATTCAATTAGAATATCTATAAATTTTTTTTTACATTATGGTTTTTATTTGTCAGAATAAAATAAAATCAATAAAATCAATTTTTGTATAAGTCTATTTTACTTATTATCTATATTGCATGAAAAATTTAATAAAATAAATAATAAAATTTTAAATAATCCAAACTATTAAAATTGTAGAAGATTATCAACGTATTGCAGTAATTTTTTTTAACGCATACAATGTTTTCCATTGCTATTTTTTTTATCTAGAATAAATATATACATTAATAAAATTAATTTAAAACATATAGTCTCTTTTATAGAGAAGATATTGGGAAAAAAATGCTATAATATACATCTCATGAACGTAACAATCACATTAGGGAATGATGAGTAAACGTGGTCTAATTTTCTCACAACGTTATTTACTTAAACTTAATACACTCATGGGTCATTTATAAAGTAAAATGTCTTATAAGATTTATGGAATTTGTTATTACAAAAGATATAAATTTATGATTATTATTATTTTATGGTAAAAATTTTAAAAGAAATATTTTACATCCTTTCTACAAAACTCATTTTCAATTGTATCATTTTCGGTTTTTTGAATGCCCTATTTGTAAAAAAAAACATATATAGCTATAAAATCACAAGGGAAGATTAATGTAAATGTGTAATTTGATGATTTGAAAACAGTTTTATCGGAAATTTATAAATGGCACTATCATCTCGATACATTTACTTTGAGATTAACGTAAAACTAAATGCGAAATCGACAGTTTTTATGTAAATTTAAAAAGGAAATAACCTAAAATTAAATATTGATTTATTTTAGATAAGAAATGTAATCACTCGAGGAATTTAGTATTTATTGAAAAAAAAAATGAAGTACGTGCACGATATGAATTATTTGATCTATTACAAAATCTAAGAATCGACGATATCAATTTCAATGCTATGAGGTGCATAGAGCGACTGCAATGAAACATTTTTCTTTTCTTTCTTTCTTTGTTTTAAATAAAACTAATCGCATCATTGTGGGGGGGGAGAAGCTTCATGCCTAATGGGAAAGTATTAAGTGAAAGTATCTAATACTTTAGCAACAAAATTTTTTTTTAATTTTAAAAGACAAACACTTAATATCGCGCGTGTCGAATTTGGATGCAATTATAGACAGTCCTTGAAGGAGGATCGCGCCGCGACTAAAATAAACATCCCAGTACTTCTCACTCACTCTCTCTCTTTCTCTCTCTCTTTATCTCTCTCTCTCTCTCTCTACCATTGTGCAATGTTTATGTTTGCTTTGCACTCATTGTTCTTATCATTTCTTTTTCTTTAACATTCTGCAGATTTAATCCGATGGATTTCAATACCCTGCTTCAAGATATACATGTTTTATTAGTGTAGCGATGATAACTAGTAATTATAATTAACGTTACAAGGTATAAATTAAACAATCTTATGTCTATTTCTTACAAAATTTGATTTACAATTACAAATGTCACAAATTATTTAATGATTATAAAACAACAAATAGGAAGGTAAATGAAAAAAATTTATTTTGTTTATCTGTTTTTTACATGTTACCATTTACCAGTAATAAATTTTTAAAAGTTAGTTTTCATTTTTTTTCTTTAACTTTGGCTAGTTATTTCAATTATTTAAGCAATTGTACCCATTTTTTTTACTAATTAGAAAAAACTTTATAAATTCTAAATTAATCTTTAATTATTTTAAATTATATTTTTTCAAATTACACCTACACTAATTCTAATATATAGTATTAACGCTAAACTGTGTTTTAATTTCAATTTGACGTGGTAAATTATGAAAATGTTTCCAATATAATTAATTGGAAAACTAAAATTATTAAGCTATAATAAAAAAAAAATTAAGAATTTTAAAAATAATTATTTAATATTGTTAATTCAATAAATTTAAATTACCTTTTAATTCAATAAATACTAAAAAAAGTTAACGAAATAAACAAAGTTTATTTTCGCATATTTAAGAGAATAAAAATAAAAGTTATTGAAAATCTAAAATAAACAATTAATTTTTAAATCAAATATTTTACCAAATTTTTTATAAATTTAAAATAATTAGGACTACTTATAAACACGTAATAAAAATCACATGCTCGTACTTTTAGTTAATTATATTTCAGTTCAAAAGATTAATACTTGTTCCATATTTTTTCGCTTAAATGTATTAAAAATTAATTTGTAATTATTGTAAGATTTTTATTAATAGTTTAAATACCAAATATTAAAATAATAATTAATATATATAATTAATAACAATAAAATAAAAATAGATTTCATATTGTGACTACAATTTATCTTTGAACTTTCCATATTGATACTCAATGGTCCGAATTCTACCACTAGAAGGGAATATTTCGCATTGACTCATTATATACACAATATGAGCATACATAAAAAAGTCTAAGCAGCAATTTATTTTAATTGTTAACTCAAAACAATAGATCGATGTTATGTGGATCAGTATTAACTAACGTCGTCGTTAAGTGATACCATAATATGATTTATTGGAGTATTATTAAATTTATCCTTGTATTTTTATACTTTTTTTATAAATAATTAAATGTATAATTCTTCAATTTTCTTTAAAGACCAACATTTATATGTGTAAGCAGTAATATATAAGATTCAAAATCTACCTGTACTAAGCATTTTGTTTATCCAGTATCTTGTAATTTGATTTTACGATTTTTAATAGCTCCTTGCAAGTTTAAGCATTGCTACTTTAAAAATACAACTGAGCAATTTGAAAGAAAACATACTTTTAATCTTTTCAGGTCACTATAAATACTAAGTTCAAATTTTAATTGTAACGGTAACCATCTTTAACTATTTTGCACGTGATATTTATAATTTTTTTAACCTTTATATTAGTAAGAATGAAATATTACAACGTTATTTTTCTTCAAAATGAGTTTTATAGTTATTATTTTTATGTACGACTATGTAAGTATTTCATATTATTCCTGTATGAAATATAATTATTTAAGAAAAAAATAAATATAAAATGATGATGAATTAATTAATTAATGTATATTCAACCGTAAAAATTGTAAAATAAAACAATGTTTCATTATTTGATTATTTACTATTTGTATTAATGGACTTCGTTGTAGGAAATTAAACTAAAAGTAATCAAATTCTGTATATGGTTGGCAAAATTTATAAAATATACAATTATCAAAAAATTGACAATATTACAAGTAAGTTAATACATTGATTAATTGGATGATTTTGAATTTTTAGCATAATTATAAATAATAAAACAATCAATGTAATTTTGTCGTTATATATACCTTTCTTCAACATACGATACATACTTTCTTCAAAATAGAAAGTGAAATAGAAAATAAAAATTTCTTTAAAAATAATATTATTTAGCAGTTGTATAATACAGAGAATGACATTTATGAATAATATGAAAGATTTCACAGATTAAATTGGAATTAAATGTTTAACTATTTAAATCGAATATTGTAACCGAAAAAGTTAAATCTGTTTTCTGCTTCTGCTAAAAAAGTATATGTCAATAGCGACTCATTATGATTTAATTAATAAACAATGTATTGGTTTAATGCTTTGGTTGATGCATATAACAACAAAAGAGTGAGATACGCAGGAAGGAGTAAGAGATAGAATGGAAGAGAGAAAAGAGAGAGAGAGAGAGAGAGAGAGAGAGTGGAAGAATGAGAGAGAGAAAGAGAGGAGGGGGAAGAGAGAGAACAGAGTAACTCATCCTAACTCTTAGTCTCATAGAAACATCCGGAATCATTGGAAGAAAACTGAGTCATGTTTTCCGTCGATTCCCCACCCGAGATCGATAAGAGTGTATTAAACACCGTAACACCAGTTTAGAAACCCGCATTGCCTCTGTGATTCTGTCTGTCTCTCTCTCTCTCTCTCTCTCTCTCTCTCTATTTCTCTCTATCTTTCTCTCTGTTAATTGTGAGATTAGTAACGACGTCTATATAAATCCTTTCCTTATACCTCTATCTCAGAACGCAACCGAATATATACGATGGATTGACAATTGCCGCGTTTTTACGCACCTCTTGACTGGACGCGCTGACGACGAACAGGTCTCTCAACATTCCCGAAGGCGTATTTTCTCGGCCACTCTTCTATTTACGATTGACAACAAAGATACACTCGTTCTCTCTGGAAAAATATATCGTCAACCTCCACCGTTATATCATCCGTCAAAGGCTTCGTGGTTTAACACCTTTTATTCCCTCTTCTCGACTTCTCTCTTTCTTCGGAAAGAGAGAACGAGAACGAGAGTGAGAGTGAGAGTGAGAGTGAGAGTGAGAGCGAGAGCGAAAGAGAAAGAGAGAGCAAAAGATTAAAGAACACTAGAGAGAGAGAGAGAGAGAGAGAGCTAGAGAGAGTGAGTGAGAGAGAGAACGACGAGGGGATGAAGTGGTTCGATGGGGTTAACAAAATGAGAGGTAGGAGATTGAAGGGAGAAGGAAAGAAATGGTAATCGAGATTGAGATTGAGAGAGAGAGAGAGAGAGAGAGAGAGAGAGAGAGAGAGAGAGAGAGAGAGAGAGGAGCAAGAAGAAAAGATTGCACAGCACACCCCGGATATTCGAATAACTGATTTGCGCACTCGGAGGAGTAAGAAATTTAGGTTTATCCCCGCCAAAACGATTTCCCTCCCGCGCGATCACTGCACACTACTTGTCGAGTCAAAGAAAAATAAAGATGAATAATAGAAAAGTACAGGCCACACGTACGATTAGGCGCAGTTGTGTGGGTGTGCAGGTGTCGTGTGCGGGTGTTTGGGTGTTGTGCGCGCGGACGTGTAGGTGTTCTGTGTGCGTGTGCGCGCGCGCGCGTGTGTTTGCGTGGGTAAGTGTGCGGCGCGGGTGCGCGCACGTGTGTGCACATGGCTGTGGAGAGCTCGTGGCCGTGCTCGTGTGGCCGCGTCACCGTGTGCATGCGCAGGATAGCTCGTGTGTAGCGGAGCGGCGGTTGAGCCTGTGTTGGGTCGGACCCTCGGCCGGGTGCTCGCGTACCTGCCCGGATAGCGCAGAGACACAAGAGTAGCGTGGCACTACTCACTTTTGAACTTGAACCGAGGTGACGAGCTCGAGCACTGGGCCAATCTCTCGGCGAGCACTCCAAGTTGAAAATAACACCGAGCGCTAGGTTGATAGGAGACTCGCAGCCGCGTTAGCTCCGCGTTCTATAATTAAGCGCTCCTCGCGAGCCGACATGTGGGTGCCCGCTAAGTCCACGCTCCCTTCGGCCTTTCACGCGAGGCGTGAGAAAAGCGGAACGTAGAGACCGGGGCTGAGGGGAGGGGGACCGCCGGGGCCTGTCAGGTGGAGCGGAGGCAGAGGACGAGGCGAGAGAAGCGAGTGGGCGCCTAAGGTGTCGCGAGAAGCCAGCGAAGCGTAATACTGAAACTCGGTGCGCGGGTCACGTGACCAATCGCGAACCCGCACTGCCCGCAGCCGACCGCACACGCACACCCGAGGTGGGAGGTGAGCCTGTGTGCAAGCCCCCGAGGTCTCGCCTCGTTCCTTCCGCGCGCGCGCTACAGTAGTTAGTTTAGTACTATTGGCGGCGGCGGTGGCGGGGAGCGGAGTTTCGTCTCGCCCGCCGCATCGAGCCAAGGAGGAAGCCGGGATTCCACCCTCCCCCCCGGGCTCCTTCGCACCGACGAGGCCCCCTCCGAGGCGCGCACACACGCACAGGCACTCACCCACCCTCTCGAGCCGTGGCTCCGAAGACCGGCGGCAGCTCCGAAGGGCCGCGGAACTCGTCTCCGCGAGAAAAGACTTTGCCCTCCGACTGCCCGAAATCATAACCGACATCGGCTTCCTGTCCTTCTATTAGATAGACAGAGGATGGAATTTCGGGGCCAGTGCCGTCCCCGGTTTTTTCGTTGCCGCGCTTAGTGTGTTTGCTTTGTGTGTGTGTGTGTGTTCATGTGCGTGCGGACGCGTGCGAGCGCGTGTGTGTGTCTTTCTTTCTTTCTTTCTCTCTCTCTCTCTCTCTCTCTCTCTGTACTTCGCGTAGTGCACGCAGGCGTGCGAATGTGTGACGCTGGTTAGGAAGGAGTGTGAAAGGACCACTGTTCGAAATCGGAGTCGTCAACACTTTGAAACCTTTCGAACCTCGTGTCGCGACAACGATAACGATACTTATTATACTTACTCGACTCGCCTCGAACGCTCCTTTTAATCACCGTTGAACATTCGCCCGCTCGTGTGAAGATCCTGCGGCAATCTCAGCTCCCTCGAATCTCGCGCAATCGATCGCTTTCCCTTTTAGCCCCACTCGTGCTATCCTTACTATCCTTAGTAGAAAGCCATCGTTTACCATCCGGTATTTTCTGCTTTACCATTATCTTTGTGATCACAGCCACGTGGTGGCGCAGCATCGCGTCGGCTTTATCCCTTATTTCTCGTTGACAGGTAGTCACGTACCATTGCGTATTCCAAAGCTGACAAAATTTCAACACATCGAGCCTTTTTTTCATCTGACTGAATGCGAGAACGATGAGAAAAGTATTTTTGCCGAGAATCCTTGTCCGTGTTTCGTGTATTATATTGATTAAATTTTTAACTTCCTATTTTTGTCTAACAAATTTATAAACCCCTTTACATTTGAATTCTTATACATTTATCAATATCAACATCTTATTTATGATTTTTAATTAGTTATGCATTGATTCCTCTATTGCAGTAATACTGTATTTATAAGCTTAACTTATTTCTAAATTTATTAAAGATGTTCAATTGAAATCAAATTTTTGCATTGATTTAAAGGAACATCTGTTTAAATGACTAAAATATTAATGCGGTACAAATATTTTGTTGCTTTTTGTGATTAAGTACATAATATAATAATTATAACAATATTATAATTAGTATTATAATACACAAATTGCTACAAATTTATATTAATAGTATGCTTTGTTATTGTTATTTCATTTTTATATATATTTACGATATGTATAATTACGTATTGTTTTTAATTTTATTACTTAATGTGCACATTAAAGTCTACTACTGTTATGGTGGGTTATTGAATTTTAATAAATGATTTACATTTCATTAATATATAATATCTAAAGCTATAAATCGTCTTTTTAACATTAAATTGTTAAATCTGATACAATATTTATTATCACATAAACTTTATTATAAGATGTAGATGTAAGAATAATCAATTGCATTCCGGTTCGTCCTTTTAAATATTGATCTATTTGCAGACGATTTAGTATACATGAAAAATGGATCCGGACAAATATGGCCATTGAATTAATACACTTAAATGTAATTTATAGTATGGTGTATAAATATGATTAATGTTATAGTAGAATTGTCGTAATACAAATGCTATTTTTTTTCTATTTTGTTTTCCAAAATTTATTTCAAAATAAAAACACAGTACATATCTTACAAATATTGAATGATGAAGTATCTAATTTTTGTGAATTATTGAAGTAGAAAAATACATTTGAATAAACATAAATTCCAAAATTAACAGTCTTAAAAACAATGCGTAAATAAATAATCATTAGCCATAGTTGAACATATAGCTGTGAATTTAACCTACACATCGAAATTATTAATGTTTATATAAACATAATCCCTGTGATAAAAAGAAATGTTTTCAAATGAATAACAAATTATAGCGAAAGCATGAAAAAACGAATAATATATCTGGCCAAAATTATATTCATAATAATAAATTTTAAATCATGCATTGAAAAATGATTGCTAGCCTATAAAATATTTGAAAATGCATGCACATAAGATATAAAAATAGCGACGCGACTATGACTTAAGATATATAAAAATTTAATACTGTATAAAGTATACTACTGATACTAAAATATTATTAATATATATATATTACATAACTATTTTTTAGGTTGTAACAGATAAGGTATTATAATGGATTATATAAGGAAAAATTCGTTATTTGAACTTACCATATGGTGAAAAGAATAAACAAAATTTCTAGTTCAAGTATCATTTTTTCATAAATAAATAATTTTTTTTGATTGTATGTTATTTTAGTACAGTATTAAAAATATAGTTTCAAGAAATTACATTGTTTTATATAAAATATTCGTTTTTGTATTTACAATGCATTTCAGATTATATTTTTAAGTTTCGTAAAATTATGTTACAACGCCGATCACATTTTATTCAGCTGGTAAATAGTTTATTGATATTCAGTTATTTTCTTATATAGTGTTTACTAGTAGTTTCTTTAAAGTCACAGTTTATTGTTTAGTAAATTTAGTCGGTATTGAGTTTTTTTCCCGATTTATGAATTGAGAGTCTTTTTATTGAACCAGTTTTCTTGTAAAATAATGCTCTTGTTAATCTGACGTTTTATAGTTTTTTTATAACTTTAAATAACATATTGGCACATAATTGTCTGTCACTCTTATTATTTCATAATTTAAATTATTTAAAACCAAAAAAATCTTAGAACCATTGAAACTAAAAGTTTAAAAGTGTAACTAAAGATTTTTTTAAAACTTTGCAATCGCATACTGGTACCATTTTTAATCTCTGTTCATATGTCCAAATACAATTCTTAGATATTAAGAACTGAATAATGCGCAAGCGCGCCATATTATGGACATTGGGCATACAAGATGTAATTATATATATGTATTATGTACTATGTAAAATATAAATTGTGTCATTAATTATGTAAAAATTAATAGAAAAATGAAAATTAAATGCAGAAATAAATGGAAGTTAAATTATTTGTTTTTTTTTTATTTAAAGAATTCATTTTTTCACTAGTTATTAATTGAAAGTGCTACAAATAAAAATTTCTGCCGTGCTATGATTATGATAACCATCAGTATTTATAGTTGATCGTAATGTATATAGCGTAAAGACAAAAGTTAAAATCGAATTAATATTTTGCACGCTATAAGCAAGGAAGAATAAATAAATGTGAGTAATAATTTCGAAGTAAGATAAGTTAAGGGGATTTTTGGAGGGATTACGTATGGCGTTAGATGTAGGAAAAAGATCTTTTAGAGTGCGAGGAAAAATCATCAGTCCCGTACAGTGGGACAATGCTTTGGATTTAATGTCATAAGACATTTAATAACGATTTACGTACGTAGGAAAATTAACACAAAGCGTTTGAAATCTAAAAGGAAAAAAATCGAGCGATAAGATATTTAACAAGAGCGTTCATTATAAAATTCAGAGTCAAGCTTTTTATAAAGAAGCAGGCAATTGGGCAGAACAATGATAAATTGACGCGAAGACATGGATAATTGTGAAAAGGCAAAAAAACTACCGCGCTCAGAACGCCTGTACGCAATCCATCCGCTGATTAAAAAAAATGCCGTCGAGGAGGGCCTCGGGCTTTCTTAATGAACAAAGAGTCGACTGAAAGCCCTGGGAGTGATCGCCGAGCGAATCCTGATCGCTTGACACGTCAGCAGCAGCAGCAGCGGTGGAGGCGGCGGCGGCGGCGGCAGCAGCAGACCGTCTCCGATCCCCGAAAGTAAACGTACTCGAGCCGCGGACCTTTTCCATGTCGCTCCTCGGCCGCTCCTCGGGGCAGGCCAGCGCAGCAGCAGTGCTCGGGTAGCCGATCTGCCGATGTCGCGCGCCTCTCCGCCGACCGAGGATAGCACGAGAGCGAGAGTTGCCTACGTGTTAGCGGGCCGCGGCCGCGTGCGCGCCCAGAGGAGGTCAGTCGTGTCGCGCGTTCGTTCGTCTCGGCCGTTCGCCAAGTGCCGCCCCAGTCGACGGAGCTCTGATCGTCGAGGCCCCGGGGGAGTCTCTCTGCGCTCCTGCTTCCTCGGCTATTGCGCGCTCGGCGATCGCGCCCGACATGCCCAGTGAGGTTCCCTCGAGCCGGATCCTCATCGAGTTGCGTAAGTACGGGCCCGGGTCTCGGGCTAATCGACGAAATATGCATCCAGACACCAGTCCCCCATCTTTCCTCGGCCCCACGTACGCGCGCACACTCGCGCGCCCTCGCTATCTCCCTCTCGTTCGATCTCTCGCCCGTGCACCGACGGCGGACTCGCGCGCGCGCGCGCGCACCCACACTCCCGAGGCCCGCGCCAGCGATGAAACGTGCATACGTGGGTGATTCACGTCTGCCTTCGGCAGCGTTTATTTGCGCACACTCATTAGCTCACACGCATAAATGATTGGTGAACGCACTCGAGTCCCGAGACGATGTCAAAAGCCTTTGGGTCCTTATTTTTATAGTGCCCCGACTCTTGAGCTCCACACTGCTTTACTTTGTAAGCGTTAGACTCGCGATAAGAACTCGAGTGACATTCTAAGTTTCATGAATTAACTAGTGCTTTGCCTTCTCTACTTTCCGAAAATTTACAGTTCGCGTTGACCGATATTCGACAAATGTAAAGATCACGACTATGTTTAACAGCGATTCGCAAAACAACTACGAAAGTAGTACATTTTGTTTTGAGTTTCCTTCATTTTATCAATTTCCATGAAGATACTACAATAAATGTATTTAACTATCAATCCACGCGAGCCAATTTACGAGTTTAATATTATACGTGCAGCGATTGACGTAAATATAAAGTGTACCTCATTTTTTTAATTCTCAGTAGCCATTAGAAAGTCTTTCGACTATTATTTTCAAGGGTTCATGCTGTTAAAGCAGTGGATAAGAAAGTCCAAAGTTATAGGTTAGAGTGTATTGGGTGTAGTAATGATTTTTTTATTTTACAAGATGTTACAATTGTGCATATTTTTCGAATTTTATTACACATGCAACTTAATAATTGGTTCCATCAGTTTAGAATCGAATATTTTAATTTCAAAGGGGCACGATATTTACAATTGTAATAATCAAAAATTAAGAATGCAATATTGTCTAATATTTAGAATGGTTGAAATAATTTTTGATAGCTCAATTGGTTTTAATGATAATTTACAATCTCTCACCATTAATACTATTCTTATTAGCAAAAAAGTAACATTTTATCATAATTACATTATTTATTAAACGTTATATTATTATTACAAACACTGTGCTTAACTTTATATTCATTAAAATATAATCATAGTTTTGCTTGAATTACATTGAAAACCTTTGTAATAAGTATATCCATACTAACTTTTTTTTCAGAATAAAAATGAATCCTCAATACATGCAGCAACAGCATCCTCTTTATGGACCTCCACCATCGAATGCACCATATGGAGAGCTGAATGCAAACCTATCTCCAAAAGGACCACATGATTTGTGTACACCACCTCCACAAAAATCAGTACAAAATGAACCACCTACGATTGATACTTCCCATACAACAAAACCACCATATTATGTAAATGACATTCAAGGAAAAACCGTCGATGCTCAACATGGACCTACTTTACCACCACAATCTAATCAAACTAGCTTAGTTGATCAAATGTCTAATGTGACATTATCTGGTATTCAGAATCCTTCGCAAGATTTTTCTTCACAGTTTGAAAAAAATGTACCAAAAATGCCTTTTTCATCTACTGTAAATGGAATTAATAATCAGAATAACTACGTTAAACAAGGTAAATAATTTTTAAGAAAAAATCAAATAAAGACATTATTTGTTTCTTTTTATATATTTATTATAAGAAAGCATAAATTTTTTACATATAATTAGATATTATATGCTATCGGCATTTATCATGATATTACTTTATTTCTAGGGGAGTTGGATCAAATCAATTTTTCAGCGGAAAAACCAGGAATAATTGCCCAAAAATCATTGTCTCATCCACAAGGTCCTTCAGAAGTACCAATGCCTAGACTTCCAGCTACCTATGGATCTACTAGTGTGCCTCAATTTTCAGAGCAACAACAATATCCTGCACAAATACCTGCCTTCAACTCACCTACAGTACGAAATAGTCCTGGAAACCCAGTGCAATCAATTCCTCCAGTACCTACTGATCATAACAATCAAATATCAAATCAAAATAGATACGGTGCACCATTGATGAGTCAACCAGATTTAATGGGATCCACTCTTCCCGGAAATCCAACAGGTGCAATTCTGAATTCTCCAAATACTGGCAATCAGCCGCCTTTGAGAGCACCACCATTATTAAGTCAGTCGCATGGCCCACCTTTAGGACCACAGCCAATTAGCAATCGCAAAAATATACCGGATCCTTCATTACCTGCAGGTTCTTCTGCTTCTATTTTGAATCAAAATTTACCTGGTCCACCTCTACCGGGACAAAATATTCAGACGTCTTCATTCACTGATCAGCAAGGCTTATCGAGACCTCCATTAGGGCAACCAAGTAACCTACCAGGCCAGCATTTATCTAATCCTTATGGACAGCCAAATATATCTGGACCTCCTCCGCTTTTAGCAGTACAACAAACACATTCTCAGTATCCGTATTCCAACCAAGCTTTTGAACAGCGACGGTATCCACCAAGTCCTGCAGTACCTGGACAACCAAATCCTCCGAATTCGTATACACATGGCAACTATCAGCAATCTGACACAACTTATCAAGGATATCCAAAACAAAATTTTAACCAAACTGGACAGACTGTAAGTCTCTCACTAAAAATAAATATACTGTGCATAAAATAAAAACCTATATTGAAGAAAAATTTAAATTAAAATAATTAAAATTCTTGAATAAAATATTTTTTCAGAATTTGTATGCCAATCCGATGAATCCGTATCAAAGTGGAATAGCAACTTCTCCTGATGGATATCAATCTAATGCTCAATCTCAGCAAGCACGAAGACTTGACCCCAATCAAATGCCGAGTCCCGTAAGATAGTTATAAATTAAATATTAAATTATAAAAGTAATTTATGACTAATCATAAGTATTTTTTATGATAAAGATTCAGGTTATTCAAGATGATCAAAGAGCAAAAGGGGGAATATTTGTGACATCAGAAAAAGGATTGGTTCCTCCATTGGTCACAACAAAATTTACTGTAGAAGACAAAGGAAACGCATCACCTAGATTCATTCGATCGACAAACTATACTGTGCCCACTACTGCAGACATTATTAAGCAGGTAAGCAAGTTATATGTATAAATATGTTAAACAGTTTTAAATCTGTAATCACTTTCGATAAAAATATTGTAGGCACATATTCCATTTTCCCTAATTTTGAGTCCAATGGCACAAGTAGAGGGAGGTGAATTCGAGCCACCCATAGTAGATATGGGAGAAATTGGTCCAGTGCGTTGTAATCGTTGTAAAGCATATATGAATCCTTTCATGCAATTTATTGATGCTGGTAGAAGATTTCAATGTGTATTTTGTAAAACTACAACAGAAGGTAACTATAATAATGCTACTTAATACTTTTCAAGTACTTATACATAATTTCATTAAAGTTCCACCGGAGTATTTTCAACATTTGGATCATACTGGTCAAAGAATGGATCGTTATGAACGTCCTGAATTAGTACTTGGAACGTATGAATTTTTGGCAACAAGAGAATATTGCACAGTAGGTTTACAACTACTAAAAAATTATACTGAATATTCATCATCGAAGCCTATCAAATTTCATGATCTCACTTCTTTTTTCAGAATAAAACATTTCCAAATCCACCGGCAATTATATTCATTATTGATGTGTCTTACAATACAATGAAATCTGGCTTAGTTCATTTAATTTGTGCTAACATGAAAAAAATTATTTGCAATACACCTATTGATGTAGGTCAAAGTAAATCAAATATGAAAGTCGGTTTTATAACATATAGTAGCACAGTTCAATTTTATAATATTAAAGCCAATCTTGCCCAGCCACAAATGATGGTTGTCGGTGATGTACAAGATGTATTTATGCCACTTTTAGATGGTTTTCTTTGTAGTGCGGAAGAAAGTGAAGCACTAATTGATAGTTTAATGTCTCAAATTCCGGTTATGTTCAGCGAATCTCGAGAAACTGAAACTATCCTTGGACCAGCTATTCAAGCTGGATTAGAAGCTTTAAAAGTAAGTCATGTTACACGCATATTTCATAGTATTATTTTTTAATGTATTGTTCAATATAAAGTATGATTTTAATTTTAAGCTTTAAATAAATCAAAAAATAAAATATTAAATGAAACAAATGTACAACTAAATTATATAATTTAATAAATACACTGATGGTCTAGGAAATGTTTTTTATTAAATTATTTTAATACATGTTTATGGGATAAACAAGAACAAACGAACAACTAAACTTTTCATTAATTAGAGATATATTTATACGCCCACAAATATAGAATTAATGATATGAAAATGTATTTTAAATGTATAAATGTAAACACATACATACACACTTAAGTCATCTAAATTTATTAATAACTATCTTTTAAAATTAGTTGATATTGAATTTAATATTATAATGTTATTATCTACATTTTATTGTTAAAAACTAATGTTAGATATCCACAATGTTTTAGGCTTCATCATGTGCAGGCAAACTTATCGTTTTTCATTCATCTTTACCGATTGCCAACGCTCCAGGAAAACTTAAGAATAGAGACGATCGCAAACTTCTCGGAACAGAAAAAGAAAAAAACGTTTTGAGTAAATATGAATTCTTTAAATGTTTAAAAAAACAACAAATACATAAATCATCAAAAGGTCAACACATTAATTTACTTTTTTTTTTTATAATTTTAGCCCCGCAAACTAATTATTATAATAACCTCGGTCAAGATTGTGTAGCAGCTGGTTGCAGTGTTGATTTGTTTATTTTTAATAATTCATATATTGACATAGCGACGATTGGTCAAGTTTGTAGACTTACGGGTGGCGAAGTATACAAATATACATATTTTCTAGTAAGTAATTTACCAACCATTTTTTTAGCTTTTTAATTAATTTTTCGTTAAAAAAATGTTTTATTTAACAGGCTGATGTTGATGGAGACAGACTAATAACAGATATTATAAATAATATAAGCAGACCAATTGCATTTGATGCAGTAATGCGTGTTCGTACTTCCACAGGTGTAAGGCCAACAGATTTCTTTGGTCATTTTTATATGTCGCATACAACTGATGTAGAGTTAGCTAGCATAGACTGTGACAAGGTATATAATTTTTAATACAGCTTTTTTTAATACGTTTTATATTTAACCGAATGATTTTACGATTTATTTTAGGCAGTTGCTATAGATATTAAACATGATGATAAACTAGCAGAAGACGAAGGTGTTTATATTCAGGCTGCATTACTTTATACATCTTGCAGTGGGGTTCGAAGATTAAGAATTATTAATTTAAGT
Source organism: Kradibia gibbosae (assembly GCA_018907135.1). Classification (NCBI taxonomy): domain Eukaryota; kingdom Metazoa; phylum Arthropoda; class Insecta; order Hymenoptera; family Agaonidae; genus Kradibia; species Kradibia gibbosae. The sequence goes on along the minus strand of JACCHX010000003.1, from coordinate 47,116 downwards.
TTAAAAACTTCATCACAAATTACAGAAGTTTTTAAAGCATGTGATTTAGATGCTATAATCAACTTTCTTTCTAAGCAAAGTTAGTAGTAATTTTAGAAGATTATTTGTTTTAATATGAAATCTGTAAATTGCTCTATAATAAATACTGTATTAATTCATGTTTTGTTCTGTTTAAAAAGGTGTTTTTAAACTTATGGATACATCTTTAAAAGCTGTAAAAGAAAATTTAATTTCAAGATGTGCAACTATATTAGCATCTTACAGAAGATATTGTTCGTCCCCATCAAGCACTGGACAGTTGGTACTTCCGGAATGTATGAAATTGTTACCACTATACATAAATGGATTATTAAAAAGTGATGCCATTACTGGAGGTATATAAATTACGAACAACCCATTTTTAAACTTGTATACGAAATTCTTTTCAATAAAACTTTCGCCAAAATTCTTTTGATCATATTTTAAAGCTGATATTTTTTTCCATTTAAATTAAAAAATATCGCTAAATTAATCTCTTGCTTCTATTTTAGGTAGTGGAATAACTATTGATCAGAAATCTTATGTAATAATGTTGGTTACAACGATGCCAATCATCGAGTCTATTGTTCACGTCTATCCAAGATTAATTTCTTTACACGATGTTAATCTTCAATCTACAGAGCTGCCATTTATGTTGCGATGTTCAAAAGATAAATTTGTGGATGAAGGAGCTTACTTATTAGGTAAATATCAAAATATAAAACAAATCGACACGAGTATTTTCATCATCTATAAATTAAATTTTAATTAAAATTTTCAGAAAATGGAATTCACATGTTTTTGTGGCTGGGTTCTAATTTAAATACACAATGGCTGCAATCAGTTTTCGGAGTTGCGTCTGTAGCACAAGTTGACACTGACAAGACCGTAATTCCATCATTGAATAATCAATTGAACGAACGAATTAGAGATATAATTAGTTATATTCAGAGCGAGAGGCGACACTGTATGCGGGTAAAATTTCAAGTTACTACTACTATATACCATTTAAGAAGTTTTATATAATATTTAATCTGTTACGCTTTAATTGTAATTATTATCCATTATTGCAATATTTCGAACAAATTATTTTATCATTTAACTTTAATAATTTCGTATTACACTTGTAAGATTGTTGTAAAAAAATGTTTCAGTTAACTATTACAAAACAACGAGACAAGATGGAAATGGTGATGCGACAATTCTTGGTGGAGGATGCAGGTGTTGACGGTAGCCTTGGTTATGTGGACTTCCTATGTCACATACATAGAGAAATTCGAACGCTTCTTAGCTAGTGTAAATTGAAATAAGTAATCTCTCAAATAATAGAGAAGTAAAAAGAAAGCAAATAAATTAATTTAAGTAGTATATAATAAAGTTTTTATGTAAAAGTTGAATGAGAGAAAGCGAAAAAATGAGAGAAAGAAGAGAGTAGAAAGAATGAAACAATGGAATTGGGAAAGGGGAAAGGTTAATTTCTACAAAAGTAATTTTAAAGATAAATTGTATTATTATATTGGATATTGTGTCAATAGCCTTGCTATTATGTATCGTTAGTATGTTAAACTAATTATTAAGGTGTAACAAAGAATAATAAATTTATATATTAAGTCCAAATTGTTAATGCATATTGAACTGCTTTATTTCAAAATATTTTAATTACATTTATTAATTGTATATTACTATAATATTATAATTCTTATATTAATATCATAATAAATTACTGTTTTTAAAGAAAATCGTCAAATTTTAAGCGAAACCTCCTTATCACATTCGAGTTATCTCCCGATCAGCATTAATTATAATGTTGCGCATTGATTTTCAATCCGGCAGACGCTTGTCAAAAACCATTGTTTAAAAGTCGGCCTCGTCGATGCACAGCCCCTCGTCCTTAGCGCTCAAGAGTATTATCAACGCGTGGGGTAAATACATTGCGACGACTCTAACAGCTCGCACATATGGTAGAACGGATCCGCTTCTGCGTGTTCATCCTTACGCATCCTTAGGCGAGACGTGACCACCTGCGTGATTCGCTGTCTTCGCAAAACTGGAGCGCATATTCACGGCTTTATATATTTGCCATTTATCCGCACGTACGTACTCGCATGAAGATAAGTCGTCTGCTAACACGTACACACACGGTGACACAATCGCGCGCGCATTAATATTAATATACACGAACACGTACGCGCAGTTATTCTGTGGCCAAATTGAAAAGAAAGCGCGCAGTGCGCAGGCTGTAGATTTATAATTACCATATTACAACCATACGAAAAAGCAGGAGGAAAGAATTGAGTCGAGCTCCCGATTACTTCGTCTTCGCTGTAGCTTTAGAATTGGATCTTGTATACGATTGTCGCTGTCCTGCTATCGAAGCATCGGTAAGTGACACTTGACAGCCTCCCCTGAAAGGCCAATATTTTACTTACGCTTGTAACGAATGATTTATCAAAATCGTCGACCTCATCTACGGCCTGTGCACGTTAAATTGCATGTGCACGCAAATACGCGTGTAATGCACGTAAGACTATGTGTGCGTGCACGCGGAGTATGGGGCCGTTAACGGGGTTAAGATTTGATTATTGTTTCGTGACAGATCATTAAACAAAGGACATTAACTATGACGTAGGTGACTAATTGGAGTTATCAAGCGCCCGAAATAAGAGGGATAAGAAGAAGTATTCTACTATGATTTAAAGCATGACGCGGCGAACAATGAAAACGTCGCTTTACCGGTGGGATGAGCCAGAATTGCAAATTGTGATCCCGACAACTGCCTTCCTTTTCGACTTCGCTCTTCTTAAGGATGAAACCTCTCGGGCTCGACCAGGAGCATGAACGAGGCATACGCTTTACCTGTGTGATCCATGATCTTTGGATATCTGGTTAGAGCAACGTTGTAATGCCTTTACTTATATTAGAAAAGCACCCTTGGATCGTGAAATCAGATGATTGTTTTTCGAGTGTTATCGAGCTCCTTGTTTACATCTAATGAACAGCGCTCGGAGTATTCGTCTTAATTTTCTTATCAATGCAAAACTTTAATTGACAAACTGTGCAACGCGATATTGCAAACTCCAACTGAACTTATTTTACCTGTTCGATCATTTCAAGCTAATGCTATTTAAATTTTAATGTTCGATCGATGATTCTTGGATTAACTTTTTGAAACTAACTTATCACAGTTAAAATGTCACATTTAAAAAAAACAATGTTAATTGCAGTGACTGATTATAGATTACTGGATAGGCAACGTAGTCTTTTTAAATATTTTTTGTTTTACAAACTAGTTTCTAGTCTATAATAAACATCTATCATTGTTATACGATTTGTTTGACATTCAAGACTGAACAAAATTTTAATTACTTTTTCCCATCCAGGATTATGTATACAAAGAAGAAGATGCTTTGGCAAAGCATTCTCTTATGCGTTGCCATCTTCGTGATTGCAGTGATTAACTACTTTGATATAATGTTCTACATAATCTTTGGATTGCTAATGCTGTGTGGAACATCGTTTGGGCCTGCAATTATTTTTTATATCTATGCAAGATTGTCACCCTTGTACTCAGTTGATTGGAAATACACTCTTACAAGTGTTGGCTCTATTCTGATTATGACATTTTACTATTTCAATTTGCTAATCTACTTAATTTTTGGACTACTTATTGTATGCGGCATGTTACTTAGTCCAACAATTGTTTTATACATACATAACTACCTGTCAGCAAAGCATTCAACTAATAAGAGCACTAAAAAAATAATTAATAATAGTAGTTTTTTTGATACTCTTTTAAATTGCAAGTTGGTAAGTTAAAAATTATGCAGTTTTTAAAATTAATCTTTTGCCTAACACATATTAATTAATTAATATTCGGATTATGATTTAATTTAATTATTTTGTGAAAATTGTTGTTTCACAATATTGTATTTTGTTTCAAGAAAACACATTTGAAATTAATCAGTGTTTTAATATATTACATTAAGCAACAGACAATACAGATTTTTTAAAAATATTCTTATTTTCTGTTATACCATGCAAAGTCCTTATAAAATTGATTTCAGAAGGAATATTACATCAATCATAAAATAAAAAGGGATAATGGATGCTATCCTCTTATATTTTCAAGATTGGTTGATGGTGCACTCCTTAATCTCCTTGATTTAATATTTAGAGATTTTATCAGTTTTTGGTTGAATGATATTGCTATTGGAGCCGATGAATTGATCAATACTGCCAAACAAGATTTATGGGAGACAATACAAAAGATCCATAGTAGAACAGAGCACATTAATCATACAAATTTAGTAGCTTGTGGTATAGTAAATACAATAACTTTTCATTTTGAAAAGATTCGACTTGCTCAAGAAGCTGCGTAAGTTTTATGAGTTTATATTGGATACATCTACTCCTTTATTTAATTTAATCATTTGGCTTTGTTCATTTAAATAATTTGTTTATAATCATATCTAGTGCTGATAAAGAAAATCCAGATTATATTTTATCACCACATTTAATGTCAGATAAAAGTGAATTGGAATATTTGAGAAAAGTAAGCGAAGTATTTATTATATTATTTATGCCTAGTGGTTACACAATACCACCAGTAATATGTCTTTTAAAGGAAGTTCTTACTTGCAGAAGTAAGTAATTTGTTGTAAAAATATTTTTTATTACAGTTAACGTTATTATTAATAAATACTGTTTTATTTAGTATTAAAGCCAGTTATAAATGCGATAACTGATCCAGACTATATTAATCAAAAAATCTTATTGTACATTCAACAACAAAAAATGACAGAAGCATTACATAAGAAAAGCTGTGAATATGCAGACTCTTTTGAAGATTTTCTTTCCATGATCAAATCTACTCGGGATCTTGAAGTTTTGAAGCGTATTAGATATAATATTGTAACAGAAATTATGCAAGCGACTACAAGTCAAAACGTTCAACGCTCTCAAGGTTTAGATTCCGATGGCACGGGTTTTGGTAAATCTGATACGACACATGGCCGAAAATTAAAACGTTACATCAGCCAATTAACTTATGCAAAGAATACTTGCGAGTGCCATATGCAATCTCTGGGATGGGATGGCTATCCTATGGAAGACGATGATGTAATAGATCCAATGGCGACCCCAGAAAACAGAATAATACCTTTGAAGTTAATTTTGGAAAGCGTTATAGGTATGCAAATGCTGCGAATATTCATATTTTTACATGGTTATTATAACAATCAGTACCTAATCACTACATTATTTACTATATATTTAATGTTAATTCTTAAAATCTTAACAATAATCTATGAATGCTATATTGATTTTTTAATTTAAATCCAAACTAGTAGCACAAAAACATTGATGATGCGATAAAGTTTAGATTAAACAATAATTAATATTAATTAGAATTTCAATATCACATTATATTCAATATATTCTTTATAACTATTTTGAGTTAATACATTCGTCAAGATATTAAAATTAAAATTTTTTTTTTACTAGGTAGAAAATATCTATCTCAGTTTTTAGAGCAAGCATCTAGTCAAGGATTAATCGGTTATTGGGCAGCTGTGCAAGAGCTTCGTGCAACAGATAAATCTAATTGGCATCAGTTAGGAGCAGAAATTTTTTATACCTACATAGCTATTCCTACTGCTGAAATTAAAGTTGATAAGGATGTGAAGAAAAGAATGGAAGGCTTTTTAATGGGAGATAAAGGACCAGATGTATTTTATGAAGTTCAAGATATAGTGGTTCAAACATTAGAAGATAAATACTATCCGTCTTTCATAATAAGTGAACAGTATAAAAAGTTAACTGAATCTATAAATGATGAAAAATTAGAAAGTAAGTAGGAACTAAGTGTTTTAATTTTATTACAATTAGGAATTACTTGTATTTTTATTGTAATTCTAAAATTACGTAGAAGGGCTTATTTATACAATAATTCGGGTATGCATTCAAATTAGAAGTATTTAAAATTATTATTAAAATAACACCATTTCCGTTTGAAAATTTTAAATTTAAACCAAAATTTCTTTTTCAGTTTCAAGTGAAAATCGAAGGTCAATGATTAATGGCACCATTTCGAGCAATACATTATTAGTCGGAGAACATTCTAGTCACTCCCGAAACAAGTTAGATCAACTGCAAGAAAAGTTAAATAATAAAATGCAAGCTTTGAAAGCTCTTCAATCTTCATTGAAACCAGAAAATAAGGTGTTAAGTATCTTAGCAAAAGAAGTGGAATGGCTTCATGGGGAAAAAAGACAATTGGAAGCTCATTTAAATCATACAGAAACGTGGGCGGAGCACTTAGGACATTGGAGAGCAGATGTTCAGAGTGCTGAAGTAAATATGATGTGCAACACTATTATTACCTATTTTATACTGATTAAGTTAACATCGATGTTATATTACTTTATCATGTAATCCTTACTATAAGCATTTAATGTGAAATTGGTTATGCACTGTTCAACATATGATTAGTGGAATTTCGGTTGATTCGACGGAGAGGTAAGGAGGTTAAACGGGATTTAGCTTCTTCTGAAGCAAATGAAACAATGAGTCAGTCAGTAGCTTTACCTCTTTTTGTATCAAACAATATTGTTGTAATATTTTGCATGTTTGTATTTCTTATGTTAAAAGGAAAGAAATTAAAATATTTAGACACATATTGGTTTGACAAATTTAGTAATTACTTTTAATAATTTCTTCACTTAGACTCCAGACAATGGTGACCCCCCTGAATTTGTTTTGGTCGTTCACATGGTGTCTGATAATGCTGACGAAGCTAATATTTCAACTGGCTGGGTAGTCCTGCGAAAGCTTCAAGAATTTCAAGACCTGCATAGAAAATTGCGGCAATTGTGTTCTAGTGTTAAAAGTCTTGAATTACCGTCTCAGCCTTTAAAGTTTTTTGGTAAAACGGATAAGAATGCATTGGATAAAGCAAGAGCTCAAATTCAAAAATATTTAAACGTACGTAATGCTTTTTGTTTATTTTAAGATATTTGAGTTTCAATATAAAAAACCTAATAATGCTTGCTTCATTATTTAATCTTTTTTTCTTTGTGAAAATAGTTTGTTTTAGAAGATGATCGTTTGAATCAAAGTGAAGCCTTGTACGCTTTTCTCAGTCCAAGTTCGGAACGTTTAAAACATAGCACACCGTCGCCGAAGAAATCACGATTTTCTTTATCAACCCTTTTTAAGTCGTTAGTGCTTTTATATTCTCATTTTATTACAGACTTATCATTGGTATTTAGCATTTTTAAATATCTATTTCATATTACAGTAGCTCTGGCAGTAGCGGGGATTCACGAGAAAAAGATGACGAAGAAGATTTGTCATTACTATTAGATGATAATGAACCTACTCGATCTGTGACTGATGCTTTTTTCGGACTGGGAAAAGATTCTATTGCTGAACCACTCTATGCTTTAATTGGAGAAATTTTTGATTTAAGTGGTGTATTTCGGTGGTTGAGGCGATCTCTGATTACATTCGTACAGCTTACCTATGGAAGAACAATTAATCGGTGAGATGAATGTATGAAATATTGAACTTTAAATTATAACTTCAACATTCAACAAGAAAACGTTTAGATAAGGAACCTTTGATTTATATCAAGTGACTGTATTTCTACGGAAAATTTCAAATTTACTTTACAACAAAAGTTTATTATTGACATATTTTTTCAATATGTGAGAGTACTAGTGATTAAAATGAGTATTTAGAACTAAATCTTATTTGGTATCTGAATGTTTTATGCATTACTTCACAATTCTGTGACAATTTTTGTGTGTATATTTATACATAAATATTTATGCAGTTTAATTAAATATAATTTTATCAATAATTATCAGTCGTTTTCACACTTAATTTGTTATAATGAATAGCTTTTTAAGTACATTGATTCAAATAAGACAATGAGTAAATCGAAATAATATTGAATTCTGATTTTTTTTTTATACTGCAGGCAAGTCAGAGAAACTGTCACGTGGATGTTCTCTGAGCCAATGCTACATTATTACATTCAGTTGTTAACAAAGTCATGGTGGCCTAACGGTAAACTGGTTACGGAAGTTCCAATCAGAATGGATGAAGATAAATCGAAAACGCATTTAGAAGCTCGTCAAGAATTTTTAAACAACGTACCTGACTTTTTAACAGTATTAGTTGGAGCTCAAAGTGCCCAACGAGGCGCAACAAAAGTTTTTGATGCTCTACAAAATGTGAAACTGAACAAACAATTATTTTATGTAAGTAAATACATTTAAAGTTGTTTTACCTTTGTAACCTAGCGTACAAGATTTAAAACTTACGTCTTTCAGGATATTTTCGAGGTTGTAATGTATGATATGTTTCCAAATTTTAAGCAAAGCAGAGATTAAATATTTTTTCATCAGACAAATATATGCAAACTACAATTTAAATAAAATTTAGGTATTTGTAAACTTTGTTTTTAACTGTTGACTGACAAATCAATAATAAATCAGGTTTGTCTTAAATAATTTATATACAATCTATATAATATTTAAGGTGCTATCAATCCTTTGCAGTATTATTCGAAAAAAAAGTTTCCTAACTAGCATCAAAAAAAGGTTTAAATTTGTTTTAAATTTAATTTGTTTATTAAAGTATAAATATTGTACTATTTTCTATAAGATTCAATAATATAAATCATAGATGTGTTCCATATTCAAAAGTAATAGTTTACTTAGTCAATATTTTATTATTACTTCAAACGACTTAAAAAAGGTGCTAGTTACCAAAGATTATAAATAGAACATGTACTAAGGTACTTGAGTTTGCGCAAAATTATATTAAGACTAATTTTCACTAATATGCACAATTAAAAATACTTTTTAAAACGTATTTGATAATATTTTAATTTTCATTATATTAAATATTTTGACAAAAAAGTTTTTTAAAGAAATAATTTTCTTATGTTGTTATAAACATGAATTTAGAAGTATACGAATGCAGTGCTAAATAATTTAAAAAAAAATTCAATTATAACTTAATTTTATTCTGATTAAGTTGCCAGTTTCATACAAGTCTTTTTTATATTTATTATAATTATTTATTTATTTTAAATTAGTATTACTTGTTCGTTGAAAAGATCGTATAAGATGATGTTTTAGATTGGATTTTTCAAAAATATTTATCGTACAATTTTTTAGGCGTTTTTAAAAGAAGAATTATAAAATTTTATTCTATAAAATATTGTTAGAAATAATTTACGTTTTAACTTATTTTGATTAAATATTAAAATACTTTAAAATTTAAAAGTCTCGAAATAATGGATTTTATGTTTCAGTGCAGCATACAATGAAATGTTTAAAGAATAAATTACTATAATTGTTTATTTTTAATACCAATGACCAAATACTTACAAATATTACAGAATCACAAAATATATACAAGTAAATTTTCATAATATTCTTCTTAAATAATTTTTAGTCTTTTATTTGTATATTTTGTTCATCAATTTATGTCTATGCTCTGCTGTCAGATGTGTTTTGTATTATTTTGAGGTATTAAATATGACCTATTTCCATTTTGGTTCACTTATTCTATCCTTTTATGTTAAAAAAAAAAAATAAGTTTTAATAACTTAGTATCGTTTCGAAATTTCAAATTCCTATTTAAAATATTTAAAATTGGATGCCTGAACGAAAGCCACAAATAATACGATTTAAAACATAAAAAAGACAATCAATTCTGGTATTTGAGTATTTATTGTTCGTAAAATAAAATTTAAACGTAGCAATGATGATGAGAATAGAAAAGTAACCTCATAAATATAGAAAGAAGAATACCGATAATACGCGGGAGTCAAAACTATTTGTGTCCGATGAGGTAGTTAAGGAAAAAGTAGTTTGTCAAAAAAATTTAATTGCTCACACCCTTTTCACATGTACTTGCAGATCATTCATACTAAGAAGTTCGTCACTTTTGTAATTTAATGATTTATCGAGTTCGATCGATTTTTGAAATTATCAATATTTCTAGTGTCGCAAATAAGCATTCGAAATTCATTTATTAAAATTACTTTAATAAAACATGCAATAAATATTTTTTTATATTTGTAGCTTCTAATAAAATTTGTTCACATATAAAAAATTTTTCGCAATCAATTTCTTTTTTTTACGTATCTAGTCTTTATGCTCTTCGTAGACAACAATAACTGATGTTATAATTATCATGAATATTACACATTCGTTCCAAAGATCTTTAAACTGATAGATCCACTCTAGTTTAAGTTATAATTTAATTAAATGTGTTTGTGTAATTAAAAAATTTCTTTAAATAGTTTTTAATTTATGAGTATATAATGACAGTTGTTGTCTTATAATGTGTCTAAATAGAAGTGATTTTTCGAGCTTTTTAACTATGAAAATTACAGAAAAGTTCACGAAAGTTTGAGACAACTTAACATTTATGGGTATAACGTGGTATATACAAATAAATATTACTCTCAGCTAGTGAATTTTTAAGTTTAATTAAACAGCAAGTGTCGCTGTAACTTTATTTGGAAATAAAATTATATTTAACTACCATTATTAAAGAAGTCTATTATTTTATTGTTTTTAAATATTTTTAAAATATATATTGTAGACATACGGACAACAAATTTTATATTATGGATCTAGTTTTTTTACTTTGAAAATACAGAAGCAGTAAAAAAAGATATATATTAATACTAATAATCATAATAATAATACATAAGATAATATATCTTTAGCTTATTTAGCGCTGCATTTACGTGTTATACAATTTATGTTTATAATAATTTATTTAAACCTAAGAATTATAAATATTAAATTTTAACTTTACTAACATTGTATGAGTTTATATCTATGTATTAAAACTGTAAATTAGAATAAAATATATTAATTCAAGTGTAATTTACAAATCTACACAAATTTTATGTATAAGTTACAGTCAATGAATTTAATGTATCAAATATTGTTGTAAAAATGAATGTAAAAATATGTCCTTGAATGCTGATTGTTCGATTTAAAGATAAAGTATAAATAAAATATATTAATGTAAATTGCATATTTTTTACCCTATACTTATAATCTCTTAATTAATTTTGAATTTATTACAGCGTATAATAAAAAAATTAGGTCATTAATAACGTATATAAGCAAATTATTATATTTTATATTTAAATGGTCATTCAAAATGTCAAATTTTAATGCAGACTTTTCATAAACATTTGAAACACTATAACTGACTATTTACTTGAAATTACATCAAAATTGGTTATTATTTGCAAAACTCTTACGTCAGCATAATTTAAAGTTTGTTAGTTTACTACTTTTACTCTTCATATATAAAAGTTAAATTTTTGAAGTATTTTTTAATAGAAAATATTCCAAATATATATATAGATATATAGTATAATCAATAAACTGTGATAGCAATCAAATAAATTCGTACTGAGTACAACATTAATATAAGAATCTTCTTCACTACAAATATGTTTACTGTACTTTTAAAATACATTTTTATATGATATTTGTTGTATTATTAAATAATTATAAATCTTTTCCGACAATTTTAGTTACACATTAACTATTAATAAATATAATTCTTACAATTTTCTTGTGATCTATGATCAATGTTATTAATTGAATAGTAAAGAAGTCAATTTAGATTATGCTATGAATGCTATGCTGAAGGATCTAGAAAGATTGAAATAAAAATAATTATAAATTTTTTGTTTTATAATGTATATAATTTTATTTGAACTATTTTCACAAATATATTATCAATAATGCACCTAAAATATGATTTTGTTATTTCGATTTCCAATTAGGTAATTAGAGCTTCTATACATATATTACAATAATTACTTTTTTTATTTTAATTTTAAAATATTGATTCTATATATTAATTACTCTATTAATTTTATAATATTATTATTATAACTTGATAATAATATTATCTACATACACGTGTTATATTATAATATTATGCAATTATGTTTATATACATATTCATAAGATAGACATTGGTGGTGTTATTTTTGATACAGTGAAATTGAAAATCGCTTACTATAGTCAACTTCATGTATTTTACAATCATCTTATGCAATATAATTTACAGAATTCTTAGCAGGAAGCTAAGAAAATATTATCAATCTATAGGAGTTATATTACATAAATTTTTAATGCTAATTTAAAATTGTAAAATTTGCTTAATAATAATAATTGGAAATATTTTAATATATTTTCATATAAAAATTTTATTTTTATATTTAATTAAACTATGTATGTCAAATTGTAATTAAAAAAATTATAATTAAATTGATTCATTAGATTTAAGGTTCGATCGAAGCTATTAAATATGGTAAAAAATATTAAAAATTTATCATTTATATTAGTAACAGCTTAATAAGTTTGTTTTACAAAAATAAAGCGGGAAAAAATTTCTATAGTATAAAAATGATCAATATTTGTTTAAAAAAGTGACAATTAATGAATTTCAAAACGATTTCAACTGAAAACCGTTTAAATATTGTGCAAAATAATTATAGACATGGATAAATTATTTAATGCAATCATTTGTGATTATCATAAATAAATTTTCAAAGAGATGGATGCCGATGTTAAATTGAAAAAATTGTCTTTACCTAGGGAAATATTTGTATAAAAAAAAAATTTGATACATCTTAGGCAGGAATATTCATATACCATAGTCAGGTATGCTGTTGAAATGAATCGTTTAAAAAAATATTTAACGATTACATAGAATCAATGTGAGATTATTTACTCCTAAGAGCACTTGCTGTCATGTTTGAAGATACGAAATGCGGAAATGTACCCGATGAAGGCTTTTAATAAAAATAAATAAAAATTTATAAAATTTGAATAATCTACGGTTCAATGAAATAAAAAGGAGCGCGCAATTGATCCAAAAATGACTTAATATGGAACTTTTGATTGCGCATTGGGTAATCCACTAAATTCAACGATGATGAAGGGCAACGAGATGATCACTGAGTAAATTGCGCTGATGCCAATTAAGACTATGTTAAAAAGTGACAAATAAAAATATTACGACTGCGAGGTGTGCGTAGAACAATTTTAAGGAGTTGATGAACGTTGATAACTGAATTAACAAATCTTCGACCGCCACTGCTCATAGTCTGTCACAAAAGAGACGACGCTTCATCGAAGTGCTGTTAGACTCCGGCTCAGCACAGTGTGATATTAAACATCGAAAGGATTTTCCGGAGTCAAGGTTAAAATAGCTGCTACTGTCAATATGGGCATGACGAGCTGTTGAAACGATACTCAAGTGAGGCAATTTTCTATACACTGCGACCAGCCTCGTATGTAAATTTCTGGTGGCTTCTCTTTTATGCGTTATTAATTTGTATGCCGACTTAAAATTATTGCAATTCAATCATATCCAATGATTATTCGAGATTTTAAAACATTTAGAATTGGTCATTTGTTTGAATTATTGTAATACGGCTCCATTTGAGTACCACTACAAATTTATGTATGGATGTTTTTATACGTTGAAATATACGAGCATTATAATGAATTTGTGTATAGCTGTTTTTTATATCTACATCAATTTTATGGCTATATAAGAACAAATCAGAGCACACTATGATTCAATTCTACTCAGGTGCATTTTTATATGGATTTATAAATGTATATAAAATTTATGGATCAAAAGGTTCATGATTCTATTTCTCGGCAGTTAATAGTTATTATTTTTTTATGTATTTATAACTTTATTAATAGTATTAATGAAGACAAAATGGAGCTTCTTCAATGTTATAATTACATGTACATTGTTGTATTTAATTTGGTTCAAAATTATGATATTGATCTATTTAAATAAAGAATCAGAATTTTATTACAATAAAACAAATATTAATCTTATTGATAATATTAATTGTAACATTTACAATCTTTATGTATTTATTATCATACTTTACTGATTTAAAATTTTTAAATTCAATTTTAAAAAATTAATTTTTTTATTTTACTGAATTTATTTTTAAATAAATTTTTTTATACAGTAAATGTAAATGCAAATTTAAACAATTTGTTTTTGTACTGCTACATTTCGTAGCAATTTGACATTCAATAGCTTTTATTTTATATAGAAACTATAATTTAAATAAAAATTGTAGACGGATTATTCTATTAAATTGTAATGTATGCAAAGAGATAATTGCGTGTACAGTTTTAAAAAAATGATAAGGTGATGTTAGTCGTGCTTTTACAACTTTTTCTAAGCCTTAATATTTTATTTAATTAAACATTGAATACCATTTACACTGTCAATTGAATCAATTTTACATTCAATGAGAAGTACATAAATACAACAATATTTTTAAAATTATAATAATTTAATTAAGGCATATATTTTGTTTAATGTGTGTTCTGGTAATTTTTTTTTACATTAGTTTTCTTACTCTTTTTTTCATAAGAATTTTTCATATATATTTGTCTCATTCTTGTTTAATTATAAGCCCAATTTTCGCTCGTCTACTAAAAAATACTGTTTTTCATTCTCATCAAACTACATAAAAAAATAAAATGCAGCACCTTATACAAAATTCAGTCGTACCAATTTATTATCTACTTAATATTTATAATTATCATGTGGTTTTACATTTTAATTTTTTTATGACTATCCATTGTCTCTATTAAAAATAAATTTAATTAAAATAGAAAGCACCTTTCATCAGAGTTTAAAAAAAATCTATGCTTCTTTAAGTAGTATCCATAAATATATTTAAATATGTTAAATACAATTACTTACTCATAATTATAAAGTATATTTCTCTTATAATTTTCATATGGCCCTAGACCAGCTGGGACTCTTGAACTGCATAAGAATTTCTATTTGGATATCAATTAGAATCATGTTCATTTTACTTTTTATAAGTAATTACTCATCTACGATACATTAAAATACCGAATGACGCATACATTGATATCCAATAGAAAACGATTTAAATTCGGACCCATGTACTTAAGAAAATAAATATGGCTAATATATGCGAATTTTATTATTTTATGCAGATAAAGTATCACTTTCTAAAAATTTGTATTCTACTTTCAATAAAAAATATATTTTACAGTTATCTTAATAGTTATGCTTCTTGTTAATATTTAATACAAATTTTGATCTATGCGACATTAATATTGAATTATAATAATAAGTGATTAACTGTTGAATTCAATCTGTATACAACAATGTTAAAAAAGATCGTGAAGTGTATAGAAACATTTCTATACACGTTCCCAAAGCTTTAAACATGTGTCTTTAAAATAACAATAATTACTTTTTTTTAATTATGATTTATTTATATTATCATTTACTACTTCTTATAAATATATTAGACTCCATGACGTTTAAAAATATTGGCTTTATTTTCATTAATTATTGTATCCATCTCTAAAACATTTTATTCTTTTTTTTTATAATTACATCTGTTATTAATCAGTACAATGTTTGTACTTATAAATAATTTGAAAAACTTAAAAAACTTCATATAATATTAATACTTTATATTATTTATTATGTAATTCCGTTTTATTTGATTACTTATTATTCGTATTTGTAATTATAAAATGTAAACTTTTAATTATTATTTAAACAAATATTTTAATAAACTGTATAGTACGTATAAATATAATAAAAAAACTGAAAAGATGGAGTTTAAGAGCTTTTAAAAAAATTAAATAGTAAACTTTTGTATGGAAATAGATACAATAATTGTTAAAAAAGTAATACTGATTATAAATTTACTTTTATTTAAGATAAAAACCGTATTTTACACATGTACACAACAAATATAATTATGTGTTTGAAAGACTGTGCCCTCATTTTTTTTTAATGAAACGAATTATAATTAAACAAGTATAAATTTGATATTATATATATTTTTAAGTAAATTTAATAAAACTTTTGTAATAAGTATTAAATACTAACATGGCAATTGGTATTTGGATACCTTTATAATACGCATTTATTTTAATATTCCCTTAAATTTCAAAGATATTGGACGCTTCCACGTATGTACAAGTTAATTATGTAATCGGACAATTTTCACTAAATTTAGACAACAATGCTTTAAGTTACTATACGTATCGTCGAAATTAAAAATCAATATTTTAACAGTAATGATTTTAATTGTACAATCATTGACACGTATGAAAATTTAGTACTCTCAATAATCAATACTGCACGTCTGTTAATTATAAAGTCCAGGGAATATAGCGATAATTTAATCAGCAAATGTTGACGAAACATCAATATTGTAATTGATAGTTATAATAATAACAACAATGGTAACGATGATTTCAATAAACAATTAAAGAAATGAGTATTGAAGCAGATATAAAGCTAATGAAGTCAGGTCACAGCGAAGAGATGATTTGAAATCTCGAAGAAGGTCCTCATTCGTAAAAAAAGATATTGGAAGAGATAAAGATAGAGATAAAGATATAGATAGAGATAGGGATAGAGATAGAGAGATAGAGAGAGAGAGGGAGAGAAATAAAACCGGCAACAGAAGTAGCTCGAAAGCTCGCATCCCGGTGGAAGTAAGCGAGGGTCGGTTCTCAGCAGCTCAGACGAGCATCTCAGGTAGCAGTGGAGTAACTCGGAGGCGATCGCTTCTTCGGGCAAGCCCCCGAGTAGTTGGCAGTCATCGTCAGTCTCGGGTGAGCTCCGAGCCGCGGGTCCGCCTGGGGCTGGTTCTCGCTCCATATCGAGGGACGGTCCTCGTGGCTCGGCCGTCGCTCGACGTCAGCGCCCCGGGCACGACGTCACATGTGCAGGCAGAGCCGCCGTTGGCCGTCGGCCTCATCTCAGACAAGGGTCCTCGACTTGATGCCCGAGTCGATCGTCGACTCGGCGACTCGGCCGGCCGCCGGTGGCGAGGACTCGGCCGTGGCCAGGGACGAGGCCGCCCGGCTTCCGCTCGGGGTCGTGCCCGACGGGGGTATCAGGGACACGACCTCGGGGCTTGAGGCGCGCCCGTTGTCCTCGTACACTCGCTCCTGCAAAGTTGCTGTCGTTATTGACGAGATTGGAAGGCGTCGTTCCCCGGCCCACCTTTCTAAGGCCCTTTCGTTTTACTTTTCCGCTCATGGATTTTCGTGAGTTCGGCTATACGCGCCCGACGATAACATTGAGAATCGCGGACTTTTGCTTCGCGCCTTTTTATCCGAATTTCTTTCACGGCCGCTGTTACTTTTTATGTGAAAGGTTGTGTTACAAGATATGTGCAATTTTACGCCTCGAGTTTCTCTTTCATTAATGTACTTTATTTATCTGCATTCGTAGAACCCGTAAAATTATTTACTTGGCCAAATTATCATGTTGAATTAAATTAAATTACCTCTTGGAATTGAATGTACGAAAATATCCATTTGTTAAACATCTTAACGCCAGCCAAAAGTACGCTAGTGCTTAATAAATATTTTTTAATTCAAAGTATTAAATAATGTGTAAAGAAAACATTGATACTTTATGATGATCAAATATTAAAATTTTCAGGTACGTCAAATATTTTATTTTTCACTAATGAATATATTATATGATACGAGAATTTTAAAATTGCTTACTAAATTATTTCTATTTAAGCTTTATAAAATATCGAATGAATAGTTTATCTTTTTTTAACCTGAATCTATTGTGTCGGTACAAAACTCAATTGCTTGTTCATAATTAATCCAACTGTTTTTAACATTTATAGGTACATTCTACCCTTGTAACATCACGCAATTGGGCATTAGGTAATCTCAATTTCATTCGTCTGAATTAAATGACGTGAAAGGTGCTTCAATTTGATTTGAATTTTGTGGTGTAAGCCCCAGTAATGATACACTGTATTTAATGACATGTATGAGAAATAAATATACATAATAGAGTATTTTAAACGAATTAGAAGTAAAAAATATCTTATTGAAAAATAATAGTATCATGATGGCTTATTTTTATAAATACATGTATATGTGATTTTTATAAATCATATATATATGGAAGCCTGTTAAAATTGTAGTCACAATAAAAAATACTTAGTCAAAACGATATTACTTGAATTTAAAATACACACAGAATAATGAATTCAACAAAAAGTGAAAGAGGATAGCTTGAAAAAAGAGAAAAGGATAGACACATGCCTATGTCAATAAAACGTGTTTTTTTTTAATGTGAAAATTAAAATTCCCACAACAGTAAATCTAAATTAATTATGTTCATATTTTACATTTATATTATTGAAATATATAAGTTTACACATCCTGTATATAATGTAAAGTAACACTTTTTTTTAGTTACAGTAATCTTTATTATCTGTCTGTCCTCCTATTTAAAACGTCAATGAATATTAGTTATGTGAAATTTCTATATAATTTTTTTTCCATACTTCAATGTTTTTATTTTAATTGCATGCTTTAATGTATTTGTATGAGTTATCGGAACAATATTAATTTAATAAATAAAAACATATTTGCAATATTTTTTTTTTATAAGCCAAATATTTCATAAGATAAAAAAAATATAATTGAATTATATTATAAAAATATGCATAAATATATTAAGATCATAATAGAGTTATTATTAAAAAAATATTAAAACATTAAACAATAAAGCTCAAAATGTAGAAATTTTTATTTTTTAATACTATAAATATTAAATGTAGTTTATTAACTATTCTTCTAATAGCATCGTATGTTAGGATCTTGAACGATGAAACAAATTCTTTTATAAGCATCATTCATTAGTAATTATAAGCTTTAAATATATAGTATATAAGTGTATACAGTGATATTAACTTTTTGCTTTTAAAAAAATTTTTAAATTATCATCGATCAGGTTTTTTAAATTATTAGTGCTCAAAATTATATCATAGCATGCATTAACTTTGTTGTACCTGCGACTTGTCGTACTTCAGTCTTTTCCAAATGAAGCCTTTCTTGTCTTGCGGTTGTTGAATTGTTGGCGTAGCAACATCAGCCCCGGCCGACGCGTTATAGTTAGGATTAGAGAAAGTCAAAACGTTTCTGCGATTATTGTACGTATAATCTTCTCTCTTCTTACGCGGGCATTGTAAATAAATGATTATTATTATTATGGCAACGGTGATAACGAGAAGAATGACCGTCGTTGTGATCATTGTGCGCAGACTTATTGTATCACCATTGTTTCGATTGTACTCGTTTAATTTATTATCCCCTTGATTATTAGTACTTCCAACTGTGGTTTTAAGTGTTGGTGGTATATCTTCGTCATCGATAGGGTCATAATTTGGATCATTTTCAGTACCCGGTTTACGCATTGGTATCTGCTTCTTAGGTACTGAAACAAGTTTAAAGAAACGAACTTTTTACTAAATTTATATATGTCATTAAGCTGTAGTTGCAATTAATTCCGTTTTTAATTTTTCTTAATTGCTCAATAAATTAATTCTAATTATATCCATATTCTATATTCTATAATCTAATAGCTTTCTTAATGGTCATTTTAATTTCTTTAAGGTAATTGAAAAATCTATTATATTTATTATTTAAAATTAAGCTCAGATAACATTGAGCGAACAATTAATAAATTAAGCAAGCAATACTTGCTTAAAGAGCTTATTATTACTATTGTGTCCATTATTTAACAAATTACTTCAATGTTTATGGTATAAAAATATGACGTAATGTTTTGGTATACAATGATGAATACATAATTTGGTATATATTATTTGCATTTTAATGCTAAAAGAGTATCACTTATTTTAAAAGAAGAAAAATAAAATAACATTCTTGATTAATAAATATAAAAAATTTTAGCAAGCGAACTCTTGTAATGATCGTTGACAGACCTGTAGAACAAGGAGTAGAGTTCGGTTCATCAGGACATCCGCACGTGTAATTTTTCTTTGTGAAAAAACATAAATGGCTGCAGCCTCCATTTTCAATATCACACGGTGTCCATCCGATTTGTCTTTCTGATGAAACGGCTCGGATTTCAGCAGTACCATCTAGTGCTGTCCTAATTTTATTTCGATTTTTTCCTGTTCTTTTATCGGCCCGTTCAATAATTTCTTTAAACCAGTCGCCCCAATATATATTGTTTCCATACTGAAATGATTTTTTTTATGTTTCATACAATTTGTGTATAATTTCTTATAATTCGTTACTTTTATTATAAATTTAATAGATAAAAAGAACGTTGAAATGCTTTGAGGTGAGACTGTTTTTTACTATTTTTTTTCTACGTTAATAATGAAAATTGATAGTTAAAAAAAAACTTTTTTTTCAAAAGTTCCGGAAAAAATTAGATTAGTTTTTACAAATAGAAATAAGCAAAAAATTATGTTTTAATTGTACAATTTGCCTTTGAAAGAAATTGGAAATCTCACCTGCGATAAGCCAAAAGCATTGTCAGCTTGTGGAACGAGGGCAATCCTGTATCTCCCGTGAAGATCTGATACCTCGATTCTATTTTTAAGTGCGTCAGCCCAATATAATTTTCTAGCCGCATAGTCAATCGATAGCCCATTAGGTAGGCTCAGATCCGATGATACGATACTCTTTTTATTACTCCCATCTAAATTAGCGCGTTCGATCGTTGGATGGTGACTCCACTCGGCCCAATAAATGTAGCCTTCATTGGGGAAGACAGCGAGCGATCGAGGCGACTTTAGGTTTTCTATAAGTTTTTTTCGAGAGGAGCCATCCAGACGAGCCACTTCAATCACTTGATACTTTATATCCGTCCAATAGATATTGTTCGCAATCCAGTCTACAGCGATACGGAAAGGTGACGAAATGTTTCGTCCCCAAACAATAACCTTAACTTCATTGAAGTCTCGCATGTTAATCCTCCTGTGAACACAAATGAAAAGTGTGCATAATAATATACGGCGCGAGTGTTTTTTACAATCGAAATTAAATTACACTGCCGCTAAGATTTATATTTACTTTTAATTAAATCAACATTATGTACTCAATCCTACTGTAAGATTTCACTGTAAATTTGTAATACCTCAAGTTCACTTACACCGTTTAATAAACATTTTCACGATTTAGTAAATATGATCAGATGTAAAATAAGCTTTAATATTACAATTTTCATAAAAACGTTTAAATTTCTTAAAATCAAAGAAAAAGAATTGGTTTTGTAAATTTAAGATAAGCTTCAAATCTTGTTCTATAGTATAATTGAATACCTAATGACTTTAGCATCCACATCGGTATAAAAAATAAATTGTTTCTTCCAATGAAAATCAATGGAGAAGGCATGAGGCACGTGTTTCATGGGCAATGGCACCTCCCACATTTCCGGCGTATCCAACGACATTCTAACCAAGGTCTTCTTCGTTGCCAACAGCAAGAAATTTGTTGGTGTACTATTGCAGCTTTTTTTGTCGTCGTTTATCAGTATACCAGTAGGGCAAGCGCAAGTATAGCCGCCAGGATTGCGTAGGCACAAGTGAGAGCATCCTCCATTGTTATTATTGCAGGCATTTTCTGGTCGCACTTGACTCCTCTGCGGGACGAAAAATTACGGGGAAAATTTCAGCTCAGATTCTAAGCAAGCACGATCACGATAGGCGAAATACAATAATATTTCATACTTACGTCAATCAGCCGCAGGTCCATTATACCCTCAAGATTACCTAGCACGACCTTTCTGTTTTTGCCGTCGCTCTTCTTCGCTTTCAATAACGCCTTCTCGTGCCAGTCGCTCCAGTATACGTAATTGCCGACGACTGCCAATCCGTAGGGGTGTTCGACCCTCTCGACGATTATCTTACGATTTTGTCCCTGAAGATCCGAGCTCTCGATGATCTTTTTCTTCGCGTCGTTCCAATATATTCGGTTTGCGAGCACGTCGATGGATAAGCCATTGGGCCAATTCAGGGCTTCAGTGACAACAGCCGTGCGATGCTCGCCGTCCATGTCCGCGCGTTCAATTCGTGCATTGTGGCCCCAATCCGACCAGAATACGAGACCCGCGGGATAATGGAGGGCAATTGCTCGAGGATTATCCAGACCAGACCACACGAGGACTTTGCGATTTCTGCCGTCGAGCTCGCTCACTTCGATGCTGTTTAGCCCGACGTCCGTCCAATAAATCTGATCGAACGACGAGCAAATTTAAACGATAACGCGTATGTTCATTCGTTAGAAGCCAGTAGCTTATAATACATTAATTAAAGATAAATTAGTGAACTTATTACGTAATGTGTTATGATAAAAGATGAGTACTTATGATGTTAGCGTATTTCTTAAATCGTGATCTTAATTATTACATAAATTAAAAACTTACGCAACAAATTGCAAAAAAGCACAATTTATTAAATAAGTGATAATAATTGTAAAAGTAACTTGTATTTTTAAATTCATTTTACAATCAGGATGAGAATTTCTAATTTTAAAATTTAAACGCTAATTAAAATAATTTTTTTAATTTAAGAACCAAGTGAGGCATTTCACATAATCATTTTTTATATTTAATTATTTATGTACGAACCTTTCTACCGATTGAATCCACTATGAGACTATCGACAGTATCGATGCAACAGTCAATCACAGTTTTTTCATGTTGACCTTTATAAGACATTTTTTTGATAACTTTTGTATACGGTTGACCAGGGTCGGTCCAGTAAATATTTCCAGTTTCCAAATCAACATCCGCTCCACTTACATTTTTCATATGACCAATTGATAAGACTGTATCAGCCGTATAATTAGTATCCAGTGAGAGAATACGAACATCGACGCGGTGAGACATTAGCAGAAACTTTGTTGGCATCTCTGGACAAGTCCTCCCATCAGCCTAATTAAGGTAATATAGGCATTTAATATATGTATTTTACATAAAAAAAAAAAAGAAATTTTTAATCGTTATTGATTATCATATAATTAAAAAATATTACGTCGTAATATTTGAATTTCTCAATAATGAATTGTAAACGATTGTTAAACAAAAATTTTTAAGCAAATAATTTACCGCCATAATTAAACCAATGGGACAAGCGCATCTGAAGCGCTTGGGTGGAGGTACTAATAGACAAAGATGCGAGCAATTGGCATTGTTAACACTGCAGGGATTGGGTATGGTTGGACGAGCTCTATGGAAAACACGAACGTCCATAAGTCCGGTGATTCCTGAACGCATGACCATTAGATTTTTTCCAGTATCCTTGTCTGCGCGATGAATACTCATTGTATCCCAGTCTGTCCAATATATTTTGTTTTTATATATAACAAGACCAAACGGGTGTTTTGTATCAGCTGAAAAGGAAAATGAATAACTGCATTTAAATATCAAGTTTAATTGTATAACTAATTGTATACTAACTAATTATTTATAAATTACACGTATATTTTTATGCATCTATACTGTTTTTATTTAATTTAATAAATAAACATTACTTTTTCATGCATCAAGAAGAAATTCGATCAATGATACATAAATTAAAAGTATTTACATGGTGATATTATGGTAGTTCTTTGATTTCCGTTAAGGTCGGAATATTCAATTTTGTTGGTTCCACCATCTGCCCAGTAAAGACGATTTTTTTCAAAATCTATAGCTAAACCATTTGGCCACGTTAAGTTCGTACTTATAAGTACTCGTCTCTCTAATCCATCTAATGCTGCTACTTCGATTTTTGGATTTTTACCCCAGTCGCTCCAGTACATATAACCAGCTATTAATTAAAATATATTAGTTGCAATTTTGATAATATAAAATTTTATATACATTATTCTTACTCTAACTATTATAATAATTTTATTGATGTAAATTAGTTGGCGACATTCGTTTAAGAACTGATTTCTCAAACTTATCGAGTTCTTTTAAATTTAAACAAAGTATTTTATCATGATAATAACCTGCCTAAATGTTAAATAACAAAATTTTGAACTAATTTTAATCAAACTTCATTAAAAAGTACAAAATAAAGTTTGTTGCTTCGAACTTTTTACGTTACACATATACAATAATAATAAATTTATTTTACCATCTTGATTTAGTTATAAACTTACATATTGGATTTACAACGATATCTCTTGGTTTATCAAGATCCTCATAAATTAGCAATGTTCTCATACTACCATTTAGATTCGAACATTCTATTCGATTTGTTCCGGCATCGGTCCAATACAATTTACTTGTTATCCACTCCAGTGCAAGCCCTGCTGGGGATTCTGAAACAGCATATGGATTTTCATTAAGATACTAAATAAAAAATCTTTCTTCAATAATTCTCATTAGTATACAGGATAATAATAATAAAATTAGAGCAATTATTAACCAAGATTCTTCGTGATAATAGTTTGTTGATTGGTTCCATCCAAGTTAGCTTTGGAAATAGAATCTGCCTCAACATCTGTCCAATAAATTGTATCGTCATTTGAGTTCCATGTAAGCGCGACGGCACTTTCAATATTGTCGAGTGGTATTACAATGTCAAATGCTTTAGCTACTTGATCCAGACTAATTAATCTGAGGTCTTTCTTTCGTGCAAATATCAATAAATTGTCCGCATTCGCCGCACAGGTCTTGCCGTCTTTCTTAATTTTCAGACCCACCGGGCAAACGCAGCTATAGCCCATATTTTTTGGTAGACACATGTGCGAGCATTTTCCATTATTTTTGCCGCAGTGATTGACATAATCAGGCTGCCTTTGTGGGTGGTAACTGTGCAAATCCATAGGAAAGTGCAGCCCCGAATGAATAGTTTTGAATCCTTGGCCACTGTTTTTATTGGCTACTGAGATGCTCTTGAAATGCCAGTCCGTCCAATAAACTGCATCTTCAAAAACGGTAATCGCGAATGGATGGTGAAGGCCTCGTGTTACGATTTTTTTACGATCGGTGCCGTGTAGATGTGCAGATTCGATAACTTGATGCTTTGCATCTATCCAATATATTCGATCAGTCGTATAATCAATGGTTAGTCCATTAGGCCAATAGATATTGTCCTTCACTAATATTATGCGGTGAAATCCGTCCATATCGGCGCGTTCAATTTTTGGATTTGGTCCTGTAAAAAAAATGCCACATAAAAAAACACGAAAGCTTCAATTATTTTTGGATTATTTCTAAATGAGTTGCTTATAAAACTATTAATTTATCATCGTAGTAATGAAATAATTGATGCACAAAAACACAAAATTTACCATGAACATTTTATTATTTTTTGCAAAGGAAAAAAGTATCATTAATAGGTGCATAAAATTTTTATTCCCGTACAATCTGTCGCAATGCTAATTAAAGTATTAACGTGTGCAGGACAGTATTCGAATGCCTACCCCAGTCAGTCCAATAAACAAAGCCGTAATGTGGATGAACAGCAATTGCTCGAGGCTTATCAAGATCACTGGATACGAGTACATGTCGTATACGCGTGTCCAGTGTCATAACTTCGACACGCCTTGTACCAGAATCTGTCCAAAATAAAAGATCGTGAATCCAATCGACTGCAATACCACCGGTGCTCTCTAAGCCCCATCGAATAAGGTCTGCAAATATTACAATGCATTTACAAAATAAATGTATTCATACAATACAACGTGTTTTTGATAATTGTTGTAAATTTATTTATACCCTCGCTACCACTTCCGTTGACGTAAGCCTTACGAATAACATCCATAGAAACGTCGGACCAAAATATAAGATTACGCTTGTAATGATAATCTAAAGCAATTGCATTAGGTAGACCTTTAAGAACGGACGTATACTTAGGGCCATTAATGCTGACCTGTCAATTATTGAATTAAAATATTATTAAATTACAAATTACTAATAAATTTAATTTAATAACAAATTCTTCATTTACGAAGCTTACAATGAGTAGCAAAATTTAAAAAAACCATTGCCTAAATATGATTGATAAATTTAATTGGTAAAAATTGCTAAGAGATTTATACAGTTATAATTATATTTCTACGACTTATAAGCATTCTTATGCAAATTATAATGTATAATTTAACAATTGTATTTTTCATTATTATTTATGCAGTGTAGCAATTTATTTTCAAGACCGTTATTAAAATTATTACCTGACGAATGTCCACTCTATTAGCAAGAAGTAAAGTTGGATTAGCTCCTAGAGCTTTGCACGATCGTAAATCTGGACGTAAAATATACCCTTTTGCGCACTCGCATACGAAAGAACCTTTTGTATTTTTACACGATTGGCTACACACTGGATCCTTTAAACATCGTTTTATGAAAATATTAAGAATTAAAAATACATTTATTCATTCTTAAGCATTCTACTCTTAAATATATAGTAACTTATATACTTTTTCGAATTCGCATTCGTTAATATCCTCGCAAGTTGTATTGTCCTTTGCAAGAGTGTAGCCAGGTTTACACGAGCAGGCTCTTTGATTTTCATTTGTTAAAACACATAATTGAGAACACTTGTCCGTTTCGGTACACTGCACCTTCTTTGGACAATTTTCTTCATCTGTCAATGTAAACGAGAAGTGTGTATTTAAATGTATCATAAGGATTCATAATACAGGATTGAAAATTGAATCGTCATTGTGGTGAAAAGTGGAAGCTACTTAAACTTTTTTGATTTGCTTAGATAAAAATTAAGCTAGAAAAATAGCATTTCTTTGAAATCAATACTATCAATACTACAAGGTCACTTATCGTGAAATTAAATGTTTTGCGCCTCTTCATAAATATACTCGATCGCAAACTATCTAATTACTTTAATAAGATTAATAAAGCAGCATTAAATAAGCTGATACTGATTATCGTTTAACGCTAAAGAATAATTAAACTGACTCACCATCTTTCTCGGGACAATCTGGCTCGCCATCGCAAACGTATTTCATACTTATACAGTTGTGATGAGGGTCGTGACCCCGCGTACTCCAGCTACCTAACAATTCTGTGCCTTTAGTCTCATTGGTGCTGAATCTGCAAAGATATTGGGTGAGCTCGCATCCAATTTGACAACCCTCTTCGTCTTCGCCATTCGAGCAATCTGGCACACCATCGCAAGCCCATGAGCGCTGTTGCGG
Source organism: Kradibia gibbosae (assembly GCA_018907135.1). NCBI lineage: Eukaryota > Metazoa > Arthropoda > Insecta > Hymenoptera > Agaonidae > Kradibia > Kradibia gibbosae. Next base: position 20,051 of record JACCHX010000003.1, on the reverse strand, counting down.
TTAATGAAATTTCACACTTAATGTATCGAACGTGGACCTAACGCGAGCGCTTATCGCAATACTTTAAGACTTCTTCCTTACATTCGACTTTATTTATAAATATTTTTTGATAATTTCCATTATATCGAGTATTTTCATCTGAGTCAAAAGAGTTTTATTACGTGGTCTTGGTCGAGATTAAATTCGATAATGAATTAAAGCTTTGCTTCTATGTAATATAAGAGTCTTAGCTTATGCAGTTTATAAATTTCATTCGTCGATTATTCACGCATAAAATGCTTTGTTAGTTTTAAAAGTATTTTTGAAATCTTATAAGTTACCAAATAAAAATGTTTAATGAAAAACGGATTAGATATTGTCATAAGTCACTGATGATTTTAGCTACTGATATACTAAAGATAAATGTTAATCATTTTTTATAATTTATAATTCTTACCGGTATGCAAACGCCAGGTGAACAAGTGAATTCCTCCTTTGACGAACAATTTTCAGGCATGGGGTATTGACAATCTCGTTCGTCATCTCCATCCCTGCATTCGATTTCCTTATCACACACCCATTTTTTATTAATGCAATTACCACTTGCGCATCTGTAAAATTAAACAAATTAATTTTTGCAGATTTTTATGTTTTTAAATGATCAATGATAAAAAAAATTTTACGAGTAGATTAGAAAGTATCAATTTTCAATCATGATAAGTTAAACATTCAATTTAATAGAAACTTATGAAAAACTATATTATCTTAATAAAATATCAATTCATAATGCCACATTAATATTATAATTAAGTATTAAATTAAAATTTTCATTAAGCATAAGTTCCATCCTATACGTATTAAATTCATATCGTATACACAAATTATAATTTTGAAGAAAGAAGCCATATCAATCTTAATTTTACCTAAATTCGTTTGTACTGCAACTAGCATCCGTTGCTGTAGGACAGTTTTCTTCGTCGCTACCATCGCCACAGTCATCGTCCCCATCACATCTAAATGTTTGTAAAATACATCTCGGATATGTGCACTGAAATTGATGTTCTGTGCACTCTACATCAATTATTTCTGAAAGTATCGTAAGAAATTGTGAAAATTAAATGATTAAAAAATACCTTTTACTTATAAAACTTTTATAATCTTTTACAAGTTCATTACATATTTTTAATATATAAAAGTAAATACCGCATTTGAATTCATCGCTTCCATCGGCACAATCTTTTTCGCCGTTACATCGCATATAATCCCAAATGCATGTTCCATCTTGACATACAAAATCACTATCGTAACATGATCTGTTAGAAAAGTAGATTATTTTATATAGTTTCTTTTAATAAGATTAAAAATGTAATTTATTTTTTCAGATATTGCACGTATTATAAAATATTTGCTAAATTTATTTTTAAGCGCATCTTGAATATAAATCTAAATATATATATATATATATATTTATATTTCAAATTTTTAACTTGGATTATATCATTATTTATATTTCGGATTCTATAAAAAGTTGTAACTACGTTTATTTGTTTAAAAAATGTTTAAATTTGATATTTACGTTCAATATTTTAAACAGATACTCTAGGTATTTTCATATTTTTTTAATTGATCATTATAAACATATCATTATTTAAGCTTCTTAAGCTCATAAGTTCTTATAAAAACGATTCAATGCATTTTGAATAGATTTATATAGGGAGCTCATCATTTTTTTACGTTCCTGGTCTTTCAAACAAATTTGCTTTTGTTCTCTTTTGATGTCACTTCAAGCAGTTTTTAAATGCGAACTTTATTCTTTATTTCAGTTTTTGCTTCAAATATCAATTTAAAAATAAATTTAGGCATAGTTATTATTTTGTTTGCCTTTGTATTTTATAATTGTGTTTCTAAAAAAATTTTTCGATTTTTTAGTAAATTTGTACCGTATATTTTAAACATTTCTAAATATCTCTATTGTAAATATTTGATATCTATTTTTTAAAATTATATTTCGATTTCTTTTTCGATTTAAAAATCGATTTCCCGCTATTGTGGCATTGTTCATTAAGCTTCGAATCCCCTTTTCATTTAGTATTTGTATTAAGAGTTTGAGCAATTGTTTTTTTTTATATTTCTATGACGCGTGCTTGTTTTTTTTCATTAATTACTCATCCAGCTTATGTTTAGTATCAAGATTTTATACCGGACTTTGTTTTTTCGTTGTTTTTCACTTTATTTTTTCCTTTTTATCATCTTCTTTGCTGCTTGCCATGAATTTCTATAGATGTATTATCTCTCTTTCATACCGAATACACTGCTCTCTATCTCTCTCTCTTTCATTTCTTTTGTTTGCTAGCTTGTCTCTTTTGTTTTTAGAATTTTTTTTTATCCCTTGAGGTACTGTCTCCTATCAAGGGTACCCTTTTCATGCATATCTATTACTTTCTTTATTTTCGTCTTTCACTCAGAACTTTTCTTATATACAGAGGATTTTTTCTTCTGTTTCAATGATCATATCTCTTCACACTTCATTTAAAACAACGCACGATTTACTTGATAAATGCTGATTTTGCCGTTTCCATTTTTATTTCTAACTAATTTAGTTTAAAAATGTATTCATAATAAAAAATCTAGATTTGAATAAATTGAATATATATATATATATTGTATTGAAAAATTTTCTATTACAAATATAGTTTCCCACATGCTTCATTAATAAAAAATCTTGCACATTGTTCTTTTTGATTCTACTATCTGATAATAAAAATTTATCATCATAAGTTAAAGTTTTACAGTGCATTTAAATGCAATTTCAAATTTCGATATAGTATGTTGGAAGCTATCTTGATAAATTTTGTCATTGACTTTTCGAAACTATTTTGAATGATGTAGTTACGGACGATAACGCGATGCTTGTTTAAGCTCTAATTATGCGTTATTCAATTCATAAATTTCTGATTGCACACACGCGCGCGAGCGAGCCCACGCAGATGCATACATACATGTATGCACAGCTTGTGTATCTCGTAAATAAAAATAGAAGGAGAAAGTACCATGAACTATTAAAACTGATGCTGAAATATAATGAAGCTGAAATATAATGGAGCTGAAATCAAACATTGAAAGCATCATAGAATCAAGATGTTTTCCATGGCACAGGAAGCGGGTTGGTGGGAGGGAGACGCAGAAGAGTGTCGGAGATAATGAGAATAAAAGAAATTTGAGGGGAAACTGCTGTTACATGGTCGATAGCACGCACAACGATCGCGTATTCTGTTACCCTTAGCAACCCACCTTAGAGGCTCGAATCACCGGTCAGTCGCTCTCGCCAACAACCACTGACCCTTCAGTACCTATTTAATGAATTATACTTTTTCCTAGTTATAACATCCATCCGCTACCTTATCCGGGAAATGTTATATATCACGGCTAGTTACAAATCTTTTTTATCTTCTTGCTCGCACTCTATGTTTAACTTACCGATTTACTCTAACATTCTGGGTGACGTATAGCCAGATATTTATATAAGAATTATAGTTATCGAATTTGAAGTGAGTGAGCTTACTGATTTTTATTTGAATATATCCAATAGAGTTGAGGTGAAAATGCGCTAAGCATGTTTGAGAATCAGCATTATATCTATTACAATTAAAATTATGCCATTCTTCATTCGTATTTTAACTTAAAGTACATCCATAGTCAAAATAAATAAACTATGTGGTAGAAATTATTCAAGGCTAAATTAATTTATATCAATTATTCATTAAACATAAATAATATATATGTATAAATCAAAATAGTACCGAAATATATATAATAATGTTAATATACATCGTAGTTTATATATAGTCTTATAGCTTAAAAGTACAAATATCGCAATAAGTATATTGTTAAAGCAAAATTTTTATTTCTCTCAATTTAAAGGATAGAGTTATAAATACAATTTATATTATTTATGCACAGAGCGTGAGTTTTTTATCGTAACTATAAATTTTATATAATGATTATATTTTCATTACATATAATTATAAATTATAAATCATTTTTTTAATTTACCCTTTTTATATTATAGAACAATTTAAAAAAATTAAAAGTATTGATGCTCAGTGCATTACCCATTTTGTTAAAAACTACAAAATGAAAAAAATATTTCTCGACAAATAGAAACAGTTGTACACTGCATCATACATTTCATTCGTTTTTTCTTTTTCTTTATTTTTTTACAGTAGCAAAGGTTCGCTTTCTATCTAATTATTTTATACAATTAATACTTGAAACATAACTGCTTTCAACATAATTACCGAAGGCTTTTAAAAAATTATTTTTATTGATATTTAATAGGTATAGAGAAAAATTTTAAATCAAATATTATAAAAATAAAAAAATCAAATAATAAAAAAAATTTTAAATGAAATATTATAAAAATAAAAAAATCAAATAATAAAAAAAATTTTAAATAAAAGAAAAGTTTTTCTAACATTAAGATAAATATACTCAAAATTACACAGGCAGCTATTTACAAAGTAAGAATTCCTTTTTTTTAATTAAAATCTTTCTCTTTCTCTTTGAATTAATTTAATTTTATATGTAATTATGTAATTTTTAAAAGCATAAGAACTAATAGTACACAATTACATACATGCAATTCCATTAATATAAGCTAAATGAATTTATTATGACAGTGTTTATATTTTAGAAGCTTTCTTTTTTTAGAAATATATTATTCATAAATTATTTGTAGCTTACGTAAAATTATAATTATATAGTCATATTAAACATATAGTAATAGCCTAAAATACTTCTAATCGGTTATTAATTTAATACAAAATTCATTTTGTAATTTAATTTATAATTAATTCGTAATTCTCTAGTTTCTACCTTTGTATACTTGATTTTTTTTCTCTGCTGTGATTTTCAAGCTCAAGAATCAGCTTGAATACATTATTGAGTATATTTAGAAGGCTTTATTGTCGAAACGTCTACTGTGATACTGTGACTACGCGGACTTGCTTCTAGAGATGTATGTGTGATTTATCGTATCCTTCTAGCCATAGGATTTTCACCTCCTCATTATTAGACTTGTACGTGCCAATCGCTACTTCCGACAATCACAGAATTCATTTAATTTCGTTCTTACACGTGGGAGTATGATTTATCGAAGTACAAGATTTCTAGCTTCTGAAGTAATAGGAACTGTTATTCACGTTTCTGAATGTTTGCACTACTCATGCAGGCTTCTTTCATTACGGGTGAGCGTGAATTACTACTTATAAAGATTTGTTTTCTGCGCGTAATGTATTGAAAATTGTACGTTCAAGATTGTCTGACTTGTTGTGCATTTGTATATATATATTTTTTTCTTTATACTTTAATTTTAATACCCACATCAATACTCACATTTAAGCGAATTTTAATTTATAAATATGTTTCGCAGAAATCATAATTACCCAAATTGTGCTAATATTTTGAAAAAAATAGTTTTTTCTATTTGAAATATATTAATTATACATCAATACGATTTTTAAAATTAATTGTTGAAATTTTTTTAATTTCTCTCTTGTGATTAACACAAAAAAATTTAAAACGGTCGCCTCATACGAAGCTGAGGTATTGAAAATAAAAATACGGTATCAAACGCATAAAAACGATATCTATTGCAACCATCGTTATTTTTATTATTAACCGTAATTATTATTGTTTCTATTATTTTTATCCTCACCTTTGCTATTATTACTATTATCATTGTTATTATTCTTTTTTGAAAATTAAAAACCAACAATAATAATGTTTCTAATAGTAGAATAAAGTATATTTATTTTAAACGAAATTAACATAAAAAATAAATAGAAATAAATAAAAATGAATAAATCTTACTTTTTTTTACTGCAATTTTCTTCATCCGAAAAGTCCTTGCAATCATTTTCACCATCGCAGATCCAGTTTTGTGGCAAGCACAATCCATTTCGACACTCGAATTGCTCTGCAGTGCAGTTCTTTTGAGGTCCTGTATTGCGTATAGTTACATAAAAAAAAATGATCGACAAATTTCAACAGTTTTTTAAACGCTTAGACAATATTTTCAAATTGTAAAAGATACTCGGAAGCCCATTATTTTATACAATAAAATGATTTATAAAATCATATTAAAATATTTGCATCGAATCTTATCTTGGTAAATACGTATATATTCTTGAATAAATTTAACTTTCTGCTTAATTGCATTAAATGAATAACATTTTTTTGTTTTGATCAGGTTCGTTGCACTTATACTTTGTGATGTTAATGAGTAAATGTTCTGAAATTCCATTAGTACAAAGGTTGTAAATATTTGCATGTAAAAAGGATTGAAATATGTCGAGTTGCACGTAGATGAATTATAAATTATTTTATAATGTGTCTGGAATTAGTATTGGAAAATTTTAGGAATTACGTTTGCTCAGAGTAAAAACGTTTTATCATATTAATTATTTGTGAATAGTTTAGCTGTAATTTCATTTGTCTACGTTCATCATCATGAATAAAAATAACGAAAAGAAATAGAATTAGTGTAAAAGTATTATCATTTGTATAAATAATTAACGCACCACAATGCGATTCGTCCGAATAATCGCCGCAATCATTGTCACCGTCGCATAGCCATTCTTTGGCGATGCATTTACCAGAAGTCGGACACCGCACTGATCTTTTTCCGTGGCAAGTCTCATTGAAGTGATGTCCTTCGAAACCTTCGCAATTCAATTCGTCGTCAGAATTTTCGCAATCCATCTAAACGGAAGTTTTGAGATGCTTATAAAACGTGCTATTAAAATATTTCATTTAAAAAAAACATTCACATATGAGTAAGTTAAAGCAAAAAAGTATTGCCTAAATTTAAAATATGCAAATGATAAAGAAGCACATTACCTTAATAATTTGGTCAATGAAACTTATGATTCATTAAACGTACGCTATTAAATTATGAAATAGATACTTGATAAATTCAAGGTAATAAAAATTTTAAATACGCACTTAATTGTTAATAAACATAATTTAGTCCGTCGATTTCAGGATTTCATATTTGCTTAATGCATAAATACCTGATACAGAAAAACGTGAAATTATGTTATTTACTAATGTTCTGTATTAACCAAGTATCTAGTACTTTAAGATCCGAAAAATGTTATACTTATAAAAAAGCTAAAATCGCTATTGAATCAGTTTGTTTCAAATTGTAATATTACGATATTGTACGTATAAAATGTACACGCACATTCCCGTCACATCTATTTTCAAGGGCAATACAAGTGCACGTGCTACGGCATAGAAATTGTTCACTCGTGCATATGGACTCGCAGGTCACAGACGTTTCCACCCTACTTTCGTCGCCATCCTCGATGTCTTGTATAAGTGTTTTGCGATCAGTGCCGAACCGATTATTAGTTTCGGCGTATTGACCAAATCCAAGCCCACGTTCCGTTTCCGTTCGTAATCTTGAACGATCTAATTGGCCGTACCCTGAAAATCGAGCAAGTTGTGAGCACGTGAATCATAAAGCAAACTGTATATCTTTCACTCAGCGCGTGCGCTTTGTCGAAATCAAGAATCGCCGGAGTGTCGCAAAATTTAAGCTTCCATTCGGCTTAGATTTCGTCCTCACAGATGCTTCGCGCTGATCCTTAGAGCGCAAACTGTGAGCGGCGACTCCTAAGATCAATGGATTTTTTCAACCGAACGCGCCTCGTGTAAGCCAACACTTGCGATCGCATGATAAAGCAGTACAAGGGACGCAGCGATGTCGCAGCAGTGTCAAACCTGTGTCGGAAGTGCCGTAGAGGCTGCCGTGTACGAAGCCGCCGTCTATGCCACGCCCGCTATTACTATTTCTACCCTGTCCGTAATTACTGCCGAAGCCAGGCTGAAGCCGCATGCCGTTAACGAGGCCGCCATTCCTGTAGCTCGGAGGATCATCCGTTTCATCGCCGGTGGCTTCCTGCGGCACCGGCGAGCGCCCGTAAAAGTCAGGTGGTAATGGGAGGATTTTTTGACGAGCCCCAGCCCCGTAGCCGCCGTATCCGAAGCGGCTCGAGGATTCAAATGCACGTTCACCGGGCGCAGCGTCTGCAGTTGCGTTAAGCGAGAATTCCCTTAAGTGCTTAGGCCAGTCGCGTGACCCGACGTAAAACTCTACATTATTATCTTGACTGTGATCGTGAAAAGGGCAATTTCAACTGCACACTTTAACCGTATCCCCTGCAAGGGCTATTATTAATAGACCATTGAGTTGTAAAGCAAAAGAAAAAGAAGAAACAGCAGAAGATACCCGAGACTGATGCTTTACTTGGAATTGGCAAATAATTGAGTAAATACAACCATGTACGCGTATGCATTGTACCTGAGTAACTGCCACTGGGCGATCACAGTTACACTTTTATTTTACAGCTTAAGAAAAAACAGGCAATATAGTTGCTGCGATAAGCATTACTGCGCAATTGATCGTTTTTAAGAATAACATTATAGCCAATACTAGTCTGTACTTTGCCGTTAAATTTATGCCCCTTGCAGGATGATTCGATAAAAGTTTTGAATTGCAGTAGAATAATAGCCCCTTAAAGCACTAGGCCGAAATAATCAACATTATGAAAGCTGGAAAGGGAGAAAAAAGGTGCTTTCTTCAGCGAAGAGGTAAAAGAGTTAAACCAAGGACTCGCAGGACTTGCGAAGAAATTAAGTAGCGGGGCTAAATTAATGCAAACCTACCGCGGGTCTCGTCAACATCGTGCCCAGAACTTTTGCCGGCGTAATCTTCTTTGCGCTTCAAAGCATTTTCGGCTCCTCCTTGGCCTTATTGCGACGTTGACCCGAGTCTGCGGTACTGCCGACGATTGGCAGGCTGCCAGTCTGTCGCAAGCTGCCACTTCCATACATTTGCCTCGCTGCGCCTCGATTCACTGACGATTGCGTCGATGCCTCCATCTGCGCCCTCGCATCTATCAACAATATTCGTACAATTCGCTTGTCCGCGCTCCCCTTTTCCCCTGCCCCGTCCCACCCATTGTCGACCAAGTTACCCGTCGCTGCCCGTCATTCTCGTCGGGATTCTCGTTTTTCCGAGATCTTGGGCGCGAAATTAGAGGGAGGCGCGAGCCGATAAGCGTATAGCGGCGTTACGGGTATTGAATAAACGAGCGCACAGCTTTATTGGAATAATGAAGAACAACTTTCGCACCTGCATGTGCACAACGATGACTGGGTACCAGCCGATGCGGATGTTCATTATTTCATACTTATTGTGAAAATATGAGCATTTTCATTTTTAGATTCGTGCTTACTCAAGGTCTGCTTTTGTTGAAACCAATGTTGCTGAATTTTTAAAACATTTTTATACGCGGAATAGAGTAGAAAAAATACTGCTTATAAGATTGTCCGGAAAAGTCCGAACATGCATTCTCAAGCTTTATATATGTCTTCCTTCTCAACTAAATTGGCTCAATGTGTTTATTCACATCCCTTGAAATAGTAAATAGAATCCATACTCTTACGATTGAATTTAAAACAATGTAATTTATAAATGAATAAAGATTCTTGTTTTTAATCAATAAAGACTAGAAACAACGTTTCTTATTTTTTTAATAATGGTAATAAATAAATTAAGTAAGATTTGTTACTTTTAACAATTTCATTTTCCTAAAATATATATTCATTGAATAACAATAGATTTGTATTTTTTTTTTTGTACTACAGTTTAATACATTATAATTATAACTTTATAAAAGCAAATCTTTCATATTTTTAGAGATATTAATAAAATGATAAATAGAAGTAGCTTGAAATTTCTTTGAAACTCAAAGTTTCTTCCAGTGATTGCCAACCTCTAAATGCATGCAAACTTGTGAAAGCTTATAATCCTTTTATCGTCTGAGCACTTAAGAGCTTATTAGATTGTATATAAGGTATGATGAAATCAAAACTCATAGCTTAAATTTAATATCTTATTATCAGTTATTATATTATCAAAAAAACAATTTTATTAATTTTATTCAATTTATACCTGATTGTATATCTTAATGTTTTATAAAAATGAACTTACTGTTCATAAAATAACGTGCATATACATTCAATTTTGAATTATTAAGTAGAATTTATATTTTTTAATGTAAGAAATGTAAAGTAAAGTAGATATTTTTAAAGATATAATATTAAAAATCAATTATTTAGAAAATATCGATAATCGCTTATTTTTCCATAATTAACTGCGAAATTTACCAATAATGCGAAAAGAAAACAATTAAAAATAATCCATTCCAATAAAAGACGATGAATTTAAAACATTTTAACTTTCTTCAATTCATTAAATTAAATTTTTTTTAATAAATTTAATAATATTAGTTTATTATTATTTTATCAAATTAACATGTATATATGTACACATTGAAATTTATTTATTTTACATTTATTATAATTTACAAATTTTTTTATCTAATGAACTTTTTTTCATTTAATATAAATAATAAGTTTAATTGAAAAAAAAAATTTATGAGTAATTCTCTAGTCATTTATTTTAAGTATGATTTTAAGTATTTTAATACTTTTTCAATAGTTAAAGGAAAATTAATTTTCAATATAGTCTAAAAAGTTGCCAATCAATACTGAAGACCTAAATGTCTTTTAAAGTAACTTACAGTTTTACCCTTAATAATAGCAGACTAAAACAAAAATAGAATTAAAGCTTCTTTTAAATTTACATTTTTTTTGGTTTTACTCAGAAATATTTTATTGTATAATAATCAAATAACATTGTTAAAGCGTAATAATAGTAAAAATATAAATGTTTTTATCTGTAAATGTAATTGCTTTAAAATGCTGCATAACACCTTCGATAACTATCTGTATTTTTAATGAGTTTCCTACATGAATTTATTGAAATTTTTACTACCCTGGAATTTGTTATGTAAATAAAATATAGAATTGACCTTAACATATTTCAAAAGTGTATAAAGGCGTAACAAAAGTGGAGTGAGAGAGAAAGAACGATAATGCATGTATGTGCTTGAGTAAATGAGTATATTGATGAGTGAATAAAACAGATTATACGGATAATTCAATGAAAATATCTTTCAATGATGTAATTATTCTATACGCTGCATTCAGGTAATGATTAAAAAAAAAGAAATCGAAAAAATTAATTATACATTGATGATTGTAGAATTTTATCATATATTGCGAATGAGATAAATAAAATAGAAAGGACTCTAACATCTGTAGTTGAATAGGAGGAGAATATCGTTGAGATGTACAGAACATTCATTCACTATCACGACGCGTGCGCTTACCGCATAATCGATATATACAACGCACGCATTCATTGTTTGATTACCGATTCACACAATAAAAAGCTAAAAGGATTTAAAAACAGCATTAACTGCAAATACTATTATTACCGGCATTCATTGATGAATATATTAATAAACACATTTTGTTACACATAGTATTTTATCTTTTAAATAAACGTTAGTGAATACGTACAAATATAAAAGCATACATACATAAAAAATACAAAAATGTATGTTCACCTTTTAATTTATTCAGTTACAATTCTTATTTAGTTATAAAATTATTTTATATAAGACTACATAATTATTTGAGAATACAATAAATAGTAGTTATATAAGAGTTAAATCAAACCAAATTACAGAAAACTATTTTCAAAAGTTACAAATTTATTTACTGTATAACGCGTAAATACACGTGAAATTTCGTTATCAACTCAAATAAATGTTTAAAATATTTCAAAGCTATTAACTAGAAATCAAATTCATACTATATCATTAGAGTGTTCATTTTTACAACTTTTTTTATTCTATTTAATATGTTACGCATTTATACTATATAATTATGATGAGGCAACGATTTGTCAATAATCGTGTTTAATTTAAAAATACATGTTGGGATAACATAAAGTAATAGATATATTTATATACAGACTAAGATATATATATATTATATATATATATAATATATATATTGTAGATAAACAAAAAAAAATCCAAGTACAATTCTATTGTAAAAAAAATTGTGCTTTTTGTATCAATTTTAATATAAATTACAAATATATATATGTTAATAATGCTACACCTTTGTTTATTATTTTTTAAAAAATCTTTGCTGAAATATTCTTGTCTTTATTAATTGTCATACATTAAATTGTTTTTGTTGGATCTTTTTAATTAATTAATTTAATATACGAAAATTAAAATAATATTGCTTATATACTATATAATATTTAATTATTGATGTAATAAGGAGAAAACATTTTTATCAAGCTTTTAGATGCTAAGAAATTTTGATTTATCTGATTATTATCATTCAATGTAAATATTTAGGATATAAATATTTTAGGTATTAAATTTTTTTTAAATTATTCACATTATATTACTACACTATTATTAATTTAAAGTCTACTATTAAGATTTTCTGATTTATAAATTTATCAATTCGATTACAATTATTTATCCATTCTTAATACGTTCAATTTAATTTTAATGCTAAGATGTAAAACATACTTTTCATTTTAAAACCTTCATCTTGGTATTAAATTGTTGTTATTGAGTAGTAACTTGAGTAATAAAGTTATAAAAAAATTTAATTTGTATTTATACTTTTACACTATTATATCATTGAATATAATAATTTGATGCATCGAAATTCACATTTTTTTATTAAACTTTATTTGTAGAGAATATAAAAAAAAATATGAGATAAATACGGATTTTTTTGTACGCATGCGAATATATATTTAAATTGCATTTAAGCTGATTGTATACTAATACGACTATTAAAAAATGATAAGTAGCAATAAAGTTTTGATTTTGAAAAATAGTAGTATTAATATATAAAATGATGTATTTTAAGAAATCTTAAAAAGCGTTAAATATAGAATTGAATATAACTGAGTGTTTGAATCTTTCTATATTGATTAAAAAGAATGCGAAGAAATAAATTTGATTATGTTAATAAGAATATTTTTATCACTACGAACATTGATTTATTTGTAAATTAGTAATTTAAATAACTCCAATATAATTATATATTAAAGCTAAAAATATAGAACGTAACCTATTTTTATAATATAAAATATTTTCGGTCGTAATTGGAATTATAGCCTTAAGAAGAGTAACATAATATGAACTAATACCGGAAAATAATGGAATAATAATAGTTCTACTATCTTCTAAATTAGTTTTATAACTATACTAAAAAAGCGCAATTTTAACTGATAAGTCATATTATCAATAAAAAAAGTTTGTATTCGCATTGAAAACGCATACATAAATGTTAATTACAATCATTTAATTCACGAATAACTCGCAAAAGAATAAATAAAAATCTTTAGTAAATTATTTTTAAAGATGTTTTATAATTTCCTTCATTACGAATTATGAAGGTGATATTTTAATGATACACTTATTAATTATATTTAAAATAATAGTAATTAAATTAAAAAAAATAAACTACTTTATTTATTAGTGATGCGATTTTTCAAATTTGTTTGAAAATGTAAGGGATATTTATACACTCATAGATCCTATTAAATAACATGTAATTTTTAAATATTAATTTCTATTTAAGAAAATTTTTTGTTGGTAATTAAATTGAAATTTGTAATTAATTAATAATATGATTTACACAAATTAATTAACAAAAAGTGCAAATGTATTAAGCAAACATGCGTTGCAGTACTCGTGAGATAAAATACAATTAGATAACAAATATTTACAGAAATCCAGGCTTAATTGATTATTTAAATCAATAAAAGCTTGCGATATTTCTAGAATACCAAAATAAACAAAGTATAAAATTTCTTATCACAGTTACTTACAAATCTATATGCTTAATTATTACACGATCTGTTATTTATTTAATCGTTAGTATTTTTAATTTTTACTTTAAGGTTATGTGTAAATAAAATATAGGGGATTCTTTAATTTTTAAATAAAAAAAATTACTTACAATAAAATTAACTTAATGTTTCTTCAAAGCATACTTATTGAATACATATTACATAAAAAAGAACAAAAGTGAATTATTTTTCTGATACATGAAAAACATTTTAAACAATTTTACGTCAATTATTTTAAATACGAATAGTCTTGATTAACTATATAAATACAATTGAAAGAAGATTTTTATTATTTATACGTTATAAAAAGTATGTTGTCAATATTTTTTAACAGGTTTCAAAGAAATAATCTCTTTTACTTATATGAGAATCAAGATATATGAGTTTATAGTGTACTTTTATGATGTTCTGACAGTATTAATTTAATAAATAAATTGTTATTCTTATTTCCTATGGAATCCCTATCTTAATGAAATTTTTGTGAAATGCGTTTAATTAAGCATAAATAAATTTTACTTGTTGTAAATTTAAAATATTTTATAAAATTATATATATAGAAAATTCCAATTACCGGTCACCAGAATAAAAATGACGTAGGCTAATGCGATATTGCGCATAAGAACAGGAGCTTCAGCATTGTTCGACCTCATTTTCCGTCCTTTATTGTTGTGACTTTTAGTGCTTACCATGTTTACGTAGCATGTCAAAGGGAAAAAATTGGAAAAAATGGAGAAAATTCAATAGAAAGTGTTTTATTTAATAGAGATGTCATGCACAGAGTGGCAGTTAATGCGCATTTTTCGAAAGTATCTGCTCTTCTTTCAAAAAATCCATGATTTATTTTCTCTTTACTCTAACTGGACCAAAGATAGCACTAACAGCACTACTTTCACTTTTTTATTTACGGTTCTGTTATTGTATGATCCTACATCCATGGCTGTTGTTTTGAATTTTCACTTTTCGTATTTTCTTCATTTTTTTCGATTTCGTTTATCTCTAGAGCAAATCACAATATTTCTTTTCTCTTTCAATTATTGACTTATTACGGATCAACTGTATGTTTTAATTCTTACGACCTAATAGTAATACGACATGACAACACAATATAGATGTCTTGTTTTCTGCTCTTCCTCCTTTTTTCCCCATTCTCAAATTTCATTGAAGAAGCACAGATGATAATTTCGTCATTGCTGCTCTGCCTCTTTCTATCTCTTCCTTTATCTCTCTCTCTCTCTTTTAATTTTATATCTCTTTCTCTCTCTCTCTCCCTTTATATTTTTTCTCTTCAGCTAGTCGTATATATAAATCATTAAGAGAGAGACATAATCACTGTAGAGAGATAGATAAAGATGAAGAGCAATTGAGAGAGAAAATACAGGGTGAGTATTGGGAAGGGGGTGGGTGAGAAAACGACGCGCGCGACGCGACCTTTTGGCATCGACTGAATCGACTCTGAGTAGAATGACGGCAAGAGAAGGGCTGTATACTATACACCCCCTGAATTTCGATGAAATGAACGCATGCGCCCTCAACATTATCCTATGTCAGTAGCCAATGAATCGGTATTTACAAAAGCGAGATTGTTCTTCATTGAGTAATATGAAATTTTTTTAATTTTATTAACGCATACGTTATTATATTTATTTTTTTCGGGATCACTTAAATATTTTTTAACAGACCCTTCGTTACCACTGAAAAATTTTTCACTGTAATTTTCTATCAAAAATATATAATGAATATTAAAAAGTAAACAAAAACATTTAAAAATAACATATGACTACTGAAATTTTAATTTTCAATATTGATATATTATAGAACATTATAATACATTGATATATTACAGAAATATTATAATAAGTAATTCAATTTACTGCAAACTGAATCGGTATTTGTTTTTGAAGTGTACTTGGTGAAATAATTTTAGAGCTTCCATTATGTATAAATATTTATTTATATTATGTACATCTTAATATATGACGGAACATTGAATTATATAAAATTAACAAGTGTATTAAAAAATAAACGACTACATCTACGAATATTAATAGTCTTTATAAATAAGACATAATTTATCTTTTTTAATTATATAGTAGAATTTTTCAGGTACTTAATGAGTGGTTCATAAAGTAATTTTGGGGCTTCAGCCGCAAAAGTAAATCCAATATGATTAAAATTCTCGTTTGGCACTTTATACAGTTCTTGTAGATTGGGCAGTCGATTCGCTAGTGTTTCAATATCCTATAAAACGAATAAGATATACTTCTACTTTTATTTTATAACCTACCTATTAATTAATGTACTATTAATATAGGGTCTTACTTTGTAATCTGTGATTAAATCATTCTGTGCGTAGTAAATAACAGGAATTTTCATTTTCGATTTTGCGGAGGCTCAGTTTGATTATACACTAATTTATCTTTCACCATAATCAAACTGTCGGAATTTTCTGTAAGCATAAAGTATTCTTAATTATGAATTTTTTCAAGTGAATTATGCCCAAAGAATTGTTTAAAAAAAATAAAAAAAAACTAAACAAGAGGCTCTTTGATTATACACTATTTTATTTATCTTAGCATCACCATAATCAAACTGTCGGAATTTTTCTGTAAGCATAAAGTATTCTTAATTATGAATTTTACCCACCACCAACCAAATTCAAGTTATAAACTATTTCAATTACTTGAATTATGCCCTTGAGCATAATGAAAGAATTGTTTTATCGAACTGCCGGCGGGTACATGACCGAGTATAATAGGTATAGTCGTCTGAAAATAACAATACAAGTTTAATAAAATACAACTATTTTAATATAACGTGTTTTTTCAAGAAGTTAAAATGATATTGAGAAAAAGAAAAAACCAATTTTCAAATTATTAAATGTAATTAAAATTACGTCGTCAACGAACAACTTGAACATCATTTAAAACGTATAAACTTATAAACGTATAAACTTAACAAATGTTATTCGTTATTCGTATTAATTGAAAAAATTGTACCTCTGATGCTTCATCCAGCACAATGAGGCTAAATTTAAAAAATTCACTATCCTTACATCCAATAACAGATAGAAGTATAATTTATTAAATACTCGCCTTATTTATCAAGGAAGCATCATAGCCTGTTATCATAAATAGTACATTACTACAAACTACTTGATATGGTGTACGTGCTTCGCATGCTTCTCTGCCAATTTTCGTTAACAAAGCATTGGTCGGTAAGAAATCATTTACTCCAAAGACCCTAATTATATACTGTCAACAGAAATTATTCAAAATGTGAGAAAAAATGTTTTCTTATGTAGAAGTGCATGCACATTATATTATTATAATATGTATCTGAGATGTCTTATACTTGCTTATGTAAGTGTAAAATTTATTTAGAAATAAATTGTTAAAGTAGAAAAACAAATATTTTAAATAATTTATAATATAATAAACTTAAAAATTTACTCAGTAAACATAAATACTGATTGTTTTTTTTTTAAGAGGTATTTAATAATAGGCTTAAGATTCACTGATCTTTCGTAATTTATTTGCATTGTTCCCTAGACAGACGTACATTTACCTTAATTAATAAAAGAATTTCTTCAATTTTCATAACAAAGGGTGAAAACGTTTCATAAATACTTTCATAGACATGATTGAGATGAAAATTTATAGTGCATCTAAACAGTAATAAAATTATTTTTATTACATAAGGATTTTAGTTACCGATATTAACTTGCTCCTTTATCTTAAGTATTTATTGCTTATTGTAAATAAGCTTTTAAATGCTTGCACACAAAGCTAAGAAATAAATATGGTACTTTCAGAGACAGAGGTTTTATGGTATATTCAAAGTAGATACAATATCTTACGTATAGAGGCATTGATATCTTCGAGAAAACATTAATGATTGGACTCCTGGCATTGGTGGTATTAGCAACCGGTGCGAGTAGCGCGGCTTTTTTTATTAGATCGTTATATTCAGGCTTCTCCGAAAGCATGACGAAAAGTATACTACACCCTTGCGAATGACCGATGTAGTTTACTTGCTTTTGATTAGTGGCATTGAGTATATAATTTATGGTGGCCGGTAAATCATATATACCCATCTCATGCCATGAGAACTCCCAAAACTTGGAGCTAGAGGACGAGTAGTTTACGTGAGCCTTTGAGTAAGTGTTGCCACGTGAATTTTCCATCCAGACGTCGTAGCCAGCGTCTGATAGTATGTAACCTTGAGAATGAACCATACAAGGAGTTTAGTTGTTTTTAAAAAGAAGATTAAAGCAGAATATATTAAACGTTTTAAAAAAAAATTTATGGGTCCTTATCATAAATATATAATACTTTAATATCTAACACAGCGTATTTTTCTTTATTTTAAAATAGTATATGAATATTATATTTTTTAAGATAATTTCGCTTTGAAGCATATATATTTAATACTGCAATTATGTAAATTCTCTTCCACTTGCTCTGAAACTAACGTTCTTTCAAAAGTACTTGTATAAACATTCCCCAAGTATCTTCTAAAATATATTCAATAGCTCGAGTAATATTCAGCATTACTAGATCTGTAAAATATATATTAAGAGTTTGGTAAATCTAGGTATTGATTTACAAACGTTTATGTCTGACAGAGTAGTTCGGTTATTGTAGTACCTTAAGGTTAATAAACGATTAAATAAATCAGACTTTGAAAGCATTTTTGAAAGTTAAAAAAAATGGATCGAATCAAACATCCCCTTGAGTAAATAAGCTACATATATTTGAATACAATTATTTGGCAATTGCACTTTCATTAACACGCGTCGCAACGTTTTTTAACTTGCATTGCTCCTTTGACAAAGTATATTCAAATTGACAAACGTTGTGCCTG
The DNA here is from genome assembly GCA_018907135.1 of Kradibia gibbosae. Taxonomy (NCBI): domain Eukaryota; kingdom Metazoa; phylum Arthropoda; class Insecta; order Hymenoptera; family Agaonidae; genus Kradibia; species Kradibia gibbosae. Next base: position 1,336 of record JACCHX010000003.1, on the reverse strand, counting down.
TTACGTAATTTTAATTTTCGAGCTCGTACATAATAAAGCGATTCCGTCTGTTTGCTCTTCTATCGGCTCATCCGTGATGCTTAATACAAATATTTTCTCATTATTTTCAAGTGGCCAATATCTCAATTGCATAACGTCACTGAAGAAGTAATGGCTACTAAAGACGTCATACCTAACGATCGATTCGGCCCGAGCATAACCCAGTCAGCAGAACTGCCCAAAATTCCATGCTGCAGGAGGACCACGGGCTTGTCTCTCGATGCTGATATCGACTCTTTGCCGGGTATCCTGTGTATCGTCAGCAGATAACCGTCCGATGTCTCCACTTGATGAGACTCTGCTTGGTAACCATATTTTCGTATCAGCTGAGCCTAGCAATATCCATCAATATTCACTCAAAATCATTTTTAATACATACGATTATTGATTATCGCATCGATAAAGTTATTTTGAAATTAACTAGCGGACAATGTTTTTTATTTATACAGCGAAGGTCTAGTGAAATTTTAGGCCGCGTATGCGTTGAAATAATTACTATTTTGCTTGACCGTTGAACATTTTTTATATTCAGCTGTAAGGAATTATACGTACATAAGAGATATAAAATGTTTCTTACGGTATCTAAAAATACATCTGGATGATCCATCATTTCGGAGAAATTTTCAATAGTAAAAGTAGGTAAAACCATGTTTATCATTAAGCCCCAAGCATTCATTACAGTATTCTGAAATTAAAATTTATATTAAATGTGTTTATAAAAATGCGTTAATTATTATATTCATTTTAACTCCAATAATATTTCAAAATACTACATCATTATTACGCGATTAAAAATTTATTTGATTGTACAGTTAATCATCAACTGAGCAAATTACTAAGTATTTTAATATTATATTTATTTTATGTTTCCTTTATGTTGAAATTGAATGAATGAAAATCATTTGTATAAAAAATTTTTATGTAATTAAAAAAAAATTAAGAAATAAATGTTATAAATTAAAGTTTTATATAATTAAAAATCATTATGATTCTTGTAATGAAGAATTTTTTAATATTTACAATATATTAATAAAACGAATTATTGATGGCACCTTTTTAATTATAAATCCATAAAATTATCATAAAATTGTATACATAATCTTGTATAATAAATACATCATAAAAGGCACTATTCTTTTTTAAGTTACTATGTAGGTAAATTATTTTTTATTTTTTTCTTTGTTTCCTGTAACACCTTTAATTGGATAATCCTTCATATGCTCGTCGTACATGCAATGAAATTATCACTAGATAGAGACGAACAAAGCAAGTCAAGGATGTTATTCACGTTGCATAG